>OX637396.1:1442500-2885000 GCA_951799425.1 Ilex aquifolium
TCTTGAAGGCAATGGGAATCACTTCCGACGCCAGTAAGATAACACTAGCTGCATTCCAGCTACAAGGAGAATCCCAAGTGTGGTGGGATTGGGTCTCGGGCACAAAGGATCTTGAGACTATGACATGGGAAGAGTTCAAGGAGCTCTTCATGGGCAAGTATTTCCCACCGGCCATGCGACATGCAAAGGCCCGGGAGTTTCTGGAATTGAAACAAGGAAACATGACGGTGATGGAATACGTGGCGAAGTTCACAGAACTAGCACGTTTCGCCGATGATTACGTAGCCACAGCTGTGGCTAAGGTAAGAAGGTTTGAGGAAGGCTTGAAGCTTTCCATTCGGGGGAAAATTGTAGGTCTTCTCCTACAAGATCTGGATTTAATGATCACGTCGGCCATGGCTATTGAACGAGAGGTGGATGACGCGAGGAATATTCGCGAGGGTGGTACTAAGGACAAGAAGAAGGAGGGACCATACTCTTCTTCTAGTGCGGGAAAGAGGCAGAGAACTTTTACTCCGCAGGGACAGCAAGGGCAGAGCCGCGGCTATCAAAGCCAAGGCCAGGGTCAATCCTCCCAAGGTGGGAGAAATCAGAGGCCTTCCTACCAGGCAGGCCAACGGACTTGCTATCATTGCCACCAACCGGGGCACATGAAGCGGGATTGTCCTCAGAGGCAGGGATCCCAGAGTTATGGGGCATCCCAGTCCCAGTCTTCAGTGGGGCACACACAGACACCTTATGTTCCTCCCTACCCCACTACAGGCCAGGGAAGCCAGTACCAGTTCCAGGGTGCTGCACAGACCCCTACTACATCACGTGCGAGTGCCGCGCAATCAGGCCAGATGGGCCAGAGTTTGGGTCGAGGCCGAGGACAGGGCTTACAAGCCAGTACTTCAGGGACCCAGGGGCGTGTCTACGCCATGACGCCACAGACTGAACCGGCAGATTTGTCGGTGATACAGGGTACATTCTTACTCTCTCGTTTATGGGCTAGGGTATTATTTGATTCTGGTGCATCACATTCATTTATTGCTGCATCTTGTGTGAAAGACTTGGGCTTAGAGGTTGAGACCTTGGAGGAGCCATTGCATGTGAGTTCTCCCCTAGGTGCTAGGGTGAGGGTTGGTCAGATATGTCGGGGTTGTGAGTTAGAGATCTCTGGGATTCTACTCACCGTTGACCTTAGGGTCATGGACATGTCGGAGTTTGATGTCATCCTAGGGATGGATTGGTTGACGGCACACCGTGTTGTGATAGACTGTGATCGGAAAAGGGTCACTGCTTATACGCCTGAGGGTGTTTGTTTCAAGTTCCAGGGGGACAAGCATGGTGCTTTACCCCAAGGGGTGTATGACTCCCGATGGCACGGGCAGTTGATGGGTTGGCTAGCAAGCCTTACCCTAGAGAACGAGGAGAGGCAGGAGTTGGGTCTACCTCGAGTGGTTTGTGAATACGAGGATGTTTTTCCGGATGAACTACCGGGATTACCTCCACATAGGGATGTAGACTTTACCATTGAGTTACATCCTGGCACTTCGCCCATTTCTATGACTCCACATAGGATGGCGCCTGCTGAGTTGCAAGAACTCAAGGTCCAATTGCAGGAATTGTTGGACAGGGGATTCATTAGACCGAGTACCTCACCATGGGGCGCTCCGGTGTTATTTGCAAAGAAGAAGGACAACACCCTTCGACTCTGCATAGATTACCGGCAGTTAAATAGGGTTACTATCAAGAACAGGTACCCTTTGCCGAGGATTGATGACTTGTTTGATCAACTGAGAGGGGCGCGGGTCTACTCCAAAATAGATCTACGTACCGGTTACCATCAGTTGAGGGTTAGGGAGGCAGATATCCCTAAGACGGCGTTCAGAACGCGGTATGGGCATTACGAGTTTACTGTCATGCCTTTCGGATTGACGAATGCCCCGGCGGCATTCATGGATCTCATGCATAGGGTGTTCCAACCCTACCTTGATCAATTTGTCGTAGTCTTTGTTGACGACATCTTGATCTATTCCAAGTCTGAGGAGGAGCATGAGGGTCACTTGAGGATCGTTCTTCAGATCTTGAGAGACCATCAGTTGTATGCCAAGTTCAGCAAGTGTGAGTTTTGGCTGACTGAGGTGAAGTTTTTGGGACATGTAGTGTCGGCTTCGGGTGTATCCGTAGACCCGGAGAAGGTCGAGGCGGTGATGAATTGGGAGAGGCCGAAGTCAGTTTTCGAGATACGCAGTTTCTTGGGATTGGCTGGGTATTATCGGCGGTTTATCGAGGACTTCTCTAGGTTAGCTGCACCTATGACGAAGTTGACTCGGAAGGAGGTTAAGTTTGAGTGGAATGATTCTTGCGAGAAGGCATTCCAGGAGTTGAAGAGGAGGCTTACTTCAGCTCCTATATTGATAGTCCCAGAAAGGGGACAGAGGTACACAGTCTATTGTGATGCCTCTAAGGACGGGCTCGGATGTGTGTTGATGCAGTCCGGGAGGGTCGTGGCTTATGGTTCTCGACAGTTAAAGAACCACGAGCAGAATTACCCTACGCATGATATGGAATTGGCGGCTATTGTCTTTGCCTTGAAGGCTTGGCGCCACTACCTGTATGGTGAGCAGTTTGAGGTGTTTTCAGACCACAAGAGTCTGAAGTACATCTTTACACAGCGGGACCTCAACATGAGGCAACGCAGATGGATGGAGTTTCTGGAAGATTACGACTTCACGTTGCATTACCATCCTGGTAAGGCAAATGTGGTGGCTGACGCACTTAGCCGAAAGTCGAGGGGAGTCTTGGCTAGTATGGCTTCCCGGGAGTGGGAAATGCTCGAAACTGTGGGACAGTTTGGGCTACATTACATGGGGCAGGCTCAGGGTACCCTGGGAAGTTTGGTGGCTACGCCTTCCCTACTGAGCAGAGTGATTGAGTCTCAGGGGCAAGACCCAGAGATAGTGTCCATTAAGGACCGGGTGCAGTCGGGTACAGGTGACGAGGGCTGGGCCATTCATTTGGATGGTAGTCTTCGGTATAGGGGAAGGATTGTGGTTCCCCAATCTCCAGATCTAAGGGAGGAGATTCTTAGGGAATTTCATTGTTCCCGTTTTGCAGTTCATCCAGGGGGCACGAAGATGTATCATGATCTTCGTCGCCAGTATTATTGGAATGGGATGAAGAGACAAGTTGGTGAATTTGTTGGGAGATGTCTCACATGTCAGCAAGTGAAGGCTGAACACCAGAGACCAGCGGGATTACTCCAGCCTTTGGAGGTAGCTGAGTGGAAGTGGGAGCATGTCACGATGGATTTTGTGACTCACTTGCCACGGACATCGCGGGGACATGATGCGGTGTGGGTGATAGTGGACCGGCTTACGAAGTCGGCACACTTCTTGGCTGTGCGGATGACCTTCACATTGGAGGAATTCTGTAGGTTATATATACGGGAGATTGTCCGATTGCATGGGGTGCCCGTATCTGTAGTATCGGATCGGGATCCCAGATTCACATCTCATTTTTGGGAGAGTTTCCAGCGAACCATGGGGACTCAGTTGATGATGAGCACTGCTTTTCATCCCCAGACGGACGGTCAGTCTGAGAGGACCATCCAGACACTAGAGGACATGCTGCGGGCATGCGTCCTAGACCTCAAGGGAAGCTGGGAAGATCACTTACCCTTGGTAGAGTTTGCCTATAACAATAGTTATCAGGCGAGCATACAGATGGCACCCTATGAGGCATTATATGGGAGGCCTTGTAGATCTCCGGTTTGTTGGACGGAGGTTGGAGAGAGACCCTCTACGGGTCCTGAGTTGATTAGAGACACCTCAGAGAAGGTGAACTTGATACGGAAGCGTCTTCTCACGGCTCAGAGCCGGCAGAAGAGCTACGCCGACAGACGGCGGAGACCTCTAGAGTTTGAGGTGGGTGATCATGTATTCTTGAAGGTTATGCCTACGAGAGGAGTGGTCAGGTTCGGCAAGCGGGGAAAACTGTCGCCGAGATATATCGGGCCCTTCGAGGTACTCGAGAGGGTTGGTGCAGTTGCTTACCGATTGGCGTTACCGCCTGATTTAGCAAGTGTTCACGCAGTATTCCATGTCTCTATGCTCCGGAAATACACACCAGATCCGACTCATGTGGTGGATTGGGGCGAGCTTGTTGTTGATACAGATGGGACCTTCGAGGAGGGACCGGTACGTATCATGGATAACCGGGAACAGGTTTTGCGAGGCAAGACCGTGAGGTTAGTGAAGGTGCTTTGGCAGCACCGGGGAGTAGAGGAGGCAACATGGGAGCGTGAGGACACCATACGTGCCAATTACCCTTTCCTGTTTGAGGATAGAGGTACATTTTCATACTTACGGCTTGGTATTGAGAGTATATTACTTGTTGCATATGCATGCTATTAAATGTATATGTGTATGTGAATTTCAGGGACGAAATTCTTTTAAGGGGGGGAGAATGTGAAACCCGGGAAAATTTGAAATTTTTCTGAAGAAGGGCAAAATGGTAATTTGCCATTACTGCACGTATTTGAAATACATATGTTCTAGACCTCGGATGAGGAAACGGAGTGCGTCGTTGGATTCGCAACGCGAAATCTAGTGACCACCAGAAAATTCGTTGAATTTCGAGATAGTCGGATTTTGCACGTAGTTCGAGACGACTGCGTGGCGATTGACCTTTTAAAGGTCCCCAAAAACGAGAAATATTAAATTTCCTTATAATTGGATTAATGTGCCAATAAAATTTATTTGGACTTAATCCGAGACTTAATGAATCGTTTTTGGACGAAAAACGAACCCGAAAGTCGGTAATATGCGGTGCAACGAGGACCGCACATTAAAAAATATAAATAAGGACTTAAAAATCAGATTTTGGGATATTTTCACTCCCACTTGCCCTTGGTTCAGCCGTTCAAAGAGAGAAAGAGGGAGAAGAGAAAAAAAAAGAATTCTTAAGCCTTTCTCCGGCGATTTCTCCGCCTTCCGTCACTCGGATTCCGTCGAGCTAGAAGGGAGAAGTAATCTACTCGTCGAGGGCTTCGTCTACGTACCAAAAATAAGGCGTTTCACCGAAGATCCAAAGGTGGAGTTTGGGGAAAGTCTTGGATTTTGGGTGATTTTGGTGTATAGAGATTGCCTACATCTCTATTGAGGTAGGGGTAAATCCTATCTTGGATCATTCTACTCTAGGTGTAGCTAGAATAAGGGTATACATAAATATATGCATGAGTAATAATGTATATATGTGATTTATGGTTTGTGCCTACAAGGTGTTTGTTTAAATGCCTTAGTTGATAAATGGGTGTTATTTCAATTATATTGTGATAACATATTTGTGTGTATAGAGATAATTGAAATTTATGCTCTATGTTGTCAAGATATGACTTTGATGGGTTGATATGAATATGTGGTTTGGTAGTTATATGCACTTGATATAATTGCCATGAAGTTATGACATGTTGAACATGTGGATACATTGCTCATGTGGTAGATGTTACATTATGAGCATTTTCATGGCATCACATTCATGGGACTATTGCATGAGTGTTGGTGTGTGGGAGATGCATGGATATAATCAACACCTTGTTTGGTGGTTGATATGTGGGCTTGGAAATGTGGACCGATGGTCACATGGAGTCACATGATTGCATTGCATAAGGAAAAACTTGTGTTGGGTATAGCAAGAAGGGGCATGACGACTTCCTTGGGTGCAAAACCCTAAACCACTTGGTTGAGTCACTTGGCCGGCGGTGAGATTCCAGAAAAGTGACACGGTGCACGGAACCGGCGGTGTGATTCCGAAAATCCGTTGCCCAAAGAAAACACAAGGGTTTTGGTTATAAAAACACCCATTCAATGGGTAGATTCCAATGATGATCGGATTTCATAACGATCATTGGATGGGTTTTTCCGTCAATAGACGGGGTGCATTACACTTTGGCGTTGCATTGTGTTGCGTGAGTCGGTGGGGACTCGGGTTGAAATGCATGGGTGAGTGTCACTTCATTCCATGGCATGGCATTGTTGCATTCCATCATAGAATGCATAAGTATGTGAAATGTTAAGTGATATGTTTATGTTATGATTACATGAGCATGTGCATCTAGGGGGAGAGTAACCTCTATAGGTTTATCTCTACTGGGCGTTGTGCTCACCCTATACGGGAAACCATTTTCAGGTGTCGGGTTTACACCGGCGATTGGCTCCCATGGAGAGCATCAAGAATGAAGGGGGCCGGCTTGTGGCCTTAGTTTAAGTTTTGTAAAACCTTTAACAAAATTCCATTTTGATGTATATATATTATGGAATGAATTGTAATAGAGATTGTATGAGTTGGGTATTATATGGAAAATCTCATTAAACATGTATTGAATGAGTTTGGAGTGTATGGGGTAGCTTTAAGGATGGTTTGGAGGGGGAAGAAATCCATTTTTATGCTCACAGTCTGAAAACCTACCGGAAGGTGTGTGTCGGACTTCCGGAAGGTTTTGCTAAAAACCCCAGCTTGCCTTGCTCACAGCTAATACCTTCCGGAAGGTTTTGCCCACTGGAATGAACCTTCCGGAAGATTTTAGCTACTGGAGTAAAACCTACCGGAAGGACCTGTCTACTGGAGTGGACCTTCCGGAAGGTTTTGCCTTGGGTTTCTTTTTGACTGCCGAGTTCTTCCGGAAGGTTTTGTTTTCTGGAATGAACCTTCCGGAAGGTTTTGGCTACTGGAATGGACCTTCCGGAAGGTTTTTGCTACTGATGTCGACCTTCCGGAAGTTCTTGAAATTGATCTTTTTCATGTAACAGTTCCTTCAGTGACCTTCCGGAAGGTGTATGTCGACCTTCCGGAAGGTTTTTCCAAAAAAAACTTGAAATTTTCAAAATGCTTAACCATGCTTTTGGGCTTTGTTTTCTTTGACTTCTATGACATAAATGGAGGTATAATTGACCTTGTGGAGGGTAAATCTGATTAAAAGCATGTGAGTGACGTGGTGTCGGGTTATACGACTATCACGAGTATTTCCGCGGGTTGATGGGTTATCAACGGGACCCCCGGATTTTGGGGCGTCACAATTCATCTTCTAACAAGTTCGAAATGGTGATGGAAGTTTGGTATAGTTGGCCATTCCCCTCCACTAGGAAAAAAAAATAATTTCCCTTTCTTTAGTATTTCTGACATAACTTTTTACTCCGGTCTCTGATTAAGATGATTCTTGCTGCATTGTAAAGAATTCTTGAATCCCTAACCATTTTGTTCACATCAAAAGTCATGAAAAATCCTCTAGCATGGGCTATATTGTAACGCAAGTTTGGTGTAATAAGTAGTCCTCCTTTAAAATGAAATAGTATATCGGACATAACTTTTTCTCCCGAACTCGGATTGAGCTAACTCTTGCGGCATTGTAATGAGAACTTGAAGCCCTAACCAATATATTGAGATCAAAATTGGTGATTCATCTTCTAACAAGTTCGAAATGGTGATGGAAGTTTGGTATAGTTGGCCATTCCCCTCCACTAGGAAAAAAAAGTAATTTCCCATTCTTTAGTATTTCTGACATAACTTTTTACTCCGGTCTGTGATTAAGATTATTCTTGCTGCATTGTAAAGAATTCTTGAATCCCTAACCATTTTATTCACATCAAAAGTCATGAAAAATCCTCTAGCATGGACTCTATTGTAACGCAAGTTTGGTGTAATAAGTAGTCCTCCTTTAAAATGAAATAGTATATCGGACATAACTTTTTCTCCCGAACTCGGATTGAGCTAACTCTTGCGGCATTGTAATGAACTTGAAGCCCTAACCAATATATTGAGATCAAAATTGGTGATTCATCTTCTAACAAGTTCGAAATGGTGATGGAAGTTTGGTATAGTTGGCCATTCCCCTCCACTAGGAAAAAAAAGTAATTTCACATTCTTTAGTATTTCTGACATAACTTTTTACTCCGGTCTCTGATTAAGATGATTCTTGCTGCATTGTAAAGAATTCTTGAATCCCTAACCATTTTATTCACATCAAAAGTCATGAAAAATCCTCTAGCATGGACTCTATTGTAACGCAAGTTTGGTGTAATAAGTAGTCCTCCTTTAAAATGAAATAGTATATCGGACATAACTTTTTCTCCCGAACTCGGATTGAGCTAACTCTTGCGGCATTGTAATGAACTTGAAGCCCTAACCAATATATTGAGATCAAAATTGGTGATTCATCTTCTAACAAGTTCGAAATGGTGATGGAAGTTTGGTATAGTTGGCCATTCCCCTCCACTAGGAAAAAAAAGTAATTTCACATTCTTTAGTATTTCTGACATAACTTTTTACTCCGGTCTCTGATTAAGATGATTCTTGCTGCATTGTAAAGAATTCTTGAATCCCTAACCATTTTATTCACATCAAAAGTCATGAAAAATCCTCTAGCATGGACTCTATTGTAACGCAAGTTTGGTGTAATAAGTAGTCCTCCTTTAAAGTGAAATAGTATATCGGACATAACTTTTTCTCCCGAACTCGGATTGAGCTAACTCTTGCGGCATTGTAATGAACTTGAAGCCCTAACCAATATATTCAGATCAAAATTGGTGATTCATCTTCTAACAAGTTCGAAATGGTGATGGAAGTTTGGTATAGTTGGCCATTCCCCTCCACTAGGAAAAAAAAGTAATTTCACATTCTTTAGTATTTCTGACATAACTTTTTACTCCGGTCTCTGATTAAGATGATTCTTGCTGCATTGTAAAGAATTCTTGAATCCCTAACCATTTTATTCACATCAAAAGTCATGAAAAATCCTCTAGCATGGACTCTATTGTAACGCAAGTTTGGTGTAATAAGTAGTCCTCCTTTAAAATGAAATAGTATATCGGACATAACTTTTTCTCCCGAACTCGGATTGAGCTAACTCTTGCGGCATTGTAATGAACTTGAAGCCCTAACCAATATATTGAGATCAAAATTGGTGATTCATCTTCTAACAAGTTCGAAATGGTGATGGAAGTTTGGTATAGTTGGCCATTCCCCTCCACTAGGAAAAAAAAATAATTTCCCTTTCTTTAGTATTTCTGACATAACTTTTTACTCCGGTCTCTGATTAAGATTATTCTTGCGGCATTGTAACGAATTCTTGAATGCCTAACCATTTTATTCACATCAAAAGTCATGAAAAATCCTCTAGCATGGGCTCTATTGTAACGCAAGTTTGGTGTAATAAGTAGTCCTCCTTTAAAATGAAATAGTATATCGGACATAACTTTTTCTCCCGAACTCGGATTGAGATAACTCTTGCGGCATTGTAATGAGAACTTGAAGCCCTAACCAATATATTGAGATCAAAATTGGTGATTCATCTTCTAACAAGTTCGAAATGGTGATGGAAGTTTGGTATAGTTGGCCATTCCCCTCCACTAGGAAAAAAAAGTAATTTCACATTCTTTAGTATTTCTGACATAACTTTTTACTCCAGTCTCTGATTAAGATTATTCTTGCGGCATTGTAAAGAATTCTTGAATCCCTAACCATTTTATTCACATCAAAAGTCATGAAAAATCCTCTAGCAAGGGCTCTATTGTAACGCAAGTTTGGTGTAATAAGTAGTCCTCCTTTAAAATGAAATAGTATATCGGACATAACTTTTTCTCCCGAACTCGGATTGAGCTAACTCTTGCGGCATTGTAATGAGAACTTGAAGCCCTAACCAATATATTCAGATCAAAATTGGTGATTCATCTTCTAACAAGTTCGAAATGGTGATGGAAGTTTGGTATAGTTGGCCATTCCCCTCCACTAGGAAAAAAAAGTAATTTCCCATTCTTTAGTATTTCTGACATAACTTTTTACTCCGGTCTCTGATTAAGATTATTGTTGCTGCATTGTGAAGAATTCTTGAATCCCTAACCATTTTATTCACATCAAAAGTCATGAAAAATCCTCTAGCATGGACTCTATTGTAACGCAAGTTTGGTGTAATAAGTAGTCCTCCTTTAAAATGAAATAGTATATCGGACATAACTTTTTCTCCCGAACTCGGATTGAGCTAACTCTTGCGGCATTGTAATGAACTTGAAGCCCTAACCAATATATTGAGATCAAAATTGGTGATTCATCTTCTAACAAGTTCGAAATAGTGATGGAAGTTTGGTATAGTTGGCCATTCCCCTCCACTAGGAAAAAAAAATAATTTCACATTCTTTAGTATTTCTGACATAACGTTTTACTCCGGTCTCTGATTAAGATTATTCTTGCTGCATTGTAAAGAATTCTTGAATCCCTAACCATTTTCTTCACATCAAAAGTCATGAAAAATCCTTTAGCATGGGCTATATTGTAACGCAAGTTTGGTGTAGTAAGTAGTCCTCCTTTAAAATGAAATAGTATATCGGACATAACTTTTTCTCCCGAACTCGGATTGAGCTAACTCTTGCGGCATTGTAATGAGAACTTGAAACCCTAACCAATATATTCAGATCAAAATTGGTGATTCATCTTCTAACAAGTTCGAAATGGTGATGGAAGTTTGGTATAGTTGGCCATTCCCCTCCACTAGGAAAAAAAAGTAATTTCCCATTCTTTAGTATTTCTGACATAACTTTTTACTCCGGTCTCTGATTAAGATTATTCTTGCGGCATTGTAACGAATTCTTGAATCCCTAACCATTTTATTCACATCAAAAGTCATGAAAAATCCTCTAGCATGGGCTCTATTGTAACGCAAGTTTGGTGTAATAAGTAGTCCTCCTTTAAAATGAAATAGTATATCGGACATAACTTTTTCTCCCGAACTCGGATTGAGCTAACTCTTGCGGCATTGTAATGAGAACTTGAAGCCCTAACCAATATATTGAGATCAAAATTGGTGATTCATCTTCTAACAAGTTCGAAATGGTGATGGAAGTTTGGTATAGTTGGCCATTCCCCTCCACTAGGAAAAAAAAGTAATTTCACATTCTTTAGTATTTCTGACATAACTTTTTACTCCAGTCTCTGATTAAGATTATTCTTGCGGCATTGTAAAGAATTCTTGAATCCCTAACCATTTTATTCACATCAAAAGTCATGAAAAATCCTCTAGCAAGGGCTCTATTGTAACGCAAGTTTGGTGTAATAAGTAGTCCTCCTTTAAAATGAAATAGTATATCGGACATAACTTTTTCTCCCGAACTCGGATTGAGCTAACTCTTGCGGCATTGTAATGAGAACTTGAAGCCCTAACCAATATATTGAGATCAAAATTGGTGATTCATCTTCTAACAAGTTCGAAATGGTGATGGAAGTTTGGTATAGTTGGCCATTCCCCTCCACTAGGAAAAAAAAGTAATTTCCCATTCTTTAGTATTTCTGACATAACTTTTTACTCCGGTCTCTGATTAAGATTATTCTTGCTGCATTGTGAAGAATTCTTGAATCCCTAACCATTTTATTCACATCAAAAGTCATGAAAAATCCTCTAGCATGGACTCTATTGTAACGCAAGTTTGGTGTAATAAGTAGTCCTCCTTTAAAATGAAATAGTATATCGGACATAACTTTTTCTCCCGAACTCGGATTGAGCTAACTCTTGCGGCATTGTAATGAACTTGAAGCCCTAACCAATATATTGAGATCAAAATTGGTGATTCATCTTCTAACAAGTTCGAAATGGTGATGGAAGTTTGGTATAGTTGGTCATTCCCCTCCACTAGGAAAAAAAAATAATTTCACATTCTTTAGTATTTCTGACATAACTTTTTACTCCGGTCTCTGATTAAGATTATTCTTGCTGCATTGTAAAGAATTCTTGAATCCCTAACCATTTTCTTCACATCAAAAGTCATGAAAAATCCTTTAGCATGGGCTATATTGTAACGCAAGTTTGGTGTAATAAGTAGTCCTCCTTTAAAATGAAATAGTATATCGGACATAACTTTTTCTCCCGAACTCGGATTGAGCTAACTCTTGCGGCATTGTAATGAGAACTTGAAACCCTAACCAATATATTCAGATCAAAATTGGTGATTCATCTTCTAACAAGTTCGAAATGGTGATGGAAGTTTGGTATAGTTGGCCATTCCCCTCCACTAGGAAAAAAAAGTAATTTCCCATTCTTTAGTATTTCTGACATAACTTTTTACTCCGGTCTCTGATTAAGATTATTCTTGCGGCATTGTAACGAATTCTTCAATCCCTAACCATTTTATTCACATCAAAAGTCATGAAAAATCCTCTAACATGGGCTCTATTGTAACGCAAGTTTGGTGTAATAAGTAGTCCTCCTTTAAAATGAAATAGTATATCGGACATAACTTTTTCTCCCGAACTCGGATTGAGCTAACTCTTGCGGCATTGTAATGAGAACTTGAAGCCCTAACCAATATATTGAGATCAAAATTGGTGATTCATCTTCTAACAAGTTCGAAATGGTGATGGAAGTTTGGTATAGTTGGCCATTCCCCTCCACTAGGAAAAAAAAGTAATTTCACATTCTTTAGTATTTCTGACATAACTTTTTACTCCAGTCTCTGATTAAGATTATTCTTGCGGCATTGTAAAGAATTCTTGAATCCCTAACCATTTTATTCACATCAAAAGTCATGAAAAATCCTCTAGCAAGGGCTCTATTGTAACGCAAGTTTGGTGTAATAAGTAGTCCTCCTTTAAAATGAAATAGTATATCGGACATAACTTTTTCTCCCGAACTCGGATTGAGATAACTCTTGCGGCATTGTAATGAGAACTTGAAGCCCTAACCAATATATTCAGATCAAAATTGGTGATTCATCTTCTAACAAGTTCGAAATGGTGATGGAAGTTTGGTATAGTTGGCCATTCCCCTCCACTAGGAAAAAAAAGTAATTTCACATTCTTTAGTATTTCTGACATAACTTTTTACTCCAGTCTCTGATTAAGATTATTCTTGCGGCATTGTAAAGAATTCTTGAATCCCTAACCATTTTATTCACATCAAAAGTCATGAAAAATCCTCTAGCAAGGGCTCTATTGTAACGCAAGTTTGGTGTAATAAGTAGTCCTCCTTTAAAATGAAATAGTATATCGGACATAACTTTTTCTCCCGAACTCGGATTGAGCTAACTCTTGCGGCATTGTAATGAGAACTTGAAGCCCTAACCAATATATTCAGATCAAAATTGGTGATTCATCTTCTAACAAGTTCGAAATGGTGATGGAAGTTTGGTATAGTTGGCCATTCCCCTCCACTAGGAAAAAAAAGTAATTTCCCATTCTTTAGTATTTCTGACATAACTTTTTACTCCGGTCTCTGATTAAGATTATTCTTGCTGCATTGTGAAGAATTCTTGAATCCCTAACCATTTTATTCACATCAAAAGTCATGAAAAATCCTCTAGCATGGACTCTATTGTAACGCAAGTTTGGTGTAATAAGTAGTCCTCCTTTAAAATGAAATAGTATATCGGACATAACTTTTTCTCCCGAACTCGGATTGAGCTAACTCTTGCGGCATTGTAATGAACTTGAAGCCCTAACCAATATATTGAGATCAAAATTGGTGATTCATCTTCTAACAAGTTCGAAATAGTGATGGAAGTTTGGTATAGTTGGCCATTCCCCTCCACTAGGAAAAAAAAATAATTTCACATTCTTTAGTATTTCTGACATAACGTTTTACTCCGGTCTCTGATTAAGATTATTCTTGCTGCATTGTAAAGAATTCTTGAATCCCTAACCATTTTCTTCACATCAAAAGTCATGAAAAATCCTTTAGCATGGGCTATATTGTAACGCAAGTTTGGTGTAGTAAGTAGTCCTCCTTTAAAATGAAATAGTATATCGGACATAACTTTTTCTCCCGAACTCGGATTGAGCTAACTCTTGCGGCATTGTAATGAGAACTTGAAACCCTAACCAATATATTCAGATCAAAATTGGTGATTCATCTTCTAACAAGTTCGAAATGGTGATGGAAGTTTGGTATAGTTGGCCATTCCCCTCCACTAGGAAAAAAAAGTAATTTCCCATTCTTTAGTATTTCTGACATAACTTTTTACTCCGGTCTCTGATTAAGATTATTCTTGCGGCATTGTAACGAATTCTTGAATCCCTAACCATTTTATTCACATCAAAAGTCATGAAAAATCCTCTAGCATGGGCTCTATTGTAACGCAAGTTTGGTGTAATAAGTAGTCCTCCTTTAAAATGAAATAGTATATCGGACATAACTTTTTCTCCCGAACTCGGATTGAGCTAACTCTTGCGGCATTGTAATGAGAACTTGAAGCCCTAACCAATATATTGAGATCAAAATTGGTGATTCATCTTCTAACAAGTTCGAAATGGTGATGGAAGTTTGGTATAGTTGGCCATTCCCCTCCACTAGGAAAAAAAAGTAATTTCACATTCTTTAGTATTTCTGACATAACTTTTTACTCCAGTCTCTGATTAAGATTATTCTTGCGGCATTGTAAAGAATTCTTGAATCCCTAACCATTTTATTCACATCAAAAGTCATGAAAAATCCTCTAGCAAGGGCTCTATTGTAACGCAAGTTTGGTGTAATAAGTAGTCCTCCTTTAAAATGAAATAGTATATCGGACATAACTTTTTCTCCCGAACTCGGATTGAGCTAACTCTTGCGGCATTGTAATGAGAACTTGAAGCCCTAACCAATATATTGAGATCAAAATTGGTGATTCATCTTCTAACAAGTTCGAAATGGTGATGGAAGTTTGGTATAGTTGGCCATTCCCCTCCACTAGGAAAAAAAAGTAATTTCCCATTCTTTAGTATTTCTGACATAACTTTTTACTCCGGTCTCTGATTAAGATTATTCTTGCTGCATTGTGAAGAATTCTTGAATCCCTAACCATTTTATTCACATCAAAAGTCATGAAAAATCCTCTAGCATGGACTCTATTGTAACGCAAGTTTGGTGTAATAAGTAGTCCTCCTTTAAAATGAAATAGTATATCGGACATAACTTTTTCTCCCGAACTCGGATTGAGCTAACTCTTGCGGCATTGTAATGAACTTGAAGCCCTAACCAATATATTGAGATCAAAATTGGTGATTCATCTTCTAACAAGTTCGAAATGGTGATGGAAGTTTGGTATAGTTGGTCATTCCCCTCCACTAGGAAAAAAAAATAATTTCACATTCTTTAGTATTTCTGACATAACTTTTTACTCCGGTCTCTGATTAAGATTATTCTTGCTGCATTGTAAAGAATTCTTGAATCCCTAACCATTTTCTTCACATCAAAAGTCATGAAAAATCCTTTAGCATGGGCTATATTGTAACGCAAGTTTGGTGTAATAAGTAGTCCTCCTTTAAAATGAAATAGTATATCGGACATAACTTTTTCTCCCGAACTCGGATTGAGCTAACTCTTGCGGCATTGTAATGAGAACTTGAAACCCTAACCAATATATTCAGATCAAAATTGGTGATTCATCTTCTAACAAGTTCGAAATGGTGATGGAAGTTTGGTATAGTTGGCCATTCCCCTCCACTAGGAAAAAAAAGTAATTTCCCATTCTTTAGTATTTCTGACATAACTTTTTACTCCGGTCTCTGATTAAGATTATTCTTGCGGCATTGTAACGAATTCTTCAATCCCTAACCATTTTATTCACATCAAAAGTCATGAAAAATCCTCTAACATGGGCTCTATTGTAACGCAAGTTTGGTGTAATAAGTAGTCCTCCTTTAAAATGAAATAGTATATCGGACATAACTTTTTCTCCCGAACTCGGATTGAGCTAACTCTTGCGGCATTGTAATGAGAACTTGAAGCCCTAACCAATATATTGAGATCAAAATTGGTGATTCATCTTCTAACAAGTTCGAAATGGTGATGGAAGTTTGGTATAGTTGGCCATTCCCCTCCACTAGGAAAAAAAAGTAATTTCACATTCTTTAGTATTTCTGACATAACTTTTTACTCCAGTCTCTGATTAAGATTATTCTTGCGGCATTGTAAAGAATTCTTGAATCCCTAACCATTTTATTCACATCAAAAGTCATGAAAAATCCTCTAGCAAGGGCTCTATTGTAACGCAAGTTTGGTGTAATAAGTAGTCCTCCTTTAAAATGAAATAGTATATCGGACATAACTTTTTCTCCCGAACTCGGATTGAGCTAACTCTTGCGGCATTGTAATGAGAACTTGAAGCCCTAACCAATATATTGAGATCAAAATTGGTGATTCATCTTCTAACAAGTTCGAAATGGTGATGGAAGTTTGGTATAGTTGGTCATTCCCCTCCACTAGGAAAAAAAAGTAATTTCCCATTCTTTAGTATTTCTGACATAACTTTTTACTCCGGTCTCTGATTAAGATTATTCTTGCGGCATTGTAAAGAATTCTTGAATCCCTAACCATTTTATTCACATCAAAAGTCATGAAAAATCCTCTAGCATGGGCTCTATTGTAACGCAAGTTTGGTGTAATAAGTAGTCCTCCTTTAAAATGAAATAGTATAACTTTTTCTCCCGAACTCGGATTGAGCTAACTCTTGCGGCATTGTAATGAGAACTTGAAGCCCTAACCAATATATTGAGATCAAAATTGGTGATTCATCTTCTAACAAGTTCGAAATGGTGATGGAAGTTTGGTATAGTTGGCCATTCCCCTCCACTAGGAAAAAAAAATAATTTCACATTCTTTAGTATTTCTGACATAACTTTTTACTCCGGTCTCTGATTAAGATTATTCTTGCTGCATTGTAAAGAATTCTTGAATCCCTAACCATTTTCTTCACATCAAAAGTCATGAAAAATCCTTTAGCATGGGCTATATTGTAACGCAAGTTTGGTGTAATAAGTAGTCCTCCTTTAAAATGAAATAGTATATCGGACATAACTTTTTCTCCCGAACTCGGATTGAGCTAACTCTTGCGGCATTGTAATGAGAACTTGAAACCCTAACCAATATATTCAGATCAAAATTGGTGATTCATCTTCTAACAAGTTCGAAATGGTGATGGAAGTTTGGTATAGTTGGCCATTCCCCTCCACTAGGAAAAAAAAGTAATTTCCCATTCTTTAGTATTTCTGACATAACTTTTTACTCCGGTCTCTGATTAAGATTATTCTTGCGGCATTGTAACGAATTCTTGAATGCCTAACCATTTTATTCACATCAAAAGTCATGAAAAATCCTCTAGCATGGGCTCTATTGTAACGCAAGTTTGGTGTAATAAGTAGTCCTCCTTTAAAATGAAATAGTATATCGGACATAACTTTTTCTCCCGAACTCGGATTGAGATAACTCTTGCGGCATTGTAATGAGAACTTGAAGCCCTAACCAATATATTGAGATCAAAATTGGTGATTCATCTTCTAACAAGTTCGAAATGGTGATGGAAGTTTGGTATAGTTGGCCATTCCCCTCCACTAGGAAAAAAAAGTAATTTCACATTCTTTAGTATTTCTGACATAACTTTTTACTCCAGTCTCTGATTAAGATTATTCTTGCGGCATTGTAAAGAATTCTTGAATCCCTAACCATTTTATTCACATCAAAAGTCATGAAAAATCCTCTAGCAAGGGCTCTATTGTAACGCAAGTTTGGTGTAATAAGTAGTCCTCCTTTAAAATGAAATAGTATATCGGACATAACTTTTTCTCCCGAACTCGGATTGAGCTAACTCTTGCGGCATTGTAATGAGAACTTGAAGCCCTAACCAATATATTCAGATCAAAATTGGTGATTCATCTTCTAACAAGTTCGAAATGGTGATGGAAGTTTGGTATAGTTGGCCATTCCCCTCCACTAGGAAAAAAAAGTAATTTCCCATTCTTTAGTATTTCTGACATAACTTTTTACTCCGGTCTCTGATTAAGATTATTCTTGCTGCATTGTGAAGAATTCTTGAATCCCTAACCATTTTATTCACATCAAAAGTCATGAAAAATCCTCTAGCATGGACTCTATTGTAACGCAAGTTTGGTGTAATAAGTAGTCCTCCTTTAAAATGAAATAGTATATCGGACATAACTTTTTCTCCCGAACTCGGATTGAGCTAACTCTTGCGGCATTGTAATGAACTTGAAGCCCTAACCAATATATTGAGATCAAAATTGGTGATTCATCTTCTAACAAGTTCGAAATAGTGATGGAAGTTTGGTATAGTTGGCCATTCCCCTCCACTAGGAAAAAAAAATAATTTCACATTCTTTAGTATTTCTGACATAACGTTTTACTCCGGTCTCTGATTAAGATTATTCTTGCTGCATTGTAAAGAATTCTTGAATCCCTAACCATTTTCTTCACATCAAAAGTCATGAAAAATCCTTTAGCATGGGCTATATTGTAACGCAAGTTTGGTGTAGTAAGTAGTCCTCCTTTAAAATGAAATAGTATATCGGACATAACTTTTTCTCCCGAACTCGGATTGAGCTAACTCTTGCGGCATTGTAATGAGAACTTGAAACCCTAACCAATATATTCAGATCAAAATTGGTGATTCATCTTCTAACAAGTTCGAAATGGTGATGGAAGTTTGGTATAGTTGGCCATTCCCCTCCACTAGGAAAAAAAAGTAATTTCCCATTCTTTAGTATTTCTGACATAACTTTTTACTCCGGTCTCTGATTAAGATTATTCTTGCGGCATTGTAACGAATTCTTGAATCCCTAACCATTTTATTCACATCAAAAGTCATGAAAAATCCTCTAGCATGGGCTCTATTGTAACGCAAGTTTGGTGTAATAAGTAGTCCTCCTTTAAAATGAAATAGTATATCGGACATAACTTTTTCTCCCGAACTCGGATTGAGCTAACTCTTGCGGCATTGTAATGAGAACTTGAAACCCTAACCAATATATTCAGATCAAAATTGGTGATTCATCTTCTAACAAGTTCGAAATGGTGATGGAAGTTTGGTATAGTTGGCCATTCCCCTCCACTAGGAAAAAAAAGTAATTTCCCATTCTTTAGTATTTCTGACATAACTTTTTACTCCGGTCTCTGATTAAGATTATTCTTGCGGCATTGTAACGAATTCTTCAATCCCTAACCATTTTATTCACATCAAAAGTCATGAAAAATCCTCTAGCATGGGCTCTATTGTAACGCAAGTTTGGTGTAATAAGTAGTCCTCCTTTAAAATGAAATAGTATATCGGACATAACTTTTTCTCCCGAACTCGGATTGAGCTAACTCTTGCGGCATTGTAATGAGAACTTGAAGCCCTAACCAATATATTGAGATCAAAATTGGTGATTCATCTTCTAACAAGTTCGAAATGGTGATGGAAGTTTGGTATAGTTGGCCATTCCCCTCCACTAGGAAAAAAAAGTAATTTCACATTCTTTAGTATTTCTGACATAACTTTTTACTCCAGTCTCTGATTAAGATTATTCTTGCGGCATTGTAAAGAATTCTTGAATCCCTAACCATTTTATTCACATCAAAAGTCATGAAAAATCCTCTAGCAAGGGCTCTATTGTAACGCAAGTTTGGTGTAATAAGTAGTCCTCCTTTAAAATGAAATAGTATATCGGACATAACTTTTTCTCCCGAACTCGGATTGAGCTAACTCTTGCGGCATTGTAATGAGAACTTGAAGCCCTAACCAATATATTGAGATCAAAATTGGTGATTCATCTTCTAACAAGTTCGAAATGGTGATGGAAGTTTGGTATAGTTGGCCATTCCCCTCCACTAGGAAAAAAAAGTAATTTCACATTCTTTAGTATTTCTGACATAACTTTTTACTCCGGTCTCTGATTAAGATGATTCTTGCTGCATTGTAAAGAATTCTTGAATCCCTAACCATTTTATTCACATCAAAAGTCATGAAAAATCCTCTAGCATGGACTCTATTGTAACGCAAGTTTGGTGTAATAAGTAGTCCTCCTTTAAAATGAAATAGTATATCGGACATAACTTTTTCTCCCGAACTCGGATTGAGCTAACTCTTGCGGCATTGTAATGAACTTGAAGCCCTAACCAATATATTCAGATCAAAATTGGTGATTCATCTTCTAACAAGTTCGAAATGGTGATGGAAGTTTGGTATAGTTGGCCATTCCCCTCCACTAGGAAAAAAAAATAATTTCACATTCTTTAGTATTTCTGACATAACTTTTTACTCCGGTCTCTGATTAAGATTATTCTTGCTGCATTGTAAAGAATTCTTGAATCCCTAACCATTTTCTTCACATCAAAAGTCATGAAAAATCCTTTAGCATGGGCTATATTGTAACGCAAGTTTGGTGTAATAAGTAGTCCTCCTTTAAAATGAAATAGTATATCGGACATAACTTTTTCTCCCGAACTCGGATTGAGCTAACTCTTGCGGCATTGTAATGAGAACTTGAAACCCTAACCAATATATTCAGATCAAAATTGGTGATTCATCTTCTAACAAGTTCGAAATGGTGATGGAAGTTTGGTATAGTTGGCCATTCCCCTCCACTAGGAAAAAAAAGTAATTTCCCATTCTTTAGTATTTCTGACATAACTTTTTACTCCGGTCTCTGATTAAGATTATTCTTGCGGCATTGTAACGAATTCTTCAATCCCTAACCATTTTATTCACATCAAAAGTCATGAAAAATCCTCTAGCATGGGCTCTATTGTAACGCAAGTTTGGTGTAATAAGTAGTCCTCCTTTAAAATGAAATAGTATATCGGACATAACTTTTTCTCCCGAACTCGGATTGAGCTAACTCTTGCGGCATTGTAATGAGAACTTGAAGCCCTAACCAATATATTGAGATCAAAATTGGTGATTCATCTTCTAACAAGTTCGAAATGGTGATGGAAGTTTGGTATAGTTGGCCATTCCCCTCCACTAGGAAAAAAAAGTAATTTCACATTCTTTAGTATTTCTGACATAACTTTTTACTCCGGTCTCTGATTAAGATTATTCTTGCGGCATTGTAAAGAATTCTTGAATCCCTAACCATTTTATTCACATCAAAAGTCATGAAAAATCCTCTAGCATGGGCTCTATTGTAACGCAAGTTTGGTGTAATAAGTAGTCCTCCTTTAAAATGAAATAGTATAACTTTTTCTCCCGAACTCGGATTGAGCTAACTCTTGCGGCATTGTTATGAGAACTTGAAGCCCTAACCAATATATTGAGATCAAAATTGGTGATTCATCTTCTAACAAGTTCGAAATGGTGATGGAAGTTTGGTATAGTTGGTCATTCCCCTCCACTAGGAAAAAAAAGTAATTTCCCATTCTTTAGTATTTCTGACATAACTTTTTACTCCGGTCTCTGATTAAGATTATTCTTGCTGCATTGTGAAGAATTCTTGAATCCCTAACCATTTTATTCACATCAAAAGTCATGAAAAATCCTCTAGCATGGACTCTATTGTAACGCAAGTTTGGTGTAATAAGTAGTCCTCCTTTAAAATGAAATAGTATATCGGACATAACTTTTTCTCCCGAACTCGGATTGAGCTAACTCTTGCGGCATTGTAATGAACTTGAAGCCCTAACCAATATATTGAGATCAAAATTGGTGATTCATCTTCTAACAAGTTCGAAATGGTGATGGAAGTTTGGTATAGTTGGCCATTCCCCTCCACTAGGAAAAAAAAAGTAATTTCACATTCTTTAGTATTTCTGACATAACTTTTTACTCCGGTCTCTGATTAAGATGATTCTTGCTGCATTGTAAAGAATTCTTGAATCCCTAACCATTTTATTCACATCAAAAGTCATGAAAAATCCTCTAGCATGGACTCTATTGTAACGCAAGTTTGGTGTAATAAGTAGTCCTCCTTTAAAATGAAATAGTATATCGGACATAACTTTTTCTCCCGAACTCGGATTGAGCTAACTCTTGCGGCATTGTAATGAACTTGAAGCCCTAACCAATATATTGAGATCAAAATTGGTGATTCATCTTCTAACAAGTTCGAAATGGTGATGGAAGTTTGGTATAGTTGGCCATTCCCCTCCACTAGGAAAAAAAAGTGATTTCACATTCTTTAGTATTTCTGACATAACTTTTTACTCCGGTCTCTGATTAAGATTATTCTTGCTGCATTGTAAAGAATTCTTGAATCCCTAACCATTTTATTCACATCAAAATTCATGAAAAATCCTCTAGCATGGACTCTATTGTAACGCAAGTTTGGTGTAATAAGTAGTCCTCCTTTAAAGTGAAATAGTATATCGGACATAACTTTTTCTCCCGAACTCGGATTGAGCTAACTCTTGCGGCATTGTAATGAACTTGAAGCCCTAACCAATATATTCAGATCAAAATTGGTGATTCATCTTCTAACAAGTTCGAAATGGTGATGGAAGTTTGGTATAGTTGGCCATTCCCCTCCACTAGGAAAAAAAAGTAATTTCACATTCTTTAGTATTTCTGACATAACTTTTTACTCCGGTCTCTGATTAAGATGATTCTTGGTGCATTGTAAAGAATTCTTGAATCCCTAACCATTTTATTCACATCAAAAGTCATGAAAAATCCTCTAGCATGGACTCTATTGTAACGCAAGTTTGGTGTAATGAGTAGTCCTCCTTTAAAATGAAATAGTATATCGGACATAACTTTTTCTCCCGAACTCGGATTGAGCTAACTCTTGCGGCATTGTAATGAACTTGAAGCCCTAACCAACATATTCAGATCAAAATTGGTGATTCATCTTCTAACAAGTTCGAAATGGTGATGGAAGTTTGGTATAGTTGGCCATTCCCCTCCACTAGGAAAAAAAAATAATTTCCCTTTCTTTAGTATTTCTGACATAACTTTTTACTCCGGTCTCTGATTAAGATGATTCTTGCTGCATTGTAAAGAATTCTTGAATCCCTAACCACTTTGTTCACATCAAAAGTCATGAAAAATCCTCTAGCATGGGCTATATTGTAACGCAAGTTTGGTGTAATAAGTAGTCCTCCTTTAAAATGAAATAGTATATCGGACATAACTTTTTCTCCCGAACTAGGATTGAGCTAACTCTTGCGGCATTGTAATGAGAACTTGAAGCCCTAACCAATATATTGAGATCAAAATTGGTGATTCATCTTCTAACATGTTCGAAATGGTGATGGAAGTTTGGTATAGTTGGCCATTCCCCTCCACTAGGAAAAAAAAGTAATTTCCCATTCTTTAGTATTTCTGACATAACTTTTTACTCCGGTCTCTGATTAAGATTATTCTTGCTGCATTGTAAAGAATTCTTGAATCCCTAACCATTTTATTCACATCAAAAGTCATGAAAAATCCTCTAGCATGGACTCTATTGTAACGCAAGTTTGGTGTAATAAGTAGTCCTCCTTTAAAATGAAATAGTATATCGGACATAACTTTTTCTCCCGAACTCGGATTGAGCTAACTCTTGCGGCATTGTAATGAACTTGAAGCCCTAACCAATATATTGAGATCAAAATTGGTGATTCATCTTCTAACAAGTTCGAAATGGTGATGGAAGTTTGGTATAGTTGGCCATTCCCCTCCACTAGGAAAAAAAAGTAATTTCACATTCTTTAGTATTTCTGACATAACTTTTTACTCCGGTCTCTGATTAAGATGATTCTTGCTGCATTGTAAAGAATTCTTGAATCCCTAACCATTTTATTCACATCAAAAGTCATGAAAAATCCTCTAGCATGGACTCTATTGTAACGCAAGTTTGGTGTAATAAGTAGTCCTCCTTTAAAATGAAATAGTATATCGGACATAACTTTTTCTCCCGAACTCGGATTGAGCTAACTCTTGCGGCATTGTAATGAACTTGAAGCCCTAACCAATATATTGAGATCAAAATTGGTGATTCATCTTCTAACAAGTTCGAAATGGTGATGGAAGTTTGGTATAGTTGGCCATTCCCCTCCACTAGGAAAAAAAAGTAATTTCACATTCTTTAGTATTTCTGACATAACTTTTTACTCCGGTCTCTGATTAAGATGATTCTTGCTGCATTGTAAAGAATTCTTGAATCCCTAACCATTTTATTCACATCAAAAGTCATGAAAAATCCTCTAGCATGGACTCTATTGTAACGCAAGTTTGGTGTAATAAGTAGTCCTCCTTTAAAGTGAAATAGTATATCGGACATAACTTTTTCTCCCGAACTCGGATTGAGCTAACTCTTGCGGCATTGTAATGAACTTGAAGCCCTAACCAATATATTCAGATCAAAATTGGTGATTCATCTTCTAACAAGTTCGAAATGGTGATGGAAGTTTGGTATAGTTGGCCATTCCCCTCCACTAGGAAAAAAAAGTAATTTCACATTCTTTAGTATTTCTGACATAACTTTTTACACCGGTCTCTGATTAAGATGATTCTTGCTGCATTGTAAAGAATTCTTGAATCCCTAACCATTTTGTTCACATCAAAAGTCATGAAAAATCCTCTAGCATGGGCTCTATTGTAACGCAAGTTTGGTGTAATAAGTAGTCCTCCTTTAAAATGAAATAGTATAACTTTTTCTCCCGAACTCGGATTGAGCTAACTCTTGCGGCATTGTAATGAGAACTTGAAGCCCTAACCAATATATTGAGATCAAAATTGGTGATTCATCTTCTAACAAGTTCGAAATGGTGATGGAAGTTTGGTATAGTTGGTCATTCCCCTCCACTAGGAAAAAAAAGTAATTTCCCATTCTTTAGTATTTCTGACATAACTTTTTACTCCGGTCTCTGATTAAGATTATTCTTGCTGCATTGTGAAGAATTCTTGAATCCCTAACCATTTTATTCACATCAAAAGTCATGAAAAATCCTCTAGCATGGACTCTATTGTAACGCAAGTTTGGTGTAATAAGTAGTCCTCCTTTAAAATGAAATAGTATATCGGACATAACTTTTTCTCCCGAACTCGGATTGAGCTAACTCTTGCGGCATTGTAATGAACTTGAAGCCCTAACCAATATATTGAGATCAAAATTGGTGATTCATCTTCTAACAAGTTCGAAATGGTGATGGAAGTTTGGTATAGTTGGCCATTCCCCTCCACTAGGAAAAAAAAAGTAATTTCACATTCTTTAGTATTTCTGACATAACTTTTTACTCCGGTCTCTGATTAAGATGATTCTTGCTGCATTGTAAAGAATTCTTGAATCCCTAACCATTTTATTCACATCAAAAGTCATGAAAAATCCTCTAGCATGGACTCTATTGTAACGCAAGTTTGGTGTAATAAGTAGTCCTCCTTTAAAATGAAATAGTATATCGGACATAACTTTTTCTCCCGAACTCGGATTGAGCTAACTCTTGCGGCATTGTAATGAACTTGAAGCCCTAACCAATATATTGAGATCAAAATTGGTGATTCATCTTCTAACAAGTTCGAAATGGTGATGGAAGTTTGGTATAGTTGGCCATTCCCCTCCACTAGGAAAAAAAAGTAATTTCACATTCTTTAGTATTTCTGACATAACTTTTTACTCCGGTCTCTGATTAAGATGATTCTTGCTGCATTGTAAAGAATTCTTGAATCCCTAACCATTTTATTCACATCAAAATTCATGAAAAATCCTCTAGCATGGACTCTATTGTAACGCAAGTTTGGTGTAATAAGTAGTCCTCCTTTAAAGTGAAATAGTATATCGGACATAACTTTTTCTCCCGAACTCGGATTGAGCTAACTCTTGCGGCATTGTAATGAACTTGAAGCCCTAACCAATATATTCAGATCAAAATTGGTGATTCATCTTCTAACAAGTTCGAAATGGTGATGGAAGTTTGGTATAGTTGGCCATTCCCCTCCACTAGGAAAAAAAAGTAATTTCACATTCTTTAGTATTTCTGACATAACTTTTTACTCCGGTCTCTGATTAAGATGATTCTTGGTGCATTGTAAAGAATTCTTGAATCCCTAACCATTTTATTCACATCAAAAGTCATGAAAAATCCTCTAGCATGGACTCTATTGTAACGCAAGTTTGGTGTAATGAGTAGTCCTCCTTTAAAATGAAATAGTATATCGGACATAACTTTTTCTCCCGAACTCGGATTGAGCTAACTCTTGCGGCATTGTAATGAACTTGAAGCCCTAACCAACATATTCAGATCAAAATTGGTGATTCATCTTCTAACAAGTTCGAAATGGTGATGGAAGTTTGGTATAGTTGGCCATTCCCCTCCACTAGGAAAAAAAAATAATTTCCCTTTCTTTAGTATTTCTGACATAACTTTTTACTCCGGTCTCTGATTAAGATGATTCTTGCTGCATTGTAAAGAATTCTTGAATCCCTAACCACTTTGTTCACATCAAAAGTCATGAAAAATCCTCTAGCATGGGCTATATTGTAACGCAAGTTTGGTGTAATAAGTAGTCCTCCTTTAAAATGAAATAGTATATCGGACATAACTTTTTCTCCCGAACTCGGATTGAGCTAACTCTTGCGGCATTGTAATGAGAACTTGAAGCCCTAACCAATATATTGAGATCAAAATTGGTGATTCATCTTCTAACATGTTCGAAATGGTGATGGAAGTTTGGTATAGTTGGCCATTCCCCTCCACTAGGAAAAAAAAGTAATTTCCCATTCTTTAGTATTTCTGACATAACTTTTTACTCCGGTCTCTGATTAAGATTATTCTTGCTGCATTGTAAAGAATTCTTGAATCCCTAACCATTTTATTCACATCAAAAGTCATGAAAAATCCTCTAGCATGGACTCTATTGTAACGCAAGTTTGGTGTAATAAGTAGTCCTCCTTTAAAATGAAATAGTATATCGGACATAACTTTTTCTCCCGAACTCGGATTGAGCTAACTCTTGCGGCATTGTAATGAACTTGAAGCCCTAACCAATATATTGAGATCAAAATTGGTGATTCATCTTCTAACAAGTTCGAAATGGTGATGGAAGTTTGGTATAGTTGGCCATTCCCCTCCACTAGGAAAAAAAAGTAATTTCACATTCTTTAGTATTTCTGACATAACTTTTTACTCCGGTCTCTGATTAAAGATGATTCTTGCTGCATTGTAAAGAATTCTTGAATCCCTAACCATTTTATTCACATCAAAAGTCATGAAAAATCCTCTAGCATGGACTCTATTGTAACGCAAGTTTGGTGTAATAAGTAGTCCTCCTTTAAAATGAAATAGTATATCGGACATAACTTTTTCTCCCGAACTCGGATTGAGCTAACTCTTGCGGCATTGTAATGAACTTGAAGCCCTAACCAATATATTGAGATCAAAATTGGTGATTCATCTTCTAACAAGTTCGAAATGGTGATGGAAGTTTGGTATAGTTGGCCATTCCCCTCCACTAGGAAAAAAAAGTAATTTCACATTCTTTAGTATTTCTGACATAACTTTTTACTCCGGTCTCTGATTAAGATGATTCTTGCTGCATTGTAAAGAATTCTTGAATCCCTAACCATTTTATTCACATCAAAAGTCATGAAAAATCCTCTAGCATGGACTCTATTGTAACGCAAGTTTGGTGTAATAAGTAGTCCTCCTTTAAAGTGAAATAGTATATCGGACATAACTTTTTCTCCCGAACTCGGATTGAGCTAACTCTTGCGGCATTGTAATGAACTTGAAGCCCTAACCAATATATTCAGATCAAAATTGGTGATTCATCTTCTAACAAGTTCGAAATGGTGATGGAAGTTTGGTATAGTTGGCCATTCCCCTCCACTAGGAAAAAAAAGTAATTTCACATTCTTTAGTATTTCTGACATAACTTTTTACTCCGGTCTCTGATTAAGATGATTCTTGCTGCATTGTAAAGAATTCTTGAATCCCTAACCATTTTATTCACATCAAAAGTCATGAAAAATCCTCTAGCATGGACTCTATTGTAACGCAAGTTTGGTGTAATAAGTAGTCCTCCTTTAAAATGAAATAGTATATCGGACATAACTTTTTCTCCCGAACTCGGATTGAGCTAACTCTTGCGGCATTGTAATGAACTTGAAGCCCTAACCAATATATTGAGATCAAAATTGGTGATTCATCTTCTAACAAGTTCGAAATGGTGATGGAAGTTTGGTATAGTTGGCCATTCCCCTCCACTAGGAAAAAAAAATAATTTCCCTTTCTTTAGTATTTCTGACATAACTTTTTACTCCGGTCTCTGATTAAGATGATTCTTGCTGCATTGTAAAGAATTCTTCAATCCCTAACCATTTTGTTCACATCAAAAGTCATGAAAAATCCTCTAGCATGGGCTATATTGTAACGCAAGTTTGGTGTAATAAGTAGTCCTCCTTTAAAATGAAATAGTATATCGGACATAACTTTTTCTCCCGAACTCGGATTGAGCTAACTCTTGCGGCATTGTAATGAGAACTTGAAGCCCTAACCAATATATTGAGATCAAAATTGGTGATTCATCTTCTAACAAGTTCGAAATGGTGATGGAAGTTTGGTATAGTTGGCCATTCCCCTCCACTAGGAAAAAAAAGTAATTTCCCATTCTTTAGTATTTCTGACATAACTTTTTACTCCGGTCTCTGATTAAGATTATTCTTGCTGCATTGTGAAGAATTCTTGAATCCCTAACCATTTTATTCACATCAAAAGTCATGAAAAATCCTCTAGCATGGACTCTATTGTAACGCAAGTTTGGTGTAATAAGTAGTCCTCCTTTAAAATGAAATAGTATATCGGACATAACTTTTTCTCCCGAACTCGGATTGAGCTAACTCTTGCGGCATTGTAATGAACTTGAAGCCCTAACCAATATATTGAGATCAAAATTGATGATTCATCTTCTAACAAGTTCGAAATGGTGATGGAAGTTTGGTATAGTTGGCCATTCCCCTCCACTAGGAAAAAAAAATAATTTCACATTCTTTAGTATTTCTGACATAACTTTTTACTCCGGTCTCTGATTAAGATTATTCTTGCTGCATTGTAAAGAATTCTTGAATCCCTAACCATTTTCTTCACATCAAAAGTCATGAAAAATCCTTTAGCATGGGCTATATTGTAACGCAAGTTTGGTGTAATAAGTAGTCCTCCTTTAAAATGAAATAGTATATCGGACATAACTTTTTCTCCCGAACTCGGATTGAGCTAACTCTTGCGGCATTGTAATGAGAACTTGAAACCCTAACCAATATATTCAGATCAAAATTGGTGATTCATCTTCTAACAAGTTCGAAATGGTGATGGAAGTTTGGTATAGTTGGCCATTCCCCTCCACTAGGAAAAAAAAGTAATTTCCCATTCTTTAGTATTTCTGACATAACTTTTTACTCCGGTCTCTGATTAAGATTATTCTTGCGGCATTGTAACGAATTCTTCAATCCCTAACCATTTTATTCACATCAAAAGTCATGAAAAATCCTCTAACATGGGCTCTATTGTAACGCAAGTTTGGTGTAATAAGTAGTCCTCCTTTAAAATGAAATAGTATATCGGACATAACTTTTTCTCCCGAACTCGGATTGAGCTAACTCTTGCGGCATTGTAATGAGAACTTGAAGCCCTAACCAATATATTGAGATCAAAATTGGTGATTCATCTTCTAACAAGTTCGAAATGGTGATGGAAGTTTGGTATAGTTGGCCATTCCCCTCCACTAGGAAAAAAAAGTAATTTCACATTCTTTAGTATTTCTGACATAACTTTTTACTCCGGTCTCTGATTAAGATGATTCTTGCTGCATTGTAAAGAATTCTTGAATCCCTAACCATTTTATTCACATCAAAAGTCATGAAAAATCCTCTAGCATGGACTCTATTGTAACGCAAGTTTGGTGTAATAAGTAGTCCTCCTTTAAAATGAAATAGTATATCGGACATAACTTTTTCTCCCGAACTCGGATTGAGCTAACTCTTGCGGCATTGTAATGAACTTGAAGCCCTAACCAATATATTGAGATCAAAATTGGTGATTCATCTTCTAACAAGTTCGAAATGGTGATGGAAGTTTGGTATAGTTGGCCATTCCCCTCCACTAGGAAAAAAAAATAATTTCCCTTTCTTTAGTATTTCTGACATAACTTTTTACTCCGGTCTCTGATTAAGATGATTCTTGCTGCATTGTAAAGAATTCTTCAATCCCTAACCATTTTGTTCACATCAAAAGTCATGAAAAATCCTCTAGCATGGGCTATATTGTAACGCAAGTTTGGTGTAATAAGTAGTCCTCCTTTAAAATGAAATAGTATATCGGACATAACTTTTTCTCCCGAACTCGGATTGAGCTAACTCTTGCGGCATTGTAATGAGAACTTGAAGCCCTAACCAATATATTGAGATCAAAATTGGTGATTCATCTTCAAACAAGTTCGAAATGGTGATGGAAGTTTGGTATAGTTGGCCATTCCCCTCCACTAGGAAAAAAAAGTAATTTCCCATTCTTTAGTATTTCTGACATAACTTTTTACTCCGGTCTCTGATTAAGATTATTCTTGCTGCATTGTGAAGAATTCTTGAATCCCTAACCATTTTATTCACATCAAAAGTCATGAAAAATCCTCTAGCATGGACTCTATTGTAACGCAAGTTTGGTGTAATAAGTAGTCCTCCTTTAAAATGAAATAGTATATCGGACATAACTTTTTCTCCCGAACTCGGATTGAGCTAACTCTTGCGGCATTGTAATGAACTTGAAGCCCTAACCAATATATTGAGATCAAAATTGGTGATTCATCTTCTAACAAGTTCGAAATGGTGATGGAAGTTTGGTATAGTTGGCCATTCCCCTCCACTAGGAAAAAAAAATAATTTCACATTCTTTAGTATTTCTGACATAACTTTTTACTCCGGTCTCTGATTAAGATTATTCTTGCTGCATTGTAAAGAATTCTTGAATCCCTAACCATTTTCTTCACATCAAAAGTCATGAAAAATCCTTTAGCATGGGCTATATTGTAACGCAAGTTTGGTGTAATAAGTAGTCCTCCTTTAAAATGAAATAGTATATCGGACATAACTTTTTCTCCCGAACTCGGATTGAGCTAACTCTTGCGGCATTGTAATGAGAACTTGAAACCCTAACCAATATATTCAGATCAAAATTGGTGATTCATCTTCTAACAAGTTCGAAATGGTGATGGAAGTTTGGTATAGTTGGCCATTCCCCTCCACTAGGAAAAAAAAGTAATTTCCCATTCTTTAGTATTTCTGACATAACTTTTTACTCCGGTCTCTGATTAAGATTATTCTTGCGGCATTGTAACGAATTCTTCAATCCCTAACCATTTTATTCACATCAAAAGTCATGAAAAATCCTCTAACATGGGCTCTATTGTAACGCAAGTTTGGTGTAATAAGTAGTCCTCCTTTAAAATGAAATAGTATATCGGACATAACTTTTTCTCCCGAACTCGGATTGAGCTAACTCTTGCGGCATTGTAATGAGAACTTGAAGCCCTAACCAATATATTGAGATCAAAATTGGTGATTCATCTTCTAACAAGTTCGAAATGGTGATGGAAGTTTGGTATAGTTGGCCATTCCCCTCCACTAGGAAAAAAAAGTAATTTCACATTCTTTAGTATTTCTGACATAACTTTTTACTCCAGTCTCTGATTAAGATTATTCTTGCGGCATTGTAAAGAATTCTTGAATCCCTAACCATTTTATTCACATCAAAAGTCATGAAAAATCCTCTAGCAAGGGCTCTATTGTAACGCAAGTTTGGTGTAATAAGTAGTCCTCCTTTAAAATGAAATAGTATATCGGACATAACTTTTTTTCCCGAACTCGGATTGAGCTAACTCTTGCGGCATTGTAATGAGAACTTGAAGCCCTAACCAATATATTGAGATCAAAATTGGTGATTCATCTTCTAACAAGTTCGAAATGGTGATGGAAGTTTGGTATAGTTGGCCATTCCCCTCCACTAGGAAAAAAAAGTAATTTCCCATTCTTTAGTATTTCTGACATAACTTTTTACTCCGGTCTCTGATTAAGATTATTTTTGCGGCATTGTAAAGAATTCTTGAATCCCTAACCATTTTATTCACATCAAAAGTCATGAAAAATCCTCTAGCATGGGCTCTATTGTAACGCAAGTTTGGTGTAATAAGTAGTCCTCCTTTAAAATGAAATAGTATAACTTTTTCTCCCGAACTCGGATTGAGCTAACTCTTGCGGCATTGTAATGAGAACTTGAAGCCCTAACCAATATATTGAGATCAAAATTGGTGATTCATCTTCTAACAAGTTCGAAATGGTGATGGAAGTTTGGTATAGTTGGCCATTCCCCTCCACTAGGAAAAAAAAATAATTTCACATTCTTTAGTATTTCTGACATAACTTTTTACTCCGGTCTCTGATTAAGATTATTCTTGCTGCATTGTAAAGAATTCTTGAATCCCTAACCATTTTCTTCACATCAAAAGTCATGAAAAATCCTTTAGCATGGGCTATATTGTAACGCAAGTTTGGTGTAATAAGTAGTCCTCCTTTAAAATGAAATAGTATATCGGACATAACTTTTTCTCCCGAACTCGGATTGAGCTAACTCTTGCGGCATTGTAATGAGAACTTGAAACCCTAACCAATATATTCAGATCAAAATTGGTGATTCATCTTCTAACAAGTTCGAAATGGTGATGGAAGTTTGGTATAGTTGGCCATTCCCCTCCACTAGGAAAAAAAAGTAATTTCCCATTCTTTAGTATTTCTGACATAACTTTTTACTCCGGTCTCTGATTAAGATTATTCTTGCGGCATTGTAACGAATTCTTCAATCCCTAACCATTTTATTCACATCAAAAGTCATGAAAAATCCTCTAACATGGGCTCTATTGTAACGCAAGTTTGGTGTAATAAGTAGTCCTCCTTTAAAATGAAATAGTATATCGGACATAACTTTTTCTCCCGAACTCGGATTGAGCTAACTCTTGCGGCATTGTAATGAGAACTTGAAGCCCTAACCAATATATTGAGATCAAAATTGGTGATTCATCTTCTAACAAGTTCGAAATGGTGATGGAAGTTTGGTATAGTTGGCCATTCCCCTCCACTAGGAAAAAAAAGTAATTTCACATTCTTTAGTATTTCTGACATAACTTTTTACTCCAGTCTCTGATTAAGATTATTCTTGCGGCATTGTAAAGAATTCTTGAATCCCTAACCATTTTATTCACATCAAAAGTCATGAAAAATCCTCTAGCAAGGGCTCTATTGTAACGCAAGTTTGGTGTAATAAGTAGTCCTCCTTTAAAATGAAATAGTATATCGGACATAACTTTTTTTCCCGAACTCGGATTGAGCTAACTCTTACGGCATTGTAATGAGAACTTGAAGCCCTAACCAATATATTGAGATCAAAATTGGTGATTCATCTTCTAACAAGTTCGAAATGGTGATGGAAGTTTGGTATAGTTGGTCATTCCCCTCCACTAGGAAAAAAAAGTAATTTCCCATTCTTTAGTATTTCTGACATAACTTTTTACTCCGGTCTCTGATTAAGATTATTTTTGCGGCATTGTAAAGAATTCTTGAATCCCTAACCATTTTATTCACATCAAAAGTCATGAAAAATCCTCTAGCATGGGCTCTATTGTAACGCAAGTTTGGTGTAATAAGTAGTCCTCCTTTAAAATGAAATAGTATAACTTTTTCTCCCGAACTCGGATTGAGCTAACTCTTGCGGCATTGTAATGAGAACTTGAAGCCCTAACCAATATATTGAGATCAAAATTGGTGATTCATCTTCTAACAAGTTCGAAATGGTGATGGAAGTTTGGTATAGTTGGCCATTCCCCTCCACTAGGAAAAAAAAATAATTTCACATTCTTTAGTATTTCTGACATAACTTTTTACTCCGGTCTCTGATTAAGATTATTCTTGCTGCATTGTAAAGAATTCTTGAATCCCTAACCATTTTCTTCACATCAAAAGTCATGAAAAATCCTTTAGCATGGGCGATATTGTAACGCAAGTTTGGTGTAATAAGTAGTCCTCCTTTAAAATGAAATAGTATATCGGACATAACTTTTTCTCCCGAACTCGGATTGAGCTAACTCTTGCGGCATTGTAATGAGAACTTGAAACCCTAACCAATATATTGAGATCAAAATTGGTGATTCATCTTCTAACAAGTTCGAAATGGTGATGGAAGTTTGGTATAGTTGGCCATTCCCCTCCACTAGGAAAAAAAAGTAATTTCCCATTCTTTAGTATTTCTGACATAACTTTTTACTCCGGTCTCTGATTAAGATTATTTTTGCGGCATTGTAAAGAATTCTTGAATCCCTAACCATTTTATACACATCAAAAGTCATGAAAAATCCTCTAGCATGGGCTCTATTGTAACGCAAGTTTGGTGTAATAAGTAGTCCTCCTTTAAAATGAAATAGTATAACTTTTTCTCCCGAACTCGGATTGAGCTAACTCTTGCGGCATTGTAATGAGAACTTGAAGCCCTAACCAATATATTGAGATCAAAATTGGTGATTCATCTTCTAACAAGTTCGAAATGGTGATGGAAGTTTGGTATAGTTGGCCATTCCCCTCCACTAGGAAAAAAAAATAATTTCACATTCTTTAGTATTTCTGACATAACTTTTTACTCCGGTCTCTGATTAAGATTATTCTTGCTGCATTGTAAAGAATTCTTGAATCCCTAACCATTTTCTTCACATCAAAAGTCATGAAAAATCCTTTAGCATGGGCTATATTGTAACGCAAGTTTGGTGTAATAAGTAGTCCTCCTTTAAAATGAAATAGTATATCGGACATAACTTTTTCTCCCGAACTCGGATTGAGCTAACTCTTGCGGCATTGTAATGAGAACTTGAAACCCTAACCAATATATTCAGATCAAAATTGGTGATTCATCTTCTAACAAGTTCGAAATGGTGATGGAAGTTTGGTATAGTTGGCCATTCCCCTCCACTAGGAAAAAAAAGTAATTTCCCATTCTTTAGTATTTCTGACATAACTTTTTACTCCGGTCTCTGATTAAGATTATTCTTGCGGCATTGTAACGAATTCTTGAATGCCTAACCATTTTATTCACATCAAAAGTCATGAAAAATCCTCTAGCATGGGCTCTATTGTAACGCAAGTTTGGTGTAATAAGTAGTCCTCCTTTAAAATGAAATAGTATATCGGACATAACTTTTTCTCCCGAACTCGGATTGAGATAACTCTTGCGGCATTGTAATGAGAACTTGAAGCCCTAACCAATATATTGAGATCAAAATTGGTGATTCATCTTCTAACAAGTTCGAAATGGTGATGGAAGTTTGGTATAGTTGGCCATTCCCCTCCACTAGGAAAAAAAAGTAATTTCACATTCTTTAGTATTTCTGACATAACTTTTTACTCCAGTCTCTGATTAAGATTATTCTTGCGGCATTGTAAAGAATTCTTGAATCCCTAACCATTTTATTCACATCAAAAGTCATGAAAAATCCTCTAGCAAGGGCTCTATTGTAACGCAAGTTTGGTGTAATAAGTAGTCCTCCTTTAAAATGAAATAGTATATCGGACATAACTTTTTCTCCCGAACTCGGATTGAGCTAACTCTTGCGGCATTGTAATGAGAACTTGAAGCCCTAACCAATATATTGAGATCAAAATTGGTGATTCATCTTCTAACAAGTTCGAAATGGTGATGGAAGTTTGGTATAGTTGGCCATTCCCCTCCACTAGGAAAAAAAAGTAATTTCCCATTCTTTAGTATTTCTGACATAACTTTTTACTCCGGTCTCTGATTAAGATTATTCTTGCTGCATTGTGAAGAATTCTTGAATCCCTAACCATTTTATTCACATCAAAAGTCATGAAAAATCCTCTAGCATGGACTCTATTGTAACGCAAGTTTGGTGTAATAAGTAGTCCTCCTTTAAAATGAAATAGTATATCGGACATAACTTTTTCTCCCGAACTCGGATTGAGCTAACTCTTGCGGCATTGTAATGAGAACTTGAAGCCCTAACCAATATATTGAGATCAAAATTGGTGATTCATCTTCTAACAAGTTCGAAATGGTGATGGAAGTTTGGTATAGTTGGCCATTCCCCTCCACTAGGAAAAAAAAATAATTTCACATTCTTTAGTATTTCTGACATAACTTTTTACTCCGGTCTCTGATTAAGATTATTCTTGCTGCATTGTAAAGAATTCTTGAATCCCTAACCATTTTCTTCACATCAAAAGTCATGAAAAATCCTTTAGCATGGGCTATATTGTAACGCAAGTTTGGTGTAATAAGTAGTCCTCCTTTAAAATGAAATAGTATATCGGACATAACTTTTTCTCCCGAACTCGGATTGAGCTAACTCTTGCGGCATTGTAATGAGAACTTGAAACCCTAACCAATATATTCAGATCAAAATTGGTGATTCATCTTCTAACAAGTTCGAAATGGTGATGGAAGTTTGGTATAGTTGGCCATTCCCCTCCACTAGGAAAAAAAAGTAATTTCCCATTCTTTAGTATTTCTGACATAACTTTTTACTCCGGTCTCTGATTAAGATTATTCTTGCGGCATTGTAACGAATTCTTGAATGCCTAACCATTTTATTCACATCAAAAGTCATGAAAAATCCTCTAGCATGGGCTCTATTGTAACGCAAGTTTGGTGTAATAAGTAGTCCTCCTTTAAAATGAAATAGTATATCGGACATAACTTTTTCTCCCGAACTCGGATTGAGATAACTCTTGCGGCATTGTAATGAGAACTTGAAACCCTAACCAATATATTGAGATCAAAATTGGTGATTCATCTTCTAACAAGTTCGAAATGGTGATGGAAGTTTGGTATAGTTGGCCATTCCCCTCCACTAGGAAAAAAAAGTAATTTCACATTCTTTAGTATTTCTGACATAACTTTTTACTCCAGTCTCTGATTAAGATTATTCTTGCGGCATTGTAAAGAATTCTTGAATCCCTAACCATTTTATTCACATCAAAAGTCATGAAAAATCCTCTAGCAAGGGCTCTATTGTAACGCAAGTTTGGTGTAATAAGTAGTCCTCCTTTAAAATGAAATAGTATATCGGACATAACTTTTTCTCCCGAACTCGGATTGAGCTAACTCTTGCGGCATTGTAATGAGAACTTGAAACCCTAACCAATATATTCAGATCAAAATTGGTGATTCATCTTCTAACAAGTTCGAAATGGTGATGGAAGTTTGGTATAGTTGGCCATTCCCCTCCACTAGGAAAAAAAAGTAATTTCCCATTCTTTAGTATTTCTGACATAACTTTTTACTCCGGTCTCTGATTAAGATTATTCTTGCGGCATTGTAACGAATTCTTGAATGCCTAACCATTTTATTCACATCAAAAGTCATGAAAAATCCTCTAGCATGGGCTCTATTGTAACGCAAGTTTGGTGTAATAAGTAGTCCTCCTTTAAAATGAAATAGTATATCGGACATAACTTTTTCTCCCGAACTCGGATTGAGATAACTCTTGCGGCATTGTAATGAGAACTTGAAACCCTAACCAATATATTGAGATCAAAATTGGTGATTCATCTTCTAACAAGTTCGAAATGGTGATGGAAGTTTGGTATAGTTGGCCATTCCCCTCCACTAGGAAAAAAAAGTAATTTCACATTCTTTAGTATTTCTGACATAACTTTTTACTCCAGTCTCTGATTAAGATTATTCTTGCGGCATTGTAAAGAATTCTTGAATCCCTAACCATTTTATTCACATCAAAAGTCATGAAAAATCCTCTAGCAAGGGCTCTATTGTAACGCAAGTTTGGTGTAATAAGTAGTCCTCCTTTAAAATGAAATAGTATATCGGACATAACTTTTTCTCCCGAACTCGGATTGAGCTAACTCTTGCGGCATTGTAATGAGAACTTGAAGCCCTAACCAATATATTGAGATCAAAATTGGTGATTCATCTTCTAACAAGTTCGAAATGGTGATGGAAGTTTGGTATAGTTGGCCATTCCCCTCCACTAGGAAAAAAAAGTAATTTCCCATTCTTTAGTATTTCTGACATAACTTTTTACTCCGGTCTCTGATTCAGATTATTCTTGCTGCATTGTGAAGAATTCTTGAATCCCTAACCATTTTATTCACATCAAAAGTCATGAAAAATCCTCTAGCATGGACTCTATTGTAACGCAAGTTTGGTGTAATAAGTAGTCCTCCTTTAAAATGAAATAGTATATCGGACATAACTTTTTCTCCCGAACTCGGATTGAGCTAACTCTTGCGGCATTGTAATGAACTTGAAGCCCTAACCAATATATTGAGATCAAAATTGGTGATTCATCTTCTAACAAGTTCGAAATGGTGATGGAAGTTTGGTATAGTTGGCCATTCCCCTCCACTAGGAAAAAAAAATAATTTCACATTCTTTAGTATTTCTGACATAACTTTTTACTCCGGTCTCTGATTAAGATTATTCTTGCTGCATTGTAAAGAATTCTTGAATCCCTAACCATTTTCTTCACATCAAAAGTCATGAAAAATCCTTTAGCATGGGCTATATTGTAACGCAAGTTTGGTGTAATAAGTAGTCCTCCTTTAAAATGAAATAGTATATCGGACATAACTTTTTCTCCCGAACTCGGATTGAGCTAACTCTTGCGGCATTGTAATGAGAACTTGAAACCCTAACCAATATATTCAGATCAAAATTGGTGATTCATCTTCTAACAAGTTCGAAATGGTGATGGAAGTTTGGTATAGTTGGCCATTCCCCTCCACTAGGAAAAAAAAGTAATTTCCCATTCTTTAGTATTTCTGACATAACTTTTTACTCCGGTCTCTGATTAAGATTATTCTTGCGGCATTGTAACGAATTCTTGAATCCCTAACCATTTTATTCACATCAAAAGTCATGAAAAATCCTCTAGCATGGGCTCTATTGTAACGCAAGTTTGGTGTAATAAGTAGTCCTCCTTTAAAATGAAATAGTATATCGGACATAACTTTTTCTCCCGAACTCGGATTGAGCTAACTCTTGCGGCATTGTAATGAGAACTTGAAGCCCTAACCAATATATTGAGATCAAAATTGGTGATTCATCTTCTAACAAGTTCGAAATGGTGATGGAAGTTTGGTATAGTTGGCCATTCCCCTCCACTAGGAAAAAAAAGTAATTTCACATTCTTTAGTATTTCTGACATAACTTTTTACTCCAGTCTCTGATTAAGATTATTCTTGCGGCATTGTAAAGAATTCTTGAATCCCTAACCATTTTATTCACATCAAAAGTCATGAAAAATCCTCTAGCAAGGGCTCTATTGTAACGCAAGTTTGGTGTAATAAGTAGTCCTCCTTTAAAATGAAATAGTATATCGGACATAACTTTTTCTCCCGAACTCGGATTGAGCTAACTCTTGCGGCATTGTAATGAGAACTTGAAGCCCTAACCAATATATTGAGATCAAAATTGGTGATTCATCTTCTAACAAGTTCGAAATGGTGATGGAAGTTTGGTATAGTTGGCCATTCCCCTCCACTAGGAAAAAAAAGTAATTTCACATTCTTTAGTATTTCTGACATAACTTTTTACTCCGGTCTCTGATTAAGATTATTCTTGCGGCATTGTAAAGAATTCTTGAATCCCTAACCATTTTATTCACATCAAAAGTCATGAAAAATCCTCTAGCATGGGCTCTATTGTAACGCAAGTTTGGTGTAATAAGTAGTCCTCCTTTAAAATGAAATAGTATAACTTTTTCTCCCGAACTCGGATTGAGCTAACTCTTGCGGCATTGTAATGAGAACTTGAAGCCCTAACCAATATATTGAGATCAAAATTGGTGATTCATCTTCTAACAAGTTCGAAATGGTGATGGAAGTTTGGTATAGTTGGCCATTCCCCTCCACCAGGAAAAAAAAGTAATTTCCCATTCTTTAGTATTTCTGACATAACTTTTTACTCCGGTCTCTGATTAAGATGATTCTTGCTGCATTGTAAAGAATTCTTGAATCCCTAACCATTTTATTCACATCAAAAGTCATGAAAAATCCTCTAGCATGGGCTCTATTGTAACGCAAGTTTGGTGTAATAAGTAGTCCTCCTTTAAAATGAAATAGTATATCGGACATAACTTTTTCTCCCGAACTTGGATTGAGCTAACTCCTGCGGCATTGTAATGAGAACTTGAAGCCCTAACCAATATATTGAGATCAAAATTGGTGATTCATCTTCTAACAAGTTCGAAATGGTGATGGAAGTTTGGTATAGTTGGCCATTCCCCTCCACTAGGAAAAAAAAGTAATTTCACATTCTTTAGTATTTCTGACATAACTTTTTACTCCGGTCTCTGATTAAGATGATTCTTGCTGCATTGTAAAGAATTCTTGAATCCCTAACCATTTTATTCACATCAAAAGTCATGAAAAATCCTCTAGCATGGACTCTATTGTAACGCAAGTTTGGTGTAATAAGTAGTCCTCCTTTAAAATGAAATAGTATATCGGACATAACTTTTTCTCCCGAACTCGGATTGAGCTAACTCTTGCGGCATTGTAATGAACTTGAAGCCCTAACCAATATATTCAGATCAAAATTGGTGATTCATCTTCTAACAAGTTCGAAATGGTGATGGAAGTTTGGTATAGTTGGCCATTCCCCTCCACTAGGAAAAAAAAATAATTTCCCATTCTTTAGTATTTCTGACATAACTTTTTATTCCGGTCTCTGATTAAGATGATTCTTGCTGCATTGTAAAGAATTCTTGAATCCCTAACCATTTTGTTCACATCAAAAGTCATGAAAAATCCTCTAGCATGGGCTATATTGTAACGCAAGTTTGGTGTAATAAGTAGTCCTCCTTTAAAATGAAATAGTATATCGGACATAACTTTTTCTCCCGAACTCGGATTGAGCTAACTCTTGCGGCATTGTAATGAGAACTTGAATCCCTAACCAATATATTGAGATCAAAATTGGTGATTCATCTTCTAACAAGTTCGAAATGGTGATGGAAGTTTGGTATAGTTGGCCATTCCCCTCCACTAGGAAAAAAAAGTAATTTCCCATTCTTTAGTATTTCTGACATAACTTTTTACTCCGGTCTCAGATTAAGATTATTCTTGCGGCATTGTAAAGAATTCTTGAATCCCTAACCATTTTATTCACATCAAAAGTCATGAAAAATCCTCTAGCATGGGCTCTATTGTAACGCAAGTTTGGTGTAATAAGTAGTCCTCCTTTAAAATGAAATAGTATATCGGACATAACTTTTTCTCCCGAACTCGGATTGAGCTAACTCTTGCGGCATTGTAATGAGAACTTGAAGCCCTAACCAATATATTGAGATCAAAATTGGTGATTCATCTTCTAACAAGTTCGAAATGGTGATGGAAGTTTGGTATAGTTGGCCATTCCCCTCCACTAGGAAAAAAAAGTAATTTCCCATTCTTTAGTATTTCTGACATAACTTTTTACTCCGGTCTCAGATTAAGATGATTCTTGCGGCATTGTAAAGAATTCTTGAATCCCTAACCATTTTATTCACATCAAAAGTCATGAAATATCCTCTAGCATGGGCTCTATTGTAACGCAAGTTTGGTGTAATAAGTAGTCCTCCTTTAAAATGAAATAGTATATCGGACATAACTTTTTCTCCCGAACTCGGATTGAGCTAACTCTTGCGGCATTGTAATGAGAACTTGAAGCCCTAACCAATATATTGAGATCAAAATTGGTGATTCATCTTCTAACAAGTTCGAAATGGTGATGGAAGTTTGGTATAGTTGGCCATTCCCCTCCACTAGGAAAAAAAAGTAATTTCCCATTCTTTAGTATTTCTGACATAACTTTTTACTCCGGTCTCAGATTAAGATGATTCTTGCGGCATTGTAAAGAATTCTTGAATCCCTAACCATTTTATTCACATCAAAATTCATGAAAAATCCTCTAGCATGGGCTCTATTGTAACGCAAGTTTGGTGTAATAAGTAGTCCTCCTTTAAAATGAAATAGTATATCGGACATAACTTTTTCTCCCGAACTCGGATTGAGCTAACTCTTGCGGCATTGTAATGAGAACTTGAAGCCCTAACCAATATATTCAGATCAAAATTGGTGATTCATCTTCTAACAAGTTCGAAATGGTGATGGAAGTTTGGTATAGTTGGCCATTCCCCTCCACTAGGAAAAAAAAGTAATTTCACATTCTTTAGTATTTCTGACATAACTTTTTACTCCAGTCTCTGATTAAGATTATTCTTGCGGCATTGTAAAGAATTCTTGAATCCCTAACCATTTTATTCACATCAAAAGTCATGAAAAATCCTCTAGCAAGGGCTCTATTGTAACGCAAGTTTGGTGTAATAAGTAGTCCTCCTTTAAAATGAAATAGTATATCGGACATAACTTTTTCTCCCGAACTCGGATTGAGCTAACTCTTGCGGCATTGTAATGAGAACTTGAAGCCCTAACCAATATATTGAGATCAAAATTGGTGATTCATCTTCTAACAAGTTCGAAATGGTGATGGAAGTTTGGTATAGTTGGCCATTCCCCTCCACTAGGAAAAAAAAGTAATTTCACATTCTTTAGTATTTCTGACATAACTTTTTACTCCGGTCTCTGATTAAGATTATTCTTGCGGCATTGTAAAGAATTCTTGAATCCCTAACCATTTTATTCACATCAAAAGTCATGAAAAATCCTCTAGCATGGGCTCTATTGTAACGCAAGTTTGGTGTAATAAGTAGTCCTCCTTTAAAATGAAATAGTATAACTTTTTCTCCCGAACTCGGATTGAGCTAACTCTTGCGGCATTGTAATGAGAACTTGAAGCCCTAACCAATATATTGAGATCAAAATTGGTGATTCATCTTCTAACAAGTTCGAAATGGTGATGGAAGTTTGGTATAGTTGGCCATTCCCCTCCACCAGGAAAAAAAAGTAATTTCCCATTCTTTAGTATTTCTGACATAACTTTTTACTCCGGTCTCTGATTAAGATGATTCTTGCTGCATTGTAAAGAATTCTTGAATCCCTAACCATTTTATTCACATCAAAAGTCATGAAAAATCCTCTAGCATGGGCTCTATTGTAACGCAAGTTTGGTGTAATAAGTAGTCCTCCTTTAAAATGAAATAGTATATCGGACATAACTTTTTCTCCCGAACTTGGATTGAGCTAACTCCTGCGGCATTGTAATGAGAACTTGAAGCCCTAACCAATATATTGAGATCAAAATTGGTGATTCATCTTCTAACAAGTTCGAAATGGTGATGGAAGTTTGGTATAGTTGGCCATTCCCCTCCACTAGGAAAAAAAAGTAATTTCACATTCTTTAGTATTTCTGACATAACTTTTTACTCCGGTCTCTGATTAAGATGATTCTTGCTGCATTGTAAAGAATTCTTGAATCCCTAACCATTTTATTCACATCAAAAGTCATGAAAAATCCTCTAGCATGGACTCTATTGTAACGCAAGTTTGGTGTAATAAGTAGTCCTCCTTTAAAATGAAATAGTATATCGGACATAACTTTTTCTCCCGAACTCGGATTGAGCTAACTCTTGCGGCATTGTAATGAACTTGAAGCCCTAACCAATATATTCAGATCAAAATTGGTGATTCATCTTCTAACAAGTTCGAAATGGTGATGGAAGTTTGGTATAGTTGGCCATTCCCCTCCACTAGGAAAAAAAAATAATTTCCCATTCTTTAGTATTTCTGACATAACTTTTTATTCCGGTCTCTGATTAAGATGATTCTTGCTGCATTGTAAAGAATTCTTGAATCCCTAACCATTTTGTTCACATCAAAAGTCATGAAAAATCCTCTAGCATGGGCTATATTGTAACGCAAGTTTGGTGTAATAAGTAGTCCTCCTTTAAAATGAAATAGTATATCGGACATAACTTTTTCTCCCGAACTCGGATTGAGCTAACTCTTGCGGCATTGTAATGAGAACTTGAATCCCTAACCAATATATTGAGATCAAAATTGGTGATTCATCTTCTAACAAGTTCGAAATGGTGATGGAAGTTTGGTATAGTTGGCCATTCCCCTCCACTAGGAAAAAAAAGTAATTTCCCATTCTTTAGTATTTCTGACATAACTTTTTACTCCGGTCTCAGATTAAGATTATTCTTGCGGCATTGTAAAGAATTCTTGAATCCCTAACCATTTTATTCACATCAAAAGTCATGAAAAATCCTCTAGCATGGGCTCTATTGTAACGCAAGTTTGGTGTAATAAGTAGTCCTCCTTTAAAATGAAATAGTATATCGGACATAACTTTTTCTCCCGAACTCGGATTGAGCTAACTCTTGCGGCATTGTAATGAGAACTTGAAGCCCTAACCAATATATTGAGATCAAAATTGGTGATTCATCTTCTAACAAGTTCGAAATGGTGATGGAAGTTTGGTATAGTTGGCCATTCCCCTCCACTAGGAAAAAAAAGTAATTTCCCATTCTTTAGTATTTCTGACATAACTTTTTACTCCGGTCTCAGATTAAGATGATTCTTGCGGCATTGTAAAGAATTCTTGAATCCCTAACCATTTTATTCACATCAAAAGTCATGAAATATCCTCTAGCATGGGCTCTATTGTAACGCAAGTTTGGTGTAATAAGTAGTCCTCCTTTAAAATGAAATAGTATATCGGACATAACTTTTTCTCCCGAACTCGGATTGAGCTAACTCTTGCGGCATTGTAATGAGAACTTGAAGCCCTAACCAATATATTGAGATCAAAATTGGTGATTCATCTTCTAACAAGTTCGAAATGGTGATGGAAGTTTGGTATAGTTGGCCATTCCCCTCCACTAGGAAAAAAAAGTAATTTCCCATTCTTTAGTATTTCTGACATAACTTTTTACTCCGGTCTCAGATTAAGATGATTCTTGCGGCATTGTAAAGAATTCTTGAATCCCTAACCATTTTATTCACATCAAAATTCATGAAAAATCCTCTAGCATGGGCTCTATTGTAACGCAAGTTTGGTGTAATAAGTAGTCCTCCTTTAAAATGAAATAGTATATCGGACATAACTTTTTCTCCCGAACTCGGATTGAGCTAACTCTTGCGGCATTGTAATGAGAACTTGAAGCCCTAACCAATATATTCAGATCAAAATTGGTGATTCATCTTCTAACAAGTTCGAAATGGTGATGGAAGTTTGGTATAGTTGGCCATTCCCCTCCACTAGGAAAAAAAAATAATTTCCCATTCTTTAGTATTTCTGACATAACTTTTTACTCCGCTCTCTGATTAAGATGATTCTTGCTGCATTGTAAAGAATTCTTGAATCCCTAACCATTTTATTCACATCAAAAGTCATGAAAAATCCTCTAGCATGGACTCTATTGTAACGCAAGTTTGGTGTAATAAGTAGTCCTCCTTTAAAATAAAATAGTATATCGGACATAACTTTTTCTCCCGAACTCGGATTGAGCTAACTCTTGCGGCATTGTAATGAACTTGAAGCCCTAACCAATATATTCAGATCAAAATTGGTGATTCATCTTCTAACAAGTTCGAAATGGTGATGGAAGTTTGGTATAGTTGGTCATTCCACTCCACTAGGAAAAAAAAATAATTTCCCATTCTTTAGTATTTCTGACATAACTTTTTACACCGGTCTCTGATTAAGATGATTCTTGCTGCATTGTAAAGAATTCTTGAATCCCTAACCATTTTGTTCACATCAAAAGTCATGAAAAATCCTCTAGCATGGGCTATATTGTAACGCAAGTTTGGTGTAATAAGTAGTCCTCCTTTAAAATGAAATAGTATATCGGACATAACTTTTTCTCCCGAACTCGGATTGAGCTAACTCTTGCGGCATTGTAATGAGAACTTGAAACCCTAACCAATATATTCAGATCAAAATTGGTGATTCATCTTCTAACAAGTTCGAAATGGTGATGGAAGTTTGGTATAGTTGGCCATTCCCCTCCACTAGGAAAAAAAAGTAATTTCCCATTCTTTAGTATTTCTGACATAACTTTTTACTCCGGTCACAGATTAAGATGATTCTTGCGGCATTGTAAAGAATTCTTGAATCCCTAACCATTTTATTCACATCAAAAGTCATGAAAAATCCTCTAGCATGGGCTCTATTGTAACGCAAGTTTGGTGTAATAAGTTGTCCTCCTTTAAAATGAAATAGTATATCGGACATAACTTTTTCTCCCGAACTCGGATTGAGCTAACTCTTGCGGCATTGTAATGAGAACTTGAAGCCCTAACCAATATATTCAGATCAAAATTGGTGATTCATCTTCTAACAAGTTCGAAATGGTGATGGAAGTTTGGTATAGTTGGCCATTCCCCTCCACTAGGAAAAAAAAATAATTTCCCATTCTTTAGTATTTCTGACATAACTTTTTACTCCGCTCTCTGATTAAGATGATTCTTGCTGCATTGTAAAGAATTCTTGAATCCCTAACCATTTTATTCACATCAAAAGTCATGAAAAATCCTCTAGCATGGACTCTATTGTAACGCAAGTTTGGTGTAATAAGCAGTCCTCCTTTAAAATGAAATAGTATATCGGACATAACTTTTTCTCCCGAACTCGGATTGAGCTAACTCTTGCGGCATTGTAATGAACTTGAAGCCCTAACCAATATATTCAGATCAAAATTGGTGATTCATCTTCTAACAAGTTCGAAATGGTGATGGAAGTTTGGTATAGTTGGCCATTCCCCTCCACTAGGAAAAAAAAATAATTTCCCATTCTTTAGTATTTCTGACATAAATTTTTACTCCGGTCTCTGATTAAGATGATTCTTGCTGCATTGTAAAGAATTCTTGAATCCCTAACCATTTTGTTCACATCAAAAGTCATGAAAAATCCTCTAGCATGGGCTCTATTGTAACGCAAGTTTGGTGTAATAAGTAGTCCTCCTTTAAAATTAAATAGTATATCGGACATAACTTTTTCTCCCGAACTCGGATTGAGCTAACTCTTGCGGCATTGTAATGAGAACTTGAAGCCCTAACCAATATATTGAGATCAAAATTGGTGATTCATCTTCTAACAAGTTCGAAATGGTGATGGAAATTTGGTATAGTTGGTCATTCCCCTCCACTAGGAAAAAAAAGTAATTTCACATTCTTTAATATTTCTGACATAACTTTTTACTCCGGTCTCTGATTAAGATTATTCTTGCGGCATTGTAAAGAATTCTTGAATCCCTAACCATTTTATTCACATCAAAAGTCATGAAAAATCCTCTAGCATGGGCTATATTGTAACGCAAGTTTGGTGTAATAAGTAGTCCTCCTTTAAAATGAAATAGTATATCGGACATAACTTTTTCTCCCGAACTCGGATTGAGCTAACTCTTGCGGCATTGTAATGAGAACTTGAAGCCCTAACCAATATATTCAGATCAAAATTGGTGATTCATCTTCTAACTAGTTCGAAATGGTGATGGAAGTTTGGTATAGTTGGCCATTCCCCTCCACTAGGAAAAAAAAATAATTTCCCATTCTTTAGTATTTCTGACATAACTTTTTACTCCGCTCTCTGATTAAGATGATTCTTTCTGCATTGTAAAGAATTCTTGAATCCCTAACCATTTTATTCACATCAAAAGTCATGAAAAATCCTCTAGCATGGACTCTATTGTAACGCAAGTTTGGTGTAATAAGTAGTCCTCCTTTAAAATAAAATAGTGTATCGGACATAACTTTTTCTCCCGAACTCGGATTGAGCTAACTTTTGCGGCATTGTAATGAACTTGAAGCCCTAACCAATATATTCAGATCAAAATTGGTGATTCATCTTCTAACAAGTTCGAAATGGTGATGGAAGTTTGGTATAGTTGGTCATTCCACTCCACTAGGAAAAAAAAATAATTTCCCATTCTTTAGTATTTCTGACATAACTTTTTACACCGGTCTCTGATTAAGATGATTCTTGCTGCATTGTAAAGAATTCTTGAATCCCTAACCATTTTGTTCACATCAAAAGTCATGAAAAATCCTCTAGCATGGGCTATATTGTAACGCAAGTTTGGTGTAATAAGTAGTCCTCCTTTAAAATGAAATAGTATATCGGACATAACTTTTTCTCCCGAACTCGGATTGAGCTAACTCTTGCGGCATTGTAATGAGAACTTGAAACCCTAACCAATATATTCAGATCAAAATTGGTGATTCATCTTCTAACAAGTTCGAAATGGTGATGGAAGTTTGGTATAGTTGGCCATTCCCCTCCACTAGGAAAAAAAAGTAATTTCCCATTCTTTAGTATTTCTGACATAACTTTTTACTCCGGTCACAGATTAAGATGATTCTTGCGGCATTGTAAAGAATTCTTGAATCCCTAACCATTTTATTCACATCAAAAGTCATGAAAAATCCTCTAGCATGGGCTCTATTGTAACGCAAGTTTGGTGTAATAAGTTGTCCTCCTTTAAAATGAAATAATATATCGGACATAACTTTTTCTCCCGAACTCGGATTGAGCTAACTCTTGCGGCATTGTAATGAGAACTTGAAGCCCTAACCAATATATTCAGATCAAAATTGGTGATTCATCTTCTAACAAGTTCGAAATGGTGATGGAAGTTTGGTATAGTTGGCCATTCCCCTCCACTAGGAAAAAAAAATAATTTCCCATTCTTTAGTATTTCTGACATAACTTTTTACTCCGCTCTCTGATTAAGATGATTCTTGCTGCATTGCAAAGAATTCTTGAATCCCTAACCATTTTATTCACATCAAAAGTCATGAAAAATCCTCTAGCATGGACTCTATTGTAACGCAAGTTTGGTGTAATAAGCAGTCCTCCTTTAAAATGAAATAGTATATCGGACATAACTTTTTCTCCCGAACTCGGATTGAGCTAACTCTTGCGGCATTGTAATGAGAACTTGAAACCCTAACCAATATATTCAGATCAAAATTGGTGATTCATCTTCTAACTAGTTCGAAATGGTGATGGAAGTTTGGTATAGTTGGCCATTCCCCTCCACTAGGAAAAAAAAGTAATTTCCCATTCTTTAGTATTTCTGACATAACTTTTTACTCCGGTCTCAGATTAAGATTATTCTTGCGGCATTGTAAAGAATTCTTGAATCCCTAACCATTTTATTCACATCAAAAGTCATGAAATATCCTCTAGCATGGGCTATATTGTAACGCAAGTTTTGTGTAATAAGTAGTCCTCCTTTAAAATGAAATAGTATATCGGACATAACTTTTTCTCCCGAACTCGGATTGAGCTAACTCTTGCGGCATTGTAATGAGAACTTGAAGCCCTAACCAATATATTGAGATCAAAATTGGTGATTCATCTTCTAACAAGTTCGAAATGGTGATGGAAGTTTGGTATAGTTGGCCATTCCCCTCCACTAGGAAAAAAAAGTAATTTCCCATTCTTTAGTATTTCTGACATAACTTTTTACTCCGGTCTCAGATTAAGATTATTCTTGCGGCATTGTAAAGAATTCTTGAATCCCTAACCATTTTACTCACATCAAAAGTCATGAAAAATCCTCTAGCATGGGCTATATTGTAACGCAAGTTTGGTGTAATAAGTAGTCCTCCTTTAAAATGAAATAGTATATCGGACATAACTTTTTCTCCCGAACTCGGATTGAGCTAACTCTTGCGGCATTGTAATGAGAACTTGAAGCCCTAACCAATATATTCAGATCAAAATTGGTGATTCATCTTCTAACAAGTTCGAAATGGTGATGGAAGTTTGGTATAGTTGGCCATTCCCCTCCACTAGGAAAAAAAAGTAATTTCCCATTCTTTAGTATTTCTGACATAACTTTTTACTCCGGTCTCAGATTAAGATTATTCTTGCGGCATTGTAAAGAATTCTTGAATCCCTAACCGTTTTATTCACATCAAAAGTCATGAAAAATCCTCTAGCATGGGCTCTATTGTAACGCAAGTTTGGTGTAATAAGTTGTCCTCCTTTAAAATGAAATAGTATATCGGACATAACTTTTTCTCCCGAACTCGGATTGAGCTAACTCTTGCGGCATTGTAATGAGAACTTGAAGCCCTAACCAATATATTCAGATCAAAATTGGTGATTCATCTTCTAACAAGTTCGAAATGGTGATGGAAGTTTGGTATAGTTGGCCATTCCCCTCCACTAGGAAAAAAAAATAATTTCCCATTCTTTAGTATTTCTGACATAACTTTTTACTCCGCTCTCTGATTAAGATGATTCTTGCTGCATTGTAAAGAATTCTTGAATCCCTAACCATTTTATTCACATCAAAAGTCATGAAAAATCCTCTAGCATGGACTCTATTGTAACGCAAGTTTGGTGTAATAAGCAGTCCTCCTTTAAAATGAAATATATATCGGACATAACTTTTTCTCCCGAACTCGGATTGAGATAACTCTTGCGGCATTGTAATGAACTTGAAGCCCTAACCAATATATTCAGATCAAAATTGGTGATTCATCTTCTAACAAGTTCGAAATGGTGATGGAAGTTTGGTATAGTTGGCCATTCCCCTCCACTAGGAAAAAAAAATAATTTCCCATTCTTTAGTATTTCTGAAATAAATTTTTACTCCGGTCTCTGATTAAGATGATTCTTGCTGCATTGTAAAGAATTCTTGAATCCCTAACCATTTTGTTCACATCAAAAGTCATGAAAAATCCTCTAGCATGGGCTCTATTGTAACGCAAGTTTGGTGTAATAAGTAGTCCTCCTTTAAAATTAAATAGTATATCGGACATAACTTTTTCTCCCGAACTCGGATTGAGCTAACTCTTGCGGCATTGTAATGAGAACTTGAAGCCCTAACCAATATATTGAGATCAAAATTGGTGATTCATCTTCTAACAAGTTCGAAATGGTGATGGAAATTTGGTATAGTTGGTCATTCCCCTCCACTAGGAAAAAAAAGTAATTTCACATTCTTTAATATTTCTGACATAACTTTTTACTCCGGTCTCTGATTAAGATTATTCTTGCGGCATTGTAAAGAATTCTTGAATCCCTAACCATTTTATTCACATCAAAAGTCATGAAAAATCCTCTAGCATGGGCTATATTGTAACGCAAGTTTGGTGTAATAAGTAGTCCTCCTTTAAAATGAAATAGTATATCGGACATAACTTTTTCTCCCGAACTCGGATTGAGCTAACTCTTGCGGCATTGTAATGAGAACTTGAAACCCTAACCAATATATTCAGATCAAAATTGGTGATTCATCTTCTAACTAGTTCGAAATGGTGATGGAAGTTTGGTATAGTTGGCCATTCCCCTCCACTAGGAAAAAAAAGTAATTTCCCATTCTTTAGTATTTCTGACATAACTTTTTACTCCGGTCTCAGATTAAGATTATTCTTGCGGCATTGTAAAGAATTCTTGAATCCCTAACCATTTTATTCACATCAAAAGTCATGAAATATCCTCTAGCATGGGCTATATTGTAACGCAAGTTTGGTGTAATAAGTAGTCCTCCTTTAAAATGAAATAGTATATCGGACATAACTTTTTCTCCCGAACTCGGATTGAGCTAACTCTTGCGGCATTGTAATGAGAACTTGAAGCCCTAACCAATATATTGAGATCAAAATTGGTGATTCATCTTCTAACAAGTTCGAAATGGTGATGGAAGTTTGGTATAGTTGGCCATTCCCCTCCACTAGGAAAAAAAAGTAATTTCCCATTCTTTAGTATTTCTGACATAACTTTTTACTCCGGTCTCAGATTAAGATTATTCTTGCGGCATTGTAAAGAATTCTTGAATCCCTAACCATTTTACTCACATCAAAAGTCATGAAAAATCCTCTAGCATGGGCTATATTGTAACGCAAGTTTGGTGTAATAAGTAGTCCTCCTTTAAAATGAAATAGTATATCGGACATAACTTTTTCTCCCGAACTCGGATTGAGCTAACTCTTGCGGCATTGTAATGAGAACTTGAAGCCCTAACCAATATATTCAGATCAAAATTGGTGATTCATCTTCTAACAAGTTCGAAATGGTGATGGAAGTTTGGTATAGTTGGCCATTCCCCTCCACTAGGAAAAAAAAGTAATTTCCCATTCTTTAGTATTTCTGACATAACTTTTTACTCCGGTCTCAGATTAAGATGATTCTTGCTGCATTGTAAATAATTCTTGAATCCCTAACCATTTTATTCACATCAAAAGTCATGAAAAATCCTCTAGCATGGGCTCTATTGTAACGCAAGTTTGGTGTAATAAGTAGTCCTCCTTTAAAATGAAATAGTATATCGGACATAACTTTTTCTCCCGAACTCGGATTGAGCTAACTCTTGCGGCATTGTAATGAGAACTTGAAACCCTAACCAATATATTGAGATCAAAATTGGTGATTCATCTTCTAACAAGTTCGAAATGGTGATGGAAGTTTGGTATAGTTGGCCATTCCCCTCCACTAGGAAAAAAAAGTAATTTCCCATTCTTTAGTATTTCTGACATAACTTTTTACTCCGGTCTCTGATTAAGATGATTCTTGCTGCATTGTAAAGAATTCTTGAATCCCTAACCATTTTATTCACATCAAAAGTCATGAAAAATCCTCTAGCATGGGCTCTATTGTAACGCAAGTTTGGTGTAATAAGTAGTCCTCCTTTAAAATGAAATAGTATATCGGACATAACTTTTTCTCCCGAACTCGGATTGAGCTAACTCCTGCGGGATTGTAATGAGAACTTGAAGCCCTAACCAATATATTGAGATCAAAATTGGTGATTCATCTTCTAACAAGTTCGAAATGGTGATGGAAGTTTGGTATAGTTGGCCATTCCCCTCCACTAGGAAAAAAAAGTAATTTCCCATTCTTTAGTATTTCTGACATAACTTTTTACTCCGGTCTCAGATTAAGATGATTCTTGCTGCATTGTAAATAATTCTTGAATCCCTAACCATTTTATTCACATCAAAAGTCGTGAAAAATCCTCTAGCATGGGCTATATTGTAACGCAAGTTTGGTGTAATAAGTAGTCCTCCTTTAAAATGAAATAGTATATCGGACATAACTTTTTCTCCCGAACTCGGATTGAGCTAACTCTTGCGGCATTGTAATGAACTTGAAGCCCTAACCAATATATTCAGATCAAAATTGGTGATTCATCTTCTAACAAGTTCGAAATGGTGATGGAAGTTTGGTATAGTTGGTCATTCCCCTCCACTAGGAAAAAAAAGTAATTTCCCATTCTTTAGTATTTCTGACATAACTTTTTACTCCGGTCTCAGATTAAGATGATTCTTGCGGCATTGTAAAGAATTCTTGAATCCCTAACCATTTTATTCACATCTAAACTCATGAAATATCCTCTAGCATGGGCTATATTGTAACGCAAGTTTGGTGTAATAAGTAGTCCTCCTTTAAAATGAAATAGTATATCGGACATAACTTTTTCTCCCGAACTCGGATTGAGCTAACTCTTGCGGCATTGTAATGAGAACTTGAAGCCCTAACCAATATATTGAGATCAAAATTGGTGATTCATCTTCTAACAAGTTCGAAATGGTGATGGAAGTTTGGTATAGTTGGCCATTCCCCTCCACTAGGAAAAAAAAGTAATTTCCCATTCTTTAGTATTTCTGACATTACTTTTTACTCCGGTCTCAGATTAAGATTATTCTTGCGGCATTGTAAAGAATTCTTGAATCCCTAACCATTTTATTCACATCAAAAGTCATGAAAAATCCTCTAGCATGGGCTCTATTGTAATGCAAGTTTGGTGTAATAAGTTGTCCTCCTTTAAAATGAAATAGTATATCGGACATAACTTTTTCTCCCGAACTCGGATTGAGCTAACTCTTGCGGCATTGTAATGAGAACTTGAAGCCCTAACCAATATATTGAGATCAAAATTGGTGATTCATCTTCTAACAAGTTAGAAATGGTGATGGAAGTTTGGTATAGTTGGCCATTCCCCTCCACTAGGAAAAAAAAGTAATTTCCCATTCTTTAGTATTTCTGACATAACTTTTTACTCCGGTCTCTGATTAAGATGATTCTTGCTGCATTCTAAAGAATTCTTGAATCCCTAACCATTTTATTCACATCAAAAGTCATGAAAAATCCTCTAGCATGGGCTCTATTGTAACGCAAGTTTGGTGTAATAAGTAGTCCTCCTTTAAAATGAAATAGTATATCGGACATAACTTTTTCTCCCGAACTCGGATTGAGCTAACTCTTGCGGCATTGTAATGAGAACTTGAAGCCCTAACCAATATATTGAGATCAAAATTGGTGATTCATCTTCTAACAAGTTCGAAATGGTGATGGAAGTTTGGTATAGTTGGCCATTCCCCTCCACTAGGAAAAAAAAGTAATTTCCCATTCTTTAGTATTTCTGACATAACTTTTTACTCCGGTCTCTGATTAAGATGATTCTTGCTGCATTCTAAAGAATTCTTGAATCCCTAACCATTTTATTCACATCAAAAGTCATGAAAAATCCTCTAGCATGGGCTCTATTGTAACGCAAGTTTGGTGTAATAAGTAGTCCTCCTTTAAAATGAAATAGTATATCGGACATAACTTTTTCTCCCGAACTCGGATTGAGCTAACTCTTGCGGCATTGTAATGAGAACTTGAAGCCCTAACCAATATATTCAGATCAAAATTGGTGATTCATCTTCTAACAAGTTCGAAATGGTGATGGAAGTTTGGTATAGTTGGCCATTCCCCTCCACTAGGAAAAAAAAGTAATTTCCCATTCTTTAGTATTTCTGACATAACTTTTTACTCCGGTCTCAGATTAAGATGATTCTTGCTGCATTGTAAATAATTCTTGAATCCCTAACCATTTTATTCACATCAAAAGTCATGAAAAATCCTCTAGCATGGGCTCTATTGTAACGCAAGTTTGGTGTAATAAGTAGTCCTCCTTTAAAATGAAATAGTATATCGGACATAACTTTTTCTCCCGAACTCGGATTGAGCTAACTCTTGCGGCATTGTAATGAGAACTTGAAACCCTAACCAATATATTGAGATCAAAATTGGTGATTCATCTTCTAACAAGTTCGAAATGGTGATGGAAGTTTGGTATAGTTGGCCATTCCCCTCCACTAGGAAAAAAAAGTAATTTCCCATTCTTTAGTATTTCTGACATAACTTTTTACTCCGGTCTCTGATTAAGATGATTCTTGCTGCATTGTAAAGAATTCTTGAATCCCTAACCATTTTATTCACATCAAAAGTCATGAAAAATCCTCTAGCATGGGCTCTATTGTAACGCAAGTTTGGTGTAATAAGTAGTCCTCCTTTAAAATGAAATAGTATATCGGACATAACTTTTTCTCCCGAACTCGGATTGAGCTAACTCTTGCGGCATTGTAATGAGAACTTGAAACCCTAACCAATATATTGAGATCAAAATTGGTGATTCATCTTCTAACAAGTTCGAAATGGTGATGGAAGTTTGGTATAGTTGGCCATTCCCCTCCACTAGGAAAAAAAAGTAATTTCCCATTCTTTAGTATTTCTGACATAACTTTTTACTCCGGTCTCTGATTAAGATGATTCTTGCGGCATTGTAAAGAATTCTTGAATCCCTAACCATTTTATTCACATCAAAAGTCATGAAAAATCCTCTAGCATGGGCTTTATTGTAACGCAAGTTTGGTGTAATAAGTAGTCCTCCTTTAAAATGAAATATTATATCGGACATAACTTTTTCTCCCGAACTCGGATTGAGCTAACTCTTGCGGCATTGTAATGAGAACTTGAAACCCTAACCAATATATTCAGATCAAAATTGGTGATTCATCTTCTAACTAGTTCGAAATGGTGATGGAAGTTTGGTATAGTTGGCCATTCCCCTCCACTAGGAAAAAAAAGTAATTTCCCATTCTTTAGTATTTCTGACATAACTTTTTACTCCGGTCTCAGATTAAGATTATTCTTGCGGCATTGTCAAGAATTCTTGAATCCCTAACCATTTTATTCACATCAAAAGTCATGAAATATCCTCTAGCATGGGCTATATTGTAACGCAAGTTTGGTGTAATAAGTAGTCCTCCTTTAAAATGAAATAGTATATCGGACATAACTTTTTCTCCCGAACTCGGATTGAGCTAACTCTTGCGGCATTGTAATGAGAACTTGAAGCCCTAACCAATATATTGAGATCAAAATTGGTGATTCATCTTCTAACAAGTTCGAAATGGTGATGGAAGTTTGGTATAGTTGGCCATTCCCCTCCACTAGGAAAAAAAAGTAATTTCCCATTCTTTAGTATTTCTGACATAACTTTTTACTCCGGTCTCTGATTAAGATTATTCTTGCTGCATTGTGAAGAATTCTTGAATCCCTAACCATTTTATTCACATCAAAAGTCATGAAAAATCCTCTAGCATGGACTCTATTGTAACGCAAGTTTGGTGTAATAAGTAGTCCTCCTTTAAAATGAAATAGTATATCGGACATAACTTTTTCTCCCGAACTCGGATTGAGCTAACTCTTGCGGCATTGTAATGAACTTGAAGCCCTAACCAATATATTGAGATCAAAATTGGTGATTCATCTTCTAACAAGTTCGAAATGGTGATGGAAGTTTGGTATAGTTGGCCATTCCCCTCCACTAGGAAAAAAAAGTAATTTCCCATTCTTTAGTATTTCTGACATAACTTTTTACTCCGGTCTCAGATTAAGATGATTCTTGCTGCATTGTAAATAATTCTTGAATCCCTAACCATTTTATTCACATCAAAAGTCATGAAAAATCCTCTAGCATGGGCTCTATTGTAACGCAAGTTTGGTGTAATAAGTAGTCCTTCTTTAAAATGAAATAGTATATCGGACATAACTTTTTCTCCCGAACTCGGATTGAGCTAACTCTTGCGGCATTGTAATGAGAACTTGAAGCCCTAACCAATATATTGAGATCAAAATTGGTGATTCATCTTCTAACAAGTTCGAAATGGTGATGGAAGTTTGGTATAGTTGGCCATTCCCCTCCACTAGGAAAAAAAAGTAATTTCCCATTCTTTAGTATTTCTGACATAACTTTTTACTCCGGTCTCAGATTAAGATTATTCTTGCGGCATTGTAAAGAATTCTTGAATCCCTAACCATTTTACTCACATCAAAAGTCATGAAAAATCCTCTAGCATGGGCTATATTGTAACGCAAGTTTGGTGTAATAAGTAGTCCTCCTTTAAAATGAAATAGTATATCGGACATAACTTTTTCTCCCGAACTCGGATTGAGCTAACTCCTGCCGCATTGTAATGAGAACTTGAAGCCTTAACCAATATATTGAGATCAAAATTGGTGATTCATCTTCTAACAAGTTCGAAATGGTGATGGAAGTTTGGTATAGTTTGCCATTCCCCTCCACTAGGAAAAAAAAAGTAATTTCCCATTCTTTAGTATTTCTGACATAACTTTTTACTCCGGTCTCAGATTAAGATGATTCTTGCTGCATTGTAAATAATTCTTGAATCCCTAACCATTTTATTCACATCAAAAGTCATGAAAAATCCTCTAGCATGGGCTCTATTGTAACGCAAGTTTGGTGTAATAAGTAGTCCTCCTTTAAAATGAAATAGTATATCGGACATAACTTTTTCTCCCGAACTCGGATTGAGCTAACTCTTGCGGCATTGTAATGAGAACTTGAAGCCCTAACCAATATATTGAGATCAAAATTGGTGATTCATCTTCTAACAAGTTCGAAATGGTGATGGAAGTTTGGTATAGTTGGTCATTCCCCTCCATTAGGAAAAAAAAGTAATTTCCCATTCTTTAGTATTTCTGACATAACTTTTTACTCCGGTCTCTGATTAAGATGATTCTTGCTGCATTGTAAAGAATTCTTGAATCCCTAACTATTTTATTCACATCAAAAGTCATGAAAAATCCTCTAGCATGGGCTCTATTGTAACGCAAGTTTGGTGTAATAAGTAGTCCTCCTTTAAAATGAAATAGTATATCGGACATAACTTTTTCTCCCGAACTCGGATTGAGCTAACTCCTGCGGCATTGTAATGAGAACTTGAAGCCCTAACCAATATATTGAGATCAAAATTGGTGATTCATCTTCTAACAAGTTCGAAATGGTGATGGAAGTTTGGTATAGTTGGCTATTCCCCTCCACTAGGAAAAAAAAGTAATTTCCCATTCTTTAGTATTTCTGACATAACTTTTTACTCCGGTCTCTGATTACGATGATTCTTGCTGCATTGTAAAGAATTCTTGAATCCCTAACCATTTTATTCACATCAAAAGTCATGAAAAATCCTCTAGCATGGGCTCTATTGTAACGCAAGTTTGGTGTAATAAGTAGTCCTCCTTTAAAATGAAATAGTATATCGGACATAACGTTTTCTCCCGAACTCGGATTGAGCTAACTCCTGCCGCATTGTAATGAGAACTTGAAGCCTTAACCAATATATTGAGATCAAAATTGGTGATTCATCTTCTAACAAGTTCGAAATGGTGATGGAAGTTTGGTATAGTTTGCCATTCCCCTCCACTAGGAAAAAAAAAGTAATTTCCCATTCTTTAGTATTTCTGACATAACTTTTTAATCCGGTCTCAGATTAAGATGATTCTTGCTGCATTGTAAATAATTCTTGAATCCCTAACCATTTTATTCACATCAAAAGTCATGAAAAATCCTCTAGCATGGGCTCTATTGTAACGCAAGTTTGGTGTAATAAGTAGTCCTCCTTTAAAATGAAATAGTATATCGGACATAACTTTTTCTCCCGAACTCGGATTGAGCTAACTCTTGCGGCATTGTAATGAGAACTTGAAGCCCTAACCAATATATTGAGATCAAAATTGGTGATTCATCTTCTAACAAGTTCGAAATGGTGATGGAAGTTTGGTATAGTTGGCCATTCCCCTCCACTAGGAAAAAAAAGTAATTTCCCATTCTTTAGTATTTCTGACATAACTTTTTACTCCGGTCTCTGATTAAGATGATTCTTGCTGCATTGTAAAGAATTCTTGAATCCCTAACCATTTTATTCACATCAAAAGTCATGAAAAATCCTCTAGCATGGGCTCTATTTTAACGCAAGTTTGGTGTAATAAGTAGTTCTCCTTTAAAATGAAATAGTATATGATTCGCACTTTTTAGTGTGTCTGAATTATATTATTATTTTACGCCCAAGTATAAGTGGTCAAATTGTAGTTTTCTCGGTTTTTAAGTCCAAGTATCGATCCCACAGAGAGTTTTAGTAATTAGAGGTTAAATATAAAATAAAAACAATAAAATAAAAATAAAGCTATAAAGAGGTTGTTTGGAGTAGTTTGATGTTTGAGAGCTTGTGGTGTGACCTTAGTCTGTTCGAGTAACTTACTTTAAGTAAAAGATGGCATTAAATTGCAATAATAATGAAATGCGTCAGTAAAGCAGATTAATGACAGAAATATAAAAGATATCCTTCAGTTCAAGGATCCCACATGCGTTATATTGATCATACTATGGAATTGCTACCTTACAACAATTAACTTCCATTTTACTGGAAAGCTAACCGGCAGGTCTGATGTATATAAAATATAGCACAGCTGCTTCTTAGGCTACACTGGTAGTAATATATAGCACAGCTGCTTCTTAGGCTACACTGGTTGTAATATATAGCACAGCTGCTTCTTAGGCTACACTGGGCATAGATGTTCCAATTGACTAATCCAAGTAAAATCCGTAGGTGGTACAGACTATCTTCCGGTGACTTGTCAGGTCAACCGGTGGTAGTTAATCATAATACAGCCGCTTCCTAGGCTAACTGTATTTAGATATGTCACCCAGAAAGTGAAGACACTTAAACGGTATACTTGAATTATTCAATAGGTTATCTTGTAATATATATAGATATATATATTGACAGTAGAATTTCCTCAGCGTTCCGGTGGAGGACTAGCCATACCGATAGGATCACCGGGGTCATTCTAGCAGGCAATATTATTATATATAGTAATACCAGGCGTCAGTGGAACTTCCTCAGCGTTTCGGTGGAGGATTAACCATACCGGTAGGAACGCCGGGGTCATTCTAGCTGGCCCGTCTCATATATATAATAAACGTATCAATAAAACATCAGCAATTCCATAAACATATCAATATTATACATGTGTTCCCCTCGAACCGGAGGATATACGGAACTACTCACGCTTCATTGCTATAGACAAGCAAGGAGAGCTAGCAGTTGTCATTACAACATAAAATAAAGTGCGGAATTTAAATGTCTTTCGCAGGGAACGATTGAAACACAACCACTCTTATGATTGATTAAGATGAAAAAGTGGCAGCAGTTCAACAATCCGAATGGAAATATACAACGAAAATATAAAAATACAGGACGTAGGACTGAAGTATAACACGGACCGGCGCGTGTTTTCACTTCTCTTTTCTATCTTTTCTTTCTCTTTTTTCTCTCTTTGAACAAGCTTCAGGAGCTCTCAGAATTCTCTTGCCCGGCCTTCTTGAAATGGAGAAGGAGCAGCCTATTTATAGGCGTGGGAAGGCAAGTGGGCAAGTGGGCAACTTGAATTCTGACAAAGGTGACCGTCCGGACGGCAGTCCCACCGTCTGGACGGTGAAACCTTGCTGGACGTTTGCAACTTGCATGTGATGACTCTTGCTTTGTAGAAATTACACTTTGGCCTTTTGTCCTTTCAAGCTTTGACAGTTTGTTCCTTGTATTTTGTAGTATTTCTGCATTAAACCTGAAACTTTTGGACATAAAATGTAAAACTTTTAATTTACACACAAACTATAATTCATAATATTTACTACTTTTTAGTTATTTTATTACACTAATTTGACTTTATTAATAACTTTAATTTATACTTAATTAGGGTTAATCAGTATATCGGACATAACTTTTTCTCCCGAACTCGGATTGAGCTAACTCTTGCGGCATTGTAATGAGAACTTGAAGCCCTAACCAATATATTGAGATAAAAATTGGTGATTCATCTTCTAAAAAGTTCGAAATGGTGATGGAAGTTTGGTATAGTTGGTCATTCCCCTCCACTAGGAAAAAAAAGTAATTTCTCATTCTTTAGTATTTCTGACATAACTTTTTACTCCGGTCTCTGATTAAGATGATTCTTGCTGCATTGTAAAGAATTCTTGAATCCCTAACCATTTTATTCACATCAAAAGTCATGAAAAATCCTCTAGCATGGGCTCTATTGTAACGCAAGTTTGGTGTAATAAGTAGTCCTCCTTTAAAATGAAATAGTATATCGGACATAACTTTTTCTCCCGAACTCGGATTGAGCTAACTCTTGCGGCATTGTAATGAGAACTTGAAGCCCTAACCAATATATTGAGATCAAAATTGGTGATTCATCTTCTAACAAGTTCGAAATGGTGATGGAAGTTTGGTATAGTTGGTCATTCCCCTCCACTAGGAAAAAAAAGTAATTTCTCATTCTTTAGTATTTCTGACATAACTTTTTACTCCGGTCTCTGATTAAGATGATTCTTGCTGCATTGTAAAGAATTCTTGAATCCCTAACCATTTTATTCACATCAAAAGTCATGAAAAATCCTCTAGCATGGGCTCTATTGTAACGCAAGTTTGGTGTAATAAGTAGTCCTCCTTTAAAATGAAATAGTATATCGGACATAACTTTTTCTCCCGAACTCGGATTGAGCTAACTCTTGCGGCATTGTAATGAGAACTTGAAGCCCTAACCAATATATTGAGATCAAAATTGGTGATTCATCTTCTAAAAAGTTCGAAATGGTGATGGAAGTTTGGTATAGTTGGTCATTCCCCTCCACTAGGAAAAAAAAGTAATTTCTCATTCTTTAGTATTTCTGACATAACTTTTTACTCCGGTCTCTGATTAAGATGATTCTTGCTGCATTGTAAAGAATTCTTGAATCCCTAACCATTTTATTCACATCAAAAGTCATGAAAAATCCTCTAGCATGGGCTCTATTGTAACGCAAGTTTGGTGTAATAAGTAGTCCTCCTTTAAAATGAAATAGTATATCGGACATAACTTTTTCTCCCGAACTCGGATTGAGCTAACTCTTGCGGCATTGTAATGAGAACTTGAAACCCTAACCAATATATTGAGATCAAAATTGGTGATTCATCTTCTAACAAGTTCGAAATGGTGATGGAAGTTTGGTATAGTTGGCCATTCCCCTCCATTAGGAAAAAAAAGTAATTTCCCATTCTTTAGTATTTCTGACATAACTTTTTACTCCGGTCTCTGATTAAGATGATTCTTGCGGCAGTGTAAAGAATTCTTCAATCCCTAACCATTTTATTCACATCAAAAGTCATGAAAAATCCTCTAGCATGGGCTCTATTGTAACGCAAGTTTGGTGTAATAAGTAGTCCTCCTTTAAAATGAAATAGTATATCGGACATAACTTTTTCTCCCGAACTCGGATTGAGCTAACTCTTGCGGCATTGTAATGAGAACTTGAAGCCCTAACCAATATATTGAGATCAAAATTGGTGATTCATCTTCTAACAAGTTCGAAATGGTGATGGAAGTTTGGTATAGTTGGCCATTCCCCTCCACTAGGAAAAAAAAGTAATTTCCCATTCTTTAGTATTTCTGACATAACTTTTTACTCCGGTCTCTGATTAAGATGATTCTTGCTGCATTGTAAAGAATTCTTGAATCCCTAACCATTTTATTCACATCAAAAGTCATGAAAAATCCTCTAGCATGGGCTCTATTGTAACGCAAGTTTGGTGTAATAAGTAGTCCTCCTTTAAAATGAAATAGTATATCGGACATAACTTTTTCTCCTGAACTCGGATTGAGCTAACTCCTGCGGCATTGTAATGAGAACTTGAAGCCCTAACCAATATATTGAGATCAAAATTGGTGATTCATCTTCTAACAAGTTCGAAATGGTGATGGAAGTTTGGTATAGTTGGCCATTCCCCTCCACTAGGAAAAAAAAGTAATTTCCCATTCTTTAGTATTTCTGACATAACTTTTTACTCCGGTCTCAGATTAAGATGATTCTTGCTGCATTGTAAATAATTCTTGAATCCCTAACCATTTTATTCACATCAAAAGTCATGAAAAATCCTCTAGCATGGGCTCTATTGTAACGCAAGTTTGGTGTAATAAGTAGTCCTCCTTTAAAATGAAATAGTATATCGGACATAACTTTTTCTCCCGAACTCGGATTGAGCTAACTCTTGCGGCATTGTAATGAGAACTTGAAACCCTAACCAATATATTGAGATCAAAATTGGTGATTCATCTTCTAACAAGTTCGAAATGGTGATGGAAGTTTGGTATAGTTGGCCATTCCCCTCCATTAGGAAAAAAAAGTAATTTCCCATTCTTTAGTATTTCTGACATAACTTTTTACTCCGGTCTCTGATTAAGATGATTCTTGCGGCAGTGTAAAGAATTCTTCAATCCCTAACCATTTTATTCACATCAAAAGTCATGAAAAATCCTCTAGCATGGGCTCTATTGTAACGCAAGTTTGGTGTAATAAGTAGTCCTCCTTTAAAATGAAATAGTATATCGGACATAACTTTTTCTCCCGAACTCGGATTGAGCTAACTCTTGCGGCATTATAATGAGAACTTGAAGCCCTAACCAATATATTGAGATCAAAATTGGTGATTCATCTTCTAACAAGCTCGAAATGGTGATGGAAGTTTGGTATAGTTGGCCATTCCCCTCCACTAGGAAAAAAAAGTAATTTCTCATTCTTTAGTATTTCTGACATAACTTTTTACTCCGGTCTCTGATTAAGATGATTCTTGCTGCATTGTAAAGAATTCTTGAATCCCTAACCATTTTATTCACATCAAAAGTCATGAAAAATCCTCTAGCATGGGCTCTATTGTAACGCAAGTTTGGTGTAATAAGTAGTCCTCCTTTAAAATGAAATAGTATATCGGACATAACTTTTTCTCCTGAACTCGGATTGAGCTAACTCCTGCGGCATTGTAATGAGAACTTGAAGCCCTAACCAATATATTGAGATCAAAATTGGTGATTCATCTTCTAACAAGTTCGAAATGGTGATGGAAGTTTGGTATAGTTGGCCATTCCCCTCCACTAGGAAAAAAAAGTAATTTCCCATTCTTTAGTATTTCTGACATAACTTTTTACTCCGGTCTCAGATTAAGATGATTCTTGCTGCATTGTAAATAATTCTTGAATCCCTAACCATTTTATTCACATCAAAAGTCATGAAAAATCCTCTAGCATGGGCTCTATTGTAACGCAAGTTTGGTGTAATAAGTAGTCCTCCTTTAAAATGAAATCGTATATCGGACATAACTTTTTCTCCCGAACTCGGATTGAGCTAACTCTTGCGGCATTGTAATGAGAACTTGAAGCCCTAACCAATATATTGAGATCAAAATTGGTGATTCATCTTCTAACAAGTTCGAAATGGTGATGGAAGTTTGGTATAGTTGGCCATTCCCCTCCACTAGGAAAAAAAAGTAATTTCCCATTCTTTAGTATTTCTGACATAACTTTTTACTCCGGTCTCAGATTAAGATGATTCTTGCTGCATTGTAAATAATTCTTGAATCCCTAACCATTTTATTCACATCAAAAGTCATGAAAAATCCTCTAGCATGGGCTCTATTGTAACGCAAGTTTGGTGTAATAAGTAGTCCTCCTTTAAAATGAAATAGTATATCGGACATAACTTTTTCTCCCGAACTCGGATTGAGCTAACTCTTGCGGCATTGTAATGAGAACTTGAAGCCCTAACCAATATATTGAGATCAAAATTGGTGATTCATCTTCTAACAAGTTCGAAATGGTGATGGAAGTTTGGTATAGTTGGCCATTCCCCTCCATTAGGAAAAAAAAGTAATTTCCCATTCTTTAGTATTTCTGACATAACTTTTTACTCCGGTCTCTGATTAAGATGATTCTTGCTGCATTGTAAAGAATTCTTGAATCCCTAACCATTTTATTCACATCAAAAGTCATGAAAAATCCTCTAGCATGGGCTCTATTGTAACGCAAGTTTGGTGTAATAAGTAGTCCTCCTTTAAAATGAAATAGTATATCGGACATAACTTTTTCTCCCGAACTCGGATTGAGCTAACTCCTGCGGCATTGTAATGAGAACTTGAAGCCCTAACCAATATATTGAGATCAAAATTGGTGATTCATCTTCTAACAAGTTCGAAATGGTGATGGAAGTTTGGTATAGTTGGCCATTCCCCTCCACTAGGAAAAAAAAGTAATTTCCCATTCTTTAGTATTTCTGACATAACTTTTTACTCCGGTCTCTAATTAAGATGATTCTTGCTGCATTGTAAAGAATTCTTGAATCCCTAACCATTTTATTCACATCAAAAGTCATGAAAAATCCTCTAGCATGGGCTCTATTTTAACGCAAGTTTGGTGTAATAAGTAGTTCTCCTTTAAAATGAAATAGTATATGATTCGCACTTTTTAGTGTGTCTGAATTATATTATTATTTTACGCCCAAGTATAAGTGGTCAAATTGTAGTTTTCTCGGTTTTTAAGTCCAAGTATCGATCCCACAGAGAGTTTTAGTAATTAGAGGTTAAATATAAAATAAAAACAATAAAATAAAAATAAAGCTATAAAGAGGTTGTTTGGAGTAGTTTGATGTTTGAGAGCTTGTGGTGTGACCTTAGTCTGTTCGAGTAACTTACTTTAAGTAAAAGATGGCATTAAATTGCAATAATAATGAAATGCGTCAGTAAAGCAGATTAATGACAGAAATATAAAAGATATCCTTCAGTTCAAGGATCCCACATGCGTTATATTGATCATACTATGGAATTGCTACCTTACAACAATTAACTTCCATTTTACTGGAAAGCTAACCGGCAGGTCTGATGTATATAAAATATAGCACAGCTGCTTCTTAGGCTACACTGGTAGTAATATATAGCACAGCTGCTTCTTAGGCTACACTGGTTGTAATATATAGCACAGCTGCTTCTTAGGCTACACTGGGCATAGATGTTCCAATTGACTAATCCAAGTAAAATCCGTAGGTGGTACAGACTATCTTCCGGTGACTTGTCAGGTCAACCGGTGGTAGTTAATCATAATACAGCCGCTTCCTAGGCTAACTGTATTTAGATATGTCACCCAGAAAGTGAAGACACTTAAACGGTATACTTGAATTATTCAATAGGTTATCTTGTAATATATATAGATATATATATTGACAGTAGAATTTCCTCAGCGTTCCGGTGGAGGACTAGCCATACCGATAGGATCACCGGGGTCATTCTAGCAGGCAATATTATTATATATAGTAATACCAGGCGTCAGTGGAACTTCCTCAGCGTTCCGGTGGAGGATTAACCATACCGGTAGGAACGCCGGGGTCATTCTAGCTGGCCCGTCTCATATATATAATAAACGTATCAATAAAACATCAGCAATTCCATAAACATATCAATATTATACATGTGTTCCCCTCGAACCGGAGGATATACGGAACTACTCACGCTCCATTGCTATAGACAAGCAAGGAGAGCTAGCAGTTGTCATTACAACATAAAATAAAGTGCGGAATTTAAATGTCTTTCGCAGGGAACGATTGAAACACAACCACTCTTATGATTGATTAAGATGAAAAAGTGGCAGCAGTTCAACTATCCGAATGGAAAGATACAACGAAAATATAAAAATACAGGACGTAGGACTGAAGTATAACACGGACCGGCGCGTGTTTTCACTTCTCTTTTCTATCTTTTCTTTCTCTTTTTTCTCTCTTTGAACAAGCTTCAGGAGCTCTCAGAATTCTCTTGCCCGGCCTTCTTGAAATGGAGAAGGAACAGCCTATTTATAGGCGTGGGAAGGCAAGTGGGCAAGTGGGCAACTTGAATTCTGACAAAGGTGACCGTCCGGACGGCAGTCCCACCGTCTGGACGGTGAAACCTTGCTGGACGTTTGCAACTTGCATGTGATGACTCTTGCTTTGTAGAAATTACACTTTGGCCTTTTGTCCTTTCAAGCTTTGACAGTTTGTTCCTTGTATTTTGTAGTATTTCTGCATTAAACCTGAAACTTTTGGACATAAAATGTAAAACTTTTAATTTACACACAAACTATAATTCATAATATTTACTACTTTTTAGTTATTTTATTACACTAATTTGACTTTATTAATAACTTTAATTTATACTTAATTAGGGTTAATCAGTATATCGGACATAACTTTTTCTCCCGAACTCGGATTGAGCTAACTCTTGCGGCATTGTAATGAGAACTTGAAGCCCTAACCAATATATTGAGATCAAAATTGGTGATTCATCTTCTAAAAAGTTCGAAATGGTGATGGAAGTTTGGTATAGTTGGTCATTCCCCTCCACTAGGAAAAAAAAGTAATTTCCCATTCTTTAGTATTTCTGACATAACTTTTTACTCCGGTCTCTGATTAAGATGATTCTTGCTGCATTGTAAAGAATTCTTGAATCCCTAACCATTTTATTCACATCAAAAGTCATGAAAAATCCTCTAGCATGGGCTCTATTGTAACGCAAGTTTGGTGTAATAAGTAGTCCTCCTTTAAAATGAAATAGTATATCGGACATAACTTTTTCTCCCGAACTCGGATTGAGCTAACTCTTGCGGCATTGTAATGAGAACTTGAAACCCTAACCAATATATTGAGATCAAAATTGGTGATTCATCTTCTAACAAGTTCGAAATGGTGATGGAAGTTTGGTATAGTTGGCCATTCCCCTCCATTAGGAAAAAAAAGTAATTTCCCATTCTTTAGTATTTCTGACATAACTTTTTACTCCGGTCTCTGATTAAGATGATTCTTGCGGCAGTGTAAAGAATTCTTCAATCCCTAACCATTTTATTCACATCAAAAGTCATGAAAAATCCTCTAGCATGGGCTCTATTGTAACGCAAGTTTGGTGTAATAAGTAGTCCTCCTTTAAAATGAAATAGTATATCGGACATAACTTTTTCTCCCGAACTCGGATTGAGCTAACTCTTGCGGCATTGTAATGAGAACTTGAAGCCCTAACCAATATATTGAGATCAAAATTGGTGATTCATCTTCTAACAAGTTCGAAATGGTGATGGAAGTTTGGTATAGTTGGCCATTCCCCTCCACTAGGAAAAAAAAGTAATTTCCCATTCTTTAGTATTTCTGACATAACTTTTTACTCCGGTCTCTGATTAAGATGATTCTTGCTGCATTGTAAAGAATTCTTGAATCCCTAACCATTTTATTCACATCAAAAGTCATGAAAAATCCTCTAGCATGGGCTCTATTGTAACGCAAGTTTGGTGTAATAAGTAGTCCTCCTTTAAAATGAAATAGTATATCGGACATAACTTTTTCTCCTGAACTCGGATTGAGCTAACTCCTGCGGCATTGTAATGAGAACTTGAAGCCCTAACCAATATATTGAGATCAAAATTGGTGATTCATCTTCTAACAAGTTCGAAATGGTGATGGAAGTTTGGTATAGTTGGCCATTCCCCTCCACTAGGAAAAAAAAGTAATTTCCCATTCTTTAGTATTTCTGACATAACTTTTTACTCCGGTCTCAGATTAAGATGATTCTTGCTGCATTGTAAATAATTCTTGAATCCCTAACCATTTTATTCACATCAAAAGTCATGAAAAATCCTCTAGCATGGGCTCTATTGTAACGCAAGTTTGGTGTAATAAGTAGTCCTCCTTTAAAATGAAATAGTATATCGGACATAACTTTTTCTCCCGAACTCGGATTGAGCTAACTCTTGCGGCATTGTAATGAGAACTTGAAACCCTAACCAATATATTGAGATCAAAATTGGTGATTCATCTTCTAACAAGTTCGAAATGGTGATGGAAGTTTGGTATAGTTGGCCATTCCCCTCCATTAGGAAAAAAAAGTAATTTCTCATTCTTTAGTATTTCTGACATAACTTTTTACTCCGGTCTCTGATTAAGATGATTCTTGCGGCAGTGTAAAGAATTCTTCAATCCCTAACCATTTTATTCACATCAAAAGTCATGAAAAATCCTCTAGCATGGGCTCTATTGTAACGCAAGTTTGGTGTAATAAGTAGTCCTCCTTTAAAATGAAATAGTATATCGGACATAACTTTTTCTCCCGAACTCGGATTGAGCTAACTCTTGCGGCATTGTAATGAGAACTTGAAGCCCTAACCAATATATTGAGATCAAAATTGGTGATTCATCTTCTAACAAGTTCGAAATGGTGATGGAAGTTTGGTATAGTTGGCCATTCCCCTCCACTAGGAAAAAAAAGTAATTTCCCATTCTTTAGTATTTCTGACATAACTTTTTACTCCGGTCTCTGATTAAGATGATTCTTGCTGCATTGTAAAGAATTCTTGAATCCCTAACCATTTTATTCACATCAAAAGTCATGAAAAATCCTCTAGCATGGGCTCTATTGTAACGCAAGTTTGGTGTAATAAGTAGTCCTCCTTTAAAATGAAATAGTATATCGGACATAACTTTTTCTCCTGAACTCGGATTGAGCTAACTCCTGCGGCATTGTAATGAGAACTTGAAGCCCTAACCAATATATTGAGATCAAAATTGGTGATTCATCTTCTAACAAGTTCGAAATGGTGATGGAAGTTTGGTATAGTTGGCCATTCCCCTCCACTAGGAAAAAAAAGTAATTTCCCATTCTTTAGTATTTCTGACATAACTTTTTACTCCGGTCTCAGATTAAGATGATTCTTGCTGCATTGTAAATAATTCTTGAATCCCTAACCATTTTATTCACATCAAAAGTCATGAAAAATCCTCTAGCATGGGCTCTATTGTAACGCAAGTTTGGTGTAATAAGTAGTCCTCCTTTAAAATGAAATAGTATATCGGACATAACTTTTTCTCCCGAACTCGGATTGAGCTAACTCTTGCGGCATTGTAATGAGAACTTGAAGCCCTAACCAATATATTGAGATCAAAATTGGTGATTCATCTTCTAACAAGTTCGAAATGGTGATGGAAGTTTGGTATAGTTGGCCATTCCCCTCCATTAGGAAAAAAAAGTAATTTCCCATTCTTTAGTATTTCTGACATAACTTTTTACTCCGGTCTCTGATTAAGATGATTCTTGCTGCATTGTAAAGAATTCTTGAATCCCTAACCATTTTATTCACATCAAAAGTCATGAAAAATCCTCTAGCATGGGCTCTATTGTAACGCAAGTTTGGTGTAATAAGTAGTCCTCCTTTAAAATGAAATAGTATATCGGACATAACTTTTTCTCCCGAACTCGGATTGAGCTAACTCCTGCGGCATTGTAATGAGAACTTGAAGCCCTAACCAATATATTGAGATCAAAATTGGTGATTCATCTTCTAACAAGTTCGAAATGGTGATGGAAGTTTGGTATAGTTGGCCATTCCCCTCCACTAGGAAAAAAAAGTAATTTCCCATTCTTTAGTATTTCTGACATAACTTTTTACTCCGGTCTCTGATTAAGATGATTCTTGCTGCATTGTAAAGAATTCTTGAATCCCTAACCATTTTATTCACATCAAAAGTCATGAAAAATCCTCTAGCATGGGCTCTATTTTAACGCAAGTTTGGTGTAATAAGTAGTTCTCCTTTAAAATGAAATAGTATATGATTCGCACTTTTTAGTGTGTCTGAATTATATTATTATTTTACGCCCAAGTATAAGTGGTCAAATTGTAGTTTTCTCGGTTTTTAAGTCCAAGTATCGATCCCACAGAGAGTTTTAGTAATTAGAGGTTAAATATAAAATAAAAACAATAAAATAAAAATAAAGCTATAAAGAGGTTGTTTGGAGTAGTTTGATGTTTGAGAGCTTGTGGTGTGACCTTAGTCTGTTCGAGTAACTTACTTTAAGTAAAAGATGGCATTAAATTGCAATAATAATGAAATGCGTCAGTAAAGCAGATTAATGACAGAAATATAAAAGATATCCTTCAGTTCAAGGATCCCACATGCGTTATATTGATCATACTATGGAATTGCTACCTTACAACAATTAACTTCCATTTTACTGGAAAGCTAACCGGCAGGTCTGATGTATATAAAATATAGCACAGCTGCTTCTTAGGCTACACTGGTAGTAATATATAGCACAGCTGCTTCTTAGGCTACACTGGTTGTAATATATAGCACAGCTGCTTCTTAGGCTACACTGGGCATAGATGTTCCAATTGACTAATCCAAGTAAAATCCGTAGGTGGTACAGACTATCTTCCGGTGACTTGTCAGGTCAACCGGTGGTAGTTAATCATAATACAGCCGCTTCCTAGGCTAACTGTATTTAGATATGTCACCCAGAAAGTGAAGACACTTAAACGGTATACTTGAATTATTCAATAGGTTATCTTGTAATATATATAGATATATATATTGACAGTAGAATTTCCTCAGCGTTCCGGTGGAGGACTAGCCATACCGATAGGATCACCGGGGTCATTCTAGCAGGCAATATTATTATATATAGTAATACCAGGCGTCAGTGGAACTTCCTCAGCGTTCCGGTGGAGGATTAACCATACCGGTAGGAACGCCGGGGTCATTCTAGCTGGCCCGTCTCATATATATAATAAACGTATCAATAAAACATCAGCAATTCCATAAACATATCAATATTATACATGTGTTCCCCTCGAACCGGAGGATATACGGAACTACTCACGCTCCATTGCTATAGACAAGCAAGGAGAGCTAGCAGTTGTCATTACAACATAAAATAAAGTGCGGAATTTAAATGTCTTTCGCAGGGAACGATTGAAACACAACCACTCTTATGATTGATTAAGATGAAAAAGTGGCAGCAGTTCAACTATCCGAATGGAAAGATACAACGAAAATATAAAAATACAGGACGTAGGACTGAAGTATAACACGGACCGGCGCGTGTTTTCACTTCTCTTTTCTATCTTTTCTTTCTCTTTTTTCTCTCTTTGAACAAGCTTCAGGAGCTCTCAGAATTCTCTTGCCCGGCCTTCTTGAAATGGAGAAGGAGCAGCCTATTTATAGGCGTGGGAAGGCAAGTGGGCAAGTGGGCAACTTGAATTCTGACAAAGGTGACCGTCCGGACGGCAGTCCCACCGTCTGGACGGTGAAACCTTGCTGGACGTTTGCAACTTGCATGTGAAGACTCTTGCTTTGTAGAAATTACACTTTGGCCTTTTGTCCTTTCAAGCTTTGACAGTTTGTTCCTTGTATTTTGTAGTATTTCTGCATTAAACCTGAAACTTTTGGACATAAAATGTAAAACTTTTAATTTACACACAAACTATAATTCATAATATTTACTACTTTTTAGTTATTTTATTACACTAATTTGACTTTATTAATAACTTTAATTTATACTTAATTAGGGTTAATCAGTATATCGGACATAACTTTTTCTCCCGAACTCGGATTGAGCTAACTCTTGCGGCATTGTAATGAGAACTTGAAGCCCTAACCAATATATTGAGATCAAAATTGGTGATTCATCTTCTAAAAAGTTCGAAATGGTGATGGAAGTTTGGTATAGTTGGTCATTCCCCTCCACTAGGAAAAAAAAGTAATTTCCCATTCTTTAGTATTTCTGACATAACTTTTTACTCCGGTCTCTGATTAAGATGATTCTTGCTGCATTGTAAAGAATTCTTGAATCCCTAACCATTTTATTCACATCAAAAGTCATGAAAAATCCTCTAGCATGGGCTCTATTGTAACGCAAGTTTGGTGTAATAAGTAGTCCTCCTTTAAAATGAAATAGTATATCGGACATAACTTTTTCTCCCGAACTCGGATTGAGCTAACTCTTGCGGCATTGTAATGAGAACTTGAAGCCCTAACCAATATATTGAGATCAAAATTGGTGATTCATCTTCTAACAAGTTCGAAATGGTGATGGAAGTTTGGTATAGTTGGCCATTCCCCTCCACTAGGAAAAAAAAATAATTTCCCATTCTTTAGTATTTCTGACATAACTTTTTACTCCGGTCTCTGATTAAGATGATTCTTGCTGCAGTGTAAAGAATTCTTCAATCCCTAACCATTTTATTCACATCAAAAGTCATGAAAAATCCTCTAGCATGGGCTCTATTGTAACGCAAGTTTGGTGTAATAAGTAGTCCTCCTTTAAAATGAAATAGTATATCGGACATAACTTTTTCTCCCGAACTCGGATTGAGCTAACTCTTGCGGCATTGTAATGAGAACTTGAAGCCCTAACCAATATATTGAGATCAAAATTGGTGATTCATCTTCTAACAAGTTCGAAATGGTGATGGAAGTTTGGTATAGTTGGTCATTCCCCTCCACTAGGAAAAAAAAGTAATTTCCCATTCTTTAGTATTTCTGACATAACTTTTTACTCCGGTCTCTGATTAAGATGATTCTTGCTGCATTGTAAAGAATTCTTGAATCCCTAACCATTTTATTCACATCAAAAGTCATGAAAAATCTTCTAGCATGGGCTCTATTGTAACGCAAGTTTGGTGTAATAAGTAGTCCTCCTTTAAAATGAAATAGTATATCGGACATAACTTTTTCTCCCGAACTCGGATTGAGCTAACTCCTGCGGCATTGTAATGAGAACTTGAAGCCCTAACCAATATATTGAGATCAAAATTGGTGATTCATCTTCTAACAAGTTCGAAATGGTGATGGAAGTTTGGTATAGTTGGCCATTCCCCTCCACTAGGAAAAAAAAGTAATTTCCCATTCTTTAGTATTTCTGACATAACTTTTTACTCCGGTCTCAGATTAAGATGATTCTTGCTGCATTGTAAAGAATTCTTGAATCCCTAACCATTTTATTCACATCAAAAGTCATGAAAAATCCTCTAGCATGGGCTCTATTGTAACGCAAGTTTGGTGTAATAAGTAGTCCTCCTTTAAAATGAAATAGTATATCGGACATAACTTTTTCTCCCGAACTCGGATTGAGCTAACTCCTGCGGCATTGTAATGAGAACTTGAAGCCCTAACCAATATATTGAGATCAAAATTGGTGATTCATCTTCTAACAAGTTCGAAATGGTGATGGAAGTTTGGTATAGTTGGCCATTCCCCTCCACTAGGAAAAAAAAGTAATTTCCCATTCTTTAGTATTTCTGACATAACTTTTTACTCCGGTCTCTGATTAAGATGATTCTTACTGCATTGTAAAGAATTCTTGAATCCCTAACCATTTTATTCACATCAAAAGTCATGAAAAATCCTCTAGCATGGGCTCTATTTTAACGCAAGTTTGGTGTAATAAGTAGTTCTCCTTTAAAATGAAATAGTATATGATTCGCACTTTTTAGTGTGTCTGAATTATATTATTATTTTACGCCCAAGTATAAGTGGTCAAATTGTAGTTTTCTCGGTTTTTAAGTCCAAGTATCGATCCCACAGAGAGTTTTAGTAATTAGAGGTTAAATATAAAATAAAAACAATAAAATAAAAATAAAGCTATAAAGAGGTTGTTTGGAGTAGTTTGATGTTTGAGAGCTTGTGGTGTGACCTTAGTCTGTTCGAGTAACTTACTTTAAGTAAAAGATGGCATTAAATTGCAATAATAATGAAATGCGTCAGTAAAGCAGATTAATGACAGAAATATAAAAGATATCCTTCAGTTCAAGGATCCCACATGCGTTATATTGATCATACTATGGAATTGCTACCTTACAACAATTAACTTCCATTTTACTGGAAAGCTAACCGGCAGGTCTGATGTATATAAAATATAGCACAGCTGCTTCTTAGGCTACACTGGTAGTAATATATAGCACAGCTGCTTCTTAGGCTACACTGGTTGTAATATATAGCACAGCTGCTTCTTAGGCTACACTGGGCATAGATGTTCCAATTGACTAATCCAAGTAAAATCCGTAGGTGGTACAGACTATCTTCCGGTGACTTGTCAGGTCAACCGGTGGTAGTTAATCATAATACAGCCGCTTCCTAGGCTAACTGTATTTAGATATGTCACCCAGAAAGTGAAGACACTTAAACGGTATACTTGAATTATTCAATAGGTTATCTTGTAATATATATAGATATATATATTGACAGTAGAATTTCCTCAGCGTTCCGGTGGAGGACTAGCCATACCGATAGGATCACCGGGGTCATTCTAGCAGGCAATATTATTATATATAGTAATACCAGGCGTCAGTGGAACTTCCTCAGCGTTCCGGTGGAGGATTAACCATACCGGTAGGAACGCCGAGGTCATTCTAGCTGACCCGTCTCATATATATAATAAACGTATCAATAAAACATCAGCAATTCCATAAACATATCAATATTATACATGTGTTCCCCTCGAACCGGAGGATATACGGAACTACTCACGCTCCATTGCTATAGACAAGCAAGGAGAGCTAGCAGTTGTCATTACAACATAAAATAAAGTGCGGAATTTAAATGTCTTTCGCAGGGAACGATTGAAACACAACCACTCTTATGATTGATTAAGATGAAAAAGTGGCAGCAGTTCAACTATCCGAATGGAAAGATACAACGAAAATATAAAAATACAGGACGTAGGACTGAAGTATAACACGGACCGGCGCGTGTTTTCACTTCTCTTTTCTATCTTTTCTTTCTCTTTTTTCTCTCTTTGAACAAGCTTCAGGAGCTCTCAGAATTCTCTTGCCCGGCCTTCTTGAAATGGAGAAGGAGCAGCCAATTTATAGGCGTGGGAAGGCAAGTGGGCAAGTGGGCAACTTGAATTCTGACAAAGGTGACCGTCCGGACGGCAGTCCCACCATCTGGACGGTGAAACCTTGCTGGACGTTTGCAACTTGCATGTGATGACTCTTGCTTTGTAGAAATTACACTTTGGCCTTTTGTCCTTTCAAGCTTTGACAGTTTGTTCCTTGTATTTTGTAGTATTTCTGCATTAAACCTGAAACTTTTGGACATAAAATGTAAAACTTTTAATTTACACACAAACTATAATTCATAATATTTACTACTTTTTAGTTATTTTATTACACTAATTTGACTTTATTAATAACTTTAATTTATACTTAATTAGGGTTAATCAGTATATCGGACATAACTTTTTCTCCCGAACTCGGATTGAGCTAACTCTTGCGGCATTGTAATGAGAACTTGAAGCCCTAACCAATATATTGAGATCAAAATTGGTGATTCATCTTCTAAAAAGTTCGAAATGGTGATGGAAGTTTGGTATAGTTGGTCATTCCCCTCCACTAGGAAAAAAAAGTAATTTCCCATTCTTTAGTATTTCTGACATAACTTTTTACTCCGGTCTCTGATTAAGATGATTCTTGCTGCATTGTAAAGAATTCTTGAATCCCTAACCATTTTATTCACATCAAAAGTCATGAAAAATCCTCTAGCATGGGCTCTATTGTAACGCAAGTTTGGTGTAATAAGTAGTCCTCCTTTAAAATGAAATAGTATATCGGACATAACTTTTTCTCCCGAACTCGGATTGAGCTAACTCTTGCGGCATTGTAATGAGAACTTGAAACCCTAACTAATATATTGAGATCAAAATTGGTGATTCATCTTCTAACAAGTTCGAAATGGTGATGGAAGTTTGGTATAGTTGGTCATTCCCCTCCATTAGGAAAAAAAAGTAATTTCCCATTCTTTAGTATTTCTGACATAACTTTTTACTCCGGTCTCTGATTAAGATGATTCTTGCGGCAGTGTAAAGAATTCTTCAATCCCTAACCATTTTATTCACATCAAAAGTCATGAAAAATCCTCTACCATGGGCTGTTTTGTAACGCAAGTTTGGTGTAATAAGTAGTCCTCCTTTAAAATGAAATAGTATATCGGACATAACTTTTTCTCCCGAACTCGGATTGAGCTAACTCTTGCGGCATTGTAATGAGAACTTGAAACCCTAACCAATATATTCAGATCAAAATTGGTGATTCATCTTCTAACAAGTTCGAAATGGTGATGGAAGTTTGGTATAGTTGGCCATTCCCCTCCATTAGGAAAAAAAAGTAATTTCCCATTCTTTAGTATTTCTGACATAACTTTTTACTCCGGTCTCTGATTAAGATGATTCTTGCGGCAGTGTAAAGAATTCTTCAATCCCTAACCATTTTATTCACATCAAAAGTCATGAAAAATCCTCTACCATGGGCTGTTTTGTAACGCAAGTTTGGTGTAATAAGTAGTCCTCCTTTAAAATGAAATAGTATATCGGACATAACTTTTTCTCCCGAACTCGGATTGAGCTAACTCTTGCGGCATTGTAATGAGAACTTGAAACCCTAACCAATATATTCAGATCAAAATTGGTGATTCATCTTCTAACAAGTTCGAAATGGTGATGGAAGTTTGGTATAGTTGGCCATTCCCCTCCACTAGGAAAAAAAAGTAATTTCCCATTCTTTAGTATTTCTGACATAACTTTTTACTTCGGTCTCTGATTAAAATGATTCTTGCGGCATTGTAAAGAATTCTTGAATCCCTAACCATTTTATTCACATCAAAAGTCATGAAAAATCCTCTACCATGGGCTGTATTGTAACGCAAGTTTGGTGTAATAAGTAGTCCTCCTTTAAAATGAAATAGTATATCGGACATAACTTTTTCTCCCGAACTCGGATTGAGCTAACTCTTGCGGCATTGTAATGAGAACTTGAAACCCTAACCAATATATTGAGATCAAAATTGGTGATTCATCTTCTAACAAGTTCGAAATGGTGATGGAAGTTTGGTATAGTTGGCCATTCCCCTCCACTAGGAAAAAAAAGTAATTTCCCATTCTTTAGTATTTCTGACATAACTTTTTACTCCGGTCTCTGATTAAGATGATTCTTGCGGCATTGTAAAGAATTCTTGAATCCCTAACCATTTTATTCACATCAAAAGTCATGAAAAATCCTCTACCATGGGCTGTATTGTAACGCAAGTTTGGTGTAATAAGTAGTCCTCCTTTAAAATGAAATAGTATTATCGGACATAACTTTTTCTCCCGAACTCGGATTGAGCAAATTCTTTTGGCATTGTAAATAGAACTTGAAACCCTAACCAATATATTCAGATCAAAATTGGTGATTCATCTTCTAACTAGTTCGAAATGGTAATGGAAGTTTGGTATAGTTGGCCATTCCCCTCCACAAGGAAAAAAAAAAGTAATTTCTCAATCTTTAGTATTTCTGACATAAGTTTTTACCCCGGTCTCTGATTAAGATGATTCTTGCGGCATTGTAAAGAATTATTGAATCCCTAACCATTTTATTCACATCAAAAGTCATGAAAAATCCTCTAGCATGGGCTATATTGTAACGCAAGTTTGGGGTAATAAGTAGTCCTCCTTTAAAATGAAATAGTATATCGGACATAACTTTTTCTCCCGAACTCGGATTGAGCTAATTCTTCTGGCATTGTAAAGAGAACTTGAAACCCTAACCAATATATTCAGATCAAAATTGGTGATTCATCTTCTAACAAGTTCGAAATGGTGATGGAAGTTTGGTATAGTTGGCCATTCCCCTCCACTAGGAAAAAAAAGTAATTTCTCATTCTTTAGTATTTCTGACATATTTTTTTACTCCGGTCTATGATTAAGATGATTCTTGCGGCATTGTAAAGAATTTTTGAATCCCTAACCATTTTATTCACATCAAAAGTCATGAAAAATCATCTACCATGGGCTGTATTGTAACGCAAGTTTGGTGTAATAAGTAGTCCTCCTTTAAAATGAAATAGTATATCGGACATAACTTTTTCTCACGAACTCGGATTGAGCTAACTCTTGCGGCATTGTAATGAGAACTTCACACCCTAACCAATATACTGAGATCAAAATTGGTGACTCATCTTCTAACAAGTTCGAAATGGTGATGGAAGTTTGGTATAGTTGGCCATTCCCCTCCACAGGGAAAAAAAGTAATTTCTCATTCTTTAGTATTTCTGACATAACTTTTTACTCCGGTCTCTGATTAAGATGATTCTTGCGGCATTGTAAAGAATTCTTGAATCCCTAACCATTTTATTCATATCAAAAGTCATGAAAAATCCTATAGCATGGGCTATATTGTAACGCAAGTTTGGTGTAATAAGTAGTCCTCCTTTAAAATGAAATAGTATTATCGGACATAACTTTTTCTCCCGAACTCGGATTGAGCTAATTCTTTTGGAATTGTAAATAGAACTTGAAACCCTAACCAATATATTCAGATCAAAATTGGTGATTCATCTTCTAAGAAGTTCGAAATGGTGATGGAAATTTGGTATAGTTGGTCATTCCCCTCCACAAGGAAAAAAAAAAGTAATTTCTCAATCTTTAGTATTTCTGACATAACTTTTTACCCCGGTCTCTGATTAAGATGATTCTTGCGGCATTGTAAAGAATTCTTGAATCCCTAACCATTTTATTCACATCAAAAGTCATGAAAAATCCTCTAGCATGGGCTCTATTGTAACGCAAGTTTGGTGTAATAAGTAGTCCTCCTTTAAAATGAAATAGTATATCGGACATAACATTTTCTCCCGAACTCGGATTGAGCTAATTCTTCTGACATTGTAAAGAGAACTTGAAACCCTAACCAATATATTCAGATCAAAATTGGTGATTCATCTTCTAAGAAGTTCGAAATGGTGATGGAAGTTTGGTATAGTTGGCCATTCCCCTCCACAAGGACAAAAAAAGTAATTTCTCAATCTTTAGTATTTCTGACATAAGTTTTTACCCCGGTCTCTGATTAAGATGATTCTTGCGGCATTGTAAAGAATTCTTGAATCCCTAACCATTTTATTCACATCAAAAGTCATGAAAAATCCTCTAGTATGGGCTATATTGTAACGCAAGTTTGGTGTAATAAGTAGTCCTCCTTTAAAATGAAATAGTATATCGGACATAACATTTTCTCCCGAACTCGGATTGAGCTAATTCTTCTGACATTGTAAAGAGAACTTGAAACCCTAACCAATATATTCAGATCAAAATTGGTGATTCATCTTCTAAGAAGTTCGAAATGGTGATGGAAGTTTGGTATAGTTGGCCATTCCCCTCCACAAGGAAAAAAAAAAGTAATTTCTCAATCTTTAGTATTTCTGACATAAGTTTTTACCCCGGTCTCTGATTAAGATGATTCTTGCGGCATTGTAAAGAATTCTTGAATCCCTAACCATTTTATTCACATCAAAAGTCATGAAAAATCCTCTAGTATGGGCTATATTGTAACGCAAGTTTGGTGTAATAAGTAGTCCTCCTTTAAAATGAAATAGTATATCGGACATAACTTTTTCTCCCGAACTCGGATTGAGCTATTTCTTTTGGCATTGTAAAGAGAACTTGAAACCCTATCCAATATATTCAGATCAAAATTGGTGATTCATCTTCTAAGAAATTCGAAATGGTGATGGAAGTTTGGTATAGTTGGTCATTCCCCTCCACAAGGAAAAAAAAAGTAATTTCTCAATCTTTAGTATTTCTGACATAACTTTTTACCCCGGTCTCTGATTAAGATGATTCTTGCGGCATTGTAAAGAATTCTTGAATCCCTAACCATTTTATTCACATCAAAAGTCATGAAAAATGCTCTAGCATGGGCTATATTGTAACGCAAGTTTGGTGTAATAAGTAGTCCTCCTTTAAAATGAAATAGTATATCAGACATAATTTTTTCTCCCGAACTCGGATTGAGCTAATTCTTCTGGCATTGTAAAGAGAACTTGAAACCCTAACCAATATATTGAGATCAAAATTGGTGATTCATCTTCTAACAAGTTTGAAATGGTGATGGAAGTTTGATATAGTTGGTCATTCCCCTCCACAAGGAAAAAAAAAAGTAATTTCTCAATCTTTAGTATTTCTGACATAACTTTTTACCCCGGTCTCTGATTAAGATGATTCTTGCGGCATTGTAAATAATTCTTGAATTCCTAACCATTTTATTCACATCAAAAGTCATGAAAAATCCTCTAGCATGGGATATATTGTAACGCATGTTTGGTGTAATATGTAGTCCTCCTTTAAAAAGAAATAGTATATCGGACAGAACTTTCTCTCCCGAACTCGGATTGAGCTAATTCTTGTGGCATTGTAAAGAGAACTTGAAACCCTAACCAATATATTCAGATCAAAATTGGTGATTCATCTTCTAAGAAGTTTGAAATGGTGATGAAAGTTTGGTATAGTTGGCCATTCCCCTCCACAAGGAAAAAAAAAATAATTTCTCAATCTTTAGTATTTCTGACATAACTTTTTACCCCGGTCTCTGATGAAGATGATTCTTGCGGCATTGTAAAGAATTCTTGAATCCCTAACCATTTTATTCACATCAAAAGTCATGAAAAATCCTCTAGCATGGGCTATATTGTAACGCAAGTTTGGTGTAATAAGTAGTCCTCCTTTAAAATGAAATAGTATATCGGACATAACTTTTTCTCCCGAACTCGGATTTAGCTAATTCTTCTGGCATTGTAAAGAGAACTTGAAACCCTAACCAATTTATTCAGATGAAAATTGGTGATTCATCTTCTAAGAAGTTCGAAATGGTGATGGAAATTTGGTATAGTTGGCCATTCCCCTCCACAAGGAAAAAAAAAGTAATTTCTCAATCTTTAGTATTTCTGACATAACTTTTTACCCCGGTCTCTGATTAAGATGATTCTTGCGGCATTGTAAAGAATTCTTGAATCCCTAACCATTTTATTCACATCAAAAGTCATGAAAAATCCTCTAGCATGGGCTATATTGTAACGCAAGTTTGGTGTAATAAGTAGTCCTCCTTTAAAATGAAATAGTATATCGGACATAATTTTTTCTCCCGAACTCGGATTGAGCTAATTCTTCTGGCATTGTAAAGAGAACTTGAAACCCTAACCAATATATTCAGATCAAAATTGGTGATTCATCTTCTAACAAGTTCGAAATGGTGATGGAAGTTTGGTATAGTTGGTCATTCCCCTCCACAAGGAAAAAAAAAAGTAATTTCTCAATCTTTAGTATTTCTGACATAACTTTTTACCCCGGTCTCTGATTAAGATGATTCTTGCGGCATTGTAAAGAATTCTTGAATCCCTAACCATTTTATTCACATCAAAAGTCATGAAAAATCCTCTAGCATGGGATATATTGTAACGCATGTTTGGTGTAATATGTAGTCCTCCTTTAAAATGAAATAGTATATCGGACAGAACTTTCTCTCCCGAACTCGGATTGAGCTAATTCTTGTGGCATTGTAAAGAGAACTTGAAACCCTAACCAATATATTCAGATCAAAATAGGTGATTCATCTTCTAAGAAGTTCGAAATGGTGATGAAAGTTTGGTATAGTTGGTCATTCCCCTCCACAAGGAAAAAAAAAAAGTAATTTCTCAATCTTTAGTATTTCTGACATAACTTTTTACCCCGGTCACTGATTAAGATGATTCTTGCGGCATTGTAAAGAATTCTTGAATCCCTAACCATTTTATTCACATCAAAAGTCATGAAAAATCCTCTAGCATGGGCTATATTGTAACGCAAGTTTGGTGTAATAAGTAGTCCTCCTTTAAAATGAAATAGTATATCGGACATAACTTTTTCTCCCGAACTCGGATTGAGCTAATTCTTTTGGCATTGTAAAGGGAACTTGAAACCTTAACCAATATAAAGAAATCAAAATTGGTGATTCATCTTCTAAGAAGTTCGAAATGGTGATGGAAGTTTGGTATAGTTGGCCATTCCCCTCCACAAGGAAAAAAAAAATAATTTCTCAATCTTTAGTATTTCTGACATAACTCTTTACCCCGGTCTCTGATTAAAATGATTCTTGCGGCATTGTAAAGAATTCTTGAATCCCTAACCATTTTATTCACATCAAAAGTCATGAAAAATCCTCTAGCACCCTAAACCCTAAACCCTAAACCCTAAACCCTAAACCCTAAACCCTAAATAAAATTTAAGAGAGTTAATGGACTCCAATGCTTCGGCTAAAGATAACCAAAAACCTTTTATCAACACGTTAAAAGAGATAGGAAAAGAGTTAAATTGATAGTTTGCTTATACCAAGAGTCACTAGTTGGTGCACAACGCGTTGATGTGAAAAACCATTAACTCCAATAAATCATACAGATTCGTCGTGTCTTTGTGAGTTTTTGTAGACAAGTTTTTGAACTCTCTTGCTAGTTGGATGTCGGCCATAAGTTAGGTGGTATACATTATTTAGTATTCACGAAAATTAATTAAGCAGATAGTCAATAATCAAGAATTAGAATCAATAGTTCACCAATAAACTCATGATTTGGATAATCAACAAAACCAAAAGGAGAATTATCACATGTAGATTTAGGTAATTCAAGAACTCCTCATCTTCAAGTTTGAATATTTCCAATTTGCTCTTGGATCCCTTCTTGATGCCTTCTTGACACATCTTTTTTATCTTGACAACCTTAATCTGGCTTTCTACTTCTTGGAAGAGATATTTCTTGCCTCCATTTGAGCGTTTGTGCTTGTCATCATCTTCCCCGACTATTGCATGAGTATGTTGTGTGGGTGATGACTATTGTTGTTGCACTCTTGTCACAAAATCAATCAAACATTCTTTCTTTTTTGCCATGGCATAACAGACTTAAATTAACCTAATAATTTAAAAGAGGAATCATGCAACTCAACTTAAGCAAAGTGTTCCTTTAATTGAATTTAGTTATCTATAATCCAAGTTTGTTGTCACTCCAAACTGCTTGAGTGGTTAGTAACAGCAAAATAAGAATTGCACCCAAAGAGAAGTTTAGTGTTGTTTTGTTAACATTTATATATATTGGAAATTCTGTATAATTTTATCATTACCCACACAATAGAATACAAAAATAACTCTTGACCCATGGCAAGTTTTTAGCCAAATAGAATTCAATGTCTTCTATTAACCCAGATTAACGAAAAATTAATAGTTAATTATAGGAAAAGAGAAGTTATATAGAGAACTTTTGCAATAGTTTATAATAGCAAAATTAAAGGAAAAGGGAAGTCATGGATATAATCTCTCTCTCTTAAAAGACAAATAAATAGGTAATTAGACATCTTAATTGATGTCTCATTCATAAAATTTCTCATATTGGCCAATTGGTTGAGTTTCTTGATGTCTGAAACTTATGAATGTATCTTGGGAAACTCGATCGAATTGACCGAGTTTCCTATGTTACAAATAAATCGAGACAATATCTTCATCTTTATTTTCTGCTCTCTTCCATTCGTAATCATATGATTTTCTCATCAAATTCCATTTGATTTTATATAACTGGTATTCATTTCAATAAATAATTCTCTTATCAAAGCACAAAGTTTACTTTATAAAAGTACTACAATCACTAACATCCAAATTCACTTACTTTCTACATAAAAATTCAAATTAGCTGCCACCTAAATAGTCCTAATACTACAACTATGTCTTTTTCAGGAAGGTAATATTACAATTACATCATTAAGTAGAGAATATAAGAATCGATGTTCAATTTTATTGAGTTAAGAACCTAGAAATCAACTTCCAATTTCTGGCCAAGTCTTGTATTTTTTCAGCAACTAAATGAAAGTGTTGTTCACAAAAAATTGAAAGCTAAATTATCTACTTATGCAAGTAGAAAGGTAAGAAATTTTTTTGAAATGACAATACATAATGCTTAGTTTAGTTTGAGGCATTAATTACTTTACCTTAAGATTATGGTTTGGAAATCTAGTCCAGTCACACCTAGTTGGAGATATTTAGATTTGCACCTAGTATACTAACTGAATGGGTTATAAGTAAAACCCAACATTCGATCATGCATTCAGAATTTGTAGGAAAAAAAAATCAAGAATCAAGTGTGAGAATGAAAAAAATTACCATTAATTTGCAAACAAAATATATATATAATATGATACGAACACTGGAATGTGACAAAGTTCAAAAATATAAGACACATGTATGTCAAAGATACAACTAATCAAAATAATATAATATATTTTTAGACAATAATAAAATTATAATATATTAAAAATAAAGCATATTTTATAATAATATTAATAATAAGATCTAGCAAATATTATTATTTTTTATTAAAATTAAAATAGATCGAAATAAACATCCATAATTTTCACCAAACATCATTACACGCATTAACATTCATAATACATAAGTTACATGACAAAAAAAAAACACACACACACCAAAAAAACCAAGCTACAATCATTTAAAAAAAAAACATTGGTCTTGTTCGACTGAACTCATTATTCAGGTCACTTCTAGCTGTGTCGGACACATGTCTGGTTGTGTCCAACACTGCCACGACACCCTCAGAAGTATACATGCTTTCTAGCAAGCAACTGACCCACTATTTCAATTTGTTGTTATTATGTGATGTGCCTCACCAGTTAATGGCATATCACAACCTTCCATTACCCAAAAGTGGCGATCTGAATTATTTTTTTATTGTATTCCTTATGAGTCGTATGGAACATCTGGCCAAGGAAATAAAGAAAGATAATACATTCATAAACCTAATTGATGTAGACACTACATATACTTTTAAACACAAATCAATGTCGGCCCCTTTTGATTATATGCTCAGAACAAAAAAAATATAAAGATTTCAAAATTGTATGTAGTCCAGAACTGTCTGTAGAAACTCATGTGGGCTCACCTGGAGACACAAAAAATGTTAAGTATATACATTCTATGAACAAAAGTCATTGCTAAAGTTTGATTACACCAGGAACAAACCTGTCCCTTGAAGTTCCTTGAGTGCCAATTCTATAGAGTGAGCTCTCCAAATCGAAGGATGAGAGTAGATTTGCAGTGTAGATAATTTTTAAGGATAAGGAAAAAGTTCCTCAATGGAGAAACTCGCATTAAAGGTTGAATTGTAACATTCACAAATTCAGTCTTTCTAATGTTATTGAGTCCCACCTAAAAAAATTGTCGAAGCCATGAAATTATAATTAGCACCAGAGAATGGTGAAATTGGACACTTGATTATCTAAGTTTATATTCAAAATTGTCCAGAATATACCAATGAGCAACAAGAATGAAAGTAATAGTAATAGCAACAAATATCAGAACCATTAAGTGTCATAGACCATTGTCTATTTCTATCAAACTGCTAAACTTGCATCCGAGTAAACCTGTACAATAATATCAAAGAAACCGAACGAGGAGATTAATCAAAATAAGAATATAAACTATTAGCAAAGATATAAAGGGATAAAAAAAATCGTTTACATGTAAAAAGCAATTAAAGCTAAATATTAGCGAACCTCGAGTTAAGAACATGTTGAATGTCATCTAATGAAGAGTCAATGATTTCATATCCATTGGGCAGGCAGTAAAACTTTTTCTGTTCAATGCATGAGATTTCTGACCTCTTTCTTGGTAATACTTCCCACATACCAAATATGCATAAACATTCAAATTTGAAAGAGAAATAGAACAAAACTTCTCGAAATCAAAATCCAAAACCTGCAAACAAAACACTATAAAAGTCAAGTGCATCTGCAAATAAAAGCACATAAAGTCACTACCACCTCATGAATAATGAGATGTGCTCAAAAAGAAATTCAGTAAGCTCATGAAACAACTTTTGCCTCTTGGAGTCCTCAGCCATTGTATTCTCTTCTTCTTCTCTCTTTGTTTTCATTCTATTTATACATAGTCCAAAATTTTGTTGAGTTGAAAGTAATTGGACGATCGATAAGATTGTGGACAGATGCCCACAAATTGATACAACAAAGAGCCAAAATTTTGAAATATAACGAAGCAAAGAAATGAGAGAATGGAAGATAGAGAAGATGATCGAGAACAGGACTTTTTGTATCAACAGAAAAAGATTTATTTGTTGTGGGAGACAATGAGTTGTAAACGTTTTAGGGTTAATTTAAGGAAATTAAATATAATCAGTATATTAATTTTAGAAAATTAAATATAATCAGATGATCGTGCACTGACATTGCTTATTGAACAATGCTGCTAATCAATTTGATGCTAAGGGAAGATCAAAAGACATAGTGGATATGATTGATTTTATACCAATAGTTATGGGTAAAAACGGAATATAAATGTTTTTCATGTATCCTCACTTTTTAAGTAGTATAGATATAGATATAGATATAGATATAGATTATAGTATAGATTTTAAATCTCTTATTAAAACTAAACAGGATAATTTTGGTATTAGTTGCATTATGAAGGTTATTATAGTCAACTAAAAGTTTTTCTCTTTATTCATTTTACACTCTCTGATATTTAGTTTATTACGCAGACACCCCTCACATTTAAAAAATTACATTGGGACCTCAAATGCGGTCAAATAATGGATATCATTAACAAAAGTAAAAAAATGACAATAATATACACAATGTGAACTAAATTACAAATTAGATTCTAATTAAATGAATTTAACACCTAATTCAAATTAAACTTAACACTTAAACGAATTTAACACCTAATTCAAATTAAACATTGCGATTTTGAATTTAACAATCTTATCACGTAAACTAGTTACGTTAATTTATTTTGAATTAACAACAATTTTTATCAATTTTCAATGATTATATTAATTTTACCTTGCTAAAATTATCCCTTAACACGATCACCACCATTTCCCACCGACATCTGTTGCCTACAACCACCAACCACTATTACCTCATCGCTACTACCACCAACACCGGTTTCACCATACTAACTCTGGAAACTACCACCACCTCTACTCCTAGCATTACAAGCCACCATTGCCAAACCCAAAACTAAACTCACATTCTCTAAGGCACAACCAACACACTGCAAAATTGACAACCCACCTCGGTCACCTTACCACTTTCAACCATTGACATCGCTCAAGGGGAGAGAGAGTGAGAGAGAGTTCAATTTTTTAGACCTAAGATTTTTTTCAGAAGTCTTCAATTTTTCCGTAGAGTATGATTTTTTAGATCTTATTGTTGATTTGGCTTGTTTAGATTTTTCAGATTTGAGTTCTCTAGATCCCAAAGAAAGAAAGGGAAAGAGATATAGATTTTGAATTTTTCAGATTTAAATTCCAGTCACCACTTTTTGCCACCAAACATCCGCTACCCACACTATTTTCACCATCCATTAGCCATGTCACCGACCTTAGGTGGAGGAGGGGTACAGCAGGGGCGGTAACGGAGAAGCAGCGACATAGGGGGAGTTGATGGTAATTGGGTGCAACGGTTAATCTCAATGATATACAAGGATAAACAAGTCTTTTTAATGAAATTGTTTACATTTGTCAGACAAAAAAGGTGTGAGTGTCACACGTGTTCAAATGTCAAGTGGTCTTAGTGTAATTTTTAAAATGTAAAGGGATATCCATATAATAAAACCAAATATAAGGGGTGTCAGTATGATTTACCCACTCATTTTTCTTTCTCCTCTGTTTTAAGCTGCCTCTCACCAACTCAAAAAAAAAAAACCTCAAATCTTATATCTCCTATCTGTTTTTTATCTGAGCAGAACCCCAAATTAATGCAGATTTGATAGTGAAGTCCATTAAATCGATCATGAAATTTTGATACATGACTTGGATACAAGTTTTGTAAAAATTTTGTGCAGTGTTATATTTTTTTTTTCAAATAATGCTATAAAATCTAAATAAAACTCAAAAAATTGTAACTTAAATGTATATTATTTTTTGGATGAATGGGTCCCATCAATTTTTTCAGTGAGACCCACTCATCCCACACTCTTAAAAAGATGATATGCATTTGAATTTTAATTTTTGAGTTTCATTTTGGATTATGTAACATTTTTCTTTTCTCAACCCCGCTATCTCTCCTCCTCTTCTTCCTGTCTCTTACTTTACTTTACTCTTCCCCCTCCCCATCTCTACCTCCAGATTCCCCTAAAATCCCTCACGCAACATCCAAACCTTCACTGTTGCCAGCGATCCACCACAGCCAGACAACCACCGCTCAGGTATCTCCCCCCCGCCCCTCCTTTTCTTCTCCATCTCACCCAATCTCCGTTAATCCACCCACCCCGCCTCGTGCAACCGAATCACACACACCCCTTTCCTCTCTCTCCCCTCTCACAGATCTCGCACGAGCACCGACCAAGCCACAACTTAGGTCGCCACAAAACACCGTCCACCCGTCTGCCAGTGCCTGTTGCTTAGGTATCTCTCTCTCTCTCTCTCTCTCTCTCTCTGCTCTTCTTCTCCCTCTAGCTGATTATTCTCTCTCACCACCGCCATCCACCACCCCCCGTCTGCCAACACCCACAGCCCTACACCACCCTAGCGAACCCTAGATTTTGTGGGAAACCATAGATTTAAAGGGAAAATATGGGATTACGGATTTTAGATTTTAAGGGAAACCGGAATTTCCATATGTACACATTGCCTGATATTGACGTTTTGGTTGTCTGAAATTGGTGACGAAACCAATGAATTCCATCACTAAGAACTCCTTGTCATCGAATTGGATCTGCTTAAAGGTAATTGAATGATCCAATGCAGTGTTTTAAAACTCGGCCCGGACCGCCCGGTTGACCCGGTGCTCTAACCGGGCCGGTTCTCATAAAAGACCGTTTATGCTTAAAAACTGGAATCAAACTGCTGAACCGGTCAAAAACCGGTGAAACCGGGCGAGTTGAACTAAACCGGACGGTTTAATTAAAATAGGCTAAATACCAACTATTTGCCACTTTTTAGGCATTTTGTGTTTTTGCCCTTTGGTTTTCCCCTAAATCGCTCCAGACCAGACCAAAAGAGGCGGCCTCCACCGGCGATTCCACGCTCCAGTCCAGCCTCCAGCCTCCACCAGCCTCCACCATCCACCAGCCTCCAGCCATCCACCAGCCTCCACCAGCGATTTTGAGTTTCCCTCTCTCTCTCTCTCTCTCTCTCTCGGTTTTTGCCTTTTTGGGGGTTTTTGCCCTAAAATCTAAATCCTTCCTAAACCCTCCTGCTCTGAGACTCTCAAACACCCCCTTTGCTTCTCTCTCTTTCTCTCTCTGAGTCTCTGCTGCAACTAAGAGGCTTGAAGGAACTCTACTTCACGGGCTCCTTCTTCATTGCTTCAGGGACTCTTGCTTCGAAGAAGAGGCTGCTTCAAGCTTCAGATCTCATTGTGGCAGCCAACGACAACTCCCATTGACAGTAGCAGGTACTACTCTGCCTCTCTCTCGTTATCTTTCTCGATTTCTCTCTCCTGCTATATTAGATTTTTTGATTTATATACATTAAATCTGTAATTAAGAGCAATCATATTCTGCCTCTACTATTTTTATTGAATCTGTGATTTTTTATTTTTATACATTGAATCTGATTTGTTATTTGTGATTATTTTCATGCATGGATTTTTATACATTGAATCTGTGATTTGTTTGGATGGTGTTGATGCTTTTGAAGCTTGAATTTAGATATATGGTGGTGTCTTTGTTGCTATGAAATGAGATTTTGGTGGGTTTATTATAATTTTTTTGCATATTTATTATTATTTATAATTATTTATTATTTTTTTATTATATTACCGGTTCAACCAGTGACCCAACGGTTGAACCATTAACCCAGTGACCCGGTCTCTTTGCCGGGTTGATGTCCGGGCCGGGTTTTAAAACACTGATCCAATGTTTTGGATATGGATTTAATTAGCTCTTATAGGCAAGGATCTTGAGAATTGTGCAATATGGTTATGATAAAATGTGATTTTTGTGCGCTTTGTGTTCTTCCAGTAATGGGATCTGTTTGTTTTTGGATAAAATTTGTTGAGGAACTTTTTGATATTACATAATTTTGCAATTGGAGATTTACTGTCTATTGTTTACATTGCTTGGTTGTGATGAATGGTTGGTGGGATTTTCTATAGGGAGATTTAAGAAGTGTACTGGCAATGGTAATTCCTTTTTCTTTTGTTGTTTATGCGGGAGGTAGATCTCTATAGAATTCTCCAGCTTAACAGTAATTGAAAAAAGAAGAACTTCTCTATGTATGTTCAACACGTGTGATAGCATTTCATTCGAAACTTTTTTTGTTGGATGAATCATTGTTTCTATTTTTCTAAGATTGGGCGTAATTTTGATTTATTTTATTAGGCACCATATGTGGGAATGGAAGTGCAAGCAACAAACAGCTCTAATGAAAGGTAAAACCGCCATATATTTTTCGGATCTTACATTCTTTTAATGTTCTTTGCAAGGTTGAGCAACCGACAATCCATTGAAGCCTTGGTAAGTTTGGAGCAATGTGCTATAATAGTCCAGTTTTGTATACTTATTCATTTACTAGTTAATGCATACGTGCGTTGCACGTGGTTCATTGTGAGTTATAATTATGTTATAATTTTTTAATGTTGATTATAAATTAAAATACATGTAGTGAAACTAATCTATAATTTTATTATCAACGTCTTTTAATTTTTTCATATCTAGTAAATAAATTGATTATTGTAAGATAGAACACTTAATTGGTTTAGGTTTTAATAAGCTTTTTATGATCAACTATGATTATAGGTTAATGACATTACAAAACTTGATTTCTAAATAAGATATAACTTAAGTTTGATTTTTGATAGAAAATGGGTCGCATCAAATTCCTCATTTTAGGTGTCTTAATTTTAGTTAATTTGCAGAAAACATTGAAATGATATTTATTGTTACTTGAGAATGATTTTACTTTACAAGTGAAAGAAGCATAAAAAATAAGCAGAAATGAAATGGGCTTAAAAAAATGCATAAAAATTAGATTGCCCCTTGCTTCTTAGGTTCCTCGTGCACTTTAGACTATTTCCCCGAAGCAGTGTTGCGTGGCGTCTTTAAGATAGTCATGGGTGTTGTGGCCTTGAATTTTTTGCTCGGCACCCATTTAGGAGTAGATAAAATCATTTTCTATTATGACATGATGTTTACCTCCAATAAAAAGTACTACCTCAAAGCTTGGTACCCTTCCGTGTACTTGGCGACCCACTTGCCAAACTCCGACAAGGAATACACCCAAGACCATGTCATTCTGAGTGACCGATCAGAGAGAAGTGATGGGCCTGAGTACAATGTCTTGTTCTGTCCCAAGAGGATAAGGGAGTCAAGTGCGTGGGTTTCCTTTACCAAGTATACTCTGCACAACGGGTAACTGGTATGCTAACCAAATACTCATTTTGTGCAAAAGAAGGAATCAAGAGGGAGGTTGTTGAGCCTTTATGGTACTTGGTCACTTTCGAAGACTTGCTCACAGTTTGGAAGCATCGGGGGGTAGATGGCTTTGGGAGGGCCGCACACGTACTGTTAGATTACACCCTGGGATACAAGAAGTTTTTGCAAGTCCCCATTCCCTTTGACTTGTCTATATAGTTTGATGAATCTATGAGATCCGAACTTGCAAACCCATAACATTTTATAAATGTTAGGGGCTAATGCACAATTTATGATAACCTAAGTGTAATTAGGCTGAAGAAAGCGGTGAGTCATGGGGGACACCCGTCTCTCCCTTAGCCTTATTTTCTTTCTTATGTGTGTGTATATATATAGACATATATAAGGTATATATATGTATATGTATGTGTGTGGGTGTGTTCAACGTGAGTTATAGAGAAAGGGAGAGACAAAGAGAGAGAGAAGTTGAGTTGGGAGAGACGATCTCCAGTGAAGGTGTATTCATTTTCGGTTCAAAAATTGGCACAAAGTAGTTCCTATTTTCTTAGTTTTATGCAAGTGATGCTTGGGTTATTCGGTAAGAACTTTGTAGTTGTGTTTTAAATTTTCTGTAATCTCTTTGTGTAGGTTGGGAATTGGCTTTGATTCTTGAAATCATGAATTATGGTTATTGGATTTGTTGATAATTAAGAATTTTCATGTTATGTAAGATTATAATTGTTGGTGTGTAAGTTTGGGAGTGCTGGGGTTTAGGAAAGAAGGTTGAAGATGAAGTTTGTAATTGATTTGTGGCAAAAACCTAAGGATGAACCGGTTTAAACATCGATCAACTGTTGAAGGGGTTACAGAATCTCAGATGAATGTTCAACCGGTTAAAGAGGGAAAATCTTCTCTACTGAACCGGTTGGAGTGGGTTTGGAGAGAGGAGGGAGAAAGAACATTAAATATGAAGATTTTTTAATATGTTCTTATCGCGAGTGCATATCAGGATCTAAATTTGACAGGTACTATTAGAAATAGTTGTGCATTGGTAGTTCTTCATGGCCATAACTATTCTTAGAATTGTAACACCAAACTTTATTTATTTTGTCACCATTTTCACTCTCCCCCTCCCAAAACCCCCCCCCCCCCCCCCCAAAAAAAAAAAAAAAAAGAAGAAGAAAAAAACTATTCCTGCCTGATAAACAGAATTTTCTCTACATTTTCCTTTCTTATAATTGAATTCAACTATATTGGCATAATTGATTGCAAAAAAGAATTCAATATCAACGGACAATAATCTTGGCCTAAATACTTTGTGGGTTTTATTTTTTCAAATCCTTCACCAAATAAACAAGTGTAATGTTAAAGCTTTGTACTGAATTGATAATGGAACCTCAAATTATTTTATATGTTTGTGTGAGTTTGTGTGCGTGCGTGTCTAGGATCAGAAAATTAAGGTACAAAGGAAAAAGATGGAGAAGAAGGAGAACTCACTGAATGGCGGGATGGTGAGGGATAGCGGACAACGCTGAAGAAGAGACATTTTGATCACTATTATTGTTGTCCTGAGCTTGTTGGTTCTCTTCTGGGAGCGATGTCAGGTTGGAATCCATTTTTGATCAATGTTTTCACTCTACTGACTCACAATGAATCTGTTACTCTCTGTCTCTCTCTCTCCCCTCATGGACTTGCACAGACTATTTCTTAAACGGGATATTCAAGCCTCTTCTTCGTTAAACTCATATGGATGCAAAACCATGCTGTTTTGAAGGTCATGGTTCTGGACCTAGTCCTATTTCAAGTAAAGTAAACAAATTTTTCACCAGTATTTCACAGGCACGGGTTGATTCTTGTGCAATAGTTTGAGAAAGTGACACTAAATAATAAAGTTTTCAAAACTTCTAATTAATTTTATCTTCAAATTTTGGTTTAAATTGTGAATTTTATCAAACCTTGGTTACAGAATTCTTTGATCTATATGTTACATATCATTGATGACTTTACACCTCTTCATAGCTATTGATGACACAGCGGTATAAAATATTAATTTGGGTCAGCAATTGCACATGGAGTTATAGAAACAAAATGGCTATAAAAAACCATCCCAAGTAAGCATTTTCGAAGAAGACATCCTTGCAACAGATTTGAGTTTGCTAAGTCATCCCCTCTTTGCTTGTATAGCCTTCCTAGTCTATGTCACTAGACATTTCAATAGCCCGTCTTTTTGCCAGCAATTTTATACTCATGGTCCTGTTCTCTTCTTATAATATCTATATATCTACTACAAGTACACAGTATTATTTTAATATTTGGACAACTCGGTTCGAGTCAGGTTTACCACTATCTTCTAGTGGACGTGACCATTGAGGAGGTTTTCCTCTCATATACACACACACACACACACACACACACACACATATATATATATATTGTTTTATCAAATCTTAAATTACGTGCTAGTTTTTCTATTTATAAAAATATACATATATTCTGCTTTAATAATATACATACTGTTTTTCTACCAATTTAGCTACTATCCTCGTACTATGTTTTATAGGTGTTAATAGCTTCAGTTCATGGAAGTTAAATAGATAATTTTACTGTTTAACTAAAAACAGCTTTTGTCAGTAAAAAAACTTGGAAACAAGATTTAAAAAAAAAAAAAGTTTTAAAAATGTTGGTAGTTTTGTTTGAAGCAGTTCCTTAAAGCTTAATACTGTAACAGTTTCTTACTTAAACGGTTTGTGAAACTGAAATTGAAAAGTGAAAGCAGTATATCTTTTAAAGGCTTTCTATTATTAAAAATAAAATAGTTAAGTGTTGTTCTTTTCTTAAACTTAAGAGTGACAGCTTGGTGTATAAACCCAATACGGGTTATTTGTACACCTCTCGTTATTTCTTTGCCCTTGTATTCTAGAATTGGAAATGAATAAGTTAGAAGAAAATAATAGCTTCAACCTCAGAAAAATTATTGGTCAAAGTTTTTGTAGGTGGCAAAAGCAAGTTCGATATTGGTTGATTGTGCTAGGTTTAGTATTCGTCTTAGAAGAGGCCCAACTTAATCAAGAATCATCCTCGTGGTTGACTTATGAACAAATAGAGTATCAAGAGATCTAAGAGCCCATTTCAGTGTGCTGGTGGATGGAGATAGTTCTACCAAACCCACCTTTAGGAATAATCTTCATTAGTTAATCTTACCAATTAAAATAAAGATTGGTGTTAGACTCGGGGGCTAATATACATGTTTATTTTGACCGTGACATGTTTAAAACCTATCAAAAATCAAATGGAGGTAGTGTAACCCTAGGCAATGATTATGTCGCACAAGTACTTGGAATTGGAGACAAAAACATAAAATTAAAAATGACATTTGGGAAGACATTGGATTGTTTGGATAGTGTTTCAAAAACTGTTTTTTGTTCTCAAAACACTAAAAACAAGACAAAACTTGTTTGGTTAGAGTTTTCATTCTCCAAATTTTCAAAAAAAAGTGGGAAATGAGATCTAATTTTAGAAAACAAGTTGGGCTTGTTTTGGAGACAAAAGATGGGAAAATGGGAAACACAGGAAACAAAACATCCATTTATGAGGTCTCCCATTCGAACCTCCTTAGCAGCAAAACATAATGTACTATAAAAGATTTTTTTCTTTTTAGCCTTTCTCTTTCTCTTTCCTTGACTTTCTTTCTCTCCACTGTCGCTCTCAGTAAAACGAACACACACACACACACACAGGGGCTTCAGATCTGTGTTTGATCTGGTTCAATCGGCGAGATCAACCGGTCTTCAATCGGCGAGATCAACCAATCTGCAAATCGGATTTTTTTTTTGATTTGATCTGATTTTTTGGTTTAGATCTGATCTAGTTCAAGGGGCTTCAAATCTGATCTGATCTGATTCAATTAGCGAGAACAACCGACTTCGATCGGCGAGAACAACCTTCCCTTCGAACGACTCCTCCAGATCTGGTTCAAGGGGCTGATTGCGTTATTTTTTTTTTTGAAAAAAAATTATTGGTGTTTTGTTTATCTTTTCTATTGAATTTTTTTGGTTTTATTTCAGATGAAGGCCATTGATCTATTTTTTAATATTGATTTTATTTTTTATGAAGACCATTGAATTTGTTTGGTTAATTTTAAAGTTTGATTTATTGAATTTTTTTTATGAAAATGTCAATCTAAATAATATATATATATACACACACAAATTTGTATTATATATAGATCTAGATGGACTGATTCTATTTTTTGAGATGCAAACCAAACAGGCCTATTGATTCTAAAGGGAGTGCGACTTGTTCCTGAAGTTAGAAGAAATTTGATTTGTGGGTCATCCTTAGTTCAATAAGGTTATAAGTTTGTTATAGAGTCAAATAAAGTTGTGATAACTAGGAATGATGTATTTGTTTAATTAATATTATTCCCGAAAATTTAGGGCTAAATTATTCTCGGAAATTAAGAGATAAGTTTTAGTTTAATTAATAAGAACAAATTTTCAAGCAAGTGAATACGTTAGAAATAATGCATATACGTGTTTAACTATGGATACGACAAAGAGAGAGAACCTCAAATTCAATTGATATAAACCATTCCCAATTTCAAACTTGAAATCTTCGTAGTCCTAGCAAAAAGGTTCAATTTATATAAATCATTCCCAATCTATGTATCGAGAAACAAAAAATTAATAAGCACAACTTTAACGCAAGTGAATATATCAGAAGGTTGTGACACCAAATAGCATCCCATTATACTAACTAATATCAATACACTCCTTACATAGCATAACAATTTCAATCCAACAAACATTAACTTAATGATTTCTAATTTTTTCTTCTATACCTTTTAAAATTCTAATTTGGGTTTCCAGATATGTTTCAGTGTTGCTTAGAAAATCTGTGAGTTGCCATTGTGGCCTATTTGGGACCCTTCACACACCTTTGTGGCCAGCAAAGTCATGGTGTAATGTTATCGCAACCATTTTCAAGGAAGACAAACTTAGCAATGAATACTCATAGTCTTGTATTGATAGTGCTTTGCGCTTGAATGCGGTTTTAACTTTTTTCAATGAATTCTCATTTTTGTAATTGATATTTTTTTGTTACATCTAATAAGGAAGGTAGGAAGTTTAAAATATACCCACATCAACCACAATTTTTTTGGTTCACCATGCTATGTTTTCTAATGATGCTCTATTAATAGATATGATCAATTTTTTGCTATGTTTTATGTTTAGTCCATACATTTATTTGATTGTTAATATGCATTTCATGAATTAGTTGTTTTACCCAGAGCACTTTGGAGTTGTAGATTTCTATTGCCTATTAAAGGGTTTTTAGTTTGTATTTGTGGGCATAGTTGTCAAATCGCGTATCAGAAGGCGTATCATTTTTCAAAAATAGTGTATCGTATCGTATCATGTATCGTAAGATACACGCAATTTTAATTTTTAAATAATTATTAATAAAACACATATATACCTTTGTAAAAAAGTCATAGACTCATAAGAACATAGCATTTCATTAATATTCCACCAACTATTCAAGTTCACAACATAGTTCAATAACATCAAAATGCAAAGACCTATAATTCAAACTTTTAACATCAACTGCTTGAACAACCATAATATTAATCAGGAATTTTGAATTCAATTGAATTACATTAACAACAGATTTTATTTTGTTTTTTTTAAACCATAACTACTGAAACGACGTTATTTCAATGACTAGTGATTTAAAAAAACGTCATAGGGTAAAATAATGTCATTTCGACCCCAAAAAATCGAAAAAAAAATTAAAAAAATAGAATCGTCACGTATCGTACGTATCAGACGTTTCAGATGTATCGTAACGTATCGTGCGATACTAATAACTATGTTTGTGGGTGTAATGTGTGACTAAATGTTTTTTTTTTCAATATGTTTTTTGTTAGATAGATAGTGCCTTTGGCATGGGTATGTTGCTAGTATTTCGTATCATATAAAATTAAAATAAAGTCCAAGAACAAAAACATGTTTTACTATCATTAATATAAAGATAATCCAACCATTAATATAAACATGATATTGGAATTTACAATTCATAATGTGGGAATTGAATCAACCATTTACAATCTCTATAGTCCAGTTTACAATTCATAATGTGGGAATTTGATTAAGGCAAAATACTAGGCCACTCATAACACCTAAAACAAACATAGATGTATCATAGCAAGATGTAGTCACTCTTTCCAAGCGAAAGAGATTAAAAATAGCATTGAATTGATAACATTTTATCAAGCACTCCACAAAATTCCCAAATTTCATGAAATTAACGTACCCAAATTTCCTTAATTTCATCCGATTAAAATAATTGATAACAAAATTGACAACAATTAACATTGACACCAATTCCATCAAATTGAGGAAATTTCATTAAAATTAACATACCCAAATCATATTGATAACATATTATCAAGAACTCCACAAAATCCCCAAATTTCATGAAATTAACATGCCTAAATTTCCTCAATTTCATTCAATTAAAACAGTTGATAGCAAAATTGACAACAATTAACATTAACACCAATTCCATCAAATTAACAAATGGGTGTGTGTGGGGTGTGCGTGTTTGTGTGTGCGTTGAGTGTTATGCGGCTGTGTGGGTGGGGGGTTCTTGAAAAACAGAGGGTTTATAGGGCAGGTGTGTGTTTGAGAGAGAGAGAGATATAGAGAGAAATAGATTGGAGGTGGTTTGAGGTTAGTGGGTTGGGGGAAGGGGATCGGTGTGGGTGTGTGTTTTTTAATGTGTAGCACAGAGAGAGAACGTAGTTGGCTTTGGGATCTATGTGGAGCAGAGAGGATTTGGATTTAGGTGTAGCATAGAGGGGGGAGGGATAATTTAAATGAGCTAATATGATTAAAATGAATGGCGAGAAGACGGACTCATATAGTCGACCTCAAATGATTGGGACATAAGGCTTGGTTTGGTTAGAGAGGAGGGAGGGAACCAAAAATCGGGTTAGGGTTTGGAGGGATTTGAGATTTGGGATTTGGGTGTAGCAGAGAGAGGGGAGGGAAAGACTTACCTTTGGTGATGGTGGCGTTGGCATTGATGGTAGCGATGGAACTGGTAGTGGTGGCGCTGGCACTGATGGTGTTGTGGCTTTGGCGGTGGAAGTGGTGCTTTGCAGTGGCTGTGGCTGTGTTGGCACTGGTGGAGGTGCAGTTGGTGGTGGAGTTGGCAGTGGCTGTGTGGCTTTGGTGTGGGAGAGTTGAGGTGGAGTTGTTGACTGAGATGGGTGGTCTAGTGATGGCGGTTTGATGGAGAAAGAGTAATAGTTGAGTGGGGAAAAAAATGAGTGATTGTGGACCATTGGATTGATTTGGAATTGATATGAACCATTTTTGTGGTTTATGGGGCTATGTTTTCAATTTGGGAGGGGTTTTATTAGATAGATTTGAAAAGAGAGTAATAGGGTAGGCATAACCAAATATTCTTTAAGAAATATATATATATATAATTCAAAGAAAAAAAATTAAAGGTGGCTATTGTCCCTTGGTGGCTCCACTACTGCAACTGAGTATTCACAATCTGTATAGCTAGAAATGCTATCTACAGTCGCAGTTACAATTGGTAAAATCAATGTTAAAGTCATAAGTATGAATTGATATGCAAGAAAGTTAAAGTCATTCAGGTATAGGGCATATCAATTGATATGAGAAGAAAGTAATAGGGCGGACATAAGTTCTTAAGAAATATTTAAAACATATATGCAATGTAAAGGAACAAAATTACGGGTGGCTCTGTCACTGATTTGTGTCCATTTCGTTTAACTTTAGTTACTTTTCATGTCTGACTCCTTTGAGCATGTTGACAGTTTAAAACACGGGGTAAGTTTAAGGAACATGACTTAATTCGTATTGAAACCTGCCAATCATGAGATCATAAAACATCATAACATTACCCAGTTTTTGTTTTTCACAATTTGGGATCAGAAAGATGTTACTTTCTTCTTTTCTTTCTTTTTGTTAGTGTTTGAGTAAAGATATCTAAATTACTTTTATGGTTTCTTCTTGTAGGACTTCTTCACAAAAATACTCATCCTTAGATTGGTTGGGTTATTTTGATCGAGAGGATGATGTTTGCATCCCAGATTCAAATGATGTTGGTTAATCTCTCTTTCAACTCCTGTATTGGATTTGAAAGTTTTTCTTTTCTTTTCATGGTTTTGTTTTTGAAGTGGATATTAGTTAATGGGTCTTATCAATGCAGGTCTTCCACATCTATATGGCGGGAACACAAGGACCAGTTGTTTTTTGTCTACATGGAGGTGGTTATTCTGGGTATGTTGTGTTTTCTTTTGCTGCAGTGCTTGTTTTTTACTTAATGCTCAAGTAAATTTTTAATTCTTGACCATTCAAAGTCTTTTCCAAGCAAAATATTACATCACAATTAGCATAGAAATAAGGTGAGAAGTGTTAATATTTTATTTTTTATTTCGTTTGTCTATTTCTTTAGGGGTAGTTTGGTCTTTTTCTCGTTGTTGGGTTCTACATATTCTCTCTTGTACCTTTTTTTTCAATGATGGAATACTAGATAAGAGCAGACAGATTTCTTCTCTCTTTACATAGTGTGATCTAGCTTTTCAAGTATACCACGTGGGAGCAGAACAGACTTCTTCTCTCTTTACAAAGTGTGTATAGCTTTTCAAGTATGCTCAACCATTGTTTCTTCTTTTGTCATCATCAGTATCACTGCTCCTTTGTATTAGCAATAACAAAGAAGACCATTACCTTTCTTTGACGTGACAGAATTTCTGGTGTTGGTGTAAAGAATCGGGAAGTTTCTATGGTGCCTCTATCAAGTCTTGCAGCTACTTGTCTGATTTCACACATTTCTTTTGAAGCCCGCTTGTTTGGAGTGGTCACAGGGTACTTAAACTGGCTATTGGATCAGCAGGCTATGTGCTACATTGTGCAAGCTTTAGAAGTATACCTTGTGTTGCCTTTGTGGCTAAGTAGAAGGCTTTTCATTATATTACTTATTTTTGCCGCTCGTCTACAACTTCCTCTTGTGCTGCAAGAATGTAGCTGCTGTCAACTATTGTTGTTGCTGTCATTTTTAGGGTTTGGTTGCTATACAGTTTACACAGGAAGAAGAAGACTAGTTTCTGAGGCTTCAACCTTTTCGGATCCGGATCCCAGTGACTCAATTTGTTCAGATAAAAAAACTTAACCCAAACGCAGTATCCATACCCGATCCAGTTTCTACCCGACCCACTCAATTAAAAAGTAATTTTGAAATTACTGAATTGATTCCCGAGCGTTCTAAAATTCCAAAATCAACCCGAAAGTTTTCTGAAATTACAGAAACCCCTAAAATTTAAGATAATTTGCATATAAGCCCTAACATATTTAGGAATCGCAACCAAATTTTAGCAAGCTTTGGTAAGACCTTTGTGCGTGGGGAACTTGCATGCTACTTTGATCATCGAGTAAGATTGGTCTATGTTATTATAATTAAGGTTATGACATGTGGAGATTCAGATATTAGACTGCCTATGGATGATCAGTCCCAATCCGTCCCTTCTTCGACTTTCATTGTTGAGCAATTTCAGGATCTTCTTTCTACACATTAGTTTAATGTGTTATTTGCTTCTTCTCTTATAGGTTTGTCTTCATTGATTCCTTTAGGTATATATCGCTACACTTGGGTGCTTGATTTAGATGCTACCATCATATGATTAACGATCCATCTTTATTTATTTTTTTTCTCATATCTTCCCCCCTTCACTACTATTTAACTACCAATATCACTTCTATGTCATTTGCATGCTTTGGATCTACTACGACTTAATTTTGTCTCTCATGTGTCTCTTTGACATTCTCTCTTATGTTTTTAAAAGATTTTGGGCTTTGATTGATGCTCTAATACCAGGCTAATTTAGTTTGTCACTTTTTGTTTTCCTGACATACTTCAACAAGGAGGTCTAGGGGTCAATTCTTGATAGTTTGCAGTTTTTTGAAGTTTGTAAAGAAGAGAAGATAATAAGAGGAAGAGTGAAATCTTGAAAAGAGTAGAATAAATTAGTTTTTATTCGTGCACGCCTCTATAGTTATGTAGTTAAACACATAAAAAAATTACAAGAATGCCCATTACCCTAATTTTTCAAATATACAAACTTGATATCATCAATATGCAAAGTGACTAGATCAACAAGATTTGAACCGGTACATCTAGATATCGATTTACATTTTTGTGCAATATATTTGATGCCTACTGTTTCAAATGGCAGCTTAATTTTGGCGGGCTAATGTTGTAAAATGGATATAAAATTCACTTTATCTTTGGTTCGTATAATTTTTCTGGCTTGATGATGAGTTCCCTACTCTTTGGTTGCCACATAAAAAAATTTGCCTCATTCTTTAGATGCAACCACTTTACTTTGTAGCTACGTTATTCCTTGTTTGATAGCCTCTTTTTTTTCATTATAGTCAGAGATATAAATGTGGGAGTGTTAATTAAGCCATTAATAATATAGTTTCCTGTGTGTATTCTCATTTTTATTATTCTGTCATTCTAATTGCGGCAACTACAATTTACTGAAAATTGAAAAAGCATTTTTACTTTCATCAATAGTAAGAATATTGAATATAAATATATCCCATGATTAAGGGGGATACCTTGTGATTGATGATCCAGCAAATACACATAATCAGTGGCATAATCAAATATTATGATTTATTACAATCCCTATAATTAAGGCATAGATTGCATCTTTCACCCCCTAGATATGGGAGTATCTTATGTGTGCTGATCATCAGGTTTAATAAAGATGTAGCCCTTATGGGTTTTGTGGGTCGTGGATGTAGGTCTTAAGACAGAACCATGTTAATTCCCTCGTGTTTATTCTTGGGAAATTTCATTTTGAATCTAATTTTAGCATAGTGTCAGCTCATATGATCCTTAACTGTTATGTTTTTTAAACCAAATTTTGCTTTGTGGGTGGTTGATAATTCTTTAGCTCGTTATGTTGATTTGATTTGAAACCAATGCTTCATCATTCACTAATCGTCAACATCATTGTTTATATCCTTCAGAGATATCCTCCAGATCAGACTTGATCCAGATCTCAACCATACAACCACTTCACGATTGTCATATGCTTCATTTCCTGTAGTTGGTGCTGGGCCGTTGAGAGTGCCCACCAAATTTCACTCGTTTCCTTTATTGCTTGGTGTATTGCAAAAAAAAAAAAAGAAAACGAGAACAAGTCCATCGTCATTCTCATTGTCAATCTAGTTGTGAACTAGCTGATGAAGTAGCAATCATCATTTTGTCTCATTCCATCATCATAATGCTACCTAAATCATTTTTCATTTTGACCAAAGTTCCCATTTGCACAGTGACTATGCATCAGTGCATTGAACATCACAACTTCTGGCAATATGCCTCTGCCTAGTCTTTAGAAACAAGTCATCTGACCCATTTTTCATGGTCATTTGTTCTGTGCAACCCAGTTTCTTTTACTTTTTTCTGGATTTAATCTATTTTTCATTCATGGTCATTTGTTCTGTGCAACCCAGTTTCTTTTACTTTTTTCTGGATTTAATCTATTTTTCACTTTCAATCCTATTTGATCTAATCTGATCCAATTTAAGCATGATTCTAAATTGCAAGAATTGTCATGCTTTGCATTTTTCTCTTATATGTGCACACATTTTAATTTCTTCACATTTGCACGATGGTCATTCCATGCACATTTTCTCACAACTTGTCACTTGGGAGTTTTTATCAAGGGAGTCACAGATTTGACTAATTTTGCACGATGAGTCGTTCTGTGCAATCTTAGTCGTCGCAGCCTCGACAAATTCAACCTGGCCACATTCCTGACAACTTGAATAAAGCCACAGTCCTGATCATCATTTCACTGTTCAGTTCAAGTTGGGCACTTCATTAGTGCAATTCTGTCATCCCATGATTGGGGGGATATTTTGTGATTGATAATCCAACAGATAGACATAATCAGGGGCTTAATCAAATATTTTAATTTTGTTAGAATATACTTATATATAGGAATGACACTCTTGTAATAAATATATTCGTTAGTCCTTAAGGGGTATATAGGTCTTTGGTTGTACTTTGCATACATATATATACATAGAGTGGGGAGACATGGTAATACATGTTCTCTGCCTCCTCCTCCATTCTCTCCAAACCCTACCTCTGCATTAACAAATTTATTTCAATCCCTATTATCTTTCACCTTACATGTATGGGTGTGTCGTATTTGTATTGATCATCAAGGCTGAATAAAAGATGTTGCCCCAGGGGAGTTTTGTGTGTTGTGGATATGGATCTTAGGACCGAACCACATTAATTCCTTCGTGTTAGTTCTCGAGCAATATCCTTCTGTATTTAATTTTAACAAAGAATTCTATGGGTTTTTCTCTATACTATTGTTGATGATGTAAGAACCTTATCAGGATGGATATGGATTGCTTTCTACTATATAAAATATATTCATTGTAAGATTGGAACATGAATGTCTTTACTTGAGGCTTGTTACATGCTTGACACTTTTTTAGCTATAAACATGACATATATGTTGCCTACGATAACGTTTCGTCTATTTGGTTATATGAGGACTTTGTTTGTATCTTTATTTTCTGAAGGCCTTTTTTGAAATTTTCCTAAATTTTAGAAGATGCTGACAAACCTTAGCTTCCTTATGAAGGATGAGATATAAAATATCTATCTTTAATGATATTGAAAAGTTTTCGCTTTAATTTGGGCCTTTCTCGGAGTTGGACTATTTGCCATTCAAATATTTTGTATATCTGACATTCCTGCATTCAACTTAATGAAGTACTCCTCAATTTAAAAATTAGTGAGAGCAATACATTCACAAATTTAATATGACTCATCTCACTTCTATACTTAGATTTGGAAAAAAAAGGAAAATTGGATTCCTGCATCTTATGCTCCTTTTTTTAACACATGAACACTTTATTAACATTTTATGTGAGGTTCATTTTATTTATCATTTTCCCAGGCTTTCATTTGCTTTGGCAGCAAGTAAAATTAAGCAGAAAGCTCGGGTAGTAGCTATGGACCTGAGGGGGCATGGAAAATCATCCTCAGAAAGTGAACTAGATCTATCTATCGAGGTACAAGGTTTCCGAAAGCTGCACGATTTTAATATTACAAGATGCATTCCACTCCTCTTGTACTTCAGTAGTTGGGTTTTAGAAGATTCCTTTTTTCTTTTGGCCATGAACATTGGCATACAATCCCTCTACCTGAGTTGAAGTGATTTTTTATTGCCTGCAGACTCTATGTGGTGATGTCCTGGCTGTTGTGAAGACTATGTATGGAGATTCTCCTCCTGCAATTGTGCTTGTTGGCCACAGGTTTGGCCCTTTTCATAAGTTGGTAGCCTTTTTGTTTTTATTTTTTCTAATTACCATGCTAAGCTTACTTTATGGAAAACTTAAAAGTTGTGCTGACTTACAGATGGGCAATGTGTGATCTGTGTGGATTTATCTACTTCATTGGTTTTTCTTTTCTTTATTTTTCTTTGGAGAGGGGAAGATTGTTTTTTGTTTTTGTCCGACTCCCTGCAACTTCTTAATGCAGATAGCAAGAGATATCGCTAGAGCTATCAGCTAATGGGTAAAGTATTCAAGTTTTGGTTAGTGGGAAAGATACTAATTTCATCAGGATGTTAGAAAAAAAAAATTCATTGGGGTGTTGCAAAATCTTCTATTGTTGATATTGTAGTCTTGTTAAAGTTTGACAATCTTATGAAATGCACATTGAAGTCGTGTAGGCTGCTAAATAATGATGGCAGAATGGAAACATGAAGCCATCATCAAAGATATGTGGAGACAGTTAAATACTTCATGTTAGCACTTGTATCGACAGATATTAGTGTTAGATTATGTTTTGTAATTTTTTAATTTTGTGAAGTTCTTGTAAATCTCAACCTATTCTATAGTCATGATGCTACAACGAAGAAGATCCGACAGTGTTTAAAGAAACGAAGGAGCTTCAAGCTACATCATATGAACTCTCCGTATGCACCTCTATCTTTAAGACAAATGTAATGACCTTAGAGATCTAAGAACACTTGGTTTAATTTGTTAGACTTAGGACGATTAGTGTCAAAATGGAATTAGTAATTGATCCTTGTATGACTCCTAGTTGTTATTCAAAGAAAAGCTTTTTTAAACTTCTTTTTGTGTGTTGAGAACATAGATTGAGGTATTAGCGGACTCCTCTTGAGCAACACTCTTTAGTGTTCAAGAGGACAATTTTTTTTTGTTTGGTTTTAGACTTTAAAAAACCAGTAGGAATCGCCCTATGTTCGCTAGCCTTTGCTAGAGCTATCTCTAACGAAGAAACAATAGAGATCGCCTTTTGGGCCACTTGAGCCGTCTCAGAGACGGCTTGAGAGGTCGTTCGCGAATTTTTTATTTTTTTGGTCCCCAAGATAAACCCTATTCTGAGACTATAAATAGGAGGATGCCTTCCCAGCTTTGGGTAAGTATATTGAGAGTAAATTCAACCTATCTGACACCTTGAGAGCTTGAGCCACAATCCTAGATCTCTAAATCTAAAGGCTACCATCTAGTGATTTCTATTCAAACTCACATTGACAAGTGTGCATATCGATATTTGTGAGTGCGTCCTAGGAATGCTCGAGGCCTAAATGAACCGTGCGGCGGGGAGTTCAAGTGAAGTTATCCAAGACGTCGAAGAGGGAGTTTTGGCGCATAGGTTTATTGAATGAAATGAGCATCTAACCATGGTATTGATTGAGATATACAGCTTGAATACTTGTAAACGGACCTTGGGATAGTGGATTAGGTTTTAATGAATTTGAGTGGTTCCCTCTGATTTTTCTCCAGGAGGGTTTTTGCGTCAACAAATTACTTGTGTTATTTATTACTTTTACATGTACATTTGTGATTTGATGCACACATAGACACTATGTGTTTGATGAATTAATTGTTTGAATCTATATATCACATATAGTTACTTGATTGAGTTTGGGTGCCTTAGTCAGGATCGCTTTGTAAGATTGAGTGTTAATCAACAAATTGATAAAATCAATAAACTAATGTACAAGGGTGTTTTGCGTTATGGTGGTTGAAAGGGGTTCTCACACTTCACGTTCATATCATTGTGTAACGAGGTAATTGTGGTGGATATAAGTTAAAATTGGTGGTCATCCGAATTTAAATTTTAATTAACCTATTCACCCTTCTCTAGTTAGTGTCGTACAACCTACGTGTATAATTATAAGTAGCTATAAAGCACAGACACTCTCGAGAATGTGACATATCCGTGTCGGATACCGACACTCTTCGGACACTCTTGAACCCGTGTCCGATATTCTTTTATCCGTGTCCGATATTCTTTTATCCGTGTCCATAAGTAAATGATAAACTTTTAATTTCGTACACGTGTTCGACACTTCTTTAGAATGTGTCTACTACTAAATAATAAATATGTTTTGAAATGTGATTAACTAAGTTTAAAAATTTGAGAACATGTAATTACTAACACCAGACATGTTAAAATTGTACTCTAAATATAATAATAAAAACAAAAAACGCATAAAAATTTTAAAAAAAATGAATTGAAAAAAATGAGAGCAATTATTTAAATTATATATTATGTAAACATTATGTACAAAAACAAATTGATGATTATTGACTATTATGATGATGTTTTAGTCTAAAAATTTACACAAATGACTACATATAAGATTTAATTATCATAAAATACTGAATCTTTTATGAGTTGCATATCATTATCACTATATTTGCGATAAATTATATAATGTTATATATAAAATACAATTTTTTGTAGTGTAAATAGCATCCTATTTTTTTAGAAATGTCGTGTCTGCGTGTCCGTGTCGTGTCTCCGTGTCAGTGCTTCTTAGATAAGTAAGGGTGTCAATTCGTGTAACCTGCGTATCGTGTTGTGTGACCTGCGTTGATGGGGATCGTGTAGGAATTGGATAGATATTATAGATTAATAGATATTATAGATACTTTTAGTATTTATCTTTTAAGTAATTTCTTTTAACTTGTGAGAGTTTATTTGTCATTATTTATTTCTTTTAGAGTTCTTTTAGGATTTGTGGTCTCCTTATATATATAGGATTTGTGAACTCCTCATATATATAGGGGATACATAGTTGTTGGGAGACTAGACTTTGATTATTGATTATTGATATTGAATCCTGATATTGCTTCTTTCTCAAATTCTCTCTGTTCTCATCCCGTTCTTCTATTTTTCTCATCCCCTTCTTATTCTTCCCTTCTCATCCCTAATTCTTCGTTATTACGATCTACATTAATTTGGTATCAGAGCTATTACAATCTACATCAATTTGGTATCAGAACTATTACAATCTACATCACGCGTGTTGTGTATTTTCGTTCTGTGTCATTGTTATTTGTGTTCGTGTTAAGGCCCATGAAAAAAAATCTATTTAGTGTGTTCTTAGTGTTAAACATCAGTCTAGACCATTTATCATGCGTATTTAATAATCGTGTCAATTTTATAATCATGTCGTGTCGTGGTTGTGTGGAGTTCTTATCAACGGGTTAGAGTTGACACCCCTAATTATAAGGGAAGATCCACTACATATCTCTTCCCATTCCGCGACAATTAGGATTTAGGACTGAAGAAAAAGGAGGTCATGGGTGCATACGGCACTAGAATTGCTAGGTGATTTTTGTAAAGACAGTTTGTATCTTATATCGAATGATTAAGACCACCCAAGTTTGGTTTATATACATAAAGGGCCTCTCCACTCATTTTCGATTGGTTTTGAATTTAATATTTGAATGTGGTGTTAGAGTTAGGCCTTGGGTGATCTTTGGATCAAGGTTCGTACCCATTTGAATGTCTTGGTATGCATGTTTGCCCGTTTGTTTGTGTTTGTTAACTGTATGTGTGCAAGCATGAGTCTCACGTTAGGGAGTGTGTAAAGACAACTTTTATCACATATCGAATGATTAGGACAACCTAAGGTTCGTTTATATGCTTAAGGGGCCTCTCCACTCATTGTCAATTGATTTTGAGTTGGATGTTGTAACAACCTTAATGACCACATCCTAGGCGTAAAGTTGAGTGAGCAGAGACAAGACATAGGCCACACACACATTATATTCTATAAAAACATAGAAGACTTGAGAATATATATAAAGGATTGTTACAAAAAACTCCCATTACTTGGGGACAACTGCAGATGACCTCTCTCAACTTCGACCACAGTGCAAAACGTTATTAAGGTAACGTCTCTTTGAAAAAGTCCAAACTACTCTTAAAATTTCGAACTAGTTTTGATTGCATTGCCATCTTTCAATCTTTCCAAATTTTGATCCATAATTCTCTACTGTAAAAATCATTCTCACCTCCCACCATCCACATGGAGACCGTCCCTACTCCCCTGCCTCCCATCTCCACCCCCATCATCACATCGGACACAAACAGACCCCATCCCATTGCTGGCAAACACCATATATAGGTTAACTTATTTCTTACAGCAGACATTATTATTATGCAACTTGTTGAAATTTTGGTTCACAACACAATGACTGGAGGAAGGAACTGGTAATGACAATTGACCAATGTGATGACTTGTTTATGTTCTATTCACGTTATCTTTGCCCTTAGTTTTTACTTTTATTCCCCCCCTCTCTCATGCGATCTTGACAGGTGTGTTTCCCTCTTCATTTTTTTTTATTTTTTTTCCTTCTAAGTTTGTAGAATCTGTTAGACAAATTTATTCCGACTCTTTAGCCAAGTTGTCATATTTGCGTATATTTATTACAAATCTTCAATGTACTCTAATTTGAGTTATTTCTTAAAAGACATAACCATTAAGTTATATGCAAATTGCCTACATAAATTTTACTAGAACAATACTAATTAGTAGGTTGATGGCACAACATTGTTAGTAATTTAGTGATTAATTTTATGATGCACATAATAAATTTTTGATAATTATGCTTAATTATTGATATAATGTGTTATATAAGTGCTAATTTAGTTTACAGTAGTGACATGATGTTTTTGCATTTAATGGAGTCTATGTTTGACAAAAACAAAGCATTCGGCATTATTTAACCTTTATTTTTGTTTTCCAAGTTGGTGTTATCTAGTATAGATGGATGTTTAGACAATAAAAATTCTTGATTAATCGATTGGTAACCTTATTTACACAAATAAAGAGGTTTTAATTTATGTTTCCATCTGTTTTCACAAGTTTTTAAGTATTTTCTATATTCCCACTCTGTTTACAAAATGTTTCCGAGTTGATCGAAACTATACATTGAAATGAAATTTTGATCCTTGATTGTTGTTAACAAAAAGTTCAAAAATAATATTAAAACAAGACTTAATATAACCCAAAATTTGATTAGCCAAGGTCTTAATATGGTATGGTCTATGATCAAGCTCATCTTGATCAAACTTTTAGTAACATGGTTTTGTTAGAGCTTCCAACTCAAAATCAAGTGACAATGAGTGGAAATGCCCTTCAAGTATATAAACTTGTAAAGAGAGCTTGTGTCTTATATCGAATGGTTAGGGCTACCTAAGGTGGTTTATATACTTGAGGGGCTACTCAACTCATAGCCAATTGGTTTTGGGTTTGATGTTTTAACGTGGTATCAGAGTTGGGCCTTGAGTGGTCAGTGGGTCAAGTCTTTGACCCATTTGAATTTTCTAGTATGTAGGGTTCTTTGTCTTTTATCCCTACTTGCAAGCCCAGATCCCAGATGGTGTAAAGAGAGCTTATACCCCACATCGAATGATAGGGCCACCCAAGTTGGCTTATATACTTGAGCATAGTTATTAGTATCGTACGATATGCGATACGTATCGTACGATATGTCACGATACACCTGAAAAGCGATACGTATCGTGTCTCTGTATCGTTTTTGCATCGTATCGTACAATACATACGATATGATACGATACGTACGATACGTGACGATTATGTTTTTTTATTTTTTAGTTTTTTGGGGTTGAAATGATTTCGTTTTACCCTAAGACTTATTTTTAAATCACTAGCTAGTGAAACGTCGTTTCAGTGGTTATGGTTTAAAAAATAAAAAATAAAGTCTATTGTTAATGTTGTTCAATTGAATTCAAAATTTCTGATTAATATTAAGGTTGTTCAAGTAGTTGATGTTAGAAGTTTGAATTAGAGGTCTTTGCATTTTAATATTACTGAACTATGTTGAGAACTTGAATAATTGATGGAATATTAATAAAATGCTATGTTATTATGAATTTATGAGTTTGACTTTTTTACAAAGGAATATACATATATTCTATTAATAATTATTTAAAAATTAAAATTGCGCCTATCTTACGATACACGATACGATACGATACACTATTTTTAAAAAACGATATGTCTTCCGATACACGATTTGACAACTATGTACTTGAGAGGCTAGTCAACTCATAACTAGTTGGTTTTGGGTTGGATGCTCTAATAAAGCTAACCTTTGGTGATCCCAATTATTCGATGTGGGATACAAACTCTTTTTACACCTTCTCTCACGTGGGACCCGGGCTCGCACATGGGGTTGACAAAAAAAAAACAAATATGCATATCGGGAATTGAAAATGGATAAGAGACTTGACCCACTGACCACCCAAGACCCAGCTTTGATAATATGTTATAGCATCTAATTCAAAATCAATTGACAATGAGCGGAGAGGCATCTCAAGCAGATAAACCAACCCTAGGTGATCTGAATCATTCGATGTGAGATACAACCTCTCTTTACATATTTACCGTCCTATTAAGGTGCTCATGAACTTGATAAGAATTGAACCCCGAAAAAGAGGGGAAAAGAAAGATGAGGTGCGAAATTGAATTAATCTAATAGTGAATTTACTTCAATCGAGTAGCTTGGTTTGGCTTATTATTTTCATATCCAATAGTTTTGTTAACTGCAAAAATATTTTGTGAATCCCCCAATAACTTTTTATTTATTATTGCCATCTCCTATGTCATCTAACTTGGGAACACTCAAGTACTCTATAGGCAAATCCCTTTCAGTTGTGCTCTTCCCTATTTGGTCTACACTGATGTGTGAAAACTTATCTATACAGTTGATTCACGTAATGTACTTTGTAGTAGGGTGATATCCAAACAATGGGGGAAAAAGTTAATGGAGATATTAATGTTTTGTCCTTAACAGGCATTGGTAGACAGATCACAATAGTCGGTAAGGGATACATTTTAGGATGGAGTACACCGCTAAGGCTCTTTTTTTTTTCAAATACAAAAGTTGATCAAATGACTTCATATCTTAATCATGTATAGCGTAATCTACCAATAACTTTTGTGCGATACAAGCTAGTTGATACTCAATTTCAATTGATTTTTAATGAAGGCCATTTTGTTAATTTGGTTTACATTTTTCAGGTTCTCCATCTTTCTTGCTAACACTATTGCAATTTGATTTTCTAATTGGTACCTGTGAGTACCTGACATGATTAAAATGCATTACAGGCCTAGTTATGAAGTGCTAATTGCTAACATTGTTTTGTTACTTTTCTTATGTTTCTTCTTAAGAGGCTGCCAAAAGCAGTTGTTATCTCTGATTTTCCTGTCTCCCTGTGTATTAGTGGAGTGAAACCATGGCTTAAACTGAAATAAATCATCGCAATACCGAACTATTTACTGATGTTTTGTTTGATCTCTAAACATTGGGTGATTGGACTTGCATTGCTTTAACAAAGCATGGGAGGCTCAGTTGCAGTGCATGTTGCTGCAAACAAAGCATTACCTAGCTTGGCTGGGCTGGTTGTTGTGGATGTTGTTGAGGTTTGTTTTAGACTAAGTGCCTTCAATTTTGCATAGAGCCATCTTGTTATCCACGGTTACTCGAAGCGTTATTGACAATTAGTAGGATTTCAGGGAACAGCCATGGCCTCATTGATTCACATGCAGAAAATCCTATCAAACAGAATGCAATATTTTTCAACCATCGCGAAAGCGGTAAACTATTTACTCTGCACTCCAATCCTTTTTTTTTTTTTTTGAATTGTTTCTAAATGTTTTATCATTGTTAGATACAGAAGCATTGTAAATCAATTTGCCCTTGGAATGAGAAAAAATGTGATGCTTTTTTGTTTTCCTCATTAATGTGTGTAAAGGAGAGACATCACCTAAATTCCAAGGTCTACAAAGCTTTTTATTTATTGATATTGCGAAATAGAAATATTAGAAGATCGTCTTTTGACACCCATTTCTACTTACAGTGATGACAGTGGTCTTATTTCCGGGAGAACAGTGTTTGATAAATTTGTTTCAGATATTCAAGAGTCGCTTATTATTTAGAACACAAATAGATCTGTGTACTTTCGTGACTAATTAAAAGGTCAGAAACAAACAGAAAGACCTACATAGTCTTCAGAGACTTGGGGAATGCCTGAGAGTAAATGATGAGTTTCCTAGCGTTTAGCTTGTAGCCCAATATCTTTATGTTGATTATAAATGAATAAACCAGACACGTAGTAAAAGATCTATTGTGCCAATAAAATGGATGACTGACGAAATCAGATTATAAGCAGGTATGAGTGTAATATGATTTAAAGAAAGTATAAATAAGTGAGTTGTAAAAAATTAACTACTGCAAGTTTTTTTAATGGGATCATTTTCTTTTAATGATGCAAAGGCTGATGAGCATGTTACCTCAGGAGTATTTGTAAACTGAAGGCAAATAACAATCCAGAAGGCAGCCATGTTGTTTACTGTAAATAGGTTCGGTCAACAGGAAACTGCATGATCATTTGAGTGTAAGGAGCTGAAGCCCCATATCGTCTATGTTGATTATAAATGATTATAAATGGATTGACTGATGAAATCAGATTATAAGCAGGTATGAGTGCATGTAATATGATTTAAAGAAAGAATAAATGAGTTGTAAAAAATTAACTACTGCAAGATTCTTTAATGTGATTATTTTCTTGGTTTTGTTGTTTTCTAACGATGCGAAGGTTGATGAGTGTGTTGCCTCACGATTAGAGTGTGATGTGTGATAAATGTGTATTTGTAAAACTGAAGGCAAACAGCATAGCCAGAAGGCAGCCATGTTGTTTAGTGTAAATAGGTTAGGTTAACCGGAAACTGCATGATCATTTGGATAATTGAATGTGAGGAGCTGCAGAAGAATGAAGCATGTTGAGATTGATTCGGGCTAGGGAAAAAAAGAATAAATAGGAGGCATTATGACAAACTAGGGACAAGAAGATAGTGATGAAGTGTGGGATGTGAGCCTTGCAGTTTAATAATGATTCTTTAGAAAACAAAATTATAGTACTCTGGTGGGTTTCGTGTGGAAACACAGTGCTTACTGATTAGTGTGCTTGGTTTGTTTTTGTTGTGGTTTGCACAGTAACAGGGTAATACAAAAAAGAGCTTCTTTTAGGTATGTAGACTACAAAATTTGGTAACAATATAGCCCTTGATAGAGCAAACTAGCAATCTAGTGTTCGCATAGCTGAGTAAAAACAAGTACGATAGTGCTTATTCAATATGATTTAACTTCTACTCCTGTTCTTCATAATTTTCCATGTTCTCTACTGGTAACTTTATATCCTCAAGTCATGACATGTGGTCTTCTTTATACTTTCCCAACATTCAGCATTTCCAATGTTTTATTGTTCTATGATATGTTCTTTTATTCGAACCTTGAGCTGTAAACCATAATTAGCATCCTTGATCTTGTATTCTTTTTTTGTATCAATATTATAATGTGTCTGTTGTGAGTTTTTGTATCTTGTGTTGCTGCTGAGCACATGAAATTGTAATAAAATAAGGATCATGACAGGCCACTTATGTGCCTCTAATGTCAAAGCATTCAATCCAAAACCAATTGACAATAAGTGGAGTGACCTCTTGATCATATAAACTAACCTTTGGTGGTTCTAATCATTCGAGATGGGATACAAGCTTTCTTTACACCTTCCCTCACGTGGGACCCTTGCTTGCATGTGGGAATAACAAACAAACAAACAAATAGACACGCATGCTGAAAAATTCAAAATAGGTAAGAAAATTGACACAATGATGACCCAAGGCCTAATGTTAGAGCATACAACCCAAAATCAATTGGCAATGAGTGCAGAGTCTCTTAAGCATTTAAACCAACCTTGAGTGGTCGTAATCATTCGATATGGGAAACTCACTCACTTTATATCTAATAGTAGGCTTTTTTGAGATTAACACTGGTTTTAATGTCACCTTGGTCTACTATTGAAGTTTATTTTAATGAGTTCAAATATATATCTCATTAGATTGAGTGGAGTGTCAAAGGAGGTTCTTTAAGAAACATCGAGTCTGCTCGTATATCGATTCCCAGCACATTGAAGTACGACGATTCAAAGAAATGGTAAGCAAACAGTTGACCCTTTTTAGTTATTGCATCTAGAGTCTCACAGCTTTTATTATCACTGGAATCTATCAACTTTAGCTATCACTTGTTGGTTGTTATTTATATCGTTTATTAGCTTTATACACCAGCCTTTTACCTAATATGCATAATTGACTTCATTCGGGTATTGCAGTTATGTTCACCGAGCACGACTCATGGAAACAGATCAATATTGGAGAGGCTGGTATTGTTTTTCCTCTTATTTAATATGACTACTAAGGACAAGACACGTCGGGTTCATGGAGTTCCTCATTACTATCATAAATGAGACTAAAAAATCTCTGACATGTGTTTGCTCATGTATCAGGATGTTCAATGTTGCTTCTTGTCATACGGAAAAACTAGTTTTCCTGTGCTTCGAATACTTTATATTATTTGTTCCTTGATTGTTTTCTTAAAACCATTTTGTGTGTGGTGGGTTTGGGGATTGGCAATTGGTTCAAAGTGGTAAGGCTCTTGGATTAATTAAGTATAGCCACAAAACCTAATCATCAGACCGAGTAAATAGTTTGTTGGCCTAACTTGGTGATACTTTTAAAGGGGAGGCATTCAAACAGTAATTTAAGCTCAAGAATGTCAACATCTTTCCTTCCAACATACCTCAAGAATGTCACATATTTACGAGAGGGCAGGGATTAGCAATTCTGTTACTAATTTAAGCTCCCACATGGTCTTAATTGCTAAATTATCTTCTAGTGTTTCTGCTTTAATCTTGATCCTTCAATGCTCTTGGATTCTGGATGACTTGGTTTAGTTTGAATCTCCTATTGGCTATTAGAGAGAAAGCACATGTAATGAGTCGTGAACCTTGCATGGTAGATAGTGGGACCCATATATAAGTGGTGGAATGCACAAATTTAACACACAAATGTTGTCATACATGGAAAACAAGCCTGTATGATATTGCCAACTAGAAGTCATAATGGACTACAATTTAAGCAGTTAATGATATTATATGTCAAACAAAAAAAAAAGGAAAATTTCTTTCAGGAGTCTTATGTCTGTAGGTTCTTGTTGGATTACTATTGACATTAACAAGTGCATGGCCTATAAAGATCTTCTAGGATGGCAACAGGATGGATTTGGGATAAGCAGCCCACCCCCAACGTGTCTGGGAAGGAATTTTTTATTCCCAAACCCAACACATGTCCACACAGTGGGATCTAATAGGAAAATAATGGTTCTGTGGAAGGGCCTTGCCGAGATGTCTGAACTTACAAGAAAACTTTAATTTTGTCAATATTTATGGTGTGTCATGGCCATAGTGTGAAAATTCTTTCATCATACGTAATCGTAATGGCTCATGTATTTGAATATGTAGGCAGGCATGAAGGCCATGTCCCTCAGAAGTGTAGTGCCTTGTCACACTATTCCTTTCAATAATCAGACTGGTTACCAAGAGCGTGTTAAAGTGCATTTTTGAAAAGTCACCATTTTCAACCAGTAGAGTTTCTCAAAAAATTAGATAAAACAAATGAAATAAAATAAAAAGGCTTGGGCCATCTGTCCACTAACTGAAATGATTTACTGCCCATTTATGAGGCTATGGCTTCCAATTGCAGCTGCTTATCTTCATGTCAACAGTAGTTGTGCCTTCTTCAGAATGTGGAAAGAAAGCCTCCTCCCCGGGGGGGGGGGGGGGGGGGGGGGGGGGGGGGCTCATGCAGGCGGGGAAGATCATTTTCAGCTTGCTCTTCAACCTTTACGATACCAAATACTTAAAAAAGAAGAATTTATATCTGCTTGGTTAAAAAAATCTGCTTATAGCTTTTTGGTCTTTCCTTTGAGTGCAGTTATCAAAGCATTTTGTGAGTTTTTGTTTCATCTTCAGGAATTAATATCTCTGCTTTCTCTTTTGATTTTCTGCCCTATTTGTTGATAAAATCCTGTTCTCATTTCTTTGCCGGTTTTCTGCGGTGGAGTTCTTATGAGTGCTCTTTTTTTAATGTTTTGGTTTTTGTTCTCTCACTAATTCCTTTGAATCGAGAGTTTTAATTCACTCTTGATTTTATTTTGAAATTTGTTCTTTAGGACCCGAGTTGTTTCTAGAACCTGGACTTTGCAATTCAACCTAATATAATACTTTTAATGTGGATAGTAACGGGTCTACACCTTTGACTTGTTAAGAAACAAACTCTGATGACTAGGTTAGCCTATGATGCCCTTGGGAGTGAAGTGAATTTATTTTATTTCCTCAGCATGTAAGGACCAATTTACTCAGGAGAGCGGAATTGGTATGGCAATCAAGGTATCTTGCTATTGTTTTTGAAGCATCGAAATTTTATCATTTCTTTGGGGTAATAAAAATGATATACAACTATTATACTGTAATGGCCTCAAAATAGACCATTCTATTCAAACAATGGAATTGCAACCTTAAATGTTGGCCGCAGCGAATTGAGTAACTTCATTTCAATGTGATAGCTGGATGTGCAGCTCTAAGTAATACATGTGCTTAGGATTTTCTCTAAAGGTTGGCCACCATTCAGCGAGCAGAGAATAATCTTTGAGGAGTTCTCAATTCTCATTAAAATACTTAATAACTGAATCTAGTTTAATTGGCTTATAAGTCTACATTCGTATATTTTCTTGTCAACATGATTCTCATTATCAACAAGCTGATGCCTGTAAAAGCGAGATTGGTATGTAATCTAGCTTATTTTCAGAACTATTTGAAGACGAACAATTCATTTTTTTTTTTGTTGCGCCATCTTTTATTGCAAAAGGCATATTCAATTCCGATAGTTAATATACTATCTATATTCCAGGTATGAAGGCCTCTCAGAAAAATTTCTGTCATGTGCTGTTCCAAAGCTCTTGCTGTTAGCTGGAACAGATAGATTGGACAGGTTTTCCTCATAAAACAGTCGAAACGTATCTATTAAGTTTCATGATATTTTTGTTAGTTTATTTTCTTTGTTGTTCATGCTTTTTTTGGTAATGCTTGTTCATCATACTATTCTGTGATAGCTAGAGTTTAAAATTTAAAGTTGGTTGTTCGACTTTGGAAAGTAAGAGTAATCTGTTGAAGTAGGAATCTAATACATGGTCATTCATGAGGACACATACGTGAAAATACTTATATTAACTAAGTTCTTCATGTCTACATTGCCTGCATTCCCATATTTTCTTGAAATTTACGGAAAAAATTGGAACTTGTGTCATAAGTTCCATAATCGGAGGCATAATATGCCATTATAATTCTTCATGTGTGTGAATTATAGCCAGGCCATGGGCAGGGGCAGAACTTAGGGTAGGTAAAATTATGGATAAAGAATTTTGCTAATTGGTATAAGCTATTAGAGGCTTGTACATATTTTTAAGCGCAAACATAAGAAATATAATAATAATTGAAACTAAATTAGTAAAAGAAAATAAAACTAATACCAGTTTAACCTTAATAAGATACAAAACAAAAAGAAAAGATAGTATTCTTGGCTCGTAGTGAATTCAACTCAATCATCCACTCAAACAGAGCTCAATGTTGTTTTATGTCCCGAAAATCATCTATTGATTTTGCAGTGTAACATTTCTCAGTAATTTTCTTTTTGACATACATAATCGAAGAGTCCACCAATAAATTGTCATTGATTTTATTTAAAAGCATATTTTTGATAATACGGTTAAACTAAAATAATCCTCAAGCCTTACAAGTAACACTAACTTCCCATACCGAATTTATTTTTTGACTTGTTATAACATAAGTGGATAAGATGTAATTGAAGTTAAAACTTTTGATGGCAATTGCATAATATATCTCAATACATTGACATGCATGGGTCATAGAGGAAAGATTAAAAATTAATGGGGACTTTAAGAGAAAATAACATGAGAATCTTTTATGTGTCCTAATTTGATTTAACTCAGGATTCAAGCCAACAAAGAATTCAATAATTTTCTCTTGTTCAATCAACTTCTGGCCTTTTGAAGCATTTCAAGCACATTGCTAATCCCTACCCTCTCGTAAATATGTGCCACGTTTCCCATCTTTAGAGTAGGCCCTCATACACCGTCCCAAATCTCCTCGGCAGTGTGTAGAAACAAATAGACATTGCTAATCTCTGGTTTCATAAAGCATAGTAGTTAAGACATAACCATGGGATTCTCAGCCTCCCAGGTATAATATTCAAGGTAGTCAATACGGGATTCTTTATTTTTATCAGTCAAATAGCCTAGTTTTCCCTTAGTAACAAACAACATATCTGATTGTGACCACACCTGGCAATTATGGCCATCAAACTTTATTGTTGTAATTTGTAGGGTGGGTCTTCAGTCTGAACCCAATTTGACTTGCAATCAAGGATTAAAATTTCGTTTCGGTACATTATTTCAGTCACCTAGGAAACGAAAACGCATTGACGTGTGTCGAAAACATTTCGAGTCTTTTGACCCGTTTCAAAAACATAATGAAAAAAAATAAAAAAAAATTAAGAATTATTTTTTCAAAATCTTGGTCGAAATAGACCAAAAATCTTGAAATTCCTTGAAACATTTTGAAATAATTGTGCAAATGCATTGAAATATAACAAAATATTTCGAAACATTATGGAACACCTCGAAGTATTAAAATTTCGATTCCATCACTGATTCGTTTCGGTTTCCTTGGAAACGAAAACGGAAACGTTTCGGATATTTCGACCATTTCGAAAAGATATTTGGATCCTTGCTTGTAATACCTTTCTATTGTTTCTGAGAGATCGTGCTAGGTTTTGACATCCTCAAATTCTAGATGCACTCTGAATGGATTAATAGACCAAAAAGGGACAACAAACACAACCACTATCTCAAGAACATTTAATCAGGCCTGTTGTGGCAAAAAACACTGCCAAAGCCCTGAAAATCCATAGAAATTCAAAAAATTTGCAAATAACCATTGGGCAACAGTTGGTATACAAAATTGACACCTTAGGCTTCAGTTTCATGCAAAAAATCCATTGAAAAGGGGCAGAATCTGTTTTTCAGAAAAACAGCCCGTTTTTTGCTGAAAATCAAAGAAATAGAGGAAGATGCCTCAAGTCTGCTAAAAAAATCCAGAAAAATCATATGGCTGGGTTTATCTAGACAGTCATGAAGTTTTTTTTTTTTTTAATTTTTCAGCATTAAAATCAGAAAACAGAATAAATAAACTTTTCCTTAGAGACTTGAAGATTTGCCTATGTTCTGTTTGTAGATGGACTTGGGGCCACAAGTCCTATTCTGATGCCAAGTTGAATGATTGTAACTTGCTGAAAAGAGAGAAGGAAGGGAAAAGAGAAAAAGAGAAAAGAAAGAGAAGAGTGGTTGCTGAAAGAGAGAATAGTCCAAATTAAAGTTCTCCTCTCTGTAGTTTTTATGTATAGGTAAAATAGTGTACTGACAAAAATACCCCTCTTAGTAATAATAAAGATAAAAACTAGAACAATTATGACTACTACTACTACTACTACTACTACTACTACTACAACAATTATTATTGTTGTGGTACTCGTGCTTTATTAGTTAACATATTAAAGTGCTTCAAGCTGGAACCATGAGATTTTTTGTTGTTTTGTACTTCGCTGAGATAAAAACAGGTAGCTAGCTTCTTGCGTAAAAGTATGGTGCTGAGAATGTAAGAACTTGTTCAAGTTAAAACACTGACAATTTATCTGCAATGTTATAGAGCTCTAACAATTGGTCAAATGCAAGGCAAGTTTCAAATGATTGTTATCAGACATACTGGCCACGCTATACAGGTCTGTCTTGTTCATTTTCATGAGGAGTTCTCTCGTAATTCTTGATTGAGACCACAAGTTGCTTATTAATCAGTTCGGTGAAAATACAGGAAGATGTGCCTGATGAATTTACTACTCATATGCTCAGTTTTATCTCTCGCAATCGAATAGGCCCTCATGGCATTGAGGTTGGTGTTCGTGTCTCAGTAGTTTGTTACTTAATAACTATATGACATCCGGGATAAGTTGGTTAGTTGTTGAGGGCCAAGCATGTGCATTTTTCAGCTTAAATTTGTATTTTCCTTGGAGAATGAAATAGAGAATTTTTTACCATGGATATCGAAGACAGATTTTATATTTTATGCATTATGGGTCTATATTCTGAGCCGAATCAGGTCTTCATACACATATATCGGGATATTAAAGGTTACACACATATCAGAGTGATCTCATCACAAATAGCTAATTTCAAGTTCTCACCTTATTGTTTGTCTTCTCCTTCAGATTCTCATCTCGTTACAACCAAGAAAAATTTGGCGATTAGATTTAAAATAGAAAAAGGCGTGGGAGGAATATTTTTGTATTTTCATTTGAGCTATTCATTTTGATGTTCTGAGTCTGTTATTTTTTTTTTTCGGATTCTTTTCTTTGTCACTTCGACTGTTTGATGTTATTTTACTGAATTGTATTGCAGATACCAGGAATTCGCAGGCCATCACCATCAAAACCGTAAGTCATAAAGACACGGGCCCTGAAGATGTGTTTTGATTTTCCTCACTTTGGCTGGTGGTGGTATGAAAGAATGTTTCCGCAAGACTCTTCACGTATCCAAGATATGAGCTTTTCTGAATAAGTTCATTGGTATTTCGTTGAGGATTTTTCCTGTGATTCTCTTGGAAGCATGGTCTAGATTGAATACTATTTTTCTTTTAAACACTCTGCTGATCTAATTTGTGTTCGTCTGCTGATTGAAACCACTTGAACCTACAGATTTGAAACTAAATTATGCCTTAGCGTTGCCAGTATACTATTCCCCTGGAATTTGGCGCTCTTGTCCGGTCCTGGCTGAGGTAGCCTTTTGTCCCTAAAACGCCTCTCTAATTTTTTGGGTGCAATTTTTTCTTAAAATTTCAGTTATAGCATTACTATAAGCTCTTTTTTTTTTTTTTTTTTTTTTTTTTTGATCTGATACAAACGGTTGTGAATCAAGAATTTTAGGAAAACCTATTTAGGTTTAGGGGGTTAGGGTTTGGAGTTTTTTTTTTTTTTTTTTTTTAGGAGAGGGGGGGGGCAGTTATTCCGTTTCTAGAGAGAAAAACTCCAACTTCTCTTTGTTCCGTCGAATTTCTTCGATTTTTCATTTTCAGTCCAGATTTCTTTCATTCTTCATGAATTCTGATTAATCTCAGCGCCAAATCCCATCCAAAGCCACCTAATGTTACGAAAATTTTTGCTTCCGTATTCAAAAATTCTTCGAATTTCTTGAAAATATCGAACTCTTCTGAGTTGGGTCTAGGAACTGAATTTGCTTTAGATTTGTCTGTGAGTCTGTTGAATAATGAAAAACCCTTGTCCATGCCTCCTAATTTCCCCTTAGACATTCAAGATCCTTCTATTGTTAAGAATGACTTGTGAAATTCTGTAATCAAGTCTTCGAAACCTTTAATCTCTTCTGTGAGTATTTCGAAGCCAGCGAAGAGGGTTGTGTACAATAATGGGGAACCAGACATGTATTGGACAACGGAGGAGACTCAAGATCTGTCGTCTAGATTCCAGCAAACCTTGATTGGGAAATGTTCTTATGGGAAACCATCGTTGGGTATCATTCGAGAGTTCATTGCTACAAGATGGATGCCAAAAGGTGAGTTCTCTGTTGGAATTTTGGATCCCAGTCACATTTTGATTCGATTCAATCTGTACGGGGATTATGTGAAAACATGGTTGAAAGATGCAACTTATATAGAGGGATTTCTTTTTGTTTCTTTAAATGGTTTCTTAAATTCTTACCTAGTATTGAGCTTCCTGTTGTGCCTATCTGGGTGTCTGTACTTGGTCTTCCAATTCATTTGTTTAATAGGGAGAGTTTGAGGGATATTTTGAGCCCAATAGCGGAAATTCTTGTCATTGATTCCCTACTTTGCAATTAACTAGACTTGGTATGGCAAGGGTGTGTGTGGAGGTGAATCTGTTAGTAGATAACCCTAAGAGGTTTTGGTTGGACGTGGGGGGTACTAGTGGAAGATGGCAAAGAATTATATATGAGAAGGACTGTAAATACTGTGCCGTGTGTCTGAAACAATGGCATGATGAACTGAATTGTAGAAAGAAACAGAGGGTGGACATTTCTATGGATGTTTCTGGCAAAGGGGTGGAAGTGGAAAAGGTAGTGGAAGGGAAAAGATGGGGAGAATGGCTGGAATATTGTGAAGGGCAAAGGTGTGAATAGGGAAGGGGAATCAGATTTATGATTCCAAAAATAAATCTGGGAGTTATTTCTTTAAAGAGCAATAAAGGGGGAAATATGATTTTTGTTCAGAGAGAAACAAGGGGAGTTTTGGAGGAAGGGGAATATTTTGGTAAGAATTCTTTACCTGGGCCTGTGGAGACTGGTGTCAGAGACTCTCTGCAATCTGAACAAGTTGTTCAGAAGGAATTGATAGAGGAGGATCAAACAGTTAAGGATGTGAGTCCTAAGAAATCGTCTACAGCTGCAGGTAGAAATAACTAAATAGTTAAGGAAGTTGGAGATGTGTCTGTTCCTGGGCAGGAAACTCTCAGTGTACAGAGGAGAATGAAGGAGGTTTTGAGTAAGAAGTATGTAGAGGCTTTGAAGGTGCAGCAGAACAGCGTTGTGGTGACTAGTATTGTAGATTCTGCTGATGAAAAGGGAGAGAGTAAGGGTCTTCTGAAACAACATTCTCGAACTCTTTCAGTTGTACAGGTAAGTTCTGAAAGTATAGATAAGGGAGGAGTTACTATGAGGGTGAATTAGAAGAAGTTTCTTGTAAAGAGCCTCTATGATTAAGGAGGATATGCCTGTGTGTATGGTAAATTGCTCTCCTTCAATGGGGTCCTCTTTTCCGCTTGATCATAATTTTGTCAACAGAAGAGTGATTGACTTCTCTTTGGATGAGGAAAGAGGATTGTTATGTGAGAAGGAACCCCCTGATAAGGGGTATTTCTCATATCAGGGGAGCTCCAATAGTTGTATAGAGGCTGTGGATATAGACTATTCAGTAACAATGAAGGTGATGGAGATACTAGCCCTGGTCCTAGAGGTAGTGCATCTTTTATCTCTCTATGATTAATATAATTTTTGGAATATGAGGAGGGCTGGGAAACTGTTAAGAGTAGGAGGCTAAAGAAATTAATCATATTGCATGATGTAAGTTTGGTTGTAGTTGTGGAAGCAAAAATGAGTGCTTCTAAGCTCCAAGCTTTTGCTAGGACACTCAGTTTTTTATTCTTTTTGTTTTAATGAGTTAGCAGAAATGAATCTTTGGGTGTTGTGGAATAACAGATTGTATGATAGAGTGATAAAGTGTCATGAGCATGTCATTACCGTGAAGATTTCTTTTTTGGGATCAGAGGTGTTTTGGGTTTCGATTGTTTATGCTTGTTGAGATCATGTGCATTGTAGGCCTTTGTGGCAGCATTTGGAGGACATGTCTGGCTTGATATTTGTGCCTTGGATGATGTTAGGAGATTTTAATACCATTTTGCATTCTGCAGAAAGGTTAGGAGATGCTTCTCCCTCTTTTTTAGCTATGCAAGAGTTTGAAGATTGCATGGATAATTGGGTTTAGGGTTTAGGGTTTAGGTTTTAGGGGTTAGAGTTTAGGGTTTTAGGGGTTAGGGGTTTATGGTTTAGGGTTTACCAGCAGAGGGCAGTCTTTTGTTTCTAGTGAGAGAAGTTCCTCCTTCTCTCTTGAAGTTTCCTTTTGATTTGGCGTTTTCTGCTGGTAAACCATGGTGTAAGTTATATCCATACATTACACACAATTTCACCTCAACCCCCAAAAATTCTTTGAATTTTTTTAACCCAGTGGAGTCGGTGCAAGTCACCGAGTTAGGTCAAAGAGAGGTTAACTTTTCTGGACTGTTGCAGAATGACGCTAAATCCACTGGTATGCCCTCTGCAATCTTTAATCTTCATCCTAAATCTGACATCACAAAAAACTTTGCATCTCGTTTCAAAAAACCCCCGATCTCTTCGCTCCCGTTGAGTCCTCCTTTTCCTTCGATTCCATCGGTAACTTCGGTCCCTCCACAGTCCGTAACTTCGGTCCCTCCACGGTCGTCTGAGGAATTACCGTCTCCTACCTTCCTTATTAGATGTAACAAAAAAATATCAATTACAAAAATGAGAATTCATTGAAAAAAGTTGAACCGCATTCAAGTGCAAAGCACTATCAATACAAGACTATGAGTATTCATTGCTAAGTTTGTCTTCCTTGAAAATGGTTGCGATAACATTACACCATGACTTTGCTGGCCACAAAGGTGTGTGAAGGGTACCAAATAGGCCACGGTGGCAACTCAAAGATTTTCTAAGCAACACTGAAACATATCTGGAAACCCAAATTAGAATTTTAAAAGGTATAGAAGAAAAAATTAGAAATCATTAAGTTAATGTTTGTTGGATTGAAATTGTTATGCTATGTAAGGAGTGTATTGATTAGTTAGTATAATGGGATGCTATTTGGTGTCACAACCTTCTGATATATTCACTTGCTTTAAAGCTGTGCTTATTAATTTTTTGTTTCTCGATACATAGATTGGGAATGATTTATATAAATTGAATTGAACCTTTTTGCTAGGACTACAAAGATTTCAAGTTTGAAATTGGGAATGGTTTATATCAATTGAATTTGAGGTTATCTCTGTCGTATCCATAGTTAAACACGTATATGCATTATTTCTAACGTATTCACTTGCTTGAAAATTTGTTCTTATTAATTGAACTAAAACTTACCTCTTAATTTCCGAGAATAATTTAGGCCTAAATTTTTGGGAATAATATTAATTAAACAAATGCATCATTCATAGTTATCACAACTTTATTTGACTCTATAACAAACTTATAACCTTGTTGAACTAAGGATGACCCATAAATCAAATTTCTTCTAACTTTAGGAACATGTCGCACTCCTTTTAGAATCAATAGGCCTGTTTGGTTTGTATTTCAAAAAATAGTATCTCAAAAAATAGTATTAGTCCATCTAGATCTATATATAATACATATTTGTGTATATATATATTATTTAGATTGACATTTTCATAAAAAAAATTCAATAAATCAAACTTTAAAATTAACCAAACAAATTCAATAGAAAAGATGTACAAAACACCAACAATTTTTTTTCAAAAAAAAAAAAATAACGCAATCAACCCCTTGAACCAGATCTGGAGGAGTCGTTCGAAGGAAATGTTGTTCTCGCCAATCGAAGTCAGTTGTTCTCGCTAATTGAATCAGATTAGATCAGATTTGAAGCCCCTTGAACGACATCAGATCTAAACCAAAAAATCAGATCAAATCAAAAAAAAAATATGATCTGAAGATTGGTTGATCTCGCCGATTGAAGACCGGTTGATCTCGTCGATTGAACCAGATCAAACACATATCTGAAGCCCCTGTGTGTGTGTGTGTGTGTGTGTGTGTGTGTGTGTTCATTCTACTGAGAGCAAAAGTGGAGAGAAATAAAGTCAGGGAAAGAGAAAGAGAAAGGCAAAAAAGAAAAAAATCTTTTATAGTACATTATGTTTTGCTGCTAAGGAGGTTCGAATGGGAGACTTCATAAATGGATGTTTTGTTTCCCATGTTCTCATCTTTTGTCTTCAAAACACCCCAAAACAAGCCTAGCTTGTTTTCTAAAATCAGATCTCATTTCCCACTTTTTTTGAAAATTTGGAGAATGAAAACTCTAACCAAACAAGTTTTGTCTTGCTTTTAGTGTTTTAAGAACAAAAAACAGTTTTTGAAACACTATCCAAACAGGCCCAATGTCTTTCCAAATGTCATTTTTAATTTTCTGTTTTTGTCTCCAATTCCAAGTACTTGTGCGACACAATCATTGTCTAGGGTTACACTACCTCCATTTGATTTTTTTATAGGTTTTAAACATGTCACGGTCAAAATAAACATGTATATTAGCCCCCAAATCTAACCACCAATCTTTATTTTAATTGGTAAGATTAACTAATGAAGATTATTCCTAAAGGTGGGTTTGGTAGAACTATCTCCATCCACCAGCACATTGAAATGGGCTCTTAGATCTCTCGATACTCTATTTGTTCATAAGTCAACCACGAGGATGATTCTTGATTAAGTTGGGCCTCTTCTAAGACGAATGCTAAACCTAGCACAATCAACCAATATCGAACTTGCTTTTGCCACCTACAAAAACTTTGACCAATAATTTTTCTGAGGTTGAAGCTATTATTTTCTTCTAACTTATTCATTTCCAATTTTAGAATACAAGGGCAAAGAAATAACGAGAGGTGTACAAATAACCGGTATTGGGTTTATACACCAAGCTGTCACTCTTTAAGTTTAAGAAAAGAACAACACTTAACTATTTTATTTTTAATAATAGAAAGCCTTTAAAAGATATACTGCTTTCACTTTTCAATTTCTAGAAAACAGTAAGAATTTTCTTGTTCTACTAGTTTTTAAAGCGAAAAACAATATCAGTTTCACGAACCGTTTTAGCAAGAAACTGTTAAGCTTTAAGGAACTGCTTCAAACAAAACTACCAACATTTTTAAAACTGTTTTCTTTTTTTTAAATCTTGTTTCCAAGTTTTTTTACTGACAAAAGCTGTTTTTAGTTAAACAGTAAAATTATCTATTTGACTTCCATGAACTGAAGCTATTAACACCTATAAAACATAGTACGAGGATAGTAGCTAAATTGGTAGAAAAACAGTATGTATATTATTAAAGCAGAATATATGTATATTTTTATAAATAGAAAAACTAACACGTAATTTAAGATTTGATAAAACAATGTGTATGTGTGTGTGTGTGTGTGTGTGTGTGTGTGTGTGTGAGAGGAAAACCTCATCAATGGTCACGTCCACTAGAAGATAGTGGTAAATCTGACTCGAGTTGTCCAAATATTAAAATAATACTGTGTACTTGTAGTAGATATATAGATATTATAAGAGGAGAACAGGACCACGAGTATAAAATTGCTGGCAAAAAGACGGGCTATTGAAATGTCTAGTGACATAGACTAGGAAGGCTATACAAGCAAAGAGGGGATGACTTAGCAAACTCAAATCTGTTGCAAGGATGTCTTCTTCGAAAATGCTTACTTGGGATGGTTTTTTATAGCCATTTTGTTTCTATAACTCCATGTGCAATTGCTGACCCAAATTAATATTTTATACCGCTGTGTCATCAATAGCTATGAAGAGGTGTAAAGTCATCAATGATATGTAACATATAGATCAAAGAATTATGTAACCAAGGTTTGATAAAATTCACAATTTAAACCAAAATTTGAAGATAAAATTAATTAGAAGTTTTGAAAACTTTATTATTTGGTGTCACTTTCTCAAACTATTGCGCAAGAATCAACCCGTGCCTGTGAAATACTGGTGAAAAATTTGTTTACTTTACTTGAAATAGGACTAGGTCCAGAACCATGACCTTCAAAACAGCATGGTTTTGCATCCATATGAGTTTAACGAAGAAGAGGCTTGAATATCCCGTTTAAGAAATAGTCTGTGCAAGTCCATGAGGAGAGAGAGAGAGAGACAGAGAGTAACAGATTCATTGTGAGTCAGTAGAGTGAAAACATTGATCAAAAATGGATTCCAACCTGACATTGCTCCCAGAAGAGAACCAACAAGCTCAGGACAACAATAATAGTGATCAAAATGTCTCTTCTTCAGCGTTGTCCGCTATCCCTCACCATCCCACCATTCAGTGAGTTCTCCTTCTTCTCCATTTTTTTCCTTTGTACCTTAATTTTCTGATCCTAGACACGCACGCACACAAACTCACACAAACATATAAAATAATTTGGGGTTCCATTATCAATTCAGTACAAAGCTTTAACATTACACTTGTTTATTTGGTGAAGGATTTGAAAAAATAAAACCCACAGTATTTAGGCCAAGATTATTGTCCGTTGATATTGAATTCTTTTTTGCAATCAATTATGCCGATATAGTTGAATTCAATTATAAGAAAGGAAAATGTAGAGAAAATTCTGTTTATCAGGCAGGAATAGTTTTTTTCTTCTTTTTTTTTTTTTTTTTTGGGGGGGGGGGAGAGTGAAAATGGTGACAAAATAAATAAAGTTTGGTGTTACAATTCTAAGAATAGTTATGGTCATGAAGAACTACCAATGCACAACTATTTGTAATAGTACCTGTCAAATTTAGATCCTGATATGCATTTGCAATAAGAACATATTAAAAAATCTTCATATTTAATGTTCTTTCTCCCTCCTCTCTCCAAACCCACTCCAACCGGTTCAGTAGAGAAGATTTTCCCTCTTTAACCGGTTGAACATTCATCTGAGATTCTGTAACCCCTTCAACAGTTGATCGATGTTTAAACCGGTTCATCCTTAGGTTTTTGCCACAAATCAATTACAAACTTCATCTTCAACCTTCTTTCCTAAACCCCAGCACTCCCAAACTTACACACCAACAATTATAATCTTACATAACATGAAAATTCTTAATTATCAACAAATCCAATAACCATAATTCATGATTTCAAGAATCAAAGCCAATTCCCAACCTACACAAAGAGATTACAAAAAATCTAAAACACAACTACAAAGTTCTTACCGAATAACCCAAGCATCACTTGCATAAAACTAAGAAATTAGGAACTACTTTGTGCCAATTTTTGAACCGAAAATGAATACACCTTCACTGAGATCCTCTCTCCCAACTCAACTTCTCTCTCTCTTTGTCTCTCCCTTTCTCTATAACTCACGTTGAGCACACCCACACACATACATATACATATATATACCTTATATATGTCTATATATATACACACACATAAGAAAGAAAATAAGGCTAAGGGAGAGACGGGTGTCCCCCATGACGCACCGCTTTCTTCAGCCTAATTACACTTAGGTTATCATAAATTATGCATTAGCCCCTAACATTTATAAAATGTTATGGATTTGCAAGTTCGGATCTCATAGATTCATCAAACTATATAGACAAGTCAAAGGGAATGGGGACTTGCAAAAACTTCTTGTATCCCAGGGTGTAATCTAACAGTACGTGTGCGGCCCTCCCAAAGCCATCTACCCCCCGATGCTTCCAAACTGTGAGCAAGTCTTCGAAAGTGACCAAGTAACATAAAGGCTCATCAACCTCCCTCTTGATTCCTTCTTTTGCACAAAATGAATATTTGGTTAGCATACCAGTTACCCATTGTGCAGAGTATACTTGGTAAAGGAAACCCACGCACTTAACTCCCTTATCCTCTTGGGACAGAACAAGACATTGTACTCAGGCCCATCACTTCTCTCTGATCGGTCACTCAGAATGACAAGGTATTGGGTGTATTCCTTGTCGGAGTCTGGCAAGTGGGTCGCCAAGTACACGGAAGGGTACCAAGCTTTGAGGTAGTACTTTTTATTGGAGGTAAACATCATGTCATAATAGAAAATGATTTCATCTACTCCTAAATGGGTGCCGAGCAAAGAATTCAAGGCCACAACACCCATGACTATCTTAAAGACGCCACGCAACACTACTTCGGGGAAATAGTCTAAAGTGCACGAGGAACCTAAGAAGCAAGGGGCAATCTAATTTTTATGCATTTTTTTAAGCCCTTTTCATTTCTGCTTATTTTTTATGCTTCTTTCACTTGTAAAGTAAAATCATTCTTAAGTAATAATAAATATCATTTCAATGTTTTCTACAAATTAACTAAAATTAAGACACCTAAAATGAGGAATTTGATGCGACCCATTTTCTATCAAAAATCAAACTTAAGTTATATCTTATTTAGAAATCAAGTTTTGTAATGTCATTAACCTATAATCATAGTTGATCATATAAAGCTTATTAAAACCTAAACCAATTAAGTGTTCTGTCTTACAATAATCAATTTATTTACTAGTTATGAAAAAATTAAAAGACGTTGATAATAAAATTATAGATTAGTTTCACTACATGTATTTTAATTTATAATCAACATTAAAAAATTATAACATAATTATAACTCACAATAAATCACGTGCAACGCACGTATGCATTAACTAGTAAATGAATAAGTATACAAAACTGGACTGTTATAGCACATTGCTCCAAACTTACCAAGGCTTCAATGGATTTTCGATTGCTCAACCTTGCAAAGAACATTAAAAGAATGTAAGATCCGAAAAATATATGGCGGTTTTACCTTTCATTAGAGCTGTTTGTTGCTTGCACTTCCATTCCCATATATGGTGCCTAATAAAATAAATCAAAATTATGCCCAATCTTAGAAAAATAGAAACAATGATTCATCCAACAAAAAAAGTTTCGAATGAAATGCTATCACACGTGTTGAACATACATAGAGAAGTTCTTCTTTTTTCAATTACTGATAAGCTGGAGAATTCTATAGAGATCTACCTCCCGCATTACCATCGACACATGCGCATAAACAACAAAAGAAAAAGGAATTAACATTGCCAGTACACTTCTTAAATCTCCCTATAGAAAATCCCACCAACCATTCATCACAACCAAGCAATGTAAACAATAGACAGTAAATCTCCAATTGCACAATTATGTAATATCAAAAAGTTCCTCAACAAATTTTATCCAAAAACAAACAGATCCCATTACTGGAAGAACACAAAGCGCACAAAAATCACATTTTATCATAACCACATTGCACAATTCTCAAGATCCTTGCCTATAAGAGCTAATCAAATCCATATCCAAAACATTGGATCATTCAATTACCTTTAAGCAGATCCAATTCGATGAGAAGGAGTTCTTAGTGATGGAATTCATTGGTTTCGTCACCAATTTCAGACAACCAAAACGTCAATATCAGGCAATGTGTACATATGGAAATTCCGGTTTCCCTAAAAATCTAAAATCCGTAATCCCATATTTTCCCTTAAATCTATGGTTTCCCTCAAAATCTAGGGTTTCGCTAGGGGGGTGTAGGGCTGTGGGTGTTGGCAGACGGGTGGTGGTGGATGGCGGTGGTGACAGAGAATAATCAGCTAGAGGGAGAAGAAGAGCAGAGAGAGAGAGAGAGAGATACCTAAGCAACAGGCACTGGCAGACGGGTGGGCGGTGTTTTGTGGCGACCTAAGTTGTGGCTTGGTCGGTGCTCGTGCGAGATCTGTGAGAGGGGAGAGAGAGGAGAGGGGTGTGTGTGATTCGGTTGCACGAGGCGGGGTGGGTGGATTAACGGAGATTGGGTGAGATGGAGAAGAAAAGGGGGGGCGGGGGGGAGATACCTGAGCGGTGGTTGTCTGGCTGTGGTGGATCGCTGGCAACGGTGAAGGTTTGGATGTTGCGTGAGGGATTTTAGGGGAATCTGGAGGTAGAGATGGGGAGGGGGAAGAGTAAAGTAAGAGACAGGAAGAAGAGGAGGAGAGAGAGTGGGGTCGAGAAAAGAAAAATGTAACATAATTCAAATCAAACTTAAAAGTTAAAACTCAAATGCATATCATCTTTTTATAAGTCTGAGATCAACCTTAAAAGTTAAAACTCAAATGCATATCATCTTTTTATGAGTGTGGGATGAGTGGGTCTCACCGAAAAAATTGATGAGATCCACTCATCCAAAAAATAATATGAATTTGAATTACAATTTTTTGAGTTTTATTTAGATATTTTATAGCATTATTCGGAAAAAAAAAAAGTATAACACTGCACAAATTTTTTACAAAACTTGTATCCAAGTCATGAGTCAAAATTTCATGATCGATTTAATGGACTTCACTATCAAATCTGCATTAATTTGGGGTTTTGCTCAGATAAAAAACAGATAGGAGATATAAAATTTAAGGTTTTTTTTTTTTGAGTTGGCGAGGCAGCTTAAAACAGAGGAGAAAGAAAAATGAGTGGGTAAATCATACTGACACCCCTTATATTTGGTTTTATTATATGGATATCCCTTTACATTTTAAAAATTACACTAAGACCACTTGATATTTGAACACGTGTGACACTCACACCTTTTTTGTCTGACAAATGTAAACAATTTCATTAAAAAGACTTGTTTATCCTTGTATATCATTGAGATTAACCGTTGCACCCAATTACCATCAACTCCCCCTATGTCGCTGCTCCTCCGTTACCGCCCCTGTTTTACCCCTCCTCCACCTAAGGTCGGTGACATGGCTAATGGATGGTGAAAAGAGTGTGGGTAGCGGATGTTTGGTGGTAGAAAGTGGTGACTGGAATTTAAATCTGAAAAATTCAAAATCTATATCTCTTTCCCTTTCTTTCTTTGGGATCTAGAGAACTCAAATCTGAAAAATCTAAACAAGCCAAATCAACAATAAGATCTAAAAAATTGTACTCTATGGAAAAATTGAAGACTTCTAAAAAAAATCTTAGGTCTAAAAAATTGAACTCTCTCTCACTCTCTCCCCCCTTGAGCGATGTCGATGGCTGAAAGTGGTGGGGTGACCGAGGTGGGTTGTCAATTTTGCAGTGTGTGGGTTGTGCCTTAGAGAAGGTGAGTTTAGTTTTGGGTTTGGCAATGGTGGCTTGTAATGCTAGGAGTAGAGGTGGTGGTAGTTTCCAGAGTTAGTATGGTGAAATCGGTGTTGGTGGTAGTAGCGATGAGGTAATAGTGGTTGGTGGTTGTAGGCAGCAGATGTCGGTGGGAAATGGTGGTGATGGTGTTGAGGGATAATTTTAGCAAGGTAAAATTAATATAATCATTGAAAATTGATAAAAATTGTTGTTAATTCAAAATAAATTAACGTAACTAGTTTAAGTGATAAGATTGTTAAATTCAAAATCACAATGTTTAATTTGAATTAGGTGTTAAATTCGTTTAAGTGTTAAGTTTAATTTGAATTAGGTGTTAAATTCATTTAATTAGGATCTAATTTGTAATTTAGTTCACATTGTGTATATTATTGTCATTTTTTTACTTTTGTTAATGATATCCATTATTTGACCACATTTGAGGTCCCAATGTAATTTTTTAAACGTGAGGGGTGTCTGTGTAATAAACTAAATATCGGAGAGTGTAAAATGAATAAAGAGAAAAACTTTTAGTTGACTATAATAACCGTCATAATGCAACTAATACCAAAATTATCCTGTTTAGTTTTAATAAGAGATTTAAAATCTATACTATAATGACTCTTGGTATCAACAACCTATCAATTTAACTCTTTTCCTCTCTCTTTTAACGTGTTGATAAAAGGTTTTTGGTTATCTTTAGCCGAAGCATTGGAGTCCATTAACTCTCTTAAATTTTGTCCATAATCAATAACTACTGATTAATAACTCACTCATGTAACAATAGACCTTATGAATTCTAAAAATAAATATACTATTTACTTTCAATGTATAAGTTACAGCTTGCATCTATTTGACATGCTTTCTCACTTTATTTTTTTGGCTCTTCAGTTCTATTAATGAGTATAAACAATAACCAACGCAGTTTTTTGAAGAATGAAATCTCACATACTATGTTTTTTTTTTTGGCGGCTCAAGATTAGAGATGTAATGTCTGGATGACTTTTCTAAGGAAGAACACCACAAATAACAACTTCAATCCATTAGGCACACAAGATGATTTTAACCCTTTGTGGTGAACTTTTGGTGTAGGTGTTGGAGATGGGGGACTTTCCTGCTGTGTGACGAAAGCCATGTAAAGCAAAATAGGTCACCGGAGAAATTAAATAACGAGAACATTTGAAAAACTATTTGAATTTTACATTACTATTCAACACATCAAACATAACCTCATGCTCAATGATATCATCTGATGATGCACAAATTGACTTTGTACATCATCTGTCAAGTAATTGGAAATAAAGGCAATAATTAAAGTAGAGAGAGAAGACGAGAATTATAATGGTTCGGTCAATGTGACCTACGTCCACTTTTGAATGGCTAGAGTTGCCGGGTTATTTTATTAGCTCAGGAATGTAGGGAAAGCAGAGAGTACAAGTTCAGAGAGGGAGATGAGTTATGTGCTCGGTTGAGTGTGATGCCCCCTAAGTGTTGGTGGGGCTTACATTTTATAGTCGTCCCCTAACAGATTGGGGCGACTTAATAGCAACTAAATAACTATTCTGGCGGAGCTGACGACTTTTTCTCAACGGGCGAGACGGTTGAGGTGCTCTCCATGAGACTCGGTCAAAGAATATGGTGAAGGTTGACTCTTTCCAAGGCGGCGAGGGTGAGGCTCATTGGATGACCCTTACTCCAAGGTGGCTAGGAGGAGTCTCTTGGATGGCTCTTACTCCAAGGTGGCTAAGAGGAGGCTCTTGGATGACTCTTACTCCAAGGTGGTTAGGAGGAGGCTCTTGGATGACCTTGTGTGCTCCCTGTTGAGGTAGCTCCTTAAGCTTAATGAGTTTGACCGGGTTGACCACATTAGGCTAGACTTGGTGGATCTCTCGGAGTTGAGCTATAAACTCGGACAGGGATTATAATTTGAGCTGGGCCCTTGGGCTTGGCCCATCATCATCAAATAAAGTCTATTACCGATACAAAATACAAAAAATCTTCTTACAAAATTCTCCAACTTAATACAAAAATCACTATCATTAGGTAACTGCATGATTCCTTCAAATAACTCGTTTGTTCTCATCTATTAGTTAATAGGCGTGCAACGACCAGTTTATGTCTACCAAAAATGCTGAAGTGACGAATGTTAACTCGTTTATGTCTGCCCAAAATGCTGAAGTGACTAGTTTAACTCGTTTGTTCTCATTTGGTGTATTAGGGATACATTTTTATCAGATATTTCTTTGTTAATCAGGTGGACTATTATGTCGACTAATTGAACGACCTGATCCCTTTAAAACTGAACCTCAATTAACCATACACTGAAATATCATTAAACATCTCAACTTCACTTTAACATATTGTTCCTACTGGTTCTTCAAGCTTCTTATTGCATAGCCAAGTAAGACCTGAAATTCGATCTCCCACAACTTTGTTGAATGGATGACATCTGTGAATATAGTTAACCAATCTCTACCTTCGCTATTTCTCAACACTTGAATAACTTTAGAAAATTCGTTATCTTTGTAACATAGAGAGGATAGAATTAACAAAGTTGATGACAATTTCTATATTTTGTATAAGAAAATAAAGAACATAATTATGAATATTACCTAAGAAAATGAACAATGGAGCTTAAAGTTTTCAATCTAGGTGCTTAATGATAATTTTAATTAGCTATAATCAAAATTTTCTTTATGAATTTTCCTAGTGGAGTATTATTCAAATAATTGGCACATGGACAAGATTAAATAATAAAATGGGTGCAAATTGTGAACTCATGAATGTGCAGATGAATAAATTGATTGGAGTTTGAGCAAAAGAGTTAGAAAGCTAGAGATAAAACAAAGAGCCAGAGTAAGATAGTGAGAGTGGGAGAGAAAGAAAAACTTAGAGGGAAAGAGAGTGAAAAAAATTTGAGAAAGATTGCTATTTTTAAGGTCAGAAATCATGACATTATAAGTTTTTTTTTTAGAATGTTTTGTTACATTTTAGAGTGAAAAAAAGTTGACAAAAATTGTTATTTTGAAGGTCAAAAATCATTACATTATAAGTTTTTTTTAGAATGTTTTGTTACATTTTAGGCCTTTCTAGAAGGTTTTTACATGGACTTGTTCAATACATTAGTCTTCTAAATTCGGTCCATTCAAAAGGGCCTTGGAGGATGGAGATGAACAAATGGCTGAAAATTTAATTGAGGCCCAGGGCGTTAGACGGAGTCAGAGTCGAATTTTTAGATTCTTGAACACCCCTAATTGAAGAGACCAAAAAACTAACTTATGGGTGAGAAAAGAAATTATGGGGTCAATAATCTAAAAATAATATGAGTCGCAAAAAAATCAAGACAAATTAAGGATTTGAAATCTCTCGTCCCTTATTATATAGACATTATAAGACCGAATTATTAACTGAATCCAAACATCTACACTACTTCAAAATGTGAGTGATGTAAATCGAGAAGGTCTAGAATTCATAGAATAGAAAGAGAAGAAGAAAGAATAGGGGGTGGAAGGGGTTTACCTCATCCTCGCAAGAAATCGGTGAAGAAACACACAAATCTCCGCAGAGAATACTCAATTCTTATTCATAATCTCTCTCATCAAAATAGTTGGGATTACACCTTTATTTATAGGCCAAGTTCCCTACTAAAATAAAAACTACTTTCCTACTCAAATACTAAAAGAGTTTCATAATCAAACTCTTAAATCCCTATCATACTAAAACTCTATAATAATTTCCTAGTTAAGCTCTAACTAATACTCCTAACCAAACAAATACTCATAAATCAAATAATAATAATAAAATTATCAATTACACTTTCCTTTGGACCAAAAATTCCTAGTCTTTCGCCTAGGCTTCCAAAGTCGATTGTATTGGTCCAACCAACCAATGGCTGCGCCATCAATTCTCCCCTGCTGAAAATAACTCGACTCCGGCGAGTAAGGAGAAGGGCCAAAAATACCATCTGATGGAGAAGCTCTCTGAATCAGTAACGAACTCTTTTTCAATTGTAGTGTACGTGCATCAGTAGCACAAGTAAGAGTATATTTCTTTCTTCCAATTGCAAAAGAATAGGTATTAGCTCGCCCCGCATGTTGTGCATCACGATCCCATATCCAGGTACGCCCTAAAAGTATATGACAAAGCTTGAGAGGCAATACATCACACATGACGGTCTCCTTAAGACTTCCAATGGTGAATGTAACTGGACATCTCTTATCAACTTTCAGCTTGGTATTAGTAATCCATGCTATATGATATGGTTCTGGATGTGGTTCAACATTCAAATTTAGTTTCTTCACAACCTCTTCTGATACCACATTTGTGCAACTTCCCGTGTCAATCACTAATGAACATATATGTCCTTCACAACAAACTCTTGTCTGAAAGATTTTTCCTCGGTGAATAAACTCACTACTAGCAGCTTCTTTATTAGCAATAAGTAAAGGACGGATAACACCCAAAAAATGCTCATCATCCAAACCATCAAAATTAACCTCACCTATATCAAGAGGTTCTACAATCTCTGTTTCAAATTCTGGTTCTTCAGAATCATTATGCACCTTCAACTTTTCCTTTTCAATCACAGCAACAGATTTTGAAGGGCATTGAAAAGAGAGATGACCAAAACCATGACAATTAAAACATCTTTTCTTAGAATTAGTACTCTCTTGAGAAGAAGAATTAGCACTAACCCGAGATGATTTGTTTGGAGTAAAAGTGTTCTCTTGGGGGTTACTAGTGGACTTACCTTGATTTGTATCTACAATAGTTCTCTCGATCCGGGTTGAAGGAGCCATAGAAGATCTCATATAAGATCTCTTTTTCAACTCATCTTCCATCTGATAGGCAACTTGAACTGCATCTGCCATGGTGTAAAGTCTACTTGCAGCTAAACCCGTAGAAATCTGAGAATTAAGTCCTTGCCTATACATGGCAATCATTACATCCTCAATCCATGGGAACTCTGATCGGGTGGCTAAGTTGTAGAACTTTCCTGTGTACTCCTCCATAGACATATTCCCTTGATTCAATTGTGTAAACTGTAGATGAGCTCGTTGCTTATAATTAGTAGGCACAAAGTAGCGGGTCATAGCAATCTTCATATCATCCCATGATCTATCAAAGTGAGTTTGTTGGTACTTTACCCACCAAAGTCTTCTTATACCCTTCAATTTTGATTCTGCAAAGAATACCTTTCTCTCATCAGTTAAACGATACCATCTGAAGAAGCTTTCAATGCTATGCAACCAATCAAGGAAAATCTCAGGATTATTGTCCCCGTGAAAATCTCCAACCTCTAATTTAACCCCTTTATCAAAATCAAACAATCTTGGATCTTCTCGAACTGGGCCTTGTGGTGGAGGGACTTGCGCGAGCATTGGTTGTTGATTGATAGCCGATGAGGAGGAATCATGATTTGCATGCATCTCCACTCCTTTACCCTTTTTATCTAGGACAATGGCCATCAAAGCTTCCATATTTTCTTTTATCGAGGCAACAGATGCTTGGAGAGAATCCACTAATCCTTGGAGCGAATCTAATCGTGAATCATGTGCTTCAACTCTAGTACTTAACTCGGCATTGGTCACCATCTTGATCGGAGTAGAATTTAGAATTTTTTTTTTTTTTTTGAAAATTCTGGGGCCCTGGGGTAATTTCAGAAAATTCTGGGGTAAAACTATAATTTCAAAAATCTCAGGGGTCCAATCTGTAATTTCAAAAACTTTTGGCGGCCAAAGTGTAATTTCTAAAACTTTTGGGGGATGAAAGTGTAATTTCAGAAATCTCAAGTTCCACGCTGGATGTTTTTGGCAGGCAGCAGGATGGGTTTTTAGAACTAGAACAAAGGGCTAAAACACAAGATGTCGGACAAGTCTCAAAAACACAACGACAATCGAGAATGATCGAAGTTGGGCTCTGATACCAAATTGATGTAAATCGAGAAGGTCTAGAATTCATAGAATAGAAAGAGAAGGAGAAAGAAGAGGGGGTGGAAGGGGTTTACCTCATCCTCGCAAGAAATCGGTGAAGAAACACACAAATCTCCGCAGAGAATACTCAATTCTTATTCATAATCTCTCTCATCAAAATAGTTGGGATTACACCTTCATTTATAAGCCAAGTTCCCTACTAAAATAAAAACTACTTTCCTACTCAAAATACTAAAAGAGTTTCATAATCAAACTCTTAAATCCCTATACTACTAAAACTCTATAATAATTTTCTAGTTAAGCTCTAACTAATACTCCTAACCAAACAAATACTCATAAATCAAATAATAATAATAAAATTACCAATTACACTTTCCTTTGGACCAAAAATTCCTAGTCTTTCGCCTAGGCTTCCAAAGTCGATTGTATTGGTTCAACCAACCAATGGCTTCGCCATCAGTGAGGATACTTGAAAAACTTATATATTCCATTTTTACCCCTAACTATTAGTATAAAGTCAATCATATCCACTATATCTTTTGATCTTCCTTTAATATCAAACTAATTATACTTAATTTCCTTTAGCTATTGTTTTGAATTCTGGGAATTAATATGAAATCTCCATTCAATGTATCAGTTAGCTATTGGAATTCCAAAATTTTGATTGCTTTTATTTTGACGTTCTTTCACGTGTTATTTCTTAGAACTCTTTTGGTTTGAAATTAGAATCTTTCTCCCTCACTCTGTCTCTCTTACATTTTCTAACCTTATGTGTAGGATTGAGGCTCCACCAGGTCAGTGGAAGGCTACACTAGACTTTTTCTTACGAAAGTTTGTCTCTTACAAAAATATTTTCTGTAATACATACTTATCTTTCGTATGTAAGTTAGTATACACAACATAACAACTTGATATTGTTGTGTGGAAACAAATTAAGTTGTGCTCATCCAAATACTAACTGTTATTGTGATCTCACAAAAATGACATCAAATCAAGGTTTATGTCGATCTTGAAAAACTATACCTTACCAGGTTTGTACATTTATGAGTATCTTAAGTTCGCTGGTACATGTTTCTTTATAGGAAGTAGTTTTTTGTTGTTGATCGTTACTGTCCACCAAGGTTTTGATTTCGGGAGAAGTGGTGCTCGGTCGTACTTAGTTATGCCAAATTTACTGTTTATGTTGCATTAAGAAAAATTAGTTTATTTTAATAAATTACACATGTTGCATTGCCATAGTTATGTGGAGCAAATTTATTGGACGATATATTTGTCTGTTTGTTCCTCTCAAATTTAGTAGCAACCATTGATAGCATCGACAAATTTTTTGAAGGGTCGCATTGTTCAGAACATGCCACAACCAATCTGTTTCAATAGAGTGTGGTGTATAATTGCCTTTTAATGGGTATGATTCATAGCAATTTGAAGCCTGAAAAGGTTCTTGGCATTGAGTTTTAATAAAGATGCCCTTGAAGGTTGCGAATTTGGAGTTTTTAGTTTCGTTAATAGGTATTAAATTTGACCCCTTGATGTATTTACGTATTTATTATGATCATTGTGAATATTACACCATTATTTTTTTGGACTTAATTTTGAAAATTGAGATGGTTTCGAATTATCTGCTATTGATAATGTATTCTTGTTACTTGACGAACTTAATATGGCTGATATATTTTTTTTTTGCTATAGTTATAAGATGAATATCGATTTGACCTTTAAAAGAGCAACTGTTTAAATGTTGAAAGTGAATGTTCTGCACTTGATTTCAGTAAGACAAAACTATATCAGAGCCCTACGACGTCAGGAACAGATGAAAGGATGAATGGTTGTTTTGTTCATCAAAACTCAAAAATCTTTCGAGGAAAGTCTTCTATGATGCTTGCCTCTAGCTGAATTCACTTAGGTCACGCCTTGGTTGCTCCCTAACCTCCTGTGTTGGTGTCCAAAACGTGCATGTGTTGTAGGCTGCCTGACTGTCTGGAAACCTACTTCTGGTGAAGTTGGCTGGATTGATGCCCGGGCCTGTCGTGGAAAAAAAAGACTGAAATGTGGTGACTGAGGTGTCTGGCCTTAAGTGTAGTTGTTGATGGATTGGTGTGTAATATGGTGGCTATGCTGTCGTATTGAAGTCGTACATGGATGACAAAAAACATTGGCGTGGACTACGGTGCAGGTCATGTCCTGGATCTTTTTGATCTAATAAATGTATAAAATAACTCTTTTTATGAGTCTCGCTTAGTCAGGAGCGCAAAAAAAAGGGCGCCATGCTGGTCGACATATAATTCTATTAAAATTGTTTTGTCTTAAAACTTTCTTGAGTAAGAGCTATATCTTGGAAAGCCCTCCGGTCAAAATGTTTTGCTTCATTTGGACTTTTATGCTTCCAGATTGTACCCCTTAGCCATTATTTTGACTGATAGCTTGGTCACTCATAATAGTATTCTTCTTGATAACCCTGATCCGAGACCAAATAATAATAATTACAAAATAGTAATGTCATAGAAGAAAGAATACAAAATAGGATTTATTTGAAATTTAGTGCACTCGTAGCAAATTCTAATAAGCATTATTTTGTTTGATTCTATGCATTCATAAATATTTTATGGCTTTAAATAGTGCTTGATCGTTTTCCCTAATCTCCAAACATGAATTCGGATTGTGTGTATATGGCTTATACGAGTTTGGTGAGTGTCACTCTTCCTCGGGTTCAATGCAAGAAGTGGAAAAATTATGTGTGGATTAACAAAAACGCGTGTGTGTGCGCAAAAGTGCTCCCCAAGTGTAGGGAGACTTTCAATGTCGTGTTTTACTTGGAATGAGTATTCCAAGGTCGTCTCCTCAGGAAATAAAATGTCAAATGCTTTTGAAGGGTGATTTGTGAAGAAATGAAAACTGGAAAATCTCTTGAATTGTATTTTGGTGAGTTGTGTTTTGAGAAAAATTCAAGTAAAAAAAGAGTTGACTAATCCATAGAGTTCATTCCAATGGATATGCCAAATCGACTCATTTCATTCAATCAATGGTGTCTCGGTGTTTGATTGATTCGTAGGAAGTGAGGAACTAGTGTGGTTGTGTTGGGCAAAAACATATCTCGTGACAAGTCTACGGTGTATCAAGAGCCCGCAACCACGTCCACACTAACCTAGTCAAATCAAACACTTTATACTACGAGGAAGAATGAAAGAGAGTCGATTTCACATAACCAACAGGAAATCTCCCTTGGATTAGCCAACTAAAAGTCTAGCTACTCATAATAAAGGCAAGAACAAACATAATGTAAAGAGACATGGTAGTGAAATGAAGCATGAAACTTGTATTGATGCAAGAAAATGTTTAAACTACAAGAGTAAAGTAATTCATACCCAAATACAAAGCTTGAAAAGAAAAATACCCAAATATAGAAAATAGAAATGCTAGAACACTTAGCTAAGCTTGATTACAACTTGAATAAAAGAGTTTAAAGTGAAAGAGGAAAAGATTACAAGTAAAATAAAGCTTACTACAATGAAAATGGTGAAGGAAAATGTAAAAATCCAACTTTATTTCTCAAAAACTTCATCTTCTACCTTGAAGCTTTTCTCTCGAAAAACATGTCAAAACTGAATAATGGTGTAAGACCCTAAATTTCATCCATCCTCTCTCTCTTAGCATGTGTGAACTGAATTTCAATGAGTGGGGATTGGTTGGACACTTGAATAATAAAAAACAGGTCAAGCATGTTCCTCCCATGCTTTCCTAACCACCCCTCTTCTCTCTCTGCTTATCCCCTCTCTCTCACTTGAAATTTGACTTTAGGGGTTAGAAGAGCATCATGGGGTGTCAACTATGTTAGGGTATGATTCGGATGACAAGAGGTGGGCCCCCGGAGTAGGTGGAGTCGTGTGAGCAGGCGTCTGACAAATCTAGGCAAAACCCACCGGTTGAATGTAAGAAAACCTACCGGTAGGTTTTGACTGACTTCTACCGGTAGGTTTTGGTTGACTTCTACCAGTAGGTTTTGTCATGCTTTGGAGTTTCTTGAGGTCTCGAGCCATCCGTTAAGCATTCCCTTCTTCCCCATTGCCTTTGAGCACTTGATGGGAGACTTTATACACAACCTTACCTGCTCTTTACCTACAATCGTACGAATCTCCATTAATTGTGAGTTTGAAAATATTTCCCCCAATTTTCACTACAAAACAAGCAATATGGGTGCAAAAGAGATACATGATATGTAATATTCTATACTCATCAAATAGCTCATCATTACTTTGGTTGTGTTTAGTTTGAATTGCCTACCATGTAGGGCGGAACACAAAGAGAAGGAGCATGCAAAATCAACACTCACAAAGACTCGAATGAGGAAAAGCCAAAGGTGATGTACGTAATTGCATCGGGAAATCAAGTGTGGAGAAAAACTAAGATAATATCCAAACGATACATCTTTTTTGGAAATTTGAATGATTACAAAGTAATTGCCTTCTCTCTACCTATAAATGTGCTCAATCCCTATCTTTATTCCCTATTGTAAGATTGAGGATAAAGAAAAAAAGTGATTTTCAACTCTATCGAATGACTTCTTTATTTAACGACCAATTGCTTTGACGTTTGTTATAATGATTTTTGACATTCTAACAATAACTAGTATAGTTAAAATGTCATTATACAAATTTAATCAAATTACGGATCAAAATCTTGTTTCGAAACAATCAAAACTCGAGGTGTTTTAAAATATTTCAAGGTGTTGTTTCAGTACATTTGAATTAAATATTTTAGAATATTTTCTGAAATTTTTTATTTTTTAAGTGATCGAAACAATACATCAAAATATAATTTTAATATTTGAATTAAATTCTTACCACAATACGAAAAAAAAAAATTAATGCAAGGGTGATGCCATGATAATATTATCATATGATATTATCATTCAATAACATATATTTTACAAAAAAAATCAAATAATATGTAATACAATAACTATAAGGGTAAATTATATTTTACCCCCATGAACTATTATATTTGTTTTAATTTATTTTAATCAATTTTCATTGAATTTTAATTGACCCGAATTTTGATACGTAAAAAATATAAATTTTAATCGACACAAATTTTAATACGTAAAAAATGAATTTTAATCAACTTGAATCGAATTTTAATTGACACGAATTTTAATAAATAATAAAATACAAATTTTAATTGACTCGAATCGAATTTTAATCGACACTAACAGCTTAGGTTGAGGCTCAAATCGGCTTAAATTTTAATACCTAAAAAAAGAAATTTTAATAGGCTCAAATTTTAATATGTAAAAAAAATAATATTTAATCAACTTAAATCGAATTTTAATCGGATCAAATTTTAATATGTAAAAAAATAAATATTAATCAGCTCGAATTTTATGTAGAAATATTGTTTAGGGTTTATGTAGGGGCAATTTTAGCATTTTAGATGAATTATTTTTGTTAGAAATGGTAATTTAATGGTAAGAGTGTTAGTGATGTTTATCACTTAATCAGACAGATCCTCTCATAATTGACAAATTATATTGAAACCCCTTAAAGTATATACATGTGTAACATATAGTACTCTTGTCGTCAAGATCCGTTAAACATACCGTCAAGATCCCAAACCCACAACCACCGACACCGCTACTGCCACCGCCACTGCCAACTCTCTTCTCTCCTTTTATCACAGCACTGCCAACGCCAGAACTACTAGCACAACACCACCACACCAGAGCCACAACCCAGAACCACCACACAACGCCACACTAAAGTCACAACCCAAAACCACCACCATAACACTGCCACACCAGAGCCACAACAGCCACCGCCAACACCACTTCCACCAGCACCATCACCCATCACAAGTATAGATTTCCTCCCTTATCTCTGCTACAGCCAAACCCAGATCCCCAAATTCGAAATCCCCTTAAATCTGAGAATTCACCAACCCTAATTCTCTGTCAAACATTTCCTTTTACCACCATTTATCCTGCCACCTCCCTCTCATCACCACCGTTGATCGGGTTAGTTGGTTTGGATTTTAGGGTATACATTAGGTTTTTTTTTTTTTTTTATCAAAGGGTACATTAGATATTTAGTAACTTCTCATTGTAATTTTTCAAACATGAGGGGGTCTGTCTGTTCAAGTGACAAACCTCAGAGGATTTGAATGTAATTTATCCTAATTTTTATGATAAAAAAGAAAACATGCTAATTTTGTCCCGCGCATAAATTCTGATCTCTTCCATTTGGACATTTCAGCCGCGATTTGTTGTGGATTATGGGGGTGCATCCGACGTGTGGCTGCGTTCGTGTTTGGCGCCTGCCCAACTCGTTGTACAGTTCCTTGACTCCTCGTCACTTCTCTGCATCTTTCGGCAACAAGAAATTATCGTCGCGATCGTCGTCCTTATCTTACTCGTTCTTTTGCATCTCCGGTAAGTTCGAATATCATGGGTTTTGCAAGTTTTGTTATATTCCTTTTTCAAATTCCAGGGTTGGGGGGGCTGGACGGTCTGGTGACCTTCCTGCAATTAGACGGTCCAACGAGTTTGCCGTTCACAATGAAGACGATGACAGCAGTGAATTACAAGAACAACGACGACAAAAGGCTCACGGCGAATTTGGTGATGATGATCGGGGGAGAGGAGTGACCGCTGTGATAGAGGAAGCTATACCCCAAGGCAGCACGGCAATAATCTTTGCCTGCTTTGTTGGTCTCTTCACTGGCATAAGTGTTGTGCTGTTCAATATTGCGGTGCGTTTCACATTCTTTGAATCTTTCGTGCAAAATGGAACTTATAATAGAGTATTATAGTAATAAATAATAATATATGAATGACAAAAGTATGAGTGGTCAATTGACTTTGATTTCATGTGGTTCTAGCTTCCTAGAGGCAAATCATGAAAAATATTGTAGGAAATTCCCCGTAATTATGCAACTTTTCATGTAAAATCTTCTACAATCTGTTCATATGTAAAATCCGAGGGTGACCTTCATTTCCCCAATGTCCCCCTCCCTTTAAAAGGAAGGAAAAATTAGGGCTGCGAAAAAATAACGTGACAGGAAATAAAACTAACATGAAACTGCACTTAATCTTAAAATTATTTGTCCCCTGCATCCTCTTTGTTAGATTCATTCCCTCTGTCATCTGTTTGGTTGTCATTCGATTTGATTTTACTTTGGAAGGCCACGTGATGGGTGTTAGATGACAGCTTTGAGTTACAATATGGTGAATTTGAGGTTGAGTGGTCGGCATATTTTGTCCCAAGCTGGTGAAGGGCCTTCTAAGTAGACTGCGAATCTTCTTCTTTCTGTAACACCTCTAAAGATGCTCTAAGATCATCATCCTTGCGATTCAGCTGACTTTGCTTTGTAAGACTTGCTGATTGTAAGTTCTCATTTTCTTTATTTCTCCACACCCCTTGGTATTGCTTGGGGTTGGACTTCATCTCGATCTTTTCCTTGTTTTGCATGATCTGCCTTCTTGATTTATTGGGCTGCACTTGAAGCCATGGGCCAAAGTTCCTCTTGTAATTGTTTTGCAATCCATGAAATTTCCCCAGTTGATGTTGTGTCTCTTGTTGAGAGTTTGTGGAAACAACTTATGGTTGTACCGCAAGCTTCACTGTTATGACCAGGATAGCCACACGTGAAGCATATCCTCTTAAGACCTTCATACTACATACAGTTGACTTAAGCTGGTGTAGCCGGGCGGTTGTGTATTCTGCCAGACAGATTCAGGAAGTTCAACAAAACAACGGAAATGATTGGCTAAAGATTTTTATTAATCCTCTAGATTGGGAGCCATGATTGAGCCTACAGTGTGCTATGGCGAAAGCTGATACAAGATTTTAGGAAGTAGACCTCAAATCATACTATTTGTTAAATTATGTGTTTGAACACAATCTGGCAGAAGTATTGTCAATAATAGTTATGCCTACTAAAGTGTGCCTGTGTTTCAATATTTCAGCTCTTCAAAATGATCTATTTTGCATGGTTAAGCACTTTTTGATATGATTTATGAATCTATATGTATGCTCATTCTTGAATTCTATACCTACCAATCTTTCTACTTTTTGTTGATTTAAGTCCGTAACTTTGCATGACATTATTGAATGCTCATGCCCTTCAAGAAAAAAAGGTCAATATTGCACCAAAATGTCTTTAGGTGGAATCATCAGGCTGAATTTCTTTTTCGGGAACATAATCCTCATCTTGAATTTCATAATGAGACTAACTCTGATAATTGTTTCTTTTTTATTTTTTAATTTTCAAATGTTGTGTTGATATTAACCGAAGTTGACATAAAATGGAGAGAAGGGAGCTAAAGCTTCACATAGGATATGAAACGGTGATATGGTTTATTTTCCCTTTTATTTTGTTAGCATTTCAAACACCCTTTTGCTAAGGTTGAAACACACTCTAGGTTCAAAGAATTCAAGTTGTAGATTAATGAAATGTGTGTTGTGTGGACAATGTCGTGGAGTTATACAAGCGGCTTAAAAGTGATATGATTTATGTGCTTGTGAAGCCCTTGGGGTCTCTTTCAAAACAAAGTAAAGCTTTGTCACATCCAAAAACCAACGAAACATCAAGGAAGGAGACTTACAAGTGATCCAACAATACAAAATTGAGAAGTTGCTAGGCATAATAAGTACCATTACAAGGCGTTATGTGCTTCTATTTACAACTGCTCTCAGTGGATGTCTACGGTGATATGTTCATGTCTTGTTTTACTGCGTTGTTTTCATTAATAAAAAAACTTATCCACGAGGATTTCTTCATTATGCAGTTGTGCATTCAAATTTCTTCATTATGCAGTTGTGCTTTCAGTGGTCCTCATTATGACTTTACTGATGTCATTGGGCAATGGTGGATGGCTGTAATCTCAATCTAAATATGTCAACACTTTTTATGTTTTCTCAGGGATTCAGTTAGTTTAGAAAGAGTTTGACCCAAAAAAAAAAGTTATGCAGGAAAGAGAGAGAGTGGTGGATGTCTGTAATCTCAATCTAAATATATCAACACTTTTTATGTTTTCTTAGGGATTCAGTTATTTTAGAGAGAGTTTGACCAAAAAAAAAAAGTTATGCTGGAGAGAGAGAGAGAGAGGCAGGACACTATTTTCAACTTTAGTGTTAGTTGCAGAAGCAAAAACAGATGGTACATATTGAAGTTCTTAATCCCAGTACATTGAGGGAGACAGACTATCAAAGAATGTTACAATTTAGGATTTTGGTGCAATATGACTCGGTTAGGGATATCTGAATGGTCTGGCTGTTGACTAATTCAGTCTTTCTGAAGTTATGGTCTATTATTTAGAATGTGTAGTAATTTCTAAGGATGAATGAATGATCTGGAATGGTGTATTGGTGTTACATGGTGCAGAAAGGTGATCTAAATGTGAATTGTGTATTTTTTGGACTAAAAACTGTAGTAATGGAGATTTCTTATTTTCGTTTAACAGCTGGATGAAACTTGGAATAATGTGTCAAGTGAGCATGGCTTAGGTATTATCTTTCACAGGGACAATAAATTAAGAAAATCTACACTTCGAAGTTGTGGCGAACTCAAACAAATTAACTGCAAGCCCACTAGCAGCATAGAAGATAGGAATTCAACTTTTAAGTTATGGCTTTTCTTTTGATTCCACTAGATTATCTTTGGGCATTTATGTCTCTCTGTAGGAATTTTTATAAATCAGTTATGCTTTCTGGCATTTAAATTCTAGGTACCATTTTGTTTCTGTTTGAAGTTATGTTTTTCTGATTTAATTTAATATGTTAATTCATCCCCAATTTTCTTCTAAGCATTTCTAAAGAGTTAACCTATTTTTTTGAGTTCTTTAACCTTGATCCTTAGACACAAAGTTTGTGTGGTGAAATAAATCAGAATCTTTGTAAAGGAAAAAACTTTAACTTGAAAATGGCCCACGTGCAACGCACGTGTGCACCATCTAGTATATATAGATATACACACACAAATACCTAATAGTTGTGGATTAATATTAAATGAGAGAGTAGGTTAATGGGAATATTTAATTTTCCATGAATAAAAGGGATAGTATTATGGGTTTCCTAATCCGGTTAGGCAACTAGAGTATTGTTTTGATGAGTAGTGTATTTTTTTTCTAACTAGTGGATTTCTTTTCAAAACAATTTCCTTGATGAACTTAAACAGTAATAAGTTTAATTAAGTGTATCGGCCTCCGAAAGACCCTTTAAAAAATTTAGGATTTGAGCTAATTTTTTGTGTCGGGCCTAAAAATTGGCTTAGACCTTTTCTGGACAAAGGCAAGGCCAAAATGTTTGTCCGAAATGTTACCTTTCATAGGTAATATACTGCGATCATTGATTTCATATACATATGTATAGATTTATTAAATTTTGTAAGTATCAAAATTTAAAATTTCAAAGTGCCTCAAGGTTTTCTCCCTGGAGGGGGCAAGAATTCTTTCCATGAAGGGCTATTGATCACCAAATTGAGTTGGTTCCTGGTGCACGGCCCCTGGCTAAAGCACCTTATCGGATGGCTCTCGTCAAACTAGAAGAACTTTGAAAGCTATTAGAGGAATTGCTTGAAGCGGGTGATATTCAACCCTCTAAAGCGCCGTATAGGGCACCTGTCCTCCTTCAAAAGAAAGAAGATGGGTCCCTTAGACTATGTGTTGACTATCATGCTCTTAATAAGGTGTGGGTTCAGAATACATGCCCAGTCCCGTTGGTGGCTGACTTGTTCGATCGTTTGGGTAAGGCCACTTATTTCACCAAGCTGGACTTACGCTCCGAGTACTCTCAAGTCAGAATAGCGGCTGGAGATGAGCCAAAGACTCCTATGTTACCCGATAGGGTGCGTTTAATTATAGCGTTATGCCCTTTGGCCTGACCAATGCTCCTGCCACTTTCTGTAATTTGATGAATTTTCTTTTTCGCTCTACGTTGACCCTTTCGTTGTTGTTTACCTCGATGATATCGTGGTATACAACCAGACCCTTGAAGAGCATGTGGAACATTTAAGATTAGTCCTGGCTAATCTCCGTGGGCATGAATTGTATTTGAAGCAGGAAAAATGCAGTCCTACCCAACTCTCGGGCTGCACTTTTAGTGGTCCTAGCTAAGATCTCATTCCAAACCAACCCATACAGGTTCAGGGTAGTTTGGGTTACACACCTTAGAAATCAATAAACAACCACACACAGACTCACATTGCAAGGGTTTTACGTAATAGACAATGTTGAAAGGTGGATTTAACATCCTTAGAGTTGTTATTAGATAAAAGAAAAAAAGTTATAAAATAGAAAACATTTATGTAACCATGACAAAAATTATTCGAAAGTTGCCTTCTTATGTAACCATGACAAAAATTATCCTGTCCTCCCATATATGATTCAAGTTGCATGAAGAGGTGGATATAGATTTAGACATGCCTTTGGGAGACAATGGTGGGAGAAGATTTTATGCATATAATGTATAAAGTAATGTTAGTTGGATATAATTTATTAATTTAATTATTCATAACCACTAGATTGACAGAGGCCCAAATATTAGTTGGGACTCACAACCAATTTAATAGTTGTGATTAATTAGGTCAATAAATTATGACAGCAAATTAGGTCCAAATAGCATTATTGATAATGCATGTCCTTAGTGTTGGAAGCAAAAAAAGAGCAATGCTACTTAGATATAAAATATTAACTTGATTTGCTGACATAATCAATTATTGTCATTGATTTAACTATGAATCCCAGTATTTGTTGGGATCCATTATCAATTTTGATGGGCTTGGTTCAGACCAGACCCAGATCACAGATGCAGAGCAAGCCCAGATCACAGATACATACCAACAAAAGTTCAGTCACAATTTCAGTTGGGCCAAGCCCACCGCCCTAAAAGACCCAGTCTATTACTAGCGTACGGAGGGATCTCCATTCTTGCATCGCTGTGGATGTTGGGTAACATTGTTTCTGCCACCATCACCTCTGGATCTTGTTGCTTTGCTGCCCGCGCCTAGTGCCTCGCCACCCGCGCCCACGCCCACGCCCAGTGCCTTGCCACTCGCGCCCAGCGCCGCGCCCTACGCCTTGCCTCCCGCCGCCCGAGCGCCTCTTGTTGCTAGCTCCTTGCCTCTTGGCACCTGCTCCTCGCCTCTCGGCACTGGTGCACCTCCTGCTAGTGCCTCGCCTCCTGCGCCACACTTTTCTCTCTCGCTGCAACTCGACATCTCACCTTTCTCCTCTTTTCCTTAGATGAGTATGTGGGGGTACTATTTAAAGCCCAAGGTATCTGCCACTAATAGAAGACGAAGATAAGCTTCTCAGTCGAAGATTAAAACAATAACCACGACTATTTATGGAGTGAAAGAGTTTGCGGCAAGAGGAGGCGTGGAGAACGAGAATGATTGAAAGTCACCAAGTCAATACCCAGAAGGAAGGGTAAAAAAGTAAAAAAGCAAAGTTTATTCTTATTGATGCCCTGTCCCCCAAATCCCATTGGACTCCAGGCATGGGAGCAAATGATGGGCCCGATCCAGACCAGACACAGATCACAGATGCAGACCAATAAAAGCTCAGCTACAATTTCACTTGGGCCAAACCCACCATCCTTAAAAACCCAGTCTATTACTAGTGCACGTGGTGATCTCCATTTTAGGAAGGGAATTCGTGGAATGCAGTTATCAGGGTGCACATTGCCAGCTTCACGGAATCACCTTGCCCTTTATGAGTATGAAGGCGGCTTCATGGAACCACCCTGCTCTTTTTTACGAGAATGACGCCTCAATCAGAGCTCCATCGAAGTCGTCATGAAACTTTACTTGCCTATAAATTGTAAGATCCGCCTGCACATGGGGCCCTGGGGGCATCACTTATCTCTCAGCACTCTACACACTTTGAGTAATAAAACTCTCCGGCCACCGTAGTCATTTCCTGTGGAGTAAGTCACTTAGATCGAACCACCTAATCTGTGTGTTTGATTGTGCTAAGCATACCCCATCACATACTCCACTACAGATTTAATTGATTGTGCACAAACACTTTTGTGTATCATCAAATTAATAGTTATTATTGATTAGTTTAGGAAATCATGTGAGCATTTTAGGTCTAAATACTATTTTTTGAAAAAAAAAAAAAAAAAGGTTTAAAGTCTCACTAATCAAATTTTACATTATTTTGAACTATGTCGGTTTCAATGACCATTTTTGTTTTGGGATTTTAATGGTAGGTTGCAAAGTTTATTATTGTTAATAGGTTGATTAGCTGGAGTTTATGGTGTTGGTAGAATTGATCGCTGAGCTTTTATGAGCCACAACTTCCATGGCTATATATTGATAGGCCTATAGTGGCCGGTTGGAAAAATGAGCTTTACTAGTCTTTTATTTCTTCTCTCTCTGATATGCACATTTCTTATTTTTCTATTGAAATTTTCCCTACTTTTGATATTATTAGTGAAAGGACATGTGCGTTGCATGTGAACTATTTTGAATATCATATATGATAAATTTTTTTTGTTATGTAGATTATAAGATTTTTATTATTTTAGATCTTTAAAAAACAAGTGGTCTTTGACCACATCACCGTAAAAAATCACTTTAACCACGGATTAAGTGGTTTTCTAGAATTTAAAAGGGGCATGTGCCCTAATATTAAAATATATATATATATTGAGGACTTTAAGACCACATTAAACATTAAACTCAAATCAAAGCAGGAGACATGCTAGTGTTAGTTGAAATGTTATTCAAGGTAAATTCCTATCAGAACCTTACTCAATTCAAGATTTATTATTGTACTACTTTTGGCCCATAAGTGAAATTAGAAATCGTATGAGGATCTCGAATCAGCAAATAATGTAACCATTAGCATAAGAGATCACACACGTGTTAATGAAAAAAATTGTAAATTTTACAAAGTAATGTTGTGTAATACATGATTTTGTAGTAACACTTAAAATTGCCCTCATCACAAGTGAGTTATTAGAACATCCAATTGTTACAAAAATTCAAAACGGTGACTACTCCATGTATTTTTCCCTAGAGATTCACTCCACCAAAGTGTCAAGGGCAAGTCACATGTTCTACCATTCTATAGATTTTTGATATCAAGTTCTCTAAAAGATGACTTCTTTTTCAGATGAAATAATAAATTAAATTATGAGGAAAAAAAAGTATTTCCACTCGGTCTTTTAAAACAAAAGGTAATGGTTATAATAAAAGGGTCAAGTGTAGTATTATTTCTATAATTTTGACGACATTAATAGTAACATTTTTATTGTTTTTGATCCTCAATGATAAAAATAAAACATAAGATTGAGAGCACAATTTTTTTCTACTTTTCTGTGTGAAGCAGAGAGTTGGTAAAAGTAACAAACAAATTTACAAAATTGGAAAAATCAGCTTGCTAAAAGGAAAAGTTTCTTTACTTTGCTCGAGTCATTTTTGCTCTATCAGGATGTTGGTACAATCTTGTTGTGATGATATGCGAAGCTTGTTTGGAAGACGAACTAATGTATTCACTGCACATATGGGGAGCAATCTAAAACTTTTAAATATTAATTACTGTGATTATGATATGAAAAATGCTAATAAAAATCAAGATATATATTAGTATTATCTATATTATAAATTGGATGTACACTACATATTTATTTTTTGAAGTATAAATAGATATATAGATATAGATATTCATATAGATTATTTATGTGGAAATGAAAGTATATGAAGAGTTATTTGGATATTTAATTGGTATTATGAAAATATGTGAGACCAAAGGTTTTGAGGTATTGATTTGAACACACAATCTTGCAAATCTCCCACGAGATATGTCCTCAGTTTAATCATCAATCTTAATTAGCCTTCCAATCCCGAGTCCAGTTTTCTTAAGGGCAAGAGAGTAGTAAAACTCAATTGGTAATCCACGCAGACAAACCCATAACATCATAGTATTGGCCGCTTCAACTGATGGTTGGAATTCTGGCTCCCATTGTCTGATACCAATGAATTGTTGTCCAAGGAACCATGGGCCTTCACTAAAAACCATCACAGTGTCTTTTTCAAACTCGAAGCGAGCAACATAATAGCCTTCTCCTAGCACTATACATTCCATTTTTTCGGGTGGCCATAATGCATCCAATTTTCCAATCAGGTACTGATAATTATATGTTCACCCATAGATTTTAAAAATTATATCATTTGTCTAATGGCAGCTGATTCGAGCTTCATTCTATTTGGACAAGTTGATTCTTGGGCTGCCAGACTCTTCATCAAGTTCTCCTTCCAACTTAGACACATCATTCTTTAATGAGGTGGCATGGATTTCTTCGGTGACTTTCTGGGGCCAAAGAATTCTTGTAAGAAACAGAGAGGCATTTGTTGTGGGGGATATAAGGTAAGTTAGGTGTTTTCAGGTGGTTGGTGAAGATGGTTGATGGGTTTGTGTGTTGGTTGTGGAGGTTTTGGTGTAGGATTGAGGCATCGGTGTTGGAAGGGAGTGAGAGATGATTGAGATTTTGGTATAAAGCATTTTTGGTAGGCTGAATAGGTTTTGGTAAAGGGTTGAGATTTGGGTGTAGGAGTGGCTTGTTTGTTTGGTCTAGTAGCTTGTGTGGTTCACCAATGGCCAGGACTAAGAGGCTTTCAATATAAGCTCATGAGAGTTTTTATCAAACACGTGGTGTGCTCAAATAAGGTAGTGCAAGAGGTTAAATTGAGGAGAATTAAAATGGTAGTATTCGTTTTTAGGGGTGTAATCATAGATGGGGGAGGTGAAATTGTTGGTGGTTTTAGTGAAGAATTGGAAACTATGTTGGCAGGAAGGGTTTGTTATGAAGATGGAGATTATTAGGGCTTAGACACAAGATGATGTAGGTGACAAGTAAGGGGAAGTAGAAGGAGATGTGAGGGGGAAATGGGGTTGTTATAGCATAAGGATAGAGGTGAAGTCACCGGAAAAAACAAGCATGTTTCTCAAAGTTACAATCTCCACCGGGGGGAAGGGAAGAACTCTACTGGTGAGAGCTGAACTGTGTGGCGCACTTTTCGAAAGCATTGCAATACTGGCAGTGGCAGGTAGCAGGTTTTTTTGGTTTGTTAACATGTCGCACCATACACACGTCATACATGTTTCTACACAAAACCAAGAAAACTGATGCTATATAGACTAATCCAACCCAAATCGCAAAACTCATTTTTCTTTCCCCCTCCTCCCTCCCTTCTGCCCAATCACACCAGTAACCATCCTCGTTATATCCATACTCACCATGTTCGAGATCTCTACCTCTTTTGTTATGTTGATATTGTTGTTTTGGTCATCTTCCTCTTCATGTTCTTCCATCTGATGTTAACTCTTTTCTCGGTTTGTTATTGATGGCTTTCTTTTTGTTTTTGGTGGCTCTTGTTTTGGTGGTGGGGGCAGTGGGTGTTGGGGTGGTAGTTATACATGTGTGTGTATGTGTCAGTGTTTGGTGGGAGGCTTATTTGGGTGGAATTTAGTGGCCAAAAAGGAAGGAGGTGGTCCAAAAGGAAAATGCAAAGAAAAGTAGTGGGACATGGGTTGGATTTTGGTTACTTTGGCAATGTGTTTGATAACTGTTATGGCATGCATGTGGCATGTAATGTCTGTACCGATTGAAAATTCAAAGTGTTTGGCAATTGGAGGACATTGCAAAAAAAATTAAAAGCAGTATTGTGATCTTGTGAGAACAAAGTGCAACTGATTAAATTCTTTTAAGGGCAAATTTTCATTTGCACCACTTTAAAGATCAGGGATCCAAGAATTATATACACTCTTAAGAATGTGACTTATCTGTATGGTACACGTTAAGATATACTTTTCTGACTAGCGTCAGATACCTTTTTAACCTTATTAGTAAAAAAATAAAATTTTAATTTTGGACATGTACTCGGCAAGTCTAGTATAACTTCAAATTTGGACAAACTAGTGATGCTAGAGTCATACTTAAAATTTTCTAATAAAAGCTAGTGATGAATAAAAGTTTTACTACAGAGGAGGACTTGAGAAAATGAGCGTTATCATTATAATTCTACATGTTTAGCACACTTAGCCTATAGAAAATGGATGATTATTGACTACTATGATTATTAGTCTAAAACATAAGAGTTGTTATCATAATATATGGATTTTCTTGTATTTAAAATACTTTAACTAAGTCAATCTATAATTTATAATACCCTAGCGTGTTCTGATGTGCTCGTGTCTTATTTTTGTCCCTTGTACATATCGGTGTTTGTGAGTCATTGATCCAACTGTGCACAACTTCCACCTAATAAAGATAGTAGTCACCGAGTGAAGATCATCTTGACAATTATTCTTGGCCTTTCTTTCAAATTTGATATTTTTTTCCTATTTATAAATTAGCAAAAGCAAAAGAGAACAAGATACGACGCTCATCAAGTTTACCAACTCTTCATGTATTTAACGAACCCTTTTTCAGTGATGGTTTTGCTAGGATGCAGAGGAAGTCAGTAACTTACTAAGAAAGAGGTGAAAAGGAAGTATGGTTGAGTGACATACATTGGTGCTCACAATGGGGGAAAAGTGGGGTTTGTTTGGCCTATTGTCACGCCAAGTCTTGAGAAAATTTACTATACCCGTGATAGAAAATAATCTCCTCTGTTAGATTGTATTTGTAATTGGTTAATTTCGCGGAAGCCATTGTAAATCTCAATTTCTTTCATGGTCATGATACTATCAACTTTAAGAAAGCGCCATTGAAAGGATGAGATCAAGCGTCAAAACAATATCATTCAACCTCCGTATGCACCATCATACATAGGATAAGGTAATGACCTAAACACTTAAGATGAACCCTTAGTTATTTTTAACTTACGTTGATTGGGATGAAAATAGAATTGGAAGTAATCCTATTATGACTCTTAGGTGATTTTAAAAGAAAAGATTTTCTAAACTATTTATGAGTTTTAAAAATATAGTTTGAGTCACAATTGGAACTCTCATTGACCAACACCCTTTAGCAATCTGATTTGATTCTAATTATTAAATTTTAATAAATTATACTTAAATGTCAACTAATTTTTTTTAAATAATCATTTAATTTATTTAATATTTATATAAAAATATATAAATAATTTGAATCGGATCATAATTAGATTGAACATAAGTATATCCAAATCCAAATCTTTCTTCCCCCGTTTTTAAACATGAATTATGTAGGGCTCGTGCCCAGCGCTCCAACCAAGAACCATTTGGATCTAATTTTTCAGAATTTCGACCTTAAACTCAAAGCGGTCCTGCTCCTCATAGAGGGACCGTTGTAAGACTTCCAGGGAAGCAAGTTTTCGTACAGAGAAGAATCCGAGAAATATAAGATATTGAATTCGAATTTGAAATAAAAAATTAATGCATATCCAGCAAATTAGATTCAAATTTAAATCAGAATTTGATCTACTGGCATAATTAGAGGTTGATTTTCCTTATGTATTACAAAACAGCCCCCATTTTATAATGAAAAATAATTAAGCCGACCCAAAGAGGAGGGCATAGAAGACCGAAAGAAGAGTCGAATAGAATTCCCAAATGGGAAATGAGAAATTAAATTTACGTGTATAATAAGTAATCTCTTCGTAAGAACAATGGTGGAAAAAATAAAAAAAAAATGTATTAAACATAATTGATTAGAATTTAGTTCTTATTATTTGGAATATGAAAGGAGATTGACGAGATATAGATTCGATTGTTAACCTTATAATTTAAAGTGATTCCCTGATTAAACTCATAAACTTTATATTGTGATCTTGAATGCCTTGTGTGCAAAATTAACTAGAATATCTCCAGCTTAGATTGATCTTATAATTTATAAACTCACAATACAATCATTCCAGATTTGTATTTGTAGTTATGCTTAAAAATTTTTAGGGGCCGATTTATGCTTGCTAGCTTTCGCAAGAGCGGTCTCTTTATAACATAAGAAATGAAATGGGAAAAGGTCAGGGAAGGCAGCACAAGGTTCGCTCTATTAGCTTGCTCAAGCGGTGCTCATAGTCGCTCGAGCATTGTTTGCCTTAGTCAGAATTGGAACGTGTTTTTCATTCCAACAACAACTGTTTTATGATCGCCTTTTCACCAATCGAGCAGTCGTTTCGCGACTTTGAGTTTTTTCATTTATTAAGACTATCCTTATTCCGTACCTATAAATAGGAAGAGCCTTTTCTAAGAGAGAAAATCATCTTTCGACCTTGAAAGTTTTGACCACAACCTAGATCTCTAAGACCCAAAAGTCTACTATTAGACATTCTACCCAACCTCACAACTTGGAGAAGAAGATCTTGATGGTTTGATAAACCCATTAGTGTGTGCATACCGGGGATCGTTGGTATGCCCATAATTGCTCAAGGCCTAGACGATCCGTGCAGTGGTGAAGTCCAAGTGAAGCGACACTAGATATTGGAGAAGGTCCTTCGATGAAGAGACAACAAGAAAATAAGCATCTAACCATAGTATTGGTTGAGATATAAGTCTCGAGTACTTGTATATTAACTTAGAGAGTAGTGGATTAGACTTTGGTGAACTGAGAAGGTTACTTGCAGTTTTTTTCGATGAGGGTTTTCGTGTCAACAAATTACTTGTTTTTTTTTTAATAGTTTATCGTATACATTTGTGATTGTTTGAACACATGCGCACTATGTGTTTGAAATTTTGATTGATTGATATCTATTCATTTGTGCAAGTTTGGAGTTTTGAGATCGACGTGAGATTGATTACGAGCGAATTAATTGAAGATTAATTTAATCAATCGTCATGTGCAAAGTGGGTTATGGTGAGTAAAGAGGTTCTCACCATACTTGTTATTATTGTACGATATGTGATGCGATACATAACATGAAGAAAATGATTACGTATCGCTTAAGTGTATCGGTTTGTACTGTATCGTGCGATACATGATACGATTCGATATATCCGATACAAGACAATACGTATGAGTTGTCCGATAAAGAGCGAAACATATCAAAAAAAATTTTCTTTGAATTTTAACTAGAAAACCATTCATTTTCACTTGGAAGTAATTTTTTCAAACACTAGGTAATGAACAACGTCATTTCACTATCTACAGTTTTAAAAAATAAGTCTTCTTTTTTATTCGTTCAATCGCGGGAGTAAATAGTTTAATTGTTAAAAATGTTATCCTCTCCACTTTAGATGTTAGAACTCGAACTCTCTAAATTTTGATATTGATAAATTATGTTAGAAACTTCAAGACTTAGATTGTTAATTTTTTGTTTTGGTTCTTTTAATCTCTTTAAATTGTTTTATGTATGAAATTTATGGTGAAATAAAATGTTATTATGACATTTTGTCATAGGTATATGTATTTTTAGTATCTTTTATAAAACTGCAAGTATCTTAGGATACATGATCTGTTATGATAGCAGTACACTGTTTTTGAAAAACGATATGCCTTCCGATACATGTTTTGACCTTGGTTCTCACATTAATTGCTAAATCTTTTTGGGAAGTGGTAATTGTGGTGGGTTAGGTTTTAATTGGTAATCAATTGAGCGTAAAATTGAAAAACCTATTCACCCCCTAGGTATAGTGTCTTGAGCTTCACGTGTGCAATCGTGAGAGAAAATCCACAACGTGTTCCCCCTCCTGGAACATCATCCTTGCAGATTATGTCAGTTTCACAAGGTCAAGAAGCATGGATCCCGGGTTTACTAGGGATATATAGGATGAGGTGCTACAGCCCTTCAATATATTTGCAATGGGGAACTTTGTGGGGAACTCTTTCTGTATGGTGCCTGGGAGGGTCCCTTTTTAGTTTTTTTTTGTAAGACTATTCAGCAGACTACTGAAAAAATAGCTGACCAAATTTCTTTCTTCCATTGGACATTAGCAATTGAGATCTTGATGGTTGGCAATTTGGTAGAAAGGGCAATTTTTATCACTAGCTAGTGTTGTATGAGCCAAGGTACTGATAACATAGTCAATCATCTGTTGTTGCGGGGACTGTGGCTCTTCTTTCCTTCTTCATTTCTCCTTGGATCTTGCCTTGGTCAATTCTGGTTGTACTGGTAACAGGAATGGATGCAGACTCAAAAGGAAGACTAAAGGGCATTGCATATTTTGTTTAAGTGTATCAATCGGTATTCATGTTTGTGGGTAATGGTGCATGAGTGGAGCAAATTTTTTAATTTGAAACATAAGCCACTAAATACGTTTTATAGTTGCCTTTCATATTTTTAGTATGGAAAGATCTTCTATATTGACATATTTTTTTACTAATTTCTTGTTTTCTACCAAAAAGATAGATCTTAACAACCTCAATTTGCTTAAAAGCTTTTTCCCTGCACGTATTCTCTTCGTTGCTTTGCTCTATCTGGTGCCGTATCATCTATTGTACCACAGGGTATTTCATCTATTTTACTATTTCAATTTGCTTTCAATTCTGGCATTTTTCTTCGCTTAGCCTAAGCACTAATGATGATTAGGTCTCCTTTTGCCCCTCCACCATGTGTCTTCTTTTCTTCATGTCAATATATATGTGTCGTAACTCCTTTTATCCCCAAAACTCATCATCTAGTTTGAAAAATCTACTCCCACATATTTGCTGTATTCTTGATTTCTGTTTTATTATTAACTCGTAACATCTCATTGTATAACTCATCATTCAAGTTACCCTTGCTCTTTATAATGTCCAATCTCAATCTCAGATAAATGATATCTTGTGCAAACCATGCATAGTGTCTTATTTCAGTATTATTTCTCGAGCTGTTACCACTGGTGTTGCTTTAACTCAAAAACTTTTCCTATTATAATAAATATTAATAATTGAATTCTATCTAATACAAAAGTCAGATAATAGCAACTGAGGGACATGAAACAGTTATGACACTTCTGTTTGGCTGAAGATGAGGCTTTTTAGCAGAGGTCCATTGACTTTGTTTTAGGCTTCAAAGTAGGTATGAGTTTTCTGCTCGGGCCATGGTAACTTCTGATTGAAAGGGAATGGGTCCATTACCATAGTTTTGCTACCAAGGGAACTTTTATCTTGATTGATGTGCAGTAAACTACAGTTATTTTCTCGTGCTTAGCTTTTCCAGCTTTATGTGTTGTTTTAGTGTAAAAGCTGCAAGCAAAGTACTTCTTGTCAGGGTTGGGTTTGTTGCCAACGTTTTTCTAAAGAAAACCCATTTTCTTGTATTGAATTTTATATTATTCTTGATTTTAGTCTTTGGCACCATGATGCTCCCTAATTGAATTTGGTGTTGACCTCTTTTTTAGAGTGAATACCTGATACCTTCTTTTTCTCCTTATAACTGATCTCAATTATTTACTAGGTGCATGAAGTACGTGACCTTTGCTGGGATGGGATTCCATATCGAGGTGCCTCGTGGTTAAGAGAGGAGCCCATGGAAAAAATATGGGAGCGCGTAATCTTAGTACCAGCATGTGGTGGTTTGATTGTTGGCATGTTGAACATGCTTCGAGGCACTCTAGAGGTCCCTACAGAAGGTATTTTGTTATCTCGAATAAAAGCTGCACTGGAACCAATTTTGAAAACCGTGGCTGCTTGTGTCACCCTTGGTACGGGGAATTCGTTGGGGCCAGAAGGACCAAGTGTCGAGATAGGTGCATCTATAGCTAAAGTAGTGGGTATTTTGTTTGATAGAAGTTCTCATAGAAGGCTTTCTCTTCGGGCTGCCGGCTCAGCTGCTGGAATCTCTTCTGGTTGGTGCTCCTAGTTGTTGTGATTTGTGGCAATCGTCATTTTGCATGCATTCATATGGTTCTTTCTTGACTGAATGATCTACTCTGATTTTTGGATTATAGAAGTCCTCCTATGATGCCCAGTTTGATGTGTGATAACACAGTGGAAGTATTGGAAGTTTTTAGACTTGATTTTGGATGTCATATATTCCTTCATATTCGATGAAAAAAATTAGTGTTTGTCCTCTTTTGTTTCAAATTATAATTCTACCGTTGCTTCTGTATTTTAAGGCAAATATAATCAACCCATTAAGAAGTAATATTCTCTTGTTATTTGTCCTTTATTTTGTCTGAAGTGTGATTGTTATGTTTATGCCTTACAGGGTTCAATGCTGCTGTGGCTGGTTGCTTTTTTGCTGTAGAGTCAGTTTTATGGCCATCACCAGCAGAATCATCCTTGTCACAGGCAAATACAACTTCAATGGTCATACTCAGTGCTGTAATTGCTTCAGTAGTTTCAGAAATTGGTCTTGGCTCTGAACCTGCCTTTACAATCCCAAATTATGATTTTCGTTCACCAAGTGGTAAGTTTTTTATCCACTTTTTTATGTTTTCTTTATTGCATGACACACTCCCACACACTAAATTAGGGGTGATGATACCTTCATCAGACCAGGATAAGTATATCTATTAATGCATGCCTTGTTCTATTTCATCACAGCAAACTGGTTCTCTATTACTATTTGTTTTCTTTTACTTAAATTGCAAGGAAAGATATTAATGTCCTTTCTAAAAGACAAAAACCACTTATGATAGTTGATACAAGCATCTCCAATGGCATGCAATTTGGTATTTCAATGCCAAAATTTGGCATAGATGGCAAAAAAGCATATCCAGTGTGTTAACAGTTCTTTTTTATATTAGATGTAAGTTAACTAGTAGGGCAGATCTACTGCACGAGGCTCCCGTCATTGCGTGGCCTCGTCTGATGAAGGTATCCAGCCTTTTCGTTCACCAAGTGCTGTTGCTGCGATTCGAACCCGTGACCTCTAGGTCATAATGGAGCAATCTTACCGTTGCGCCAATGCCTGTCCTCAAGTTAACTAGTGTAGGTTAATATTGTTATTACCCTAAAATTACTCAAGTTATAAATAAGTGAGTGTAGGGAAACCTAACCTACACAACTGATTATTATTCTCATTTTTTTCCTCTCTTTTCTCCGTGCTCTTTTCTTTTTCTTTCTCAAACTCTAATACCTATTTTACAGATTCCACTTAGTATCAAAGCACATCATCTCAACAAAACAAAAAAAACCTCATAACCTAAAGTTCCGGAAAAAAAAAATTATGTTCGTTGTAGACATCATCATTGACGACGATGTCATGCTGACGTCAGTCTTTAGGTATTTATGGTATTTTTACCAATTTTTTTTAGGTAGTTTGGATTGTGTTTTCTATTTTCAAAAGGATTTTTGAAAAACATGGCCTTGATTTTGTGATCTGAATCTCTGGACTAGTCTAAGCTATTTCGACCTCTTGTTTTGCACCTGAAAGGTGAAAGGTGAGACTAGGGCATAGGGGTCAGTTGTAATTGTCCCATGCCTTGTTGAGTTGTTTTTGTGGTTTGGAGGCTGTCGACAGTATCTTGGCTGGTTGTACTTTTCTGGTGGTTTTGTTGGTTCCAGATGTTGTGAGGCTTGATTTCCAATTTGTTGCGTTGTGCAAGTGCCGATTTGAACTTGTGCACATCCCTGTGTGTTGCCCAACCCTCTTAGGCTGATTTGGATGAGATTTTGTGCTCCCAGGGTACTTTGGCTACTGCTTCTAAGGCTGAACAGTGATGACACTGGTAACACCTTCTGGTTTTCTTAGAATTTTCTGGCCTCTGGGTGTTTCTAAGTCTATTGGTTTGTTCTATCTCTACTTGGTGGTTTGTGACTTGGTACCACTGTGATTTGATTATCTTGGGCAGTTTCTTTGACTCCATTTTTGGTATTTTTTGTGATTGTCGTGGTTTGGCTGTGGGTTGTAATATGACGACTTCCGAGGAGGTGAATGATACGTCGGTTGGTGATCCGGTTCGATAGGTCTATTCCGTGGATGATCAAGTTAGGCAAATTACTTTTGTGAAGTTAAATGGAATCAAATATTATTCTCGGTTATCCCATCAAGGTTTTTTTTGCGTGCCAAACAGAAAATCAAGCATTTGACTGAAAGTAAAGACTTCCAAAAATTGTGAAGACTAGTGGAGTGAAAATTCTTTGGGGATGACCTGCTTGTGACATAGTATGGAGCCTGGCGTAGTTTCGAATGTTCAACTTCTTGATACAACTAAGAAGATTTGGACTCTCTTGAGTAGATGCACTCATAAGAACATTAATTTGTCCTGAATCTATGAATTTTTTGAACTTATGTTTAATATCAAACAAGGGAGTAAGTATCTCGCAGAGTATTATGGTCATAGTTTTAAAACTCGACCCGAACATCAATTTGGGGAAGGGACTAGGTCAATGGATGACTAGTTTAACCGTTGTGTCACTGGTCGAACTGATCGTATAATAAAAAAATAAAAAATAATTATAAATAGGCTAAAAAATCACAATAATTATGAAAATAGCATGCTTAATGTATATTAGATCAAACAAAAACCCCTAAAATCATCAAACATGTATACAATGCATTCAACTTCGAGTCTTCGATTGAGAGATGTGCTGAGCTTGAGTACAACGAGCACAGAGAGAGAGAAAGATGATTGACCAACCAACCAATGAAGACCAGTCACCTCGTCAGAGTTGAGGAGAAGTAGAGGCAAAGATGGATTAAAATTTGGGCAAAAATGTCCTAGAACCTGCCTTTTATAGCATTTGAATTAAACTGTCCAGTTTATTCTAAACCATCTGCTTCAGCGGGTTTGTTACAAAACCGGTCGAGTCAGCGGGTTTTGTTCGGTTCCATTGCTCAAACAATCTAATAGCTAAACCGACTAGATTCACCAGGTCAACCCGCGGGGCTGTACTGATTTTTAAAACACTGATTATGGTACTTTTGAAAAGGTGATGGGAGAAGCTTTTGTTTTATCAACCATTGACTGCGGATGTAGAAGTACAACGATGATAACGTAAAGAGTTTTAGGAGGTTCTATTTTTGTCTTGTCTTAATTTTGAATATGGTGTGTTAAAAGATCAGATTTTGGCCAGTAAAAAGCTTCCAACTACTGCTAATGCTTATTCCCGTCTTTAGAGAGCATTTCTGACCAGTGGGACTCCCTCACCCTCTCAAGAGTCCGTTGATTTACTCTCTAGTGACGATAATCGTGGTGGTCGTGACAATCGTTCTGAGTGAAAATATTCTTATTGTGAAGCTGTTGTACATATTGAGGATTATTGTTGGGATAAACACAAAAGACCTTTTCATGCTAATCATGTTTCTGGTAATTTGATTTCTCTTGTATTTTAGCCTTCGACTGGTGGACTTGCTAATTTACATCTGGCTCTCATGATGATCTTACCTCTCAGCTAAGTCAACTCATCCATCTGTTGTCTTCACTCCGTTCCTATTTACCTACTTGAGCCGCTGGCTTAGCCATTGTTGGTAATTTTGCACACGTACCAGCATAATCGGTTTCACTATCTTGGATTATTGATTCGGGGGCTAGTATACTCATCTCTTGTATATCCTCATTTTTTTTTTTCTAATTTTCATTCTTCTAATCTAACACTCGTATTGTTTTAGCTGATGGTTCCTTAGGTCGGTACCTGGGGCCGGTGATCTCCATTTTACCGACTTCATGTTATTAACATTTGGTTTATTTGTCCATTAGTTTTCATTTAATTTGTGATTCAATTAACCAAGTCATTACAGTGCTCAATGACCTTTTTTTTCATCTTGTGTTTTTCAGAATCTCAAGACGAAGAAGGTGATTGGTTTAAGACATTGCTATTTGGATTCCAAGTAGCAATTCCTGCCTTGAGTGCTCCTGTGTCTCCAAAGGTTTAATCAAGTTATTCCTAGTTTAAGTCCTACTATTAAGTTAGAATGTGAGGCTTGTTAATTAGGCAAGCATCACTATAGTTATTTTTTCTGCTAGTAGTACGAGTTATCCATTTAGTCCTTTTGCTGTTATTCACTCTGACATTGGGGGTCGTTCAAGAATAAAAATTATTTTTGGATTTCATTATTTTGTGATTTTTGTTGATGATTATTTTGTATGATTTGGTTGTTTCTTATAAAGATCGTTTTGAATTGCCTAAAATTTTTCTTACCTTCTACAATGAAATTTTTGTACAGTTTGATAAATGAATTAAGATATTTCGTTTCGATAATGCTCTTGAGGATGTACAATCTTTTGTGCACATAATTTGTGTTGATCATAGTATCATTCATCAGACTACATGTCTACAGACATCCCAACAAAATAGTGTTGCATAATGTAAATATCGTCATTTATTGGATGATGTTTGTATCCTCATGTTTAACATGCATGTTCCTTAGCCTTATTGGGTAGACACTATTCTCACTACAGTCTATCTTATTAATCGGATTTCTTATCCCATTTTAAGTAACAAATTTCCGTTCTCCTTGTTCTATCCTGATACATCGCCTTTTGGTCTGTCAGATGTATTTGATTGTGTTGTATTTGTTGATCTTCTTGGTTTGGATTAGGCTAAACTTTTACCACGTTCGATTAACTATCTTTTTGGATACTTTTGTACTCATAAATGTTATCGTTGTTATGACCCCGTCTCTCTCCGATATTATGCTAGCATCAATGTCACATTTTTTTAGTCTTTTTTTTTTTCTAATTCAAGAACTATTCTTTTCCTAGATTTAATCTTTACTAGTCAAGGGGGAGCTCATATTGCCTTTTGTACCGGATGGTGTATCTTCTCTCTTTGGCTTTTGACCTTGCATTGTAGGTTTAACGTCATTCTATGAATAGACTTGGTGTTTTATATACTTCAGCCCCCGACCTACATATGATTCTAGTTGGGTCATTCCTCCTAAATTGTCTGATTTGCCTATGCACGGGGAAAGGTACTCGTACTTGTACCCAGTACCTTATTCCTAATTTTCTTTCTTTGCATTGGTTTTCCTCATCATTTCGTTGTTTTGCTTTTGTATTGTCTTATGTCTCTATTCCTAACTCTTTGAAACTGACATTAACATCTTCTGGATGGAAACTGACTATAGAGGAGGAAATTAAGGCATTTCATGACAATCATACTTGGGAACTCACCTTTCTTCTGTCTGGTAAGTAGCTTGTTAGTTGTCGTGGGGTGTACATTGTGAAATATCATCCTGACGGTTCTGTTGATTGGTTGAAGGCACCGTTGAGATCTCAGTAGCTTGTGAGGGAATGAAGTCAGGCTCCCATTTTCGAACAGTTAAATAGTGATTCATTATTACCCATGGCCCCCCTGTGAACACCTTTGCACAATCCTCTTGTAGTTGGAATCTGAAGAGAAAGAACCCATTATCAAGGTCCACTGCTTCAAAATCTCCTTGAAGGCACCAAATATTTCGGACCCTGTTACACAGCATCTTGTACCCAATACTCCTCCCCAGAAGCTTGATTAACAGGCCATCCTTCCATCTATCCCTGATTCTGCGTAGGGTTTTTTGAGAGAGCTTTATTCTCGGGCATAGTTCGTCTGATAGATCAATCAATGTAGTGTCATTTGTGTATGTTTCCTGTCTTTTGCATGTCACCCTCTGATGAGTCTTCATAGGTGGATTCTTCAAAGTAAATGACATTTGTTTCCTCCAATAGTGCAGCTTTATAGTTGCGGGCCTTTGGCATCTTTTCATCTATTCAGGTTTTGTCGTTTAGAGCTTGCTTTGTCATCTCAGGTGTGGTTTGCAGATCGACAAACATTTGTTCAGCTTCTTGGGAGCAGTGATGTTCCTTGACTTTTTTTGGTGTTCCTTTGGAGGTGATCCTCCTCCACTGATTGTGAAGGTGGTCCCTTTCCTTCTCCCCTGTTGCCTTAGTTAGAGAGAGAGTCTAGAGAGAAGGCAGAGAAAGAGAATTCGGGCTCAACTCAGAGTGGGGTGAAGTCTTTGATTGGTTGGGAAATTGATTTATTTCATAATTACACGCCCTAATATTAAATATGTTGTTGGTGTGGTTAGTCTATTCATACATGCCCCTCGTAAGCATCGTCATCCATAACTTTTGTTGGTTTTTCTAACATTGATTAGGCAAGTAGTCATAGTGATAGGCGATGTAATTTTGGCTATTGCACATTTGTTGGTGGTAATCTTGTTACTTGGCGCAGTAAGAAGTAAAACGTGGTTGTATGTTCTTGTGCAGAGACTGAGTATCGTGCTATAGCATGTACTGCATATCAGATGTTATGGGTCCGTTCTTTCCTTCGTGATATGGGACTTGTTGTGTCTTCATCTATGAAGATGCACTATGAAAATCAGACAATTATTTTCATCGCAAGTAGTCTGTATTTCATGAGCGTACCAAACACATTGAGGTGGATTGTCATTCATTCTAGATTTCTTGATGCGAAAGGAGATTATCTGCCCATATATCAAGTTTGGTGATCAACTGGGCACATACTGACATTCTTACCAAGTCATTGGCTCGGTTTGCTTTCAGTTGTTTATATTTCAAGCGGTATATTTTTTATCTTTGTGCTCTATCTTGAGGGGGAGTGTTAAAATTCTTATTTTCTATATTAGACATAAGTTTAGTGTAGGGTAATGTTGTAATTACTCTAATATTACTCAGTTATAAATAAAAGAGTGAAGGGCAACCCTAATCTACACAACTGATTAGTGTTCTCAATCTCTTTCCTCTCTCTTCTCCCTTTTTCTCTTTTCTTTTTCTTTCTCAACCCTAATATACCAGATTCAACTCAGTGGAATTTAGCTCGGCGAATGACATATTTCAAATTTTTTGCGACAAGTTGATCATCACTTTCTTCAAAATTATTATTTTGCCATCACATAATGCCACATTATTCTTTTCAGTTTGTTTTGCTAAGAATTAAAGTTCTTTCAAATACCAAATATCATGTTAAGAAAGTACCAAATACCAAAGTACAAATTAAAGACATTGCAAGTACATTCAATTTAGACACACTACCTTAATCTTTCCCTCCTTATCGTGCCCAATCCTGCGCGAGATCATGACAAATGGTAAGATTAACGGCAAGAGAATGGGTTGTTGGTTGCAATTGATGTCTAGTTGATATGAGGGGCTAATGTCTATGAAATTTATGGTTTCAATTGGTGCAAATCCAATCTCCTCAATTTAAGATGATTAGCAGTTCTCTGAAATCCTATTTAAAAAATAGAAAGATTAGGCTCCCCCTTTTGCCAAGAACAGACTAACAGGGTACCCAACTACCCTTAATCTAGACCTATTACTGGATAATCCATACGTAGAGCCCAAGAATGTGAACTATGTCCCACATCGGGACTCTTGAGTGTGTGTGTTTGTGTTTAAATACCTTCAGCTGCCTTCTCCTTTTTAAGGAGTTGTGTAGTTGTTTGGTTGTTTCATCAAAAATGATGTTGTCCCGGGACTTGTCCCACATCGGGACTCTTGAGTGTGTGTGTTTGTGTTTAAATACCTTCAGCTGCCTTCTCCTTTTTAAGGAGTTGTGTAGTTGTTTGGTTGTTTCATAAAAAAAAAAGAATGTGAACTATACAAGTTACCAATAGGATTGATTAAATGAAGCAAGGCTTTGGTGTATAGAGAAGACCTCAAGACTAGCAATAGAAACAATGGAATCCACTGGTAGTTGGCAAGTGAAATTGTAGTGTTGTCAAAAAGAGAAGGGTTCTGTTTCCACAAATCATTGGAGCGCAAAATATAGCATTTTGGCATTTTAGCTGGCCAAAATATAGCATTCATGGTTCAAAGTATCGGCCGAGTCCGAGTCAACTCGGTCGAGTCGTATCCGTCTCAACAGTTGCCGATCCGATAACGATACACGTTACACCAATATAACGAGATTCAGCTGAATCGGTCCCGACTTGGTTATAACTCGATGGTATCGGCCCAACCCGGAGCTACATCGGTTGGACTTGGCTGAGTCGAACCGAGTCAGACCGCTATGGTGCAACTAGATTGGAAAATTTGGGCAGAAAAAAAGAGAAAGGAAAAAGAAAATGGACGAGACTCACAGTGAATTGGCTCCAACTCGGCTGATTCGCACAGAATAGTCCACCAATATTGAGGAAATTCCAAAAAAAACAAGGAAGATATAAAGTATAAGAAGACACACAAAATCGAAGAATCACCTTGACCAGAGGGCCGCTTCTTCTTCTTCTTTCAGTGGAGACCCATCGCAGATTAATATTAGTAGAAACCCTAGGTTTACAGATCGAAAAATCGTCAATCGTCAATCGCATAGTCTCAGACTCCATTGGTCGAAAAATCGTCAATCGCATAGTTGTAGTTCGCCGATCTCTCACTTTTCGCCTCTCGCTCACTGTTCGCTTCGACTGAGAGTTCTCTTTCTTTCTCTTTCCCTCTCTCATGACTGAGAGCCAAGTAAGGAAAAAACATAGACCAACACCCCTTTTTTTGCTTTTGATCACACGCGTGTGTTTATACTTTATTGGCCCTTACTCCTTATGTATGGAAAATCCCTAATTCGATTAGTAAATTATTGGGAAAAAATAATTAGAAGAAAAAAGAAAATCAAATTAGGACAATGACTCATTAATTTATTAATTGAACACAAAATTATTCATTTAAAGTATTGAGATCTACTCGTACTTGTCAAATTTATAATTGATGGATACATATTCGTTGTTCTTGTTTTTATTTTAATTTTTTTTAAAAAATTAGGTACTAGTAAGTTAAAAAAATATTCTAATATCATATGTTTAAAGTTTAGTGTGTCTTTAAATAAAAACATTCAATATAAATGATGATAAATATTTTCGATAGCGTCCTTATAATTCTTTTTTATTATGTTTAATATGTTAAATAATGTATTTTTGGAATATAACGCATGAATGATGATATTTACATATTTTTCATGATTTTTTAAATTTTTTTTGAGTCTTCTATCTAGCACTTTGAGCGGATCGGCCGATACTACGCCGCGACGCTGCGACCGATGTGTCTCAGTGCCCTCCGAGTCGATGACCGATACCGCGACTTTGAACCATGATAGCATTGGCACGCTCAATATGACACAAAACCGTCGGAGATGCTCTAAGGATTTAAATTCAAGTTTATTTAAAGTAGTTGAGATCTTTAGGTGATAATAACTTTTGCCCATTTGAAACAGAAGCTGATTGGGGTCATTGTTGGTGCAGTAGTGAAAATATAGAGCTAACATTGTACGATTGTGGGTTCGAACTCGAGTGCTGCCATTTTGTACAAATAATACCAAATAACAGGTCAATACTAGGTCTGCCCTTTAACACATTGGACTTATAGGAGACCAAGTTGATTACGACCCTCAAGACCCTATATATGTTTTGCAAATATAGGCTTAGTACTTTTTTTTGTTGATCAGACACCTAATCTATTTGTCAATCGGTTAAGAGGTGCAAGCCCAAACCTGACTCATTTTAGCAAATGCGCTAAAAATGTAAACCCGAGCCCTTGAAAAAATTTGGACAGTTTCAGTCAATTTGGTGCATTAGGTCAAAAGTTGCACTCTGCACTAAAGTGGGTGAGCATATAAGCTTCCACATCTTCAAACTTGGCAGACCTCTCCTCTTGTAGGTTCTTGTTTGGCAAGTTTGTCTTTTCAGTTTTTTCTTTTTGAATCTTACTATTTTTTTTGGTCACCAATAATTCTTTCACTCATAGTGACTCTCTTATGCATTAGTGTACTGTTCCCCATCCTCTATCTGTCGGATGATATTTGGTGAATGGGAAAAATAAGATACCAATTGGCTAGATCCCGCCCAACGAGAACATTATGGAGAAATAACAGGCTAACATCGAAAGAATTCAAGTAATGTTAACAGATTAAATAAGGACATTTGAAGTCCTTAGGTCCTACTCAAATTGAAGGTGAATAACAATGGAATATAATCAAAGGTTCGATGCGTAGTCAAATGCGGAAAATGGTTATTTGGGAACTGTTTCAAGTGTAGAGGCTCATATGAAAAATGTCCTACGAATTTTTATTGACGTTGGCGAGAGAGTGACATTATGAGATATGGAAAAAATGAAAGTGATGCTCTCTTCCATATTTTGATGGTTATCTATGCTGGCGAGGATAGGAAAACTACATTATCTTTCCTAGACTTGTCAAAATCCGACACGACACGATTAATCGACACGAATTAAGCAGGTTTAGGTAAGACCTTAATGGGTTTGGATGGTAAACAGGTTGACCCGCCAGACACATTTAATAAACGGGTTGTGTTCGGGTGAGACCTGTCAACCCGTTTATCACCCGTTTAAATAAAATTAATATAATAATAAATTAATAATTATTTTAAAAAATTAGTCAGAATTTTTTATTAGTGACATCAGTAGAAAATATATAAACCATCTAAAATTGTTAGATTGTTAGTTTTATAAAGTTATATAACATTTTTAAACAAACAGGTAAATGGGTCTAACAGGCGGTATACCGTGTTAACTCGACCCTACCCAACATGACTTGTTTAAAACTAAACGGGTTAAACGAGTCGTGTCGTGTTACCCGTTTATTAAACGGTTCGTGTTCGTATTGAGGTTTTTCACCCATTTATTAAACGTGTCGTGTATAGGTTTACATGTTTTTCACCCATCACCCGTTTAACCCGACACGTAACTGTTTAACCTGACATGATTGACACTCCTAATCTTTCCTAATGATTTAGTGAAAGAAAGCAAGTTAGTAGTGTCGTTTACTTGTTCTGTTTAAAGCAAAAATGTACAATAGGGTAGTGCAATCACTAGTACAACCTCATGGGATATCAAAGTTTCATCTATGCTGTGCCTTAGTTTGGATCTCATTAACGTGGCTAAAAACATGATGATGTGAAGTTTTTCCATTTGTGTTCAATACATAAGTTGTGTGATCTGTGTCTTCATAAAAAGATTATTAGCAACAAAAAAAACTGTTAGTCATAAGGAATATAAAATGAAAATACTGTAGTGACCTAAAACATGTCACTGATCGCATATAACTCTCTAACATGAGAGATTGATACCTAAAAAGATGTAAAAAGTAAACTTTTGCCTATAATTCCACTTAGTTGAAATAGAAAAATAATATTAAGGTTAGAAAGATGTAGAGAAAGAAAGAGAGAATGGAAAAAAAAAAGAAAGAAAGAAAGATAGAATAATTTGTGTGTAGGCTCCGTTGCCCTACACCACCTTATGTATAACTAAGCAATGTTTGAGTAATTACAACATTACCTTACACTAATTAACACAACTCAATATATAAAATAAGAACTTTAGCACTCCCCCTCAAGCTGAAGTATAAAGATAAAAAATGCCCAGTTTTGAATAAAAACTACTGAATGCAGACCGAGTCAATGGCTTGGTAAGAATATCACCCAGCTTATCCTCACCTTCCATATCAATTGGTCTCGAAAAAAATGACAACCCACCTCAATGTGTTTGGTACGCTCACGGAATACTGGATTACTTGCAATGAAAATAGTTGTTTGGTTGTCACAATACATCTTCATAGGGGAAGGCACACCAAGTCCCATATTACAAAGGAATGAACGAACCCATAACATCTCACAAGGCAATAGCACGATATTCAACCTTTACACTAGAGCGGGCAACTACATGCAGTTTCTTACTACGGCAAGTAACAAGATTACTTGCTACAAACATACAATAATCAGACGTAGACCGTCTATCACCATGACTCCCTGTTCAGTCAGCATCAGAAAAATCAACAATAATAGTCCTTTCTGTAGAGCTCCTTTTAGATATTGGAGGATACGACAGACAGATAGCCTCCCAATGACGCTTACGAGGAGCATGCAAACACTGACTAACTACACCAACAACATGCATGTAACTGTGACATAAATTAGTTTACCAACCAACCTTCGATAACGCCCTATATCGTCAAACACCTCACTACTCTCAGAGTCTAACTTAACTGTAGGATCTAAAGGTGTATCAATCGGACGCGCACCAAGAGTGTCCGTCTTAGATAAGTCCAATATGTATTTTCGTTGGCATAAACTGATACCCTTCTTTGACTGAGCAACCTCAATTCCTAGGAATTATTGAAGGAGGCCCAAATATTTGGTGTGAAACTGCTTCCCCAAATAGACCTTGAAGCGGGCAATACCATTTGAGTCATTATCACTAATGATGATGTCGTCGACATACACAATGACAATAATAATGCCTCTAGCAAACTGACGAATGAAGACTGAAAGATCTGAGGTAGAACGCTTAAAGTCAAATTGAAGTATAATAGTATTAAACTTATCAAACCAAGCACGTGGTGATTGCTTCAAGCCATAAAGTGCTTTCTTCAACTGACAGACTAATTGTTCTTGGCCAAGAACATAACCTGGGGGCTGACTCATATACACCTCCTCCAACAAATCTCAATGTACAAAAGTATTCTTTATGTCTAGTTGATACAAGGGCCAGTCAAAATTGACTGCAATAGAAATAAGAACTCTAATAGAGTTCTAATTGAGCAACTGGAGAGAAAGTCTCACAATAATCCACCCCACAAGTCTGGGTATAGCCTTTAGCAATCAACCGTTCAACAGACCCATCAGGGTGATATTTCGCAGTGTAGATCTATCGACAACTGACAAGTTGCTTATCAGAAGGAAGAAAAGTGAGGTCCCAAGATTGATTGTCATGAAGTGCCCGAATTTCCTCATCCATAGCAAGTTTTCATCCAGGAGATGTTAAAGCCTGTTGTAAAGAACTAGGAACAAATATAAAAGACAGGCTTGAAGCAAAACAACGAAAAGATGAGGAAAGTCGATGTAAAGAGACAGTTGGAAATAGGGTGTTGAATATAAGTACGAGTACCTTTCCGTAATGCAATAGGCAAATCATACGAAGGTGTAGACAGCTCAGGAACAAGGACCTCAGTAGAAGTAGGCATTGGTCGGTGAGTTGGAGCATATGGAACAACTAGTCTATCTAGAGAACGACTATAAACCTGCAAGAGAAAAAGTATTCCCTAAACTAGAAAAAAAAAGAAGTCGACTCAAAAAATGTAACATCGGCACTGACATAATACCGACGAGAGATGGGATCAAAACAACTATAGCCTTTCTGACTACGGGAGTATTCTAGAAAGACACACTTAACTGAGCGAGGGGAAAGCTTATCCCGTCCTGAATCTAGAAGATGAATAAATACAACACAACCAAAAACCCGAGCGATAAGGCCGAAGGGTGATGTATTAGGATAGAGTAAAGAGAACGAAGATTTGTTATTTAAGACAGAAGAAGACATCTAAATAATAAGATAAACTACAATGAGAATAGCATCTGCCCAGTAAGGCTTAGGTGCATGCATGTATGAGCAACATCCAATAAATGACGATGTTTATGTTCTGCAACACTATTTTGTTGGGATGTCCGTGGACAGGTAGTCTGATGAATAATACCATGATCAATACAAAATGTATGCATAAATGATTGGACATATTCAACAGCATTATCAGAACGAAATATCTTAATATGTTTCTTGAACTATACTAGAATCTCATTATAGAAGGTGTAAAAAATTTTAGACAATTCAAAACGATCTTTCATAAGAAACAACCAAGTCATACGAGAATAATCATCCACAAAGATCACGAAATATAAAATTCAAAAATATTCTTTATGCTTGAAGGACCCTAAATGTCAGAATGAACAATATCAAAAGGACTAGATTGGTGACCTGTACTACTAACAAGAAAAGAACTACGGTGATGCTTGTCTAATTGATAGGCTTCACATTCTAACATAACAGAAAGACTCAACCTAGGAATGACTTGACGAAGCTTCTGCAGTAAAGGATGACCCAATAAAAAATGCGACTGGATTGGAGACACGATAGTACTCAAGGCAGGAACTGCAACTCTGGAATCCAAATAGTACAATCCATTTTGCTCATGCCCCGAACTAATCACATTCTTGGTCTAGAGGTCTTGAAAAACACAATTAAAGGGAGAAAATGTCATTGAACATTGTAAAGACTTGGTTAATTGGCTCACAGATAACAAGTTAAAAAGAAACTGAGGGACAAATAAACTAGATGGTAAAGACATGGATTCAGTAAGATGGAGATTACCAGTCTCATGCACTGGTCTAAAGGAACCATCAGTTAACACAATACGAGAGTTAGAAGGGTGAAGCTAATTGGGCTGCTACATTTGCAAAATTACTTGTAGTGGCCAAACCGACATCTAAAGTAGGCATATAGGAAGATAATTGCTGGATGAGCTGTCTGAGTTGAGAAGTAAGTTCATCATGAGAGCTAGATGTACATGGAGTATGACCACCGGTCAATGTGGTGTCGGCTCATCAAAAACTTGATTAGCATATGCTGGTCTCTCATGTTTATCCCAATAATAATCCTCAGCGTGTCCAGTAGCACCACAATAATAACATTTCCAATTAGAATGATTACTACGACTGCCACAGCCTCCTCTACCAGCACCTTTGTAACCACGACTATCACACCTCCACCCCGGATCACGTAGGGTGGGCGGCGGACCAGTTATCAAGGTCTTAACCAACCAACTCTGTACATAATAAATGCAAACTATAGAGGAAGACAAATAACAAAGTGATCCAATCCACTGACCTAATGAATACCAGAAGAATAAACTAAACATCACCAACATCATTACTAAATTCATGTAAAACCATAATCAAACTATAAGGTTGACAACTCTAAACATAAGCAACATTGTTCCCAAAATAATTACATATTTGTCTCAAAACTATAAAAGACATTTATTCCTGAAGACCTACAATAAAATAAATATTCAAGTCCTCTAATCCCTTGTCTATATGTGGACTTATTCTTCACCGTGATTTTCACCTGAAAAATGTTAAATGCTTGTATGAGCACAACGGCCTGTGAATAGCAACCAACTTTAATGAGGTGTGAAAATAAATCACACAGTTTATATACAAAAATAAACTTTAATACATACATAAGTACAACAAATTATATCCCAACTCCTCTCACATAATCATTTAAACAAAATAATCTCATGTTCACAAATAACTTTATAAATAAAAAGACATTTATAACCCAAAAAACTCGCACACATTAAGTCTCAAATACATTTGTCATATCATGTTTGTTACTACTAACCTGGTAACTGGTTCCGTTTCTTGTCATCACTAGCCTGATGACTGACCCCTATGTGCACATTCTTATACCGATCACGCCGGTATACCTTCAATCTCGTTACCATTCAGACCTGATAACCAAGTCTCCGTTTCATAAAACACGATTTTAACACATAACAAAACTGTCGTTTTAGTCCCAACACATACAAAATTTTCCTTTCATCATCAAAACACATTTAAGCAATGATATAAAATCATCGTACAAGTTTTTAAAATTCGCATGTATAACAATTTACAATTGCAAAATATTTAATTACAACCCCAAACATCAATATATATATCATATATATGCAATATCCACACACGCACCAACACGTTTAATATAGAAAATCCTCCCAAAAGAAGTAATAAACTACTCACCTTGATGCCTAAAATCCAATTCAAAGCTCTTTTTCTCAACCTCAATGCAATCACCACCTAATCCAAAATAACATATAACGATCAATCCCTATTGCTAACTTCGTCATTTCGCGATTGTATATTTAATTTACGTACTTCCTACCCATTGATATATACTTAATATATCATTTACATAGAAATAACATTCTTAATGTCAGCTAATAGAGTATGGAAGTAACCTGGGGAGTTTATAAAATGTTTCTAAAGTTCTAGGGTCAAATCATAATTTTTGAAACTTTTGGGGTCAAAATGTAATTTCCTAAAAATGAATTTTCTGTTTTCAAGGCTTCCATAAATTTTCCAGAATAATATTTAAGGTTATAGAGACCCATTTTTGAGAATACAACCTCGATTTGATTTATTAGAGTAACCTTTGATTTTTAAAAACTTAATCCAAACTTTTAGGGGTCGTTTCAAACTTTCAGAAATTTTTCAAGACTCGGGGGCTTTTTTGAAATGACAATATTTGTTGCAAACATATTGGGTCAGTTCTGTAAATTACCAAGTTCTATGGTGGTCAAGATTGAGTTTATAAAAATATAGGGGTCAAAATAAGGTTTCTTGTAACTAAAGGGGATGTTTCTCTAATTAATGGGATTTCATCTTTCTCCATCATACGGAGTCCAGATTGCATGTTCTGCAACTTAGAAAGTCCAACCCCTTTCCCCTAATCTTTTTCCTTTTTCTTTCTTTTCCAACATATTGATTGTACGTATTAAATCCCAAACAATTTCAAACATTACTTTAACCTAATAACTTCAAGAATTTAAAAAGAATTACCATGAGACGATTTACATCTTTATTATTATGTCTCAATATATATATAAAACCTAGCATCTTGTGATTTAATAAAATGTAAAACCCAAAAAAAAAGTAATGAATCCATACCTTTAATAAATCCTACTCTTTTTTCTTTTTCCTCCCTTTCCTTTTCTCTCTCTCATGTAAATTTTTTTTTCCTTGTTTGATGCCACTTGCTTTGGTCTTCTAGGGTTTTACCTATCCAACAATACTACCCTATTTAAAGCACATGTAGAATTGTCTTAATAGGTCTCTTTAGAGGTAAGACTTTCCTTAAAACTCATTAGTCCCTCTTTAGTTATTATTACTATTATTTTATAATTACCTTTGGTACCCAATACACTAAATAATTTTTTTATAGTTTAACCATAAGACATTAGCGTACAACTAATTCTGAATTTATAAATAATTTGCTCTCTTTTTATTTATCTATTTATTTATTAGAAAAGTCCAAACACATACCTGTATTGGGTATTATAACCACCGCCACCTTGAGTTGGAGGCATAGTTTTAAAACCTGGCCCGGACATCAACCCGGCAGAGGGACCGGGTCAATGGGTCACTGGTTCAACCGTTGGGTTACTGGTCGAACCGGTTATATAATAAAAAAATAAATAATAATTAATAGACTAAAAAATCACAATAATTATGCTAATAACAACAAACATGTAAAGTTAAATACAGGCAATAATTCCAACCTCATCTCATTTCACAGCATAAAAAAACCATAAACACATATAAAATTGCCTTCAGAATATAAGCCCAATCCCAGATGATATTGGCGTGCATTTTTAGATTGTATGAATAAAGGGATGGATAAATCTCCGCTGAAACAAACATACAAAATTAAACATCTTGAAGACATAGTAAGAGGGAGGTCTAACCTTAACGTAGTAAGCCTTCTTGATCTCCGCTGGAGATGCATTCGTACCAATTCCCAATATGTCATAATATTCAGTCTCCTTCACCATAGCTTAAAATCGGAAAATTCTTGATACAAACAAGATTTCAAGCCCTCAGTGACTCAAACTAAGAAAAGAAAATTAAACAAAAATAAATTACTCTTCCTACATTTATATATACATGAACACACAATAAGCCAGACCAAAAAAAAAATACAAATTGAAATTCAAGAATAAAGACTGCAACAAAGCCCCTATATTTCAAGCCTAAAAATTTCTAAAATCAATAACATCCCAACAATATTGTAACCCACAAAAAAAAAAAAAAAAAAAATGCAACCCACAAAGTGTACATATTACTGTTAGACAGTAGTATACCTGTTGCGGTGCCTGGTGGTTGTCGTCGATCTGTTGTCTCGATGTAGATGGAGCTCTGAAGTAGTGAAGGTGAAGCAGCTTTCTCCTTCGAAAATCGAAATCGTAGTGAAGAAGGTTAGGGATCAAAAGTTCCTTCCCCTTCGATTCGAGTCTTTGAGCTCGCAGTGAAGGTGAAGTAGAGACCAGAGGTAGAGAGAGATTGATGTGTGAGAGAGAGAGGGGTTGTTCTCTTCTTCGAGAAGAGGGGGCCGGCTGGGGAACGGGGAAGGGAAGGAGTGATTAGGGCTGAATGGCAAAAATGCCCAAAAGTGCCCCCAAAATTAGTTTTTATACTAAATAAAAAAACCCAGCCGATTTAGCGAACTCGTCCGGTTCTCACGGGTTTACCGGTTTTTGACCGGTTCAACGGGTTTATTACGGGTTCTTTACATAAACGATCTTTTAATAAACCTGGCCTGGTTAGGGGACCGGTTCCACCGGGTTGACCCGCCGGGCCGGACCGGGTTTTAAAACACTAGTTGGAGGTTGACCACCACTACGATCATTACCACGACCAACACAACTCCCATCACCATAAAATGATGCAGAAGAATTTGGTGAGGGTGAAGAAGTTCCATGAGTCAGAGAGGCTCGCCGAAGACGAGAATAAACATCGATAGCAATAGGAAGTTTCTCACTAGCCAAAATATGATCTTTGAACACCCCATATTCAGAATTAAGACTAGATAAGAATAGTGCAGCATGAAACTCTTCACGCTGCCGTCGTTGTACCTCTAGATCCACACTTAATGGCTGATAAAGTAGAAGTTCCTCCCACAATCCTTTTAAAGTGTCATAATGCTCGGCCAGGGATTTATTGTCTTGCTTGGTATTAGACATTTGCTCAAACAATTCATAGATCCGAGATACATTGTGTTCTTGTGAATACATCTCTTCAATAGAGTCCCAAATCTTCCTAGCAGAATCAAGAAGTTGGACATTAGAAGCCACTGATGGTTCCATACTGAGCCATAACCAGGTCATCACCAAGGAATTTTCACTCCACCACTCTTCTTCACCCGTGGATTTCTCAGCAAGAGGACTCTCAGTCAAATACTTTTAGCTCGCAAAAACACCTTAATAGCATGGGACCAAGAATGATAGTTGGTTCCATTTAACTTCACAGAAGTAATCTGCCAACCTGGTCATCCCCAGAATAGACATGTCGAACAGAGCTATCCACTGGTGTATCCTTTTGATCCGTAGATGTGGCCATAGTAAACTCCAAAACCAACTAGACAAAAAATAAGAAATCCAAAGAGGTACCGGAGACACCACAATACCATAGTGGAACCACAACAACAAAAAAACAATCACCCAATGAAACCACAACCAAACCAATCACCTAGTGAACCCAACAGTAGCACAAAACCGTAGAGAATCGCCCAATGAAACCACAACCAAACCAATCACCCAGTGAACCCAACAGTAGCACAAAATCACAGAGAACTCAGCAGCAAAAAAGGAGAAGACAAACCAGAATAGTCAGTGAGGCCAGAGGCAGTTCCGGCACTCCTGGTACCCAAAAACAAGTCAAACTGCACCAAAGGGGGCTGGGCAACTACGGAGCTTCTTCCCTAGGCCAAATCGGCACCCCAGCAACAAAACCCCAGCATCTAATCAGGAGGAAGAGTGAAAGACAAGGGCACAGAACACTGGAAGAGATGGCTAAGCTTAAACTCCAAAGGAAGCAAATCAAAGAGAAAGGTAAGAAGAATACAAGCAACGGATATAAGTGTCCTATTGTAGTGCGAAAGGACTGTAACGTGTTTGAGCTTTCTTATTCTTACCAAACCCCAAAAGTCAATGACAAATATTGAAACACAAGGTAAAGGAGTCACCCAACCTCATCCCCACATATGAGAATCACCTCTTCCTGATTGAAAAGGCCAATAGATTCGGGCATTGGACGAAAGCATAATCAATGTCCTCCTGACTCTTTTACACATAATGCACCAACGAGGCAACAAAAACAGTAAGGTCTCCTCAGCTGCAACAAGTCATTAGTATTGATTTTCGTATAAGGAATGACCCAGGAGAAAGCTTGAAATTTTAAAGGCACTTATAGCTTTTCAAATTAAATTCGAAGGTGTAAACTATGAATAGCTGGAATCATCAACGAGGAGTTCAAAATCGATTTACAAGGGAAGGGCCCAAAGATAGAAGAAGACCAAACCCGACTATCAATGAAACCAAACTTCACTATCAATCTGTGATTGGTTCAAGGTGACTCCCTCTATAAAGGAAAAAAGAGATGAAAAGCCGACCATCTCTCAATCATTCAAGTTCATAAAGAAAAATTACATTTTCATTTAATGGGATGATTAAATGGAAGCAATTAGAACATTATGAGACCTAGACAATTTATAAAGTCTTGGAAGTAAGGATGAAAAGGAACAATCACTTCTTCACGTATCTTCCCAAAATTGAATGTACTTTCCACTACACTCATTTTGAATTTTAACAATATAGAAAAGCAAGACAACCCTTGAGAAATAGATTCAACGGACTCCAAGAAATCCCCCAACCAACCATCTGTGAATTTCGTCCCTTATCCTGAATCCCACACTTACTGACCGCTTACTTCGAAGGAATCACATTTAACCAGGAATCTCCAACCATTTACCTAATAAAGTAATGATCTGGCAATAATATTTTCCAGAGCAAAACCCCCTTTAGACGTAGACCGAGCTACCATTTCCCGATTGACTAAGTGATCCTATTTCCCTTCCCCACTCCCTTCTTATAAGAGCTTTCTCATCATCTTAATTCATTTTGATATCAAAATTTAATACTTAGACTGATCATACTTCCTTCACCTAAATTTGAACTTCTGTGAATGGTTCTTTCAGAAGGTGTTAATGAAAATGAACAATAAAGGAATACATAATAAGCTTCTCGATGAGGTGGACGTTAAACTCTTTATTTTTCAATTTGGTCAGTCAAGTTCAGAACCAGAATTAATCTTGGAAAATGTTTTGTGATTAGAAGAAATGTTACCTTTACCATGTTACTCGAAATCATTTGATTTGTGATTACCTGCCACGAGTTAGGGAATTCTTTAACTATTGTTGTTGTTTCGGTTCGTGTTCTTGTTCTTGTTTGTCATGAAAAGCCAGAAGTATTTATTTTAAGCTTCGTTTGGTAGATAAGGTTTGTGGTGCTGAATCCTTTTCACTTATTTCAGAACTTCCGCTGTATCTTTTGCTGGGTATCCTGTGTGGGCTGGTTTCTTTGACCTTATCTAGATGCACAACCTTTATGCTGGTAGCTGTGGGCAATGTCCAGAAGATCATTGGCATGCCAAACGCTGCTTGTCCTGTATTGGGTGGTTTAGCTGTTGGGCTCATGGCCTTGGCATATCCTGAAATTCTTTACTGGGGTTTTGAAAATGTTGACATTTTGTTAGAATCTCGCCCTTTTGTGAAAGGCCTCTCCGCTGATCTATTGCTCCAGCTGGTGGCAGTCAAAATAGTAGCAACTTCTTTATGTCGGGCCTCTGGGTTAGTGGGAGGCTACTATGCCCCATCTCTGTTTATTGGTGCAGCTACGGGAATGGCATATGGGAAAGCTGTCAGTTTTGCTGTTTCTCAACCCCATCCAATCTTTGATATCTCCTTTTTGGAAGTTGCATCACCCCAAGCATATGGGCTGGTATAAATCTACCCTTTTGTTGGAAAATGAAGATAGTTTGATTTCAAATTTACGCATCGCAGAGATATGTACATTTCAATTCCTGGGTTTGGGTTATTTTATGAGTTCCATGTTCCCTTGCTCTCTAAATTCATGTGCCTCACATTTTAGATGTTTGCAATATCTTTTGTATTGTTAAATGATATATAGTTATTCATATAGTGCTTAGAGTGATTGTAGTATTATCATATGATTGGACTAGCGCTATCATTTGGAGGTCCCATTGCAAGTTTGTCCATATGCACATTCTCTATGGATGTATAATATTTCAGTTAAGAATAACGTGTGTGGATATTAGTTTGAGTAGTGCTCCGAATGTAATCATCTTGGCTTCTACTTGTTAAAGATTTGTATAGTAGTTGCTGACATGGTCATTACTTTTTAGGGTAGAAATTCTAAAAAGTCAGGCAGCTTGTTTTGGATCATGCCTCTAATTATGTAAGCACAAATGGCCTAATTTGATTGTTACTGAGTTGTCTTTTGTATCTTCAAGATCCAGCTTATGAGTTGAGAAAACTCTTACCTTCGCATAAAGCTGGCTTAGTTCCTAGGCGTATTGCCTCTCTGGTTTAGCCTGGTTGTGAAGCCAATGTGCTGATCCTCCATGATGCTATGGGTTTATAACCAGGTAGTCTTTTCGTACCCATGACAGATTCCTGGGCCTATTCTGAGGTAGGGTAGCTTATTATTTTTTTTCGTTAGAATCAGAATTTAATCAGGAACATTTTATTTTATTTCTAGAGTGATCAGTTGCCTATTTAATGTCAACTTAGGGTTTTCTTGGTTTTTACTTCCTGGAAGTTTTCTTGGTCTTTTTTTATTGATTTGGTTGTAAGCCATATGACCCAAGGAACAACCAATATTCAGTTTTCTCCTATTTTCCTTGCGGTTCTGAGAATACAATATTGTGTGATGTTTTTCCATAGAGAAAGGGTGATTTCTGGATTTATTTACTAAGTTGTTTCAAGTAATAGACACTCCTGGGTGAGTTTTTCGCAAGTAGAGGGGACTGATGTATGATGTATTTATTTTATTTTTATGATTGTTTCTTATTGTTGGGTTCTACTGTTACATAAAAGAGAAATGTCTTGCCATTTGGATTAGATGTCCCAATCACCTTGTATTCTCTCTTCGTTTCTCGCTGTATCTGTTGCTCCAATTTTGGATTCAGCCCAAAAGCATGATTTTGTCTATATCTATCCACCACCTTGGAAAAGAATCCAGGACCAATTTCTTCTGATCCCGCTTCAAAGTCTGTGTCAATTGATGCGCCAGCTATGAAAGTGGATTCCGATTATTATTAGTAAACTTAGAAAGAGCTTAGGACTTCTCTCTGAGTAAAGAAAGCCTGATGGATTTACTGCAGTTATCCATTTCATATAGTAAGTAAAATACCTTGCACCTGCGAATGATCACACTCAAGTAAGATCCCTAAATTAAATCAGTTTAGCATGATATATCCTTAATCAGCCTTAGGTCATATAAGTTCAAATCACATTTTTCTAATGATTTGAACTTTGTGAACTTTTATAACATTATTCTGTAGTTTACTGTTAAAGAGTTTCTTGTGCAGGTTGGCATGGCTGCTACTCTTGCTGGGGTGTGTCAGGTACCTCTTACTGCAGTTTTGCTTCTCTTTGAACTGACACAGGACTATCGGATTGTTCTGCCCCTTCTAGGAGCTGTTGGATTGTCTTCATGGATTACGTCTGGGCACACAGGGAGAAGGGACGGTGATACTGCTAAGCAACTGAGAGAGGGAGATTCCCATGCTAATCAACAGCCTGAAACATCTTCCTGCAACCCAAGTCTGCTTTCCTCCACATATTCACTTCCTGCAAAAGCTTTGTATGCGAGTAGCCTTTGTGAACTTGATAGTTCACTGTGTCTAGATGATACAGATGATGATACCAAAGGGTTAGCAGAGAGGATTCTTGTTTCACAAGCCATGAGAACACATTTCGTGACTGTCCGTATGAGCTCTTTGCTAACAGATGCAGTGGCTCTCATGCTTGCAGAGAAGCAGTCTTGTGCAGTAATAGTTGATGGCAGCAGTCTCCTGATTGGTCTACTGACAATTGGAGACATTCACGAATTCAGCAAATTGGCAAAGGCAATAAGCAAAGGACCTGAGGTTGCTCAACATTCTCCTAAAGTTTTAACCTTCCCAAGACCCTGTCTAGTAGAAATTGAGTGTGTAAGAAACGTTGGATGCAGTTAATTATGAAGTAGAAAAAGAAAATGAGTTCAGCGGAAATGAGAATTTTAAGGTGGATGTGTAGAAAAACTAAAAAGAATAGAATACAAAATGACCGTATTAGAAAAATGGTAGAAGTAGCTTCAATTAAGGGTAAGTTAAGAGAGAATAAATTAAGATGGTTTGGTCATGTTGAACGTAAGCCGATAAAGGCACCGGTTCGAAAAAGTGATAAAATTTATCTTAACGGTACTAGAATTAAGGGTAGACCTAAATTGACATTGAATGAAATAATAAGAAAAGATATAAAAATTCTTAACTTAAATGAGCGTATAGCGCATGATCAAAATGAATGTTGAAGACGGACTCATATGCCGATCCCAAATGATTGGGACATAAGGCTTGATTTGGTTTGGTTTGGTTAAAAAGAAGATGAGTTTGAAAGTACCAAAGATCAAATAAAGGAGAGAAGAGGAACAGAGAAGGAAATTGAACTTTTGCCGAGCCATTGAAATAGATCAGTGGATTGCCAGAGTGCAAATCGAACCAAGAACAACGGTCTTATCACAGAAGAAAATAAAAGAAGAAGAAGAATAAACAAGACCAATTGAAACTTAGTAACTCAGACGTGTATGCACGCCAGTTGATCTTGAATTTAATATATACGGGGGTTGCTGGAGTCATGATCTATGCACCAACCAAAACTTAGTAACTCAGATTTCTGCATACCAATTAACCTTGGAATTTAGTGTATTCTGCCATACTGTTGATAACTTTTGCTCATATTGCAGGAGCTTATAGTGTCTGAAGTTTATCCTTCAAATAGTGAAAAGCATCAGGGGTCATGGACGGTAACCCCAAGCATGAATCTCCTTTCTGCTCTAATTATTATGAATAGACGCGGTATGAGTCAAATACCAGTCATCTCGGAGCATGTTGCTGATCGCAGGGGCCTCCCAGTTGGCCTTTTAGATAGAGAATGCATCACTCTGGCTTGCAGGTTCTTCATCTTAACTTGTACCCTGCATAATGCCACCCTAAACTAGTTAACAGATACAGATTTGCAATTGAGGTATTTTGTGCCAGTTTAAAGGCCAATGAAAGTTGAATCCTCAGAGTTCAACATGATGCCTGCATCCCAAACTGATCTTAAACCTGGTTCATGAAACCTAAGCCAAGTTTGGTCGGTGTGGTTTGAGATGGGGGTATACAACGTTTGAAGCAAATACCTTCCTCACAAAAATGGGTACTGATATTTCTGATTTTGTATTTCAAATGCTTTCTGATGTAGTAGAAGAATCCCACCGAAGAACATTAATTTCCATAAGGAACTAATCACCGCTTTACTGGTCTAAAGAACCATTGACATTTCCAGCCAAGCAAAAGACTGTTGACAATTTCTTATTTTTCTAACAGGTTAGGTACATATGATATTATAAACATCCTATGAGTCAATTTTATGCATCTTTTTCCGCTCCAGAGGGTGATCAAACTTGCCAACATAAAAATTAATTTGTATCTTCATGCTTTGAAGCAATATTCATTCTGCCTTTCTTTTCCTCTTTTGGTTAACATTTGGAGGAACATTACAAGATAAGTAATATTTCATTTACCAGAGAGGTGGGTGTCATGGCATGCAATACCCAAATAAAATTAGGGCTCTGTGTTATGTCTCGGTAGCCCACCGTCTCGCCTTCTTTCAATATGGTATTTATGCACATACTATCTCCGTAGTTTTTTATTGTTTGTTATGATTATTTAATGAGACAGAGCTTTGGCAACCAAAGAATGTCTCCGATGTTTCCCACAATACAAAGACCCAGGAACTGATTCAGCATGAAGAACCTGTTTTTTGTCCTCCATGCTATCATAAACCATGTTATTGGCATCGCCGACATGAATTCTTCCATCTTATTCTGGTGATCCCAGAGTCAATCCAGTCTGGCAGGGTTCCACTGGCACCTACAATTGCTGCTTAAGAGCTCAACATCATCCAGCAGGGCGAACCGTGTTTCCTCTGGATGACGAGGCTACAGGTAAATTGATATTCAATACATACTGAAGAGTGATTCAGGCAAGTGCAGAGCTGGTATAGTATTCAATGAAATTTATTTTTGTGCACAATCTCGCCATATTATGTTGAGCAACTCACCAATTAAAAATCATAAAGTTGGTTTGTTTGTGGAACTTGAATATGGGTTTCCATTTGATAGTGGATGAGCATCTATAGGGCGAGCCCTAGGCAATACTAGCTGCAATCTTGTTGGGCAAGTTGCATTAGGAAAGAATCTGGTGGTCTGCTAATGCCATCTTGCAATGGGGTGGTGGGTTTTCCTTTTCCCCTCTGATTGGTATAAATTATGGCGGTTAAACCAGTATCATAGATCGGTCAGTGCAAAAGGATGACTGTAAAACACGGAAAAATTAAAATCTTAATTCAAAGGGTAATACAGTAATTAGGTCGATTTAGTGCGGGTTAAAAATTTAAATTTTTAAATAATTTGGATGATGAAATGGACCTCACCGTTGGATTTATCTCGCAAAATCAAGTTAACTAGTCAAATTTTTACATAAAACGAGGCAAAACATACAATCAGGTGATGCATGATTAAAATTTCGGTGATGGAGATTTATTCGTGGGACCCACTACATAATTAAAAAGGTCATCCAATAAATTTTATCCACTTTGACACATGACGAGTTGTGATTGGCTTTGGGGGATTTTTAACCAATAGAAAAGTGACACGTGGCATATTCTAGACCAAATATAAAAAGGGCTAAAAAGGTGGAAGATTTTAGAGCAATGTTATCAGAACCGAATCGGTCATCGAACCGAATTGGTCATAGAACCGATAAGGGGACCAGATCAATGGTTCACTAGTTCAACTGTTGAGTTAACTGGTCAGACCGGTTTTGTAATAAAAAAATAAATAAAAATTATAAAATATAATAATTTACCTAATAAAATTATAAATAGAAGTATTATTAGGTTTTTTTTTGAACATTAAGTATTATTAGTTGATGGTTACCATTTTGAGCATTATAAAACATAAGAGCTATATAAACCATAACATTGAGTCGGTGAGTGTGTGAGAGGGAGAGAGCGAGGGACTTGGCTAAATTCAATGTTATTTTGATCCAAAGAAGGAAGACCATCGGACCACCGGAGGAAGACGGAAGACCACTGGACCGAAGGAGGACGAAGTAAGACGAAAACCGCTGGACCGAGCTGTCTATTCGTCGCCGGAAAAGAGGAGGACCGAAAGAAGACGAAGACCACTAGATAAACCGAAGGAAGATGAAAACCATTGGACAAACCGAAGGAAGACTACTGAAATCCCAACACTGAGCTGCGAATCTGCGATTTGATTTAGGGCAAAAATGGCCCAATTTTTATTATATATATAGTTTTGTAATTTCTACCGTCCGATTTGAACAAACCGTCCGGTTCACGGTTTTAGTCCAAAATCGGCCTGTTCAGCGGTTTTCAAACGGTTTGTTTCCTTATGCGGTCTAATTACAGAACCAGACCGTTTTAGGTCCCAGTTCACGGTTCAACCAGTCTTATCGGCCGGTCCAGTTCGGTTCTTGTAACACTGCTTTTGAGAGAGAGAGTGAAAGGCTTTGAATTTTCAAGCTTCTTTTTCCTTCCTCCATATCTCAAGATTCAACCGTTGGATCTTCATCAACCAAGAATTAACATTGTTCGACTTAACGAGAGAAATGCATCAACACCAACAACAATTATTTTCCATCATTTTCGGAAATCAAGGGTGTTGGGGCTAGGGCTTTGAAGAGCTTACATTGGGTGCATGCTTTGGATATTCTAGAGGGATTCTCTTCTTGTTTACGCTTCAAAGGTGAGAGTTTCCTTCTATTTATGATTACTTACAATTTCAAGAATGTATATAATATGTGTAGAGTTATGTAGAATACTTACATATCTACCATGTAACTAGTGTGACTAGTGGGATGATTGGATGGAATGGTGAGCATGTCATATCTAATTTTATTTGATTTTGGGTGTTGAACATATTGGTTGTGTCTGGGATGATTGAGCATGCTATGTGTTTACATTTTATACCTGCATGTATTTGATGAAATGTCAAAATATGTTCAAGTGATATTTGAATTGATATTGCTTATAACATGTTTAGTAATGATTGTAGAATGTATTATATGCCACATGATATAATTAACATGTTGATGTTTATGCAAGCGCATGACATAATTAGCATTATGATGAAATGAATTGTAATTGTACCATGGTTTTAGGTATCGGCCGAGTCTGATACGACTCGGCCACTCCTGAGACGATAACGCAATACGATACACAAAAATGGCGAAACACAACAGTATCGACGATATCTCAGCTAGACTCGGACGTATCGTCAAAACTCGAATCTATCTCAGAAAAAATCAGACGATTCATATCGGAATTGGTTGGGTACGATTGAATCTTGTGTAAAATTCATAAAATCTCGGACAAATAACAAAAATCCAAAGCAAAAGAGAAAAGGGTGGAGAAGAAGATCGTAACAATTCGCAAGACATAATTGTAGATCAGAGAAATTTCCATAGATCCATATTGCTTCATCTTCGTCTTCTCTTTTACTTTTCTGTTATTTGTCTTCTGATCTTTTTCGCTGTGAAATGCGAACCAGTCACCATAGGTAGAGAGGTAGACTGTAGAAGCCCAACAACTCCCACCCTAGCCTTCTTCTGGTGTTTGAGCGTCGGTGGGTTGTTCAAATCTTTCACTTTCTCTCTCCCTGAGATGCTCAAAGTGTCTAAAGGACGCAAAGCCGAGTCTTTTAAGACTCTCTATCCTTTGGTCCCCAAATCCCAACGAGGAGACTCCAATTTTTTGTTATGTTCTTTTTATTTTGTTTTATTGTGGGTAGTTTTTATTTGTGGATTCACTTTTTGCCCAAGTTTAATTGGAGTAAAGTTATTCTTTGATAAATTATTCCTTCCAAAAAAAAATTACTCTTTGATAAATTATTAAATATTATAATTATTAGATACATCAATATTTTTCAATAATAAAAATATCAATATTTTTTAATTCTAATGGATTAATTAAATATATCAATATTTTCAATATCAGATTACTAAAATTAAATGTTACAACTATATTAGATATATATTTCGATTAATTATGTATTTTTGATAGCACCCTTATGTTGCATTTTAAATATGTTTAATGTATTTTTAGATGTATTGTGGACATATGATGCATGGGTGATGATGTTTTTTTTTTTTTTTTAATTTTTTCAAATTTTTTTGGAGCTTTACCTAGTGTTTTGAGTGTATCGGCTGGTATCGTGCCGCGACGCCGCAGTCGATTTGTATCAGTGTTCTCTGAGTTGATAGTCGATACTGCAACTTTGAACCACGAATTGTACATTACATTGTATATGCACGGGTTACACTACATTCGTGAGCATTGACATGAGTCTGAGTGTGTGCATGGATTGGGTCAATCACCACATGATGAGTTGATTGGTGGGCTCGAGAAAAATTGGACAAAACATTTAATTGAGTCGCACAGAATATTGCATAGAAAATGTGTCGGGTATAGCAAGAAGGAATAGATTTTCTCTCGGGTGTAAGGCCCGGTTACTTGGTTCACACACTTGTCCGGCGGTGTAATTATAAAAAAGTGTGTCGGTGTACTCAGAACTAGATGTGAGATGACCTCAAATGCCATGTCGATTTGGTAGCCCGTTGGTGTGATGTCCATAAATTACTTACCCAAGAAAGACACAAGTGTTGATAAATGGTCATTGAAAGCTTAGCATCAATGGTGGGGGTTTGGAATGTCTGGTTCATGACATGACATTATATCATGTATCATGCATGGGAACCCGGGGGTGGGTTTGGTGTTGGACATGCATTCATGAAGTCCTATGTTTGGCATGCATGGTAGCATTCATATGTTACTTGAAATATATGTTTGGTGTGTTTTGGTGCACATTCAAATCATATGCATTGGGATTGTAAGGTATTCTCTATAGGAGATATTCTATTGGGTTTCGGCTCACTCCGTTGTGGGAACATTTTTTAGGTATTGGACGTGCTCTACTGACAGCCCTCACTTGGGCTCACTTTGCGGATTGAAGTCGGACATGGCTTCACTTCTGAGTTGTGTAGTCCCATTGTATTTACTTAGCTTCGTATATTTTGTAAAGCAAAACTTGTATATTCTTTTTGAACAAAAAGCATGTAATTGGGGCTTTATAGACACATTATTTTGGGATTGGATGTATGTTGTATGATGATGGATATTCAATGTATGAATTTCTTGGATATTGATGTTAGACCGTGGAATAGTCATAATGGCATTATAGACATCGGTTGTGTGTTGGGTGAAACTCTCTGTACAAAGGAGATTTTGTCCGAATTTTATTAAAAAAGAAACCCCAAATTTTGGGACGTTACAATAACACTTATTAATTCTGAAAAGGAAAGACATTTAAGTGGTTATCTGACTGATGAGAGATACTGCTACCTGTCTGGGATATTTGTCTCAAGCAAAGCTCCTTTGGCCTCTTTACTCGGAATTTCTCATTGGTCCTGCACTCACATATTTATGAATGCCCTTTTATATTTTGGTATAATATTTAGGGTGAAGTTTATTTTACACGCTTAAAGTTTGTTAAGCTTCAATTGCAACATCCCAACCCTATCTTCCAAGTTTTGCTCATGTTTTGGTCGAGTCCTCTTTCTACTGCCGTTAAAAAAACAATGGGCAAAAGCGTGAAGTCTTATTTTATCAACATTTCTCTTTTTTCAGTTAGGTTTTAATTATGAAAATGGTACTTCATGAAAAACCATATAAATCACTAATACGACTTGATGTTCAAAAATCAAATGCATAATTATTCATCGAGTAAATTGATAAACAAATTTAAGTCAAAATAGTGCATTCATATTATTTGTCAAAATATCATATAGAATCATATACAATCAGTAGCAATTATTTTACTTTTTATATAAAAATAATCTAAAAATTATGAGCAAATGCATGATTTATGTTCATAAAAAGGTGTAACATTGGAATAAAGCATTTGATTCCTAATGTCTTGAATCATGCTGGACTATAGAAATTGATATTACGTAAGACTTTTTTTTTATGAAAAATAAGACTTAATTTTTTAAGGGAAAAAACCTACAGGTAATAGAGTAAGTGACTAAGAAAAGTACAATGAAGTTTCGAACACCCACTTGTATTCCTCCGTGGGGCATACTTGGAGATAAATCCCAATAGTTATTCTTAGCTGAATTATGTTTTATTTAGTATAATGAAAAATCGGAATGAATGAAAGAAAAAGATGAACAGTTAAAAAAATAAATAAAACAGTCATGTTTTGATAAAGAAAGAAAATGAGAAGAATGAAAAAGTGAAAGGATTAGTTATCTTTTCAACTCACTAAAATCTATTCCTCTAAAAATGGGCAAAAAAAAAATAAAAGAAAAGTAAGAAATGCATATTGTTTACATTTATATCCCGCATGTATCCTATTTATCTATTATATATTATGCACACACTAATTTCATATATAAATACAATAGTAAAATATATATTTATACTTCTTCCTCCTTTCACTTTTTTATTTATACCAAATCACACAAATCTTAATTACTTTTCATCATTCCTACAAAACATATATATATAAAAAAAAAAAGAGAGATACACTTCCTTCGTTAGAGGGTAGAAAGTGTATCACTTTTAGATAAATCTATTTTTCCGTCTTTTCATTCACCCTACTAAACACATTATTAAGGTATCTTTGCTATAGCACTTTTGGATAAATGTGTTTATAATGGTTGTTATGTTTGGAAGTGTTTATGTATTTTTTGGAAAGAATGGTTAAGGCAGAGCACAGGCATTTAGGAGGAATCAACAGAGGAGTGAATTCAAGGCATCAAGTCATCCTCTCATTGAATTATCATAGAATGCCTTCACCCCAAACCTTCCCAAAGGCTATGTGAAACTCTATATTAGGCATATATCTGCCTTAAAATCTCAAGGGTTGCAACTAGGGGTCCCAAACTAGGTTGTTGACTGGTGATTGAAGAAATGAGTAGGTACTTTCAAAATTTGCAAACAATCCACAAAGCAATACAACTTTCGACTACTAAGCCTACAAATCACTCTATAATTTGATTGCGCTATACGCTGGCTATGCCAATGGGCCCTAATATCTATATAATAAAACAGAAGACAACTTGAATCTTATACCCAACATATATTCACCCCCAAAACCATCACATCCAACCAAACCCATCCCAGAGCAACGGCTCCTTGGCAAACACAGAGCAACGACTTTCCCCTGATGTCCTCTCTCTCTCACCTCCTCCCTCTTTACTCTCATCTTAGTCTCTTCTCTCTCAATCTCTTCCTTTCTCACACACTCTATGTCAGATAGACAGGCAGCGAGTCACTTCCCCAAATCCATGCCGAAGATAGGCTGCGCACAACCACTTCAGGTAATCCCCCCACCCTCCCCCCCCCTACCTCTTCTGCGCAAACACCATCCCCTCCCCTCCCCTCTTTTTGTTTCTCCCTCCCCTCAATCACCACTTCCTCTCTCTCTCTCGTGCGCACTAGACATCCTCCAACGCCACCAAATCACCACCATTCTCACTCTATTTCTCTATCTCTCTATCTCTGCCCCTCTACCAACCTAGCCCCAACACAACTCCGGTGAACTCTCTCTTTCCCCATCCCTTCGTAATGCACATGAAGTGTTCATCAAAATGCCCCAATCACCACCGCCTACACCCCTAGGAAGTTTACCCCAGTTGGCATCAAGGTTTGAAGTTATATGTAGATACAACTTGAAGTTATAGATACAGTCAGGATGTTATACACGATTTCAATAATAGGTGGTGGAAAGTTATAACCGTCATTGCAGAATAATAGGTGGTGGAAAGCCTAAAACGATTTCAATCAACTTGATAGATACAGTCAAGCCTAAAACGATTTCAATCAACAAATCCACTTTTGACTGATTTATTGTTTTTTTGTAGTCTTCAATAACTTGATAGATATAGTCTAGCTTTTGTTTATTGTTTATTGTTAACTAAAATATGCAGTCAAGCTTTGGTTTATTGTTGTTCAATGACTATCTCTGCTAATTATTGAATCTATCACAGGACAATCTGCGAAGAAGTATTATTGATCATTACTACAGTTTTATCCTTTATTAGTTCATGCATTGATGCTTTCAATGGATTTTGAACTTTGAAATTCTAATCTTCCATGGGATATTCTGATCACTTGAATCACTTTTTGTAGTATCCTTACTCTAAAATCAGTTATCATTCCAACACTACTGTGGATATTACCAGATCAGTGCCCACAATTCAGTGCTCAAGAACCATACTCATTTGGTGGTGTATTAAAATTTTATTCCTTCTATGTGAGTATACTTTTGATATCATATCCTATACTTCATTATCATGTTGATATATTTCATTCACTATCTATACTTCATTATCATGAAATTGATATGCATGTGCTGCAAATCCTTTGTATTTTGCTTACTGTTTGTTATTCATGTTTTTATTTTGGGAACCATTGCGTTGGTGTTTGCATTCTCTTTCAAATATTATGTGTGTGATGTGAAATAACCGATGCGTGGCGCAAGCTTTTCATACCATTTACTTCTAATGAAACCTAATACATGTTTTAGGAATGGCGGTGGTGGTGATGACATGTTTATGATTATATTGCGGTTTTGGGTTGAAGGGTTATGACTTATGAGGTTAAAAAAAGGTGTTCATTTTCAGGTGGGACGCAGTTTCAAGTCCATTTTCTGAATACAAGTCCACCTTTTTTTGATAAAAAAAGCTACAAGTGAATCTACAAGTACTTATTGATCCCCTCCAAGTTTAAAGGCTCTTAATGCTTCACTGTCGATTGTAACTCCATAAAGTATTGGATAAATGTTGTTGATTGAAATCTTTGGATTTAAGCATCGAGTATTCTTGAGTGCATGCAACATGAATATTTTTAGGGAAAACTTCATTCACACCCCCTCTAGTTAGGCATAAATTCAAAGACACCCCCTTCCCATTCTGAATCTTCACTGCACTCCCTTCTGGTTTACAGTTTTAAATCAAAGACACCCCCTACACCGTAAAAGTTAACAGTGACGGTGAATAAAGTAACGGTTTGCCTTCAATTTTTCTGAAAATGTCCAAACTACCCCTCCTTATATAAATGTACTAAAATGACTCCAACCCCTTTCCCTATATATATATATATATATATATATATATATATATATATATATATATATATAGCTATGTACAGCTGAACCCCTTGGCTGGAACGTCTGTGGCTAGAACAAAGCTCAACGTGAAGTTGGCTGGAAGTTGTACGTACTGAAAAACTGCGATTGATCCGGAATTGAGAAATCCTACCTTACGCTGTTTTTTGATCCGAAATAGCAAAAAAAATAAAACGATATTATTTTTTAATGAAATTTCATACACATACTCAATTTACCTACCTAAGAATGAATATAAAATTTATTTTCCAAAAATATCCAAAAATTGGGTCGAATTGACCCCGGAGACCAAAACAGTCATTTTAATCCTCATTTTGATCCGGTCGTTGGATCGATTTGAAATTTTACCGGGACCTCCGCACGGACGTTACGGAACTTTTGGCACCAACCAGAGGTTGATCGGAGATCAGACATGCCCAAAATTTCCGCCGGAGTCCACTGATGTCCCCCACCCCACTTCATCTTCAACCTTTGATTAGTTGACTTTTGCCCTAAGTGCAGAATTTTCTGCTCAACCACCCCACTTTGACCCCAAAGTTCTCCCACTATAGTAAACTATTTCCTTTGATTTCAATGCCCACATACTCTTTGAACAACCTAGTTTCAATCCCCCATAGAATCAGCCTTCGAATTTAACTCTAACATCATTAAATCATTGGTCAAAGTTGGCCAAAAAATCATTTTTTAAACACAAAGACAGACCTGCAACTGCCCGTTTCAGCCCTCAAACGACCTCTAAATTCAATTCCAAGGCCGGAAATGGATTCCTTGACCCCAAATTAGCTAGACCCAAGCCCCGTTTCAAAGCTTAATCAAGTTTATCAAAAATCAAAATTTTAAAAATTCAAACCCACGAGGGTTTCTTCATCCCATCACCACACACCACGGCAACCCGTAAAACCACTCCCAAAAAACTCTACAACAACCCAAAAACACAACCCAAGACTCAATTGAAGAAGAAAAGCTCGTTTTCTATGAGACCCATTTCATGAAAACCTAAAATCCGAAACTTTAAAACTCAAATTCGAGCGTAACCACTTACCCAAATCAAAATTACCACAGACTCTTCGATGCTCACTCTTCAAATCATTCGACGGTTGGAATCGCAAAGATCTTCCAAGCCTTTAGCAATTTTCTTCCCCCCTCTCTCGCTTTCTCTCTGTGTTCATGCATCAGTCGAGTAACCAATGAATGCACAGACACTGGTTGGGTTAGGTTTAATAAATAGGTGGGGTTAATTGAACATAACCATAGTTAGTAGTATAGGTTAAGTATGTATACATACATAGTACGTATAAATTACTCAGGGCTATTTTTGTAAATTAACCCTAGCAATTAACGTCGTTACCAGACAATGCCTGACAGGGGGTGGCAGTGAAGATTCAGAATGGGAAGGGGGTGACTTTGTATTTATGCCTATCTAGAGGGAGTGTGAATGAAATTTTCCCATATTTTTATTATGGAATTCATATGTTGTTATGGACTTAATTTATGTGGTTTCGTTAGTTGGTAAATGGTTGTGTTAGGCAAAATTGTGGCGTGATAGTTAGACCTTTAGTAACCTTTTTGGGTATGAGAATAAATTGTGTATACATGTTGAAAATTTTCTAGTGTCCCATTTTTAGAGGAAACTTTGGCCAAATTTTTTTAAAATATATGGAGGGTTTAACTTTTTATCCAATGAATTTATTGTTAATTGTTGGTTTTGTTTTTACTCAACGTCTTTAGGCACAAACACAAGATCAATTGAACCAATCATTTTGATTTGTTTCAGTTTTGCTTGGATTTTGAACTTAATGTTATATCAATTTTTATATGGGAGCTGATATGGATGTTAATTAAATGCATGTTTTAAAATTGCTGGTCGGATTTGATATATGCAGATTTATATGGATAAAGTTGAACATTATTCTATTATTGATACTATGTTGTTGCGGTAGTTGATGAATGGTTTTGTTAATGCAGAATTGAGGCGTGATATTAAATCCAATAAATGAACTGGATCGTGTTTTCTTTAAATTCATATGTTTTTCATTACAATAAGTAATATGAATTGGGATATGTTTTAATAAGTAATATGTTTTTCATTATATGAATTGGATCCGTATACAGATTAATCTAAATATCCTTCCTTAAATTATGTATACATATTGATATTTTGTTGTGTTCTATTTATAAATTTAACTCTGTCAATTTTTTTTAATATTGATTGTGGGTCTAATTGATTTAAAATGGCGTAACTAAAAAAAATAAAAATAAATTGTTACTTAAATATTTGTATGCTATTGAAATTCATATGTTTTTCATTACAAATATTTCTAATTTTTTGATTTATTCTGTTTCTTATATTTGTAGCCATCATAGTGTACTAACCACCACTGTAAACTCACAACATTGAATAATGAAATATCTCACCATTTTTGGTCATGTGAGTTTAAACCTCTTCTATTTTTTTTTTTTTTTTTTTTGGCACCGCAAAATATTCACATATTTATTTCACTTTATTTTCACGCATATTTTTACAGATTGATGACGACTTAGAGCAAACTGTAAGATGAGCTTCATTTCACTCATATTATTAATAATTTTTTCTCATATAGTTTGTGTTTATTTACCTGTTAAATGCATATTCATGTATAGGTTCAATTATTCAAGAAAAACAATGTTGGTGTTGTGATCCGCGACGAACGCGAACTCAATTGCATCCTCATTTCTGAGGTAGTGTCATGACACATCAGTTTGTTTATAGATTAGACTTTTTATTTTCTATATAATGATTTCATTTATCTATGATTACTATCTGAAAGGCAAAGAAAAGAGCAGTCGTAACTGCAAATGCAAAGTGTAAAGGAAAAGGAATAGCAATCTCTTCTGACAAGGGAACGGTAAGTATTTTGTGCGAAGTGGTATTACATTGTAGTTAACTTTTAAAACTTTATTGTTTTTCCCGGTTCCCAAATCTCACATTGTAGTTAATAGTCAGGCAAGGGTTTAATAGTCATACTCCTCCAATATACAATATTTACAAAGCAATATTTTCAATTCACATTTTAGGCATCCAATGATAATGTTATATCAAAAGCTACCTTAGCCCAACGTGCAAGACGCGAACGAGAAAGACGATGGTTAAAAAAACAAAGAAACTGAATGCTCTAAACGTCAATTAGCACAACGTGCACGTCGTGAACGGGAAAGAGTAGGATTAAGTACATCCATTCAATCTAGATTAACACCAAGTCGCTGCCCCTGTGCATTCCTAGAGGGGGAAACAAGTAAAATATCTCACATTCACTCAGTGTGTCTATGTTCTCAGATATTCCTCAACTTTAAGAAAAACAGATGATAACACGTAATGTTTCATGATCGTCATCTGTGATCACCAACCTTCAAGGAGTACCCAATTTAAGCGAAGTCACCGTGACTTTAGCCACTATTCTCCAAGAGAATCCTAATCTGAATGAATGCACCATGATGCAACCAGAATTACCCTTTAGAATTACAACGGGAGCTACCGCATATGCATGTTCTTCTGTTTCTTCATGGTGCAGACAAAATTCAGACATGTACCCAGGTTGACAATGCGGTTTGTGCTAAATTTCTAAGTTATGACAATGATCCATCCCTTTTTGACACGATCAAGAGTTGTATGGTACATGGATCATGTGGTGCTCGAAATCTGCAAGCATTATGTATGAAAAATGGTATATGCACTAAGAGATATCCTCGAGCCTTTGTGGATTCAACAAGTATGGACGAAGATGGATATCCTGTCTATCGTCGTTGCAATAATGACCAAATGTATATTGTGAGGGGACAAGAGATTGATAATAGGGATGTTGTACCATACAATCTCTATCTATCAAAAATGTTCAATTGTCACATTAATGTAGAAGTGTGTGCAGGTTTGAGATGCGTGAAATATATTCATAAGTATATCTATAAAGGTCATGATCGCACAATCATGGTGTTGGGAGGAATAAATGAGATTCAACAATATCTTGACGCAAGGTATATTGGACCACCAGAAGTTGCTTGGCGATTATTTGGTAATCCGATGCATTAAGAGATTCCAACTGTTGTACGATTGGCACTTCATTTGCCTGGTATGCATCATGTTGTCTTTAATCCTACACAACCATTTGATACAATCCTTTCTAAAGCAGGACAAGAGGATACAACTTTGACTGATTTTTTTGAAGTGTTGTGATTCCAATGAATCTGCACACTCATTAACCTATCAAAAATTTCCCCAAAAATTTGTTTGAAATAAGGCAACGAAGATGTGGACTCCAAAACAAAGGGAATATGCAATTAGTAGAATATATTTTGCTAGCCCTATTTCAGGTGAACGATTTTATCTACGTCTTTTACTCACTGTTGTTAAAAGATCAATATCATTTGATTCTTTACGCACGATCAACAATATTGAGTACGAGACGTTCAAATTAGCATGTGTTGCGAGAGGACTTTTAGAAGATGATGAAGAATGGATACAATGTCTTCAACAAGCTTCAATTATGAATACGAGATACCAATTGAGGAGATTGTATAGTATAATTCTTACAGAATGCTCTCAACTTCATCCACTTGCATTATGGAATCAATTTTCAAAGCAGATATGTGATGACCTTGCACACAAGATTCATACGATCTTTGACATTGTGAGTCCAACTCAAGATCATATAGAAGATTATGGGTTATATCTGATGAATCAACTTCTCCATGAGTCAGGCAAGGGTTTAATTGATTTTCGCCTATGCCGCAACCAATTGGGAACTGGAATGTAATTGTTGGTAACAGATTATTATTTGAACATCAAAAACTCCAGAATGAAGCGCAACAAACAATTTCAGAAATTGATATTGGTTGCCTTAATGATGCACAACGCAATGCTTATGCTGCAATCACTTCGTCTGTATTTGACAATAAGGGAATTACATTCTTCTTGAATGGGGGTGCCAGAACAGGAAAAACATTTATGTACAATACAGTTGGTACTAAATTGCGTAGTCTTGAACATGTTGTTGTTGTCGTGACTTCTTCCGGTATTACATCATTATTATTAGTTGGAGGCCGCACCGCACATTCAACATTTTGGGATGAAGTTCGGTTTGTGGATTTACCAAGCAATCTATACACACAGAGTTGTTGAGAAAATTAAAACTCATAATATGGGATGAAGTTTCTATGCAACACAGATTTTGTGTTGAAGCAGAAGATCGTACACTCCAGGATATTTGTGATAGCAAAAAGTCATTTGGGGGTATCACTGTCGTTCTTGGTGGAGTCTTTCGGCAAATCTTGTCAGTTATACCAAGGGGAGTTCGCGAGCAATTTGTGGGTGCTTCATTGAGACGGTCTATGTTATGGAGGGATATACATGTTTTGACCTTGGATTTAAACATGCGTTTGAATAGTACAGATGTTGGAAATGCAGATTTTGCAAATTTCTTAATGGAGGTAACATTTCATTGATATCCAATTTTATGAATATATATTGATTTTGATTATTCACTAATTTTATTTTTTTATTTTTAGATTGGCATCAACCCACAATAAATTATAGAACTTCCATCAACAATACACAAATGTCATAATCTTCATGAACTGATTTACAATGTTTTTCCACGATTAGAAGTAGTTGGTACAATGACTCCAGAATTTCTAACTAAACGCGTGATACTTTCTGCCCGCAATGACGATGTTAGTGCTATAAATGCCGCAGCATTGCAAATTTGTCCCGGAGATACAGTTACATATTTAGCTGCAAACAAAATGTCAAACGCTAATGAAATTGATCGAACCATCACAAATCAATTTCCTAATGAGTATTTAAACTCTCTAAATCCTTCAGGTTTTCCACCTTTCATGTTAGACTAAAAGTGGGTTGTCCAATAATGTTGTTAATGAACATTGCACCGAAAGATGGTCTTTGTAATGGGACGTGATTGATGGTTGTCAGATGTGGTGTGCGTGTAATTGAAGCTAGAATATTAAATGGGGATAAATCTGGTGACTTGGTCTTCATTCCAAGAATATCTTTGTCACCGACAACTTCTAAATTGCCCTTTCAAATGACTAGATGTCAATTTTCTATCCAGTTAACATATGCTATGACAATTAATAAGTCTCAAGGACAATTTGTGAAATTTGTTGGAGTTGATTTGCGAACACCAATCTTTAGTCATGGACATCTATATGTGGCACTATCTAGATGCACATCTTCTGATCGTTTACACACCCTTCTCCCTGAAGATGAGTCGAACTGCACGACAAATATTGTGTACCCTGAGGTTTTGTTATAATATTCCATATTCTACAAGGACGAAATGGTATAAATCATTTGCAAGTTTATTTCTGTTGATTGCAAACATTTTAACAATGTTATTTTATTAATCAAATATTTTATTTCTGTTATAGAATTGGGATGAAGAAGTGCAGGAGTTAAAAAGACTAAATGCAACCCATCTTTTTCAATGGGGTTGTTTGAATAAGGTAACTAAATTTATTTTTTATAGTTTATTTTTTATTTTTCAAGTTTATAATTTTAAAATTCGTGTCGTATACTAAATTTAACTGTTTTTGTAAATGCTAGATTGTTGTACAGTCCCCCAGTTGGAAGATGCAGATTTGGATTGATACAATGACATTCAAGGCTGTGATGGAGAAAAAGTATTTACAATGATGTGCAGATAAATGACCCATTTTGATAAACTAGATTAAAGAATGACCCATTTTGCAAATGTACTATATATAATTACGTTTTGTGGTCATTCTTTAATCTTATTTATGTTTAGGCACAACTATGGGTTTATTTTGCAATGGTACTATATTTTTAGGCACAACTATGGTTTTATGACGTGCAGAACAATGGTTATTATTGTTTTGATGCCTAAAACAATTGGTAAATAGTCATGTTTAGGCATGATGATGATTAATATTATGATTTTTGTTTTGGTAATCAGCATTCATGTGACATGGTTTGGTTATGATTATAAAATATTTAAATTTTGTAGACATGTTGATATATTTGTGGTATCATATTTTCAAAGGATATTCTGCTGAAAAATTAAAAATTTCTTACATTGATTTCAATTTCTCATTACATGGTTTTTGAATTAAGCAAATTTTTTAGTGGCCCAAAATGTAATTCAATACCTCTTGTTTGGTTTTTGTTCATTCATTGAGATAGCGATTGATTTATAAGTAATTTATGTCCTTTTGTTTTATGATTAAAGTAGTTTGTGATTGAAAAATTTTATAAGTTTATTTTAATTTTTTAAGAATCTTATGTTTTGTCTATCACTTTTACAAGTATGGATATAGTTGTTTGTTTAAGAAGAATAGTGTTGTGGTAATTAGTATATAGTTGAATTTCAGTGTGCATATGACATAATTTAATTATGATTATGAAATATATAAGTTTTATAGATAAGTTAATATATTTGTGACATCATATTTTTAGAGGATACTCTGCTGAAAAATTGAAAGTTTCTTACAGAATATCCCATTTTCAACATTTTGACCCTTTTTATTTCACTAAAGTCATGACATTAAAAATGACAAACGATTTTCAACTTAATGCATGTTTATATTCATTATTTGATTATTTTGTGTTTAAGAACTATGTACAATACCTTCAGACATGTGATATAGAGCGAGTTTAGGCTTTCAGTTTAGTACATGTCCGAATTCAGTGCTTGATTATTTTGCATTCAAATTCAATGTTCGATTTTTTTTTAGTTGCACCGTGCCTTGAAGGCACAGGTTATCTCTAGTAATCTAATATGCAAGGGGAGGATGCAAGGACAAATGTGTTACCACAAACAAAAAGGGAGGACCAACATGCAATGCCTATGCCAACATCCACATAGTAGCTCACGTGAAAATTCGTGTTAATGTAATGCAAACAAATTTAAAGTCAAGATTTGGGCACATTTCAGCAAGCTAATCACGATTTGTTCGCGTTTTCTTGTTCCATTTTCACACTTGGTTCATCTATCAGCATTGGACCCGCATCTGAAGCCTGAGAAATACATAGAAGAACTGTTAGTGTTGAAAGATTTGTTTATGCATGGAGGTTCAAAAATTAATGTTTTCACTTGGAAGAACCAATGTTACAAAAAGTTACTGAAGGTTTCATCAATGCAAGTGGTTGCACTGGTGTTTATTCTCCTGATCATATGCATTTTTTTTTCAATTCAGCTTATTTACCTTTATGCATGTAGTCTCCTCCAATGCAATGTTGGTGCCTCTAGCATGATCTGTGATTTCATTTTCATCCACCTGAGGACAAAAAAGCTAGAATCAACCATACTATAAATCCAATAGTAAGAAATATAAGCTCTAAGGAACGACCACTCCACTGAAATACAAGCTTTAAAGAATCACCCACTGCCCTTGTGGATCTGAAATATCCCCTTTGAGGGGTGGACCCCTAACAAAAGAAGGATCTTCCAACCCCACCCCCTTCCAACCTAGGGCCGCAAGGGAGGAAGGAATTTGGAAGTGGAACTCCTAATGTGGATGTGCAGATAGATGGTAGAGGAGTACAACAAAAAATAATTAAGAGCTAAATATGTCCAGAAGAATATCTAACTGACAAGGACAACCTCTTGTCTCTTTTTTTGCATTCAGTGTTGTGCCACTAAGGTGATACATTCAGGCCAAGGACTAAAGTGAGTCCGCTGGCCACTTAGCAGCATGAGTTTATCTCAGATTCGTTGTAAGTAATACACTCAAAGAACAGATGAGAGTGTGTTTCAAGGGTTTCTCTGCTTTTTATTGGTGATTACCAAATATATACTCCAAAAGGTATTTCAAACTGTAATACTGAGTTAACTACAAACTGCTGACATGTATCAACAAGTCAAGTCAGACAATATTTTGGGAGATGCTGGTTCTGAGGGAAATTATGGATCTGCGAGGAAGACAACCTGTCTCGAATTGTCTATAAAATAAAGTTCAAAATAGACAAGCAATCTTTAAACTGAATGTTGAACACTTTACTACTCTCCCTTCATAGATAATAGATCGTGGTGGACAGACTTAACTTGTAGCATCCAACCACCATTGTTTTTCCCTTTCACTGTTGTGGCACACAGGTGATGAATTTAGGCCAATAACTAAACTGACTCCGCAGCCACTTAGCAGCATGAGTTTACTCCAGAGTCCGTGCAAGTACACTCAAAGAACACTTATCTGCATACACTACTGTTTCATTTCATATGAGTAACATATGATTAGAGTCCACCTTTAGTTGTAAGTCTTAATCTGGTTGCAAGCCAAAAGAATGATACTCATTCTAGGCATGGATTGGCTGACCTAAACCAGCTTAAACCAGGGCACAATTGATGAGAACTTGCCATTTGGATTTGTCAGCCAATTTAACTATGTCCTCCCTGAGTTGATTGGGAACTAATTGGCATAGAGTTCGTGATTTCCAGCAATTCGGCAGAGGTGGCACAAGTCAATGCCACTGATTGTTGGATATAATGCTACCAACCTTTGTCTCCTAGGGGAGTCCAGAAACAAGGATGATCCTTTGGTTCCATCTCAGGAATAAGAGGACCACTGTGTGCCAGTGAGCATGCTATACATTTGTTTGCTCCCCATTATGAATCATATGAACTAAGAGTGACCTGGTCGTTTCTATTTCCTTGAGGGGTATTGGTCAGTTTCATGAGCTAGTTTGTGAAGCTTGAACCTCCCATAAACTATAGTCCTTCAGGTGGTATGTATGGATCCATTGTGTAAGTTCTACTTATCATTGAAAAGCTGCCAGAGATGCCTGAGCATGAGAGCAGTAGTGATGCAATCCATAAGATGTTCAAGAAAACGCAAATTCGAAGATGTGAAAGATAATGGAATTGGTTTTCCATCAAGACAAAGATTCATATGGAACCTTGTATTATTGTATTTTAAGTCTTATTTTAAGTCAATTTGCTAATATTAGTATTTTATATGTCCTTTTAATATTTTTAGTGTCAAGGGTATTTTTGTAATTTCCAGAATTTCTAGAACAAGTCATATTTTTGGGTCAAATTCTAGTATTGAATATTCTAGAATTTAAAGTCTTAGTTCTAGTTAATTTTAGTTTTCTAATTTGTAGGGACCTAGTGTCTTTGAAGTTCTAGAGACTTTGGAATCCTAATCTTTTGGGATTGGGATTAGGATTACTTAGAACTCTATATATAGTTAGTGTTACTTTAATAATAGATATAGAGAGATATTCAGAACTTTCAACAATTACATATTTCTTGAGTTGTGTGATGCAATTCTAACCCTAGGTGTGATGCCAACGGAACCCTATGAGTGATTCCTAACCAGGGTTACCAGAAAACGTTAGATGACCTACGAACCGCGATCTGGGTCGCACGACCCCAAACGTGGTTCTTTCGCGACCTGGATCGATACTATCTCCGACCCCAACTATTTATCCAATCAATTCACAAAACCCAGATCCCCAATATAAACCCTAACCCCAAATCAAACCAAATCATTGTAAATTACACAGATTAAGTTATAATAGGCTAAAGTAAAGAGTAGGTAACTTACTCGATGGATCTCTGCTTCGACTTCTATGGTTCGATTTCTCTGCTTCTCTGGTTTGGGGTTGCAGGGTTTGAATCGATAATGTTTTCGAGCCTCTCTCTGCTTCGATTTCGTCGATTTCTTCGATTTCGTCGATTCGGCTTCGCGATGAACCGACTTCTCTGGTTCATCGCCCTCTCTGTTTCTCTCTCTCTCTCTGCTTCGATTTCATCGTCGACGACTGGTGAGGAGACGACAAGACTTCGTTCTCTCTCTCTCTCTCTCTCTCTCTCTCTCTCTCTCTCTCTTAATTACCACCGACTCTGTGATTGAAGTTGTCTGGGAGTGGGAGATGTGGGAAATAGTTGCCTGAGCCTGACTCTTAGTTAATACCTAGGGTGGTGTTAAATGACCATAAAACCCCACTTATATTATAAAAATAGAGAATACAATTTGGATATAAAAGTCAAAACGAGGTTAGAAAATTTACACATACACATTACTGCAGTCCTATATATATATTTTTTAATCCCAACTGCACATCCATAGTCTGTACTGTACACTACCGACAGCTACTGTCTCCCTCTTCCTCCTCAATTATTCCTTCAATATCTTTATTGTTTTGAATACTTCAATTCTTATTACTTAAAAAATGTTTTTTGGAAAAAGAAGGGAAGAACAAGATTCTTCTCAGATTGAAGAACAATTCGGAATTAATATTCAGAATTTGGATGATTCTGCTGATGAACAAGAAGTTGAACATATTGAAGTAACGGAAGAAGAGAATACTAGGCAACCACAAAAAAATCGTACACAGGAAGATCAATTACAAGTCGATGCAAAATTGAAACCACTACTCAATGAAGTCAATCTCATTGGTGCAACTCAAGGAAAAAATCCAGGGGAATCAAAGAGTTGGTCATGTAAGCATTGCGGTGGTAAATTTACAAGTTCGTATACTCGAATGCATTACTATTTTTTTGGTGCCCCACCCGGGAAAAAAGCAGAAATTAAACGGTGTCAAGTGTTGATGAATAATTTGACTGAATATGCAAAATTGCGAGAAAAAGTACAAAAGGCAGAAAAAATAGGAGTTTCTTCATCCCTGAAAAATTCTACATTGATGAAGCGGCAGCCTTCACCGACGACGGGATCAATTGAAGATGCATTCAAAATTATGGATCGAGACATGGATGACTTGAAGGTCATGAGGGGATTATGTGCTAATGGAATCCCATTCAATGTGTTGAGAAATCCTCAATTCAATGAGATGATTTCAGCTATAAATAGAGGACCTAAAGGTTACAAGGCTCCGAGTTATGAAAAAGCGAGAACTACATTATTGGATGAGTGCAAAAGTGTTGAAAAAGATTTGATTCCTGTTAAAGATACATAGTATTCTAATGGGGTATCCATTGTATCAGATGGGTGGACTAATGTGAAGCATCAACCACTTATTAATATCATTGCTGCAAATAGTCGTGGAGCTATGTTTTTATATGCTGAGGATTTTTCAGGGATAGAGAAAACAGGTAAAGCAATTGCTGATTTTTTGTTGAAAGCCATTGAAGAAGTAGGTCCACTAAATGTCATTCAAGTAGTGACCGATAACGCAGCAAATTGCAAACTTGCAGGGAAAGAGGTGCAAAAGGTACACAAACATATATTTTGGTCTCCTTGTGTTGTTCATACTCTGAATCTAATTTTTAAAGACTTTGCAAAGGAATTTGAGTGGTTTAGAAATACTTATAGAAGGGGAAAGTCTATTGTTAAATATTTCTTGAACCATACACATGCTTTGGCTATGTTTAGAGCTCAGTCTAAATTGGAGCTATTAAAAATGACTAAGACTAGGTTTGCATCGCATTATATTTTGTTGAAACGACTTGTTGACTGTAGAGAGTCCCTTGCAACTACCATTGTTCTCAAGTCATGGAAAGAATTGGTGAAATATGGGGATGAACACACAAGGAAGTTAGGTGCTTTGGTTACAGAAACCGTTATTAGTGAAGAATTTTGGGAGGATGTGAAGAATATCATAAGTATCACAAAGCCTATATTTTTTCTTATTAAATTTTGTGATGGGGAAGGTCAAAAAATGGGTGAGATTTATGAGAAGATGGACAACATGCTTGGTGAAATAAAAGATATTATGAGGGGTGGAAAACACGTTGATAAATTTTTCCAGATTGAAAAAATTGTGCTTGACAGATGGGAGAAGATGAATATTCCTTTGCATTGTCTTGGGTTTGCACTAACACCACGGTTTTATGATATCCAATATCTTACTAAGCTAGCACTAGGAGGTACAGTTAAGAAAACTCCAAATCAATATAGAGAGGTCATCATAGGTCTTATGGAAGCTTTTGAAAAGATAGCAGAAGAAGCAAAACAATTGCGAGAACAGTATGCACATTTTCACTCGCGAAAGGGTCTTTATGCTTTGGCGGCGGCTCAAACAGATATTGTGACCATGGATGCTATTGATTGGTGGTCAACATATGGTTCAGAAACTCCAAAATTAGCAGAAGTGGCAAAAAAGGTACTAATTTAAATTACAAGTTATTTATTTTTATTGTTAATTATCATTATTAATGTGTCTTATTTTTTTTTTCATAAAAGGTGTTATCACAACCAATTACAAGTTCTTTAGCTGAAAGAAATTGGAGCACATATTCATTTATTCACAATGTCAAGAGAAACAGATTGAATTCTACCAGAGCTGACAAATTGGTTTTCATCCATTCAAATATTCGTCTCCAATCACGTTTCAGTGAAAGCTACAAAGATGGGCCTTTTAAGAAATGGGATATAAATCCAGAGCACACATATATAGATGATTCTAGTGTGAGATTGGAGGATTTGCGATGGAAATCCTTGGAGGATGACCATACAGATAGTTCTACAATTGCTGGAGACGAAGATCGGGAAGCTTCATCCTTATATGCTTCTATGCCCGTCTCTATTGACAAGCGACCTACTAGTTCTAGCAGGCCACCGCTCCGTCATTCCGGACTGCATCAGACTCAAATTAGTAACTTTACAAGAGGAGGGAACACTGCGAAAGATAAAAGGAAAAGAGTTGACAATTAACTCATGCTCCAATGTTTTCTTATTATTAAGTAATTTTTATTTGAGACTTGTTAGATGTTTAAGAGTGTTATTTTGATTTGAGCTTCATGTAGGAAACTATTTAATCGCTCTCTAGTATGTTATTTTTTAAAATTTTAAGTCTTTAAATTTATATGCTGTCTTTTTTTGATAATATTATACATGATTATTAGTTGATGTGTTGTTGTTGGTCTTGATTTGTATTTTATAATGTATATATTTATATAATTTTTTGTAATAATGAAAACGATCCAAATAATAGTTCAAAGCGAACCGTGACCCAAAATAGCGTACCGACTAAGCCTACCCCCACCGCACCACGCACCGCAAACAATAACGTACCCCGCACCTGTACCCGTACCCGTACCACGTACCCAACCGATCCGCGATCCAGGTAACCCTGTTCCTAACCAAAATTACTGTTTATGCTATTGTTCACAGTCCTATTACTGTTCACGGATACTGTTCACAGCCCCTGAACAACCCCTAAACAGTCCCTATTTTTTGTTTTACAAAGTTGTCCTACATCAAGTAGTCCATTCCTTAGGCCTCAAGACAAACATAATATGTGCAGTCTTATCCAGAACTTGTTGGCCCAAAAGATTTGGATGCTGCTAGTACAAAGATTATCTACTGAAGTCTAGAAACATTCAATAAGAACTTATTTGTCCAATTCTTGACCTGTGCTTCAGTTTTCTCAATGAGGACTACATCGATCACGATGCAAGCAACAAGGTAATGGTGTCCTCGACCAAGCCGAAAGACAGATCTCATCACAGCACTTGCTTTCCCTAAAATATCTATCCTTAAAAGTAGGGTGAGCAAAACTGAAAGAGGGAATTCTCTGATCCGATAGCCTTACAACAAACAAGCTTGCTTAACGCACTAGCTAACTAGTTGGAAGTACACCAAAGCCTCTTTCAAAACACTAGCAGCACTCAAGTCTCCATCACATAAGAGCAATCATCAGCAAAAGTAAGTCGACAAAGTTTGAGTTCCATAAACTCAACTAATACTTGAACAGCTAACAGGAATTTATGTGCTGCAAAGTGATTAATGTGAGTATTACCATGACCAGTACAATAAACTAAGGAGGCAGAGGGTCTCCTTGTCTCAGCCTGAAGTTGGGGAAAATCCAAAAAGATCTCCGTTGGTGTTAATAAACATTTCCCCATTTCCAGCCACTGCTAGTAGCTGCCTCTCTTCCTGCCCATGTGTAAAAGCATCCAAAGTACCATAAGTCGACTAGCTCAGACTCTTACAAGCAGTTGCCAAAAACTTCAAAACTTCCGTGGATTAGCACCATCTGCTTGAGCAACCCAAAGTTTCCCCAGTGTTCCTACTGCATTGAAATCCCAAGGGCCACATTCAAGTTAAGAAACTCACTTTACAGTCTGTTTCTGCAATTTTGTTCACTCTCAACATACTGGGATTCCACCCACTCCAAATTATGCCTTCCAGGTTTTTTTTTTGATAAATTGCCCAAAGAATTACTGTCATAGTAGCCAAAATATTCTCATTGTTTAAAAACAGATTCCGTAGTTGTACCGCATTAACACTTCGGACTCTGGACTCTACTATGCCCAAGAGACAGGTGGCTGAGCACCTCTACTCTAGAAAACCGCAATCCAAATGCAAAGTGTTAGTTCTTGGAATATTTGGGGGTTAAGTAAATCCTTGAAGCAGCAGGAAATTAGAAAGTTGAGGCAATCTTCTCAACCTTCTTCTTGCAGTTATCAACTGACTTACTCAGTGTTTCTAGATCATACCCAGTGAGAGGGTGTAGACAATCAAACTTATTGGGGGATTAGATTAGCCAAGGCTTTTATCTAGCCGGACTAGCTTCATTTAGTGTTGAGGTAGTGACTCCTGATTCAATACACCAGCAGAAGCATTGCTACTAGGATAAGCTGGTTCATGTTGTTCAAGCTGCATTGGTTCATTCTCTGGTGTTCCAAAACAGTCACAGCAGAAATAATGGACTCACCCTTGTCATTATTGTCTGCTTCTAGTCTCTTCTCGGTAATGAACAGTTTAATTACGAGAAATAATGTTGCTCTTCGCAATATTAAGTCACAAGTAGCAAAGCATACACTCAATTGTTCATTCAACTTTGCCATCTGAGTTTGTATGGTATGGTGATATGGCAATTAAATAACTGTGGCATGCAGAAGATGATGAAACATTTATAAAAGTAAGGTTTAGATTTTCAGAAAATAAACTATTGAAACTTTTTTTTTTCAGTAACTACTGAAACCTTAGGACAGCAAATTCTAAAGGGGTTTTCATTTTATTAAGTCTAAAGACGCGGGAAACTTTGGGGGCTACCAAATCAAAGCTTCTTGGAATAATTACAGCAACAACGGGCTGCTCGTAATTACAATAACACAATGTGATCCTAGAGTAGCTAATGATGAAGAAGAATCTAAAATTTTTGCCTAAACTCCCGAAGGCTTCACCCCCTAGGGGTGATTCAACTCAGACTAGGTCAAGTCTCTGAATTATGGACTTGTCTGCCCTTGCACATTCCATCTCGAATGAAAAGAGAAGAAAAGAATAAAACTGGAACTCAATTAAATTCTCAATATATTATATCAATTCCCCACATTTGAATTTCAAATACAACTAGTAGTAGCACAATTCATGTTGAACATCTAATGAACTTTAACCAAAAAATAAATTCCTATATTCGTATACTAGCATAAATCTTAGAAGTTGATGTAACATGATACAATAAAATGAAAGACATAAAATTTAGATTGTACCGGATCTCTAGGCTCTGGTTCGGTTATTTCTCTCTTCACTCTGACTGGTAGATGTTTACTGTATGAAATAAAAATAGAAAAATGCAAACTCAAGGGCACATGAAAATTTTAAAAAAATGAGTAGAAATTAAAAACAAATACCGCTCATCATCAACTTCCATGTCAGATTCCAGATCCCATCTCTCATCTCCATCCTCATCTTCATCTCCCTAAATTTGTAAAATATTTAAGTTACAATCGCTGGAGTGAATATGGTGCCAACTTTAAAGTCTCATGATAATAAGTCTGGAACAAGTTAGAATCAAGCTGGAGCAGATGTAACAGTAATAGGTTTTATATTAGCATTATTTCATAAATATGTTTCTTAAACTGCAGAGCAAATTTAACACATCCTTTATATTCTATTCCTAGAATATATGCTTTTCAATTATAGAAACAATTAAACACAGATGGTTGTTTCTGTATGTGTTATCACGATCATTCATATATGTATGCAACGTTGCATGTACCAAGTGAAAAGGGAATTTGATAACTTATTGTTAAAGATTTTAAGATAATTTGTGTATGATAACTTATGTAGCCTGGCAGGAGTTAGAGTACAACCTATTTAGTAACTTCGGGTGCATCAATGTCTTGATTAATGCACTATAATTAGTTTAGTTTATGAGTCAATCTAAGTGATTATAACAATATTGGAAAGTTTACAGGTTGGTATTTAAGTCCAAGCATCAAGGTGTCGTTGAAACTATTCTAACTAAAGTTAAGAGTACCTACGTATCACATTTGCAATTTGATGATGACAATATTCTTTGCTTCAGGGGATGCGACCAAAAAAAAATTGATAGGAAACAAAATGATTTTATTGATTTTTATGAAAAGCATTACAAAAAATGGTTGGACAAGGCATCCATCCAAAAAGGGAAAAAAAATAAACTCAAATCACAACAACTAAGCTACACATGAGGTTATCCAATCCGCCAAAATGCTAAAGAGTGGAATGCCACGAAATTCCTTGAACATTAAGGCCCACTACAAAGCCAAAAAATAAATTTCATCCCATAATCCTTCCTTCCACTCTTCTCTATCTCCAAATATCCTAGTATTTCTCTCCAACAAAATCACCCAACTAATGGCTAAAATTGCACAATTCCACAGGGTCAATCCCCTTAATGCTTTCCTAATCCTGCAAATTCCACCACAAACATAGAGGAGCATGTCTCAATAATCACTCAACTGAAACCTGGAAAACGTACGATAGAAACAAAGCAATTAGGCAATGCAAAAAGAGATGATCAATGCTCTCACTACCACCTCTACACATCACACACATTATTAGTATTAATCTTACCGTGAGCTATAGTCCATGCACAAACTTACACCTTCGTGGGCACTTTGGACTTCCATATCATCATAGATGAGGGAATTATAGAATATGAGGGATCATCAACTAGATTATCGAATAAAAAAATTTGCATAAGAAAACCCCGGATGACTCAATTATTCACTTTCTTTCAGCACTTTAACTCCGGAAAAAAACTAAAATCAATAACCAAAGAGAAAAGTGAAACCAATTCTATGGTATCTCTATCATCAAGATGCCTACGAAAACCAAATCCCAGGAGCACGAATGATGAGAAGAATGGCACATAGATGCAACAAAAGACCCATCTTCCAAGATAATGACCCAACCCAAACATCCTCCAAAAAATGAACTATCTCCCTAAGAAAGTTGTGGATGTGTTTGGTATTGTTTCAGAGTTAAAGATGAATATGAATAAAATCATAATTGTGGGTGTATAGCTCTCATGAAGATAAGAAGGTTGACCGAGATTTTGGAATGTTCAATAGGTGAATAGCTTTTAACTATTTAGATCTTCTTTGGGTGGAAATTCATTATTCTTGACTTTTTGGGAGCCAGGAATTGAAAAGGTAGGGAAATGTTGGATGGGTGGAAGAAAACTTTATTTTCCTTATTTCCAACCTCTGTACAATACCAGGAAAAGTAACAATGATGATGACAAATTTTCTATTGGAAGGGAGTGAGAATCATTTAGTCAATTGGGAGACAGTCTTGATAGAGTTATATACTAAAAGTAGAGGCGGAGCTACATGTATTGGTGTGGGGGCAACTGCCCCCACTGACTTTGAGGGGTTAACTATATAAATTGTAATGACAACAAAGTTATGTTCAATTTATCTCATTGACCCCCCTAAAATTTTTAAAAATTTAAATAGTGTCCCTAGTCTTTTTTGTCTTCAATAAGTTAATGGTTCACTTGTTCTCCTAATCTACTAAAACAAGTGTTTTTGTTATTAAAATAAGTAGTAAAATGGATGTGTGATTCTTTAACTTATGTATATTAGCCAAATACAATATATCTCTTATTTAATACAATTTCTCCTATTTTTTAAATTATTATATAATAACATATGAATAGATGTAAATGATAAGTTGTGCACATTTATGCCCTTCCAAAAATATCAATTTCTCAACAAGATTTAAAAAATACTTACAAATTTATCATAAAATTGATTAATTATAGACATTCTTGAGATTTAAATTAACATAGCCCTTCTAAAAATATTAAAATCTAAACAAGGTTAAAAGAAAATTGCTTAAAAATTTATCTTAGAATTGATTAGTTATAGACAATTTTTGAGACTTTAAACAATATCGTTGTGTTTCTCTTAAATATATGATTGAGTGGAAATTTGCCACTAAAAAAATTATTGTTCTTGTTTGTTCATATTTTGTTAAATACTGAATTGATTTATTTTTATATAAATTATGTTAATATGTTTCTCATAGTTGAACTTTAAAAAAAAAATCTGCAAAATTTATTAATCCTTATTATTGGAGGTGGGAGAGAATTTTGTATACTAATTGATTAATCTTTTTTATTTATATTTTTGCCCGCACTAGAACATAATCCTACCTCCGCCCCCGACTAAAAGCTTACTTTTTGTAGTGAAACTCGTTTTATTAATTAATAGAAGTTTTTTTTTTTTCATTTTATTGAGAATCTATGTGGACAAAATATTTGCATTATATTTGATATATGGTATGCATGTGTGTTTTATATTTTACATTGTAGATAATCTGGTGTGTAGAGTTCGGCTTATGCACAGAAGACCAGATTATTGGATCCTTATATAATACGAATATAGGTTCACAATCCTAGATGGAATTGGACACGCAATCAATGTGATTGTAGTGTAATATTTTGACATAGTCTATTTTGACTATAGGAGACTGTTTGATGTCTCAGATTATTGCACTAGTACACTTTGTATATTGATCAGACCCATGTTGAGGTTATTATCTTTTACTGATTGAATAACATAATAAATAGCTCAGTCTCAAGGTTATTATGATTGATTATACCCTTAATCTAGAGATATTTAATTGTCACGTGCATATAATGATCGTCACTTTAATTCATCAAAGAGTGAGATTCATATTGAGTTCGGTGAATTGAGAGACGGTATTATTTGTATGGTGGAAATTAATTATTAAAGAAAACCATGTCCTGGTATTTAAATAGGTTGATGATGTCCTCTTAAGGAAGCTCATAAGTTTTGTCCATGTCAAACCCTGCATGTAGATTTAATTATCCGACATGACAAATAAGTTGAGTGGTAAGGTCCCAAGGGATAAAAGAAGTCAATTAAATATAATTATCAGTAATTTATTTAATTGATGGACATCTGTAATTTTAAATGTAGAAAAATTATTAAGCATATAATAATAAGGAGCTCGAAACATAATTTTGAGATAAGGCTCAAGTGATCAATAATAAGTTTTTAGTAGACTAACTTATTATTAATGGACTACAAGATATTTGTTCTGGGTTAAACATAGGAATCCTAGGCCCATTGGAAGCCCAGTCCTTATTTCTCCTTATGGTTTATGTCGTAGCCTATATATAGACGTCTAGACTCTCTAAATCAGCATCACATTTATTACTCACGTTTAGAGGGAGGCTGAGAGAGGGCAGAAATTCAGAAGTCTTTGCAAGCCACACTGCATCCGGATTTTGGCGTTAAGGGTTATACGACAGAAGATCGTAAGGTTTATCGAGTTGTTTTCTACATCTGTCTTTAGATTCTGCGTTAGTGCTGAGATGAGATTAATCCAGAGCAATCTCGAAGGTAAACCCTAGTTCCTTTTTGTAGGATTTTAATGAAAAAAAAAATTGTATTTGATATATACGCGCTGTCAATGATTCTTGGAGACTTTCGGTTATTAGCAAGGAATGGGGCTCTAACAGGGAAATGGCTATTGAGATTCTTCATGGAAATTTATTGTGGTATTTGGTGATCCATATCAACTATGGGCTCCCACATCTATTGATTCAATTGAGCTTAGACCGATAATTCCATCAAAGCACTTTCGACCTTCCCTAATTTCGAATCTAGTCTCGACATCAATCCTCTTCGAGGATATCTTTCATATCCAATGGATAGCTTTTGAATCAATTGACATTTTTCTTCTTTGTGCACAATCTCTTCCCGCTATGCACCCTCTTTCGTAGGAATCCATGTGGTGTAGACTTTATGCTTTGGATGATTCCTGCTTCATTCTAATAGGATAGAATCCTCCCCGTACATTAATTATACCAGTTGCTTGCCTTCTCTTTCAAAGCATCTTCTCAAAAGAAAGGCATTCATCACAGCTTATTGGTCCTAATTGCGCATTCCTTCCTTGCAGCCTATGCATCAATCCCATTTGTGGCTATCTAAAATATTTGTATTGATCCAACATCTATCAATTCCTTTTTCAAAAAGGGCCTAGTGCTTGAAAGCATCAATTCCATAAGCCTTATGCTTCGTTTGGTACCAGTGTTGTGAAAAGCGAGCCTAGGCGAGAAGCGAAGCGAAGCGAGCCTTGGTCGCCTTGAACATCCAAGGCGAAGCGAGGTTAAGTAAAGTAAGGAAAAAGTGAGCTTAGGCGACGAAACAAAGAAGCGAGCCAGGCGAGAAAAGCGAATGCCCAGTTTTTTTATTTTCTCCTCCTCCTCCCCCTCTTCTTCTTTAACATTAACCAAACCCTAACAGAGATGATGTTATATGTGTATATGTATAAAATAAATTGATTGATTCGTGTAACAACATCATATGACAGTCTGTCTTATTATGATTAGACAATGTTGAATGCTTTGTTTTGATGTGAATGCTCTTGTTAATCAATTTGTTTGATTTATCAAATTGATTAATCAATTTGCTATATACTCTATTTGATTAATCAATTTGTGAGTGCTTTATTTAACGGTTATATTAATCAATCACGGTAGAAGTCGAACCCATATTTGCTAACTTTACATTTAGATGACATTATTATGTCAATTGATTATTTTTAGAATACAATAATGTTCAATATTTAATATCTTGTCAATTTAAAATATATTGATGTTTATTATTTTGATTGCATTTAAATATTTTATATTTTTAAAATTAAAACTTGAATATTTAGGAGTAATCAAAGTATGAAACTAAAATATTTGCTTATTTTTTATATTGTTCGCTTTGCTTCTCGCTTCTCGCTTCTCGCCTAGGCCTTCAGGAGACTAGTTCGCTTCGATTCGCTTTACACCTTAAATAACACTGTTTGGTATGATGGAAAAATGAAAGGATGGAAAGTTGGAAGGATGGAAAGTTTGTGGAATAAATAAAACATCATGTTTAATAAGGAAGAAAAATAGGAAAGATGAAAAAGTGAAAAAGTGGATAGATGAGTTTTTCTTTCAACTCACCAAAATCAATCCCTCCAAAATTAGAAGGAAAGTAGATGAAAAGTTAATTATTTGTGTTGAAATGTATCTTATTTTTCTATATATATTTTGATATATACATATATTATGTATACATTAATTTTATATATAAATACAATGATAAAATATGTATTTATATTTTTTTTTTAAATTAAAAAAATATATATATTTTTTCCATCTTACCGACCACAAAAAAAATATTTTTATTTTTCATCCATCCTACCAAATACAAAAGAAAGAAAGAAAGTGTATCCCTTCTACTTTTTATCCCTCCTACCAATAAGAGCATTAGGGTTAGAAGTTCCTTGTCTCCCTTAGGTCAATCAATTAGGTTAATCATTCCCAACTTGCATTCTCTTCCTAGTCCTTTGGTTTTGAATCCCTTATGCCAGCTTAGAAGTGATAGAGGAAGTGACATCTAAGGGAAAATAAGAGATAACACGAAAAAGAAAAGGCAAAGGGGCTCCAACATGACAAATAAATAAAGTGGTAAGATCTCAAAGATAAAAAGAAGTCAGTTAAATATAATTGTCAGTAATTTAATTAATTGACAAACATTTGTAATCTTAAATATGGGGAGATTATTATGCATACAATAATGAGGAGCTTGAAATATAATTTTGAGATAAGGAATTCATTTATTAGGGATTTCCTCGTTTTTCCCAAAATATTAAATCTATAGTGGGTAATAGGGTTTGGTTTGGGGATGATGCTTGTATTGGGAAGTCATTATTTTCATGCTTGTTTCCTTGTCTCTCATGATTCAAAATCGCGGTATCGGTCATCAACTCGGATACACATCAGTCACGGCGTCGCGGCACAATATCAGTCGCGGCGTCGCGACACGATATCGGCCGATACGCTTAAAATGCTAGATAGAAGTTCCAAAAAAAATTGAAAAAATATGAAAATTTTTAAAAAATATAAATATCATTATTCATCCATTATATGTCCACAATACATCTAAAAATATATTAAACATAATTAAATTAAAACATAAGGGTGTATCGAAAATAATTATCATTTTCAGTGTTTAATTTAAGCATTTAAGAACACGGTGATATTTTGACATTTAGTTAATATTTTGAGCTTAAAAAAACTAATATATTTATTATTTAATGGTCAATGAAGGAGTAAATTTGGGCAAAAGTGTACCCAAAAAATCTACAAATAAAATAAATTATTCATACTAAGAGAAGATAAAGAAGTAAAAAGAAGAAAAAAAATTGTCTATTTTTCACCCATTGGGGCATACCTATAAAAGTGTACCCAAAAACCATTACCCACATAAAATAATTTAACCTAACTAAAAGAAGATAAAGATGTTAAAAGAAAACAAAAACAAAATCTGCTAATTTCCAAAAAATAGTCTTTTTAAGACCCAAAAATCATTACCCACATAAAATAATTTAACCTAACTAAAAGAAGATAAAGAAATAAAAACAAAACAAAACAAAAATCTAAAAGGCAGTGTCTTTTAAGACTTAGCTTCCCAAAGACGTTTCATGCGTCTATGTCTCAGTCCACACACACATAGAGAAAGAGAGAGAAGAAGAATCTGAGAGAAGACAACAGACGAAGGTAACTGGGAAGATGGGCGACGAAGCTACCGATGTCGGAGCTTCTCCAATTTGTTTTGTTAAAGCTCCTAGGCACGACTAGTTCGCAATTAGCAACGATCTTCTCTTTTTTCGTTTGGCTTTTCTTCTACTTCTCCGGGTTTTTTCGCAACTGGTGAGAGCTTTTACAAAAGTGGGTCTTGGAATACTTCACCCCTTCTCTTTTGCTTTGGATTTTTGCTATTTATCTAGCATTTTGAGGATTTTGCACAAAACTGATCGTACCGACTGATTCTGATTTGAATCATCCAAGTTCAACCGAGTTGAATCCAATTTATGCTAATATGTCCGAGTTTTGCCGAGATATCGCCGATATAGGTCTGACTCGCAATTTTTGCATTTCGTGTACCGTTATCGTATTGGAAGTGGCCGAGTCGGATCGAACTTGACTGATACCTAGAACCCTGTTGTCTCTATCATTTGTCTTAAACTCAGGATATTTATATTACTTCTATGATTTGATATTTTTCTCATTCATTTTATTGGGATAAAGAGTTTCCTAGAAATTTAAATGATACAAATCCTCTGTATTTGTTTGCTAAGCTACTTTAATTCAAATCAAGGGTCTTTTGATAAAAAATATTGTTTCTTCGTTCTCTGTGTATCTCCTAATGTAAGAAATCGTTGAATCAATGATTAGTGATCCTTATTCTGCACTATTCTCCACATCTTGATAATATAGAAGGCTAAAATGTCTAATAAGGTACAAGTTTGTGCATGGTCTGTTGCTCATGGCAAGGTCAATACCAACAACATGCTTCAAAGGAGAAGATCGCAAGTTTGTCTTTCTCCATAATGGTGTGAAACTTGTCAATGTGATAGTGGAAGTGTTTTTCATTGCCATATTACAATGTCTTAGAGGAACAAGTTGTTTAACTGTGCAAGATTAAGTTGTGTTATTCCTTGCTCCTTTTCTTCTATGTTTGTTGAGTCCCAATAAAGGGTTACTCTCTATAATTGCACAATCCTTGCTACAGTTATAATTATTTTGTGATGACCCGACCATTGAAAAAATTAAAGATTAAATATTATGAGAGTCTAACTATAACTATTAAAACTCCACCAATTACAATTGGGATCAAAATCAAAATAATGTAAATTTGAGAGACAAAAACAAATAATTAGAAAAAAATATCTTTGGAGAGAAAGTAAAAAAATAAAAATAAAAGGGTAAATTTCAATAACACCCCCTTGATTTAAGTCATATTTTATTTTACCCCCTCTATTAAATCCAGAGGGTGTTAGCAAAATTTACCCAAAATAAAAATATAAAGGGCAAAAGTGACAAGTGACATTAGTGCATTGTCCATAAGATCAATGATGCAATGTACATATGTATGGAATTATGTAAACAACTTAGAGCCCAATTCTCTTGTATCTTATAAATTTAACCCCCCACGCCCCCACCCACCCCCCCAAACACACACACAAAGCATTTGTCGTAAGTCCATGGAGGAAGGGAAAAAGAAAAAAAAAATAGATAGCAAAATTTGGTTTCGGAATCAAAATTAGATAATAATTTTAGTTCTAAATTCTATACAATTTGCATATGTTATTCTTAAAACAGTGGTGATCAAATTTATCGGTATCAATTGGTGATTCGAGGTACAGGGTGTATACAATATTATCTTCCTAAATCTCTTTGCAAAGAGTAATATTCTTTATTTTTCCAAATTTGAACTCTATTTGATATGTGATATCTTGTTTTTGAGATTTCATCGAATTTGTGATGTATATGTGGTACATGTCGATACATGAATCGTGTTTTGTATGAATAGGGGTTTGTAGATGTCGTGGTCCTTGCGATGATGCACAACATTCCTACAACCCAAATCTTACATGACATAGAATATGGATTGATGAATAACTATAAGATCCTCATTAATTGAGTTTTTCTAATTTGATCTGATATTATTGATTTGATTCGATATTCTTGTTCTCTTGAACATATTATTTCTTATCATATTGTATACGTCCCCACTTAATTAATTTTTCAACTTGATTTTGGAGTAAAAATCGAAGTTGAAATATTTGAAGAATAAGAGATTGGCGAATCTAAGTGATAGAAAGTATTCTTTGTTGGTGTCACTCGTCTCAAGCTTTTTACCATTGTTTGAGGATATGGAAGTCTAAAGTGTCTTTCAAGATACAAGTTTGTGCATGGATTATTTCTCACGACAAGCCTAACCCTAATGATGTGCTCCAAAGAAGGAGCACCTAATACCTTTTTTCCACCGCAATGGTCTGGTATGTGCAAAGGTGTAATGAAGTGTGGACCATTTATTTTTGCACTACCCCATTGTTCGTTCTATGTGGCACAAGTTATTGGGTGGCACCATGTTCCATGTCTTCTATGTTTTGTTTAAATATTCATCTAAGGCATCGTTTTTTTTTTTGCTACAATGTGTGTTATTTGGTTGGAAAGAAATTTCATAATTTTTTAGAATAAAAGTGAGATGGTGGAAGAATTGTGGAATCTTATTTATTTCTTAACCTCACTTTGGGCTTCTGTGGCCAAAGACCTTGGGAATGTTCCATTGTTTTGCATCAAGGCAAGTTGGAAAGCATCGTGCGGATTGTATTGACAGTATTAGGATGATGTTTAAAAAATGGCAAAAGGTGAACAAGGAATCTAGCCCAAAAGAATAGTGCTAAACTCATTTTATTCATTACTAAAATGATTGTTTTTTAGCAAAAAACAAAGTAACACATCAACCACAACTTCCATTTGATCTAAAATAACGTTTAGATTAAATGCTTGTTGACCAGTAAACTTCTATATATATATATATGTTACTGGTAACAGTAACTCAAACAAATTACCCAGAACTGTGAAGTGTGAAATGTGAAAACCCGGTTATTAATTAGAAAGATAACTTGATTCTATATTATCGAAGTTTATTTTTATAAATTTAAAATAAACAAATGGACCTCAAATATGGGTTCCCAGTGTGGAAATGAGTCAAATGACTATAATATTGATTATGTTTAACAAATATCTAAGTATCCGAATGGTAACATAGGTGTGTAATGTGTGCCATACGCAATATATATATAGACTCCTGGATGGACAAGTGTCACAAAAAAAAAGGGACACAAAAAGGAACATGACAAGTGTTATAGTTTTATAAAATAAAAAAGCATACATGGACAAGAGTTCATGATGTAAGCACACTTACATAGGATGGGTGACAAAGGGCCTTGGAGGCCAAGTAAAGTTGAGCGACGTGGTATGTCTAATTTGATTGATAATTCCTCAGTTCGTGATTCCTATCATCTGAGTTATTTGATATTTAATCTTTCATATTTTTATCGTTAAGCACATTGTTTATTGTCGTATTTTATACTTCCCCGCTTTTAATATTTTTCAAGATGATCTCGGAGGAAGGACCAGAGTTGAGGTATCATAGAATTAAAGATTTATAACTTTTGGTTATTGTGGTGATATATAGTTTGAACAGATTTATTTGTATATTGTTGAGATTATTTATTTTTCAGTAAGTAAAGCTCAGGCCCAAATATTTGGAGATATGTTTGTGGTATATTGTGGTCAATCAATTTATCAAGTAACGCATCCGGGAAATCAGGGTGTTACATGAAAGATAGCAACAGCACTTCTAAAACTAATAAGAACAGCGGATAATGTGAAAATCTGATGGTGGGCTGCCAATTATCCTCGCATATCATTAATATCTTGGCAATAATGTTGACAGAACAAAAACACCATGATTTAGACTGTGAAACTGTTAAGTTGAATGTGTTCTAATGCATAAACATTAGCACAATAATACCAGAAACACAATTATTGTGCTAATGACTTAATTTTCCCAACCAAAAAAAAAAGGAACAAAGGCGCATATATAATAGTGATAGAACACATTCAACGACTAAATCACTAAGCTCATATAACTAGCTTGTAGAGAACAAAATAAACAAAGGACTATAAAAAAGTTAAGAGAAAAGTAATACGATTTCAAAGGTGAAAATTCAATACTTGTGCAATCCAACAGGGAATGTACAGCTTCACTATTTTCAAAAAAATGTTATTATGCCTATTCAATTCTAAAGGCTAAAATCTACTTAGAAAAAGAGTCTTCCTAAACAACAAATGGCAGTTGTTTCTAAACAGACATCAAAATACTTTTAACAGTCCAATTCAAGATCATTTTCTTTTATCCTAGGTAAAATGTTCTGCTCCAACAAGAATCGGAAAAAAATATATACAATAACATTGAAGAGGTGAGTAGCACAAGGTAACCATATTGATTAAAAAAATGTACACAGAAACACACCTCAGGGAGTTCAGTATCCGGTGGCCTTTCCTGAAGTTGAACGCTGGGCGCATGACGAAGCTTCGAGAGATTATCAAGAAGCTTAGCCCTTATTTCTTCCAATAAGTGGCGAGAATTCTTGTTCTCCATGTTGCTGGGGGCAACATGAAGAGTGTAGTCTGGACCAAAATACTCATAATATTCATGCTGAGGCATCTTGTTATCAACTTCAATTCCAAGCGCAACCCCTGTCTGTTTCACATATAACTGACATATTAAAACAAGTCTAACAAAAGACTTATTTCAAAGGCAGAAATGTGAACCATAAACATGAGTCCCTACACTAGTGGTTACAAAGCTGTGAATGAGGAGATATCCACTGCAAGTCCGCAATGGCACAAAAATTGCAACTTCAAATGTAGGAGAATAGATGTCATAAAAAATCCTGATTTCTGAACAACTCCTTTGAAAATAGTAGTAGGTAAGTTTGAAGTAGAGGAAAATTAATGACTAAACTGTGCCCAATATTCTCCATTCAATTTTTCAAAAATTTATGCTTTTCAGTTAAAAGTAAGTATGGGTAAGATAACCATGATGGGGAACCTGTCAACAGATATCTCAGCGCAGCAAGCCACAAGATATCCAAGTTCGGGAATGAATGTTAATGAGGTCTTAGCCAAAACATAAAGCTTGTTATCAACAATGAAAACAAATATAATCTTTGCACATCCTTCTATATTAGTTATTTTCAAGAAATTTGAGCTAGATGATAGCCTTTATGTGTCATGTAAGGCCATAAACCACCGAACCACATGTCTCACTCAGCAAGAGGCAAGAGTTGAAGGTAACATTTGAAGCCGGGTCGGGGGATTTGTCAACAATTCAAGTGAGCATCATAGAAATAAATATTCTACCTCATAACACCAACAACGAGCAACATTCCTGATAGTATAACCACCACCACCCAACAGCAACAGTGGCACATTGAAAGATCTCATATATGTGACACACTGTGCGTGACCTTTTATTGAGAGATTGAAGCATCCTAACCGGTCCCCAGATAAGGAATCAGCACCACACTGCAGAACTACAGCACCAGGCCTGAAAACTTCCATCACTTTCCCAATGATTGGCTTGAACAAAAAGTGGTAGCTCTCATCATCTATCCCATCATCTAGCGGAACATTGAGGGAGTAGTATTTTCCTTTTTCATATCCTATATCACGTATGTCCCCAGTACCAGGAAAATAATCTCCAAATTTATGGAAAGAAACAGTCATGACCCTATCGGTTGTGTAAAAAGCCTCCTCTACACCATCTCCATGATGAATGTCAATGTCCACATATAAAACACGCTGCAAGACAAACCACCTAGTTATGTACTGGTGCCATACAAAGGCTTCTCAATTGCATAAACAAAATAATAACCTTATATGCTTCTGGTAATATAGGCATACCCCTACAACACAATGCGATAGTAAGTAAAATTGTCTTTTCTGATTCTTCCAGAAGTCCTGTAAATAGATACACTTCACTAAATGATATACAGGAGATGTGAAGCTCATTGCTCACCCACTCATCTCAATCGCAGCCATCTCCCTATCAGTTGGAGTTGCCCATATAGAGAATCTTCTTACAATTAACAGCATTCAACATTGGCGATGGTGATGGATAGAGCGAAATACATGAAACACAAATATTGGGAAAGAAAAGATAAAACAAAAAATACATGATTACATGATTTTTCCACAGGCCTACTCTTTTTCATGGCAGAGCCCTAAAGGCGGACTATTGTATATTAGTCTATTCATTGGAATCATATGAAAGGGAATACTGTAGCCCAAGTGAATGAGGCCATAACTCATAAGCATCATGGACAAGTTGTTCTCCAAACCTCTAGTGAGTTAACTCCCCTACAATTGTGGCTCCACGACAAGTCATAGTACCAAAAAATCCAGAGAGAAACAGATTGGAGTGGATCCAAACTCTAAACAGCTCTATCAGATATTGAACAATAACAACTCTTCCCATATTACAAAAGGTGTTCACTTGACAACCTCAAATTATAGATTACCTGCTAAAAAATAGATGCACACAAAAAAAGAAATATAGCAATAATCATGCGGAAAACTTGAATGTCGGTAAACATATACCTGACTAGTCATTTTAGTGAAGAAATAGTAATTTGAAACAATTACATGAACCATTCTAACATCAACCCAAAACAACAGCAATCAGAAATGGCCATATGGGTAGACACTATCCAGTGAATCAAATCAATAATGGAAAATGATAGAGAAAAAGAAGGGGGGGGGGAGAGATCTGGAAAAACAGAAGCTCGTGACCAACCTCATGCTGTTTGAGAAGTTCCAAGATCGCAAGCACAATATCATTCACATAGCAAAATCCAGATGCTTCACACTTCTTAGCGTGGTGTAACCCACCAGCCCAGTTTATAGCAATGTCACAGAGACCGTGATTTAACTTAACTGCACCACCAACTGACCCACCAGCATAAGTTTGACAGAAAGAGTAGAGACCATCAAACACGGGGCAGTCTTCACCAACATTGAATCGCTTGAGTTGCCTCAGCTGATCTTGCTGAGTTTCAGGGGTGATACTTCTCAGAAATGCCACATAATCATCAGCATGAAACCGGCAAAGATCTCTATCCCTTGCAGGAAAAGGCTTGAGGATCTGCATGTGTTGAAGTAATCCGTAATGTGCAAGAAGAGCATGTGTCATTCGAATCCTGTGAGGCTTCATAGGGTGACCCTGCCCATAGTAGTAATTGCCAACCTCTGGATCATAAAAATAACACACTTTTCTCTTCACGCCATCGGATCCAGATGGAAGAGAATTGCCTCCAGTATCCATAGGCAATTATGTTTCACCTGAAGGTTAAATCAAAGCAAAATAATAAGAGGGATATAATGTGGTAATTTGGAGGCATCCCAAATTTAAAGCAAGGCAACACTCCATGCTGAATGAGCAGATAAACTCAAAATAAAGCTATGTTCTCTACTGTCATTTACTTGGCGGGTTATATGTTCCCAAACAGAAACTCACTAAATTGGTAATGTATAATTTAGGGCTTGAGAAATTACATCATGGTGCATTAATTTACATTATTCGAACGTTGGGATATAGGTTCAGAATAATATAGATTTGCAATCTGGAAACCTGAGACTTTGAATTCAGGAATACATTGCTCAATTGCAATTAAGGAAAAAATTGAAAGCACAAATTTTCAATTGTCAATCAGATTTTTTTGTCCAAAATAATAGTTCAGCGATGAGTAAATCAATCCATCTAATAGTTGTTATAGCTTTTTCAAAATTGAAATAAATTAAAAGCATGAATTTTGAAGGATCAATCAGATTTTTTTTTACAAATCTTACAGTTTGTGGATGAATAAATCAATCTAAGAAAATAGTTGTTGGTATCTTACTATTCTTGATTTGATACATCCAACCTGATACATTTTGCTGGTAAAATTAAGTGTATCGCCGATTTGTACAGTTCATTAACTTTATCACATGTTACAAGACAGGTTATATACAAATGCATAGGCATACACATAGACTACTGCCTTGTTTAAAGGAAGTATCATCTTTCAGCCATTTCCAATGAATATGTACTGATTCATACGGTTTTGAAATTAAAGGGAGGAGTTACTGTTTGTGTCTCCTTTTGCATCCTTTATGAGAAAATCTTATATCTATGTTACTCAGGTCCTACTGCTAGTTATCATGTCCATTCCAAGTTATGTTTGAGAGAGCATTATTACGGCATTTTTCCCTTTATTTGGAAGTTTTATAGTGGCAAAATTTCATCACTAACCCTCGCTTTTAGAAAAATTTGGATCAGAACATAGAATGTGTTGATGCAGCAAAAGATTAAATGTTGTGTAATCTATTTTCACTAATTTTTGCATAAATAAGTGTATTTCATTGAAAAACCAATTTTGCACAAAAGGCGCTTCCAAGAAGTAACTACAACTAAGCTCCTAGCAATAAATTATCTAAGAGGTCAACACAAGTATATGTAGTCCAGTATAAATTCAATTAGAGAGGACTCGAGATTATAGGATCCCGATCTCCAATTCCTTTCCCTACGATAGATCAAAACAAACATATCAGGGTCGTATCCCACCTTTCGTGGGAGCACCTTCTTACAAGAGACCCCTCCATCTGTGAAGCATCTCCTCCCCGACTTCGGCATAATCCCTATCATATGAACCAAATAAACAATGTACCCAGTAACTCTCTAGCCACTTCTAAGAGTACCATCAAATGTTCGCTGACTCCTCGGCATTTCTAGACATCCAACACCAATTGACAATGAAGTTCCTCTTCCTTTACTATTGTCAATGGTGAAAAAAGCTTCCCACCAGGCAGTGCAAGTAAATAAAAGAACGTTTAAAAGGGCCCTCCTGAACCAAACGGCACTCCAAGGAACCCTATCTGAGCTGCCCCCTAACCCTAACGCGTAAAGAAAGTGAAAATCTCCAAAGAAACCTAGCCAGAGAGTGTATAGAAAGTCGCTTATGTATGATACACTTAACCAACGGCAGACAAAGAATGTATAGAAAGTCACTTGTGTATGTTACACTTAAACATTCAAATGAAGATACAAGGGGGAGAGATTAGAATCAAAAAAAAAAAAAACATAGATATTGAAATATGTGGATTTGGAAAATAAACGAGCCTGCCCAAACTTACAAGATGGTATAGTCACAAAGTAGGATATATATTATTTAATCAACAGAACTTTCACACGTAACAAACCTTACCAGACACAACTAGATATATAAAAAGATGAGCAAGTGACAAGGGAGGGGAGTCAATACTAACTAAATAATAAGCAAATCTAAAATCATAACCAAAAGAGTCTCAATTCGACATTCTTTGAAACAATTGGCAAGCTGATTGAGATACGGGATGGAGATGTCAAAATCGCTTATACTCTCACTCTTCCGAGTTCGATAAGAACCCCCCAAAAAAAATACTAAATAAATAAATAAAACATTGTCCCCCTCAACTGGACTGTTGGCTGATGTTTTTGCTATCAATGCTGGAGCTTTTTTACACGATGAGCGTCTTCAATTAGATGGGGATTGGGCTCATCCTTGAAGTAGAGTGGCAAATGGGTGTGTTGGTTGGTTATGGACCGGGTTAAATTGGATTGAGTCCAAAATAAATCCAATTCATTTTCATCTCACATATTAAATGGGTTATAGCGGTTGGGTTAAACCCATCAACCCGTAAAATAATTAAAACTCTTAATAGACACGCCAAAATACACACACACTATTTCAGTTTCTTTTTTTTTTGGCCTGATTTACGTGAATCATTGTAAAACATAGGTTTTTTTCTCAGTTTTATTAGAAACTGGATCAAATGAATTTTTAGCTTATAAAGAGCCTATTAGTGATGGATTTGGCTCATAAGAAAAGCCTCCAAGTTCTGTGTTTAGTCCACGATTACGTGTGTTGACACTAACATGATACGATTATCCCTCACTACCATGGCTAAACCGGCTTTAAATTTTCTCCTAGAATAATTAACATAATTGGACAAAAATAAAACTGATTAATGCATATCTTAGTCTTCCTACACAAACAATTCACCAAACAAATGCAACTTTTTAAAATTGATTAATTGCATCTATATCTCTTCCAGTGACCATTCTTAGTAGTTAGTAGGCTCAATGGTTAAAATTTGAATCTGAATTTGTTTAATTGGATACGTATATGTACTTTTGATTAATTGTTTGAATCCACATGTATTATTTTTCCCTAATCAAATGTGGATATACTAATATCCAAACCAACTGTAATTCTATTTGAATTACATTGATACAATAAAATTGATTAATCACTAGTTGCGGTTAAGGTGATATAATCAATCAAATACGACAGCAGAATTTTGTAGAAAAAAACCAACTGTAATTCTATTTGAATTACATTGATACGATAAAATTGAGTAATCACTAGTTGTGGTTAAGGTTATATAATCAATCAAATACGACGTATCAGAATTTTGTAGAAATTGATCATAATGTTATGATCAATCTCTAACTGATGGCAAGGTCATAACAATTTGGATGCAATGATAAATCTAAAAGTAGGTTGAGAGAAACCCAATCATGGGATATAGTTCCAATTTGGATGCAATGATTGATCTAAGAGTAGGTTAAGAGAAACCCAATCATGGGATATGGTTCCCGTGATATGGTTCTTTTATCCTACTCCATTTACACAAATTGTCTGTCACAATTGCACCAAATTCTTATTACAACATCAAACAAAATGATATTCCTCTTTTTGAGGTAAATCCTAATTCTACTTATTTATTAACTAAATAACTCCAACTCTCAAATATTAAATATGTACACCAAAAAAGTTTTATACTTCACATCAATTCTCCTTCGATACCATAATCAACATTATATTCTCTTATATTATCCGTTGAAGACATGGAGACCTCAATATTGCATCTCAATTGGATCCAAATACAAATCTACACCCACAAAAAATATGCATAAAACAATATATAATAAAGCATTCTAAAAAGTATATCCTGACAGTTTCGAACCATGAATCAATCATCACAATACATGTCACTAAATATTTAGAATAACTAGAGGATGCTAATTCCAAAAAAAATTACCTTCATGCCAAAAAAATGGCAATAACTAACAACTATTAAATGCTAATCTAAAAACTAATTCCATGAGTAGGATGGTTTGGAGTATCAAAAAAGACTGCTACAGTACATTGATATCAATAAATAAGACTTCAAGTCCTAAGCTACTACTAATAAAAAAAAGTCCACTTGTAAGTTGTAACTACATGTAACTAAACTCCCATGTGACAAAGACTTCTAAATAAGCAAATATAACAAATTAATACTTGAAAAACTAGACTACTGCATTAGAACCAACAAAGAAAAATTTTATTATAGCTTTTGGGCATTTCATCGAACACCTTGTGGGCAAAGTGTCAAAAATTTGGGTATGCCTTATATGAAAGGTCGGGTAAGCCTTTGCAATCATGCAAGTCAATGCCCAACAAATCTCGTGTGCAAAATTGTATTGTTTAAAAAGTGTCAAAACTGGTCTTTTACCCAAACTAATGCAAATCGACTAGCACAACCTTCAGTTTAAAAGAAAAATAAAGGTAATGCTAAGATAGAACAAGAAAAAAAAAACAAAAAGTGGGGAATACGATGTACCGATACTATGTTTTTGGAAATTTCAATCAATAGTCGAAGGGGGCTCACTTCTGGAAGAACGAATGGTGCGGATATGAGAGATTCAATGTGAAATTTCAGGTCGGAGATGTCTTTTCAAAACCCAGCCAGAACAGCAAAAGGAGAGAGGGGGGGGGGGGGGGGGGGGGAGTGGAGTGAGAGAGAAACTCGTTTCCTCTCTTTCATGACCGACTAGGCGACGAGGGGCTGAGGCGTTTTATGTCTATGATGTTTTTAGGAAGGCCCATTTTAACTCATTCTTATACCTAATCCGTTCATTACTCATAGTCATATCAATAAAAATGGTTAATCTCAAATTACACTCTAAAATATTGTTTGACTCTCAATTTGCATCCTCAATAATCAAAAATTTTAATTTATACCCTCAAAGATATAAATTTGTATCAATACGCATATCAAGTTAACAGCCATCAGTTTGTCGTCTAAAAATAAATGGATAAATTACACGTAAATTCCCTCATGTTTGTCACTTAAACACCTAAACCTATTGCATTCGAAATATTATACTTACATCCCTTGAGAATCCAAATATGACTAAAAATATTTTCCCAATTGAGCATTCAAATAATTATATTTATGTGATGAATTACATTGGATATAAAGAACATTATATTGGGCATTAAAATTGTAAACTTGATTTTGAATTTTAGAGTATAACAGACCCACAAAATAAAGGGTAGTATAAAATTATAATTTTTTATTATGATGAAGTATATTTTTTAACTATTATATTAACAGATATCAACGATAAGGGGTTATGTGTTACACGTGCATAAACGTCAGGAGGTGTAGGAGTAATATTCTAAATGTGAGGGGTCCAAATGATTAAGTGACAAGCATAAGGGGATCTAAATATAATTTATCAATTTAGTTCTAGACCACAAACTGAAGGTCGTTAGTTTCAGATGCGTATTGATACAAATTTTTATCTTGTAGGATGTAAATTGAGATTTTTAATCTTTGAGGGTTTAAATTGAGATTCAAATGATATTTCATGGTACAATTTATAATTAATCCTAATAAAAATAAGTATCCAACCCATTAATTCATGTGTAGAATTACAGGTTATGGATCATAATTGCCACATCTGCACTAAACAAAAAAATTGTTGAAGTCGAGTCAATCCAAATAATTAAGTTAAAAATATAATTCATAATAGACTGATTCCAATATATGGTAAAATTAAATTAAAAAACATTTGAATCTTAATTTATAATTGTTACATTCTAATTCCAAAATTTAATATTAGGATTTCAAAGTTCATACCCTAATTTAAAACTACAATTTGAAATATCAAGATCCAATTTAATTCAAATTAACAAAAATAATGGATGAGATGATACAAAAAGAAGCTAGAAAACCCAAGGAGAATGGTCCATCAATAAACACTAAAACTCATTGTAACAATAACCAAACTGACATAGTCTTGTTGGTCACTATTAATTCTATCAACTAGTATTTGCATGTTAATGATTCATTATTTATATATTAGTTATTACCTATGCCTGAAGGCACAGAGTAATAAAAAATGGTAAACAATAAATATATTTGTATTCATATCCAAAATCAAATCACAAACATATAGAAGGGTTAAAAGAATTTAAGCATCGGTTTGTAGTGGGGGTAAGAGGTGGTGGGCGGCAGTGGTGGTGGTAGGAGACGGTGATGGTTGTGGTGGGTGACAATGACCGTGGTGGAGGTGAGGGCGACGATGATGGTGGTGGTGGTGGCGGCGGTGATGGGGGTGGTGGTGGTGGTGGTGGCAGTGATGGGGGTGGAGGCGGTGGTGGTGACGGTTGTGGAGGCGGTGGTGGTGACGGTGGTGGTGGCGTCGGCGACGACGGTGGTGGTGGCGTTAGTGGCAGCGGCGGTGGTGATTGTGGTGGTGGCGGCGACGACGATGGTGGCGGTGGTGGTGGCAGCAGCGACAGTGGCGGTGGTGGCGGCAGCGGTGGCGGTGGTGGTAGTGCTAGTGGTGGGGCGGTTTCAAACACTATTTTTTTTAAAGTATTTATGAGAAATAATTTCTAAAAATACTTTTAAAAAGTCCCTCTAAACACACCCTTATGGCCTATTTTTCCTATTAAATTTAGGGTGTTAATATTAGTCATTAGATTAATTTTAAAGTAAAATTTAAAGTGATCTCAACCGCGAATAGCAAAAGTCATTTTGTTTATCTTTTGAGATTTGAATTGTAAGCTACTTTATTATATAGATTTATGTATTGTCTTTTATAACATGTAAAATTTAATTGCATATGGACTCTTACATGTCAATAGAGTGGATATTTTGATAATTAAAGGGAATGTTGATGGGAATGATCAAATTGAAAAAAAAATATATAATATTGATGGAGTAAAGAACTTATTAGGAATAAATTATCAAATGTATAACTTAATTGTCATGAGATAAATATGATATGACTTAATAGTTATTTTGGAGGAAAAATATAATTTATTGGTGATTTACCCAAACAATTTTCCCTCAATTGTGCCTCACTTTGGCACTATGACTTCCCATCGAACATGAATCAATCACAAGAATAAATACACAACATGCAACCTCTAAACAATAACCACTTACCCTTATTTGCTTCCAAAAGTTTTGCCCCAATAGATTTGATTAGTTGTTCGAATGATTGAAGAGCCATTGTGCGATATGTATAGTGTTCCAAACTCTAGGTCATGATTTTTCTGTTTTAGCCACTCTACACCAATATTAGTTTACACCAATATTACTATTTGGTTTAGATCTATTACAATTGGTGGTGATGTTCTACACGACTGAGTAAAGGCGTGTTATCTAGAGATTTGGAAATCATTGAAATGTCCAGTCAGAGCTTCTAGGCTCTTGGTGTTTAAGCTATGCAGTGTGAGAAGCAGTAGTCAGAAGGTTTATAGTGGTTCACCAGCTCGGAATCTCGGCTAATCCACTCTAATGGAGTCGTTTGCTCCTAGGGAGTCTTTCTATTAATAAAAGGGGGAAGGTTACACAGGGAAATACAAAGTAATTGTGTAGATAATTGCTTTTATACATTGGGAGGGATTTGATCCCTTTTTATAGTCTTTAGATGTCTTGCGTGATCCTCGCCACTTTCTCGTTACCGATGCTCTCTTTAAGCAATCAACGTCAATGGTTTTAAGGCGGTTGCGACTCATCTGTCAGAATGTTGGGTCGTTATGAGTTACACTCCCAGGGTGTGACGTGACCTTCTGGAACATGTCAGCTATCGCTGTCATCGTTAATGAGGGACTCGTTGACGAAGGTATTCTTAGAGTTTGCACGATGAGACGTTTTCCAGTATTTTCGGCGTTACATGCGTGCGAGAAGTCATTTTTACCTCGATTGTCATGCAAGTTCAGCCTATACGTACCATGTGTCCAATCATACGCACGCCTTAAATGCCCTCATAGGCTAAACTGCCTTTGTCATCATTTCTAATTTCTCAACGCCTTTACCCAAAAACCCTCTTCTCTCTCTCCGCCCTTTGCGATTTCATCCTCTTCTTCTTCCTGGTTGTCTAAGCTGACTTTGTGAGTGCTCAAAACGTTCAAAGGTCTTCCTAAATCTTTCTCTGTTCATCTTCAGTATCCTTCTTGGGTCCTCGATCGTTGATTATCCTTAATTACTAGGTACGTTTTTTATCTTACCCCTTTATTTTCTTCTCTCTCCTAAGGTTTTTGTTCAACCATGGATCCTACAAACTCGAGGTGGTTACTCCACTTCTGGACATTTCAATTTTGTTATTTTAGGAGTCAATGTCGTTTCCTATCTTTTCTTCCTCTTTTCTTGGACCCCTACGTTACTGCTAAGGTCTTCCTCTTCAGTCATTGGAGTCTCAACTCTCGAGCTCTTGAGGATTGTCTCTCGAATGTCCCCCCTTTTTATACGTCTTTTGGTCACTTTTTCTCCCTATGCCATCATATTTGATTCTTTTGTCTTTCTCGCCATGGCCAACAGATCTCCTGAATTTGATGTCCAATCTCATCGTAGAAGGCAGACCGAGGATTCTGACGAGATTGAGGATCTAGGGGATGTGGGAGAAGAGATAAACAGCTTTTCTGGGGTCAATGTCCTCGATGCCCAAGCTGCTGGGGTTGAGGCTCCCCTACTCCTTCCAAGGCCAGCTATGAGACCCAAGAAATTCTGAAAAGATGAGATCTAGGAAGGCGTAGCTGAGACCCTCAGCAGTGCTAGGGATACCAAGGTCAATCTGAGCGCTTCAGACATCACAGGGCTTAGCAAAGTCACCCCTCATCTTATGGGTGCTCTTTCTACCAAATTTGGCTTTCCCAAGGGCATGCACTTCTGGAGTCCCAGCGTGGACAACCGATATGACACCGTGATGCTTGAGAAGACATGCTTCTTCACTGCTTCTTTCGAGAACAGTCTCATATTCCTTATGCACCATTTCCTTAAGTCAGTCTTTCAGCCCTTCAACGTCTGTTCAACCCAACTTTCTCCCAATTTTTGGGATATTTTGGTAGGGCTCATGGTATTTTTTAAGAAGAACGGTTTGGCCATCCCTCCTTCAGTCCCTCTACTTATGCATTTTTTCAATGTCAAGTTTTCTCCTGCCGACGGTTTTCTTTATATTTCGAAACGGGTGAATACCTAACATCTAATCATCGACCTCCCGAGCTCCCACAAAGGTTGGAAAAAACCTCTTCTTTTTTGTATCTAGAAAATAGTGGGAGTTCAATCTGAGGGACGCATCTGACATACTTTTTGTGCCTCAGGCTTGGTCGGGCCCAGACAATTTAGGTAATTCCTTACCGAGGCGGTTTGGTTCGAGCTTCTCCTTATTTTGTGTCATTCAATTACTGACCTCTTTTTATTTATTGCTTTAGGTATTCATCATGAGCTCCACGCGAATGAGAGGTTTCTCCTTACAAGCCTTAAGGACTGTCAACCTGAGGAGTACACTAGGCTCTTCAATTCCTCAGTCCTTACTAGGTACAGATTCAGACCTCCTGATGTGAGAGGTGAAGCTGTCATACCTCTACCTTATGCCTTTACTCCATTTTCACTTTTATAGGATTGTTAATTGGTTGGCCTCTCTTTACAGGTCTGAGCTCCATGGCCCAGATGCTAAAGTTGTGAAGGCCAAGGTGGCCCAAATGAGGGAAGAAAAGTTACGGGGAAGAGGAAGACTGAGGTTAGGTTGAGAGAAGACTTGAAGCGTTCCCCAAAGGTTTCAAGGAATGACTTTCCCCATAAGGATCCACCTGCCCCCAAGTCGCCCATGGTGGTTTCTTCTACCTCTCCTCCTCCTCCTGAGCCTAAGAGACCTTTTTGAAAAGGCCACCAAGATGCCCCCTACATCAAAAGAGTTGTCAAGGCTTCAAAGGCGATAGCCCCATCTCTACAGTATCCTTCCCTGTTGAAGCCTACTGAAGAGGCATCCCATCAGCTATTCCTCAGCACGACGGAGAACTCTTCAGCTCAGACTGCCAATGGCGGGAGTTCCCTTATTAGGGACATGAATCTGACTACCCACACTCTCCTTTTCATTATTCCTGAGGTTAACATCTAGGAGGATTCTTCGATGCCCTTCTCTACCTCAGCCGTCACTGCTTTTTATGGGGCGACTTTCGTGAGTCTCTAGCTTTTATGTTCAGTCTGAGTTCATCAGTTTTGTCTGATGTCTTCTAATTTAGATTTTTTGTCTTTCTTTGTAGATGGAGATCCATGTTAGAGCCCTAGTATGCAGGGTTCGTCCCCTGGAAAAGGCTGCTGGGGTGGCCAAGGATTCTTTGAAGGCCTCTGAGCTCAAGGTCGCTAAGCTGGCCTTCACAAATGATGACATGAAGGCTCAGGTGCAAGACTTGAGATTTTCCAATAAAAGTCCTGAGGATGAGGTCAAGCTGAAGAGTAATGAGGTTAAACTCAAAACGGACAACCTCGTTCAAGCGATGAAGGACATGTTGGCTGCTCGAGAGGCAACTTAGACAGTGAAGAATGACTTCAAGGAGCTCAGTGACATCAATGCTATTTGTATAAAGGAAATCGATGATGAAAGAGCTAAAGTGGCTAAGAAGGACTTTACCATCGCCGACCTGAAGGATGAGTGTGTCACAGTCTGAGCCAATGGCTACTTTGTCTTCCAGGAACAAGCTATGGAGAAGTATTCGGAGCTGGACTTCAACATCGACCCTCCCCTTGGTGGGGAAGAAGAAAGATCCCCTACTGAGAAGGAAGCTGAGGGAGAGACGGTTGAGGTCGAGGCTCCTGAGTTTGCTCTCTCACCCAGCGCTCCTATTGAGGCGGAGGCTCTTAGCCCTGTTATGCCAATAGCTCCTTCCGAGATGGTCTCGGTGGCCGTTTCTGTCGAGGTAGTGACATTTGAGACTACCCCTGCCACCAAGTGTTCTTGTTGAGGTTGAGGCCTCTGCTCCAATTTTATCTGAAGACTCGTCAGTCCCAACCGTCTCCCTGCCTAAGACTCACTCTGACCTCGTTCCTGCTCTGCTAGTGGGTGAGACGAGCATTACTGGACCTGAGCTGCCTGGAGGTGCTGAAGAGATTATTGACTTCACATCAGATACTTAGCTTTTTTCTTGTAATTTTTTGAACTTTCATCCCCGTAACCTCTTTGAATAAAAAGTTAACTTTTGGACATCCTGTTCTCAGTGCTATATATATATATTATTGATGCTTGATGTTGGAGATTTATCTCTTCCCTTGCCCCTACTTCAAGAAGGGTTTTAGTCTTTTTGAAGCAACTTATCTCAGAACTTGCTTGTTTGTGAATCAAAAAAATTCAAAGTATGAGGTTTGTACGTCCCTCCAGACATGCGTAATATTTCTGATCTTATAGAAATCCTTCTTATCTATTCTTTAGCTCATTTATGAGTTTTAGAAAAACTCATCTTTATTTTATGAGCTGAAGAGTTCATCGTTATATCATGAGTTAAAGAAGTCATCTTTATTTTTATGAGCTGGAGAACTCATCACTTATTATATGAGTTGAAGAACTCGTCTTTATTTTTATGAGTTGAAGAGTTCACTGTTTCTTAATGAATTTTGAAAAACTCATATTTATTTTATGAGTTGAATAACTCATCTTTATTTTATGAGTCGAAGAGTTCATCGTTTATTTATGAGTCTTGAAAAACTCATCTTTATTTTATGAGCTGAAAAGCTCAACATTTATTCACGAGTTTTGAAAACTCATCTTCGTTTTATGAGCTGAAGAGTTCATCATGTATTCATGAGCTGGGGAGCTCATCTTAGGCGCAGGATTTTGACAACTTAACTCATTCTTTATGGGGATGACCTGAAATTTCTCATTCATTGCAGAAAATTTTTACGAGGTAGAATCTCAAGCTCTTGCTTTCTAACTCTTGTTTTCTAGCTCAGTTCAACTATTGGTAGAACTTCTTCAGGTGGTTTGCTTTCCGCGAGTGAGGTAAGACCTTCCCCTCCTCAGTTTGTAACTCGTAGTTCCCTGATCTGACTATCTTTGTGACTATGTATGGGCCCTCCCAGTTAGGCCCTAGCTTCCCATGCGTGGGGTCTTTCCCGGCTCGGAGGAACTTCTTTATAATCAGATCTCCCACTTTGAAACTCATATGCTTGACTATTCTGTGGTAGTATCGTGATGTCTTCCTCTGATAGTAAATGATGTGTTACAGGGCGATGTTTCTCTTCTCATCTAAAATGTCAAGATTAATGAGCAGCGATCTATCATTCTGTTCTAGATATGCGAGCTCTGTCCTTAGAGATGGGATGCCTATTTCAATAGGACCACTGCCTAAGTGTCATAGGTCAGATCAAAATGTGTTTCACTTGTGCCTGTTCTGACAGGGGTTCTGTAATCCCATAGTACCCCCGGTAGATGCTCCACCCATTGGCTCTTCAAAGCTCCGAGTTTGATTTTTAGAGCTATCTTGATAGTTCGGATGGTAACTTTTGCTTGCCCGTTAGATTGCAGATGAACTAGTGCAGATAAATAGTTCTTTATACCCAGCTCAGCACAGAACCATTTGAATTATCGAATTGCCTCCCATTATTTGAGACGAGGGCCCTTGGGATCCTAAACCTGCAGATTATGGATTTTCAACCAAAGTTTTGAACCTTCTGTTCTGTGATCTTCGCAAAAGGGCTCTACCTCAACCCATTTAGTAAAACAGTCAACTCGAATAATTGCAAACTTGCATTGGCCTATGTTTATTAGAAGTGGTCCAAGTATATCCAACCCCCATTGCTAAAAGGGCCAATGGGCTGATCATTGAGGTGAGTACCTCTGGTGGGCAGTGTGAGATGTTTGCATGCAATTGACAGGCTTTGCATTTCTTAACAAGTTCTTTTGCATCCTTGAGTATCTTAGGATAGAAATACCCCTGCCTCAACACCTTGCAGGCTAAGGTTCGGGCTCTGATGTGATTCCCACAAATGCCTTCATGAATCTCCCTTAGAATGTAATTTGCTTCGTCATCTCTGACGCACCTCAAGAGAGATGAGGAGAAGCCTATTTTGTACAATTTTCCATGGAGGATGGTAAATCTGGATGACCTGGTTCTCAATTTTGTTGCTTCTTTAGAATCTGTTAGGAGAGTTCCGTTCTGCAGATAGGCTAGGATTGAGACCATCTAGGTTAAATACGTATCTACAAGGAGAACTTCCTCGGGTTCAGAGCTCATAAAGAGCTCGACTAGGTGCTCCACTGGAATAAACTTGTCCAGATTTTCTTGGGAAGTGGTGGCTAACCTAGCTAGAGCATCGGCCCTAGAATTCTCTGCTTAGGGGATTTGCACGACCTTGACATGGACAAACTTTTTTAGCAATTACTGTACCTTTCTTAAGTATAGTGCCATCTTTTCTCCCTTGACTTCGTACGACTCTTCAATTTGTCTCAACACCAATTGTGAGTCACTGTGTATTACGAGTTGCTCTACTCTAATAGAGTGAGCTAATTTGAGCCCTGCAATTACTGCTTCATATTCTGCTTCGTTGTTTTAAGCATTAAAGTCGAATCTGAGAGCGTATTCTATGTCTATTCCATCTGGATAAATCATGATCAACTCAACATCGCTACCCTTGAGTGTTAGCTACCCTATCTACTGAGAGTTTCCACGTAGGAAGGTCGGGAACCACATAGGTTAAGTCTTGAGGTACCTCCTGGCCTGTAGGAATAGTAAATTTTGTGACGAAGTCTGCTTACACTTGCCCTTTAATAGTTGTTCTGGGCTTGTACTTGATGTTGAATTCGCTAAGCTCGATCGCCCATTTCATTAGTCTTCCTGACGATTCAGGCTTATGCAAGACTTGATTCATCGGTTGATCTATGGGGACTTCTATCGTATAAGCTTGGAAATAGGGTCTGAGCCTCCTTGCAGCTGTTACCAGGGCTAGAATCATTTTTTTCATTTTCGGGTATCTCTCATCTGTCCCCCTCACAGCTCTGCTACAATAATAGACTAGCTGTTGAGCTCTATCTTCCTCCCTTACCAGTGTTACGCTTGTGAAAAAATATAAGACAACAAGGTACAGGGTAAGGACTTCCCCTTCTCAAGGGCTAACTAGAACTGGGGGGAGCTGAGGTATTCTTTGAGGACTTTGAATGCTTCCCCACACCGTTCGTTCCAATGAAAAGTCACTTTCAGTATCTTAAAGAATGACTAGCATTTGTCGCTCGACTTGGAGACGAACCGGCTTAATGCTACTATTCTTCCCATTAGACGCTGAACTTCTCTTATATTAGTAGGTGGTTGCATGTCAATCACTGCCCGAACTTTATTTGGATTAGCCTCGATGTCTCGGCTGTTAACTATGAAGCCTAGAAATTTTCCTGCAGAGACCCCAAAGGCATATTTTGTAGGATTGAGCTTCATCTTGTACTTCTTGAGAATCTGGAAAGATTCTTTAAGATGCTGAACATGGAGCTCAGCCTTTAATGACTTCACTAGCATGTCATCTATGTAAACCTCCATATAAGTCCCAATCTGCGCTTGGAACATACGGTTAACCAATCGTTGGTAGGTGGCTCCTGTATTTTTTAGCCCAAAAAGCATGGCTTGGTAGCAGTATGTCCCATGCTCGGTTATGAAGGACATTTTTTCTTGGTTGTTGGGGTCCATTTTGATCTGATTGTACCTAGAAAAAGTGTCCATAAAACTAAGCAGTTCATGCCCCGCCGTGGCGTCCACGATCAAGTCAATTATAAGGAGTAGGAAACTATTCTTAGGGCAAACACGATTCAGGTTGGTGAAGTCGATGTAGAGGCACCATTTGCCATTAGTCTTTTTTACAAGCACCACATTGGCCAGTCAGGTCAGATAATCTACCTCCCTAATGGCCTTGACATGTAGGAGTTTAGAGACTTCTTCATTTTTTACACTTTGGGGCAAAGCTCTTTCGTTTCTATTGTATGGGTTTGAAGGTTAGGTTGACGCTGAGCTTATGCACAATGACTGATGGGTCAACCCCCTGCATGTCCTCTTGTTTCCAAGCAAAGACCTTGGTATTTGCCTTCAAAAATTGAATGAGGAGGTGTTTGACCTCCTAGAACAACCTTGATCCAACATATACTAGGTGCCCTAGGTCATCGTCAGTTGGATAGGTTCGAGTTCTTCCGAAGGAGTAGGCCTTGTCTTTAGCTCGTCCTTCATGTCGAACTCGTCCAATTGTATGGTTTCGACCTCCTTTTTCTTCGTAGATGCCACATAGCACTCCCTTGCTACGCGTTAGTATCCTTGGACCATTCCTACGTTGTTTTTAGTTGGGAACTTCATTACCAAGTGATAAGCTGAGGGAATAGCTCGCATGGCATTGAGGGAAGGTCTCCCAAATAGAACATTGTATGCTGAAGGAGCATCCACGATCAGGAACTGAACAATGGTTGTTGACTAGCAGGGAGGGTCTCCTATTGTAAGAACGAGTTGGATGGACCCCAAGGGGAATACTCTTTCCCTCGAGAATCCAAGCAAGTGGGTTCTCACTGGCTCTAGCTTATCTTTGCCAATATCAAATTTGTCAAAAACTGATGCGAAGATGATGTCGATCGGGCTTCCATTGTCAACAAGAACTCAGTGGATGGTTCTATTGGCAATTATGACCTTTACAACTAAGGGATCATCATGAGGGTGCTAGAAGCCTTCCAAATCTGAGTCCAAGAATATGATATCCATGCTCAGCCGGGGTGTTTTGGATACGGATTGAATTTCCAGAATGTTTTTAGCTCGGGCTTTCCTCGTGTGGGCCTTTCTGGCTGAGTTAGTCTCTCCACCTCCGACAAATCCTTCAGAAATAAATCTGATTTCTCCCAAGGGCTGTTAGTGTTGTAGAGGACTTGTTGTTGTGGTGCAGGAGGTGGGTAAGCTCGATTTTGATTGTCTTGTGCTATGAAACGGCGCAGCTGACCCTTTTGGATCAAGAACTTGATCTTATTCTTTAACTGAATGCAATCATCGGTGTAATGACCGTGATCTCGGTGATATTCACAATACTTCATGGCATCCCGTTTATTGGGATTCACCTTCATCCGAGGTGGCCACCTCAAGAACTTCTCATTATGGACCTCGTAGAGTACTTGTGATACTGTGGCGTTGAGGAGAGTGAACTGTCATGGGGAATACTTTGGTTGTAGTTCTTATGGTGGAGGACCTAGGCGATTTTTTATGTCACCTCTTCTTTTTGGGGAATGATTACTGTCTCTCTTCAGAGATCATTCTCGGCTCTCTTCCTTTTTTGGACTTCGATCTCTTCTCTTCTCCTTTTCTCTATGAGTTGTAGAGCTTTCACCTTTTGAGATGAGAGTTTCTTTGCCATTGATATATTTCTCTACTTTGGCTAGCACCTCGACCATTTTGGCTTGTGGGTTTTTAAACATTGAGAACATCAGATCCTTTGATTGTATTCTCAACTCGACAATAAAGGATGTGAGGGTAAACTTCTCGTCAAGAATGTCCACTTTTAGGGACTCCGAGTTGAACTTATGGACATAGCTTCGCAATGATTTGCTTGGACCTTGCTTCACATTCAACAAATGATAGCTCGACTTTCAGTAGGTTTGAGCTCCTATGAAGTGGGATACAAATGAAATAGCTCTGAAAGGAGATCGACGATGGGGCCAATCTGCCGAACCAAGCTAAGGCTGAGCCCTTAAGGGTGATAAGGAAATGGGGGAAGGTTACATAGGGTAATACAGGGTAATTGTGCAGATAATTGTTTATATATATTGGGAGGGATTTGATCACTTTTTATAGTATTCAGATGTCTTGCGTGATCCTTACCACTTTCTCGTAACCGACACTCTCTTTGCGCAATCAACGTCGATGGTGTTGAGGCGGTTGCGATTCATCTGCCAAAATGTTGGGCCGTTACGAGTTACATTCTCTAGGTGTGATGTGACCTTCTGGAAGGTACCAGCTATCGTTGTCATCGTTAATGAGGGACTCGTTGACGAAGGTTTTCGATATTTGCACCCCGGGACAATGGTCATGAGCTGCGAAATCCGTGTTCAGTTGTCAGAGCTGAAAGTACCGAGCCAAGTCTTGAATAATTTTAGGTATCATCAACAATGAAAACCCTAAATTTGGTTATCTCAATTCGAATATGGTCACATAGTTTTTCAAATATACTAGTAATGTACGACGTGCGTTGCACGTAAATAAATTTAAATAATATGAATTATATATGTAATTAAATTAAATAATAAATTAAAAGTCAAATAATTAATTTATATTTTAATTGTTACTAAATTTAATTATTAATTTATTCTATAAAACTTTGAGTACGTTATCTGTCATTTATTTAGGTATTTCTCCGACCCTTTTAGGCATTTAGACACTAATTATATTATAGAATTATTAATTTTTATTTTTTTTATAATAGATTGATTAAATTGCTTATAATAATATTATATTATTTCATACCAAAAAATAAAATATAATATATATTTGACAATGGAATTCAATTTGATAACTATATTTGTATAATAATTTAACATATATATACGATTTTAATTCTTCATATAGATATAGAAAATTGTATATAACAGTACAACTAATAAATGAATTCAAAAGAATTTAGAAGTTCTTATAAAAAAATTCAACATAAGTTGAACGTCAAATAGGAGTAAAAACAAAAAATTAGATGAAAGTATATATATTATTGAGTATAATTGACTTTATTATAATAATTAGGGTCAAAGTAGGAAATCAAAAGTTTTCATTTACTTCTATATAGATATAGAAAATTGTATATAACTGTATTACTAATAAATGAATTAAAAAAAATTTAGAAGTCATTATAAAAGAGTCCAAAACAAGTTAAAAATCAAATAGGAGTACAAAACAAAAATTAGATGAAAGTATATATATTGGTGGATATAATTAACTTTATTATAATAATTAGGGATAAAATAGAAAAAAAATTAGAAGTCTTTATAAAAGAATCCAAAACAAGTTAAAAGTCAAATAGGATTACAAAACAAAAATTAGATATATATATATATATTGGTGGGGTATAATTGACTTTATTATAATAATTATGGATAAAATAAGAAATCAAAATTTTTTCACATATCCTGACATTTATAAGTAGTAGTAGTAGTAGTAGTAGTATAGATATAGATATAGATAAAGAAGGATATGAATGTCATTTCCAAATCACAGTTAATGTGGTAAGCTATTCAAATTAATGTGTATTTTATATCACATGGAGTAAAGTGCAAACAAAGGTAAGTAAATTAGATTTTGCTCCAACTTTTTTTAATAGCATAATCATACTACTAAACTGGGCTAAAAACTCACAAGATAATAACATTGATATTATTTTTACATATTTAAAATTTGTAATTTTGGTCATCATGTCTAGAATGTGTGGTTGTTGTTATTGTTTGATTTGCGTAATGTATAATATAAAATAAGGCAGGTTTCAATAAGTCTATTTGACGGTCTCAAATAAAGTTATTCAGTGGTCACAAACATCTCTCTCAAAACCATATCAGCATCCCCTTTAAAACTATTTACTGAGAGCTCATATCTATATCCGGGAGAACAAAATCAGTCTGATCAGAGGAGCCCTTGAAAACTATCGTCCGAGCCCTAGAAAGCAGAGAACAAGGCATCGATCGGTATTTATGTATGTTTGCACTTGCAGAGCTACACTCACACACCGATCAAGTTAGACTTATTATTGTTCTTGTAAGTTTTTTCGAACCCACATTCCTTCTTCGTTTCACACCTTTCTATTCAATATGATACTCCTACACTCAATCCTTCCGCTATTGTACTTGTTAGAGAGATTGACTATGACTTTAATCTCATTGTTGTAAACTAAAATTGTAGGATCATTTAGGGATTTCCTCTAATTTGATACCCCGTAAGCACACAATACACGTACTCGCTCACAATTCGCATTTGTCGGATCAAATAAGCATATCTTGTTCGGTGTTCGTTTCCCTGGCGGTGACTCATTATTTTTTTCCCCGCCTTTTTCTGAAGTTGAAATCTTGTTTTACAGCAGGGGTGGTCCAACATAAATTAGGGCCTACAACAAGAATTTTACATGTGATTTCATTTAATATTTTAGGAAGATAATAATTTTTTTAATAAGTATTAGACATTTTATAGAAAGTTGTGGTATGATTTATTTTTAGGAGTTTTCAGATTGGGCGGGATCAGACAATAAATTGGGTGCAATTGTAAAGTCAGGATGTTACACATTAATAACTTTATAGAACTTTCTATAAAGTTTACGTAGACTTGTGAAATTGTTACATTTTATAACTTTTTATAAGACTTTAGATAGACTTATGAAACTTTATAGAACTTTCTATAAAGTTTACGTAGACTTGTGAAATTGTTATATTTTATAATTTTTTATAAGACTTTAGATAGACTTATGAAATATATTGGACCTTTAACTTTGTCCATTCAAAAGGGCCTCATACACATGAAGTTGAATTAAATGCTGAAAATTAAATTGGGACCATAAATTTTTGGGGTTCTAAGCGACTATTTTTATGGTTGGGCCCTAGAGCCGGCCCTGCTGTGGCTCCTTCCATCCAAATGATCAAAGTGTTTACGTATCTCGCAACAATTATAGTCTCTACTCGTCCCTCACTGTCGAGTCTTTGTCCATGAAATCGATTAATTAAGACAAATTGATTACTGGATGATACGCAAGGATTAAATGTTACAACGTGATGTCACATAATTTTTTTTTTAGTAATTTAGACATCTAAGATATATTAAACATTACATATGTGTTATTTAATACACATGCTATCTGCGTACAACTGTTCAATAGTATAATTCATAGGAATTGTAAATGTATACATATCATCTTGACTAAGTACACATTTTTTAGCAAACAAATCTGCACATTTGTTTATCTTTTTTATCTCTTGCTTGACTCGCACTTTTTGGGATACAATATATTGTTTCATTACTTTTTTTATGTTCTTTTTATTTGTTTTGTATATTGTTCATAAAAATTGTGGTATTACATGATCGACTATCAATATACATTTGTAATTTCTTGTTATTAAATTATTTTACTATTTTTTTTATGATCCTTAACTTGTTTATGTATGCAACGTTCACCTACTATTTTATTGTATTTTATTTTTCTCGATAATAACTTTATTGAATTTTTTTTTGATATTAATTACTTTTTATTGTGGATCATTTATGAAAATAAACAATTTAATTGGTTGGTGTTTTTATATTTAAATGGGAACAAAATCAAATTTGAGAAAAATTGAAAATGTGTTTGATTTATTTTTATTTATAAAAGAGATATACTTATTATATTTTTTTATTCAAGTGTTAACTTTTTTCTAAATCATTTAAAATGTGCATGTGTAAGGTGGACTACACTTTTTGACGTAAATTTAAAATTTATTTTATTGACTTAATCTTTCAAGTGGAGTGTTGAAATTTTCTAATACCCGACAAATTTCGACCATAATCAACCTAATTGATCGGTTTTCGTAAAAATCGGCCAGCTAATGAATTTTTTTTTGGTTTTTCGGATAAAAATGCAAAATAGTCACAAAATTTTTACATTCTGACCCGACTCGAGCCACATGTATAATTTTTTTAAAAAATATATACATGTTAATTTGTGCATAAAAATCCTAAAATTCCTAGCGCATCCTCCTCCTCCGACGAGTCTCAGAGACTCTCCCCTCTCCCCTCTTTCTTCTTCTTCTTCTTCTCAGTCGATTGATCCCTAGCGCCTCCTCCTCTTCGAGTCTCAGAGACTCTCGCCTCTTTCTTCTTCTTCTTTTCAGTCGATTGATCCCTAGCGATCCTCCTCTTCGAGTCTCAGAGACTCTCGCCTCTCTCGCCGCCTTCTCTTCGAAGCCACAAGCCACACGCATCCCAGGTTCTCTCTCTATGTGTGAGTCTTAATTCCTTTTGTTTTTCTGAAATTGAAATCATATGATAAGAGTTGCAGGAGTTTTTTTGTTAAGCTAAATTATAATGAGTTTTAACTTTTAATCATTGATCTATATCTCATTATTGAACTCTAAAATTTGGGGCCTTTTTAATATGTAGGGCTTAAAGCCCATGCTTTTTTGAATATACCGTTGAGCCGGCCATGTTTTACAGTACAGTGGATTTTGTGAAATATGAATAGCAGCAGCAGCAGCAGTAGTAGACAGAGGACCCTAATGGGTGGGTGTCAGCACGTATTAGATTATCTAAGGCGAATGCAGGCAGAGAATTCTTCTTTCTTTTATGCAATTCAAGGTGATAATGAGCACTCCAATGCAAATATCTTCTGGGCTGATGCAACGTCCAGGATGAACTACAACTACTTTGGTGATACTGTTAGGTTTGAAGCATCATACAGGACCAGCCGCTACAGGGTACCTTTTGCCTCATTTACTGGCCTAAATCATCATGGCCAACCCATTTTGTTTGGCTGTGCATTACTTTTAAATGAATCTGATACCTCCTTCATCTGGCTTTTCCAAACTTGGTTTCAAGCAATGCGTGGACACAGCCCAGTGGCTGCCCCGGTCTCTATCACCACCGACCTGGATCATCTCATACAAATGGCCGTGGCACAAGTTTTGCCTGAAGCACGTCATCGGGTCTGTAAGTGGAGTATATTTAGAGAAACCGCAGGGAAATTGGCTCATATATATCAAACACATTCTACTTTTGAGATTGAGTTTAAGAAGTGTGTTAATGAAGCCGAGACTGTCGATGAATTTGAGTCAAATTGGGAATCACTCCTACAGAGGTACTACCTCATGGATAATGACTGGCTTCAGTCGATGTACAATGCACGTCATCAGTGGGTCCCCATTTACACGCGGGACACTTTTTTTGGGGAACTGTCATTGGCCGAAGGAAGTGACCCTATGAACTTATTCTTTGATGGGTATGTGAATGCATCCACCACCATACAGTTGTTGATCAAACAGTACGAGAAAGCCATAACAAGTTGGCATGAAAAGGAACTAAAGGCAGATTTTGATACTTCTAGTACTATGCCAGTTTTGAAGACACCGTCTCCTACGGAAAAACAAGCTGCAAACCTCTACACAAGGAGAATATTCACAAAATTCCAAGAGGAATTGGTCGAGACCCTTGCTAATCCTGCAACTAAAGTTGAAGACTCTGGAACACTCATAATATATCGAGTAGCCAAATTTGGGGAGGAGTACAAAGGTCACACTGTTAGGTTCAATCATTCTGAGATGAAAGCTAACTGTAGCTGCCAAATGTTCGAATTTTCAGGTATTATTTGTAGGCATGTATTATCTGTGTTCAGAGCTAAAAATGTTCTTACACTCCCTTCTCAATATGTTTTGAAACGGTGGACAAGAAATGCGAAGAGTGGAGGTGCCACCAATGAACATGATCCTGAATTGCCAAACCATTCTCGAGAGTCTGTAACTTTTCGTTATAACAACCTACGTCAGGAGGCCATCAAATTTGTAGAAGAAGGTGCAAAATCTATACATATTTATAATGTGGCAATGGATGCTCTACAAGAGGCAGCAAAGAAGGTTGCTGTGGCGAAAAAGCAAACTTCTGGAGCCGCACAAGGATGCGCCCTAGCCAATGGAGATATTCCAGAGATACACACAGATGAAGAAAATCCCGCAACAACATATCAATCCACGGTTAGATTTCACACAGATCCTTATTCTTTTCACTTGTTCAATTAACTTATTCACATTGTACGTTTGCTTAGAATTTTACATCTGGATTGTGCTACTTGTGGGGTGCTAATATTTCCTAAAACTGGATGGGGGAATAATTTCTGGGTCACTGCAGGAAGGAGAACATTGGGCGACTCATGAATGGGCACAATAAAGACGATGATTATAGGGAGGGTGTGAATATGAGATATAGCCCTAAGGATAGGCTAGCTGGTGTGAAGGTGGAGCCAATGGTAATGAGGATAGTTGGGCCAGATCGAGATATTTTCTGGCTAGAAAGGATTTTTCGTCTGTTCCTGTTAAAATGAAGAGTTGGAAAGTCAATGAAGGTAGGGGTGGCATAAACAAAAAATGATTGAGGGAGCTTAAAAATCTGAAATGTTAAGTCAGTTATGGAGGGGCAGTCTTAGAAACTCTGTAGTGGGCCCAATTTTTATTCATGAAGATCCTTAGTTGGAATGTGCGGTGTTTGAGAGATAGGAAGAAAAGAAGATTAATTAGGGAGATGTTTCAAGCAAATCCAGATATTGTTGATCGGGCTTTTTTGCTACCACTGGCACTAAGTATGATACAGAAGATGAAGCCATTGGTGAATGTTTACGAGTTATGGGCCAAGTAGGCTTCGGATGAGAATAAACTTTTTTGGAAGAACTGGCAGGATTGTTTGGTTTTTGTAGACGTTGAATCAGGTGAGCTTCTTTATGAAAGGGTTAAGTTCTTGGCTACATCATAATTGGTTCGGGGGTTGTAGAGTGTTGTTTGTGTTTTGTTTTTGTCTTTTGCTATTCAACTCATTGTAGTTATGTTTGGATTCCTTATTCAGCACATATTTTTGGTACAGACTGTTCTTTTCCAGAAGTATTCATAAAGTGATCTTGCCAATCAGAAAAAAAAAGTGTTGCTTATCTTTGAATAACAATTCGTGGATTTTGTTTGTGAATTCTGTCTGATTTTTAATTTTGTTAGTTATATAGAATGAGCATAGAATGGTGATGCTGGACAATAGTGCGGAAAGCAAAAAAAGGGTCAAGGAGAAAAGAAGTAGAGGAGGAGAAAGGAAGGGAGAAGGAGATAGAGAGAGACGTGTGAGAGAGGATTCCAAAGTCTATATCAATATTCAATATGTGAAAAACGAAGACTTTATTATATGATCTATACGGAGGCAAACCAAAAAATAATCAAATTAAATTCATTAAAAGATATTTATACTCCAAAATCAATAAAATAAAATATTCTAAAACTAAATTCCTAAAATTCATACTTAACCTAGGAAGCATGGATATGGATACTGGATAAGGGATACGGATATGACATGATACAGATACGACGATACGACAAAATATCAAAAAGTAGGATATGGGTACGGCTATGATATGGCTATATATGTGTATGCATGTATATATTAGAATGTCATTACTATACTAGGGGTATGGGAGATTAAGAAATGAAACACATCCAAACTAAAATAATTTATATTAGTGATGTAGTACTGCGCAATAGTGTTTTAAATTCAAGATTCTATGTAATTTTAAAGCTGAGGGCGTGTCACCCTTTGAGAGTTCTCAACTTTTACTTAACATTTAATTGCAATAGACTTCATTGACTTTAACATAAGCCATAAAAACTCATTATTCAAACCAACTAAACTGTAAATAATTGACAAATCTTGTGATATATGTGATGCATGTCTAAATGAACATCTAGGAAAGAGGAATCCCCAACTGTATGATTTTCGGTTTCTAAACAACTCACCTCAATAAGTATAAGACAAATGTATTCACCGTAGTGATACTCGTATCCGAGGTGTATCCGACGAATATTCAATAATGATAAATATTTTATTAATTATTCGATATGTATTCGAAGTCTCCGTACTTCATAGTACTTATCTCTAGCTACATAATTCCCACAACTTTCCTATCATATTCTCTTAGGTTGAGGTCCGATAACTCCTCTCCGATAATTAGACCGGTGGTATTAGTATAGAAGTTTTGGATCATGACAAGTAGCATCACATGTTTTTTTTTTCCGTCTTTGCAAATACTCTTGGGACCCACCAAGTGAAAAATTATCATCCTAATTCACAATGGCATCCTAAATTTAATTACACTAGCAATGCACGACGTGTGTTGCACGTAAATAAATGTAATTAATAAATTAAGTGTCAAATAATTAATTTGTATTTTAATTATTACTAAATTTAAATTTTAATTTATTCTATAAGTTTTTGAATAACTAATCTGTCATTTATTTAGATATTCCTCCGATCCCTTTAGTAATTTGTCTATATAATTATATTATAAAATTATTAATTTTTATTTTGTAAAAAAAATTAATTAGATCACTTATAATATTATTATATTATTGCATACTAAAAAATAAAATATAATATATAATTGACCGTGGAATTCAATGTGATAACTACATATATATATATAATAATAATAATTTAATATATATAAGACTTTATTTCTTCATATAGATATAGAAAATTGTATGTAACTGTACTATTAATATATGAATTCAAAAGAATTTAGAAGTCCTCATAAAAGAGTGCAAAATAAGTTAAAAGTCAAATAGGAGTAAAAAATAAAAATTAGATAAAAGTATATAGGTGAGTATAATTGATTTTATTACAATAATTAGGGATAAAATAGAAAATAAAAAATAATTTAATATATTTAGGACTTTACTTCTTCATATAGATATAAAAAATTGTATGTAACTATATTACTAATACATGAGTTCAAAAGAATTTAAAAGTCCTTATAAAAGAGTCCAAAATAAGTTAAAAATCAAATAGGAGTAGAAAACAAAAATTAGATGAAAATATATAGGTGGGTATAATTGACTTTATTATAATAATTAGGGATAAAATAGGAAATCAAAAGTTTTCAACAGATGCTGGCATTTATACATAGCATAGACTAGATGGTAGACATTACGACAACCGGAGAACTAATACTTGAGAAGAAGATACAACATTTGTATTTTATAAGCAATATGGAGGCTCCAGGGTGCCTAGATAAGGTAATGTGTTCTCCACATAAAAACCCGTAATCATTCAATTTCAATTGCAAATAAAGTGAATATGCTTCAAGTCCATATTTAAGAACAACATGAAATTTTTTACTTGGTTCAAACATAAACTAGTGTAATGGTAAGAAACCAGATGCAAAGGGCTTACCTAAATGGCTTGGTGATGGAAAAATGAAGAGCAATCTCAACAGGATTCGGGAAGCAATATTGTGTTTGAGGTTGGGCTCTAATACCAATTGATGCAGGACAGTAGAGTTGAAAGAATGAGAGTGAATACAGAGAAAAGATGCCAATGAGAATGAAACGGAGAAGAATCATAGGAGCGAGAAAGAGAAAAAAAAGGAAGAAAGCAAGTGATGGATAGGATTTTATAGTCTGTAACAATATTCAATATGCCAAAAACGAAGTCTTCCATTAAATAAGCCCTATATATAGGCAATCCAGAAGCCCTATTGTAATTTGGATTTTTCTAAGCTGATATATATGTTCCTAAATATAATGAAATAAAAAATTGTCTATTATTGGATTCCCAAATTCAATATTTAGCTCAAGCTATCCAATGTTATTGCATTCTGCATCAAATGGTAAACTTCATGAATTAAGTAAACTGTGCAGCTGTCTTGTGCGATATTTTAGAATTCTTTTGGTTATACCTTTAGGTTGGTTAGCTGTGAGAATTAAGTAATGTAACGTATTATGAAGTGTAGGAGGGAATATCCCTTCAAAAAAGTTGGCAAATAAGTGAGATATTTGGGTTCCAATGATGTTGCAATGCCAAAGGAAAAAAGTGAGGCACACATAACTACCCTTGCCTACGCCACAGAAGCTCCAAATTTTGGGATTAGAAGTTGGGGGTAGATTTTTGAAGGTCACCTAACTTTTAACAGTGAGCATAACAACTTTGAGGTCTATTTTCCAATAGTCAAAAAAAAATTGAGGGATAAATTATATTTATTCTACACCAAAAAGGTAATCTGTCATTGGCATCCCCCTCCCAAATCGTAATTTGGTGGCGAAGAAAATGATAACCCCATCATTCCAAAAAGTATCAGGGATGAGAATTTAAAAGGCCCGGTGCAAAAAAAATTCTTAAACAAAATAATAGAATGGAGAGAGTATGTGCCACAGAATCGGGTAGCAATTGTGGCTAGATGAAAATGTTCCTAGAGGCACTACAAGTTGTATCATGTCTTCCCATGATTAGAGGTGATTTGTTCTGTAACCAATCCAATTGATAAGGGGGAGACACCCACATCAGTAAAATTGCATATTGCATAAGGACCATAATCTATAATGTCATCAACTTGAGTATTGTTCAAACCCGAATTTCGATCCAAACCTTTTAACCCGAGTATTACTTGTGCTCAGATTTTTTACTCGGGTTGAATTCAGGTTGAATAATAGGGCCTAAAATTTGGGTTATACTAGAGTTGCCCTATTAAGCATAGGGCATTGCATAGGTGGACTTCGGCCTTCATCACTCCAACCAAAGATCAAAAGTGATAATGAATGAACTTTTTTCATAAAACTAGTTCAAAATCTTCTTCAAAATCTACCGTAAAATATACTAAAATATTATCAAAAGAATTTACCGAATAATTTGCTAAATCAATTGGTTCAACACCTTTTTGTCGCCCAAATCAACAACTGATCAGGTGCCACAATCAAATTAGCAAAACCAGCAAAATTCCATAAAGATGTTGACATGAACCACACCAGACAACCGATCTAGTGTTATCTGCCTCCAAATGGTCAACCACCGCCAAATATTTGGCATCACCCACACGAATGACATTGGAAAAGCATACAACAAGAGAGCGTCCGAGAGTGAAAATCCAAATGACAAGGAGAGAGTGTGATGTTGATATTGTGGCCGTGAACGTCTAAGAGGGTGAGAGAGAAAGCTTGGGAGAGGCGAACAATAGAGTTTGACAAAGAGGGACATTTGAGAGAGTGAGGGAGGCGTCTGAGAAAAGGGGCAAAATGCCTTAATCAAGGATAAATTTTGTTATGTATAAACTGGGTTTAACTTAGGTTGATCTCAATTTCATGTATTTGGTTTGAGTGCCAGCCCACTCGAGGCCCTAATACAAGTATTACTTTAATTTAATTGGGGTGGAGATTTTTTTGCCTAGCCCAACTAAGTATTGAATATCTTTATCCAAGAATTAAATTTTTCTGGTTGGGTTGACCCTTTTTTGGTGTTTTATTGCTTGTGTCAAGGTGATGCAAACAAAATAAAAGATAAGATCTTGTTGGTGCAAAATTTGCTCAAGGTTAGAATGAATTCTGTTTGCCTTGGTGTCAACTTTTGGGTGATTGGGACCAGTTCTTTGAAGCTCCAAGTGAAGTTTCCGAAGTGTAGGCAGACCTGAAAAGAAGTCGGAGACTGGAGGGGGAGCTTTGGAAGTCAACCCTCCGATGCTAAGTCAGTAGCTGGTGAAAACTGAAGGGTAATGTTTAGGGACAAAGTTGCGTACCTTGGGCGTTTCTCCTAAGCTCCTCTTTATAGTTGAAAGTCAATATTTGCAGGGGAGTGAATTTTAGGCTCCCTTGTCCACTATGAGGAGGTTAGACTCCCTTTGGTTGAGAGTCTAAGCTCCTGGTTTAATATCACTGGCGGGCGAGACTCCACTTATGCTAATAAGGGAGTGGAGATTCCTTTGGGATGAAGGGTTTCAACCCCTTACCCTCCAAAATATGGTTAATAATTCAGTTTGGGAGGTTTTTGATTTTCGAATAACGGATAACCTTATCTCTTGATTTGAGTTCGCAAGCCAAACTACTAGGACCAGCGCAACTTCGTTTCATCTTGAGGTCGGCAGTCTTCACGACGGTAACTTTTTTTGACTAAGCGACCTTCGGCATAACTTTCCCAATGGTGTAATTAATTTTCCCTCTTCAAATCTCAAGTCGTAAGTGGCTGATTTGATGTAATTTGAATTTGATTTGGTTTGAACTTTTAAGTCTCTAGAGAAATCTAAGATTGAGGTAGATTTTTAGGTCTAGTTATTTTATTGTTGTTTGACTTGGATATTTATTGAGAAAAGTACTTAGGTGAGAATTTTTTTTGGGACCAAGGAATCTCCACAGTTCTCTTCATGCCATAAATATTTGCTAACCAACACCTAATAAGCTCCATAACAACTAGGGACTAATTATATCAAGCTATAACCACTCTCACTTGATAAATTCCCGTAAAAAATTCTCAGGAATCCTCATTTCTAACTACATATTACAATTCTTCACAGTTCTCTTCATGCTATAAATATTTGCTAACCAATATCTACTATGCTCCACAAAAGAAAACAACAATGAAATAATCATGTTGTTTTTTGTGATAACCCGGTTACTAATTAAAAGATAACTATGATTCTATATTATCGAAATTTATTTTTACAAATTTAAAATAAACAAATGGACCTCAAATATGGATTTCATTACGTCAAAACGAGTCAAATGACAATATTGATTATGTTTAATAAATATCCAAAGTATATATATATATATATATATTCTAGAGGGACAAGTGTCAAAAAAGAGAAAAAAAAGGGACCACAAAAAGGAAGGGTGACATGTGTATTAAGGTTCAAAAAAAAAGCATGGGCAAGGCATGGACAAGTGTCCATGCTTGCATCACCATAAGCCATCATAGGTGATGTTGAAGCCAAACCAATTGACTATAAATAGCCATTGTTTCGTGGGCAAAACGCAGAGCAAGGAAGGAGAAAAAAGAGAGAGGGAGAAAAAAGAAGAAACATGGAAAAATTTTGTCAACGTAGGAGTTCGATCTTATGATAAAAAATTTAGGTAATTTTGGGTATGATTTAATAATTTTATAGGTTCAATTTGACAAACAATCACTTGAATTTGATCATTGTTAAATATTTTCGAATCTAATTTGGACATCACTATTTATCGTTATTCACTACAAAAATTATTTTTGTTTAAATGAATCATAATTACTTAGTTTTATAATATTTTAAAATACTTCTCAGTTTCGTTTTGACACAGTGCACGATCTGGATACGAGATAAAATCAAAGGTACGGGATATTATACATGCTCCTATATTTAAATCTCTTTGTAAATAGTGTCCTATTGTTTATCTCAAAGTTTGTAATAAAGGGCGTACTCAGTGTACGAGACTCCTGTTATTATTGGGTTTGGGGAGGATCAGATGTACTCAGTCTTATCCCTGCAAGTAGGGAGGTTGTTTCCGCGACTCAAACCCGTGACCTCCAGGTCATAATAGAACAACTTTACTGTTGCGCCAATACCCGAAAAATTCACTGTGTTTTGTTGATCTGACATGTATTTTGAGCTAAATACTTTGGGATTGATTAGTACATGCATGGAGTGTGCTTAGGACAGAGTTTGTAAAATATGATTGTCGCCCTGTTGGGTGTGATTGTTCGGTTTGGTTATAGCCCTGCGAGGTGTGATTGTTCAGTATAAGTATGAATTTATATGCTCAAGTGTCATTTTTCATGTCACCAAAATAAACCGAATATGAGGCTATGTTTGAGTAACAATTGAGTTGTGTGACCAGTCGAATTTGATTCTTGATTCCTGATTCTGTCGTACATGATTGCTTATCGATTGAGTTATTTGATATTTGATCATTCGTATTTTATCGTTAAATATATTGTATATTTCTCCACTTTTAATATTTTTTAGGATGATCTGGATGGAAAGGACTAGAGTTGATATTTGAGAAATCAGAGATGAAAGAATCTCGATAAAAAATTTATGAAATTGAAATTGCAAGTTTTATTAGTTTTGGAGATCAAATTTGTAATTATTTTTTTTTATTGAGGTAATAAGAGCTATGACCCAAATATTTGGAGATATAATTATTGGTATATTGTGGTCGATTAATTGATCAAGTAACACATTCGGGAAACCAGGGTGTTGCACCTTTTCAATTTTAAGGTAGATTTCGGTATCTGGGGTGTTACACTTTTTCAATGTTACGGTAGATTTCGGTATCCATAATGATTTTGAGGGCCTTAAATGTTATTGTTGTGAGTTGAGGATTATTTTTATAATTTTGACGAATTTTTAGGGGTTTAGAGATTCTATAAAAGAGCCTCAACCACACTAGAGGAATCCTCCAAGATGTGAAATTTCATAATGTTCCAACGAGCCTTTGGTTCTATATAGCTCCTTTCCCCTCTTTCTCCATTTTCCTCATCTCTTTCTTCCACTCTCTTCTCCTCTTTCTCACTTCCCTACTTGAGGATTCCAGGGTCTCTCCCATTTCTCTCTCTACGCTCTCCTTGTGGATTCTAGGATTTTTCCCGTTCTTCCTTTCAAGAGTTCCTGCACCTATCCCTCTTGTTCGTGTCCCCCTCTCCATCTTCTTTTCCTTCCCATATTCTATTAAAAGTAAAAGAAACGGCAAGAAGATATACATAAATGTTTGTAATAAGTGTGTGATGAAAGTCCTTAGATGCGATGTTCACCTGAAATAGTGCTGTCTGGAAAGTGTTCAATGAATATTTTGTGAGATTTCTAGTATCATGTATTATTTTCACCTTTATTCATAAAAAGTACCAATTACTAAAGGAGTTCAGCAGCAGCTATGCTTATTTATTTGTGGATTTCAAGACTTCATTTACATGTCATGTGCTTGTTGGTTATACAAAGACATATCTTGTGCTCATGTTTCCTTTAAATAGGAAGCCATAAATGAATCTTGCCCTTGGAATAAGCTTAGGAAACCTGATTAACTTGTGCCAAGCAACATCAACTTTGTGGTTACAAAGTGCACTCCAAGCAGATTTAGTGCAGAATTGACCTCTAGATGAAGGCCATTCAACAACATCAAGTCTGCTGCAACCTTATAACAGATCTAAAGGAAGCTAACATCTTGAGCTGAAGGAGCTGGGGAGGCGAGAATTCTGCATGCTGTAGCTTACCTAGGGGCACCAGAATTATTTATATCTTACTCATCATGTTTTGAACAAGGGTGCCAAGCCAATAATCAAACCACAACAGTGTCAACCCACCCCATGACCTACCTTGTGCTTGAAGGGCCTAGCATCTGTTCTGAGCTTCATGATCTTCCGTCAAGTCCATGATGTGTCTTGGGGGATCTTAGTGTCCCAAAAACTACCTCCAAGTAGGTTCATGCGCCCATGAAAATGTAGAATGTGGCCATTGAAGATCATTTATGCTTTGGGCTTTGTTGAATTCCTGAAACCCTTCCTATGCCAAATCCACCCTCTCCTCTAAACAAGCCGCCTCTTCCATTGGCACTTTAGCATCACTTTGCTTAAGCTCAGTCCACAGAAGCGTCGTTATTATTTCCTCAATTTGCTGCATCGCATTCTTTGGTAAGATAAATAAACTAGTCCAGTGGACTTGCACTCTGTCAAAAGATTTTGAAACTGAAGTCTTCTGGCATAAGTTCACCTTAGACACAATTATACCAACTAGGCATTTACAATCCCCAGCCCAAATGATATTACTGTTAGTAGGAATGACGTTTGAGGCCAGAAAATGCAGAGACAATGTCCAGACATCTTTCGGGATAGAAGAAAAACTTCAGCACCATGACAGGACATTATTAAGTCATCTGCAAAACACAAGTGGGTACTGGAATAGTTGCTCATAAATGGGCTTAGCCCCCCCGCCCCCCCAAAAAAAAAAAAAAAAAAACCCTGTTTTGGTCCTTTTTTGGGGAATTTTTAGCTAATCATTGTTGCTATTGTTATTTTCATTGTTTATCATGTCTATAAAAAATACTTTTGCTTATTAACACCCTGAATGGGAACTAAGCTGGGTCATTATCCTTATCTTGTCTTTTTGATGTGCAATGTTTCAAACCAGTCCTCTCTCTCTCTCTCTCTCTCACACACACACACACACACACGCATACACACACAAAATCCCCAACCTGAAAAACACAAAAAAGGGAAAGTTTTAGATTTTGTATGTATCTTTAAGAAATAGAGCATGAGACGAAAACCATAATTAGAACATTTTTTTACCTTTTCTATCATATTCTTTCAGTAATCAAAGGAGCTCTGAAATTCATGATCACTACCATTATTTCACTTGTTTCTCTCTTTAACCTGTTTCTCAGAATCAATGGCTCCTCTGAAAACGAATGCTAACACTTCTTTTTCTTTTCAGAAATTGAGTTCGTTTATGGCTATAATCTAATCTTTAATGAATATTGTCCATGAGAAGCTCTTGATACTAGGAGTTGGGATATTTTTATATTGAAAGCGTAACACGTCTCATAACATGGATAGGTCTCTGTTTCTATATGTGTCTGTCAATTATGTGCAGATGTGTTCTAGTGTTGTCTCTCCTTTGTCTTGGAAATCTTGAATATGTGAACACATCACATTTACTTTAGCTCTTGTAAGGGCAATCTTTTCTGTCCAACATGGAATTGCAATGAGATGTTCACACTATAGAATTTGTGGTGGTTTACTAAGTATGGCCTGCATCGTTATGTGGTGTTATATTGCTTGCAATGCCAATAAATCATGATATGATGCTCTTTTGCAACCTTTCTTTTGCAGGGCGAGAAGGAAAAGAAAATCTGTGAATTGGCCACCGAGTTGGACAGCACAAATCAGCGATGTGAAGTGTATCGGGCAAATCTGCTGGCAGTTTTGAGAGATATGGAGGACCAGAAGTTGAAGCTATCAGTTAAAGTTCAGAATGCAAGGCTTAGCTTGAAAGAATGAATGTAGCACTAGTGTTTGCCATGTTATATTTCTTTCCTAGCTATAATACTCTCTTTTGCACTACCAAAAGTACATATATAAGTAGATGTTTGTTTCATTGTTGCTGGTTTTTGTTAAAGGTTTTGTACATCCAATGGTACAAGTTGGGAGGGAGAAATAACTTGCAGCTAAGTTCCAATGCTAATTTAAATGTCACTGACTCACTTATGATTCAAGTTGATGCCTGGGCCAGGTCGAATGTCTATTTTCTGAGTTCTTGTATCCGCAATTCAACATCATCAAATACCCTCGTGTATACCTGTTATGACTTTCGGGTAATTTCAGGAATTGGTCAGAAGGCATATAACATCCATTACCCCCCCAACATGATGAGTAAATATTGAATACAACGGTAATACCATGTCACCATTGATTACATGATATTACCAATCAATAATAAAATCTCAAATGGGTAAGGTGAATTTCACTTAGGCTTACATGACGGATGAATAGAAAGTTATTTGTTTCCATGGCATATTAGTTATTAATTTTTGTGGAATTTATTTGTTTATTTGTTTTAATATTATTAGTTGATGACACTTCCATCACCTTGTCATGTAGTATTATGTTCTTTTCTATCTTTTCTTTTTTTTTAAAACTTTTTGGGTGGAATTACCTATTTGTTCTAAAAATCAGTGTTTTCGAAAATTCTTATCACACGCACGTGTGAGTTTCAAAAACAAATTAGGGTATAAAAGCTCCTTACCCCTCGACACTTGTGTATGCCGTACTTGGGGTTGCGATAGATGTTGTCAAAAGAGAGTCAGCGCGAATGGATAATTTTCCCATACAAACTCTTGGGAAGCGGAACAAAATGAAACCCAGAATACTTCACATAAGGCTAAAGCCGATTAGTGGATTACAGGTACAATCAATAGTTACAGACAGAAGATGTCAAATCCAATACGAGAGCACTTATACACAGTTAAAGTCCTGGAATCAGCCAAACTGCAGCCAAGAAAATTGGTAACATGCCTTTGCATTTTTCTATTGTATTGTCGACATACCTTCTTCACATGGTACACGGGATAGTATACATGAATAATCCCTTTCAATCCATTATACACAAATGGCTACCCATTTTCCAGAGAAATTGGAAAGGAAAGACCAACTACAAATACGCTACACATCTGAAACTCTTGGACATCAACTATGGTCCATCAAAGGCAACTTAAAAAACTTTTCTTGTCTACACCACCAAAAGTGAGAGAACACATTTATTTGAAGAGACTAGTTAAGTACAGAACTATGAGCATAAATCAGAAGAAAATAAAATTACATGCTATTGCTAAGTTGCACCTTTAAAGGCCATCCTTCATGCTCAGCTTTATGTTTTGGACTTTGACTGATAGCTTTTGTTTATGATCCTCAATATCCCTCAAAACTGAAAGCAAGTTGGCTCTATAAACTTCACACTTCCGATTAGCACAATCCAGCTCATGAGCAAGTTCTCGGATTTTCTTGTCCATGTCATCCTACAAAATGGTGCATGAAAATTCTAAGATACAACGATCACAGATAAAAAGCATATTGTGCCTATCAGCTAAGCAATCAGGCAAGAAACAATAGATTCAGAATTGCAGAGCAGAAGGTAGGGTTGTATACCTTAGACTAATTCCCATATAGAGGGCAAGTAATAACAATCATTTGCATACTACAGAATGAACAGATTATGAGCCTGAAAAATTATCTGAGGTGCCATAAGTAAGCTCCTTCGCCAGAGAAGTGAGTCAAGGGAACAAAAACCCTTCAGCAACTGGCTTTAGAAACCAGCAGAGATAGGCCAAAACAAAAACCCTTCAGCAATGGCCAATCCAACCCCGAGGCTTGATCACCACCTTTAAGCAAACTGATTTTTAATATACCTTGCTTTCCATTAAAATAGTATTTGACTTGAGCATGTAAGCTCTAGGTTTATATTGTTGTGAAAGTGCGTAGAAGGTTTATATAGAATAGAACTTCTCCGGGCCTAAACAGAGCAAGTGATTTTCCTCTAACCGTTGGTCACCACAACACCCAATTCTGACAAAATTCCTTTGCGATACACCACAAAGTGATGAAAATTTTCTCTATTCATAAAACATATATTTTAGAAATAGCGGTGAACCCCAAGCATAGGCCACTAAGGTGGTTGCCTAGGACCCCAAGAGTTAGAAAAATTTCAAGGCTCCCAAATGTAATTCTAGGGCCCTCAAAAATATTTTTAGAGCCTTTTGAGTTCAGTCCAACATTTCTAGTCTTACTCAATTTTTAAAGTAAAAAAATGATATATTTTTTCCTGACATGATGCTTTGATGTCTTGTTATCATAATATGTTGGCCGAATAATTTTCTATCACCTTTTCTTTTTTTGTAGGTTAAATTCGAGGCCCCATTGTAGCGGGGCGGACTCGAACTCCTCCGTGGCCGAGCCTCCGTAAGAGGATGTAGAGCGCTACCCCGAGTTCTAGCAGTTCCCTCGATGAGTGGCCTTTGAGCTTCTGTGACAGAAGCCCTTACATTTTTTAGCAGATTTGGGAGCATGACAAAAGAAAGATTCTTTTGTGGCCAATAATACATCATGAATGACATTATTAGAGAGGATATTGCATTCTGGAAATTGTTGGGCCAGCCACAATTGGTCTAATGTCTGGGTGCGTATTGAGGTACACTGAGAGCACCTTTCAAGTCGGTTGAAAAAGAAAGAAAAAAGGGTTTGGTCGTCTTTTTAGGCCAAGAAAAGAAAGCGAGTACGAGCAACTCACTCTCAAAAAACTAACCATAGTTGTAGTCGTCCTCCTAAATTTCATTACTTAAACTTGACCCTGACTAATAATTAATCATGACTTCATTTCTTATCGGTTATTTAACACATAATTTCCTACTAGACTACATTTTGCTGCCGAAGCGCTGAAGCAAGTATCAATTCTCTTCTCCGATATCTTCAATGATAAAAAGGGATCTAATGCCTTGAATATTTGCTTTTCAAATCAAAAGTTCTCTAATGATTTTCAACTAGTGATTTAGGCATAAATCTGAGTTTCATCAAAAGTCTATTCGAAGTGTTGTGTGAGCATCTAATCGTCCCTAAAGTTTTAGAGAAAGGAGTTTCTAAAATTCAAATCTAGTGATAGACTTGATTTCCGAGGTGGAGTTCGTTTCGATCTGTGATGGATAAGTCAAGCATGGATTCCAGGAGGGAACATGATCCAAACCTTCATCGGAGGAACCAATGACGAATACAAATTTAATGACGAAAGGGTTCATCAAGCGTATAGCTTACAACCAATGCATCTAGTGGAATTGAAAATATTGAGGTTTTATTTTGATTTTAAAGTGGATTGGTGGGGTCAACTTGGTCCCCTAGTTTTTTACCGTAGTTGGGGTTTTCCATGTTAAAATTGTTGTGTCTATCTTTGCTTAATTTACTAATATTTGCATGCAATTTTATTCATGTTCTTGTGTGATTGTTTAAGCAAGTTAATTTTTTAAGTTGGAAGTTTGATTTCACACAACCTATTCACCCACTCTAGGTCCATTAGGGTTTAGTAGACATCAATATGCACACCCTCAAGTGTCATCTATAATAGGTGGATATTAGGATAATAAGCATGCTAAATTAATCAATTGCAAAGCTCATCTACACAAATAAAGAGTTTTTGATTTTTGTTTTCAGCTATTTTTCTTATGCTGCCAAATTTTTTCTATTTCCATTCTGTGTTCGAAACAATTCTGCTTTCGAGTTGACCAAAGCTATGCACCGAAATAAAATTTTAATCCCTGATTTTAGATATGGAATAAAGATTATATTGATAGTGGCTAAAGTATAGTGTTGGTGTATAATAAAAAGAGATAAAAAATTTGAAACTTCTATGTAGGATAAAAATAAGGTTCTAGGGCCTTAATGCTAAGGAAATAAGGTTGGTTCAAATCCATGATCGAAGCTTAAGGTTCTAATAATAGGGTTAGGAGCTAATGAAGGATTGGTTGCACCAATAAACTACATGCAAAGGTGCTATATTAAAATAAAGAAGAAAGAGCAATGCTATTGGGACCTAATTTACTGACATAATTTACTGACCTAATTCACTGTGACCTTTGGATTCACTGTAGACCCCATCAAACATTGGAACTTGGTGTTGATCCAATGATTCCTATGAAGCCATATCATTATGTCATCAAATTAGGTCAGATTTTTAGGTCCAAATAATATTACTCAAGAAGAAATAGAAGACAAACTCAAAATCTCATAAAAACATTCTAAGAAACTCACCAACAAGAAAGAAAATAATGTTGCTGCATATGCTCAAGTCTGTGTTCAGTTTCCAGACAGTTAAACTCATCCCGCTCCTAAAAGAAATAGAAGGAGAAGGCAGATAAAAAGGCAGAGGTACACTTGGCACAACCTTGTACCTGGTTTCAATCCTAATACTGGTTCCATTGGAGGTAAAATGATTTTCTTAAGGTCCAATCTAAAGTTTGGGCCACTGTAACACACTGACAGTCTTAAAATTTCTCTTTTAAGTAAAATCATGGACATGTTGACAGATGCAACTGCATTTGACTTAATTGGAGTTAAGCAAATGATTAGTTGGGACAAGTTTTTGCTGAATTGAGTTGAGTTGATAAGAAAAGGCTTTGGCAGTGTAGCCACATGTGAGAATGCTTCAGGAGACTAAAGAACGAGACAGCATTGGTCAATAGTCTTTATTCAAATTATGACAGTGCTGATAATATTAGGGTCACATGGAGAGGATGTAAAAGAGAAAACGGAGAAGAAATTTTACTTAAACAAGCTAGAGTACATGTATTGCATGATATTGCAAGAGTACAGATGAAACTAAAGAATATAATTGCTTTGCTATGCGGGAATTGGTAAAAGAAAAGAAGGCAAATTGAAAGAGCAATAAGCAGGCAGTGACCAACCTCTGACAATTGCTGGGTCAAGCTTCCATGGTGATTCCCCATACTAGAATTTGTCCGAATTCCATTACTTGTTGAATCTTCCCTTACACGCCCATTGATTGTGGGAGTTCTCCCCTCGTTCTTTGTTGCACAAGCAACTTTTTTTGCAGCCTCTTCCAGAGCAACAATTGCCACATTGAACGTGTTACTGGATTCTGCTCCTTCATCTACAAATTTAAAGGCTTCATGACGCAGGGTATTATATCGGACCATATGCGATTCCAAATAACAACTAAATACATCCCTTGCACGTTCCTCCAATATGACACTGCTCTTGGCATTTCTTGTCCATCTTTTCAAAATGTAATGAGATGGAAGGGTAAGAACATTTGTCACTCTGAATACTGCCAATACATGTCTACAAAGAAGACCGGAGAACTCAAACATCTGGCAGCTACAAGAAGCTCTCATCTCCAGAACATTGAATTTAACATAATAGGTTTTGTGGTCCTCCCCGAATTTCGCTACTTGATATGCGATGATCTCCCCATCATCCTCTGCTTTGGATGCCATGACAGTGAGAGTTCCGACCAACTCCTCCTGAAACCTCATAAATATCTTTCTCGTGTAAAGCTCGGATGCTTGTTTCTCCATTGGAGAAGGGGTCTTCAAAACCAGGGAAGTATTCATCGTATCATAATCTGCTTTAACTTCTTTCTCGTTGCGACTCTCCAATGCCTTCTCATACAATTTAAAGAACTGATTTAGATTGGTTGATGCATTCACATACCCGTCAAAGTATGAGTTCATACTATCACTGCACTGGGTTATAGACATCTCAGCAAAAAATGTGTCACGCAAATACACTGGGACCCATTGCCTGCGAGCAGAAAATATTGTTTGAAGCCACTCATGATCCCTGAGATAATACTTATCAACCAGTGACATCCAACAAGATTCAAACTCCTCAATCGTATCAGTCAAGTTCACACATTTATGAAAATCTGCTTCAAAATTTGGGTGTTTTAGAAAGATATGGGACAACTTTTCCTGGCATTTCTTAAAGATGTGCCATTTGCAGAATCGGTGACGGGTCTCTGGGAAAACCTGCATGATGGCTGACCTTATCACTGTATCATGATCCGTGGTGATAGAAACCGGAGGGCGGCCAGACATTGCTGTAAGCCACGTATTAAATAACCATATAAATGAAGTCTCTGATTCATTTATTAGGAAAGCACAGCCAAACAATACAGGGTGTCCATGGTGATTTACCCCAGTGAAGGGTGCAAAGGGCAAGCGATACCTGTTTGAGCGGTAAGTTGTGTCAAATGTGACAGTATCACCAAAGTAAGTGTAGTTTGCCCTTGCCTTTGCATCAGCCCAGAAGACATTGCCAGCGTACTGTTCCTCCTCACCCTGCACAGCATAGAAGAATGCAGGGTTCTCGGCATTCATTTGCTTTAAATAATCCAAGAGGAGCTGAATGTCTCCTTCTAAGCTCCTCTGACGATTATTTCTCATGTAATTCCTACAGTCCACCTCAGTGAATCCGACTTTGCTAATGCCACCGTACTCTTTGATAAGGGCTGACATGATCCTGCGGGGGCCCATTCCAGCGGCCTGCAAGGTATCGATCAAGGTCTTGGCAGGGCCAGAGATTTGCCTGTGGGAGCGTAGGCAATGCACCTGGTCAGGCGGAACCAGCTCGTGATTATGTTCCTTGACAAAGCTGGAGACAAGCCATTTCCCGGAGTCCTGTATCTTGACGGATAGGGAGGCCTTGCATCCCACTCTGGTGATGGTGCGAGGGCGCTTGATCTCTCTATCCTTGGTGCGCTTCTCATTCAAGTTCCGAAACCCTTCTTTAGCACAAACAAAGGACCTCTGTATAATGGCTCCATCCTTTCTGGACCGACGGGATGAGCTGACCCGAGTGCTAAACCCAACACGCCGGGCATACGAGTTGTAGAAAGCCTTGGCAGCCTCTTCTGATTCAAATTCCATGCCTTCATATGGTTCAAGATCAAGGAGGTCTCCCTCAGGAATGTAAATTTCTCCACCGCCACCGCCGTTGCCACTGGCACCGGCCGTAGGGGACATATCGGCCATATCATCGTCGTCGACATGGTGGAGGTCAATGTCCAAGGCATCGTCACCACACACACCTCCATCTCCACCTCCTAAACCTATATCGAATTCGATGACCTCGTTTTCCATGTTGAGTTCAGAAGGGTCCGCCCCCTACTGTACGGATTTGAGTGGAACTTGTAAAACTCTTAACTATGATAAAATCTTATTCCAAGTATAAGGGCAAACGTGATATCACGGAAAGCAATCAACTTTGGAGAGGATAAAAGAAAATAACCGACCATCATGTAATGTGGAAATATGTATGTATGTATATATGTACCTGTGTAACGTATAAAATAGTTACTTACAACTGTGTGTCTCGGGTAAGCACCTGAGGATCTTCAAGCCAAACCAAAACAATCAAAGCTAGAGATGAAATGAAACCCCCAGTGGAGAAAGTAAAGATTATGTCTTGTACCGTCGAACTGAAAAGGAAGCGGAACCGGGGGGTGGGGATTCTAATTCTTCATTAGGGTTTTCTATGAGAGTGAGAAAGATTAAAAAAAAAAAAAAGGGCAAACAAGAACAATTGCAGTCCCTTCTTACAAATGTATAGCAAATACAACTCTCTTGGGAGAGGCTGGGTTTCAACTTCCGTTTCCGGAGGTTGAAGAAGAGGTGAGTGAAATGGGGGGTTGGGAGAGACGAGGCAGGGAGAGAGAGAGAGAGAGGAAAGGCAGTGAAATTAGGATGATCTTGTACTCTTCGTTGAAGTAGCCCCGGTTGAATATTGAATATTTACTCCAGCTCTGGCGACATCCATCAATCACCCAATACTTCCACCCAAGACCCAACCCTCGCTTGCGTGGGACCGGGAGGACTGTGTGTGAGGGGCCCTGCCTGTGAATTGTGAGATTTCTGTTTCTGTTTTTGTTTCTGTTTCTGTCAATTGTGAATTGTGAGATTTGTGTTTCTGTTTTACGGTAGCTTTAATTTTGGACGAAAGTGCCCTCACATAATTTGCCTTTAAGGATGGATATCACGAATTTCAGTATTTTTAAGTTAATTTTTGACTGGGACTTGTCTGATGGAGCTCCGATACCCAATAGAAATTGGTCTCAAGTTCGCAACCAAAATTTTAACTAGCTATCTTGTTAATTAAAATAATCTACTTTCAAATGAGAAATTCTCAAAACATGTCGAATTAATTAATTATAAAATTAAACTCTAAAAATTTAAATTTCTCAAAATATTATTAAAGAAGAGATGAAGTGGGAAGTGTATATTGTCTTAACCTATTTAGGGCTAAATTGAGTTTGTTCATCTTTTGGAAAGGTGTTGTTTATCAAGAAAAGACAAAACCTATTTTAGTCGAGCCAAAGTTACATTTTGTTTGAATTTGACTTGTTTACAAAATACACTTAAGTTGTTTAATAGATCTAATGCCACCACACACATATAACCTTTTTTTATTAAATAATAACGCGATAGTAATGAATTTCTACTAGGGTTCTTGCATAATAAGTAAGAACTAGTCCGCTAGGGCAACCTGTGAGTAAGCCTCATTTAGAAGATAAGAGTGTGGATAAAGGAAATGTCTTGAATTTGCCTTGGGGTATTTGTTTAATTTGTGCAAAGGATTAAAACAAGTCAAAAACAACCTTTTTTTATAGACATTAATTGATCACCATTTCCTGACAAAAAATAAAATAAAAATAGATCACCATTTCAATTAAGAATTAACTATTACAGTCTTCAAATGATTTTTCTATCGTAAAAGACAAAAAACTCAAAAAAAAAAAAAGTAAATAAAAGACTGAAAGAAAACAATAGAACCCAAAAAAGAAGTACATAAGAAATTAAAATTTATCTTTGGCAATGATTGAACCTTCGATTTTTGAATGACAGAATCAATAAAAAATCAACGATTACAAACTAAACTACACTCAATTAGTAATTAGGAGAGTTACTATAGGTGGAATTGTTTGCGACACATAAATTTTTATCGCCAAATTTTATTGTATAGCCGTTAAAATTTCATATATAAATACCAAATCTGCATACTAGAAGTAAAGTGGTTAAGGAAGAATGTAACAATAGGAATTTTTTTTGTTATTTCTAAATTTATTCTGTATATCTTCCTAATTTTGGTGCTTTTTTCAAATATTTCAAAATAGAATCTTATTAAGTAAAATAAAGTCTTTTAAATTAATTCTTGTTACTCTTGGTTCTTCTTGTCAATTCCACCTCCTTGTCCACCACCAATAATTCCGCCTCCTTGTCCACAAAAATTCAGCAATATAGTAATCAATCCCTTGAACATATCAGCAAACCAAACATAACAAAGCAACAAAACAAATTGGCAAATAACTTCATGTTCAATTATGCTGTATATTGGATTAAAACGACAAAGCCCCAAAAAAAATCAATTTTTTTTAGTAATACTATTTGAACCTAAAAAATTTGACTTAATTTGTTGACATAATGATGTGATTTTATAAGAATCATTGGATCAACACCAAATTTTAGTGTTTGATGGAATCTACAGTAAATCCAAATGTCATAGTGAATTAAGTCAAAAAATTATGTCAGTAAATTAGGTCTCCATAACATTGCTCAAAAAGCCCTGATCGAAACCAGAAACCTTTCACCACAAATGACAAATAACTTCACTTTCTGATCTTCTTCTTCATCATCCTTAAGAGCTTCAAAGTCTTTTGGATGTACTGGAATGGAATGAAAAGCTCTAATCACCTTCACGTCTTTGGAACACCATGACAATTCTTAAGGGAAAGAATGAAGAGGCGTGAAAGACAAAAAGAGAGACCAAGGTAAAACAGGGAATTTCTATATATATATGTGATCAGATGGGGCATTTGGTGGAGCAAAAGCTCACGAGAGGAAACAATGAATAGGATAGGAGTCTGCTGCAGGAGCTGGTTCTTCTTCCTTTTAAGCCTGGACACCGAGACAAAATTTCATTATGCTTAGCTTGTCTCTTTGCTATTTGCCCAAAATGTAGGAAGGCAATCAAGTCACTTTAGGAAAAAGAGGAAGCAAGCAAGAAAAGAAAAGGGCTATCGGTCCTTTGTTAATCTGTTGATCATCCATTAACTAACGGAAGTATCCGTAAATGCCGCATAATCTGACACCACGTCATAACTGTTAGAATAATTTAATATTAAAAGAAAAGTTTTGAATAATTATTATGTATACCCTATCACAATAATGTTTTCATTATTTATATTTCATAGGATTCTTTATAAACGGTTACATATGTGTATATGCGTGTGTGTATATATATATGAAATAGTTTAATATATATACGTGTCATCATCAAACATTATTAATATTTTTAATGTGTATTGAAGTTGGGAGTAATGGCTCTAAACTAGCCGTCTGAGATCAACCTATATAAGGCTAACACTACAACTCATTTTGTAAGATTCTTGATGAAGTAGATACAATATTTTCTATATTTCTCCATACAAAATATTCATTTATTTGTTGTATGATTTATATGTGCTTTTTCGGACAACTTGGGTTTTGATCGTTCGTAATAGAGAAATTCACGACTGCACCGTAGTTTCTCTGGGATTGTTGTATCTTGGGAAAAGAACGCCAGAATACTTTGTGCGGAGGAGGCGTATCTCTTCTAAGGACATAGCTTTTGGCGTGCCTTAATTCAGGCTATTCTAAACTTCTCTTGATATGAATTTCTATTATGTTCATTGTTATTTATTTGTTTGTTTATATGATATTAAAATCTTCTTATGAAACATAAGTCCAAATAATTTTTCACCAACATTATAAATCAAATTATTTCCGACAATAACATCCCCTTCACCGGGATCATAAACAATACAGAGTTTGTGCAGAGTCTCCCTTGTACCAGACACTTCTAAACGCATAACTTGTATATATTTCAATTATTTGACTATTCTAAGGTCCAATATACTTCAATTTGTTCTTAATATTATTCAATTTACATCCTTTGAACAAAAAGACTCAAGACCCGAAAGCTTGACAAAGTTATTTTAAATTTTGAAAATTTTGGAGGATCTATCGATAGCTCGTGTACGTGCTACCGGTAGCTGAGTCATCTGGAATTCTGCTACCGGTAGCTCAAGACTTGCTACCGGTAGATGAACCCAATTTTTCCTTAATTCAATTCTTTTTTAATTTTAACTCATCCAATCTCATACAACATTCACCCAAACTCATATAAAATCAAATTATACTCAAAATATAGGCCATAAAGGTTCATTACACAACCTTTTAAACAATATTACATGTCCAAAAACTCATTACACAATTATTTTACAAAAATGTAATCTAAAACCACAACTCAGCTTTTTTCATCAACGAGGGCCTAAGTGAGAGCCGTCCACCAGCGCTTGTCCCGCACCTGAAATGTTGTCCCCATAAAGGGTGAGTTATGCTCAATAGGATATCTCCTAAAGAGGCTACTCCTCAATCTATATATATATGACATGTTCACATGCAATTCAACAATCAAACAAACATTCATCCAAGAACATATAACTTCAAGAATGAATATCATAATGTCATGTCATGTTATAAGATGAGACTCACACATGCAACGCAACCAATGTCATGTGTATGAATCCAGGCATTCCAAGCCCCCATCATTGATGTTACACATCTAATGACCATTTATAAATCTCGGGTCTTTCTTGGGGTGAGTATTTGTGGACTTCTACCAACGGGCACCCAACCGACACGACGTTTATGAACTTCCACCAACGGCTCTGCATACGCCGACACACTTTATGAACTCAATACCAACGGAGTGCATATCCAAATCACTGGGTCTTGCACCCGAGGGACAATCTAGTCCTTCTTGCTAATCCCGACCCTATTTTCAATGCAAACTCGTGCGACTCAGTTGAACCTTGACCTAACTTTTCCCAACCTACGTATCAACCCACCAAAGAAGGTGTTTGATCAAAACCATGCACACATCCATGCCCATGTCACATGTCCACGAATGTAATGTTTCCCGTGCATATGCAATGTAATGTGCAACCAAGATTTCAATTGTAATTACAACATCATGTTCAAAATGTCATGAGCAAAATATGAACAATTTCAATTTCTTAATGTAACTTATATCATAAAGCATATAATTACATTATGACATCATCACATTTTCAAATTGTCAATTATATCAAAAACATATAATTACAATTCATATTCTCACCAAGCATGTTACAACATTTTCAATGAAACAAGCATGCTACATCAACATAGGCATTTTATCAAACACCAAAAAAACACAAAATCATGTAACACACAATCATGCCCAATTTATCACATTTCTTATGAATTTATCAAACAAGCAAATTCTACAAACACAATTCATGCAAGATTAGTGTAGCACATTTCTATACTCATTTCTCATACTCTAGTTACACTAGGAGTAAATCAAATAAGACAATTCATCTCTAATCAAACTACTCATTTCATATGAAATCCTAGGTTGAAAATAAACCTAACTAGGAGAAGAACTCTATCTCTTGAAGCGTAATACGAGTGGTAGAACCTCTCAAGAACCCAAATCAAGTTTCAACCTTTGATTTTCAAAAACTCTGTCTTTGAGACTTCGACAAAATCCTCGATTTTTTGTACGTAGACGTAGCTCTTGTCACGTAGATCAATTTTAGTTCTTGGTCCGATGCGATTTGACGAGAGGTTGGCCCTAGATCATAGACAGAAACTTGAAGAACTTTGGTTTTCTCTTTCCTCTTTCCCTTCTCTTTTCCGGAAAAAAAACCCAACTCAAATGGGGAAAAAATCTGATTTTTCTTCCCCTTTTATACTTTTCAAATATTTGGTCCACGTTGCGCCACATGTCCCGTCTTTTCCTGATCCGATTTCGTTCCGAATTAATTAAATTTTGTTCCGTTTTAAGTTCAACATATTTTATTTGAACTAACTTTAACTTATTTTTCGTATTTTACAAATTAAGCTCGATTGCGTTTATTTTAGCAGTGCGATGCCTGATCGCATTGTAAAACGTGAAAAATCTTACTGTCTCGGAATTCAACGAAATTAGCTGAATAACTAAATTTTGCGATACGAATCCAATGATGAGGTCCATTTCATCATCTAAGTTCTAGAAAAATTTGGGTTTTCAACCCGTATTATAACAGCTAATTATCGTTTTGCCATTTTTCATAAAAAAATCAAATTTTCCCGGATTTTACAGTAGCTAAAAAGGCAAGGGCCAAACTAGTTTAGGTAGGGGGAAGCTCACCCTAAGAAACAAGTGGGCAATGAGAGGAAAAAGAGTAGTTTGCTGACTATTACTAGACAATGTTAATAGAATTGAAGTATAGCTTGGTTGGCTACTCAACAAAAAAATTGGGGGGGGGGGGGGGGGGGGGGGGGGGGAGATTCTGCAACTAGTTGGATTATGTCTCGAAAGCCACTGAGTGAGACTAAACACGTACAAAAGGTTTCCACTAAATTGAGGAAGTGAAAGCAAGCTCTACTAAATAAGCGTAAGGAGAGGAAGCAAGAAAGGATAAAGTGGCAGGTTTTGACGCACGCTAAGATAGAAGGTCATGTAAGAGAACATCATTACTCTATCTTACTAATAGAAATCTTTCTTCTTAGTTCAGCTTGATCAAGATTTGCACTCTTTGCAAGACTTGCTATTCTTTTTTTGGCAGTCATAGATATATAGGAAGTTCATTCTCCTTCAGACTCTCTAACTCCTCAGGTAACATCAGGGAAACAATTGAAACTCGTTATCTTGTCTTTAATTGGGAACATTACCAACTCTAGAGCTCAACAATCAGAAATCGAGTCAATCCAATGACAAAGCAGGCAAGGGATCTAGAGATAGAACCGACAGATCAAAGAAAGACTGACTTCCTCACAATGCATAAAGAAAAATGTGTTAGGTAGGCATATAGCCAGGAAAAAGGAAGATGAATATAAGAGGGGTCATGTCCTTGCCGGAGCCAACCTAGTTTCTCCTCTATGAGAGTCCAACCTTAGTTGTTGAATTCCCTCAAAATCTATATTAGGGTACTTGAGCTTCTTTCATTCCCTCTCTTGAATCTATGCCCATTTTTCATCGAATTAAAGATTCAGGAGTTCCACAAGTACAATACCGAAAGGCTTGACAAAAGGAGAATTACAAGGAGAAGGTAACAGGGTGACAAGAGTGAAGACCAGGCGCAAAAGGTTAAGGGCTGCCAACGGCAAAAGAAAGGCTTCACTCAAGTAGAATCGTGCATAGAATCTTGAATCTCTATCCTTTTCTGTCTTTGAATCTTGCTATCTTGCTTGGTGTCGTCTTCTCCCAAAAATGTGATGAGTTTCGGTGGTGTCTAAGGGACAAATTTTTTGTTTGAATGTAATATTCCAAATGTGAGAGAATTTATGTGATTAAGTAACAAATTTCAAAGAATTCGGATGTAATTTATACATATAAATAAGATGATTGTTTTGATTTTGGTAGGCTCGAGTCAACCAACTAGTGGGGATGGCCGCAGCCAGAATTGACATTTTGTAAGGGAAATGAAAAATGTGTTTCTGAATTACAATGACCTCCATTACCAAAAAAAAAAAGAATTACAATGACCTTTGTGTATGTGGTGGCCGGTCATTCAAACGAATTCATTTTGGTATTGAAGAACCGGTCATGGGGTGTCGTGTGTACTGTTCCCAGAAAAGACTAATTCACCCGCTTGCACTTTTGGTAATGCCAATTCTTTCTTTCTTTCTTTCGTTGTGTATAATTGCTATTCAAGACCAAGACCTCAATTGCTATTTTGGTCTGCAATGCGATTCATTATTTAATAAGTTAAATAGTTATTCTCTTTTAGTTTTTGGCATGGCAATAAGAAATTAAGTGATGAGCCTATAGAAGTAAGTACTACTTGATTATAGACCAGCAATTCAATTCAACTCGTTACACACACACCACTGGACTTGTAGAGTATTACTATTTATATTCCACAAGCAATTCTCAGTATTGGTATTGAATAGGCATGCGCTGCACTCATTGTAGTTGTATATGAATGGGACAAGAAGAAGCCCCAATGATCCACATCTCAAACGCGTTTGGGTTTTGCTTCAAGGTGATTTGCATACAATCCAAATCCAATACTGTATTGACTTATATTATTCATATCACTCCCAAGTAATAATAGGTCATTCATTTCATACATACACGATAACTAAACAAAGGAGAGATTTTGCATCCAAAATTAACCAAAGACAAAGAGGACAAAAAAATAAAAATAGAAAACAAAAGAAAGGCTTTTTTGACTTCCCCCATTGCTCTACATTGTTTTTGTACACCACTTCAATTGCTTGAATCAGTCAAGTAAGAATTCAGGAAAAAAGAAAAACAAAAACAAAAACAAATGGCTTTTTTTTATTTCTTGACTCGGGCATGCCCGTCGTTCGTTTCCACAAGAATGTCTCTATCATCCTCTCTACAAGACTGTTTGAGATTTCATTTCTGTAGCTACACTTGGCAAATTTCAAACACCATTTTTTGAGGTTTTCCATGATTTCGAGGCTCCTCGGCTTACATCAAGTCAAGACGAAGCCTTGGAAACGTCTTTGTTGGACCTATTGTACTTCATGTGACTCTTCACAAGCTGTCCAGCAGCAAGTGCAGACATGAGGGAGAGCTCCCCAGCGAGAACAGACCCAGCTACAATGGTGGCTAACAGCCTTGAATTTGTTCCTGGTGACTCTTTATTCGCACCCCTTACCCCAAGCAGGTTCAGACATGCTGACTGAGATGCAAGTTGGGTTCCACCTCCTACTGTACCTACCTGAAAATTACAATGGGGGCAAACGTCGTCAGAATTTATAACATATTGTGACAAAATCACGACAAAAATCATGAAAAACGATGGACCCTCGATGGTTTTACAATTTTCTATGGAAAAAATCTCACCGTCAAAACCATTGCACCGAATTAAAAATCCAAGAATCCATTTAATCTAACTATGGTAGAGATGGTGCAAAAAATCTAACTATTGTAAAGACGGTGCAAAACATTTTTACTATAACTAAAACAAGATTATGATAAGGTTGTATAGAATACCTCAATACAAGGCATTGTCACGGAGATGTGGAGGTCCTTCCCATCGTTGACAGCTTCCATCATGGTGATACAGTGGGAACTCTCGACATTTTGTGCCGGATCCTGGCCAGTGGCTATGAAGACTGCAGACACAATGTTACTGGCATGGGCGTTGAACCCACCTAGAGCTCCAGCCAGGGCGGAACCAGTGAGGTTCTTGAGCATGTTAAGCTCCACCAAGGAAGCGACGTTGGTCTTAAGGACTTTCTTCACCACCTCCTCTTTGACGATAGCCTCACAAACAACTGACTTGCCTCGGCCTTCAATCCAGTTCACCGCAGCTGGCTTCTTGTCGGAACAGAAGTTTCCTATTGAAAATATTGTTGATGAGTACAGTTACTCCTACAAAAGGTGTACTAAAAGAGTGCTCACACATTTTGACGCGTTAACTAACTCTAAGGTGGTGATTAACCAGGCTTTGTGAAATTTGAAGCCTGATGTTCATTTGCAGATCAAAAGTACTACGTGATCCAGAGTAAAGAAACAACTACTTTGTAGATTAAATAAAATGCTGAGAGAGAGAGAGAGGTCATTACCAGAGATGCCCATAACATCCATGTCAGGGAAGTCATCATCCTGAAGGAAATCCAAAACATTTTGAACACCTTTGGAGACCATGTTCATCCCCATGGCATCCCCAGTGCTGCAAGAGAACCTGATGTAGAGATTCCTGCCAGCAATTGAACATTTGATGCTTTGGAGCCTTCCAAACCTGCTAGACCTGTTGAAGACAACAGCCAAGGTTTCGAAATTGAGGGGATCCTCCAAGAAGAACTTAAGTTGGGCAGCCCTCTTGGCGGTGCCAAACCTGACCACCGGAGCCCTGGTCATCGCATCCCTCAACAGCACGGAGGTTGCACCACCAGAGGCATAGATTGCCTTGCATCCCCTGTTGGTGCTCGCCACTAAACACCCCTCGGTCGTGGCCATGGGTACACTATATTCCCTCCCATCAAGCAACAAGGGCCCAGCAATGCCCACAGGGATCTGAACATAACCCACAGGCATCTCGCAACACTGTCCCAAAATTGACTCGTAATCGAGACCCTCCAATGGCAGCCCAGCAAGAGACTTGCCGGTCGTCCTCTGCAAGGCCTCGCGCCGAATTGCAGCAGCACGATAGCAATCGCCGAGCTTGGATTCGAGAGCATAAGATGGAGTTTTGCCCTCAACCACTGATCTAATGATGTCTTCATCCTCCTCCGATGAGACATAGGGAGCGGGAGGGGAATCGACCAAGACCTCGTTGTGTTTGGGGGAATCCAGCTGAAGCTTGGGGGCGGCAGCACAGGGAGCTGAGCGAGAGTCGTCCTTGAGGGTGATCTGATTGACATCTTCTTCGTCGTCATCAGCGGCCCAAACGTCGTCGTGGGGAGAGCGGATTATCAAGGACTGGACGAAGCCAATCCCTAAGAAACCCAAGAGGTAGATGAAAGAAGCGACGAAGGTGAGGACGGCGGCGATATCAGAGAGAGTGAGGACGTGGAGAGGGGCTGAGTTGCGGATCTTCTCGCGCCACCTGACGAGAAGGTAATACACCACCGAGAAGAATAGGGTGAAGAAAAGGGCGTTAGTAAGGTAGAGAGGAAGAGGAAGCGCGTCCGACGCTTTGGGTGAATCGTCATGGATATGATGAAGCACCGCCTTTTTGGAGGGTTTAAGGGGAGAGCCGGCTGTTTGGATTTGTTGAGGATGGGGTTGGGGTTTCATCGATCGCCGTCGGACGTCCATAATGATTTTGAGGATTGTTATCTTAGACGTCGATTCCGGCAGCGAATCGATGAAATTCCTCCGAAATTAAGGAGAAGGAACAAGATGTGGGGATCAAAAAAAAGCTATTGCCAGATAGCTTTGGAGATGGATGGAGGAGCATTTAGGGCTCCTATTTAAAGGGTTTTTGGGGGGGGGGGGGGGGCAGACTCAAGACCCTTGACTGTAAAATGTGAAAAGGAAGAGAGGCTAAGTATCTTCGGCGAAATGGGCAGAGAGAGAGAGAGACACGGTGGCGGGCCAATTCATGGGAAAAGGAGGGGGGGGAAGTTAGTCAAAGGGTTGTCTCTTTCAAGCTAGTGGCTCACTTCCACTCGTTCCCTTATTTGTCTGTTCCCATCTGTCTTTCTTTCTTTCTTTCCGGCCTTTTTTTTCTTTTCATTCCATTCCACTTTTTGTCCTTTCTCATCGTCTAGTTTCTCCTATTCCTTCATTTCCATCCGCCAGCCCTTTTTTCTACCCTTAAGAACATCTTTTAAGACATGAGTTCAACTAGGCAAAAATTTTAAAATTTTATTTTAATATAACATTTTGAGTGTCACTATTACAACATGTATAATTACTGTATAACATTTTTTTTCTTCTGTTTTTTCTTTTCTTTTCCTCCATTCTCTCTCTTTCTCTTTCTCATTACTCCCAAAAAAATATTATAAAAAGAATAAAAAATAATATTTAAAATAATAGTTAAAAATATAAAAAATTTGTTAGTTTATATTGAAAAAATAAGAAAAAAATTCAACATCTCTCTTAGTTTACCATATCTTCAAAGACATCATAGGTCATTAAACCACTATTTATAACAAAAATAAATTATCTAAAATTTAAAAATTGCCCCTACATAAATCCCAAAAAATATTTCTACTAAAATTCGATTAAAATTTGAGTCGATTAAAATTTATTTTTCTACATATTAAAATTCGAACTGATTAAAATTCTTTTTTCTACATATTAGAATTTGAGTCGATTAAAATTTAATTCGAATTAATTAAATTTTATTTTTTACGCATTAAAATTCAAGCCTGTTAAATTTTTTTTACGTATTAAAATTCGAACTGATTTGAGCTCTACTTAAGCTGTTAGTCCCAATTAAAATTCTTTTTAAGTCGATTAAAATTTATATTTTTTATTTATTAAAAATTGATTCAAATTGATTAAAATTTATTTTTATGTATTAAAATTTGAGTCAATTAAAAATTATATTTTTTTATGTATCAAAATTCAGACCAATTAAAATTTAATGCGAGTTGATTAAAATTTGATTTGACCTTCGAATTGAATTTTAATTGGCTAAAATTTTAATAAGTAAAAAAATATAATTTTTAATTGACTCAAATTTTAATACATAAAAAAATATTAATTAGCTCGAATCGAATTTTAATCTGCTCAAATTTTAGTACGTAAAAAAATTTAGAAAATAGATGAGATCTCATTAAAAATATGTCAATCTAAAGGGGGAGTGGATGAAGATTTTCTCAAAATATATCATGGACAATTTAGTAAAATTACATTTTAATTAATACAGGGGTATCAGTGAAAATTTAAAAAATACAAGGAGTGTTCTTAAAGATATGATAAACTAAAAATGATGTAATTAAATTTTTTTCCAAAAATAAGTAACTAAAATAAAAAATAATATTTTTTAAATAATTGAACTAACTTTTGTTGTGTTGTTGATAGGGGCGGAGCCACCCTTGGGCTAGGGTGGGCACATGCCCCCTCAATTTTTTTTTGCTTGATATTAGGTATGTATTTTTTGAAATAAAATTTAAACATATTTAATTGTATCCACCATAATATTGTGTTCTGGTTATATCGATTTGAATAGATCCCTACTTGAATAATTATTAACTTTTTAAACAATGTTATTGAAACCTAATTTAGGGATTTAGTATATTGCGATATTAAATATAATAACGAGTTTTAATAATTAATAAACTCTACTATCTATCCAATGGTCACAAACTATTGAGTCTCCATCAATTAAATCTCAAATTAAGTGCAACTAATATCATTATTAAATTTAGATATGTTTCAGACATGTCCGAATATGTTTTGAAATATTGATGTTATTTTATAATTTTTTAAAATTATAGGGTTATTTCATTATAAAAATGTATTTTGTTATGTAGTAAACTATAAAATTATAAATCGAAGATTGTTACCGCAATTTTATATATAAAAGAAATAGTGTTGATAAAATTAATTTGTAATTCTTTTAAATAATAAAAATATATTATGGTCAATTGTAAGTGATAATAATTAATCGTATTCTCGATAAGAAATTTTAATTATTATTTTTTTGTTCATGTTATGTATGTCGATTTTTAATTTTCTATGTTTAAAAAGTATTAAATATAATTTTAATAAATATAAATTTATGAATTTTTATGATTTATTAAAAAAAAAAAAAAAAATGCTAATGTGTCCATCCTAAAAAAATTTTCCCACTCCGCCCCTGGTTGATGGAGATGCTCTGCTGTTTATTTTGGCTTCCAATAATTATTACAAAAGCACATGCAATCTATCACTACACAGTTAAGTTCCCATTTTTTTGACATAAAGACTCGATGAGAATGACATAGTCAGCTATAGCTTTTGAGAGTCAAACATGTTACCCTCAGGCCTCAGAGGTGCAATAATGTACAAACTTGTATCATAATTACAACATGAGCATCTATACCTGTTTACATATACCCTATTAGCCTAGCTTTGAGAATATACTTTTGTGACGATAAAAGGGTTATTTTGATATTATGGAAGCCTCATTAGTCTCACATGGTGGGTGGGTGGGTGGGGGTTCGTCATTGTGGATTTCTGGTCCGAAGAGGCTGGCGTGCGCCTATTAATGTTTTCCCAATGCCAAGACTAGGAACAGTTGAATATATAGTCAGACCGTCCCGTCCGTCCAGGCATTACTCCTCTTTTATTATTATTAATATGAGGTAATGCTACTTTGTAGTTCATCATCTCTCATATTTAATTAATTTTAGAGGTTTCATTTCTATCCTATCCTATCCTATCCCGGCAAGAAACAAAACAATAGTTACTCTCATCTTTTAGTGTTCCAAATTTGACAAAGTAGTAGTCTCCCCTCGCCTCACATTGGTAGGTGGTGATGGGTGTTGGACTTATTTATTGTTAGCGTAATACGACCCCCACCACCCCATCCATTACAGGAATTTTAATTATTTTATTATTCTTCTTAGCTTCTCTACTGTTCAAAATCTGACTCTTCCGCACACCACTGCCCCTACCAAGTCTACACCAACTACTAATACTACTACTACGAAATCCACAGATATTGAAAAATCATGTTGTGGCATTTCATTTGTCTTTCTTTTTGAAAATTCCGCATATGCATATAAACATATATAATGGTTTGTGGGTATAATTGAGATTTAATGACATTTCCATTTTCTGTCCGTCATTTTCATAGACGTTGGTGTTGGCATGTTGCCATGCTCCTTGTAGTTTTCAAAATTCATGGCTTCATTTTTTCCGTATTTGACCATTAAATTATACGTACATGTAAATACACACACACACACACACACCTGCACATATGTAGATGTAATCTTATCTTGATTGTTGCTTCTTTCATATTAATCCTGAGGTACAACTCAACCAGGCCACTGTACCACAGCGGGCTTACACAGTCCTGTTAATTGTCCCATGTACGTGATAAAAGTAGATTAGTTATACATTCTCATTCCACAGTAATAGAGTTATCTGATTATTATTTATAAATTTTTATTTTCGGAAGGTTATTATTTATAAAGTTAGGGATATATAAATACTACAATTTCCCCAACACAAAGAACAAGTTCATACACTTGTCAAAATTATGGAATTTCACACGTAATTAAGATAAGAAAAGGTATGGGAGAATTTTCTAGGTAGTGATATGATTCATGCATTGCCGAAATTCATAACAACCCATATGGCGGCAGCCAGATACCACACAAAAGCAAACAAGCCCCAGCATAATAACACCCAAGTCAGTAACACCAGAAAATACTCCAAAAGCAACGGTCTACAAGGCCTGCAGCCTCGTCCAACAGAAAACAACAAAGTTCAGTTCATTTCATCAATCAACCCAAAGGCGTACTTGATGAAAAAGTTCAACACAAATAACTCGTTTTTCTAAAACAAGTTATATTTTACATGAAAGTATTTGCATGTAGTAGCATTCATCAAAAATTTATGGAAAATGCTCACTACAAACATTTCTCTCGTATAGTAGTAACCAGGAACAAAAAAGAGAAAAAGATAAATCTCATGAAGATACAGCAGAAGCAGACTCTAAGAGAGGCTGATCCTTGTTAAATGATTCCCAATCAACTTCCTTCAGGATTTCGAACCTTTCATTTAAAGTCATAAAGCCAAATTGAGGATCCACAAGACCAAAGGTTCCTGCTTTATGGAGCAAAAGAATTGTAGCCCCCATATCTGGGCCATGAAGCTTTCCTGTTAGCAAGACCCGGAGGGGCATGAATAGAGATTTTCCCTACCACAAATATAAGTGAACAAAATGTTAATTATTAGGAAATAATAGATGCCAACACCAGATTGGTGCATCATCAAAATTTTTACATCAGTCTGAACTAACCTTCCGTTTCAACGATTTACCAAAGCTCTTCACCCATTTCTGCCATCCAGAGGACCCTTCTTCAAATGCACCAAGGAGATCACCATTATTGTAGGCAGCTAACAAGCTAGCTGCAACTTCGGGAAGCCTCTCTTCTAAGATGGATTTTCCTTCAGGACTGCAGATGGCACACACAAGGTTATAAGTACTTCTTTACATGGGCACATTGAGTTATATATTTAAACAATTTACCACTGACCTGTTATCATTACTAATCAGCTCTAAGTACTATGCTTTAACTGTGACTTATTCTTTACATATGCAAAGACCATTGACCTTCGCAATTGACATTTATGAAAATAGCCCACAGATTGAAATAAATTTACAACATATCCTTATGAGTACCTAATACCACCATGCAGGTTCCGCATTATTTTAGCAACCTAACATATCAATGCAGTGGTCTAGTATGAAAACTATCAGAGGAAATTTGCATTGACATGGCAGAAGCTGATTAACTTTACGCAATTGATGGATTTCACAAGATCCAGCATATAAATATCCACATAAGACATAGACATTTGAAAAAGCCACGTCGCTTCATTGATTCATCATAGTCATTAATCATGCAGAGGTTTGTAGAGTTGAGTCAATTGGTTTTGCAAAGATAAACAAACAATTAATTAAGAACACTCTTATATCAGGGGCTTTGTTTTGCCAAGTGTATTCCACAGTTTTCATAACTACTCATCAGTCACCGTGGTGTGCGAAGGGTAGGGGTAGCTTCTAGGTTTCAATCAATGTGAGAGTGTGTCTCCCCGCCCATGGAAGAGGGTGAGAAATATGGAGTAATCTGCATCTCTTTTCGACAAAAAGAGATGCACTTTCATCCCTTTTTCTTTTCCAGTTGTCAAACATTAGGTTCATCTATAACTGACTTTAGTACGTTTCATACATAAGTTTCTGTTCATTTACTGTGGTAGAGAGCTTGACTGCTGTTTTCGCGGTTTCCTGGGTTGTAGTATAAGTAGAAAATTACATTTTGTAGAGCTTTATGATTAATTTTGGCAATTCTACAATTGCAGGCCTAATGAGCATGGTTTCTGCACTCGGTAATGATCATGTTGACAATGTCTTAATAAATTGTTGTCCTCTGGTTCTAATTCTGTTAATATTTTGCCAATACAGCAATGCCAACAACTGTAAATGCACATTACAGAGCAAAATCTCTACAATATTTTATTTTTACTCCTCTCTTTTCTGTCTAGCATCAATAATCCCAAATCCACATTACTATAGATAACTTCCATTAATCACAACAAATGGGATATTTAAAAAATATCATACACTGGTATTGTGTACTGCTATTAGTCTGGTCATAAGCCAACAGAATATTGTGGCAGCATCATCTATAACGAGCAAAAAGTAAAGTAATTGCCCAAGGCCTTTTAGGAGAATGTCAAAAGAAAAGGCACAACTGCAACTAACCTAACATTGCCTGTGAGAGTAGTACAACTTCAATCAGAATGGCCCATAGAAAGAAGAGTTTCTTGGTCGGAAATGAAGCAACAATAGCATAAAAACTATTTTTAAGGCCAAAACTTCAGAATATCACCTTGTGAGAGTAGCATACAGTGGATAAGATAGTAATTCTGCAAGTGCACTGTCTGAGTCTGTTATCAAGTCAATCTTGTCTTTCAGCAGCTGAACAGCCTCCTGTAAATACATCTTTACTTTCTGAGTTTGATGACATGAGTCCCTATTTATTTCTATACATGGTGCAAACATCAAAGAAATCCAGTAACTTGGGAGACTAATGACCAAAATAGAAATCATGTTTGATGTATTTTTGACCAGCAGGTATCAATAATAATAAGACTGACACCGACTTTGGAGAATTTTACAAGGCATTTTAATATTTATTGGGCCAACTAAATGCATAACAAAATCACGAAAAATCCCAGAAGGTCAATTGCCAGTATACAACCATTGTTTAGTTTTACAATTTAACTTTGGTATACCATCAGACCCTGAATGTATGTTAACAAAAGGGCCCTACCAACTCGATCTGGAAAGGGAATAGACAGTGCTGGGAATCCGAAAAGGCCCCGTATGACCTGCAGGAGGTGAAGTTCGCTGGCTTGTAATTTATAGAACCATCTTATCCCTGGCTCAGAGAACTGACAAGTTGTTTGTGGAAATCTAAACCATAATACAAGTCATAAAAATGTGAAATATGAAATTCTTACCTCTACAAACAAACCCTCTGATTCCGTCAAAATGCCGATGCTCTTCCAACGCTCACCAATAAGTTGAGCCAATTCTTCCGAAGGAAGGGATCTTAAATGCTGACCATTCATCCACCTTTAATTTTCATGAACATGCCGAAGGAAAAAGTGTCAGAGAACAATAGATTTTAACAATGTCTTGGACTACAAAAGCCACCAATATTTTCAAAAATCAGAAGCCATCTCACTTTTTAAGAATCAAGAAACAATATGCACATGAGACAGAGCAACAAAAAATTTAGGAAACATGATAAAGAAAAAAGACGGCATTTAATATGTTCTGAGATTACATAAACTTGCTCGAGCCATATGCAAAGATAAGGGTTTCTGAGCACATAATAGCTGAAGAGACATGATCACCTTAATTTGGTAGAATCAAATATAGCTCCACTCTTGTTGACTCGACCAATGGAGAATTTTTCAACTGTAAACCGCATGAAAAGATTTAAAGTTATCATCTAGGTAAACCAATTTAATGACATTTTGGCTTACTTCGGCAAAAGACAGTAGATGTATATTATGAGATAAATACCAACTAATAGTCCCCAAGACCAAAAAAAAAATCAAACTAAAGGAGAATGACTAACCAAGTTGCTCAAGGGAAAAAAACTCATTTTCACTACCATCACCCCAGCCCAACAGAGCCAGATAGTTTACCATTGCCTGAGGCAGATATCCCATCTCCCTAAACTGGTAAGTAATGATTGCAAAATGTAAGTGATTTAAGTCCAACCTATTTGGAAAGAAAGCAAAGGGTATAAAAGTAAACTCAAAGATATGAACAAAGCTAAAATAGTAATAGAGACCAGAATTATGTTTTTACCAAGGAAAACACAGGTAGACTAGTGTAAATCTTAACTACCTGGCCTAAAGACGTTGCACCATGACGTTTTGAAAGCTTGCTCCTATCGGGTGCAAGAATCAAAGACACGTGTGCAAAGTAAGGCATTGGAAATCCAAGAGCCTGCGTAACTAAACATATAAGTTTCTTTACAAGTAATATTGAAGATAAAGACTAACTCCAGAAGTGAGGAAATATCGAAAAGAAAATTTCAGGAGTAAAAGATTACCTTATATATCAAGGCTTGCCTCAGGGTATTTGGCAAATGCTCTTCTGCTCTGAAGTACAAGTTTTAAAAGGAAAGAACATACATACATTAGGCCCAATAAAAGAAGCAAGCAAGACAAATGTCTGTAAAACTTTGATGCATATACTAATCGGCACATGGCAGACTTGCAAAAGTATATGCAATGAACTTCACCTTATAACATGTGAGATAGCCATGGTAGAATCATCAACAGTGACACAAAAATTGTAGACTGGTTGTCCATTGCTTCTCATAATCACGAAATCTCCAAGTGTATTTAAATTCCAACTAACCTTCACACTTTCAAACAAAATTAACAACCTACAAATACCAAGGATGAATTGATGCAAAGTGGACCACCCTCACAAGAACTAAAATAGTCACTGAACAAAAACAAAGGTGCCAGATTCAGCCATTCCCAGAGTCAGACACGTTAAACATTAGGTTGAAAGATTAAAAAACGCAAACTAAATCTCCAAAATTTGCCAGGTGTCTGACTTCCTGAAAAAATTCACCACATTATTATATTGATAGGTTTTATAGTGGACAGAAAATAAGGCCTTTTAAGATAATTTAATGCATGATGGACATTCAAAACCATAAAAATAAACGCATTATAGTGTTCATCCTCAAAGAAAATAACTAGTTTTATTAAAAAACAAAGACCAACCAGCTAGATTGACTAAATTGCTTTTCCTTACTCACCAAGGCTTCACCAACTCAGACAAAGAAAGTTTGTGTCCCAGATAAATGGCAATTCATTAGTTTTGTCAGGTTTTTCAATTGCACTAGACCATAATAGCCACTAGTTCAAACCTAAACAACAAGATCTAAAGTTCCAGCCAAAACGTTTTATCTGACTCATACGGGCAAACACCCAGACCACACAAACCTTGTTTGTATAATGCAACCTTCATTTATTCATTGTTTTAGAAGTCTAATCCCAAAATTTGGTTAGGCATGAATGACAACAAATACGTAACTATAGAAGCTAAAAGGACAAAATAATTAGAGGCCAATTAAAAGTAAACGATTTTCTGAAAAATAAATTCAAGAAAAAGACTCACTTCGCCTCGAATAAGATCATCAATTTTCAAACTCCCCTCCTTAGGCACTCGAAATCGGTAAGTATAAGGGGTTCCCTTTGCCAGCTCTTCTTGTACTTCCTCGTCTGTGGCATTGGCCCACTTTCCACTGTATATGGGAGGAAGTTGCTTTAGTTTTGCAATCTCCTTCATTTTTTCTAGTTCCTAAAAAGAACAATTGTAAAGAATGATAAGACAAGATTACAACTACAACAAAGACCTATGAACAATGGAAAAACTTAAACATAGACTGAAAATTTGGTAAAAATACACAAACTGATAGATATTCGGATTTTGGAGAAAACCATTATGGTAATAATCTGGTTAGTGATAAAACCGACATTACGAAGACTTTGTTGTTCAAGCACATGAATATGAGATTCTCAAAATAGTCTAGTGCTGCTATTCCAGATAACACATTGAACCAGGCCTTCAACATATATGATTCCAAGCAGACATTATGCAACTCATCATAGTTGCAAAGGTCAGTTACATAAAATGGCAGCCGCAAACAAACCCTAAAGAAGGCAACTGAGAAAGAAATTATTACAGGCAACCAGACAATTAATGAGAAGGTGGCCCACCAATTTCGGCTCAAACACAACACTTATGCAGAAATAACCATCCCCCCGAATTAGGTGACCAACCATCAGAATTTTCATCTCAATAGCTCCCAAGTGAAGAAAGAGGCACCTTAAAACTAGCATGGGACCCCCAATCTCATTTCAAAAATTCTCATAGAACGGGATTGATCTAAATCCCAGGCACATTAATGCATCCTGAACAGACTCACTCAATTTGACCAGATAAAGCTTTGCATGTAGCACAATCCGAAATTCGAAATTCAACTCCTCATTATAATATATGTAAGAGAGGATGGTCCTCCCATGCATCCCATCACCTTCCACCTCACTGAATCTGGTGATACAGCACTCTGAACTATCCATAAAAAAATTGGAAAAACTGACACTTCAAGGTGCACCTTATAGGATGTCTTAGAAAGCTTTAACTTGAATCCCAGCTGCATAGATGATATATTTTTTCAAATCATTCGAACTCTACATTGAATGGCCTATCTCTCAAGTTTGAATCAATCTTCTCATTTATTTGCAAGGCAATGTTAAATGTTCATACATGAAGGTGGTGATCTAGCTCTCTCAATCAATTTATGTGAGATTATGACATGAAAACATCTCAAAATTCTGAACAAAAATACCTCATTAGAACAAAAACAACGATAAACATGACCAGATTCTAGAAGCTTTTCAGCATATTGTTTGTACAGAGCATTCCTTTCAGATTGCCGATATGGACCACAGTTTCCACCAACACCAGGGCCTACAAATTTGCCACAAACTGCCATTATAAGTGTCTTGTGTGAGATAATTTCTGTCTTTTGCTTCATAAGCGCAAGACAAAATCTCGGCCAAAGTTGACATAAAGTTTGAACTCAATAGCCAGAGACAAAATATAAAGTGACATAGTTAAATGAAGAAACATTACATTTGAAACACCAAATACAAACCAACTTCTTTGCCATCTGGCTGTGTCAGTCAACCAAAACCCCCAGTTATAGCTGCCCACTCTTAGGTAAGCTGCTTAGTTAAGAATACTTTTGGACTGAGGTAATCAAGCAAAATGAGCACAAAAGGTGAACAACAACATTTTGTAGTGCTATATAAGAATTAGAGTTGTTCATATTGAAATTCTAACGGGAAATGTGTTTCCGGGGGGTTAAAAAAGAGGATTTTGTGAAGAGAAACAAGGATACATGGTGGAGGGCCAACATTAACAAATGAATGTTCCCCTCAGCACAGTGTGAGATAACTGAAGAAACCAAAACAAGTGGGTTTTGGAAACTGCAATAGGAGGGCCGCATTCTGCTTTTGACAGCACAACTCGTTATATGCCTATAAATTTGGCATTGATTGCACCCTCCCACGGACCCCAAGTGGAGTAAAACAACTCCACAACAAAAACAACACTTGCAAGTTCCAGATAACAATAATTGCATATCAAATCCAGTTTAGTGCACGAATATGCATCCAAAGTTTTAAACTTGACAAACCGCTCTAGACGCAATATAGGGAACGTTCAAAAGATAGATACTATTCAATTTTCCATCTTTGAAATTCTAAATTTCCACATCGATTAGTAGGGAATAGACAGTAATAGACCTTCGTCCCAATCAAGACCAAGCCAAGAAAGATCTTGAAGCACGGCATCCTCAGACGCCCTAGTAGATCTCTCCAAGTCTGTGTCTTCAATTCGAAGAACGAATTTCCCACCCTTGGACCTGTAACAATTACACTTATATTGGGTGTGAAACATAGTCGAACTAGTGAGGTAAAGGATAAATTCATTGAAGTGGAGACGTTATATTCGTGTGTGTGTGTGTGTGTGTGTGAGAGAGAGAGAGAGAGAGGGGAGGGGAGGGGGGACGAACCTGGCAAACAAGTAATTGAAAAGGGCAGTTCTGGCACCGCCGACGTGGAGATTACCGGTGGGTGAAGGAGCGAAACGAACGCGGACGTGTCCTTCTTCAACCCTCTTTGAAAGAAGAGGAGTTGGAGACGAGGATGTGGATGAAGCAGATATTGAAAAGCCTCTTCTTCGGAGAAAGGAGGTGGTGTTGTTGTTGATAATTGATGATAATTGATGGAATATTAGTGGAGCAGCTACCTCCGGGAATGGGATTGTCCTAATCCTAATTCTCAACCACGGCGCTCCTCCTCCTCCACCTACCATGGTCGTCACCATTCGTTGTACAGAGACTAATGGAGTTTCGGCGCTGATAGCTTTTGGCTCTTGTTAAAGAAATGGAGGGATTGTACCGGAAGGAATCAAATAGGAATAATTATGTCCAGAAAGAACCCCCTACCACTACTACTTGCCAATTCGCCAACTAGTGAATTGCTGTTGTCTCATGCTCATGCTTGCCTGCCTTCCTTCGACAATCCGCGACCGATATGCCTGCGGCTTCAACAGACGACTGCCTGTCACTTTAATCCAACTCTACATCGCTGGGTGGGAGGAATCCAATAAATATTTGGGTAAATGACACATTGAACCCTAAAAATATTTGGGTGGCTCTATTCCTACCCTTAAATATCTTCCTCCACCTCATTTATCTCTCTAATTTTAAATTACTAAGTCTATCTCATTCATACTCACGCTCATTAATCATTTATCTCTCTATTAGAGAACATTTGTTACTAAAATAAGAGAATGCGGGTCGCAAATGTGCAAGTAGAAGTTTAGAAATATAGGGTCTGTTTGGTTTGTGTTTCAAAAAATAGTATCCGAAAACAGTTTTTGAGAAAAGTTTTAAGAAAGTGTGTTTTGATGTTTTCTGAAATGAAAAACTTGTTTGATTAGATGATTTCAAAAACAATTTTACAGAATAGAAAATAGTAAAACCTGTTTGGACAGCCTAAATATATGTTTGAACAGTAATAATTTAAAAATTAATAAAAAAATATAAGAAATATATTTTTAGATTGACAATTTCATAAAAAAAATTCAATAAACTAAACTTTAAAATAAATCAAACATATTCAATAATCTTCATCAAAAATTAAATCAATATAAAAAAATATATCAATCACCATTACCAAACAGATTCAATAGAAAAACCGATTCAATATATCAATCACCATTACCAAACACCGAAGAACACACACCATCAATCAAACACCATTACCAAACATATTCAACAGATTCAAACCAAACATATTCAACAGATTCAATATATCAATCACCATTACCAAACACCGAAGAACACACACCATCACACAATATATATATATATGAGAAGTTAACTTTAATCCTTCAAAATATCTTTCAGCACTTAGAACTAAACCCATCATCTCCGATCAAGTATCAGCTACCCATGATCATCAAAAACCATAGCAGCTCGAGTTCGCAGAACAGGTAGGCATCTCTGATCCTGCCTCACCTTGAAACGCACATCCACAGGAAGCTGATCCAACCTGGAGAAGTTTGAAGAAAAATCAAATCTGAACCCAGATGTGCCGACACTGGAGCAAACTCAGATCTGAACCCAGATGTGCGTGTGTGTGTGTTTCCTTTGTCTGGTTTTCGCCGGAGTGTGGAGAGAGAAAGAAAAAAGAGAGGGAGACAGAGAGAGAGAGAGAGAGCCAAAAGAAAAAAAAAACAGAGAAAGGCAATAATTTTTTTTTTTTTTATAGTTGGATATGTTTTGTTGCTAGGAAGGTTTGAAGGGGAGACCTCATTAATGAAGAATATGCTGCTCTCCGTGTTTCCATTCTTCCCCATGTTTTCTCTCCAAAATAGCGAAAACACCTTTTAGTTATTCTCTAAAATCAGTCTTTCGTTCTCAAAAATTTTGGAAATTATTCTGGAAATTAGGTTATCCAAACAAGTTTTCACTTGTTTCCTGTATCAGAAAACAAAAAACCAGTTTTGAAGATACAATCCAAGCAGGGCCCTAACTTTCATTCTTTTTTTTTTTTTTAATTGTATAAAGATAAAAAATTTAGAATGATATAAAAAAATATATTAAATGGTGTTGATATAGAGGGGTTAGCTTAGTTAGTAATAGAGTGGGATGAACTTTAGTTTGAAATAAGAGGTGAAATGGGGGTGAAAAATAATATTTAATGAGGGACAGTCTCACCCATAATATTTAGATCCTCAATTTATATCTTTAATAATTAAAATTTTTTAAATTATATCATTAAACATGTAAAAAAGTAATAATGTGCTCCAAAAGTAAAAAAATTTGTTGATTTATTTTACAATTTTTTGTATTGTAACAATGATATTCACCCTAAAATATTTATAGCATTTTTAATAATCAAATACTCACACAATAAATTTTCAATTAAAATATCTTATTGTAGCTCCTATGGTTGTATGTTAAAACCAAAATGCCAAAATGGCCAAAAGTTAAAGACTAATAAGGAGTTCAAATAAAATGTGGTCAGCCAGCCAATACCAATACCAATAAATTAATAAAATAATATTAGTGGGTTCTCTTTATGAGACTAGTTGAGGGCAGTTTAACTGGTCCTAATAAAGGTTGAGTTTTATTTATTTATTTATTTGACACACAGATATAATATAACAGTGCGGGTGGGGAGGTGGAAGACGGAGAGAACGACTATGAATCTGTCTGCAACTCAAACACCTCCTTCGACGATCTACACTTGTCTGTCCAAATCCGCCTCACCTAACAACAATCACAATCGGCGACTCCTGGAAATTCGGCCACTGCGATACGTGAGCACCAAGGATAAAACTGGAATGCGGATTGCTGCGCTTACTGCTACAACCATGAGGGACAGAAGCAAGAATCGAAAGCCCCTTCAGAGGGGTAGGAATCTCAGTATCGAAGCCATCCAAACTGTTCAGGCACTGAAACGAGCCAACAACAACAACAACGATGTTGACAAGGAGGAGTCATTGGAGCATGTCTTTAATTCCAAAGTTAGACGTTTGTTGAAGTTGGATATGATGGCCGTTCTCCGCGAACTTCTCCGCCAGAACGAATGCCTTTTGGCCCTTAAGGTTCGCCTCCCCCTTTTTCTTCAATCTCCAGTAATTTTTTAACATACTTCAATCTGCTTCTGAATTCTGACTGACCAAACTTATGAAACTGTTCCTAATTCTACTCTGTTTATATCTGATCTGTCGGTTGTGCAATTACCCACTGCTCTGCTTTTCCATTTTTTCCCCATTTGTTGTTCTGTTTTGGGGATGTTTTTTCTCTGTTTTCTATGCTTTGCTTACACTTAAATTTGTTTCCCCAAACAAATTGGCCTTTTATTTATTGCTTCCTTTTTCAATCATCTCTTTGCTCCGAATTTAGTCGGTAAGGCTTCCCTTAACCGTAATTAATGATTTACAAATTAAAAAAAAAAAAAGTTAACCAGAGTGCTATTGTTGTGTGTTGCATTCTTTCTCTACCATGTGAGCCCATTTCTTGGTTTCACTAGCATTGGATCCAGTACGTTCTTGCCAATCTAGGAATTTGCAAAACAAAACTTGATAAATTTGATGAATGGGGAGCAAACCTTGAGAATTAAAAATTCTCTTTTATATGAAATCAGTAGAGTTGAAATTTTTCCACAATGGGTTTTCTCTCAAATTGGGTATTTTGTGGTGTACTCTCTCTGTATGCAGAGAACCTTATTTATAATGAAAATATATCAGTACCTATAGCCCTTTGCTTGCTACTAAATAATACTCCCTTTGTTGTATCATTTGAAGGTTTTGTGTCTTATCTTATAGTATACCAATATGAGTGTTCGTAGTATTGGGACTGTCCAAATAATGGAAGATTAAAATCTGAGGGCTATAGTAATTAGGTTTTGGCACAACCACAGCCAGAAAAAAAAAAAACAGTTACATGACTTCTAGCTTGTAACTCTCCTTTTTTTAACAAGCAACTCCCACTTTAGGTTTGTGTTGCTGTAAAATTGAAAATATGTTGTATTTGTTTATGGAGGGATGTCATGCAATTTCATATTAAAGGCGGGTCAAAGTAGGAAGGGAAAAGGGGAATAGGGAGGGAGGAGGGAAGAGGATCTTGAAGCAGCTTCTTGGTTATTTTAAATATGCAGCATATAGAGAATGATGTGTTGTGCCCTAGTTAATCACTATTACATGGTCCTCTTATATATACGGACCTACTTGCATGATGGTTTTCTTTTCTGCACTGGGCAGAGATAAAATGAAGGATTTTGCTACACTTGAGAGATATAAATTCAGGGATTACAGAAAAAATGTTTACTAATCATGGCCAAGTCATATGAAAATATGAGTAATAAACAACCAATGCTTGTCAAGGCCTACAAATTTATGGCTGTTTATTGTCTTTCCTTTCAGTCTGAAAATAAATACTCTTGTGATTGTCACGAACGTGCCTATAAAAACCTGGTTTGTCATTGACTTCGTGTCTGTAATTCATTCCCTGATCTAGGTTTTTGAGGATATCCGGAAGGAGTACTGGTATAAGCCTCAAGTCTCAGTGTATGCAGAAATTATTACGGCTTTGGGAAGCAATGGGTTGCTCAAAAAGGTAGAGTGTCTCTTCATTGAATTGAAAAGGGAAAGTAGTTTAGAGCCTGATATTCAGTGCTTTAATGCACTGTTTGAAAGTTTGTTGACTTTTAACAGCACTAAACTAGCAATGGAGGCCTTCTATTTTATGAAATCATTAGGGTGTGAGCCTGATAAGTCAACCTTCACAATACTGATAAAAGGTTTAGAATCAAATGGAGAAACAAGTGTTTCAGCTATTGTAAGGAGGGAAGCTCAGAAATACTATGGTGAATCTCTAAGTCTTCTAGATGAGGAAGAAGAGATGGCAATAAGCTAAAGGGACTCTTTTGGGTAGTGTATGATATTGTCAAGGATACGTGAGATATCATGCGATTGCATGCTGAACAGCCCTCAGAAAGTGGAATCATAGCAAGACCAATTGGGAAGGAGCTTTTTCATGTAAGGCACCTTTTGTCAAAGTATGCTGAATGTTGAAGAGTCTCTCACACTGTCCATGTGATTGCAAATGTTGGCATGCCATTTCTCAGTTGTTCTGGCAGAGGATTTCAGATTCCATGACATTATGCAGGGCTTAACTATTGATTAACATCTCTTACAAACATATAGCCCCAAGTCACCACATTAGCACTTACCTGTTGCCTTCTTTTCGCAATATGTCTGATTTTTGTATGCCATGCTAAATAGGAGATTATATCTCACAGGAAATAACATTATACCATGTTACATTCACTGAAATGGTACAAGCTAGCTTTGTTGTTTACAGTTTATTGCTTACATTTATGGTTCTGGTAAGCTGAACTATGGGTTTTGGCCTCTCCTCATTTTGTCTGTAGCCATTATATTTGATACATTGATTTATATAAATTCTTCAGATGTCTTTTACTGAAACGATGAAAAATTACAAAGTGACATCATCATACTTGAACAATTATTTGATGAAAAATGAGAAAATATGACAGGGTGATAACTCATGGGAGTGGCTAAATCCACCCCATGTTTTGCTTATCTGCTTGCCATAAATGACCCAAATAATCTATGAGTGGACAAAAATAGCATTTTTCTTATCTACTTCTTCCTCTCTCTTCCTCTGATCTCACTCTCTTCTAAACTCTCATTAGCAGAATATGCATACCAATGTCAATGGTATGTCCATGGCTGGAGATAGGTAAGATATTTTGGAGTAGCAACAATCACTTGAATTGTTGTGTGGTAGTGGGCATTATGTTATAGGCATTAAGAAGTTGACATAGAAATATCGTAGTGATGGTGTGAACCCTACCCAGGAGAACCAAGAAAAATGAGAGAGATATTTGGTGGGAGACACATGAACAACATAGTAGACACAGAGAATTAAGGAGAAGGGTGAACTGGGTCGATATGTTACAATGCATTTGGCTTAACAGGGCAGTTTTGTCTAGAAAGAATTTGGCGAATGGAGAAGGAATATAGGGGTGTGTTTAAGTGCTCACTAAAATCATTTTAATAAGGAAAGGGATTCTTTTGACTCTTGCAGTGGAGCAGTCGGTGTAGATTCAATTGTCCTGTGGTTTAAAGTTACCGATTGGGAATGCGCGTATTTTGAATCTATTATGACTAGTGGGGACATCAGTTTACCTTTCTCTTTTTATGAAGATCAAGCATGTTGATTACATATATTATAGAGTTCTAGTTTGTCAATAGCTTGCCATCATGACTTAAACTGAATTGATCAGATTTTCATGGACTCACAAGAGCACCATGTCTCTTGAATTGGTAATCTTTTTGATAATTAATATTGCAAAACTAAAGACTCGGGCTCATGAAGAATACAGAACTGATAATTCTAATGTAGCAGAATAGTTCAAATGTGAGGCAGGCATACGTTTACCTTTGCAGTAACAACTACACATTGCATCATTATGTATATTCTCTTCTCATTGTATCATATGAAGTCCAAACTGAGATCTTAATTTGTGTTTTTTTAACTTCTTCAATTTTCTCGTATTATTTGACAGATCTTAACTTTACTGAATGCCCAGTACTTTGGATGTTTGAAAATGGATTCTTTAGAATGTGCATACCTTTCTTCCCTTGATTATATCTGCCTTGACTTCCAAAAAATTTCAACACTAGAACTGTTTCCCTCCAAATGTTTGACCGAATCTCCAATTTGCTGGAGCGACATTGTAAGAAGTGACTGTTCTTCCGCTGGTAGTCGTCACCTCGAAAGAGAGGGGCTGTCCTGCAAGGTTGATATTGCATTGCCAGTTCTGTCCCCAGTTCCTTCCCATAGGTATCCACCCTGTCTTTGATCCCTTGACTTTCACAGCAACCACCTCTCCATCCAACCCAACATTAGTGATCAGGACTTGGTAGAAGTAAACACTCCCATTTAGTGTAAATCTGATCCCCCCTACTTTCTCACACTTGGTCCTGCACAAGAATCACATGTATTCTACCCTTCTCAGTGCAAGTTACGAGAAAACAGACTGGAACTATATGAGCTTTTCTCATGTAAGTAACACAGTTTGATTTGTTACCTTCTGTATTGAACTGGTACTATATCTGCTTTTCTCTCGGCGATTTCAGAAAACGCAGCCTCAGACATCTCGAAGTGCCGACTAGGGAAATTGCACCACCCACCGTAATCAGATGGAAGCCCATAGTTTGGGGGACAGAAATCAGTAGCCGTAAGAATAACGGATGGGCTCCCCGGCAGGCACCATAGTATGTGGTCAACACATCTCACCTCAAAGCAGCCTCCGCAGGTGCTTCCTCTGTTGAACAACATGCTACTCAGCGCAGCACTGTATTTTCCATAGCTGGTCTTGTGAAGGTCTCCATAACCACAAGCACCTTCTGCAATACAACAATAGATAACAGTAAAATACAGAGAACTCACTGAGGAAAACTGGAAATTGCTATAAAAAGAAAGAAAGCTTTATACATTCGTTACTACATTCTGACAGGGTGAGAGTAGATGCAGAGAGAAGTACCAGTGATGATGGAATCATCTCTTTGTTTAGTGTATGTTGCAGTAGCTGACTTCCATTCACCATCTTGGGCAGTAATCCTGCATGTCTGCAATAAAATGAAGCAAATAACTGTGGCTTGAAGGGCACCCATTTGCAAAAATGGCCTCTGTGATGTTGTTTTGAATGCGAATGGGGAGGAGTTAGTCCCTTCCCTTGCCCTTTTTTTCTTTCCCGCCTTTTTCCTTCACTTTTTGACTCAGGAATATAGAGGGCTGGAGGATGGAAGAAAGAGAGGAAAACGATAAAAACAAAAGGCCTTAACTTTTTTTTTTATCTATTTGGTTGATGCCTCAATCTCCTTTTCCTAGCTGAAGCTAGACCAGAGGATGGATTAACGAATACTGTATTGGAAAAAAAAGAAAGAAAGAAAGATGGGACAGTAGCCGACAGACAAGTATTTAAGTTCACATTTTGGAAACGAGAGTCAAAGGTGCATATGGATCGCCTGATACTTGTTCATCTTTTCGTCCTCCTGATGAGTCATGGAGCATGGAGCATGGAGAGAGAAATAAAAGGGGTTGGTGTCTGCACTTGGCTCCATTCTAGTTTCCAGATGGAGGGGGAGGGGGAGGGGGAGGGGGGGAGAGAGAGAGAGAGAGAGAATGAAGGGTTTTTGTTGGAAGCAGTAGAGTGAGTAGTAGTGGCAGACACAAGGGAAGCGGAATGCCATAAAATAAGGATCCAAAGGACTTTGTAAAAGAGCTTTTGGACTTCCCTTACGGAAACGCTCAGTTTTGGCTCTTCTTTTGAGGGGAAAAATCCTAAGCTGTGGGTAGTGGAGAGTTCTTTTTACTCTGGTACTGCACGAGTATTGTTTGGCTGGTTGTGGAGTCAGACTATTCTTTCTTTACTCTCTTCTTCATGGAGATTGGCTGATCCTTTTGTCTGGATTCGGGGCAGAGAAAAATTGAGAGACACAGAGAGAGAATTAACCAACGCTCTGGAGGAGTGTCAAAGATTATCGAACCTCTTGAATCGGTAATGCTAATATTGCTTATTTTAGCATTGCTCTAAGCAATAACCGTCAACATATCCTATGTAAAATTTCACTCCCTACAGTTGCCTTGATATTTTAGCTACATCAGTTTTTTTTTTTGGTGAAAGTGAAACTGTTTATTTAGCATGAGTAGTGGAGGTCAGTCTGGGGTACGAAACCCCGTAGCATCAGCATTAAGCAATTCATTAATCTATATCTATATTTATACTTATACAACTATGTTATTTGTAAATGTCAGCATCTGTGAAAAAAATTTAATTTTTTATTTCACCCCTAATTATTACCTTAAAGGCAATTATTGTACGATCTAAAGATAATATTAAACACTCAAATATCTCACACATACACAAATTAATTAATGAAGAGAAAAAAAAACAAGGAAGAAGACAACTAGTGGTCTTGCATCTCTATTCCCTTAAGGTTAAGAATATTGTGGTTGTGATTGTGCTTGGTGTCGTCAATCTGTAAGCTTTTTTTTTTTTTCTGTGTCAGGACGTGCCTATTGCTGGTATGGCATTTTCTTTACTTTATTTTCCATCTGTTTGAGTTTTTTTTTTTTTTGTGTAAGCTAGCATTTTGTAGTAAGATTCTTTTTATTAATTAATAGAAATTTGTTCTTTTCATTTTATTGAGAATCTATATGCACAACAATGTTTGCATTATATTTAATATATGGTATACATGTGTGTCTTATATTTTATATTGTAGATAATCTGGTGTGTAGAGTTCGGCTTATGCACATAAGACCAAATTATCGGATTCTTATATAATATGAATATAAGTTCACAATCCTAGATGGAATTGGACATACCATTAGTATGATTGTAGTATAATATTTTGGCATAGTCTGTCTTGACTATAGAAGACTGTTTGATGTATCAGATTATTGTACTAGTATACTTTGTGTATTGAACATACTCATGTTAAAGTTATTATTTTTTACTGATTCAATAAGATAATAAATACCTCATGATTATTATGATTGTTTATACTCTTAATCCCGAAATATTTAATTGTCACATGCATATAATGTTTGTCACTTTAATTCATCAAAGAGTGAGATTCATTTTGAGTCAATAAACTCGGTGAATTGGGAGACGATGTTATTTGTATGGTAAAAATTAATTATTAAAAGAAACAACATCATAGTATTTAAATGGGTTGATGATGTCCTCTTGAGGAAGCTCATAAATTTTCTCTATGTCAAACCCTGCAAGTAGATTTAATTATCCGACGTAACAAATAAGTTGAGTAGTTAGGTCTCAAGAAATAAAAGAAGACAATTAAATATAATTGTCAGTAATTTATTTAATTGATGGACATCTGTAATTTTAAACGTGGGGAGATTATTAAGCATATAATAATAAGGAGCTTGAATATAATTTTGAGATAAGACTTAAAAGATCAATAATAAGTTTTTAGTAGACTGACTTATTATTAATGGGTTGTGGGATGTTTGTTCCGGGTTGAACATAGGAATCTTAGGCCCATTGGAAGCCCGATTCTTATTTCTCCTTAAGATTTCTGTCGTAGCATATATATAGACGTCTAGGCTATCTAAATCAGCATTTATTATTTACTCACGTTTTTTAGAGAGGCTGAAAGGGAGAGTAGAAGTTCGGAGGTTCTAACAGCCCACACTGCATCCGGACTCTGACGTTTGGGGATATACGACAGAAGGCTGCAAGGTTCGTCGAGTTGTCTTCCACGTTCGTTGTTAGGTTTTTACGTTCGTGCTGAGACGAGATCAATCCAAAGCGATCTCGAAGGTAAATCATAATTCCGCATTGTAGGGTTTTTAAAGGAAAATTTTTAGTATTCGATACATACGCGATTCTTAGGATTTTCGTTCCAACAATACTAATGGGGAAAGAAAAAGGAAAATAAGTTATGATGAATCAAAGACATTGCGTGACTAATGAATACGAATCTTATGGTCGTTGATGAATCTTTATTGCAGAGGTTGATTCCTGTGACGCCCCAGAATCTTGGGGTCCTTTCTCAACTTGTTGATCACCCATCAATCTACGGAAGTACCCGTACATGCCGCATAACTTGACACCACATCATCATACGACCATTCCAAGTTCCAATATCCATCAATTTGCCATAAATACTACTTCATTTACGTCATTTGATCAAAAGGGCTCAAGACCCGAAGGCTTTACAATGTTACTTTAAATTTTTGAAAATTTTGGAGAAGCTACCGGTAGTTCTTGTAGTTTCTACCAGTAAGCTGAGTCCTCTGCCCGCGAGCTACCAGTAGCTGCCCACTGACAGCGAGCTACCGGTACCACAAGCTGCTACCGTTACCTGAGTCGCGCACTGGAATCGTGCTACAGGTAGCTAATCAACGTACTACCGGTACCATAACCCAGTTTTCTCCAAATTCAATCCTTTTTTCAATTTCACTCACCAAATCTCATACAAAAATCACCCAAACTCATATAACATCAAATTCTATACAAAATATAGTTCATACGAGTTCATTATACAATATTTTATACAATATTACAAGTCCAAAAATAATTACACGATTATTTTATAAAAATGTAATTTAAAGTCACAACTCAACTCAACAAGGGCCCAAGTGAGAGTCGTCCACCGGCGCTTGTCCCGCACCTGAAATATTGTTCCCATAAAGGGTGAGTCATGCTCAATAGGATATCTCCTAAAGTGACTACTCTCCAACGCAGATGTATATGAAATGCTCACATGCAATACAACAATCAACAAAAACTCATTCAAGAATATACCATTCAATGATGAATGCCACAATGTTATGTCATGTTATGAGGTGAGACTCGCACGTACAATATAACCCGAGCTCCCTACCGGCTCCCATAATACATGCAATGTCATGCGTATGTATCCGAACACTCATAGCACCTGCCATTGATGTTACCCATCCAATGACCATTTATAAATCCTGAGTCTTTCTTAGGGTGGACATTTATGGACTTCCACCAACGGCCACCCAACCGACACAACATTTATGGACTTCCACCAACAGCTTCACGTATGCCGACACACTTTATGGACTCAATACCAAAGGAGTTCGTATCCAAATTACCGGGTCTTGCACCCGAAGAATAATCTAGCATTTTTTACTAACCCCGACCCTATTTTCAATGCAATACGTGCGATTCAGTCGAACCTTAGTCCAATTTTCCCGAGCACATGCATCATCCACCAAGAATGATGTTTGATCAAAATCATGCACACACCCACACTTATGTCATATGCCCACAAATGTGATGTTTCCCATGCATATGCAAGTATAATGTACAATTGCAAATTTCATGTCATGTTCAATATGTCATGAGCATATAATGAACAATATTTCATCTCAAACAGCATTCTCAATTGTCAATTATATCATAAGTATATAATTATAATTTACAACATCATCAAAACATGTTATATCAATTTGATTCAAATAATATGCTCATTTCATTCAAGGCATTTTATCAAACATCCAAAATGCACAAAATCATGTAACACATAATCATACCAAATTTATCACATTTTTCATGAAATTACCAAAGAAGCAATTTCCACAACCCAATTCATGTAAGATTGGTTTAGCATATTTCTATACTCATTTCTCATACTCTAGTTACATTAGGAGTACATCAAATAAGAGAATTCATCTCTAATCAAACTACTCATTTCATATACAACCCTAGATTGAACATAAACCTAGGTAGGAGAAGAACTATACCTCTTGAAGCGTAATGCGAGCGGTAAAAACTCTCAAGAAGCCCAAATCAAGCTTCAAACCTTGTTTTTCAAAAATCTCAATCTTGAGACTTCGGTGAAATCAATGATTTTTGGTACATAGACGTAACTCTCGTCGTATAAATCAACTTTAGTTATTGGCCCGAAGCGTTTCGACGAACAATTCGCCCTAGATCGCAAGGAGAATGAGGAAGAACCATTGAATTTCTCTCTCTCTCTCTCTCTCTCTCTCTCTCTCTCTATCAAAAATCAGCAGCCGAAATGGGGGAAAATTTGTCAAAAATTTTCCCCCTTTTTATACCCTAGGATACTTAGTCTACAACGCGTCACACGTTCCATCTTTTCCTGATCTGGTTTCATCTTGAATCCATTAAATATCGTTCTGTGTTATGTTCGAAATATTTTATTTGAACTAATTTTAAATTATTTTTCATGTTTCGCAATTAATTACAGATCGCGTTTATTTTAGTCACGCGATACCCGATCGCATCATAAAACGCAAAAAATTCAACTATCTCGGAATTCAACAAAAAATAATTGGGTAACTAGATTTCGCGAGACGAATTCAACAATAAAATCCGTTTCGTCATCCAAGTTCTAGAAAAATATGGGTTTTCAACCCGCACCGTAGCGGCTAATTACCGTTTTACCCTTTTTCATAAAAGTTTAAATTTTTTCGAGTTTTACAATTCCTACCCAATAGATTGAGATAGGGACACATGGCTGAATAAGAGGCGAGATTCCTGCAAATAAGGAACATGGTTAGAACGGGGGTTGGATGTGTCAAATGTATCATTTCTTATTCTTAAGTTAATATGTGTTCAAGGTAAAGAGGATGAAATATTGTAAGTCTAGTTTGAAATGTGTGTGTACCTGAAATCTAATTCTTTGGACTATTTATACCTTGAAAAATAATGACAAAGAAACATGTGGATCACATCAAGCGACAAGTCTGACATCATACGACCAAAAATTCTTCTTCAAGGTTGTCATATCAATGACTTTTCTGTCCGAGTTACACATTTAGTACGCCTATAGACGTCTCATAAGTGCTCAAAGAGCTAAACATTCAATGATACCCGTCAGACATTTATTGAGTCGTGTCGATCATCGAGCGTTTATGATTCAGTGTTGAACACTTATTGAGATGCCCCCAGGGATGTCACCTAGTTGATTTATGGCAGCAAGGGCTATGCCTTTTTTTTTTTTGTCATTCGTGGGATCCGTTTCTGGCCTCGATGTTGATATGATAGAATAATTGTTGAGCAATGTTACAAAATTCAATGAAACCCAAAAAATTGTAACTCAAATGCATATCATCTCTTGGATGAATGGGTCCCATCAAATTTTTTCAGTGGACCCACTCATCTCACTCATCCAAGAGATGATATGCATTTGAGTTTTAACTTTTGGATTTCATTTGAGTTATGTAACATTTTTCATAATTATTTATCCTCTGTCACACATCACGTCAATTAATGTACAAAAAATTAATATTTCAAGGTGAATTAATGCTCGCTTGTATCTTGAGTGTATAAGTAGCCATTAATTAAGGGTTCCCTTCGGTCCGATAGAATTATGTCTTATTGTGCTTGGTCTAAGATAGCTCGGGAGGTCATTACTGTAGCAAGTGGAGTCCACGTGTCACCTTCCGACTGGTGCACCACCCCCATCCCGTCATTTATCTTATTAGTATTGTTCCATTCTTCTTATTATCAGTAAATCCCGCAATATAACAAATTTCCACAAAAACGTATGCAAAAATTCATCTAGACTTTGGACACACTCGTCATGTGCGCCTGTTGTGAACCCGGATAATTTCAAACTGAGTAAGTGCTATTAAAGGGCATAAATAGCACAACGAAATGAAGAAATTATGATGTAATTCGGATTAATTTATTGATGAATACTTCAACAAATGGGCTCAGGTACAGACATGGAGACGCTGCAAAATGGAGGCACGCCCATTTTTGCCATATTTTTTATTGTTTGATATGATATTTAATAGATCACTGTTGAATTAGAAGAAGCCCTAGACCTCTAGTTTAAGGGTTATGTTGGTCAATATGGATACATACAATTAATAAGTAAGTCAAATTAGAGTCAAGTGAATTAATTCATGGGGTTCGACTACAGTACCGATATTCACTTTTCGGTACGGTACCGAAAAAATAAAATGAACGGTTGATATATAACGAAGAATTTTGACCGTTGATCAAATCTAACACTTTTTACCGGCTACCCACTCCACTGAGCCTTACGCTTTCATAAAAAAAAAAAAAAACACAGCCGAAGAAGAAGATGGAGTTGCAGAATTGTTTTTATCCTGTAAATGCTTCAACAGATTATAAAAGTATCGTCATTTATTAAAACTAAGATTAAGCCATAGTCTTTTCATAAAAAAAATCAAAAAAATCAAAAAAAAAAAAAAAAATCAGATAGGGAAGAAGAAGGAGAAATATCGTTGCATAATTGTTTTTATCCTATGAATCGTTCAAGAGATTATAAAATCATCATTTATTAAAACAAAGATTAATATTATAGTAAATTTATTAAAAAAAAACTCAGACGAAGAAGAAGGAGAAAGAAGAAGATGGAGTTGCAGAATTATTTTTATCCGCATGAACCATTCAAGAGATTATAAAATCATCATCATTTATTAAAACTAATGTTGAGATTATAGTAAGAGTACTACTTTTGTTGGTTAAAATTACCAGGGTACCACTTTTTTTGTTAACATTATTACGACTTTTTTTGTTAACATTACTACTGTTTTGGTTAAGAGTACCATTTTTTTGGTTAATATTACAACTTTTTTGGTTAAGAGTATCACATTTTTGGTTAATATTACCACTATTTTGATTAAGATACCACTTTTTTGGTTAACATTACCACTATTTTGGTTAAGAATACCACTTTTATGGTTAACATTACCACTGTTTAAGTTAAGATTAACACTTTTTGGGTTAACATTACCACTTTTTATGTTAAGATTACAACTTTTTTGTTAAGAGTACCACTTTTTTGGTTAATATTACCACTGTTTTGATTTAGAGTACCACTTTTTTGGTTAACATTACCACTATTTTAGTTAACAGTACCACTTTTTTGGTTAACATTATCACTGTTTAAGTTAAGATTACCACTTTTTTGGTTAAAATTTCACTTTTTGTTTAAGATTACAACTTTTTTGGTTAAGAATACCACTTTTTTGTTAACATTACCACTATTTTGATTAAGAGTACTACTATTTTGGTTAAATATTACCATTTTTTTTGTCAAGATTACCACTTTTTTTTTGCTAAAATTACCACTGTTTTGGTTAATAGTACCACTTTTTTTGTTAACATTACCACTATTTTGGTTAAGAGTACCACTGATTTGGATAATATTACCAGTTTAATGGTTAATATTACCACTGTTTTGGTTAAGAGTACCACTTTTTTGGTTAACATTACCACTGTTTAAGTTGAAATTACTACTTTTTTGGTTAACATTACCATTTCTTTGGTTAAGATTACAACTTTTTTTGGTTAAGGTTACACTTTTTTGGTTAAGAGTACCACTTGTTTGGTTAAAATTACAATTCAAATGATTAAGATTACCACTTTTTTTGCTAACATTACCACTGTTTTGGTTAATAGTACCACTTTTTTGGTTAACATTACCACTATTTTGGTTAAGAGTACCACTGATTTGGATAATATTACCAGTTTAATGGTTAACATTACCACTGTTTTGGTTAAGAGTACCACTTTTTTGGTTAAGATTACCACTGTTTAAGTTGAAATTACTACTTTTTTGGTTAACATTACCATTTCTTTGGTTAAGATTACAACTTTTTTTGGTTAAGGTTACACTTTTTTGGTTAAGAGTACCACTTGTTTGGTTAAAATTACAATTCAAATGATTAAGATTACCACTTTTTTTGCTAACATTACCACCGTTTTGGTTAATAGTACCACTTTTTTGGTTAACATTACCACTATTTTGGTTAAGAGTACCACTGATTTGGATAATATTACCAGTTTAATGGTTAACATTACCACTGTTTTGGTTAAGAGTACCACTTTTTTGGTTAAGATTACCACTGTTTAAGTTGAAATTACTACTTTTTTGGTTAATATTACTACTTTTTTGGTGAATATTACCACTTTTTTTGATCAATCAATTGCTTTTAGCGATCAAGAATTGCGATCGAATCACGATTCGATCGATCAAGAGCTGAGTAGCGATCGGGATTGAGTAGCGATCAATAGTGGCGATCAAGAGTGGTATAAAGTGCAGTTTGCGATCAAGAGTAGCGATCAAGATTGGGATCAAGTGCACTCTTGCGATCAAGACTAGCAATCTAGACTGGATCGATCAAGATTGGGATCAAGTGCACTCTTGCGATCAAGACTAGCAATCAAGACTGGATCGATCAAGATTGAGATCAAGTGCACTCTTGCAATCAAGACTAGCAATCTAGAGTGGATCGATCAAGATTGGGATCAAGTCCACTCTTGCGATCAAGACTAGCAATCTAGACTGGATCGATCAAGATTGGGATCAAATGCACTCTTGCGATCAAGACTAGCAATCAAGAGTGGATCGATCAAGATTGGGATCAAGTGCACTCTTGCCATCAAGACTAGCAATCTAGAGTGGATCGATCAAGATTGGGATCAAGTACACTCTTGCGATCAAGACTAGCAATTAAGACTGGATCGATCAAGATTGGGAGCAATTCAATTTAATCAAATTAACATGTAATTTCATCAAATCAACACCAAATTAACATGTAATTTCATCCAAATAAAATTTAATTTATCAAATTAAAACCAAATTAATACTCAATTCGTCAAATTAACACAAAAATAACACTTAATTTCATCTAATTAACATTCAATTTTTTCTAATAAGCATTTAATTCACTAAATTAACATTCAAAATTAACTAGTTAACATTAAATTAATCAAATAAGCTTTAAATTTCATTCAATTAACACTCAATTCATCAAATTAACATTTAAACTATCAAATTAACATTCATATTTATCAAATTGACATTCAGTTTCATCAAATTAACATGTAATTTCATCAAATCAACTCCAAATTAACATATAATTTTAACCAATTAAAATTTAATATATCAAATCAATACCAAATTAATAATTAATTATCATCTAATTAACATTCAGTTTTTTCTAATAAGCATTTAATTAACTAAATTAACATTCAAATTCATCTACTTAAAATTAAATTAATCAAATAAACTTTCAATTTCATTCAATTAATACTCAATTCGTCAAATTATCATTGAAATTATCAAATTGACATTCAGATTTATCAAATTGACATTCAATTTCATTAAATTAACATGTAATTTATCAAACCAACAACAAATTAACATGTAATTTCAACCAATTAAAATTTAATTTAACAAATTAACACCAAATTAACAATTAATTTCATCTAATTAACATTTAATTTTTTCTGATAAGCATTTAATTCACTAAATTAACATTCAAATTCAACTAGTTAACATTAAATTAATCAAATAGACTTTCAATTTCATTCAATTAACACTCAATTTCATCAAATTAACATACAAATTATCAAATTAACATGTAATTTCATCAAATCGACTTTCAATTTCATGAAATTAACATTCGATTTACCAAATTGACATTAAATTTCATCAAATTAACATTCAATTTATCAAATTGACATTCAATTTCATCAAATTAACATGTAATTTCATCAAATCGACTTTCAATTTCATTAAATTAACATTCGATTTATCAAATTGACATTCAATTTTTTCAAATTACCATTCAATTGATTAAATTGACATTCAATTTCTTCAAATTAACATTCAATTTCATCAAATTAAAATGTAATTTCATCAAATCGACTTTCAATTTCATTAAATTAACATTCGATTTATCAAATTGACATTTAATATCATCAAATTAACATTCAATTTATCAAATTGACATGTTAATTTCATCCAATTAAAATTCAATTTAACAAATAAACACTAAATTAACAATTAATTTCATCTAATTAACATTTAATTTTTTTTGACAAACATTTAATTCACTAAATTAACATTCAAATTCAACTAGTTAACATTAAATTAATCAAATAGACTTTCAATTTCATTCAATTAACACTCAATTTCATCAAATTAATATTCAAATTATCAAATTAACAATCAGATTTATCAAATTGACATTCAATTTCATCAAATCAGCACCAAATTAACAGGTAATTTAATCTAAATAAAATTTAATTTATCAAATTAAAACCAAATTAACATTAAATTCATCAAATTAATATTTAATTCACTGATTTAACACCAAATTAAAACTCAATTTCTTCTAGTTAACATTCAATTTTTTATAATAAGCATTTAACTCGCTAAATTAACATTCAAATTCAACAAGTTAACATTAAATTACTCAAATAAACTTTCAATTTCGTTCAATTACCACTCAATTCATGAAATTAACATTTAAATTATTAAATTAACATTAAATTTGATAAATCGAATGTTAATTTAATGAAATTGAAAGTCGATTTGATGAAATTACATGTTAATTTGATGAAATTGAATGTCAATTTAACAAATTGAATGTTAATTTGATGAAATTGAATGTCAATTTGATAAATCGAATGTTAATTTAATGAAATTGAAAGTCGATTTGATGAAATTACAAGTTAATTTGATGAAATTGAATGTGAATTTCATAAATTGAATGTTAATTTGATGAAATTGAATGTCAATTTGATAAATCGAATGTTAATTTCATGAAATTGAAAGTCGATTTCATGAAATTACATGTTAATTTGATGAAATTGAATTTTCATTTGATAAATTGAATGTTTATTTGATGAAATTGAATGTCAATTTGATAAATCGAATGTTAATTTAATGAAATTGAAAGTCGATTTGATGAAATTACATTTTAATTTGATGAAATTGAATGTCAATTTGATAAATTGAATGTTAATTTGATGAAATTGAATGTCAATTTGATAAATCGAATGTTAATTTAATGAAATTGAAATTCGATTTGATGAAATTACATGTTAATTTGATGAAATTGAATGTTAATTTGATGAAATTGAATGTCAATTTAATCAATTGAATGTTAATTTGATGAAATTGAATGTCAATTTGATAAATCGAATGTAAATTTAATGAAATTGAAAGTCGATTTGATGAAATTACATGTTACTTTGATGAAATTGAAAGTCCATTTCATAAATTGAATGTTAATTTGATGAAATTTAATGTCAATTTGACAAATCTGAATGTTAATTTGATGAATTGAGTGCTAATTGAATGAAATTGAAAGTTTATTTGATTAATTTAAGGTTAACTAGTTAAATTTGAATGTTAATTTAACGAATTAAATGCTTATTATAAAATATTGAATGTTAATGAAATGAAATTTATTGTCAATTTGATGTTAATTTGATGAATTGAATGTTAATTTGGTGTTAATTTGATAAATTAAATTTTAATTGAATGAAATTAGATGTTAATTGGAATGTTAATTTGATAATTTTAATGTTAATTTGATGAATTAAGTGTTCATAGTATGAAATTGAAAGTTTATTTGATTAATTTAATGTTAACTAGTTGAATTTGAATGTTAATTCAGTGAATTAAATGTTTATTAGAAAAAATTGGATGTTAATTAGAGGAAATTCAGTGTTAATTTGAGTAATTGAATGTTAATTTAGTTTTAATTTGATAAATTAAATTTTAATTGGATGAAATTGAATGTTAATTTGATGAAATTTAATGTTGATTTGATAAATCTGAATGCTAATTTAATGAATTGAGTGCTAATTGAATGAAATTCAAAGTTTATTTGATTAATTTAATGTTAACTAGTTGAATTTGAATGTTAATTCAGCGAATTAAATGCTTATTATAAAAAAATGAATGTTAATTAGATGAAATTGAGTATTAATTTAGTGTTAATTTGATGAATTGAAAGTTAATTTAGTTTTAAGTTGATAAATTAAATTTTAATTGGGTGAAATTATATGTTAATTTGATGAAATCTAATGTCAATTTGACAAATCTGAATGTTAATTTGATGAATTGAGTGCTAATGGAATGAAATTGAAACTTTATTTGATTAATTTAATGTTAACTAGTTAAATTTGAATGTTAATTTAACGAATTAAATGCTTATTAGAAAATATAGAATGTTAAAGAAATGATATTTATTGTCAATTTGGTGTTAATTTGATAAATTGAATGTTCATTTGGTGTTAATTTGATAAATTAAATTTTAATTGAATAAAATTACATGTAAATTGGAATGTTAATTTGATAATTTCAAAGTTAATTTGATGAATTGAGTGTTAATAGAATGAAATTGAAAGTTTATTTGATTAATTTAATGTTAACTAATTGAATTTGAATGTTAATTTAGTGAATTAAATGCTTATTAAAAAAAATTGAATGTTAAATAGATGAAATTGAGTGTTAATTTAGTGTTAATTTGATGAATTGACTGTTAATTTAGTTTTTATTTGATAAATTACATTTTAATTGGATGAAATTGAATGTTAATTTGATGAAATTTAATGTCAATTTGACAAATCTTAATGTTAATTTGATGAATTGAGTGCTACTTGAATGAAATTCAAAGTTTATTTCATTAATTTAATGTTAACTAATTGAGTTTGAATGATAATTTGGTGAATTAAAAAGCTTATTAGAAAAAATTGAATGTTAATTAAATGAAATTGATTGTTAATTTGGTGTTAATTTGATTAATTGAATGTTAATTTGGTGTTAATTTGATAAATTAAATTTTAATTGGATGAAATTACATATTAATTTTGGTATTTATTTGATGAAATTGAATGTCAATTTGCTAAATTGGAATGTTAATTTGATAATTTGAATGTTAATTTGATGAATTGAGTGTTAATAGAATGAAATTGAAAGTTTATTTGATTAATTTAATGTTAACTAGTTGAATTTGAATGTTAATTTAGTGAATTAAATGCTTATTGGAAAAAATTGAATGTTAATTTCATGAAATTGAGTGTCAATTTAGTGTTAATTTGATGAATTGAATGTTAATTTAATTTTAATTGGATAAATTAAATTTTAATTGGATGAAATTACTTGTTAATTTGATAAAATTTAATGTCAATTTGACAAATCTGAATGATAATTTGATGAATTGAGTGCTAATTGAATGAAATCGAAAGTTTATTTGATTAATTTAATATTAACTAGTTAAATTTGAATGTTAATTTAACGAATTAAATGGTTATTTGAAATTATTGAATGTTAATGAAATTAAATTTATTGTCAATTTGGTGTTAATTTGATGAATTGAATGTTAATTTGCTGTTTATTTGATGAAATTGAATGTCAATTTGATAAATTGGAATGTTAATTTCATAATTTGAATGTTAATTTGAGTATTAATAGAATGAAATTGAAAGTTTAGTTGATTAATTTAATGTTAACTAGTTGAATTTGAATGTTAATTTGGTGAATTAAATGGTTATTAGAAAAAATTGAATGTTAATTAGATGAAATTGATTGTTAATTTGATGTTAATTTGATGAATTGAATATTAATTTGACGAAATGAATGTTAATTTGGTGTTAATTTGATAAATTAAATTTGAATTGGGTGAAATTACATGTTAAATTGGTGTTGATTTGATAAATTAGATGTTAGTTTGATGTAATTGAATGTCAATTTGATAAATTCGAAAGTTAATTTGATAATTAGAATGTTAATTTGATGAATTGAGTATTAATTGAATGAAATGAAAGTTTATTTGATTAATTTAATGTTAACTTGTTGAATTTGAATGTTAATTTAGTAAATTAAATGCTTATTAGAAAAAATTGAATGTTAATTTGATGAAATTTATTGTTAATTTGGTGTTAATTTGATGAATTGAATGTTAATTTGAAAAAATTAAATTTTAATTGTATAAAATTATATGTTAAAGTTTAGCACATTTTTTTTTGCTATTACAATGTTACATACTGCCACAATTTTTTGGGTAAAATTACTTTTTTTGGGGGTTATATTTTGGGTTAAGTTAAAATTATTATATTTTTCACGCTAAATAAATTATAACAAAGTTATAATTTTTGGTAGACCAGAGTTAAATTAAAATAGGTAAAAACATTTGGGGTAATATGAAACTAATTATATAGTTGATGGTATAATATGAAAAATATGATGAAAAAATTTAAAAAATGTAATAATTTAGGGGTATAAGTTAAATTTATTGGACAAGCTTGATCGCTGGTTTGAGCGCTCCAAGAATAGTAGGGATCCAATCCAGATTGGTTTGCAAACTTGATCCTTAAGTGGATCGCTATGAGCGCTCCAAAAAAGTGGTAATTTTAATAAAAAAAGTGGTACTCTTATCTAAATAAGTGATAATCTTAATCAAAAAAATGTTACTGTTAACCAAAAAAGTTTTACTTGTAATTTTAATCAAAAAAGTGATAATCTTAACAAAAAAAAAAAGTGTATTTATTTTTTTTAAATATAAGTTTACTATAATCTTAACCTTCGTTTTAATTTTGCAACTCCATCTTCTTCTTTATTCCTTCTTTTTTGTCGTGTGAGTTTTTTTTTTATGAATTTACTATAATCTCAATCTTAGTTTTAATAAATGATTATGATGATTTTATAATCTCATAAGATAAAAATAATTCTGCAACTCCATACTTTAATCTTTCTGATTCATCTTCCCAGTTTTTTTTTTTTTATGAAAAGACTACCACTCAATCTTAGTTTTAATAAATGATGATTATTTATCTTATTTAAAACTAAATAAAAATATACTAAAAAATTTATAATATTTGGGGTTGTTGATTGACATTAAATTTAAGTTAAAAATATTAGGATGTTAGATTAGGTTATCTAAGTTCACCACTATTTTACGTTATATTTTGGGTTAAGTTAAAATTATTACATTTTAATCAAAACAGTACTTTTAATCAAAACAGTGGTATTGTTAACCAAAAAAGTGGTACTCTTAACCAAAAAAGTTGTAATGTTAACCAAAACAGTGGTAATGTTAACCAGAAAAGTTGTAATCTTAACCAAAAAAGTGGTAATCTTAACCAAAAGAGTGGTAATCTTAACCAAAAGAGTGGTAATCTTAACCAAAACAGTGGTACTCTTAACCAAAACAGTGGTAATATTAACCAAACAGTGGTACTCTTGACCAAAATAGTGATAATGTTAACCAAAAAAGTTGTAATCTTAACCAAAAGAGTGGTAATCTTAACCAAAACAGTTGTACTCTTAATCAAAACAGTGGTAATGTTAACAAAAAAAATGGTACTCTTAGAAAAAACAGTGGTAATTAACCAAAAAAGTGGTACCTTTAATCAAAAAAGTTGTAATCTTAACCAAAAAAGTTATAATCATAACAAAAAAAATGGTATTGTTAACAAAAAAAGTGGTACTCTTAACCAAAACAGTGATAAAATTAACCAAAAAAGTGGTACTCTTAACCAAACAAATGGTAATATTAACCCAAAAAGTGGTACTTTTAATCAAAACAGTGGTATTGTTAACCAAAAAAGTGGTACTCTTAACCAAAAAAGTTGTAATCTTAACCAAACAAGTGATAATCTTAACCAAAACAGTGGTACTCTTAATCAAAACAGTAGTATTGTTAACCAAAAAAGTTATAATCTTTACCAAAAAAGTGGTACTCTTAACCAAAACAGTGGTAATGTTAACCAAAAAAGTGGTACTCTTATCGAAACAGTGTTAATTTTAAACAAAAAAGTGGTACCCTTAACCAAAAAAGTTGTAATCTTAACCAAAAAAGTTATATTCTTAACCAAAAAAGTGGTAATCTTAACCAAAACAGAGGTACTTTTAACCAGTGGTAATGTTATCCAAAAAAGTGGTAATTTCAGCCATAAAAGTGGTACTATTAACCAAAAAAGTGATAATCTTAACCAATTTTACTGTTAATGGTACCAATGTAATTTAAGCAAATAACCAAAAAATGTATTTATTTTTTTTAAATATAAGTTTAGTATGATCTCAACCTTAGTTTTAATAAATGATGATGATTTAAAATCTATTCATAGGAACAAAAATAATTTTGCAACTCCATCTTCTTCTTCGTCGTCTCAGTTTTTTTTTTTTTACTATAATCCCAATCTTAATTTTAATAAATGATGATGATGATTTTGATTTTGTTATATTTTTATTTCATGTTTAAATATAATAAATAATTATTATTTTAATTTCTATTATCACTTATTTTTAAAGTGTATAGGAGTTTATGTTCATGTTCACTCATTAACTTGTACATTTTTTCTTATATTTTTATTTCATGTTTAAATATAATGAATAATCATCATTTTAAATTTTTTAAAGTATATATCGAAACCGGTGAAACCGGTTATAAGTTTTTATGAATTTTGAAGTGTACACGTGGCGAGCATTCAGTTCTTTTAATTTTTCGATATCGTACCGATTTTTATCTTTTCGGTACCGAAGCCAAGTCCTAATTGATAAAACAGGTCAATTATAGTAGTGTTGTGTTCGATGCAGTGTCAAATCACAAATATCATGCGCATAACATGTCAGGGCTCAATTGTAACCCTTGGTCTGGGTAATCTTTGGACATCTGGGCCAAGTTGTACTCAAGACTAAGGACTAAATCTATGGGCCAAATGACACTTGGGTTTTTCTCGGCTGAAATGAGTAGTGGGTGACAAGATGTTGACATTAGGCTTGGCTTGATTACCAGGGTGGCCGATGAGTATTGCCGTATTGACCACAACAGGCAAATTATAATATGGGTTTAAGCTACTCATCAATACAAATGCAGAGGCAATCCAACCTGCCTGCCTGCCTGCTTGTGCGGTTGTAACCAACCAGGTTTCAAGCTTTGACGTTTTGGGCAACCGACAAACTGGTTCAATCCTCATATTGTAACAACTGCGGAATACTACAACCAAACCCAACAACTATTCATTTATCGAGTAATTTTTGTAGGACGACCATCATTTGATCCAACTATTATGGTCTCGCTGATATCTTTCAATGAGACTATGCAGCCAATCGGGGAAATTTTTCCCTTCTCGCGGATGATGGTTTTGCGCCCTTTGTTGCTGCTACCGTTGACGTCATTCTTGTTGACCTGATAGGAAGTGTCTCCTGCTTGGTCCAGCGTTCCGTCTCTGTAAACAAAGATATTATCATCTTCTTCCATACGACACCACTTCTTGCTTCGGTCATTAGTTTTATGGAGTTCCACTCCCCTGAAACGTAAGTGGATCCAAAGACAGATTCAACCTCACAAGTTTGATCAAGTTCAACATGTCATACTTCGTTCAAAGGCAATTAAAAATGGTTTCAGTAAAGCCCAAAATCTTCAAGTCTAGTTAGGTATCAAGAAAAAAAAAAGGAAAAAAAATAAAATCTAATAGCAGTTATTTGTCATCTAATAAGTCAGAATCAAGCAGAAATAGAAGTTTGCAGTAAAGTAGAGCCAAAGACAAAATGAGTACCATAAGCTACCACAAATCTATAACCAGATAACCTGGCTCAAGCCCCACCATATAGAATGAGCCTGAGGCAAACCCAAAAGCTTCCGCTAGCATCATTATCGAGTGAGCCATAAATTAGCATTTAAGGCTTTCTTAACCCACATTGTATTTCCCCTCCTTTTTTCTTTTGAGTTAGCTAACAGGGTTATTAATACAAATCCAAATCTCAAAACACTCAAGTTTTGTCATGCCTTAAGTGCAGTGCCTGGAATACATCTAGAGTCTCCTAACAATTGACAAGCTTGCCTAAAAAATCCCATTGACATTGAATCAGTTAATTGTGTTTGTCTTGGCATTTGGAGGCAGAAACTCATCCTCCAGCATGGAGCACATAGATGGAGGTCTCAAATAACGAAAGAAGATAATATATATATATATATATATATGGAATGAAAGGCCTTGCCTCAAAACTTAAATGCCTTCGGTATTAGCATGTGCAAAGAAAGGCGGTCTCTATGCAAATGTTACGAAAAATAAATGGGCATCTCATATAGTACATCAACATAATTAACTGATTTTGTTTTCATGAGATAAACATTTTCCTTCATTTGCATAAACATGCTTCCAGTTTCTCTTTATTTAACTTTCTGCTACATCTATGCAGTATTTGGTGACTCATTGTTAATTTAGCCACAAAAGTGCAGATTGACCATAAATGGGATTCGATTATATGTTTTCAGTGCTTCAGTCATGCCGTATAGTACCCACAATCGATGTATAGAAATGTTCAAACAAATACCATGGTCCTTATACAAACACGTGAGAATTGAAAATTGTACAGTAATTCATGAGCCAAATGAAATCATTTCTCCTGCTAAAAACTATCTGTACATGTGATTCATTTTCAAACTCTGTTCCCCAAATAAACTTTGCATATTACCAAATGTGATAAAGCAAATAGTAGGAGAAATAATTATGATGCACAGGTCTTCAATAAAGCATTTTTACTAAGGATATTTTTGAAGATACAAATCAAACACACATGCTTGTTTTGGCCGCTAGTAATGAAACATGGAATTCACACCCATGAATACTTTCAACAAGGATTAGCATTTCTCATGAAAGTGTTAAAATAGTCCTATTTTTACCATTGACAATTGTTAGAAAAATAAATCAAGAGCATCTCACTGTTTATGGTTGCATGTATTTGGGTGTAAAAGAATATATGTCCAATGCGTCTGAAAGGAACTATAACGCCTACTAGTGAAATTTGACAAACACAACCATTTAAAACTCATGATAATGCTTATTATAATTGCAACATATACCTTTTCAGTCTGCTTACATTGTCATCTTATATTTGTTATTAACATTAATATTCCACCGTTTTCCATTGTGATAAGATTTGAAAGATCAAATTCACATATCTGTTCCTCTAGAACTTTTTGCCTTTCTTTATTATCTAAAAAGAATTTAGTTCCTTCATGGTAACTTTATATGATTGAACAATCAAAACGCTTGAGGAAAATGAAGGAGAAGAATACCTATACTTGTATACTCTTTGCATGAAGCCTCCATTTGTATTGATCTGGCTTATCATGCATTTATTGCATTCATATATTATGGTAGTACTCAATCAAGTTGAGAGTCTTGAGACACAAAACTAAAAGTGCTCTACCCTCCAATTGTCCAGTGGCCATCATTTGGAATTGCTTATGCTTGTGTGCTTGGCTAACTGTAGCATGTTAAAATTTCTGGTATCAAGGTCTCGTGTCACAAAGTTGAATAACTTTTTCAACGCAAGCTTGAGTCATTAGAGCACCCTAGCGTTTGTTTTACATTCTCCCCGTTTAATAAGCAAAACGGAAGGGAAGTGGACTTTTTGCTTTGCGTACATGGAAACAATTAAGAAGATCAGCCAAAAACATTTCAAAAACGTACGACAGGAAGGGGGAAAAACCGTTTGACTGCCATGAAACTGCGGAAAGCAGGGGTTGAGAAAAAATAAACTACACAGGTGGTTGTGACAAAAAACAGAGTGAAAAATGGTGATCTTTTTTTCACTGAAGATCTGGTTTTGGGGGCAAAAAAGAAAAAAGAAACTAAACTCAGCCAAATCAAATAGTTGAGCTAAGCTCAGAACTTAGAAGAGTGAAGGAGTTGAGTTTTCTTAGGGTCCAAGTAACGCTGAAAAAGACTTTTGAGACCAAAAACTTGGACTTCATTGCCTGTTGCGGGAATTTATATAAATCAAAAAGTGGATGGAATGCGATGGATCTCCCGAACTTTAATTCAAGACAGCATCTCCAGATAAGAGAAAATCTCTTCATTGTCCTTACATCCATGTATATATCTGGATAGAGATAGACACACTCAAACATGCATAGATATACTTGTAATAGAAAATTCATTTATATAATAATTAAGTATATATATATATAATAAAGTAGCTTACAACTCAAATTTCAAAAGATAAACAAAATGACTTTTGCTTTTCGCGATTCAGATCGTTTTAAATTTTACTTTAAAGTTAATCTAACGGCTAATATTAACACCTTAAATTTAATAGGAAAAATAGGTCACTAAGAGTGTTTGAAGTGACTTTTTAAAAGTATTTTTAGAAATTATTTCTCATAAGTACTTTAAAAAAAAAAATAGTGTTTGAAACCGCCCCACACTACCTCTACCACCACCACCCCCACCACCACCACCGCCGCCACCGCCGCCGCCGCCACCACCACCATTGTCGCCACCGTCGCCGCAACCACCACCACCGCCACCACCACCATCGTCGCCGCTACAGCCGCCGCCGCCGCCGCCGCCACCACCACCACCGCCCCCGCCCCTGCCATCACTGTCGTCGTCGTCGTCGCCACCACCACCACTGCAATCACCATCGCCACCATTGCCACCACCATAACCACCACCACCACCGCCATCACCACTGTCGCCACCACCGCTATCACCACCACCGCCTTCGTCGCCGTCGTCGCCACCACCGCCGCCCCCACCACTGCCGTCGCCACCGCCACCACAGCCACCACGGTCATTGCCACCCACCACAACCATCACCGTCTCCTATCACCACCTCCTCTCACCCCCACTACAACCGACGCTTCAATTCATTTATCTCTCCTCTATATTTGTGATTTGATTTTGGATATGAATACAAATATGTTTATTATTTACCATATTTTATTACTATGTGCCTTCAGGCACAAGCAATAACTAGTATATAATAAAGTAGCTTACAATTCAAATCTCAAAAGATAAACAAAATGACTTTTGCTATTCGCGGTTGAGATCACTTTAAATTTTATTTTAAAGTTAATCTAACGGTTAATATTAACACCCTAACTTTAATAGGAAAAATAAGTCTCAAATGGTGTGTTTAGAGTGACTTTTTAAAAGTACTTATAAAAATTATTTCTCATAAGTATTTTTAAAAAAAAAATTTGTGTTTAAAACCGCCCCACCACTACCTCTACCACCACCAACCCCACCACTACTACCTCTACCACCACCACCGTCACCACCGTCACCACCACCATCATCGTCGCCGCCATCGCCACCACTGTCGCCGTCGTCGCCGCCATCGATGTCATCGTCGCCGCCACCACTACCACCTCTTACCCCCATTACAACCGAGGCTTAAATTCATTTATCTCTCCTCTATGTTTGTGATTTGATTTTGGATATGAATACAAATATATTTATTGTTTACCATTTTTTATTACTTTGTGCCTTCAGGCACACACAATAACTAGTGTATTTATATATCAGAACAATTCCGAAAAACATATGACCAACCCAAATCAATGCAGAAGAAATTGTGAACCACACGAACATTAGTTCATAAGAAAGAAAGATAATAAATTAACGAATAACAAAACAAACAGTAAGTAAGTAATCAATTAATTAACGGAACAGGGGGGGAAGAGAGAAGGCGCACCGAACATGGAAGAGATCAGAGATGTCGGACATCTGGAGATAGAAGTTGAGGGCATCTAGAAAGGCGGTGTATGTGGAGATGTGGAGTCCGTCGATCTTCGGGTAGGGAAGTCGAGGCCTGGGCAGTGGCTCCGCGGCAGCCAAATGAGTAGCGAACCAGCCGCTCGCCGAAGAGTAATATTCCTTCCAAGCGACGGCGGTGGAGGCGTTGTCATCATTTGGAACAGCGACGAAACCGAGGGTGGCCATGATTGGTTCAAGCTCGTCGTGATTGATGATGGGCGTGAAGGTTCTAGTGCACCAGAGAGCAAGCTTTCGCATGCGCTCTCGCATGCAATCAGCTTCTTTCTGATTCTCTCTCATTCCCTCTTTTCCTCTTCCGTTTTGGTTTTTTCTGATTGTTACTTACTGTGTATGTTTCAGGGGGGGTGTCTATCTATTTACAAGAGAGAGAGAGAGAGAGAGAGAGAGAGAGAGTTGTGCAAGAAAACAAACGATTATTACCGGAAATTAATTACATGGAATGAATGGAAGACAGAATTGGGAAAAAAGAAAAAGAGTAGAGCTTTGGTTTGGATACAAGGAGGAGGTGGAAGAGGGGGATTTTTGATTTTGGAGGGTGGAGGGTGGAGTTTGAAAAGGCATGCTTGTTGGTTTGACACCGATGTTGCGCCAATTTACTCAGAATACTTAACAATAACCTAACCTAAAAAGGAGGGAGGAATTAATATCAATATCCATATTCCTATCAATTTGTAATTTGAATTTTATTTGTCATCATCTTCTTTTCCTTTGGGCTTCCCGTTCGAGTTTTATTTGGCATATGAGTGTGACATGGACTTTAAATGGTGACCAAACTAACCCTCCTTACCCACTCTTTAAAAATCATTTGTACTCTACCACTAATGCACTTTCTTTCACACTTAAACACAAACAATGAAGCAAGTTAATTATCATCTTACCCTAATAAGGAGGAACATACCACAGCACACCTCAGCCTCCACTGCTGGCTTAGGGAACCAACCAACCACATCTTTCCTTTCTAATCTCTTCCTCTAATTGTTCAATTCCCCGTTTATTTACTTACTCATAACTAATTTTATTGTTATGGGGTTTGTACAATCACTTTTTTATGAATAAAGCAATCATATATTAAATAGGCACCGGTCTTTTTGAAAATTGACACTCCATGTCCAATTGTGAGCTATGTTCATAACCGACTTTTTCTATGTAATCGTGAGTTATGTCTCATATTCACTAATTTCAAAAATGCAAAGGATAGATTTGATTTTTGGCCTTGTGCCCACTTTTCTCTCTTTGACAATTTTCTAGATTCATATTGCCTGGTAATTTTACAGCACGACAGTACAACGACAAAACAAGTAGTTTATGAAATCTACATTTTTCTGGTTTCTTGAATTGTTGCAACACTAAGCATGCATCCCAAGTGCAATATTCTCCATTCGGTTGCACCTTCTTTTTTTTTTTTAGCAAGGATGGGCATCTGAAAGGAGTTGATACATGAATCAATAATCAAAGCTTATGCATCTTTGGTGGAGCTTAAAAGGTGATGCTTCGAGAGAAAAGTTGTGAGATGGTGGTGTTAGGTCATTCTCACGGTCTGCAAGAGGCTTTGTTCGATAACAACACTTTGTGCCTCGTAGTATCAGTAACGGGAGTTGAGAATAGTTATAACAGGCTGATTCATCATGAATGCCAGCTGATACTGTGCTATGAATTTCGTAGTGTTGCAAAATTTCTTTCAGCTTCCGTTGATATCACTTTTGCATTTCAAGCTGCACAGCATTTTTTTTGTTTGGTATATAACTGCACTGCATGTTTTGTATATTAGCAATTTAAACACATAGGAAAACAAGGGGAAATTGGTTGTGCAATTCTAACATTAAATGCATATGGAATTAACAAGAATAAAAACCCAATTTGATTTGAAGGGTCATGCTAACATTACTGAAACGTGGATCTCCAAGGGCTTGCAACCAAGCCAGTATATTACAAATGTGAACATATCTGATTCTATCTGATCAATGTTAGTCTACAAATTAAAAAATCTTTTGGTACTGCTACACTATGCTTCATGTATGGTTTGGATGATTATGGACAACTGCTCGCGAATGGACTTAAAACTGTGCCAAGAATAGGTCCTCTATGCATTAGAGAAGCGGCCAACAGTGAAGACTCATAACAACTTCCTCTGTTACCAATAATCTCCACAGGAACAAACTCCATCACGAAAATGATGGTGTAACATATTGGATCCCTGATGACAATGCTCCGACACTCCATCTTAGCAAGTAATTTTGCAAAGACATGACAATCTCCACAAATCCTGAGGTTTTTCCTGATTCTTATGTCTTCTCCAGCGACAAGTTCATCATACCAAACACAATTGCCAGTTTCTCACTGTGGTACATGAGTGAGTCTTCCTTCTGTTCCCCTTCCAGGTTTTGCAATACAAAATTTGTGTCTGGAACATAACCCATTTCCTTTAACCTCCAAATCAACTGGTTCAGCTCCCTGCTGATCTCATCAATTTGTGGATGCGAGTAGTCCCCCAAGATGAATGCATGTATCTGCTTGTTTACTTCAATCCAGCTACACCCAGGTTCCTTCTTTACTCTTCTGCCCTTCATGGTCCTCCTCACTTCTGCAACATCTTCTCATCTCTGAGAATTTGCATAAATATTAGATAAAAGTATATAGGTTCCTGCATCATTGGGATCCAGCTTTAGAATTTGTTTGGCAGCATATACAGCAAGATCCATGTTCCAGTGGATCCTACAGGCGCCAAGCAAAGTTCTCCAGGTCACAGCATCTGGTTCATATTCCATTTCATGAATTAGCTGTACTGCCTCATCAAGCTTCCCTGCTCTTCCAAGAAGATCAACCATGCAACCATAGTGCTCTCTTCCTGGATCAATACCAAAAATCTGCCTCATTGATAGAAAGTAATATTGCCCATCGTCTACTAGTCCTGAATGGCTGCAAGCGAACAGAACCCCAAGAACCGTAATGTAGTTTGGTCCGGTGCCTGAGACTTTCATTGCTGGCTGAAACCATTTTGGGCCATACCTATGATCATGGTGCTCCAAGAGTTGGCATCTTCCAAACTGCCACACTTGCAATACATGTCGAGGAGTGCATTGTTAAGGATTAGATCTTGATGGAACTTGAGTACATGAACATGCAATTGTCTCCCCAATTCTAACAGAGCTAAACCAGTGCAAGCTCTCAATGCACTCGTTAGTGTTGACTGGTCGGCAAGAAACCCAGCTCTCTTCATTATTCTGAAAAGATTCATAGCTTCATCCCCATCGCTGTTTTGAGCAAATCCACCAATAATGGAATTCCAAACAACCAAATCTGCAGTCACCATCTCATTGAAGACATAGAGAGCATTTTGTAATTCACCCCATTTCAAGTAATTATCAATGAGAGCACTCCTGACAAAGACATCAGAGTCCAATCCAGTCTTGATAATGCCACAATGGGGCTGTCTGAGGTTGGGTAAACCAGCGCAGGGTCTCAAAACAGAAGACTAAGTGAACATGTTGGGCCTGGCGCCTTCCCTGAGCATTAGAATTAAGAACTCCAAGGCCTTGTCATCGAGGTCAGCATCAGAGAAAGCAGGATACAAAATTTCTTTGGGGCATTTTGAACAAACCACATTTGGGCTTCGTTTAAGAGATTAAATTTAACGTACATGTTAAGAAGAACGTTGAGAAGGAACGTCTTGGGCTGGTACCCGTCAGAGAAAATGTGTTTGTGGACGAGTTTACCTTGTTCGATGGCGCCGCGAGCCAAGCAGCAGTTGATGAGCTCGGAATAGGTGATGGAGTCGGCCCATATTTTGTGGTTTTGCATAGAATGCAATGCTGTCATGGCTCTGAGGAGGTCTCTTTGATAGCAGAATCTGGTGAAGTCATTGATTAGAGTGGATGGATCAGGTTCAGGTCCGTTGCCCAACCCGATGGCATTGAGGGAATATGGACGTAGTAGGTGAAGAAATAGCAGTGGAGGAAGACGGTCCATGGATGCTGTGACGACGCATTTCTTCAACCTGGAAATGCAGTTCATGGCTTGACAGATCGAAGATGACCACTGTTTGGGAATGGGAGTTACCTTTGCCCATTGTGAGAATAAACATTCATTCATGTATCATCGGCGAAAAAAAATAAGTTGGCAAGCTTCACCTTCATGCAGGACGCCTGCAAAAAAAATGTCAATTCATTGGACAAAAAATTGAACACCATTCAAGGCTTAAACAACTTCAAAATTCCAATGGTTCATTATATGATTCTTAGTCTTTTCTAAATCTAAAATCTAAGAGTATTGAGTTTTAAAAAATTTGGACAAAATTTCATCTAAAAATGGAACCCAACAAAAGCTTCAAATTATATTTCACAACCACCCTAAAGGGCTACCAATTTGAACACCAACACCTGCAAATGAACACGTCAACATTAACATTATCATTAAGAAACCAAAACTCTCAACTATACAAAACTGGTAATCCATTTCAAATGAACACCCATAGTTCCTTACTAATTTAATTGAACACACATAATAACACTATCAACAAAAATAGGTATTTTATCCAAACATGCAGGTCAAACAATTGCTATGACAATCACACCACGAATTTAGTCATATGGGGTAACCCTAAGATTAATATTTTCCTAAGATAAACCAAAAACATGAAACCAAAGAAAAAGCTACGTCTGATTACTTTAAGCACTCTGCACATTCATCTTGCTCCATAAGAATTGTGGCAACAACAACATTTTGAGATTAAAACTATTGGCATTAGACGAAGTAAATTAATCATAACAATAGGATGGACAAGTGACTAAATACATCATGTAGAAAAGATGAGCATTAAAAAAAGACAAAAGCATTAAAAAATTGGTGACCATTAACTAACTGACGAGAAACTTCTAAAATGAACTTGAGGAAGACAAATAATAAGAAGTGCAAGAAATAGATGAAGTTTAAAAGTTAAAAGTTGATTGCACAAGCATGTTTATAATTGCTTTCAGGAAGCTGTACAATAACCAACAGTAGTACTAATGAGTATAACAACAAATGGGTGGTGGGCATACCAACAGATGATGTAATTATGAGCATAAAATGACACTTAAAAAAATTAAAATTCAGTAACATCCCGATCTAAATAGAAACAGGGAGGAAAAAGGCCTAATGATTGTTAGCTGGAAAGGAGATCGACTATCGCATTGTGTTGTTACTGGTTGTTGTCTTTATCCACTATTGAAGTTTGAATATCATGTTCCTTATACCTCTAAAATAAAACAAAACTTCCACATATATTGCCAAAAACATGGAAAAGGCATGTTATACCAATCCCAAATCAAATTTAGCTTTCAAAGCCAAGTTCCTAATTGTACATTTTGTGGTATCCCAATCTCCCAGACCCAGTGATTCTATTGCTGGTGGAGATATTCTCCTCTCTCTCTGGATTTCAATGCAATTAACAAAATAAAGAGGATGAAAGCATTCATATAAATCTCTTAATGAACTTGGAACAAGAACTACAAAAATGCCAAGAGCTAACATAAAATGGTCCCAAACTAATGGACAACTTACAAAGAGTTGAAATTTTAGCTTTACCTAAAGATAACACCTTGAGATCAAATTGAGCATCAAAGCAACAAAGAGTTCCACGCATCAACAAACGAATACGCTATACACCTGTTACAATACCAATAACAGAGCAGCCAACATAGTCAATTTGCAGCTAATATAAAAAAGTATGTTGCAATTACTGATAACAGATGGGTCCAACATATAATTACCTATTTTCAATGCATACCAAAGGATGCTTCGAGAACCCATCAGCAAGCACTCAAGCCTTTGGTGCCAGAATTCATCAATCTCAGCTTTCACCGAAAATTAAAATTGCAATCATGAGTGAGCGACAAAGAAGTGAATGGAGTGGAAGCAAGACGAATGCGTGATGTCCGTGGCTCTTTGAGAAAAACTGTCGAACATATGAGAGGCAAGAATGGTGTAGGTAAATCAGTTATTCTATACAGTGTGGACCTAGGTCAATCCTTTTAACAGTAGTTTTGTACTAATACTAAAATGTAATGACCCAAGGAAAGGGGGAGGAAGTGGTGAGGCAATTGGGCGTCTCTAGGCGGGAGTAGGTGTGCGCCCAGTACGTGTGTCTTCTAAGAAAGGGGTTTTTTTTATAAGGGGGGGGGTTCTCAGGTTGTGTGTTTGTGTGGATGTGGGTACAGTCGGTGAAAAAGGAGAAATTAGGGGGGAGGGAGTGTGTCGTCGGCAATGACAGTGTCGCTACGGGAGAGAGCAAGAGATGGGGGGGAAGGCATATAGGAGTTTGGGGTACGTGGGGGTTGCACAGATGTATGGGTGTGTGTACGTGTGTGTGTGTGTGTGCAGGCGGTGAGAAGTGAGAACAGTAGAGAGAGAGAGAAGGGGGGGAAAGAAAGATACCTGAGAGAGAGTCACCGACGGTCACTGGGGAATGATAAGAGGAAAACGCGTCAGAGTGGGGTGAGGGAAGAGTAAGAGAATGCGGAGAGAGAGGGAAGGGATGCTGAAGTTTTTGGGCGGGAAAGGAAAAATAATGGATTGATTTTTGACCTTTGGATCAATTTTAAAAGATTAAATTACACTTTATCCCCCTAAACTATTATCCTTATTTCACTTTGTACTATTAATTATAAAATTTCTCACATTGTACCTTAAAGTATCAAATTTATTTCATATCACTTCAATAGATAATGACAAACTTGAAAATCATTTTATTTTACCTCATTTTGCAACCAAATAGTTGTTGGGAAGAAAAAAAAAGTCTACTAAAAGAAAAAAATTTAGAACTTGGGAAAGACAAAGTCATTGAAATATATTTTTCTTGGTTTTTGACATACACATTTACAGTAGGTCACATGCGTATCTATCGTCAAAAATTTGACAGTCATTATCTATTGGAGTTATATAAAATAAAATTGATACTATATGGTGTAATGTGATAAATTTTATAATTGAGAGTACAAAGTATAATAAGGCTAATAGTTCTAGTGTAATTTACCCATTTTAAAATCATATCAACCATTCTTGTTCATTTATAAGTTGATTTCAACTCAGCTCTGTTTTATTATTATAAATTGTTGGTCTCCCTAAATCATTTTTTCTGACGGGCTCAATCTTTTTACAGAGAGATCTCAGACGATTGTTTGATATTGGGTTTAATTGTCTTGTCTAGTGACTTACTTAAATGATCACAATTAACAATTTAGGATGACAATAAAATAATTAACAAAATGAAATATACTTTTATTAATCTTGAATGAAACTGTATTTGAAATTAATCATAATTCTAAAATTACTCCTAAAATATCCAAAATGTGGGTCTTTGATTAGTTTGATCTTGTCCTCTCATTGTAATTAATGCATCATTTATAGGCATATTCCCGATTACTCTGATTTTTTCAAGCAGTTTCTTGACAGCTTTTTCCTTTTTTCATTTGTCACTTTTGAATTTTTTAGAGTCCGTTATATTTTGATAACTATTGTTTTTTCAAATCTCAAGATAACCGTTTCATTCCTTCTGTTAGAAGAGTTATAACTGCTCTTGAATTTTAATAGGCTGCATCGACTGATTGTATATCTATTTTTTATTAAATGAATGTGACGTGACAACTCATTTTTACTAACTTGTTCACGGAACAGGTGTCGTATATCTTCTGTTCACCAAAAATATAAAATATAGTTCAAATAATACCCCTTCATTTATTTGGGTTAATTAATAACTTGAATGAACTCATGCGAAAAACTAAACAGATGCAACTGTTCTTTTCTAAATGTTATATAAACGCCAGAAGACCCCCTCTCCCCCGCCTCACTTTACTTTGCACTTCTTCCTTCCATCTTTGTTATCTTTTACACTTCCCTTCATTTTTCTACTTTTTTTCGTTCACAATTGAACTTGCAATTCTCCTAGATCCCTGCGTAGGATGGCTCAAGACAATTTGGGATTTAAAACGATATTTTTAAATGAGGTTTTTTATGTTTAATATTAATATTTTTTATTTAAAATTAATTTTTCTTGTTTTTTGAGTTGCAAAATTACTAATTAAGTTTTTATATTCAAGTTTTACTATAATATATTTTTCAATCGATAGTATCGCTAATCTAATAAATTTTTTTTGTGATATAGTCGATTTTAAGTAATATTTATTAATTTTAATTTTGAAAAACTTATTTTTGCGGAAACAACTGTTACATAAATTGTTAATAATATTCTATAAGCAATGGTACATACGTGCGTTGCATACATACTAGTTGATACATACGTGCGTTGCATGTGAACCATTTTAAATACGAAAATATTATATATTAAAATCAAATAATTTAGAAACATTCTATTCCATGATCCAAGTTCAACATTTGCCCAGTAAAAAATATAATTTAGAATTTTTTATACGATATTCCTTGTCAATTTGATGATACATAACTAAAAATTAAGTTGATGCCTCTTGGAAATTAATAAAATATAAAACAATAGTTGAAACTCTTCTTTCAGTCTTTTGACTATCATAATACTTTCTCTTGGAAAAAAAAATTTGAAATTAACAAATTTTGAGTAAGAATAGATTATGCCCACATTGATATACCCATTGTCTCTCATGGTCTTTGTCAACTTATGCAGCATCAAATAATCAAATTTAATTATTTAGATTTAATTCGTGGGATATGAAAATCAAAACAATAATTAAACTTAAAATACGAGAATCTAATTATTACAAAATGCAAATCCAAAATTTGATCAATTATTAGTAACAGATTTTAATACATAATTAAAAAATCAACTCAACAAAGTATTATTTCAATATTTTTAGGGTCAGTTATATGAATACTAGATGCGCCTTGTAAAATGATTTCTTCAGGTAGTTTCCCTTTAGTTTCTCCCTTGTTTCAACTATCATTTTTCAAATTTTCGAAACTCATTTAGTATTGATAACTAATACCTCTTCAAATTCCAAGATAATTGTTTCATTCTCTCCATAACCTAGGCCACATCAACTGGATGTATATCCATTTTCGATTAATTAAATGTCACGTGACAACTCTTCTTAACTAATTTGTTCATTGGACAGATGTCGTTCATCATCTAATCACAAAAAAAATATATAATTTGGACCAAACAATAATATAGTGTGAAAATCGCTAAGGAAGGATTTTATTCTACTTCTTCTACAGTTTATTTTGTCAATCATTCATCAGGTATGTGCAATTTTTTATTAGTGATGTACATTACATGATAATAGTGTCATGTGGTGTACTAAACTCATACAAAAATTCCTCTTTGGGTTGATCCTCGATGGTAGGAAAACCGTGGCCAAGCCCATTGGGCCTGTGAAATTGGGGAGACTGGAGAGTTGAGAGTCTTGAGACCACTCCGTCCCACGGGTTCATATACCAAGGATTACACCACACGCTGTTATCAAACGGCGGATTTCTTGCTTGCGTTTGCGTACACACTAAAAAAAAAAAAAAAAAGGAAAAAGAAAAAGCGTCATCGCCTCTATTTTCTCTACAGTGGTCCGGCCTGGCCTGGGGTTGGTTGGATTCCTTCGTCCGTTCCGTGGGAGAAAGAGAGAGAGACTCAAACTCCCTCAATGGACAATGGCTTCCGGGGGACCGGCAGACTACCGTCTTGATTTGTTCCGAGAGTTCTCCGTCGTTGGTATTGACTATTGAGCATCGGCTCGGGTGTGTTGAGTTTGGGGTTGGGGTTTCATACTCATTTCAGATATCATCGTCACTTTTTTCCTTCCTTCCATCAGAAACTCAGATGTCGCTGAGGATAAAGACGGTGGTGGATAAGTTCGTGCAGGAGCTCAAGGAAGCCCTTGATGCGGACATACAGGACAGGATTATGAAGGAGAGGGAGATGCAGAGTTATATCCAAGAGCGTGAACGCGAGGTCGCCGAGCGCGAAGCCGCCTGGAAGGCCGAGCTCTCTCGTCGCGAGGTGCTTCCCTTCCTTCCTTCCTTCTTTTTTTTTTTAATATTCGTATTAATTTGTCCAAGTAAGGGTTTAGTCGTTGGCGCTTTTCTTCCTAATCTATCTTCGGCTTCTCCTTCTCCGGTCTGATTATAATAATTCTCAATAGATTTTGTATTGGTGCTGAAAGCATCATTCCAAGGATGATGGAACATCCTTCCCCCTTCTGCAATTTAAATTAACATTACCTATACGTTATAATTATTACGATTTCCTAGCACAAAGACGTGTGAAATTGTATGTTCATCTATTTAATTCACACAACTAAATTTTCAGCACACAATTCCATAGCCTAACATAATGGTGATAGAGCTTACAGATTATAAGCACCAATTGGGTATGCTTAGCGAAATTGATCTTACATTACTTTTCCTCGGTGAAAAAAAATTGTTTTTAATGTTCGGTTATTTGTGCTTCCATTTGTATGCTAACTCTTTTCCCTTGCATGCTTGTGGTCAACATCCTTGCAATTTTCTACCAACTCTTATGTTTTAATGATTAATTTTAGCTTTATGTTGTGTCTTCAATCCATTTGTGGGCTTTCAGCATCAAGGTCACTCTAAGCCCATAAAATAAAGACCATTTGAGTACCACTAGTACTCATGATTGGCCTTGTCAATGCATTATATTGTGAAAGTATACACATAAAGGCAGGTTTCAAATTACATCTGGTATGAATTATCTACCTTATATAATGTGATGTTCTTGTATTCTTATTCATCTCATTAGATTGGTGAAACTTTACATATTTGTCATGTTAAATTGAAGTTTAATTGAAGGCCATTGCTATCCATCAACATGCTCATTTTTACTTCATGTGTCAAAACCAAGTGGCACTGGTGGCATCCATGAATTTCTATCCAATTAGGCGGTGGACTTGGTACTACATGAAGTTATGCAGGGTGTAAACTTCGTGGTGCTTTACAGTTTACATGAGGTGTAAATTCATGGTGCCCCATATGTAGAGACTATTATATCAAGATAGAACCCCTTTTGAGATAATGGAACACTGTCGTATATTTATTTTCCAATAAAGCAACCTGTTCAGCATTATTTGAGTTGACATTCGCTTCTAGCATTAATTATTTAATGGATGGAAATTTGTGGGTAGAGTGATGATGTGGTTTTATCAAAACTGATTGTTGTGTGTGAAGCTCAACTACCACTTTTGGTTCTAGTACTGAATGGTTTCACCCTTAAAAATGTTACCTTGTATAGTGAGAGTATATCCTTGCATTATAAGGACAAAGCCAAAGTCTCATTTGGCAAGTTTCCACCCATTTAAGAGTATTAGGGTATTATGTAAATACTAGAGGGTATATATGCCTTTTGTATGATTACAAATTAATTATAAATACAAGTTATTTGTGGGAGTTAGGTTAAGTTTTGACCTTTCTCCGTCTCTCTCTAAATTGTGTTAATTCTCTCAACATGGTATCAGAGTAATTCCGATCCTAAATATAAATATTAACTCAGTCGGCAAAACCTAATTTAGTGTGCAGATCACATTTGGCTCATGGTGGTGGTGTGGTATTGCTGTCGAAGTCACTAGTGGTGGTGACATATCGTCGTGGTGGTGGTGGTGTTGGTGTTGGTGTTATATCGTGGTGGTGGTGGTGTTAGTCTCTGTGGTGGCTGCTGGTTGGGAGTGAGGCGTTGTCCACATCGGTGGCTTTTGTGGTTTTTGTGGCGATTGTGGTGGTTTGGCTGCTAGTCGTCGCCATCGGTGGCTTCTGTGGCAGTTGTGGTGGTGTGGCTGTTGGTTGGGTGTGAGACGCCGTCGACATTGAATGCATAAGGGTTTGGTTGAAACCCTAATCAATGAAGAAGACGAGATCCAGATCCACAAGCGGGTCGGTTGTGGGTTGGGGTAACAGACACAAGTCTACGGGCTTAAATTATTCTCAAGTCCAGTCCAATCAAGCAAGCCCAGATCCAACCCAAGTTCCAGTCCACTTCAAGTCCTGGTCCAACCCATTTCAGACCAGATCGGTTCAATCCCAGTCCAATCCCGGTTTGATCCACTCTAAGCTGGTTTAGACCCAGTTCAATAAGTTTTCACTGGCTCAATCCTGGTTCAGTTAGTTTTGACCGATTCAGACCAGTTCCATCAGTTTTTGCATCGGTTTAACAGTTCAGCGAGCTCTTCTTGTCCAGTTCAGCGGTTTAGCGAACTCCTCCTGTCCAGTTCAGCGGTCCAGCAAGCTTCTCTTGTCTGGTTCAACATTCAAGCAGTTGATCCTTGCTCAGTTCAGTGGTCTAGTGATTCCCTCTTGCTCAGTTCAGTCGTCTAGCAACTTTTTGCTTGGTTACTGATCAACCCACCACAACAGTAAGGTTCTTTCTCCCGTTTACTATTTGCTATACTATTATGGAACTCAAGCAAGATGTTACCTCCCTCGCTTCATCTTTGCCACTCACCTTTGTTTCTCCGGTTCTCCTTAATGATCTCATGACTTCCGTTAAAGTCAATGAGACCAATTATACTTTATGATTCTGATCCCGTTCAAGCCTTTCTTAGGGACAAATGATTTAAGAAATATTTGGTGAATCCTAAACTCAAGGAAGATACTTCTGGATATGATCAGTGGGAACAAGAGGATGCTCATATTATCTCTTTACCGTTAAATAACATTGAGCCCAGTGTTAGCTCTACTCTGCTCGATCTTGACACTGCCAAATAAATATGAGATCACTTGGCCACTATGTATTCTGGTACAGGTAATTTTACCCGTGCTTATGAGGTGTACAAACAGTATTTTCGCGTAGAGAAAGGTACTCTGAGTCTTGAGGATTATTATTCTCACGTTCGGGGAGTTTGTGAGAGATTGAAGCTCTACCAGACTACCACCCGTTCACTACTAATGCAGTAGTTTGGCAGAAGCAACATGAGTACTTGAACGTTGTTCGATTTCTGGTAAGTTTAAAACCAGAATATGAGTCTATTCGCTCTTAGATTTTGGGTGGCTCCAGTCTTCCTTCTCTACCTGTGGTTTTCTCTCGTTTACATGTTACTTTGTCTACTGGTTCTTCAGGCATTGATTATGGTGTTTCTACTGGCTGCTCAGCTCTTGTAGTTCCTAGTAGCCACAGTGATGGTCATCGAGATGGACATGGTAATTGCAGTAGTCGTGGAGGTCGGGGAGGTTGTACTAAAGGTCGTACTGGCAGTCGTGGGGGTCGTAGTAGATCTTATTCTTATATTCACTGTGGTTGTGGAGGGCACACTGTTGATTTATGTTGGGATTTACATGAAAAACCTTCCCGTGCTACTAATCAAGTTTCCTATCAGGATGACACCTTGGTTGTTGTTTCTATACCTCGGTCAGCTCCACCTAATTTTGGGTCAGTTACTCTTACACGAGAGGAGTACGCTCAGTTCCTGTCCCAATAACAGACTGTTCCATCTTCCTCCACTGTTACTTTTGTCCAGTCATGTACCATTTTCACTTGTTTATTGTCCTTCATTTGCAGTCTCTGGATCATAGACTCTGGCGCTTCTAACCACATGGCTGGTACGTCTGGTGTCTTTTCTACTTATCAGTCAGCTACTTCCACACATAGTGTTATTCTTGCTAATGGTACTTGTTCTAAAGTTTCAGGTTTGGGGACTACTCACTTGAGTCGTGATATGTCCCTATCCTCCGTGTTATTTATTCTTCAGTTTCCTTTTAGTTTACTTTCCATTAGCAAGATTGTCCGTTCTCTTAATTGTTCCGTAACCTTTTATCCTTCTTATTGTGTGTTTCAGGATCTCAAGACGAAGAGGAAGATTGGTTCAGGGCATGAAGCTTGTGGGCTCTACTACTTTGACTTTGATTCACCTACTCGGGCTCTACAGACTTCGTCGTCCCTTTTTTCAATGGCATTGTCGTCTTGGACATTCCTCTCTCTAGAATCTGAAGTGCAAAGTTCCAAGTATTAGTTATGTGTCGTCTGTGTCTTGTGAAGCTTGTCAACTTAGTAAGCATCATCATGTGTCCTTTCCAGTGTTATTAGAACCGGACCGGTCGAACGGTGAACCGGGACCTAAAATGGTCCAGTTCTTTAGTTAGACCGCCTAAGGAATCGAACCGTTGGAGAACCGTGATCAGCCGGTTTTGACCAAAACCGGTGAACCGTTGAAAAATCGGTTTTGACCCTAGGCTTGCCTTCTCTCTATGACTCCACATGGCGGAGAGCGCAGTCCCCAAACCCAGTAGAGATTCGCTCGAAAAAGTCCCCTGAGAAGCTTCTACTTCCACACCCAAGAGATTTAGATCTAGAAACCTTCCTATCTAATGAGGTCCCAGAAGGACTCACATTATCATCCACCATTACAAACTCTTCTTTTTTCTTCTCTCTTTGTCTCTGTTGTGAAAAAGAGCCATTAATGGATGCTCCCATGGTGGTTCTTGTTGCTGATGATTCATAGCAGATTTCTTCCATTTTTCTGTTTGAAGAATGTTTTGACAAGTGAAGAAATGACCAAAACCCTCTCTTGTGAGGACTATGGTCTTCAGATTCATCTGTATAAGGAACACCACGAATAGGGGTGGTGTTGGCTTGTTAGGTCCTTTTTCTATCTCACTTGTTGGGTCTTTTTTCTCTCTCACATGCTTGCTGGGTCTTTCTTCTTGCTTTTTCTATCTCTCTCTCTTTCTACATGCACACAGTTTTTTTGAACAGTCATATAGTGTATATGAATTGAATATAAGTTAAATAGCTAATACACACATTCAATAATCATTATGTTTTATAATTTTTTATAAGTTAAATATGAGTAATTGAATATAAGTGAAATAGTTAATAGTTAAATTATTATATTTTATATTTTTTTATTATACGACCGGTCTGACCAGCTAACCCAATGGTTGAACCAGTGAACCTTTGACCCAGTCTTTTTGTCGGTTTAATGTCCGGTCCGGTTCTAATAACATTGGTCCTTTCAGTCTAAAGTCAATAATCGCGTGTTTAGTCCATTTGAGTTAGTACATTTTGATGTATGGGGTCCAGATGAAATATCCTTATTTTGTGACATTTATGGATGATTATTCTCGTGTGACCTGATTGTTTCTTATGAAAGCTCGTTTTGAATTATTTTCTATATTTGAGACCTTTCGTAAGGAAATAAAAACCCAGTATGACTGTCGTATTCGTATTTTACGCTCTGATAATGCTCGGGAATATGAATCTGATCCCTTTTCAGCATATCTTCGTAAAACTGACATTATTCATCAGACTTCATGTGCTTACACCTCTCCACAGAATGGTGTTATTGAACACAAGAACCGTCATTTGTTGGAAGTCACCCGTGCACTGTTATTCTAGATGAATGTTCCCTGTTTTTGAAGTGATGCTGTTCTCACTGCTTGTCATCTTATTAATCGTATGCCATCTTCTGTGTCAAATAGGCAAAGTCCATATTTTGGTCTTTTCTCTGGTAAGTCTTTATTTTTCTTAACTCCTAAGATTTTTTGGGTGTGTCTGTTATGTTCACAACTTGGGTCCTGGGTTTGATAAACTTGACCCTCGGGCTACCAAATGTGTCTTTCTTGTATACTCCCGCATATAGAAGGGGTATCGTTTCGATAGTCCTTTTCCTTCATCGGTAATTCACTAGTGCTGATGTCACTTTTGATGAATCTGTTCCGTATTTTTAGGCACCTGCTCAGCCTTTGGATCTGAAATTTGGGTCGTCTCTTATACCACCACTTCTTCGCTTATCGTCAGATATTCCGCTGCCTACTATGCTACCATCTACTTCTCCACCTCGTGTATACTCTCGTCATCCTAGACCATCGACTAAGGTGCCCGTACCATCTTCCTTGTCATCTCTTGATCCAGGTCCATTAGGTAATTTAGAATCTTTACCTATTGCTCTTCGAAAAGGTACTCGCTCGTGTGTTACTAACCATCCCATTGCTCATTTTGTTTTATATAATACCTTGTTTTCTGTCTAATCTTGTTTTACCTCTCAATTATCTACTGTCTCTATCCCTAAGCACTTACAAGATGCGTTATCTGAATCGGGTTGGAAGAAAGCTATAAAGGTGGAAATGGATGTCTTACATCATAATGAGACTTGGAATCTTGTTCCTTTACCTCTTAGTAAACGAACTGTTGATTATCGTTCGGTATATATTGTTAAATTTAATCTGGATGGTTATGTGGAGCGTCTCAAAGCCCGTTTTGTTGCTAAGGGCTTTACTCAGACCTATAGTGTTGATTATGAGGAGACTCTCTCTTGTCGCCAAAATCTCTTCTGCTTGTATATTAATTTCTTTGGCTGTTAATCTTGATTGACATTTGTTTCAGTTAGATTTAAAGAATACCTTCCTACATGTTGACTTAGTTGAAGAAGTCTACATGGAGCAGCCACTTAGGTTTATTGCTCAGGGGGAGTATTGTAAGCATATATATCAGTTAAAGAAATCTCTGTATGGTTTGAAGTAGTCACCGAGGGCATGGTTTGGTAAGTTTTCAAATGCAGTTTTAGAGTTTGGTCTTCTTCGATGTCAGACAAACCACTTTATATTTCATAGACAAACGGATGGTGGATATGTTCTATTGGTGGTTTATGTAGATGATTTTGTGATTACTGGAAATGATTTTGAGGGGATTGCCAAGTTAAAAACCTTTCTGCAAAACTAATTTCATACTTAGGACTTGGGAAAACTCAGGTATTTCTTGGGTATTGAGGTAACTAGATCTAAACAAGGTATTTGTTTATCCTAGAGGAAATATGTGCTTGACATGCTAGAGGAACAGGTTTGTTGGGTGGCAGACCAATTGATATTCCTATGGATTCGAATCAAAAATTGTTGATGGATGATGGTGCACTGTTTGAGAATTCGTGTTGATATCGCAGGTTGGTTGGGAAGTTCAATTATCTCACTATTACTCGACCAAATATTTCCTATGCAGTAAGTATAGTAAATCAGTTTATGGGATGCCCTAGAGTATCACATTAGGAGGTAGTTACTCGTATTCTGCTATATCTCAAACGTGCTCCTGGCCTTGGGCTGTTATATCGAGCTAATGGACATCTTAGAGTGCAAGGTTTTTCAAATGCTGATTAGGTTGGCTCTCTTTCTGATCGGAGATCAACCACTGGTTATTGTACTTTCTTAGGAAATAACGTTTCATGGAAGAGTAAGAAACAACATGTGGTAGCGAGATCCAATGCTGAGGCTGAGTATAGAGCGATGACACATACAACGAGTAAGTTGACGTGACTATTACACTTTCTCCAAGAAATTGACTTTCTAGTTCAACTTCTTTTACAGTTGTTCTGTGACAGCTATTCATATCGCTACTAATCCAGTATTTCACGAGAGAACCATACATATTGAGATTAATTGCCATTTTATTCGAGACAAGATAGTAGCTGGAGATATTACGACTCCATTTGTGAGATTTGAAGATCAATTTGCGGATATATTTATCAAAGTATTGAGTCGTACACATCTTAGAGCCATGTGTTCCAAGCTTGGATTATATGATATATATAGTCCAGCTTGAGGGGGAGTGTTAAGAGTATTAGGGTATTATGTGAATACTAGAGGGTATATACGTCTTTTGTATGATTACAAATTAACTATAAATATAAGTGGTTTGTGAGAGGCAGGTTAAGTTTTGACCTTTCTCTGTCTTTCTTTAATATGTTGTTAATTCTCTCAACTTAACACACCCCATAATTTGTAAGTGCTAAGGGTTTTTGAATTTTTTTTTTCCAGAAGGTAGGGTTCTTGAAAATTTTAGGATTTCATGCTTTCAGCATTTTTGACTCATGAAGTAGTCCGCTTCCATTGGCCTCAGAGTCGATGCCAATATTGTGGTGTCTCCTTATGCGAACACATATATCTAAACTTCTGAAGCATTAGATATGTATTCTCCTATCAAATAATTCATAGAGAAGTCAACTGTGGAGCCAAGTTGTTTTATTCAAAATCTAACCTCTCTGGAGTTATTGTTTATGATAATCAGATTTAATTTCCTTTTGTACATATCTTGCACCTCTTATGTTGATTAAGTTTTCTATGTCTTTGCCTCTTAATCTTTCACATTTTCGTTCACTACATTATATTGGAAATTTACCCTTGTGATAGGATCCATGAGAGGGTATTTGGTGAAAACATGCCACGAGTCTTTTAGATGATCCACAATGTATTTACACAGAATCAGAATTGTAGTTGTAAAAGGCAAATCAGTTGGCACTTTGCGGTTCACTTGGATACTGCCCTAGACTTGTGCTTGCTATGACAATGGATGAGTCACCATGAAAGTACCTGTGCTTTGCCAAATTCATGTTCTGTTTCAGGCTCACTGACTGTACTAGACATAGTTGTTTTCATTCAGCTCTGAGCTGACTAATACTACTGGGATATGTAGATGGCTAGCTTTACTCAGGATAAAAAATAAGGAGCTTCTGGCATTATTACTGCTATATCCTGTATCTTTTATTGGAAATTTACGAGTCCAAAGTGGTTCAGCTAATGTTTCAAGCAAGAAATATCAACTGTAACACAAGTAGCTTCACTAAAAGAGCCGAAATTGTCAGTACATTGTTGAGTGTTGGGCTGAAATTGAGAGAGGGTTACATCAGTGAAACTTTCTTTTTATGGCCCTGCTTAAGAGTATAAAATTGCCGGCCTTTTGCTGAATATGGGGGAGAGAGATTTATCAACACAGTTCCTGCCTTTGGTTATCTCCAACTGTTGAGTGACATGAAGCCAGTTCCACTCTCTCTCTATTTAGGTGGCTTCCATGTTTACTCGAGAAAGAGCTTAGTTGTACTGTTCTGCTTTTCACTCATTTTGAATGATTGAAAGGGCTGATATACTATAGTCTATAGGCTGATCTCTTAAGGGTGGTTGACTAAGAAAGCAATGACCATATATACATGCATGCATATACATCTCTATTCATCTATCGACGTAGGAAAGTATCAAATTTTGAGTGAGAGGGCTTGGGAAGCCTTCCCTCTCCATTTGCTTAATTTAATAGATTTTTGAGTTCTTGAATTATAAAAAAAATGGTTTGCTCCAGTCAAACTCCCACGTTGCCCATGTAACCACTCATTTTATTTTTGTGTTAACATCATTTCTTATCTTTCTCTCTTCTTGTCTTCCTATAACCATCCATGTCAAAAGTTATTCAGCCCACTAACCAGTAGGTTTCCCACAATATGATGTGGGGTGGAGCTGGCTTGAGTGGGGGTGATGTGGCAGGGATGCCAGGGTGATATAGCTGGTGTGAATTGAGTGCATCGCACAGGCCACATGCCATGCCAATACGTATTTGATACAGTTTTCTTTGAAGAGGGATTATCAACCTAGTCCTGCTTTGTACCGCTGGAATTTCTTAGTAAGGCCTGGAAATTAACGTAGTACTCTAAATGGATTGAAGGAATGGAATGGCCATTCCAGAAATTATGCAACCTTAGGATTCATATGGTTCAAGTTTGCTGATAGTCCATGTAGCATATGTTGCTGACCTTTTGTCCATAAAACTCGTTCGACCTGCGTAGCTAGTTTTTGAAAGAAGAGATCATGTTACTTTGAGGCATCAGTTTTTATTAATCTTAATTCAATCCACTTGATAAAATCTCCAAGGTGGAAGAACCAGATAGGAAGAGGTTAAAGTGTTGAGATGACGAAGTCCTGGATATATGCAGAAATGCTTGCATATAATGCACCTGGACAGTCCTGATGGTTTCACTAATTGAGCTAAAAATGTCTGCTCTATGTAGGGGTGTAAACATAGGGACTCCAACTGTGCTTGAACTTTCCAATCTTTCATGCGCGGATGTATGGCCGTACGTGGATTGATCATTTTCTTGTGCTATGTCACTATGCTTTGTCTTTATTTCGGTGGTGGTTTTACATATTGTTTGCTCAGCACACCTTTTTGACACGAGTTGCCTGGAGAGCCGCACTGCAGCTAGATGATAGTGGCTTGTGCAGAACTTGTGGCCAACATATAAATCACTACCACTGAAAAATATGCATTGGATTTTTGTTAATGTTGATTGAAAACCATATACATGAACTTTCTTGGCAACTGTATGCTGTATCTTAACATTTCTTTCCATCTTGAAGCAGTTGGTGATATAGGAATACTTTTTTTATTTTTTGATTTCTAGTTTGATTCCCTTAGTAAACCTTAGACATTGTTCAGGCAGAGATTGCACGCCAAGAAGCAAGGCTGAAGATGGAGAGAGAGAACCTTGAGAAGGAGAAAAGTGTGCTGATGGGAACTGCATCAAATCAGGATAACCAAGATGGCGCTCTTGAAATCACTGTAAGTGGGGAGAAGTACCGATGCCTCAGGTTTGCTAAGGCAAAGAAGTGAGGCTGAGGCGTTTCCAGGATGGTATTAAAGAAGGGCGCCTCCCTGTTCTAGATACTTCTTTTTTAGGGGCAAGTTACATACAGTAAGCCAGTTGCCGATTAAGAATTTACTAACATTTGATTATTATATATGTGAACTGGGATTCCCTTGGGTTTGATCCAACCATGGGCGATTACATTGATCTGTACAGTAAACTGAAACGAGTTATTGATGAAATCTGGTGTTTCAATTGGATTTTAAGTGGAGGAAAAATTAGTGAGAGACAATAACTAATAATCATTTATTGTAAAAAAAAAATGTGGAAAAATTGAGCTTTAATCACGTTACAACTTGATTTCATTCTCTAACTTTTCAAGTGGTGGGGTGAAAGAAGGGGAAAATGGGAAAGAAAAATGAACGGGAAAAAAAATGAAGGAAAGACATCACGGGGTTTTGGGCTTGCACTTCTATTGGGAAAACTATAGCTAGTTTTTAAATCAGCACATGCTTTTTGATTTTGCTCTCATTATAGAATTGGACGTTGTCATTGTTGTACGGTTGCTAACAACTAGCGTTGTGGGGGTGGGAGTTATTGACGGTTAATTTGTCTTTTCAGAAGCCCGCCTTGTTTGAGTGTACGGGAAATTTTCAAATTTTTGCTGAACAACACGAACCCTACCATGATTTAAATTACAGTTCTACCTACTCTCAGAACTGCAGAAGAAGAAGAAGACGAAGACAGACGACTCAAATGACAACTAACATAACCATAATATTTACAGTTGAAATGCAATCAGCTATGTTTCTTCCACATACAAATGCATGCTGCTCCTTCGAAATTTGCTTTGGTAGGAGACATTGCAGTCTTGAAGCCATCAACTTTGAAAGAATTTATAAATAAAGTTACAAAGAACTATGTTGTTTGCATGCATTTAGAAGAACTATATTGGGAATGTAAATCATAGGCATGCCTCTTAAAATTCAATCCGACTCTGATTGTTTGCATGCTTCTAATTAACTACTACAATTAATTAGAAGAACTATTTTTTTTTTTGCTGCTTTGTTTCTGATTCTGATTTTTTTGTTGCTGCTTTGTTATGATCAAATCTTCTTCTGATTTCTGTTTCTGTTAATGTATTTTTTTTTTTTTGGGTGCATTTGTTGCTGCTTTGTTTTCTTATTCTATATTGCTGTTTATTTTTTTGCTGATTCTGATTTTTTTGTTGCTTCTGATTTCTGTTTTTGTTCCTTTTTTTGCTGCTGTGTTGCTGATTCTTCTTCTGCAACCTTATCCGAATTCCAAGCCGATTGTTTTGGACGAAATTTGGCAGAAATATTACCTTTGATCGGATAGGGTCGGCCAGGGTATTTGTCTTCCGTAAAGTATTAAGTAGAAAGATGGAATACTATAATTCTTAACCGTCGGGTAAGGTGAACATCCCTAGTAGTGGCATTGACCAATTGGAAGGGACGTAATATTAGGGAAAGAAATTGGGGGAGATAATTATTTGGAGAATGAATTTTGAAAAATCAATTTCGAAAATTAAGTTTTGGGTGGTAAAAAAAATTCAAGAGTTAATTCATGCATCGGATCGAATTGATCTGAAACGTCAATTGTTTGAAACAGATTAGGCTAGCGTTGTTCGTCGAATAATACCTTATTTTATCACAAAACGATCTCAGCCGTTATTTGTCTTTGAATTTAAATTTTTTCAAATTCGGATTCTTTTTTTCTTTCTCTCTCTCTATCTATATAATAAAATATAATACAATTCAAATCTCAAAAGATAAACAAAATAATTTTTATTTTTCGCGGTTGAGATCTCTTTAAATTTTACTTTAAAGTTAATCAAACGGCTAATATTAACACCTCAAATTTAATAGGAAAAATATGCCGCTAATGGTATGTTTGTGATAATTTTTTAAAAGTACTTTTAGGACTTATAACCTCTCATAAGTATTTTTAAAAAAAAAGTATTGTTTAGAACTGCCCTACCACCACTACCGCCCCACCACCATCACCGTTACCACCGCCATAACTACCCCCATCACCACCGCCGCCCCACCACCATCACCGTCGATGCCACCCCACAACCACCTTTGCCACAACAATAGTCATCACTACCGCCACCTCACCACCATCACCACCACCACTACCACCGTTGTCGTCATCCCACCACCCCCACCGCTCCACCACCACCACCACCCCACCATCACCGCTACCGTCACCCTACCACCATCACCACTACCACCCCTCGCCCCACCGCCCCATCACCACTGCCACCCCACCACTATTGATGTCGTTACCCTACCACCGTCGCCACTGTCCTACTAACCCAACCCCCATTGCCCCACCCCCATAACCACTATCACCATCACCGCTACCATCCCACCACCACCACCATTGCCGCCACCCCCAGTACCCTACTATCACCTTCACTGCCCCTACCACCGATTGCTACCACCGTTGTCCACCGCCACCAATTATCACCATCGTCATCTCATTCTTATATTTATTACCACTACCACTACCACCATCGTCATCTCATTCTTATATTTATTACCACCTACCACCTACCACCATCGTTATCTCATTCTTATATTAATTACCACTATTACCATCATTCCACTACCACGTCGCCTACTTTCAGCACCCACCATCATCCGTTGTCGCCCACCATCGCTGCTAGCCACTGTCATCCACCAACACCACCGTTGTCGCCCCACCACCACCACTGACAACCACCATTACTGTCGCCCACCACCACCCACACCCGCCACCATCACCACGGTCACTCATGGCTACCACTACCACCATCATCACCCAAAATCCACCACCATCACCGTCTCCCACCACCACCACTGTCACCCACCACCTCTACCACCACTCACACCCATTACAATCGGTGCTTAAATTCTGTTATCTCTCCTCTATGTTTGTGATTTGGTTTTTGGTGTAAATACAAATATGTTTATTATTGATTATTTTTTTTATTACTCTGTGCCTTCAGGTACAAAAAATAACTAGTATACATATATAATAAAACATGTGAGATTTATCCATACATATTTTCCCTCCAAAAACCATCAACCCCCTTACCCCTTACCCCACCCAACCTAACCCATGGCAAACACAGAGCAGTGGCTCTCCCCCTTGATTTCCTCTCTCTCTCTCCCCCCTCCTCTCTCTTCACTCTCATCTCAATCTCTTCTCTCTCATGTCACTCCTGATGCCATACCCCAACAACGCTAACGATGCCACAATCCGACTCCACCGGCCTCGCTACCACATCGCCAGCGCCATTGCTCCCGACACATAGATTCCCATCCCTTCCTCCCCTCCTCTTTCCTCCTCATCTCTATGCACCCCGCTCCCCAATTCCTATGTTTCTCACCTCCCCCTAAACACACACACCCTCTGTATTTCACACCCACCCACCGAAACACCCTTCTCCCGAAACCTCTTATTTTTCGACGGAGCACACACCCACTGAAACACACCCCCTCCCCAAACCCTCTATATTTCGCCCACACACACAATCCATTTCTCTTAGCACAACACCCCCATAAATCCACACACATCACACACCCAATTTAGTGGTTAAGTTTGAATTTTTTAGTGCACTTCAACTATTTATTTTTTTTGCTCATTAGCACACTGGCAGTCTATCTTAGAAACCCACACACACACTGAAACCCCCTCCCCCTTCCCTTCCCATGTCCTGTTTACTCCCCCCCCCCCCCCCCACCACATTTACGTAGAACACACACACATAGAGCACATATTTGGTGTTAAATTTTGGAGAAATAATTGTATTTGGTCTTAATTTGTTGCTAACAAGTGTTTGTTGAAATGTCTGAGAGAAATATTGTATACTCTACCATTGATTTTTTGTTTGATTGATATGAATTTACTATATACCCATTTAGTGGGTTGAATTTTTGCCCATCTTTGATAGGTAACTATTCTTATGGCATTTATTGGATTATGTTCCTTGGGTTTTAATTTATTCTTTTTTCTTGGTCTGTTTTAACTTATTCTTTCACTTTGTTTAATTTCATGTATGCCACTTATAATAAAATTTTATTTGTTTATTAGATTGACATTTGATGCTTATTTATTTTTTGGATTGCGCAATAGATGATCAAAGGTTTATAGTTGACGCCATGGATTGTGCAATGGGTTTTTGATTTTGAACATTTATGATTTCAATTTATAAATTAGTTTATTGGGAGTTGCTGTGTTAGTTGAAATTTGGTTATAATTGTATGAAATTGGTTTATATTCATTAATGCTTTGATTTGTTCATGTGATTTGCTCATGGTGCCTATCTACTAGGAAATATATTTTTTGTTAGCATACCCTACTTCTCAACCAAAGTAGCCTAATTGACCAAACGTATAAGAGTAAAACATGTATAAGATTGAGAGATGGTCCTCCTCTTGAACGAAGAAGATCAAGGTAAGAGACAACTTCTTCAGATGACTCTTTTCATGGGCTACTTGTATGTATGCCACGGTGAATTATTTTTCCTTTCTATGGTTCATGTTTGTTCATATTGACTTTGATTTTTTGTTTTGGAATCAAGACATAACTACAAAATGGTATCAAAAATATTATGTTTATGCCCTGAATTGTTCATCAAATTAGGGACCAATTGTTGAAGGGGCTTTTTGGATATCGGTGTCGATTCGTCTTCTTCATAATGTTGTTTCATATAGCAAATGCATGTTACATCAACTGACTGTTCGTTTAAGAAACATATATAATGAAATAATGTTTTGTTGTAGAATCTAATTGTATATCTGAATTTTCTTAACTCTATACCTCTTTCTCTCTATTTTCTTGATTGTATAAATTTGATTCTCAGTACTTGGATATAGCTAAATTTGAGGAATTTTCATGACTTGAATACAAACAGAAGCGATGAAACCTTAATCATGAAAGATACAAAAGGAAACGGTGAAAAGAATTGAATCGATATCAAAGGAGACTTCATGTAATTGTTAGGCTCTATTTTAATTGTTGGAAATTTAGTCCTATTGGTAATTCTCTATTTTGATTTATTGTAATGTTATATTTTTGATTTTGTATGGTTCAATTTTATTGGGACTTGAATATCTCATAAAATTTGATGGAATAGACATGAATATTTTGATTTGGGATTTAGGATTGTCTCAACATGATTTTTTTGGTGTATATCATCTGTCAATCATGTGGATGATTAGTGGAATAAGCCTTTTAATGATTATGGTGTTTACGTAAACTCATCTTTTGCATGCTTGAATTCACTAAAATGAATTTGAAGGCAGACTTGGGTACCTGTGTCGTAGAGAAATCACATATCTTTGGGACCCTATTTGCAAAGTTTTTCAAACTAGGTAACCAAAGGTTCTGGATTGCAGCATTTACTTTTGTTTTATGAATTATACATTATTCGAGTTTCTTACAATGTTTCATAATTCATTGCTGCTAATGATTCAAGTATAACCTTTAGTGTCTTTTTTATACTCCAATAACTTTGTTATGTTTAAGTACAATGTAAATAGGATCGCAAAGTTAGTCTTTTAAATTTTTTAGATGATTCTCATGTCTTTATTAAATCACATTACTCTTTGAACTAGGTTTGTGTGATCTGATGAGCTTGAAGGGCTGGCAAATAAAATGATTTAAGTGATATATTAGGTGCCAAACATAAGTTTGTGAGGAACTAAGAGGATATATCGTGGATTTTCATGTTCAGTGAATCAAATTTTTTTATTGGCTCAGTTGATTATTGTAGATTTAATATTACTATTATGTTGTTGTAGTTATTGGTGGTTGTATTGAGGTAGGAATGCAGCGTGATGGTGAGTCCAGCAATTGGTTTGGGTCGTGTTTTTAATATTACTATTGTGTGTATAACATAATTGAAGCCCTATGGCTTCGTACGCTTCTTTGACTGATCATGTCTTTAAAACACCCAATACGCAGACTTAGGAACTATATTATGTTATCAGCAGTCTTTTGTTGTCAGCCTAATCCATGTTTTTCAAGATGTCTAATTATTACATTTGTAATTAATAGGATCTCCACTCTATTTTTTTTAGTGGGAAATTGGTGTTGTATTTTAGGGCTTTGTTGTTATAATTGTATGTCTTTTAAACGATGACATTTTTTGATAGTTACTCTTGATTATAGTTAATTATGCAAATTGAAGAAATATTAGATTTTGCATTAACAATTAGTTTCTTGGACATGTCATATAATGGGCTTAATCATATGACCTCTAATCACATGGAGTGTTCCTAAAATGCCAGAGAGACATATTGTATACTCTACCATTTTTCGGTTCAAGATCTACATCTATTTTATTAAATTTTCTAATTTTATTTTATGTTGGTTATGACCTCTCAAGAGCCAGTTTGTATTCAACAGATTCACTGCAAAATCCATTTGGGTTTGTTGACTTTGTCTATATGGGTTCTGTTGGGGTTCTCCTATTCAACCACTGATATCGAGTTCGCTTTCTTTTTGGTTCTTTTAATCCTTATTTAGATTGAACTTTTTGAATAATTGCATTGAAATCATATCGAATTTGATTTAAGGCGACTGAATGCACTTAGAAATCTCATTTCACCCTATTGTTATTCTTTTCTTTGTTAATGAGCATCTTTGTATAAATCATTGATTTTCATGTTTAAAGGAGTTAACATATACAATTTCGTTATTAGTGAATCAAATATTTTTTTATTGGTTCAGTTGATTATTTTAGATTTAATATTACTATTATGTTGTTGCAGTTATTGGTGGTTGTATTGATGCAAGAATACAATGTGATGGTGAGTTCAGGAATTGGTTTGAGCCGTGTTTTTAGGATTTCTTTGACTGGTCATGTCATTAAAACACCCAATATGCAGACTTAGGAACTATATTATGTTACTAGTAGTCTTTTGTTGTTAGCCTAATCCATGTTTTTCAAAATATCTAATTATTACATTTGTAGTTAATAGGATCTTCACTTTTTTTTTTTAGTGGAAAAATGGTGTTGCATTTTAGGGTTTTGTTATAACTGTATATCTTTTAAACGATGACATCTATTTAATCATTCAATCTCTTTAATTGTGTTTTTTCATTGAACATAATATATTTCTCCCTGTTTAATGCAATTACTGCCTTCACATTCTAAGGTCCCCCGTATTTCTATTAATAAGCCTATGTTCATTCATTTGCCCCTTTATGACTTTTTTGTTGGACTTTTTTCAAATTTGAACTGATTCTGTGTAATTGTGAATCTGAGTATTTTTTTAAATGGGTACGTACTTAGAGTTTACATTGAAGAGTTGCAATTGTAGTTACCTTTTACTGCAACAAGGGTTTCATAATATAATAGACAATTAATGGGTAAAAATTTGGATTGCTTCGTGTTGCTTAATCTTATAATTCCTCTTGCCTTTGTGTTGAGGTTTGCTAGGTAAATCTTTTAATGATATTTATAGAGAGAGTCGTCGCAAGCCCATCCAATATAGTCTTATCCCACTGTATAACTTACACCATTGTGTTCGTCTCGACCACAACATAATCTTGATTCAATTTGATGGAATACCATTTAACTGCCCTAATCAATAAAGTTTTATCCTTAAAAATCATGCCCTTCACCAACTCCATCTTTATCGGATCCCACAAATTCAATCCAGAAGATGATACTAAACTATCTACTTCAGAATGTTGACCAAATTCAGTTGTTGTGAAGGAGGTGGAGTAAGGCTTATGCATCTGAACCTTCGCGTCAGCCTCAATTTCTTCACCATTCATATCTTCGTCATCCGGCTCATCAATCATTAATTCCTCATACTCTTCTTCTTTTTCATCTGACACATTTATACGATCATTCACACATATTTCTTTATATTCCCAGATTGGGCTTTCTTGCATTACTGGTTGATGGACATCATCTTGTTCATCCAACTCAATCCCCTCTTCACCCATTTTACAATTCTGACTCATCGGGTTTGAGTACCCACCATATGTAGAAGACCCAAAATGTTGATGGGTATAGGTGTATTGCCCAGAGACATTCACTAACTGCATCCCCATTGGAGTGAAACATTCACTCGTGAATCCGGAAGTTGAAAATGTCGAGTTGTTTATCTCTCGTCTGAGCAGCTCACTGTAAGACATGGTAGTGGTGGTTAGACACCCCCTAGTCTGACTATTGCCTACGACAATATTAATGTCCTCCGTCTCCACGTACAAAGAAATACTGGCCATGCTGGGATTGTTGAGTACCATATTCACCAAAGAAGTAACAAGTTCATCGTTCCCAATTTCCAGTCTGACATATGTATTCATGTTTGGTCCTGCTCCTAGTGTAAATGGATATCTATATGTCAACCTCAACATGTAATGCAACCTGTCCAACCCCATTACAGTGTAAATTGTACTCAACAAATCCGACAGTTTTGTGCCACTATTTATAACAATTCCACCTTTGGGAGGATAATTGTATGATAAATCCTCCAATCCATATTCCATTTGTCCAACCCAATACAACAAAATGGTTACTTATTTTCATGCCATTTCAATTAGCTTCCGTTTTGGAATAAGTTCTAAAATCACAAGAACCTGGGAATTGATAGAAAATGTTAATAATTGGGGAATAATAGATCCATAGTTAATCAATTCCCTTGAAATTTAACGCATGCGACATACAAGAATTGATAAAATACGAAAACTGTAGGGTTGGAAGTGTCGAGCAAGCAAACTAATAAATCGGGAGATCAAACCATACCAGGAACTTTGATACAAACGACAACATTGGTGGTGCTTGCTGACTAAGAGACATAACTACAATGCTATTACTGAGAGTGAGACACTGAGATGGTGTTGCAAAATTGTGTTGCTTGGAAATTTATGGAAATTTTATGGAACTTCAATCTTATGCGAAATCTTTAAACAATTTATAGAAACGTTGGTTCAATTGACGTTTTATATTGTGAGCAAAGGTTTAGGTCGTCTCAAAACTGTTATTCCAATTGACATTTTATATATAAAGACATCATTTCAACTGAAGTTTTTAAAATTACATGAGTTTGGAAAATATTTTTAATACAACTCGGTTTTGGGTATAAGTTCCCAAAAACTGCTTAGATTTGGCTATAAGTTCCCAAAACCACCTAGTTTTGGGTAAAAGCTCGACTAATTATACATAGACTTATTTCCACTTTAGTGTGGAAATAGATTCATCGCAAGGAAATAGAGAGAATGAAAGAGCAAAATGAACATATCAAGCTTAACTTCATTGAATAACTGATTTATCCCACTCGATATGTATATACCTTTTTTTTTCCATCCAAAACATTATAAATGTACTTCCATATATGCTCTAAAGTACTCAATTTATCTATATGCTATAAAGTACTCTATTTCTCTATATGCATGAGCCATGATTATTTTAATGCAGAAGGTTGAAATCAGAAACCAGTGAAATATAACCAACTAAACATGAATCAAACCTATATTAATACCTTACATTGGAACATCAAAACAATTCTGGAAGGCAAAATCATATTTTCATAAAAGTACATATATATTGGATTTTCTAGGAACATAAGAAAAAAGATAGATTTATCTTATTCACAAAACTCATTAAATTAACCAAACCTTAAGTAATAATTAAATTAGAATTACCTAGCTCTCATATACACAATACTTATACACACCTACAATAAAAGACACAAAACTACTCCAAAAAACTAATCCTCAAGAAACTTATAACTCAAATTGACTAAATCAATAAATCATAAATATTTGTGGATCTACTTCAATATCAATCGGTTGATAGTAAAAATCAATAAGTATGTACAACACTTGATCAAAAATTTGACTTCAATTTCATTAACACAATCTATTTCATACTAATTGATACAAAATCTCCAAAATGATGAAAGTAAAATAAATTAACATACAATATTAATGTAAATAACCCTAACATTCATCAAATGAAAACACTATAAACCTATTTCACAAAAAAAAAAAAAAAAATCAAATTAAACTTTCACAAACTCTATTCAACACCCAAATTGAAAATCCAATTTGAAAACAAATTAGCCTACAAATTTCACAAAATAAACACTCAATAATAATCAACTCAACATGTATTCCATGCGATTAATAAAAACCCGAACATCTAAGATCCCTAAAAATCTTATTGAATGAAATTAACACACAACATTCAATTAACACACAAATCTTAATCTAAATCAAGGCCCTATAAAAACCTATTTCATTCAACAGAGAGAAAGAGAGTTACGTGTTGTGGAGGTGGCTGTGGTGGAGGCGATATCAGAGCAACGGTGAAGGAGTGGTGGTTGTAGTGTGACGTTGGTCTGAATGACGTTTGTGTGCGTGTGGGTTTACGAACGTGGGGGTGGTGGTGATGATTTGTGAAGGTGGGGGGATTGTGGGGATTTTCGAAGGTGGGGGTGGTGGTGATGATTTCTGAATGTGGGGGGTGGCTGTGGTGGAGGCCTTTTCAGACCAGCGGTGGAGGAGCGGTGGTTGCTGTGTGACTGACAGGAGGGTTCTGTGGTGGGGCTGGTGATTTCCGATGGTGGGGGTGGTAGGGATTTCGGGTTAGGGCTCCAATCTCAGAAAATGGGAAAAATCAGAGAGAATGGAAGAAGAGAAAGAAGTGGGTGGGGGTGATTTCCGATGGTGGGGGTGGAGTGGGTGGTGGTAGGTGGTGGGGATTTCAGGTCAGGTTAGGGCTCCTAATTCAGAGAAGGGGGAAAATTAGATAGAATGGAAGAGAAATAAGAAAGGGGGAAATGAGTGTTAGAAGATAACGTTAAATACATTGGTCTGAATGACTTTTTTAAGAAGACGTCGATTCGACTGGCGTTTTACATTAGTAAATAGTTTTTTTATCTTCAGTTAAAAACGTCATTGAGAATAACGTCTTTTACTAAAAAAACGTCAGTTCAAGTGACGTTTTAATATTAAAAATATCATTCTAAATGACGTTTTTAAAACTACTTAAGTTTGAGAAATAGTTTGAAAACTACCCTTTTTGAGTAAAGTTTCAAAAAAGCCATGGGTTAGGGTAAAAGCTCCTTGCTTTATATCTGCATAAAACCAGAAAAGATCATAGGGAACTTTGATTTCTTAGGACTGAACTAGACTAGCATTCATTTTCAAAAAGTATAGTGGCTCAAGTTTTAACGAGTTACATTGTTCGATAGATGATGGTTAACTTATAAAAATGTTTTGGGGAAAAAAGTTACGATGGGATGATGCTGTCTTGTGGATTCCAGTCCATAATTTATGCTATACATTGGCCTTCTAATCGGAGCTTATTCAACATTAATTATGTGCCTCTTCACTTTTGTCAAATAACATTCTTTCATATATTCTCATTTCTTTTTGTTATTCCCATAATTCTAGTGACCTCTTACAGTTAGTATGACTCCATATTGTTGGATTCGTGGTCAATCTAAGAGTGGTGGTGAGGTGGCCAATGTTGATAATCACCCTACCATAGTCCATCCTTCTATGATCTTATTTTTGTTGGATTTAGTGAACCTGTAATTTGCCTTATACTTTTTCCTTTGTCTAGACCCCAAATCATGTGTTCCTTTCTACATAACTACGTTCCTATAGACATCAATTTTGCCTTACATCCTAGTCTGTCTAGTTATGTTCTTATACACACACACACACACATATATAATGTGTTGTTTTGCGTAGCGATTTGATATGCTTGTAAAGTAGTGAATTTGCAGTCATTTTATTTGGAAATGATTTTTATGAGTGCATTTCCTATTGATAGAGTTGTATACTAAAAACTTACTTTTTGTAGTGAAACTCATTTTATTAATTAATAGAAGTTTGTTCTTTCCATTTTATTGAGAATCTATGTGGGCAAAATGTTTGTATTATATTTAATATATGATATGTATGTGTGTCTTATATTTTACATTATAGATAATCTGATGTGTAGAGTTCGGCTTATGTATAAAAGACCAGATTCTCGGATCCTTGTATAATATGAGTATAGGTTCACAATCCTAGATGGAATTAGACACACAATTAGTATGACTGTAGTGTAATATTCTGTCATAGTCTGTTTTGACTGTAGGAGATTGTTTGATGTCTCAAATTATTGCACTAGTACACTTTGTGTATTGAACAGACCTATGTTGAGGTTATTGTTATTTTTACTGATTCAATAAGATAATAAATATTTCATGATTATTATGATTGCTTATATTCTTAATCCCGACATATTTAATTGTCACGAGCATATAATGTTCGTCACTTTAATTCATCAAAGAGTGAGATTCATATTGAGTCAATAAGCTCGGTGAATTGGAAGACGATATTATTTGTTTGGTAGAAATTAATTATTAAAGAAAATCACGTCCTGGTATTTAAGTGGGTTGATGATGTTCTCTTGAGGAAGCTCATAAGTTTTGTCCATGTTAAACCCTACAGGTAGATTTAATTATCCAACATGACAAATAAGTTGAGTGGTAAGGTCTCAAGGAATAAAAGAAGTCAATTAAATATAATTGTCAGTAATTTATTTAATTGATGGACATTTGTAATCTTAAACGTGGAAAGATTATTAAGCATATAATAATAAGGAGCTCGAATATAATTTTGAGATAAGGCTCAAGAGATCAGTAATAAGTTTTTAGTGGACTAACTTATTATTAATGGGTTGTAAAATGTTTGTTCTGGGTTGAACATAGGAATTTTAAGCCCATTGAAAGCCTAGTTGTTATTTCTCTTTAGGGTTTCTGTCGTAGCCTATATATAGATGTCTAGGGCTCTCTAAATCAACATCAATTTATTACTCACGTTTTTTAGAGAGAGCAAAAATTCAGAGGTTCTTGCAGCCCACACTACATCTGAATTTTGACGTTGGGGGATATACGCCAGAAGGCAGTGAGGTTCGTCAAGCTGTCTTTCACATTTGTTGTTAGTTTTTGCGTTTGTACTGAGACGAGAACAATTCAGAGCGATCTCGAAGGTAAACCATAATTCCGCCTTGTATGGTTTTAAAGAAATTTTTTTGTATTCGATACATATGCGCTGTCAATGATACTTGGAATTACCGTTCCAACACCTATATCACATGTATTTGAATCTAAGAGTCAATCAGTGTAAGAGATTCATGGACGTAGTAGTCTAACCCTCCCCTCCTCCCCTTCTCCCTCTACGCATAATTATTACACTAAAGAAGACGGTTTGCAATTAATAGTTCACCAACAATAATATCAAATCATCTTGGACTAAAGGAAGTTATCGTAAATTCTAGAGTAGAGGGAGAAAGAAGCAAAGCCATTTTTGCAATATTAGTTGTCTGAGGCAGGCACACAGTCGTTGTTATTAATTTTCACATCAGTAAATGCTTGCTTATTTATTTGTAATTATGCCCGTCACCATTTATATCAATCTAGCACAAATTATTAGTTTAATATTAATGGTTTTGGACCATAAGCTGATTGATGTGTTATTTCACATCTGTATATAAGCTTTTAAGCTTTCAGCACTCTGTATATATATTTAAGTTTTTAGCATTAAATAAAAGCTTTCCTTGCTTTTGTACATATTTCTGTACATAGATCGATCCTTCCCCCTTTCTGGTATCAGAGCCAAGTAATGGTAGCTTAAGTATATTCTGTTGATTTATATGTTGATCTATTACTAATTCTTGTTGTTTATGTAATGGTGATTTAATTCTGTTAGACTGTTGTTATTATGAATTTGTTACTTTAATTTTGTTATAATGATGTTCTTCTGTTTGCTTCTATGGTTAGTGATGGTGTAATTTTACACGAATGAGCAATGAGTTTGGGTTCAATGGTATGGGATGGATCTGAGCTACGAGGCTCATGAAATTGTGTGTGAGTGCTCTAGTTATCTGAGGTGCGGTGTGTGTAACACATAGAAATATAGTGGTTCACCGGCTATTGAGCTCGGCTAGTCCACTCTTCAATGGAGTCTCTTGCTCCTAGAATCTATATTCATCTAGAAAATATTTCACAAGATGCCTTTGATGCCAGTAGGGTTCTCTGCCCCTTGATTGAGGCGATGTACAATATTTATAGTGTAATTCCTATCTCTAAGAGATTTTTACCGAGATCTTTGCTCTTCATCCGTGGGATCTTCCTTGATTTTTGGGAGAGAATCTTGGTTAGTTGAGAGTTTTGTGCCTTGATTCTAGCTTTCCATTGCTTTGAGGATGCCATTCACCAGCCAGCTGTTTCCCTTTCAATTTCCCGTTTGTTTTCTTTGAGCAGAGCTTGAGGTCTGGATTGCGGAGCCCTGGTTACTGGGTCTGACCTCCTTGTCTGACCTCAATGTCCGAGCTCATACTTAGAGCTTTTTTCTAGGTATCATCAGTTGCCCCCCAGCCCTTGGCCCAAGCGAGCTTGGGCAGGGGCTGAGTTGATGCTGAATTGAGATAGACTTCCACACATCGACCTCGATTTGCATGAGCTCGAGGTGCAGAGAGCTGCTGTTTTTCCTACGGTTGCCGAGTTCTCATTGCTTCGAGAAGTACTTCAGTGCTTCTTAAAGCAAAATTATTGAATTTATGAGCTGCCGAGCTCTTTTTAGGAATTAAATAGCCCATTCCAAGCTCCTAGGCTCTTTTCTGAACTATTGGAGTTCTTCGTGGGCTGTGTTGCTCATATCATGAACTGAATAGTTCAGCGTGAGCTACGCTCATATTATGAGCTGAAGAGTTCAGCGTGAGCTGCTTGGCTCAAGTTATGAACTGAATAGTTCATCGTGAGCTGCGTGGCTCAAGTTATGAACTGAAGAGTTCATCGTGAGTTGCTTGGCTCAAGTTATGAACTGAAGAGTTCATCGTGAGCTGCGTGGTTCAAGTTATGAACTGAAGAGTTCATCGTGAGTTGCGTGACTCAAGTTATGAACTGAAGAGTTCATCGTGAGCTGCGTGGTTCAAGTTATGAACTGAAGAGTTCATCGTGAGTTGCGTGACTCAAGTTATGAACTGAATAGTTCATCGTGAGCTGCGTGGCTCAAGTTATGAACTGAAGAGTTCATCGTGAGCTGTTTGGCTCAAGTTATGAACTGAATAGTTCATCGTGAGCTGCGTGGCTCAAGTTATGAACTGAAGAGTTCATCGTGAGTTGCGTGACTCAAGTTATGAACTGAAGAGTTCATCGTGAGCTGCTTGGCTCAAGTTATGAACTGGAGTTCATCGTGAGCTGTTTGGCTCAAGTTATGAACTGAATAGTTCATCGTGAGCTGCGTGGCTCAAGTTATGAACGGAAGAGTTCATCGTGAGCTGCTTGGCTCAAGTTATGAACTGAAAAGTTCATCGTGAGTTGCTTGGCTCAAGTTATGAACTGAAGAGTTCATCGTGAGCTGCGTGGTTCAAGTTATGAACTGAAGAGTTCATCGTGAGTTGCGTGACTCAAGTTATGAACTGAAGAGTTCATCGTGAGCTGCGTGGTTCAAGTTATGAACTGAAGAGTTCATCGTGAGTTGCGTGACTCAAGTTATGAACTGAATAGTTCATCGTGAGCTGCGTGGCTCAAGTTATGAACTGAAGAGTTCATCGTGAGCTGTTTGGCTCAAGTTATGAACTGAATAGTTCATCGTGAGCTGCGTGGCTCAAGTTATGAACTGAAGAGTTCATCGTGAGTTGCGTGACTCAAGTTATGAACTGAAGAGTTCATCGTGAGCTGCTTGGCTCAAGTTATGAACTGGAGTTCATCGTGAGCTGTTTGGCTCAAGTTATGAACTGAATAGTTCATCGTGAGCTGCGTGGCTCAAGTTATGAACGGAAGAGTTCATCGTGAGCTGCTTGGCTCAAGTTATGAACTGAATAGTTCATCGTGAATTTATGAGCTGATGAGCTCATCTTGAATTTATGAGCTGAAGAGCTCATCTGATGTTCATAAGCTGAATAGCTCGTCTTGTTCTCTGACATCTTCCCTTCTCTTGGGGGAACGATCCCTGTCTCTTCTTGGGGACCTATCTCGTCCTCTTTCTTTCCTAGGACTTCGATCCCTCTTATTTTCTTCCTTCACTTTTTCCTTCTGTGAGGATGAGCTCTCTACCTTTGAGAGAAGGGCTTCCTCGCCATTAATATACTTTTCTGCTTTAGCCAGCACCTCTGTCATGCTTGCTTGCGGGTTCTTTGATATAGAAAATATCAAATCTTTCGATTTCACTCCTAATCCAGCAATGAAAGCAGTGATAGCAAACTTCTCATCTGGAATATCTACCTTCAGGGATTCTGAATTGAACTTTTGGACATAAGACCGTAGGTTCTCGTTGGGTCCTTGTTTTACATTCAACAGGTGGTAGCTCGGCTTTCTGTATATCCGAGCTCCTATAAAGTGAGATACAAAAGCTATGGAGAGCTCTCTAAAGGATGAGATCGAGGCTGGTGGGAGCCTGTGAAACCAGGCCAGGGCAGAGCCTTTTAACGTGATGGCAAAAGCTCTGCAACGTACAGGATCCTGGTATCCATGCAGCTCCATCTGGTTCTTGTAAGTGTTGAGATGATCTACGGGATCTTTCGTTCCGTCAAAGACCTCTATCTGAGGCATCCTGAACTTTGGTGGGAGAGGAAAGTGCAGCACTCCAGTGGTGAATGGGGACTCAGTCTGTTGTACTAGGGCGTCCATTGTAACCAGAGTCTTGCTCTTTATAGCCTCTTTCATGTGGCTGAGCTCTTGCTGGATGTCCTTGAAACGTTGCTCCCAGTGCTGTTCTCTCCTGTCCTGCTGGTAAGGAAAAAAATCGTCCCTCTCGCCCCCATCGTTCTGACTTTGTACCTCTTCGTTGTGGCCGTTCCTAAGGGGTTGATGAGGGACTTCCCCCATGGTCTGGCTATTTTCCAACCTTTCGTCGGCTTTTCTGAGGGGGTTGGGGTGTTGCTGCTCCCTGCGTGGGGGGTTATTCTGGCCTTCTTGGGCCCGTTGTGCCTCCTGTGGGCAGTGCAAGTGTTTCAAGAGTTCCTCATTCTGTTGTATCAAGCGCTCGTTAGCTTGGCGAAGGGCTGCCAACTCATTGTTGGTGGGGGGAACTCCCCTGGGAGGATTCGTCTCCTGGACGTTCTCAGGCTGTCTGTCGTCGGTGGCGTCATATTGATCTGTCACTCGTGGTGGATTTATTTGACTTCTACTCATGTTTCGTGTAGAGACCATCAATCACTGAAAAAATCAGTATATTTGTAACAAGAACTGTCGTTCCCACAGACGGCGCCAAACTGATGGTGTAATTTTACACGAATGAGCAATGAGTTTGGGTTCAATGGTATGGGATGGATCTGAGCTACGAGGCTCATGAAATTGTGTGTGAGTGCTCTAGTTATCTGAGGTGCGGTGTGTGTAACACATAGAAATATAGTGGTTCACCGGCTATTGAGCTCGGCTAGTCCACTCTTCAATGGAGTCTCTTGCTCCTAGAATCTATATTCATCTAGAAAATATTTCACAAGATGCCTTTGATGCCAGTAGGGTTCTCTGCCCCTTGATTGAGGCGATGTACAATATTTATAGTGTAATTCCTATCTCTAAGAGATTTTTACCGAGATCTTTGCCCTTCATCCGTGGGATCTTCCTTGATTTTTGGGAGAGAATCTTGGTTAGTTGAGAGTTTTGTGCCTTGATTCTAGCTTTCCATTGCTTTGAGGATGCCATTCACCAGCCAGCTGTTTCCCTTTCAATTTCCCGTTTGTTTTCTTTGAGCAGAGCTTGAGGTCTGGATTGCGGAGCCCTGGTTACTGGGTCTGACCTCCTTGTCTGACCTCAATGTCCGAGCTCATACTTAGAGCTTTTTTCTAGGTATCATCAGTTAGTATAATTTTGTTTTGGATGATTGTTCTCGGTTTGCTTCCTATGGTAGCTGTGGGGCATAAGGGATGTTGTTGGCCGCTTATCCGCTGTTAGGAGTTTTAGGCCGTTTTGGGTGGATTCCCATTTCTGTCCCGCCAGAAACGTTGACAGTTAGTAGGAGGTGAGGTAATCATTTGGGCAAGATGAAGCCAACTATGGTTAGTTGAGATGTCATTATAGTAGAATTATTGTAACCTTTGTCACGATAACAATACTGTAGTAGAATTAAAAGACAAATTACGGTAGTAACTAGAAGAAAGTAATAGTAGCACATATAAGTCGACAGAACAAGCTTTGAGATACCACTATGGCGTTAAATTTGTTTAAATTTAAAAATAATCATAAGGAAGATTATGTTAAAAATATGGAAGAAATAGAATTCTCTGACATTGAAAATAAATTACAGAACTGGGATATACCCCAGTACCCCACTAAGAAAATCTATAATATTGGTATTTTTAATTTTAGATCGAGTTTAACAATTAAAACGATTGAAAGGACTGTTCCTTTTGATCAAGATTGAGATATTCTTCAACTGTTAACTGAACGAGAGATCTTAAAGGCTCAAGAAAATTATCAATTTTTGCATATCGGATTAGTCCAAGTTGCTTTAAAACCATTAACTCTTAAAGGGTGTAATGCTTCTTTTATGTTAGCATTAAGAGATGCTAGATGTCTTGATTTTGATCAATCATTAATGGGTGTTATGCAATCAAGTTTAAGTACTGGTCCAGTTTATTTTAACTGTTTTCCTGATCTATCTGTATCTTTAACTGATAAAAATATTTTGGATGTTTTAACATGTAATATTAAAACCTTGGTTATAATTTTAAAGAAGGAACATATATAATGACTTTTATATATAGAGTCTATTATAAGGTTATGAATATTTTGAATCCAGAAGCTAAGCTTCATAATATTAAACGTCAAACAACTTTAATTGAAACCAATGCTATTAAAAATAAAATTGAAATTCCTAAAACCATTAAATGGTCAGAAATCCAGTTTCCAGACACCTGGCAATTGGAATCCGTGGTTCTTAAGAAACCAGAAATAAATGAAGAAATAACTCAAATTACTCAGTCAACCCAGGGTGATGTTTTGATTAAATTTGCTAGAAATAATTTCTCTAGTTTAAAAATATCTGATAAATCAGAAACTTCTTCAGATTATTTCACTCCTATAAGAAGATCTACTTCTTCGGTCTTAAATCGACGAAAAGGTAAAGAACCTATAATTGAAGGTATAAAAACTTCTCATAATCAAATTCCCATGGAATTTACCAACAAGATAAAGAAATTTTTAATGATGAGGATTATATTGATCCTACTCCATCCGATATCGGATTTCAAATATAGTTTTTATGGATATACACCAAAAAGATTTTGTGGTTAATAGAAAAGAAATTAATGATGAGTTTAATCTTCATAAATATAAAGAATTTAGAGATTGGTATTTTAGAACTATGAGTTCTGATGATCTTCGAAATTATAAAGAAATGTTTTATCTTTATATAGAAAGAGAAAAAATGATAATTCCTTTTGTTAATTGGTTTTTAACCTATCATGCTCCTTCCAATATAAATCAGCTTAATGAGCTTAAGAATTTCTTTCCTGATTTTGAGGATGTAGAGTTTATAAATGAACTCCATAAAAAATTAAAACCAATTAAGCCTGAAATCAATACATTAATTGATAACAGTCCACAAGATAAAGCTTTCATTATTGAATCCCCTAAAGATACACCGAACAAGTCTTTCTATAAAAAGCATCTTGACAAAGATATAAGCTTTAAAAGCTTTGACAATATGTCTACTAACTTTGCAAGACTTTCAAGAACAAGACAAAAGGACTATTAAATGTTTTAAATGTAGCAAAAAAGGACATGTGGCTTCCACATGTTACTATTTTCACGCTAGAAAAGCCTTGAATAAATTCAGTTTTACAATGAATGATTTAAGTATAAACACTTTGACTAAGTCACAAACTTTAATGCTTGATCTTATTGATAAAATTCAAGATCCTCATTCTAAACGCAAAGCTTTTGCACAATATCTGCAGATAAATCCTGAAGAAAAAAATATCTCAATGTCTCATTTTGATTAGTATAAAGAAGTCCTTAATAGGACAAAAAATATGACATTTGAAGATTCTCAAATAAAAGATGTTTTTCCCACTACGGTGTCAGATCTTCAAAAAAAGATTAATAATATCAAAAATGACATAAAAGTCATAAAGCAAAAACTTTCAAGTCTTGTTAAAGAAAGTAACATAAAGCATGAAGACATAAAAGTCAATAACACTTCTGATATTGAGAACTTAAATGTTTTAGAAAAAATTACTTATCAGAAATGGTATGTTAAACTTATTTTGGTTATAAATCAAGATTTTATGGTTGAAACAACTGCTTTAATTGATAGTGGATCTGATATGAACTGCATAAAAGCAGGATTAATTCCTACCAAATATTTTGAAAAAACTATTCAGTCGGTTAGCATTGCTGATGGTTCGAAATTAAATATAAACTTTAAACTTTCAAATGTTTATGTTTGTAATGAAGGAATTTGTATTCCTACAACTTTTATGCTTATTGATAATTTAAATCAATTGGTGATTTTGGGAACACCATTTTTATCTATGATTCAACCTATAGAAAAAATTGATTCTAAATGAATTTTGACTACTATAGATGGTCAACAGATATTATTTGAGTTTATAACTTCACCTCAAATACAGATGATAAATCAATTAAAAGAAAAATTAATTTATAAAAAGAATCATTTTGATTCCATTATTCCTAACTCTTTTTGGAGTGCTAATTTTGCAGGAACACAAGAAGTTCCAGATATGAATCCTGATTCATTTTCTCTTGATCCTATTAACAAAACTCCAGAACTTCTGGACTGTATTTGTGACCATGCAGGTGAAGATATATTCAGCTTCGTCTTTACATGGAAATTTAATTATTGTAAAATGTCTCTATGGAGTCTTTATTGTCATGCTATGGAAGAGCAATTGACAGATGATGTTTCTCTTTTTCTGTTAAGAATTGCTCGAGCTGCTAAGCAGTTTCCTAAATTTCGTCTTATTCTTGAAATTAACGACTGGTATTATGATTACCACTATAAACAGTGGATGGAGAATCTTGTTCCAGAAGAATTCTATTATCAGACCTTGATAAAACTTGGAGGAATATTGGTAAGAACCCAATATTATGCTTATAAAAGAGCATATTATTCTGATAATTATAAAACTGTTTTTTATGCATATAAAAGTGCATATTATTTTGATCCATATAAGGATGCTAATTATTTTAATGCATATAAAAATGCATATTATCCACAATTACTATATTCTTGTAAGTTACCCATTAAAGATATTGAGGTTGAATCACATAAATGTGATAAAGACTTTTTACATCAAAAGGACAACACATTTGGTGAAGAAAGTCCGTCACATATAGGTGACACTAATAATGAGCCATCATTTCATGAATATGGTTCAAGAGATAAATCTCTTTTAATTAATCCTACTACTTTAACTTTATCTCCATATACGGAGAATACCTTTCTGATAGGTATAAATACATTTTTAAATGATTACTGGATAAATCCTCAAGAGATGAGAAAAATATTTTCTAGCATGATAAATCCTGAACAACTGAGAGAAATATTCCATAATTGGAATAATTATTCTACTAACTCTAAATATCAGATTATTAAAGAATGTCTTAAAGACATAGGACAAGAGGGAGAGGAACCTTCCACCTCAAACTCTATTGTTCCTACTACCAGTATAAACATTGGCATTAATTTAAATCCTATTAAAGTTCTTAAAGAACAAATTAAAAAAGAAAATCCCCAGTTAAATAATGAGCAGCTTAAAGCCGCAGTTATGGAGGAATGACGTCTTCAGGTTATGTCTACATTAGGCATGACTGAAAAGATGAATCTTTTTAATACTCCACCAGTTGTCATAAAAGACAAAGGGAAAGCTAAAGTTGAGGATGTTGATAGAATTCCTACTCCTATTTACTCTGATGAAGACTTTATGATTTCCCAGGAATATACTCCTCTTAAAGATGACATCTCTTTTAATGCAGAATTATTAAATGATGATATGAAGATAAATCTTCATAATAACGGCACTATGCTGTACAAATTTCCTTATAAAAAATGATCAGATAAAGCTGAAGTCCTCGAATAAATCCGATCCGTTTGAGGTGACAAACGCCATGATGTCACCAAAAAATTATTGGAAAAATGACGCACGCCATGACGTCACTACGAGATTTTTTAAGCTGTAAATAATTAGAGAGCACAGTGTCTGCACAGTATTGCTGACGCATGCACTGACATCAATGTACAGTATAAAGTTTTCTACAGTAAAAAGTTGTAAATAGTATAGGACAGTTTTGAAATCTGGATTTCATGTCCGGCCCTATATAACGAGGTACAGGCTCAGTCTGTTGAGCACCCTCGAAACAACCCTCGAGAAGAAAACCCTCTTTCTACCTACTCCCTTCCTTCCATCCTCTCTTGCACCCTCTCTGAACCCTTCTCTTGTATATTATCTTCCATCTTCTACCTTCCACACTATTACTGTAAGTGTACTACACTCTGTATATAAGCTTTTAAGCTTTCAGCACTCTGTAAATATTTAAGCTTTTAGCATTAAATAAAAGCTTTCCTTGCTTTTGTATATATATATATATATATATATATATTAGTTATTGTCCGTGCCTAAAGAAGCGAAGTAATAAAAAAAATGGTCAACAATAAACATATTTGTATTCACATCCAAAAATCAAATTCAAACATAGAGGAGAGAGAAACAAATTTAAGCACCGATTGTAGTAGGGGGTGAACGATGGTAGTGGTGGTGGGCGGTAGTGATGGTAGTGGAAAACGGTGATGGTTGTGGTGGGTGGCGACGACTGTGGTAGGTGGCGACAGTGATGGTGGTGGTGGGTTATGTTATGGTGGTGGGGGACGATGGTGGTGATGGGTGTGGATGGTGGTGGGCGACGGTGATGGTGGTTGGCAGTGGTGGTGGTGGTGGTGGTGCAACGATGGGTGGTGGCGACGGTGGTGGGCTATGTTGTGGTGGTGGGCGACGATGGATGTTTTTGGGCGACAGTGTGAGAGATGATGATAAATGGCGGTGGTGGTGGTGGTAGGTGGGGTGGGGTGGGGTGGTGACAATGGGTGGCGTTAGTGGTGGGTAATGACGGGTGATGGTTATGGGGCGGTGGGGGTGGTGATAGTGGGATAGTGGTGGTGGTGATAGGGTGGCGGTAGCGGTGGTGGTGGGGTGGCGACAGTATGGGTGGCGATGGCAGTGGTGGTAGTGGGGCAGTGGTTATGGTTGTTGTGGTACATATGGTGGTGGGGTGACGGCGGTGGTAGTGGTGGTTGTGGGGGTGGTGTGGTGGTGGGGTGGCGATGGTGGTGGTCGGGCGGTGGGGGTGGGGGTGGTAGTGGTAGTGGTAGTGAGGTGGTTTCAAGCACTACTTTTTTTAAAAAAAAAGTACTTATGAGAAGTTATAAGTTAATGAGCTCGGCCTAGACCAGGTCCAGAATTACAGTCGAGGCCCAGTTTAAGAATGCAGGTCATGCCCACCGTAGGAAGAAGGAAGTTAGGTCAACCACACCATCTTGAGAGAGAGTCAAGTCAGCCGCCTCATGATGAAAGACTCAGTCCATCACTGACAGGCGGAGAGATCTCCTTGGGACGCGCATGTCACCACCTTCACGGAATTGTCTCCTTTGTTATGAGAAGGGCGCCACCTCCACCAAATTATCTTAGTTGATACGAGAAAGACACCTCAATCTGTTAGGAGACGCCTATAAATTGTAAGTCCCACCTATACAAGGGGGCATCTCACACTTATCACTTATACTTGAGCACCCTACACTTATTAAAGGAATAAAACACTCAGGTCATCCTAACTCTTCACAGTGGAGTAGGTCACCCTGACCAAACCACTTAAATTGTATTTTGCTTGTGTTGTCTCTCCTCATTTATTACTGCATTCAATATTTGACCGGTGGTGTATAAATTCACCTTTGTGTATCATCATATGTTATTGAAGCACTTTTAAAAAGTCATCCAAATAAACCCTTAAGGGTCTATTTTTCTTATTTAATGTGAGGTGTTAATATTAGCCATCAGATTAACTTTAAAGTAAAATTTAAAGATATATCAACCTCGAAAAGTAAATGTCATTTTGTTTATCTGTTGAGATTTGAATTATATTGTACTTTATTATATAGACTGGTTATTGCCCGTGCTTAAAGGCACGGAGTAATAAAAAAAAATGGTCAATAATAAACATATTTGTATTCACACCCAAAATCAAATCACAAGCACGGAGGAGATAGAAAAAATTTTAAGCACCGGTTATAGTGGGGGTAAGCATTGGTAGTGGTGGTGGGCGAAAACAGTGATACTTATGGTGGGCGGAGACAACCGTGATGGTGGTGGTAGCTATTGGTGACGGCGTTGATAGTGGTGGGTAACGGTGATGGTGGTGGCAGCTATTGGTGACGGCGTTGATAGTGGTGGGCGACAGTGTTGGTGGTTGGTAGTGGTGGCGGTGGTGGGGCGGCGACGGTGATGGTGGTTGGCAGTGGTGGCGGTGGTGGGGTGACAACGGTGATGGTGGTGGTAGTGGACGGTGACGATTGTGGTGGTGGATGACTATGTATGCTTTTGAGCGATAGTGTAGTTGGTGATGATAGATGTGGTTGGGGTGGGTGACAGTGGCTAGCGGCGATGGTGGGGGCGAGGACAAGTGGTGGTCGATTGTGGTAGTGTGTGGTGGTGGGTAACAATAGTGGTTATTGGTCCTTACAGTGGGTGACGATAGTAATGGAATGATGGTGATATTGAGAATAAATATAAAAATAAGATGATGATAGTAGTGGTTGGTGGCGATGGACGACAATGATAACAATCGGTAGTGAGTGATGATGGTGATGGTGGTGGATGTGGCAATTGTGCTAGTGAGGTGACGACGGTGGCAGTGGTGGTGGTGATGGTGGTGGTGGGGTGACGATGGTGGCAGTGGTAATGGTCGTGGGAGTGATGGTGGGGTGGTGGAGGTGGTGGTAGTAGGGGTAATGGTGGGACAGTAGTGGTGGGGTGGCGGTGGTTGTTGTGGCAGAGGTGGTGATGGCGGTGGAGCGGTTTCAAACACTATTTTTTTTAAAAGTAATTATGAGAAGTTATAAGTATTAGAAACACTTTTTGAAAAGTACCCCTAAACACACCTTAGAGGCTTATTTTCCCTATTAAATTTGGGGTGTTAATATTAGCCGTCGGATTAACTTTAAAGTAAGATTTAAAGAGATCTCAACCGCAAAAAGTAAAAGTTATTTTGTTTATATTTTGATATTTGAATTGTGTTGTACTTTATTATATAGACTAGTTATTGCCTATGTCTGCAGACACAGAAGAATAAAAAATGCATATTTGTATTCACACCCAAAATTAAATCACAAACATAGAGGAGAGAAAAAGAAATTTAAGCATCGGTTGTAGTGGGGGTGAACGGTGATATTGGTGGTGGGCGGCAGTGGTGGTGGTGGGAAATGGTGATGGTTATGGGGGGGAAGGGTGACGACTGTGGTGGTGGGTGGCAACCATGAGTGGCAACAGTGATGGTGGTGGTGGGTTTTGGGTGACAATGGTGGTAGTGGAAGTCATGGGTGACGGCGATAGTGGTGGTGGTGGTGGGCGACGGTGACGGTGGTGGCGGTGGTGAGTTTTGGTGGTGGTGGGGTACGACTGGTGCTTCTGGGCGACAATGTGATGAGTGGTGGTGAATTGAGGCGATGGTGGTAGGTGTGGTGGAGGTGTGTGATAGTGGGTGACGACAATGGTGAGCGATAAAGGGGGTAGTGGTAGGTGTGATAGAGGTGAGTGACAGTGGCTAGCGGCAATAGTGGGCGACGACGAGTGGTGGTGAGTTGTGATAGTGGGTGGTGGTGGGCAACAATGGTGGTGGTGGGTGTTGACGATTGACAACGGTGGTAGTGTGATAATGATGATAATGATAATAAATATAAGAATGATATGACGATGATGGTGGGTAGTGGCAGTGGGCGACAGTGGTAGCAACTGGTGGTGGGTGACGATGATGGTGGTGATGGTGATGGGGTAGCAGGGGTGGTAGTAGTGACGAGGGTGGTGGTAGTGGTGATGGTCATAGGGGTGGTGGTGGGACAATGGTGGTAGTGGTAGGGTGACGACAATAATGATGGTGGTGGTAGGTTGACAGCAATGGTGGTGGCGGTGGCAGTGGTGGTGGTGGTGGGGCGGTGGTTGTTGTGGCAGAGGTGGTGATTATTGTGGCAGATGTGGTGGTTGTTGTGGCAAAAGTGGTGGTGGGGTGGTGGCGGTGACAGTGGTAGTGATGATGGTGGTGGCGGTGGTAGGTGTAGTGGGGCGGTGGGTGTGGTGGTGGTGGTGGTAGTAGTAATGATGGTGGTGTGGTGGTGGGGTGACGGGAGTGGTGGTGGCGGCGATGGGGGTGGTTGTTGTTGTGGCAGTGACAGAGGTGGTGGTGGAGGTGGCGGTAAGGGTAGTGGTGATGGTGGTGAGACAGTGGGGGTGATGGTGGCAGTGGTACTGATAGTGGTGGGACGATTTCAAACACTACACTATTTTTTTTTTTTAAAGCACTTATGAGAGAAATTATAAGTCTTAAAAATAATTTTAAAAAGTCATCTCAAACACATTCTTAGCAACTTATTTTCCTTATTAAATTTAGAGTGTTAATATTAACTGTCAGATTAACTTCAAAGTAAAATTTAAAGAGATCTGAACCGTGAAAAATAAAAATTATGTTGTTTATTTTTTGAAATTTAAATTGTATTATAATTTATTATATAGATGTACAAATTTATCAAAATATATATCACTTCTTCTAAAAATGTAATAAGGTACCCCCCAAATTGTGTTGTATTTTTTTTTGTCCAATCGTAATAAGGTTACTCGCCCCCAATTGATTGTTCCAGAGATGTAATGCAATCTCGGAATATTTCTTATACTTTTTTTTCCCCTCTTGCATTCGCTATTTCTTTCTATTGTTTCCTTTTTCATCTTGCTACCATCATGTGCTAGTAGTTCTAGTACTCTTGTAGCATAGCAGAGAGAGAGAGAGAGAGAGAGAGATGGAGAGCTGTTGCGAGATGGTGCCATTCCCTTTGCTAATGACACCAATCGAGTCCAATTACAGGGCATGCACCATCCCATACAGATTCCCATCGGACAATCCCAAGAAACCAACACCCACCGAGCTCTCTTGGATTGATCTCTTCCTCAATTCCATCCCCTCTTTCCGGTATATTTCTTTCTTTTTTTCTCTAGCTATTTGGATCCAAAACCTACCTACCTCTCTGCCTAATTCACGGTTTTTGATTTCATTATGTCTTTCTTTCTTTATGACTTTTGTTTCTTCTTTCCTAAAAATATTATGTTTATATTGTTTGCATTCATTGTGTTTCTTGAATAACAATCCATTATTTGTTCTTTTTGCGGCAGAAAACGGGCCGAGAGTGATGATACCGTTTCTGATGCTCCCATCAGAGCTGACAAGTTTGCTCAAAGGTATCTAATGTAAAATTCTTCTTGTATATTGTAAAATGCCTTACGTAATCTTTCTCCTTTAACATATGCTGTAACCTTGGGTTTTTCTTTTTTCCCTTTCTGCGGGCTATGCTAATATGGATGATTATTATCAGATAGACATCTTGAAATATCATTGACTGATGTACTTGTTGTCAATCTACGGTGCCATTTTGTTGGATTCAAACCTTGACGGTCTTTAGCACAGTCCTTAAGATCAATCCCCTGTGTATTTGTTATCTTTGTGTAAGAGAGGACAGTATTCATCTGGTTGGAGGTTGAGAATTTGAAGTTATTATTAATGTTAACTCTACGGTAGGAAACTAGTTATATAGCAAACAGTGAGCCAATTATGTCATCACATGACAAGCCATATTATCCTTCCCGTACAGAGTGCACTATCTCCAGTAGGTCTCATGTTCAGGTATGATAAACCATCGGTTCACACTGTTTCTACTTATTTGCGAAATTAGAGGCACTTCTGCGTGGTACTAATAAGACTATTTGATTCTTCAGTTTTATAAACTGATGAATTAGTATTGTTAACGTGGTGTTGGAATAAGACTGCCTTATTAATTTGGACTATTGAATTGGCTTTGAGTTAATTTCAAAGAGTTGAGAAGGGATTTGAAGTTTTCAACTGAATTTAAATCAAAGTCCATTCCTAGCCTTATGAAAGTTCCAAAGAACATTAGGAGCAGGCATACCCATCATGACATAGATATTCAAGTAAACCAGTTAAATAATTTTCTTTCCCATCACATAAGTAAAGAAAATAGTATCATTATTGTATTCTATGCTTATAAGTAGAGGACATGAGTAATAGGTTTCATGTGTTATTCTGTGATAGAAAGCTGAAGATGGGATGTGAACTGTAAGTAGTGTTAATCTGAAATTATTAATCTTGGGACGTGCATGGTCACAATAATTAACCTCTTGCATTCAAACTTCATCCTCATCTTCTCAACACTAAGTATATTGTATACATCTGTGCATGGCAAGCTCATGTTATAGGATCCACCTAATGCTTCGAATATAAGCTTGGTGGTAATATGATATACTGGCTTAAGGACTTCTATCATAGTACCCTGAGTCATCTGGGTTTTTAAACATTTAAGGGCATAACCTTTGGCACTATATTAGAATCAATAATCAAAATTTAGCTCTCTACCATGCTCAGGCGATCCTTTTTAAATCCAGACTTCGCCCTATTTTTGAGGAAAGAACTATGCTGGGTAACATTCAGACTCAGTCCATTATTTCGGCTTGGCAGAATGACAATAACTTTGAACTGAACCTAGAATTTCTATTTTGCCATACTTTTAACTGGACTCATATTTTAACCAAGAGGATTACAATTTGGCCCTAGTTTCATGTGTACAGTCCTCAAGACTTTGGAATTGCTCCCCTCTTGTAAAGGAATCGATATTCACTTCCATTTTCCTCCTCAATTTGTTGGTCATAGATTCATAGTTAACCTTTTGACTTTGTTGTTTGTGTGTGCTTTGTCTCTGAAAGGTATGCTGAAATACTGGAGGATTTTAAGAAAGATCCTGAAAGTCACGGTGGGCCACCTGATTGCATTGTGAGTTAAACTCCATCTTTTCCTAAATAGCTTCGTTGACTGTTGCTCTTTTTAAGTAATGGATGGGTTCATATAATCATGAAGAATCTGAGTATGTATTCTTTATCTGGGTTATATTAGCTTCTTTGCCAGCTTCGTGAGCAAGTCCTTAGGGAAGTGGGATTCAAAGATATATTCAAGAAGGTTAAGGTGAGCTGATTTTCATTCATTGCAATCATCAAAGAAGCATCCCAATGATTTTAATTATCAAGGAGATGCTACAAAATATGTGTCATCGACATGGGTGAAATCATAGAGAATATGTCAAACCGACAATCAAACACATTATTGTGTGGAAATAAATTATCCCCAAAAGTGAGGTGGGTTGGTGGGTAAAGGGGGGCGATTACAGCATTGGCCCCTCTCCCTGCTCCCCTCTCTCTCTGTCTCTCTCTCTCCCTGTATTGGGTCCAAACCCCTGGTCATCAGTTTCCACTGTGAGCAGTTTTCATTTGTTTTTCATCTTTCGTTTTCCTGATAAAAACATGAAATCTGGTTGATTGAAGAACCCTTTTTTGTGGACAAATGCATCAGGAAGAAGAAAACACCAAGGCAATATCCTTATTTGAGGATGTAGTTCATCTTAATGATGCTATAGAGGATGATGCCAAGCGTGTAGAGAATCTGATTAGAGGAATATTTGCAGGGAACATATTTGATCTTGGTTCTGCACAGGTATGTCATGCTCTAAGTTAAATAAATTCGGGAGTTAAGATTATTTAGCTTTTAAATTTTTCGATCTGTCATTTGGTGTCCCAGTTGAAGCTTAATTAGGTGCTATCTATCGACATGACATAATTGATATGGTACTATCATTATTATTTTTGTATAGCATCCTTTTTTATTACATTTTCTTCATTCATTGTGATCTCATTGGTAGAATATCGATCATTGGAGACTTATGAACTAGAAGATCTCTGTCAGAGGTGACTTTTTTTGAAGCCTGAATAGATCTTCAATTCATGAAAGTAGATCCTATACAATATCTCCATAGTTAGGTGTGTCACATGTATCAAGGTCTCGGCAGACGTGTTTGTGAATGCATCATAAACGTCAGGGCGTGCTTGTATACCATATTGAAATATTTGGGTGACTCAGATTTGGTTTACATGATTGAGCAATCTCTTCACCTACTTTCAATTGGTTGTGTTGGAGGCCTTTAACCCTCTGATCCCAATGTCTCCAACAGGCCTCACATTTTTATGAAGAATGCAAAGACTAAAGTAATAGGGGGGCCTTGTATCCTTTGAAGTTTTAGAAACAGTTTTGGAATTTTGAGAAATGTCTCTTACAATGATTATTAGGATGTAACATCCTATAATCTTTGTGAAGAGAGATATACCACATCGAAAAATAAGTAAACCGAAGGTTGGTTTATATATTTGAGGGGTTCCACCCATTACGAATTGGTTTTTGGTTGGATGCTCGATCAAGATATTAGAGTTGCACCTTAAGTAGTTGGTGGCCTAAGTGTCTTACCCAGTTATATTTCATGGTCTGTTTATTTGTTTGCTTCGATTTAGCTCCAATCTGCCAGTTTGTTTCAGTTTAGTTGGTTAGCCCACGTGTGGGGCTGAGTCACACGTGAGGAAGGGTGTGAAGAGAGACATCCACATCGAAAAATTATGTAGACACGAGGGTGGGTTTTGGGTTGGATGCTCAAACAATTTGGATCTTCTACAGCCTGTAAATCAAAGAAAAAATGTGGAATGTATTCAAATTAGAACTGTTTCAGCAGCACTTACTTAATGTTTATTGTTTACCATCTTTCTGCAATTTCTTGAAGCTTGCAGAGTTATTCTCAAAGGATGGAATATCCTTTCTCGCTAGTTGTCAAAATCTTGTCTCTCGACCTTGGGTAATTGATGATTTGGACACTTTTATATTAAAATGGGGCAGGAAATCTTGGAAAAAGGCAAGTTCCCCTTGTAATTCATATGATATATGTCTTTTGCATTCAAATGGACTTTACTTCTTTAATACATATTTAAGAAACTGATTGGATATCTTATGTGTTCGTTTTCTGCACTAACCTGCTCATTTGGTTGCCATGACAGGCTGTCATTTTTGTGGATAATTCTGGTGCTGACATAATATTGGGTATATTGCCATTTGCGAGAGAGTTACTCCGCCGTGGGACACAGGTTTTCCATCAGAACCTCTTACTTCCTGTTGTGCAGCTGATTACTATGTTTGAAAACTAAGTTGTCCGGTGGAGTTTTTCCGACTGGAACTCAAGCATTAAATAAGTGGCCATAGCTTTCATTGTTCATTTTTTTTTCTAGTAATGGAAAAATACTCTCATTGTCATAAACTTTCCTAATTCTGCTTTTCTGTGGGTTTTTTAAAGTTGGAACTTCGGTGCAGAGTTAGATGTCTGGAACATATTCTTCTTTCTTTAATGCTGGTTGAATTATGTGGTCATCTTATATCATCTTAAAACGGACCACTTTCAGAGGTCTACTTTTAGTCATCAATGAACAGGAAAGGAGATAAGACTTGTTAATTCAGTTTAATGCTGAGGAATTTTTTGGGAATTTAGTTTTGTATAAACTAAATTTAATGTCTCTGAAGATGCTATGTTGTGTCTGTTTTGCATCAGAAAATGTTTACATGTCAATCCTTTTTAAGAAAACGTTTTCAGAATTTTCTGAATATGTTCCTAATTGGTCTATCTCTACTGCCCATCCATGGGGGTTGAAGCTAAGAAGGTACAGAACAAGGCCTGGCAAACCCCAGCTAAATTATCTATCAACGAAGAGACGTACTGTTTGGGAATGTAATACGACTGGGGCCCAGCTGGATAAGCTTCAAGTGGCCATCCGTTTGGCTCTCTATTGCTTTCTTTTATCCTGAAGAACTTTGCAAACTTCAACCAATTGCAGATGTGGATGCAAAACCCATGTCCTTAACCATACATATTATGGCTCCAGTATCATTTTCTAGATGACTTTTGTGAGCCCAGTGAATCAAAGTGCTTTTTGGCTCCAGAAATAGCCCACAAGTCAACTTAGTCATTTGAGCAATGACCTTGCTTCTTGCTTTTTGGTAGCTGAATATTAAATTGTTGATTTCTTTTATCCAGAAGAACTTTTCAAACTTCAACCAATTGCAGATGTGGATGCAAAAGCCATGTCCTTAACCATACATATTATTGCTTCCATATCATTTCCTAGATGACTATTGTGAGCCCAGTGAATTTAGTCATTGGACCAATGACCTTACTTCATGCTTTTTATTAGCTGAATATTAAATTTTTTGGAGGTCTAATCTCCATCTTTGAGAGTACCACATCAAATGACTCCATAATCTCTCCATTTCTCTTGACCAAAAAAAAAAAAATCTCTTCATTTCTCATAATTCTTTTCAGCTGAGATTGCTCTATGATTATTTCTTCTATATGATTATTGCATCGAGCCTGTTTCAACTTGATACCCTTGTGTTGCAGGTTGTGTTGGTAGCTAATGACTTACCTTCTATCAATGATGTAACTTATCCTGAACTAATTGAGGTTATTTCGAAGGTAGTAGAAAATTATATGTTGATATTTATGATTATTGCCGTTTCTAGATTGAATTTGACATATTACTTGTTAATTTGTCAGTTGAAGGATGAACAAGGGCATCTTGTCGGCGTTGATACTTCCAATCTTCTGATTGCAAACTCTGGCAATGATTTGCCTGTAAGAAGAGGAAACTTCTTGATTCATGTCATGGCTTGAATTTGTCTTTTTAACATCTTAAGAATCACTGCAACATTTTGATTCTCATAGATGTACTATTATGGCCTCATGCAACTTCGTCTTATTGCAGGTTATAGATCTTAGTAGAGTATCACAAGAGCTTGCCTACTTGGCCAGTGATGCAGACTTGGTTATTTTGGAAGGAATGGTGAGTGTTTACTTATGCCAATTATCTTCCATTTGTTTCCCTGTAGCAACATCCACAAGTTGAAGTGAACAAGCCCAATATTCAATTATGAATTTGCCCACTATGTTTTCTGTCCAAAGATGTTTTCTGTGTAAGTGTGAAAAACTGGAAAGAAAAAAAATACTAGTTCATGTTGTTGAAGTGAGTCAGAATAAAGTTGTGATGTTTACCGAAAAAAAAGAGTTGAAATGTTATTTATCTACTTAGCAGGACATAAGACATCAAGAAGGCAACTACATTTGTTTAAATGGTTTTAGAGGAAATCTTCTATCTAGAAGTTTGTGGCTACATCTAATGGTGTTTAGCAGAATATTTGGACTTGTCATATCATTTGCTCACTGGCTTCTCGGCAATAGTTTGAATCTATGAAGCACGGATACTTCAAAATGGGTGAAGTATCAGTATCAGATACCGATACGTCCGGATACTTATCCAATATGACTAGGCCCGGAATGTATCCGTTATTAAAAAAAAATTGAGTTTCGGATACGGACAGGATATGCCCAATATGGTAGGATACACGTATGAGGATACAATAGGGTTTAATGTGTATTTTAAAAAAAAATTAGGGGCACCGAAGCAAAATACTCTTTTGGACTTATTTGCAAAAAAAAAAGGGAGGGGGGGCGGGGAAACCCTTAAAACATCTGAGAGAGAGATCGCATCTCTCCTTCCTTGTGTTCACTCCACCGTTCCAAGCAATGCCTTACTACTCCTTTATGTGACTATGAAACTTCAAAAGTCTGAAAAAGCTTCGTCGCTTGAGTCGAGATTCGAGACTGTGCACTGTGAAGCTTCGACAACTGATTCAAACTACTGTCTGGGTTTGAGACTACTGAATTTTAGGGTTTTGATTCTGCCTTTTCTGATAAAGCTCTTTCTCGCTCAATCTACTGTCCAGGTTTGATTAGGGCACTAATTCTCTCTCCTATCTCTCTACATCTTCCTTTTCCTTTGTACCCATTACTAAGGCTTACATATCTCCTCTTTTGCAACTAGGGTTTCTGGAACAAACCTAGAATTAGGATTTACAATTAAGGCTTCTTTGCACTTTGCTCTTGGGGCTTCTCAATTAGAGATTTATTATGTTTTGTTGTTTATCATATATAAATTAGGAACTAATGAAAAATTGAATTAGGAACTTGTTATATATCTATGATAGATGTGTGATTCACTTGATACTTTATAAATTATAATTAGTACATTAAATATAATAGTGATAATTGAGGGTCATTCCTATTTACGAGACTTATAAGGCTTAAAGTCCGAGCCTTAAACATATGTGTCATTTAGTCCTATATTAGTAATCTTATTTGATAGTTAAGTCCATTCTGAGTTTTTATTTTTCTTTTTTTATTACTAAAACACCCTTATTAGGTTGTTTTAACGTTAAAAGGAGTTTCCAAATTGATTTGGAGATCATAATTCCATAACTGATGGCAGATTTTATATCTTCCCAATCTCAGATTTGAAATTCAAAAAAATCGAACTGTTCTCCTTCACTTCTTCTTCTTCATACAATTCTGTCTGTATCTAACCCTTCATTTGTTATCGTTCTAAGCTATCATCACATCTATTCCCATCAATTAATCTTCAACCTCCCTTTGTCCCCTATGATGGTCGGATGACGATGCCGTTCTCCGACAGCGCCATCTGTTTTTTCGCCTCCTTATCGTATAGATGTCAGACGACTCCCATGTTGAGTATATACGACCCAATTGGGCTCACCACAGAGCTGAAATTATAAAGTTTGGAGTAGTATTTTAGTCCAAAAAGCTCAGATATGATGGTGGAAAGCAATGGTCATTGTGCAAAGCAAAAATCAATTATTACTGAAGTGATGTAGAGAAAATTTGGGACATCAAAGGCTATTAGAAGGTGACCAACACGAGAGAATAAGGGTCATTGTGAGCATCAATGGCCAAGGGAATTGGTATCTGGTTAAGAAGATTTCGGAGATGAAACCAGCGACTACTCTTCGGTGATGGGATTTTTAAATGTTACTATTTTTTATTTTAAATGTTATTGTTTTGGTTTTAAATTATAATGGTTTTTTGTTTTAAATTATAGTGTTTTGGTACTATGTTACTAAATCGTGTTATTGTTTTGAGACCCAGGTATTAGTTATCATGTTACTAATTTCAATTGATTCTGATTTATCTAAATCATGTTATTGTTTTTTAGTATGTGATGTTACTAAAAAATGCTCGTAATATATGGATGGTAGTATATAATATTACTGACCAGTTGGCATTACTTCATGATGTTACTGTTTTTCCTAATTGATGAAAGGAGGATGAGGTATACTTGTGTTACTATTTCATGTTACTGAAATGAGGAATATAAATGGTAGTATATAATATTATTGACCTGTTGGTGTTACTTCATGATGTTACTGTTTTTCCTAATTGATGAAAGGAGGATGAGGTATACTTGTGTTACTATTTCATGTTACTGAAATGAGGGGCATAGATGGTAGTATATAATGTTATTGACCTGTTGGTGTTACTTCATGATATTACTGTTTTTCCTAATTGATAAAAGGAGGATGAGGTACACTTGTGTTACTATATCATGTTACTGAAATGAAAGATATGAATGGTAGTATATAATGTTACTGTTCATTTTTACTGTCTTTGATTTTAAATGTTACTATTTTTTGTCACTATTATGTTCATGTTACTGTTTTATATTATTGTTCAATGTTATTGATTTATGTTACTATTCAATGTTACTTTCTTATGTTACTGTTAATTATGTTAAAACACATATATTTATATATAATATGAGAGAGAGAATATATAATTTAGGAGTTTTTAGTTTTTAAATCTATTTTAATTTGATGTAACTACTGTATTTTGGACAATAGAAATCGAAATGGATTTAAACCCAAACAAAGTTTTTGAGTTGACTTTTTGTCAAAGTTTGAGTTGACTTTTTGTCAAATTAGTCTAAAAAAGTGGATCAAACCCCCATATTTCCCAATATAATAATAATAATTTTAAAAAAATATAATATTGTATAAGTATCGTGGTCGTATCCGTATTATGTTTTTTTAGATTTTGTCGTATTCGTATCGTATCTGTATCTGTGTTTTATAGGTTAGAATTAAGAATATGGAGATTTTGTTCTTATGCTTTGTGAATTTCTTTTTCTTAGAAACTGATATCTAGGAAGTTTGATTGGAAACTTGTTAAAATTTTTAAGAAGACTTCAGTGAATAACATTTTCTGTGTTTTTTTTCTTGTGACATATCACAAGAGTATGCAGAAGATTGCAAAACAATTTTCAATAGAACGGTCATTTTGGGATTGTGAAAAAAGAAGAAAAACTGAAGGAAGAAGGTTGCAAAACATTTTAATTGAAACTCCATTTTCTGTTCAATCAAATGGTGTTTAGGATGTTGGCAAACCGGTTGTAATTTTTCCCATGCAGTTTTCAACTTTGAAGCATTGTTTCTCTCTGTCTCCCATTTCATTTGAAACCCCTTCTTTTAGTTTTTAGGGGCTCATGAATCATGAGACATAACAAAAGGGCAACATGAGAGGAAAGGGAAGTAATTAAGGAGAACTGTACAATTTGAAATAGCTGCAGATTCAAGATTTCTTATTAGTTAGTGTTTCCTGTGCAATCGAATGGGGTTGGCAAATCTCTTGAATTTAAGGTTTCCTACAATTTTTTTTCCAAGCTTCATGAAAGTATTGTTTCTCCTTAGGATAGCTGGTTAATTAAAATCCCTTGCTCCCCATAATTTTTCGTGCCACTGTTCCTTGTTGCAGTTTCCATGTCTTTCATTTATTCTTCATGTACTAGTAATGGTGTTACTCTACCTCTCAAAAGCTGGGCTGCCTATATTATGGCTGCATTGATCAACAAAGGTGAACTTAGTGGCAAGTTTGAAACAAGGAATATCTGGTGGCTTATTACATTCCTGTGCACAGATTTTGGGAATTGATGTATTCATTCTTGGAAAGTGGGGTGATTGGAAAGTAAGAATAAGATAACAATAACATGTAGATTTGTGTCTACTATGGTTTTTAGGTTTTAATTTAGCTGTAAGCATCTAGAATGGAAACCAAAAAAAAATTGTTTTGGAATTTCGATTATGACATCCCGATACATTCTGAAACATGAGAATTTTGATTATTGATCCCTGATTCACTTTTGGTTCCTATAGTTTTGGGTGTTTGATTGGAAACAATACGGAGTTAGATCATTGCCTACAATAAATAAGAAAATTTCGGTGTAATTTTCAACTATTTGTGTTGGGGATTGTCAAAATCACTTATAATTTGTTAGTTCATGCATTACCTATGTAATGGCCTTCATGTCTGTTTGTCAGGGCCGTGGAATAGAGACAAATCTCTATGCTCAATTAAAATGCGATTCACTCAAGATTGGGATGGTAACACTTAACTGACATTAATCATGTTTCCTTTTCCAAAGGCATTGCTTGATTAGTGTCTATATTAATTCATTTTGTTTTGTTCTGTCTCCCCCCCCCCCTCCCCCCGGCCTCTCTTTTCCGCCTCTTCCTACAGGTGAAGCACCCAGAGGTTGCTCAGTTCCTAGGAGGAAGACTGTATGACTGTGTCTTCAAGTACAATGAAATGTTGAGTTAAAAATATATTCTAGTCGGTATCAATGACCTAATTGTTTGCATTTGAGCGTATTAACAGGTATAGAATGAGGTGCTAAGTAATTGTGGAGCTATCTGTACAAATTGCAAAAATAGTTGAAATTGCAGTTTTCCTTCATCAAATGCAATTTGAATTTTTGATGGGCAAACAGTAGAGTTTTTCCTTATGCACGTATGGGGATGTGTGCTTTGTCATTCTTCAATTCAGAACTGTTTACTTGTTTTAGCTCAGGTGGTTTCAATATTGAGCAGGAACTTCTCGCAGTTTTCTTCATTGTAATCTGAGCTTAGTATGTTTCGTAGTTTCCTGTGTAATTGGTGCAGGATTGTGTAATACTAGACTATTAAGCTTCATTATCCGATAAAAAGCAACAGTATGAGCTTGTTGAAGGTTCAAGCAATGATACAGAAAAAAGGAAACAAAAAATGACAGGAACTCGGGCTGTTTGGTAACTGCTTTCGTCTTGTGTTTTGTGTTTTTGTTTTCAATTTTTGTCAAAAATGAAAACAAAAATATGTTTGGGTACTATTTTTATTTTTGTTTTATATTAGTTGTTTGGAAACAAAGACAAAAAAATGGGAACAAAAAAAAGATGTTTCAAAAAACACAAAAACAGAGACAACACGCCCAAAAAGGGTGGGGAATTAATGAGATCCGGACTACGACCCCTCTTAACAGCAAAACAAGATTTTTTTTTGTTGAAGTATAAGAACTCATTTTATCCCTCTCCTCCCGTCACTTCTCTCTCTGTCTCTCTCCTTTTTCTGTATCAGACCACCAGTTCTCTCCTCTCTCCCTCCTATCTCCTTTATCTGTATCATTTCTTTGTATCAGAGCAACAAACGAATCACTGGCCTGTTACGCACCTCCATCGCTGCCTCCGCCTCCGCCTCCGCCTTCATCGCTGTATCAGACTACCATAAACGTCTCCGCCTCCATTAATGTATTAGACCTCCATAAACACCTCCACCTCCATCGTTGTATCAGACCACCATAAAAACCCAAAAGATATATGCATATATATGCACAGATCTACGTGTGTGTGTGTGTGTGTGTGTGTGTGTGTGTGTGTGTGTTGTGTGTATTGTGTTCAGTATGCATTGCATTTGAGATTGATTGTCATTTGGTATTAATTGAATTGTTATTTAGAATTGTTGAATTGCCATTGATTTTTGGAATTAAATTGTCATTTGAAATTGATTGAATTGCTATTTGGGATTGTTGAATTGTCATTTGGGATTGAATTTCCAAATAGATACTAAACATATTTAGGATAAAATTTGAAGTAGTTACCAAACATATTTTTTGTTTTTATTCTCATAATTTGATAAACAAAAATGACTCTCAAACATGTTTTATGTTTCAGTATTTATCACAAAACAAAGATAAAAATTATCTTTGTTTTTAATTTTTTAAAGACGCGAAAATAAAAATGTTACTAAACGACCCCTCAGATTGCTAAGAAGCCATCTTGTTGACACTACAGTCCATGTTTTCCCATTGTTTCCTTCACCCTTGTGTACCTACATTCTCCCCATTTTGTGACCCTGTAGTTCTTCACAATGATGTTATCCAAGCCATTTGATGTCCTATATCTAACAGTTGCAACACCACGATCAACCTCTGCTCCACATGATTCAAACAGATCGATGAGTTTTCCCACCCAGTCAAATCATCCGGTGAACAACCCCGGACCAGAAGATAATGGGACTTCCGAACGAGGAACAGAGATTTGGAAAGGGCGCTCACAGCCATTCCACATAACAGGGTGGGGAAGTGTAATTCGATCGTCTCTGACAAAAGGGATTTCATTCTATCATAGGTAAGAGGACAAGATGAGCAAATCCAGTGAATTCTATCATAGGTAAGGGATCATCACCCACCTCACTAGGATTTAATCTAATTGTGGCAGCTACTAAAGCCCCACAAAAAAATATTAATTACATGTTATCGGAATTGATGATTTTAAGAAATCAGATGGAAAAAGAATATTAGAAGAAAATAATTCAAAAGCATTAGCCTTTACACTGGCAACTCAACTGGACTCAGAAGGTGGGAGGCATCACTATCTCTGCAGCTTCCCAATGGAGTGTAGATATATTGAGACAGAAACAACGCTGTAAATAAAGACAAGGCGTAACTTTGGTTCAGATATAAGGAATGGATGGGTAGTCCAAAACATGACATAGCTAGACGGTACTTACGTGGAGCCAAGGAAGAAGGCAAGGGAGAGATGAAATCCAAATAGAAACACAGAAACAACAGCGGTCAGCAGCATTGCCACTGAAGTAGAATACACCTGCAAAACGTTTGGCAGCTAATAAGATACTAATCAGATGCTTTACACATCATAAGCACACATTTGATATGTTAAAGAAGAATCAAACAACAAAGTCATTATCTTTGAAGATGACGAAACACTGGTTCAGGAGACCTCCGAGTTTTAGACGGCTGGCAGAAGCAGTGATATATAACTGAATACCCATGTCAATGTCTTTTTTACTGATTTTAATACATGAATAACTAATTAAGTAGCCAGCAAGTGAACAAGAACATGGTTTTTTTATTCTGGTGTGAACAAGGATCAAAATTTCATTTCGTTTCCACAAAACAAATGAAATGTTTGGAACGGATACCAATCAATATTTCAATATCGAAATTAGTATGTTTCGAGGTGCTTCAATATATTTTGGAATGTTTCGGAAACGAATTTCTAAATTTTCTTTGTTTCAGAAGCATTTCAATAATATTTCAGTTTCAAACTGACTAAAATTATGCGCTGTAACAAAATTTTGATCCTTGTGTGTAGTGAGACAGAAATATAGACCGACAAAGATTTGACCAGGCAACCAAAAAGATTTTCCACCATCATACTCTTTGAAGTAACAAAAAAATAATTATTTATAACAACAATCGTGGACAAAACAAAACGATAGGTGAAGTAGAACCATGCAGTGTTGGAGTTGCAAGTCAAATGCAGATCAAGCAAACTAGAAAGATTTGTAAGATCGCATTAAGAATTTGAAGCTATAATGTGCACCTCCAATAATTGTGCCACTTGGTGGCTATATTCACTCAAGTTCAATACAGTCAGAGAAGAAACAAGTTAAAAAAATAATTCCCATGCTGATCCAGCAATAGTAGAAATACAAATATATTTTGCCGGTCTTACCTTCACAATATTGTCAGCATACTTCATGACCATTGATACAGCAAGCCCGCTGCATACCCAACAAATTATGTGAAGATAGGGAAAGGTCCAGACAAATTTATATGCACATTTAAAGAATAGGTACACTTAAGGAAGAGAACAAACATAGATTAGTTTTTTTAACTAAGAACAAACATTCTGCCACTAACATCAATCCAGAAAGGTCAAAGAAGAAACAAAATACCTTAACGCATGGTTGAGAATCATGAGAACTGTAATTAATGAGTATCCATGGAAGAAACCCCTGAAAAAGGGGAAGATTGACTTGCAATGAGATGAAACATCTTGATGCCATTACAACCAAAATGTACTTCATAAGAAGTTATAATGCGTGCAATTTTTACAAATCTTGTACTGAACCTGCTCTACTAGCTGGATAAGTAATGCAAAAAAGGTGAAACAAGGAATCCTACTTAAAGAGAAAAAAAATTATTGTTTAACTTATAGGAATGGACCACATTTTAAATACTGCTATTTTCTTAGATTAAAGGTTTCGACTTTTGAATAATAAAGCATTTGAGTCCAGCATACACTGATGGAAATCAATAGAGAAATTTATGTATTGAGAAGAAAAAAAAAGCTCAAATCCAACTAATAAGGATCCCAACTGACACGCAAACGATTGCATTGAACATTTCTTTCATAATGCTGTAACAACCATATAAGCTGTAGGAATCTCTTAAGTTTGATACTAGGCATGCTGGCCAAACTAGACCTTCTAGAAATCATCGTAGACAACCGTAGGAATACAAATAGAAGGGGAAAGCAATCTCAAATTACTTGTTCATGACAGCATCAAAGTCTTGAATAACTATTGCAATAGCATTGAAGCCCATCCCACAGACATACAACCAGAAGTTCTGTACATTTATGTTCCTTGAAGGCCGTCTTTTAATTATAGCCTGCAGAATGCAGAAGCAACCTCACAAATAATTCACAATTTCCTGCGAGGTGGCAACCAAGATCCTCTCAAGGGAATGTTAACAGATTGTTAGCTTCCCAAAATCAACGAAATCCAGATAAAATTATATTGGCTCTTGAACACCTCTGAGCACTAAATTATGCTTTTACTCTGAACAGTTCCAAACCACTAAACAGCAGAATACATGCCAAAGCATTTACCTCGGTGTACACTCCTGCAAAACCGCTTAGAAGTGCCATGACCTGCAAAGTAAAACTGACCATCACATTGAGAAGTATAATCTCTGGGAAGAGTCAATTCTTAAGTTTTTAAACTTAATAGACAGCCTCAGAAGCTCAAAACTTACAATGGCCATTACCCAACCTTGGAAAGGAGTCTGAAGGACATGATCAGAACTGCACAAACAAGGTCATTGTGCAAGAATGAGCATTAAGCACAAATGAAACCCTTAAAAAAATTAACTTAGAAAGTGAATGACAATGTTCATCTTGTCTCGTACACAGTTAGATAAATGGAAGAAAAAAATAAATTATGGGAATCTCCACAGGGTTATTGCTAGGTGTAAGAAGGTCATTCATCATTTGACTGCAAGCTGGGCTGTAAGAGGTCATGGGTAGGTGTAAGAAATTTTCAAGGTCCATAAAACAAATAGCCCTCACGAAACCCACAAGAAACTAAAGCATCAATCTAAACACCAATTGGACATGAGTGGAGAGGCCTACAAGACCAATTTACTAGCTTGAGAGGAGTTATTTTACAAATATGGGACAGGTTTTACTACTTCCCACACGTGCGGCTCCCATTCACACGCTGAAAGGTAAACAGAAGAATCAGAATACATACATAGGCATAAGAGGTACACCTTACCTACTGCATAAACAAAAGGAGAATTGATTACCAAATCAATGAAATTAAGTCTTGTTCAAACCCCCCAAGCTTAGCTGTAAACCATGTTACAGGAATCCAACCCTAAATCAACTGGAAATGAGTGTGGAGGCTTTTCAACCATATAAACCAACCTTGAGGGGACCCTAGTCCTTCGATGTGGGATACAAGCTCTCTTCAGATAATAGATCTCGTGTCATATCAATAAATTAACACCTCCCAAACTAGTAACATGTGGTCCTCTTTTTCATCATCAAACAAATGGTTTTTGGGTTAGATGCTTTAACATAGAATCAGAGATGGCCCTTAAGTAATCAGTGGACCAAGTTTATTACCCATTTGCATTTCTCTGTATATTTGTCTGCTCGTTTCGGTTTCGTTGTAAGCCCACAGTGAGTTTGGATCACACGTGAGGAAGGGAATGAAGAGCTTGTATCCTACATTGAGTCATCGACATATTAGGGCTACCAAAGTTGGTTTATATGTTTAAAGGTTTTTCCAACCCATTGCCAATTGAATTTGGGCTGAATGCTCCACCAACGACAATGCACCTTAGACAAACCCTAAATCAATAAAATTTGGAACACCACAAAATGTAATTAAAGAGATGGTCATGATCACTCTTACGAAGAATTTAGTTGTGCTGTGGTGCACCCTGCACACAATAGGATGAAAGCAGCCCATTGAGTTTCGCTTAACCTGAAAGAAAATCGTTAGAGGACAATGCATGATAAGCATCTTGTTTGGTTGAGTGTTTCTGCCTGAGTAAGTAATGATATTCACTAAAGATTGTTGTTTGACATCAAAAGAGTAGCGAACTTCGTTGTCCACTGTTGAATTAACCACATAATAAGATAGCTCTGCCCATGCCTTGATTCATGCACTTTAAACCACCAACTATGGTCAAATAAATTCTTAGAGGGCTCTCTACTATTCAAACTTCAATGCACAATGTGGATATCCCCAAACAAATAGTGGAATCACTTACTTTTTCTTGAGAATAATTCGATATAACACTCCTGTGCTGATAATGTTCAGGTTTTTCAGTATCTGGTACCCGGGAGCATCCACATATGCAAAGATGTAATACTGCACATACAGGCAAGTTTAAGAAAAGATGAAGGCTAGAGCTAACTACCTATGACAAGAACAAGAAAGAATTCAAACCTACCTGAAGTAAATTCTTGACAAGATAAAGTGCTGCAGGAATAGGGTAAACACTAACTTCATCGAATGTTGTACTCAACCTAACAGTAACAGAGCACATATAAGAATGAGACAGAAAATATCACATTTACTTGATCTTAAGGATTGTAAAATAAGTAAAAAAATAAAATTTGAGCAAGGTTTTAGAAGCGTAAACTCTTTCAAAGAAGCAGGATATAATAACTAGTCACTAGCTGATAGAGGAATATCCTAGATTAGTAATAAGTACAACCTAAAACGGTAAATGTTCTTTTGGTGGCTTCTTTCAAAGTTCAGAAAAAAGTATGGAGAACGTGACATGAAAAAATACTGAAAGGATCATATTTGTTATTGACTAATTTCGTGAAGTCTTTTTGCAAATCTCAACCTATTACATTGGTCATGATGCTGCAAAGTTGAGAATCCGAACGCATCAATAGAAGGGAGCAGATTGTGCTTCAAGCAACATCAAGAGATTCTCCTTATGCACCTTCTCGCTTAGGACAAAGGTAATGACCTAGAGATCTTAGCACCCTTGGTTTAATTTATTAGATTTAGGTTGATTAGGTAAAATAAATTTGGTAATTGATCCGGTAATGACTCCTAGGTGTTTTTCAAAGTAAAATTTGTTTAAATCTTAATTTTGTTTTGAAAATATAGATTTGAGTCATTAATCGGACACCACCTGAACAACTCCCTTTAGTGCTCAATGAAAAAAAAATTTGCTTATTTTCTGTCTTCAAAACCAGTAGAAACTGCCCTATATTCGCTAGTCTTTACTAAAACGGTCTCTGATGGGGATAAAATGGGGAAAGGTTGAACCACTTGAGCAGTCTTGAGACGACTCAAGTAGTCCCTGCTTTACTGTCTTGGTTTGAATTCTTATTTCATTCACTGTCCTCCCACTACTCGAGCGGTGGTTCGTAAATTTTAGTTTACTTGATCCCCAAGACAAACTCTATTCCGAGCCTAAGCTAGGGTATCTTTCATGTGATCTTATTTCTTACCTCTAAATCTTGATAGATCATTGAGCAAGCCTCTTGAGAGCAATTTCTGCATATCTAAAACCTTGAGAGCTTATGAGCAATCTTAGATCCATAAATCCAAAGACTAAAGCCCTTTTGTGATACCTATTCAACCTCACACCTTGAAGAAGAAGAACTTGTTGGTTCTATCAAACCCACTTGAAGAGTGTGCATCCCGAGATTCCAGGGTGCGTCCTTTGAGTGTTCGAGGCCTAAACAAACTATGCAGTGGGGAGTTCAAGTAATGCTATTCAAGATATCGGTGGGTGTATCTAGTGGAGAGATCTATTGAAGAAAATGTGTCTAACCATGATATTGGTGAAGGTGTAAGATTCGAGTACCTGTAGATTGATTGTGGGATACTGACTTAGGCTTTGGTGAACCCTGAGAGGTTCCCCACAGTTTTTTCCGAAAAGAGTTTTCGCGTCAACAAATTACTTGTGTTATTTATTACTTTATTGTACACATCTATGATTTGTAACACACATGGACACTGTATGTTTGTTGATATGATTGATTGAGCATTTTATCATACATAGTGGTTTGGTAGTGGGTTGATTGACTTGGATGGGATCGCCGTGAGTTATAGAGTGTTACTCAATAAAATTGACAAATTCATTACACCAATTATAATGGGTTTTATGGGTTGTTCTTGTTGAAAGGGTTCTCAATTGTTAATTGATTAATTAATTTGAGAAAAAGGTAACTATGGTATTTTACGTTATAATTTGGTGTTTGTTCAATCGAAATTGAAATTAACCTATTTACCCCCCCCCCCCCCCCCCCCCCAAGATAATGTCTAATCCCACGTGTGTAATCATGAAAGACAATCCATTCCGCACAAGGGTTACGATTATCGTTATAAATACAATTGAGAATGAGGACGCATTAATGACTTCCTTTACTTGGTATATGTCTACACATGGAGCCAAGTAGAACATAAACTTCAATGAGGAGACTACATCATTACCATATAAATATCAAACATTAGTACCCCTTCAAAGGCTCCAAGGCATGCGTCCAATACTTCTTATAGATATCCATAATCTCCAACGAATGTTTCAAATTCAAACAAGCATTCAGGTAGAACATTGAGGTATTTGGGGTCTTACCTAAAGAGGATAAAGTGGACAATGCTGATAGTAAATTGTACCAAATTTGTGTACCAACTCCCAATTCAATTTCCCATGGAACATATTTGTCATTCCTTCCCTTATGCCTTATGAACTACTTTATTACTAAGTAGTAGTTCACTTTCTTATCCTTCCCTCAGACGAATCATATCTTCTCATAATTTTTCGCACCAACTTGTCGTCATAGTGCATCATATCTTATTTGTGTTCATGTTTCACGTACATTTAGGAGGCTTTGAGAGAGAGTGAGACAGAGAGAATTCAAAATAGAATGAGAAATAGCACAAGAAGACACGAAAACATGAGAGGTAGTCCATCCATCACCCAAAAACTGAAGACCATGAAAGCAAAACCCCCATCTCCAAAAAAAAACGCAAAAACAAGTGGAGTTTTTTTGCAATGGCAATTGAAATTACCCTAAGATCGGATTCAGACAAGATACAACTTCTATCTTGAAAAAAAATCTACGTTATAACTAAGGAAATTGAGTCTAAATTCGTCGCTATTTGAATAATTGTCAATTATCCTACAATGAAGGTCCGTTGGGCCCTGCATGATGGCAACATATACTTTGTCCGTATTGACCTCAGGGTGCATATAAATCATTAAATTGCTACACTGCTAATGGATAAAAATGTAATGTCTTGAAGGCTATAGAGACAAAAAAAAACTCTGCATACACAACATATAGATAAAAAGAGCAATATAGACAAAGCATACTCTGCATACACAACTTTGGCAACTCATGTAATTTGCAGCAATGCCACTCAGCCCACTCCCACCTAGGTGAGGGAATTCTGGTGAATGATCTTTGTGGGAATAGCGTTATTCTGTTAATTGTTATTCCCCACATGCAGAGTAAAAAAAACAAAAAAATGGGAAAATAGAATGAAGAAACCTGTTATCTTCAGTGACACCCTCATGTCTCCAGATTCTTGCCAAGGCAGCAAGTGATAGTGCACATTTCAAAGCCTCTACCTAAATTCAAGAGACGGAGACTGAATATTAACTCTGAAATGTAATCATATAAAACCTTAACCACACTTAAAATTTGTGCATGCTGTGTAGCTGCCACTCAGTGTCATCATGCTCATCATTCATGTCAAGTTGAGAATATTATTTCCTCACCAAAAAATTTGCAGTGGTAACACTATACTCGTACTTTCCAGCTCTCTTGGACCAAACAATAAGTATTGCTTGTGAACTCGTAAGAACAGTCAGTGCAAGTGTAACGATTGACCTATAGCAATCGAAAAAAATAGAAAAAAACAATGAGAATCTTCTCTTTAATTGGTTTCATTTGAATGCAGAATGATACCATTAGAATTGAAAGACTAGTCATACTTGCGCTTCCACTTAGATCGGTCACTTGGGCTTCCACTTGCAGGAACTGCAAAATGAATAACAAGTATGAGGAGGAGACAAATGCATATTGGTCCATGATGCCCTCATTAATATCAGGATTACACAAAGGGTGCTGCATGAGTTCAAAGTGAGCTTTCAATAAAATCATACCACCTGAAAGAGCTTTTCCAGGTAAGCTCTCTATATCGTCGCCAACAGCATCCCCATCTTTATCCTGCAAGTTGGATATATCAATGGAAATATGAGGAGCCAGTTGACTGCAATTGAAGTAATTTCAAGCATTCAAAAGCAGAAATGGTACAATTATACAAACTACTACAAATCAATACGTGCAGCTAAGTTTAGTTCATCAATGCATAAAGGACATGATAGACGACAAGAAGTAAAATGAGAAACAGAAAGATTTTAAAACATGGGGAAATTTGCACACGATTCCAACAAGAAACGCATGGAATGTGTTGGGTTTCTACTTGAATTAAAAAAAAAAAAAACTAGAACGACATCTTGAATACCGATATGAGGCTTCACATAATCGAACTGAATACTCGCCCAGCTAAGTGACACGATTGGCAGCTCATCATAATGTCATATTTACTCGGGGTTTTGGGTGGGGGGGGGGGGGGGGGGGGGGGATGTTATTGTAGGTAGACTGAAAGGTAAAGACCAAAATAGAACCTGATCTTTGATTCTTCGATACTCCATTTGTGAATCAGCAAATCTCTGTGTGTGTGTGTGTGAGAGAGAGAGAGAGGGGGGGTTCGCGAGATCTGAAAGACAGGGAGTGGTTCGAAATACGAACTATGTAAATATATTGGGTTATTGAGTGGAGAGATACTACCCGGATGGCTGAGTCGATTGGATCACTGGACCATCAGCAGAGGAGGAAGAAGAAGAAGGAACTACAGTCTACACACACAGTGGGAATAGTTTGGTGTGTTTGGGAAGCGGGTTCCCTTTGATTACGCATCCATTTCGACTTCGCCCCACTTGTGCTTAACCTAGCTACCCTTTTTAGCGCCTAATTCATATTGATGTCTATAAAAAATAAAGAATCTCACTTCATACCCCAAAAGATTTAAGTTTTTTTATTTTTGTACATTCAAAAAAATGTAATAAATCTAAATATAATTAGATATGTAAATACTCAACACCTATCTATATAATAAAATAGTTAGATTATTTAATTCCTTCATAAATTCTAAGACTTTTTTCTCTCTTATAACCCCCTCCCTCTTTATCGCATACTATCTGATACTCATACAGCTCACACGTCTCTCTTAATCAGTTTTCTCTCCCTCTTACGTACTGTGACGACCAGTATAAAAATTAATCGATAACACATTAATTAGGTCGTTAATTATGCTTCTATATAATTAAAGATTATTTTTAGAAATTTCAAATAAACAAATGGACTTTAAATATAGCTTTTTTATGTGAAAACGAATCGAATGACTATAATATAGGTAATATTTCGTATTGAAATAAAAATACTATAATATTTGAATGATATAATAGACGAATAATATATATGTAATTTGTGGTATATCTATATAAATATCTATCTCCGTTAGCTCTTTATCTCTCTCACATACTGTGGCGATCAGTATAAAAATTAATCGTTAATACATTAATTAGGTCGTTAATTATGATTCTATATAATTAAGAATTATTTTTAGAATTTTCAAATAAATAAATGGACCTTAAATACATATTTTTTGCGTGAAAACGAGACGAATGATTATCATATAGGTCATATTTCACAGTGAAATAAAAATAGTATAATATTAAAATGGTATAATAGGTGAATTACATATATATATAAAATAAGGAAGTTACAATTGTTTGTCACGAGCTTTTCGCGCTCAAATTATTTTAAGATTATTAATCAAACGATTGAAACTCCGCCTCCAAAAAAATTACAAGAATTCTTTCATTTTACTCGATTATTGGTTCAAAGTGATTATGATTAAGATTCGAATTGAGATGAATTTGATTGTCGAGTATAAAGTATATATTATTGCTTAAACTTAACTTTGCTTGAATTTTTTGAGTATTCAAGTTGAAATCAAATTGAAATTGATTGTAAAAATAATAAAGAATAATTAAATTAAAAAAAAAATGGTGTCATTGTAAACGGGAATAGATAATAATTAATTTGTAGATTTAAGATAGAAGTGTTAATTGAGTCTAACTTAAATTCAATTCTCGATTTGACTTAATTATAATTAGGAAAAATTTCAACCACACCCCTCTAGTTTATCATATCTTCAAGGACACTCTCTCTATTTTTTGAATCTTCACTGACATCTCTTGTCAGATTAAAAATGTTAACTATAATGCAATTTTACTAAATTGTCAATGATATTTTGAGGACAAACTTCATCCATTCCTCTTTTAGATAAGTATATATTAAATGAGACCCCTTTTATTTTATAATATTTTTTTATGTATTAAAATTCGAGTAAAAATTATATTTTTTTACGTATTAAAATTCGAATAAAAATTATATTTTTTTACGTATTAAAATTTGAGCTGATAAAAATTCTATTTGAGCCAATTAAAATTTATTTTTAGTCAATTCAAATCAAATTTTAATCAACTCACATTACATTTTAATCGGCCCAAAATTTAATACATAAAAAAATATAAATTTTAATTGACTCAAATTTTAATGAATTGAATTTTAATAAGTAAAAAATATAAATTTTAATTGACTCGAAAACGGATTTTAATTAGCGCTAACAACTCGGGTATGCTCAAATCGACTTGAATTTTAATACGTAAAAAATAAATTTTCATAGGCTTGAATTTTAAAAAGTAAAAAAAAAATTAATCAGCTCGAATTAAATTTTAATATGTAGAAAAATAAAATTTAATCAACTCGAATTTTAATATGTAAAAAAATAAATTTAAATCAGTTTGAATTTTAATAAAATTTTATGTAGAAATATTATTTTGGAGTTTATGTAGGGGTATTTTTGGTATTTTAGATTAATATTTTTTTATTGAAAATGGTGGTTTAGTGGCAGCGTATGTTAGTGATGTTTAAATATAAACTAGAATGAGTGTCAGTGATGTTTTTGATAATAGATGGAGTGTCGTTGAAGATATAATAAATTAAAAGGGGTGTGATTGAATGAAGTTCTATTATAAACAAAAAAAAATCTAGATCAATAATTAAAATAAAATTAATTATTCAATACATAATTTTATTACTTAATTTAATTATAAATACAATTTAAAATTTTTTGTCAAAAGATTATAACTTAAATGGTTAATTGTATTAAATGTCCCTAAAGTATGAGGTTTATCTCATTTTGGTCTATAATATTTTAATTGCATCATTTTAATCCATAAAAATATTGAATATATCTCTATGTGACCTCTCAAGTAAACAATGCCTAGATTGTTAATAATTTTTGATGATAAATTTGTCACTTAATATCTAAATATGAGCAAAACAATAATTTAGATAATTCTTGACTAAATTTATATCCAAATTTTGGTCAAAGAACTACTCAAATTACACAGTTTTGATTATTAGTTATCCAAATTTTGATCAGGAGTTACTCATATTACACATTTTTGGTCAAGAACTATCGAAATTTAAGTATCATGTGATAATTTTTTTTTTCAAAAACAGTTAGTAATTTAGATGTCGTTTGCTTGAGGGATCACGTAACAATATATTAAATATTTTACGAATTAAAATGATACAATTAAAATAAGATAAATTCTATATTTTAGAGATAACCTTAACTTAAATATATTGAGGTGCAAGAGATGTGGTGGTGATAAAAATACTGTTGATATTATACAATTCAAAATGTTGGTTGCGGTGTCGGCAATCGGCATAGAAAGCGAGAGCGGATCCGAAAAAATATACAAGCGAAGCGACAGATGGCTTGGCTGGGTAACATGACGCAAAAGCCGTCCGTCCTTCCCCACGGCCCCCACCAAGCCAAATTAATTTTAATTCTTCTCCACGTCACATTTATTAAATCCTTGTGGTATTATAACAGTAATAAAATTATTTATAACAGTGATATGATATTTTATATATATATGAACTATGTGTGAAATTAAAATTGTATTTAGTTATAAATCAATCTAAAATAAAATAATTTGACGTGTGATAAAAATATATAGAGATAAAATTTAAATTTTTAACTCATGGTATATATATATAAATATAATGAAGGATGATAAAAATATATATAAATATAACATTGAACTTTTAACTCATGGTATGTATATGCTGATGGTGTGAATATGCGTGATTGAGTTGAAGGTCTAATTGTTCGATTATGCTTAAAATCGGAGCTACTTGACTAGTGAATGCTCAAATGAAAGCTTTTTTAGGGGGAAAATGATAAATTGCGCAGCGTAAGTATAGTGGTTCATTGGCTCAGGAGCTCGACTAATCCACTATTTAATGGAGTCTCTTGCTCATTTCTCTCTATTGATGGTGAATGAAAAGTTAACAAAATATTTCTGCCACGATCGGGCCTCTGCCTTAAATAGAAGCACTGTACAATATTTATAGTTCAATTCTTATCTCTTAGGGATCTGTTCTGAGATCCCAGCCTTTAATTCGTGAGATCTTGCTTAATTTCTGGGAGAGGATTCTTGGTCAATTGAGAGTTTGGAGCCTTGATTATAGCGTTCCCTTGATTTGGGGGAACCTACTAATTGTCATTTGTCTCCTTCATGTTCCCTACTCTGCTTCATTTGTGGCGAGCTCGAGATCAGGACAATCGAGTTCTGGATGACTCGCCTAACCTCTGTATCAGACCTCATTTTTCGAACTCATACTTAATTAAAATTCCTTGTAGGCATCATAATATGCAAATACAATAATAGCATTAGACATGATGGTGATGTATGCTCCATTCATATTCATATGCACATGACATGACTGGCTAACATACAAACAATTATGAGACCATTCTTAACAAATCCCCAGGTAATAATTAAAGAGTAAAACCCAGTTTTAGAATGAAATGTGTCATCTTGGGATAAAAATACATACAAAACTCTATTGATATTTATTTTGTTTTTTGTTTTTTTAACATAACAATAATATCATATCATCTATACAATTAACTACACAACAAATACATATTTGCAATAAATCTAGTGAAGTATAATTAGTCCAACATTAGATGTAGTTTAATGTGAAATTCATTAAATACTCTTGCAGTGATTTCTAATTAATTAATTAATTAATAATATCATTCATGTAACAACAAAATAACGCAAAATTAACCGGCCTGTCGGTGCGGTGCGAGTAGTACTGAAATCCAAATCCAACTTCAACCATATTCTATGCAAAGCACTCGCGGAAAACGAATAAAACAGGCTGTGATATTAGCGCTGGGCTGGCCACAACAACAACGTTTCTTTCTTTCTTTCCTCCCTCCCTCCCTCCCTCTTGTATGTTACTATCTCTCTCTCTCTCTCTCTCTCTCTCTCTCTCTCTGTAGTGTAGCAATCCCCTCTGTTTCCTCTTACTACAAACGCTTCCATTCCAAAAACAAAGGCATTTTCATTGGTTATTTTTCTTGTTCTTCTTCCTTAAATTCGTAAGGATCTTCTACAGATATACATAAAAAAAAAAAAATAGGTAGAGAAGATGAGCTCTATATTCCAGAACTTTCAGAGCAAGCAAGCACTCCCAGTGTCACAACCAGACTCAAAATTAGATCAACAGATCCTGCGTAGGAGACTCTCCTCTCTCTCCCTCAAGATCCAACCCGCCATCTCTTCTTCTGCAACTTCATGGGCTAACTTTCGCAGATCCAAATCTGTGTCATCGATGAGTGACTATGCGGGGGGTTCGGTGAGGAAATGGTGGGACTGGGGATGGGCCTGGATCCTATCGCGAAAGCCGACGTTCGCCACAGATCTGGAGATGAACGAAGAAGAAACAGTAGTTCTGGGAGGCCACAATAAGGGTAGCTGGAGACATGTCTTGTATAAGGTGAGGTCAGAGCTCAGAAGGGCCTTCATGAGTTCTGACAAAGTGGGGCTTCCTCAAACTCAAACCTTCAGCTACGACTCCTCCAATTACTCTAAGAATTTCGAGGATGGAAAGACAACTCTAGCTTGAGTTGTCGGACATTTCGTGGAGAGACAGACTCCTTCTTTATGAAGGAATATGGAAGGATCTTAACTAAGTGAAGCCAAGTTTTTGTATGCCCACATCAATATTGTTTGTTTTTCCGTTTTATTTTTAATTTGCTGCTGTTGGGTTGGGAATTGAGATAGATGATGGAGGTTCGTTCTTGTGGATGGATGGATGGATGGATGGAGATATTAGCTATTACCTATATATATATAAATATATGATTTGGCTGTGGCTAATCGATCATCAAGTAACGCTCTCGTCCGTCCGGCCAACCTCAACCAGCTAATTCATAATCCAATTAGTTGAAAGCAAGGGTGGGGGTGGAGTTGAGGGAGGGGTGGTTGGCGTGGTTGTTCGATCCAGATCCAGATCCAGATCCCACAGAATGCAGATTGCTTGTTAGCTTCATTCATTGTCAGCAATGGATACATCTGTTGTTGTACTGTTAGTAAATGTATGATTTTTTTTTAATTTTAAATTTCAATGTTATCAAGTGTAATATGTCATTTGTATGTACCTATGTACGTTATTGGTTTTCTTTTTTTTTTTTTTTTTTTGTGGAATTAAATATTTCTTAATTTTTATTATTAATGCTTTTTTGGGCAAGTAAATATTGTTCAGTCAGGTGCTCCAAAATCCAAATAGATGTTTGGTAAAATATCAGGATTCATAAGGCCTTCCTTAGTCCATATAAACAACGATCCTCCCATCTAATTATTTATAATTGATGATCGTACCATATATCATATATGCGTATTTGCTAATTTGATGGTAATTTGTAGAGTGAGGAGAGGAGGGTAGGATAGGATATAATAGGATAAGGTAAGGGTCACCTGAAAGAAGCACCATTAATTAAATTTAATTGTCACATAATTAAATGGATGATGAGAGAAAAGCGAGTCATAAAAATATGGAAAATATTATGCTAATTGAACTTTAAAATAAAGTTGGCAGGGCAAGTCACTGTCACGCGGACATACAGATAATCCAAGGTGTAAGCCTGTAAGTAAGAACAGCTAGATCCACGCTGGGAGCCCACTCCGTCAATTTGGGGATTATGCCCATTTCATGTCATTTAAAGTAAGGTTAAATGATGTTTAGAACCAATTTTTTTTTTAAATAAAAAAAACAAAAGAAAATAAAGCAATGTTGAGGTAGTAGGTGAAGATTTAAGGAGGTTGATACATGTTTTTAATGTTAATGTACTCAAAAAGATGAGTAGGATGAATAGATGAGATGAAATGACTCAAATTGTTTTCAAGATCAGTATTTTAAAATTCGATCTTACGAGTGTCCCAAATATTAATTAGGCAGATATGACATCCCTTGTATACAGCTTGAACTCATCCCTCGAGAAAAGAGTACATCCTCTGAGGCAAAAGGGGGACAACTGAGGTGAAGGGTCACGATGGGTCACCATGGGAGCATGACCACGGGAAGGTTATGTTTGCGGTGCCTCTAGTGCATTATGTACTTAAGGTCCTCCTTTCTCTTTAGAATCCCTTTTCGAAACTTTTTAACATAATTTTGATCTTTTGGCTACCAATCCACACGTGTTATCATTCTATGTGTTGACTTGTATCATTAACCCCTTATATCTTAAGAGTCATTCCAGATCTTTTCAAGTATAACTCAGTAGACAGTAAGTCATACACTAAGAGGCTTATTCGACTAGATTAAACCTTCGAGACTTTACTTAAAGTCCAAGTTGACAATTATACTCGTCCGACTCTATTGCCTAGTTCTTCCTCGAGGAGGGTCATATTTACATGTTGTCACACCCTCACCCCGGATCACATAGGGTGGGCGGTGGACCGGCCACCAAGGCCTTAACCAACCAATCTTGTGCATAATAAATGCAAAATACAGTGGAAGACAAATAATAAAGTAATCAAATTCATCGACCTAATGAATACCAGAGGAATAAACTAAACATCATCAACATCATTATTAAACTCATGTAAAACAATGAATAACCATAAGGTTCACTACTCTAAGTAAAAACAACATTATTTCCAAAACAATTGAATATTTGTCTCAAAAACTATAAAAGACATTTATTCCTGAAGACCTTCAATAAAATAATTCCTCAAGTCCTCTAATCCCTTGTATGTCGGCAAACTTACTCCTCACTCTAATCATCTCCTGAAAAATGTTATATGTTTGGGTGAGCACAATGACTCGTGAATAGCAACCACCTCTAATGAGGTGTGAAAATAAATCTCACAGTTATATACAAAAATAAACTTTGATACACACATAAGTACAACAAACTGTACCCCAACCCCTCCCACATAATCATTTAAAACAAAATGCTTTCATGATCACAAATAACTTTATAAATGAAAAGACATTTATAATCTAAAACACCACTCATTTTCACAAATAACTTTATAGATGAAAAAACATTTATAACACAAATACTTTTGTCAAATCATGTTTGTTACCACTAGCCTGGTAACTGGTCTCGTCTCTTGTTATCACTAGCCTGATGACTGGCCCCTATGTGCACATCCCTATACCGACTACGTCGGTATACAATCTCGTTACCATTTAGACCTGGTAACCCAGTCCCCGTCTCATAAACATGATTTTCACACACACAAAAACTGTAGTTTTAGTTCCAACGCACACAAAATTTTTCTTTCATTACTAAGACAATGATATAAAATCATCCCACAAATTTCCCAAAATTCACATGTATAACAATTCACAATTGCAAAACATTTAATTGCGACTCCAAACATCAACACATATATCATATATATGAAAAATCCACACGCACGCACCCACACATTGAATATAGAAAATCCTCCCAAAAGAAGTAATAAACTACTCACCTTGATTTCCAAAATCCAATTCAAAGCACTCTTTCCCAACCTCAATGCAATCACCACCTAATCCAAAATAACATATAACAATCAATCCCTATTCCTAACTTCGTAATTTCGTAATTCTATATTTAATTTTTTTATATTTCCTACCTATTGATATATACCTAATATATCATTTACATATAAATATTATTTCTAATACAAGGGAATAGGGTATATAGAAGTATTCTGGGCTGTTTAGAAAAAGTTTCTAAAATTTTGGGGTCAAATCATAATTTTTGAAACTTTTGGGGTCAAAGTGTAATTTCTTTAAAAAAACGTATTTTCTGTTTTCGGGCCTGCCATAAATTTTTCAGAATAGTATTTAAGGTTCTAGAGACCCATTTTTCGAGGATACAACCTCAATTTGATTTATTAGAGTAACCATTAATTTTTAAACACTTAATCGAAACTTTTAGGGGTCGTTTCAAAATTTCAGAAATTTTTCAAGACTCGGGGGCTGTTTTGAAATGACCATATTTGTTTCAAACATATTGGGTCAGTTCTATAAATTACCAATTTCTATGGTAGTCAAAAATTGAGTTTATAAAAGTATAGGGATCAAAATAAAACTACTTAAAACTAAGGGGAATGTTTCCATAAATTTTTTTTTTTACTTTTCCCATCTTCTTCCTACTGCAGAACCAGAACTTCCTTCTCCCTCCCCCCCCCCCCCCCCCTCCTTTTTTTTGGTTATTCTTTCTCCTTAACATATTGACCAACCCAATTTCAACAAACTACTTCATTATTAACATCTATAATGAAACTCATTTATTTATTTATTAATATTATTCACCATGAACATATATCTATATAATAAAGTAGCTTACAATTCAAATCTCAAAAGATAAACAAAATGACTTTTGCTATTCGCGGTTGAGATCACTTTAAATTTTACTTTAAAGTTAATCTAACGGCTAATATTAACACCCTAAATTTAATAGGAAAAATAGGTCTCTAAGGGTGTGTTTGGAGTAATTTTTTAAAAGTACTTTTAGAAATTATTTATCATAAATACTTTAAAAAAAAATAGTGTTTGAAACCGTTCCAGCACTACCTCTACCACCACCACCACCGCCACTCCCGCCACCAACACCGTCGCCGTCGCCACCACCACTGCCGCCGCCGCCGCCACCACCTCCGCCACCCCCCACCGCCACCCCCACCGTCTCCCCCAACGTCACCACCGTTTCCCCCAACCATCACCGTCTCCTACCACCACCACTGCTACCCACCACCTCTTACCCCAACTACAAACCGATGCTTAAATTCTTTTATCTATTTTCTATGTTTGTGATTTGATTTTGGATATGAATACAAATATGTTTATTTTTTACCATTTTTTATTACTCTGTGCCTTCAGGCACAGGTAATAACTAGTATATATATATCACTACTTATGATAAACTTAACATCATCTGATTGAAGAAAATACAAAACCCATAAATTAAGTAATAAATTCATACCTTTAATGGATTCGAGCCATTTCTTTCTTTCCTCGTTCTTCTTTTTTCTTTCCTTCTTTCTTTCTCTCTCTCTTTCACATTATTTTTTTTTCTTTGTTCACCGAATAGGATCCTCCACAAGTCTTCTCACCAAAAGATCCTACAAACCTAAATATTTATATATATATATATACGAAGGGTTTGACCTATCCAACTATACTACCCTATTTAAACCACATGTATAAGAGTTCTAATAGGTCTCTCTATGACAAGACTTTTATTAGAGACATATTAGTTTTCTTTAATTATTTTTATCCTTATATATATAATTACTCCTAGGTAACCAATGCACCAAAATAAAATAATATTTTTTTTTATGGGTAATTACATTCTCTTCCCCTTAAAATAATTTCGTCCTCAAAATTTATATACCTAGTGAGAAAAAATGAGGATATTCAATTTTTCATCCTTTTATCTACTTCACAAGTAGCTTCATCGCTTGAGTAACTCTTCCACAATACCTTGACTAATGGAATCATCTTGTTACCCAAAAATTATTGACTCCTCCATATAATTAAGAATTTCCTTAAACTCAATAGACTACTCGCACCAATATACAAGGAGAATCAGATATACTTCCTGAGCATAACAACACAAAGTATGTCGTGAAAATGAAACATCTTTACCAAATAACTTCGTCAATTAATCCACAATAACCCAAAATAGATTCATGCCCAATCTATATCCTGAAAATTCATAGTAATTTACTCCAATTTCTACTCAAAAATTGAAATTAGTTATAGTAAACCTGAATGATATTGATACTCAGTTTTTATCTATCAATGCACTACAAATTGACTACAAATTCCACAATTTTTCTTTTCATTCAACTCAACCAATAATAATTTCTCAACATCAATATAATTTCGTACTTCCTAGATGCACATAGAATTATAGGTTGTATCTATAATATCTCTCTTCAACATATTCTCTTTTGGTGCCCATAACTCATTCCAAAATATAAACATAATCTCACCAAAAAGTACAAAATTTATTTTACTACTATGTTACACTTCGTTTCTAATACTCTGCACATGTGTCCCTTTTTTTTTTTTTGAAGCTAACTGATACGATCTACCAATATGAGTTTAACTTGCAATTGAACTAATAATACATCTGTACCAGTTAATATCACACGTACCCCTATCAATCTCAAATCAACCAAATTACTCATTTGGGTACATTGAATACAACACAACTTCTTAATGATTTCTTGTTCAGTGTATCGACCAATATAATAGCTTTGCCTACATGATAATAATAGAATAATCATAGTCTCTAATCTTCCCATACATCTCCTTTTTCTTAAATTAAACTCTTTCTCAGTAAATAAATCTTTCAACCTTTGATAATCGAAATAAATCTTACATGTCATACCTTATAAACAATCTCTCCATAACTTCAAAGAAAAAACCATTACATCTAACTCAAAATCGTGAGTAGGGTAATTCCTTCTTTACTACAAGAATACACATGTGTAACACTAATGAATACAATAACATATGAATCTAGATAAAGTTGAGATACTCAATTAAGTCAATTCATAAAAATAGACGTACTATTTGTCAACCTCAATGACTTCACTAGAAATATGATGACTATCCCAGTTGGACAGACTATTTTTTAGAACATCACAATTTCTTTCTTCTTTTAACTAAAGATAATCCAACTTACAATCAATCTTACTAAATTCGCTATCGCCTCACAACTTATCAAATAAATCATCAATACCACATAAAAGATATTTACTACTTGTTGTTGTCTTATTCAGCTGGTAGTAATCGACGTACCATTTCACAGTTCAATCATTTTCTTTACAAACCCAACATGAGCACCCCCACAACAAATTGCTAAGTTGAATAAATCTTCGGTCTAATATATTTTCAATTAAATTCCCATTCTTCTAGTTCAGCGAGAACTATCCAATACGGAGTAATAAATATGAGTAAAGTACCTCAGGGCTACTAAAAAATGTAAACTTTATCTCTCTCCAATGATAGCATAGACAACTTCTCTTGAAATACATCCAAAAATTCTCTTTCTATTGTTTTCTATTCAGAAGACACTCACTCGCTTTGTGTATCAATAATACTACCATTGTTTTCCTAAAAATCTTTACTCACTTGTTTTCAAGCTTGCACTCTTAGATTTAAGACTGTGGATTAAATAATTCTTGTTCCCTCAAAACTAAATCCACATGACTCACTTTTCAAAACAACCAACTTTCGTATGTTGTGTGACTAACCAATCTATAATTAATATTATATCAAAACCCATAAGGTCTAAAAATACTCAATAAACTAGTAATTATTGTTCTCCAATATGGACCTTACACTTTAGGTACACAATATCACTTAACTCAAAACCACCCGTAAGAGTTACCACGATCAAAATCAAACTTAAGTGTTTTGGGTTCTACACCCAATCACACTGCTACTCTAGGAGACATGGAAGAGACCCTAAAATTCCATTAGTGTCAATCACATTTCTTACAACACCCTTACCATCCATTTTTTGCAACTATCTCTTGTTTGTACAAAATACCAAACAAATTAACTAGTCCTACTCACTACACAAATCATTCTATTAACTATTAACATCATTATGTATCCCTCGAACTAAAACCGATTAAAGCCTACATAACCATTCAGATCCAACCTAATCCTCTGGTAATTCATAAACCATGCTCTGATACCAAACTTGTCACACCCCCACCCCGGATCACATAGGGTGGGCAGCTGACCGGCCACCAAGACCTTAACCGACCAACCTTGTGCATAATAAATGCAAAATACAACGAAAGACAAATAATAAATTGATCAAATTCATCGACCTAATGAATACCAGAGGAATAAACTAAACATCACCAACATCATTATTAAACTCATGTAAAACAATGAATAACCATAAGGTTAACTACTCTAAGTAAAAACAACATTATTTCCAAAACAATTAAATATTTGTCTCAAAAACTATAAAAGACATTTATTCCTGAAGACCTTCAATAAAATAATTCATCAAGTCCTCTAATCCCTTGTATATCGGCAGACTTACTCCTTACTCTGATCATCTCCTGAAAAATGTTATATGTTTGGGTGAGCACAATGACTCCTGAATAGCAACCACCTCTAATGAGGTGTGAAAATAAATCACACAGTTATATACAAAAATAAACTTTGATACACACATAAGTACAACAAACTGTACCCCAACCCCTCCCACATAATCATTTAAAACAAAATGCTTTCATGATCACAAATAACTTTATAAATGAAAAGACATTTATAATCTAAAACACCACCCATTTTCACAAATAACTTTATAGATGAAAAGACATTTATAACCCAAATACATTTGTCAAATCATGTTTGTTACCACTAGCCTGGTAACTGGCCCCGTCTCTTGTCATCACTAGCCTGATGACTGGCCCCGTCTCTTGTTACCACTAGCCTGGTAATTAGTCCCGTCTCTTGTCATCACTAGCCTGATGACTGACCCCTATGTGTACATCCCTATACCGACCACGCCGGTATACAATCTTGTTACCATTTAGACCTGGTAACCCAGTCCCTGTCTCATAAACATGATTTTTACACACACCAAAACTGTAGTTTTAGTTCCAACGCACACACAATTTCTTTTTCATTACCAAAACAATGATATAAAATCATCCCATAAATTTTCCAAAATTCACATGTATAATAGTTCACAATTGCAAAACATTTAATTGCGACTCCAAACATCAACACATATATCATATATATGAAAAATCCACACGCACGCACCCACACATTGAATATAGAAAATCCTCCCAAAAGAAGTAGTAAACTACTCACCTTGATTTACAAAATCCAATTCAAAGCACTCTTTCCCAACTTCAATGCAATCACCACCTAATCCAAAATAACATATAACAATCAATCCCTATTCCTAATTTCGTCGTTTCGTGATTTTATATTTAATTTTTTTATATTTCCTACCTATTGATATATACCTAATATATCATTTACATATAAATATTCTTTCTAATACGAGGTAATGGGGTATAGAAGTATTCTGGGCTATTTAGAAAAAGTTTCTAAAGTTTTGGGGTCAAATCATAATTTTTGAAACTTTTGGTGTCAAAGTGTAATTTCTTTAAAAGAACGTATTTTCTGTTTTCGGGCCTGCCATAAATTTTCAGAATAGTATTTAAGGTTCTAGAGACCCATTTTTCGAGGATACAACCTCAATTTGATTTAGTAGAGTAACCATTGATTTTTAAACACTTAATTGAAACTTTTAGGGGTTGTTTCAAAATTTCAGAAATTTTTCAAGACTCGGGGGCTGTTTTGAAATGACCATATTTGTTTCAAACATATTATGCCAGTTCTATAAATTACCAAGTTCCATGGTAGTAAAAAATTGAGTTTATAAAAATATATGGATCAAAATAAAACTACTTAAAACTAAGGGGAATGTTTCCATAAATTTTTTTTTTTTTACTTTTCCCATCTTCTTCCTACGGCAGAACCTGAACTTCCTTCTCCCCCCCTTTTTTTTTGTTATTCTTTCTCCTTAACATATTGACCAACCTAATTTCGACAAATTACTTCATAATTAACATCTATAATGAAACTCATTTATCTATTTATTAATATTATTCACCATGAACATATATATATATCACTACTTATGATAAACCTAACACCATCTGATTGAAGAAAATACAAAACCCATAAATTAAGTAATAAATTCATACATTTAATGGATTCAAGCCCTTTCTTTCTTTCCTCATTCTTCTTTCCTTCCTTCTGTCTCTCTCTTTCACATTATTTTTTTTTCTTTGTTCACCGAATAGGCTCCTCCACAAGTCTTCTCACCAAAAGATCCTACAAACATATATATATATATATATATATATATATATATATATATATATATACACACACGAAGGGTTTGATCTATCCAACTATACTACCCTATTTAAACCACATGTATAAGAGTCCTAATAGGTCTCTCTATGACAAGACTTTTATTAGAGACATATTAGTCTTTTTTAATTATTTTTATCCTCATATATATAATTACTCCTAGGTAACCAATGCACCAAAATAAAATAATATTTTTTTATGGGTAATTACACCTGTCCTGAAGTGGAGACCTCTTCCCTTAGTCCCTTAAGCCAATCTAGCAACAATATATCATTGGTTCACTTTACCATTGCGGTATCTAATGGGTAATGTAGGTTCTCTCAAAGGATCTTGTTTCGAGAGTATCCCATGAAAGCTTTGCTAAGATGCCATTTTTTTATCATTCGTAGTGTCCTGACGGTAAAAAGGTGAATTAGGTAGATCACACCAAGTTGCCCAAGTACTTCCGTTGTGTAGAGAGTTTGCCCTGTCCTTCTACGGTATTGAGCACCTCATGTGGTACTATGTCCTTTGCAATTCGAGGGGGCCCTCCTACCACGTCAGCTAGTGGTCTCTTTTTGCTTTGCCATGTGTCCTTATATTACCCTCTTAGTTGGTTGGCATGGCTGTGGCATGCGGGTGCCTCACCCAAAGGTGCTCTATACCTTAATTAAGGTGGGGGTGTGCTTGGTCAAGCAACCATTTTGTGCAAAGTTAGTTTCCTAAGGACTTGGACGTGTGTTTGGTTTGGTATCAAAGGTGTTCAACAGAAGTTCAAGTGGCATACAACAATTATGCCCCAGGCTCTCGCCATTATGACTCTTCGGTTTAGAAGATGTCTGTTGTTATCACAAGGGTTTTACTCACTAACATTATTATAGGGGGTGTTCTGCGAAGGGGGTGCTAGATCGGCTTCCTCAAGGACCCTTATGCCCTTTAGCCTTGGGACACCACAACAATGTACGACCTCAACAAATGCTTTCTATGAGTGTAGACAAGACATTCCAAAGTCTGAGACTCGAGATGCATAGTCGATGATCGATGAGACCTATTGTTAGTGGAAGGCAGTCGTGTGGGCTGCATGTATGGTTGAGGAATGCAGCACATGCATTGGCACATTGGGCACAAGCAAGCACGCAAGGCTAGCTGTGTGGTGCATTACTAGCTTAGAAGACCAAGCCATTGGTTGGGCATGACTTGACACACAAATAAGGGAAAATCATGTGTTGTGGGCTCACCAGAAAAGCATGTGCACATCATATGAAGCGGTTCCGAGAGGTTGCTGGCATGTGCTGTGCATGCAGAACGGTTACGAGCAATTGATGATTGAGTTAGGCGATAGTTACAACTGCTCCTGCCATGATCAACACATTGTGGGGAGTGACAGAGGGACTCAACCATGTTCAGCAGATTGTGGGGTAGTGTTAGAACCACCCACAAGTATTGGGGGCGAATCTGATTGGTGCCTACAAGCCTAGCAGTTGGGGATATCAACTGCATGACTGAGTTGGCCAGAGTTGGGTGGTGTTAACATTGCCTAGTCGGTTGGGCTTTGTAACAACTATTGTATGCTTTAAATACGCATGTTGGGGCCTGCAGTGAACGAAGAGAGTTTGAGCACGTGTCGTAAGGAGACCCCTAATCGAAATCTTTTAAGTTTGTCGAGAAGTAAAAAAATTTGGCCGTTTGACTTGTAATCTTGTGTGCCTGCTGTGTTTTGATTCTTGCCTATATTTTGTTCAATATAATGTTTTTGTGAGCGATTGTGTGAATTTGACTAAGGCTGAGTGTTGGATCTCAGTATTATAACAACGCAAAAATTTGAGTGAAATTTGACCCCGTGACATCTTATGTGATGCATACACTAGGTTACTACAAATGTAGAGATGAAGTTATAAATAAATAAATAAAAAACTTTTGTTTTAGCATTACATGACATTGCACTAAACTTAATAAAAATCCATTACCTCGGTTTTTGTTTGTTTTTTGGGCACAAAATCTCCCAATAAACCATAAGAGGCCCATTATTATACCAGCCGAAAAATTCAATAAAAACCTAATAATTTCTTAATTGTCATTAAAAAAACAATGCAATTTCAGTGAACAATAGGATTATTGGTATTATATTAAATAGAGAGAATTATATTTATACCCCTTAAGGTTTGTTACTTAATCACTCCGACCATCTAACATTTGAAATATTACATAGAAACCCTTTGAGATTTGTATGCGTGTAGTACTTAGACCCCAATGTCCTTTAGTATATCCGTTAATAAATTATATCTAAACTCCCTAAAGTTTGTAACCGTGTAATACTTAAACCCCCAAGTTTAAAATATTATATTTAGACAAAAAATACTCTAATCAAAGATAGAAAATCAAATATTTTAAATTTTACAACTAAAATTCATATTATATTATGAAATTTATTGAAATAAAATCAAAAATATAAATCTAATTTTTTTCTTAAAAAATCATAATTAGTATACAATAGATAGTATAATGATATATTAATTATAATTTTTTTAAGAAAAAATTAAATTTTTATTTTTGATTTTATTTCAATAAATGACATAATAGAACATGAATTGTTGTTGTAAAATTCATGTTCTATTATGAATGACTTAGAACCCTTGTTTGATTTTTTTTAGTTTTATTCCAATAGATAGTATAATTGTATACTAATTATAATTTTTAAAGAAAAAAATAGATTTTTAATTTTAATTTTATTTCAATAAATAATATAATAGAATATGAATTTTTGTTGTAAAATTTAAAATATTTGATATTCTATCTTTGATTGGAGTATTTTTTTATCTAAGTATAACATTTTAAAAAAAAAGTATAAAATTTTAAACTTGATGGATCTAAGTATTACACGTCTATAAACTTTAAGAGGTCTGAGTGTAATTTACTAACGAATATATTATTGGACTTTCAGTGAAAGGGTCTAAGTGTTACACACGTACAAACTTTAGGCAATCTGTGTATAATATTTTAAATGTCAGGGAGTTTGAGTAATTAAGTGATAAATCTCAAGAGTCAAGGTGTAATTCTTCCAATTAAATATTGAAATTAAATTCTCAAATAAACGGTGTAAATTAGCCAATAGGATAGATAAAACAGGACAATCGTGAAAGATTCGAATTGGAAGGACCTCCTCTTCCTCCTTCTTCTCCTCCTCATCGTCATCAACCAGAGAAGATCACTTGTCCAACGGACCCCACTTCCCTCACGTACGTGGAGAAGAGAAGAGAAGAGAAGAGGGCAGAGGGTATCTTTTCTAGTTGAGCTCATTGTTCCAACAAACAAGAAACGAATCAACTATACTATCACACAGCCATCACCATCTCTCTCTCTCTCTCTTGCCGCCCAGCTTTGAGGTGGGGTTTGAGAGATAATAATGGCTTTCTCAGCAAATAATACTATCTTCTCCCTCCACAACACAACTCTGATTTCCCTCAATTTTCCCTCTTTCTCTAAGCTTCATAACAATCCTACTCAATTTCAACCTCCTCATCGCAATCATTCCAATTCCACTTGTAGTCGAATATTCACCGTTTCCGCGAGTGCGCCGTCCGCAGCCAAGATCATCGCCCCCACAGACGACGTTCAAGTTCAGCAAAACAGCAGCTTCACTAATTCCGCCACATCAACCAGTAAGTTCTTCTAAACTCCATGCTCCTACTCTACTGCAATTCAAACACTCAACTTCCAAATGACTTGTCGGATATTGATTATCGATACACACCCACTTGACTTGACCACTTACTTATTCAACCAACGACAAGCATGGATAGGCTGTAGCCTGTAGGTTGGATTGGCCAATTGTGAACTCCAAAGGTTCAATAATATCTAACAAGCCCTCTCTCCATAATCACGAATAATTGCACTTTTTGCTCCATTGGTGACGCTGATCTCAAATTTTCTTTCCCCCCCCCCCTGTCAAGGTTGGGTGGAATTTTCCAAAAATGTGTCTGGTGAATGGGATGGGTATGGAGCCGATTTTTCCAGTGAAGGTAAGCCACTTGAACTACCTGAATTTGTTGTCCCCGAGGCTTACAGAGAGTGGGAGGTTAAGGTTTTCGATTGGCAGACTCAGTGCCCCACTCTGGTCCAACCAGAGGATTTTGTCGCCAAGTACAGATTGATAAAGCTACTTCCTACTGTTGGATGTGAGGCCGATGCCGCCACACGTTATAGCATCGATGAGAGGAATGTAGGAGGTGCAGATAACAACGTTTCTGCATTTGCTTATCAATCTGGCGGATGTTATGTAGCGGTTTGGCAGGTAGAGGATCATGCTACTTATAGAGTATTGGAATTGGAGCATTGCTTGATTGATCCTCGAGACCGGGAGTCACGCGTGAGACTAATTCAGGTAGTCCTTGTTGAAGAGAACTGCAAGTTGTCCTTACAGAGGATCAAAGTGTTTTGTGAGCAGTGGTATGGCCCATTTCGAAATGGGGAACAGCTAGGTGGATGTGCTATACGGGATTCCGCATTTGCTTCCACTGATCCCTTGACAAGTTCTCAAGTTACTGGTGTTTGGCAGGGATTAAATGCTGTTGCCAGCTTCCCAAATTCTCAAAATGTGAGTGATCAAATTCGCTCTCTTTCTCTTCTTGTCTCTCCCTTTTTTTTCTTTTAGCTGAAACTATGTTGCCAGAGTGAATCCTAAATAAGAAGATAGTGCAGTGAACTATCGATTGCAGAACTCTTTAGGTCATATAACTATACGACAGAAATCCTATGAAACTTGTCCTGCTACATTATGGTTCAGTTGTTAGTATTGTTGACTGCACAAACTATAAATATCGAATCAATTGTCCAGGTCCTAGTAGATACAGCCTTCAAGTAGATAAGTCAGTTTGGATAAGTGAATTGGTCATTCAGCCAGGTATATGAACGATCCTCTCAAGGTAAATGAAAACATCAATGGACAACTGAGCTTTGAAAACTCATTTTGTTTCTGTTCCCTTGGTATAACTGAGGACAAGTATAATTTTCCTAGTGCAAGAGTCAATAAAAGGTCTTTGTGAGTTCTTTTATACAAACGTTGTCAAATTAGGTTGTGTGAAGGAAAATGTTAGATGTGGCTGCTTTCAAAATCATGCCATACTTTCCTTACACTGGGCTCTAAGTTCAATCCCCTTTTTTTTCTTTCGTAAAGTAAATTTTGGATCTTTAACTTCTTCTAGCTGATCCACGCATTTGATGCTTGAGTTTGATGCATGTAATAAAACTTACTTATCTGATCTGTAATTGCTCTTCTATTGATTATGCAGAACATTTTTCAAGAACTTGTAGATGACAGTGTGCAGAAGTCAGTTAGAGATGAACACAGTCTCATATTACTCCCAAAGCAGTTGTGGTGCTCGCTGAAAGAAAGCAAAGATGGCGAAACTTCTTGTGAGATGGGTTGGCTGTTAGACCAAGGACGTGCTATCACATCGAAGTGCATATTCGGAAACAATTCAGGGTTGAAGGCATGTGATGCATCTACATTCATATATTTAATGATGTTTATATAATGTGTGTTACGGGTTCTAAATTTCTGAATTTGCGTATTAGCAACCATTAATCAACCTCAAGGAAGTTGTACTTCACTATTACTAGCTCGTGAAGGGGAGAAAGGACTTGTTCAATGGTTCACTATTACTAGCTTGGAAGTCTAAACTGGAATTAGGAGGGTGGCACTTGAGGGCTTAGCCATAGGATAAGAAACAGACATGCTTACCCATAGGATCAAAATGGAGACTGGCAACAATTGCCATCATTTGTTTGTGTTTATGTTGAAGGATGCCAATGCTCAGATACTCAAATTATATTAATTTAACTTTTAAATTTGTCCATTTGCTGTTATGTTTCATGTTAGGGTTTTGGTAGTTTACATTGGGTAGAGCCACACTAAATGAGGATGAGTTTGTTTTTAACATTAGCTGTTGTTTCTTTAGCAGGAAATCGTGGTAGCATGTGAAGCTACAGCTTCTGGACAAATAGTAACTGATCAAGATTCCTATCGGCATAAACCACTTCTTACAGACAAATCCCATTGAAGTCAGCTTGGCCTACCAAAGCCAATGAGTAACTTCGAAATGTATATTATGATGGCTCCAATGGAGAATCGCCCATGCTGATTGCTAAAATATGTTATCTCCTATCAATATTATGTTATCTCGCAGGCTAGATACAGTTGGGGCCTGGGAACGTGGAGACATGGTTTGATTGCTGAAGTAAAGAATGACAATAGATATGAAGGCCTGTCAAGAGTAAGTAGTGTTGTTGGCTGTGGCATTTTGGAAATTCCCTTCCCCTGTTGAATCTTGAATCTTTCCTTGGTTCAGTGTGGCTGTAGATACCAACGTATTTGTGCCATTGAAAAGAAAAATCTCAACAACAAAGGTAAGGTTATACCTAGTACTAGTAGGCATGTAAAGGCTCAATAACGCATCCTGTAAGCAGACTTTGACTTTCATAATATGTGAGCTGCTTTTTCATTAATGATTACACGAGTGGATGCAGCAAAATAGGCCATCGGTTAGAAATACAAGAGAGGCCGGCCAGCTCTACATACAAAAAATGAACAAAGGGGAAGTAGTTATGATATCTTCTGTCCTGTTTATATTTTTCTTTAAATTTTTTAGAGGTAGATTATGAATTATGATGGTTGGTACAAGGGTTCTGCAATCCACTGCGGGCCCATCCTTCTGGGTGCATAGGCCTGCCTCACAGATTGGTCATTCATCTACATAACATTGAGAAAGCATATTAACATAGTGCATCTATCTATTTAGTTCCCAAATGCACAATGCAAAACCTGACGTAGGAAGATAACATCTCAAGGCCGACTTTCCTTTCGTCCGAAAAACAACAAATGACGGCCTCAAATAACCATCAATGCATAATAACTTAACAACGTCGAAGCTTCAACACTTGCACACACACACACACACAAGTTACAAGGCTTACAACATTGTTGAGTTGTACAGCAACATAAAAAGCACACTGATGCGAGCCCACCAGGAACCTTCGCAATCCAAATCCTCCCCAATATGGGTAAAGGAAGCATCCAAATAATCTCCAAACATCCTCCCGTGTTTGCTGTACCACCTGCAACACATTCACAATGTTATTAGTAAAAATAACAGTGTGATAATCATAGAGTGGAACTCATGGGCTTCCCAGGGTACTACATAATTTAACATTTTTTTTTTTTTGGTGAACCTCGACGGTGCGAGGGAATTTTATTGATTCAAGATTAAATTACAGTGACTTGCAAAGAAAATGATGAATTCTTAACATAGTTTTACCGTCACATTCAACATCCTGGTTAACCTTTACTCTTTGGGCAATATACCAATACAACTCAACTCAACAAAGCACTATTAAAAAAAAAAAAACAACAAAGCCATAGTCCCAACAATTTGGGATCAGCAACATCAATCCTGTTTTTCCATTGCGCTCTGTCAAGGGTCTTTTGTTCCACAGGCAGTACACCAACAGATTCTTATAATTATATACTTTAAGAACTGTATAACTCTGGTGCATTGTCAATCTTTACATTTTCTGTTCAAACAATAGCTCTCCTGTAAACCCAACACAACTCAACTCAACACAGCCTTTATCCCAACTATTTGAGATCGGCTAATAGCTCTCATGTAACAGCTGTAAAATAACTCTCCTCCAAACAATTACACACATACACACACCAAAATGATTTCTCCATCTTGAGGCACCATTTTAGTGTAAAAAGCAACTTTTGAAGTTGATCATGGTCTAACAAAGTCGTACAAGTATTGGATGCAGAGTAAGTCGTCACACTGACTAAAGTAATAACCATACTGAAAGAACCAAAGTACCTGGCAAGCAATGCCTAGACTGGTTCTTCCTGAAAAACACTGGGAAGCAATTACATGCAAATTTTGTGTATGCACAAATTTAATTGCTGGAAACCTAGCACTTTTGCATTGTCTTTCTGAATGTATATGGAAGAGTAGTAAACCAAAATGAAAGAAATTGAGCATTTTGGCCCACCCCAGTTTGCAAAAGGTGACCTTATTCCCACTAAAGAGAATCCAAGCTCACTAGGTTGGGTAAACTGCTCTACTTCAGTCCATTAGGTATCCTAGACAGGATTTACAGTATTAAACTTCTCCTACATAGGTCCCACAGAATTTTTTGGGCCCCGTGCGCACGCGCGGGGGGGGGGTTCAAGTTGATGGAGTGAAGCCATATTGATATTTCACTTTAACATTATCATCACTTTCCTTATCTAGTAAGGCCACCACAACATGCACCATAGAGAAACCTATCCACCCTCCATCCAGCATAAACATATGATTCATCAATGAAAATCAGAAGTTGTCAATTTGGAGCCAGTTTAAACTTTTACAATACAGCTCTTTTAATGATATGTTGTAGTAGAATACAGATATTTTTGTCTCATCTTCCTATATCAGGCACGCAACAGTTGAAATAATACCTATTCACATTATAATGAGAATTGAGGACATTTACATATGTTCATAATCTCCCATGTCAGAAAACAGCTCAAGACAAATGGGATAGCTAAAAAAGTACGCAAATTACCTATATATAACGTGCCTATTTAAAAAGCTCATGAGCACCCGGTGCATCTCTCATGCTTAGATTCAGACTGTTTCGCATAGTTCGTCTTCCGATTCCAGCATTTCCTTTGGTCATCATAGCAACAAATTCCCCATAATCAATCCTTCCATCCTGAAAAACACATCCACTAAAATTTTGAGATTACTCAATCCAGATGAAATGAGAAGCAATTTAACAAGGTCAATTTGCTTTCACAGCCCCCAGAATTTAATTATGTTGTGATGCTGGCTGTAATTTAAAAACTACATGCCTTTTAAATTTTTTTATTTTTGTGGATACAACCTGCAAATTTTTATTTTTTTTGATAAGAGACGACGATATCATTCATTATATAAAAGTAAAAGATTGTACAAAGAACTATTCAAAGGTGGACAAGTCGTCCAAGCCAAAGATAAATCACAGTAAAGAAAGTACAACATGAAAAAGGAAAAAAAAATTACACTCCACACGAAGCTATCCAATTTGAAATAATGCAAACAAGGGAAACATTTTTAATGTTTGCAACCTCGACAGGTTGAATGTTTCAATCATATCCCTAAATAATGAATCGAGTTCTCTGAAAGATATACATAAGAGACACAAATACTACCAATATATAACCCAGTCATTTGAGGCTAAAGATTGTACAGTTTCTCAAATTATTCTGTCAGACTTGATTTTAAATTGTACAGAGGTATCAGAGAGAGACAGAGAGAGAGGGGGAGAGAGAGAGAATTTTAAATTATGGTATCATCCTTCATCACACACCCCTCAATTTTTCTCGACAAACCCGTGCATGGAAGCGTTGCAGGGTATGAAAGAGGCTTGGAATGGTCAATCCTAAGCATCCCATGGCCTCAAAAAAATTATATATAAATACTCATCAAACAGTGGATCAAGGCTTAAAATTTTTAGGTCATTCATGTTAAAGTATTCGATCCAAAACCAATTTCCAATGGATGTTGAGTCTAATAAGGCTCATATACAAGTTGGAAAGGTGTTATTTTAGCATTGTGGGGGCAAGATCAAACATTCCTCCACATGTACGACTCCACATCGCAATGTGAAGAGATAAACAGAACATTCAGAAGAAAAAATCCAAAGAATAACAAGTGTGCACTTGAGCACAAACAAAAGGAGAATCAAATACCAGATCAAAGAAATACAAATCCTCTCTATGTGCAACTCTAATACCATGCTAAAACCTCCAACCCAAAATCAATTGGGAATTGGTCAAAGACTTACATGACTCTAATATTCATCTGAGAGAGGTTATTTTATCAATGTGAGACAAGAAATAACAACTCAAAATATGGTATCACCAACCTGAACTATTCAGCAATCAATTTTCAATTACGTATTATTCAGGGATCTGGAACAACTTCTTTGACAGGCTATACTAATATAAGTATAAATGGAAATAAGCTGACTCCCAACTCGAAAATCAGGACTTACATTATCTTGATCAACTTCTTTGATAATATCTTCAAGTAAAACATCAGTCATGTTATGCTCAACACAAGCTTGCTGGAGCTCGTCAACTGTTATATAACCACTTCCATCTTTGTCGAAGTATCGAAATGCTACCACGAGATGTTCCTCACGTTCTATTTTGTTGAGGTGTATAGTTGCAGCTATGAATTCTCCATAGTCAATAGTTCCACTGTTGTCCACATCAGCCTGAAAACTCCAAACATCAGCTACCATGCAACATGAATGTGGTTTTGATCTTCTTAGATGAACAAATTGATGCCACAAGATAACAAATTCATGAAAAGAGCACCATTGTGGCCATTAACACTAGTCAGGATAAGATTGACAGGTTGGCTCTTGAGATCGGATGCCCTGTGGGTGGTTGGCCTTTAAAGTACTTAGGGCTTCCTTTAGGGGGAAATTCAATGTCTAGGTCTTTTTGGGACCCAGTTATGGAAAAGGTTGTGAAGAGATTAGATGAGTGGAAGAAAACCTTATTTCTAGGGAAGGTAGGTTAATTTTAGTTCAGTCTGTGTTTGACTAGCATTCCTATTTATTTCATGGGAAGGGAATGGAGAGGACAAAAAGGATCATTTGATATCCTAGGAGATGGTTTCTAGATCCAAGGCTAAAGGAGACCTTTTGGTTGGAAATTTGCTAAAAAGAAATGTTGTTTTGGTTGGAAAATGGCTTTGGAGATTCCATTTGGAACAAGTCATTGTGGTGTTTTATTATTAAGAGCAAATACAGTTTATATGCTAATGGGTGAGATGCTAATGGGGTAGAAACAGGTAGTTTTCGAAGTCAACGTAAGTTATTTCTTAGGGGTTACCTCTTTTTTCCCAATGGATTATGCTTCTTGTGGGTGATGGAATTAAGATTCATTTTTGGGAGGATATTTGGGTTGGGGAGTCTTCTTTTTCGAGTCTCTTTCCTCGACTTTATCGGAATTCTAGGTTTCATGTACAAAAGGTTATTTCTTTTATTCAGTCCTATTCAAATCCTTTATCATGGAATTTTGGTTTTTGTAGGAATCCAAATGGCGGGGAATGCTTAGAAATGGTGGAGTTTCTTTCTTTGCTTAGTGATGTCTCATTATTCCATGACAGATTAGATAAAAGATGTTGGTTTCTCGAGTCTAATGGTGCTTTCTCATGTAAATCTTTCTTTGAGTCTTTAATTGATGATCCATCCACTCCATTGTTTCTTCCATCGAAAGTGATTTGAGAAGTTAGAGTGCCTTTGAAGGTGCAAATATGTGTGGATAATTGCACATGGTAAAATTAAAACTTACGATGTGCTTCAAAGGAGACCCTCAGTTTGTCTTCAACCGCAATGGTGTGTGATGTATAAGGGAGATAGTGAAAATGTGGATCATCTTTTTTTACACTGCATCATTGCGCTTTCAATATGGAATATGTTGTTTAATTTTATTGGCCTTTGTTTGGTGGCACTGAGAAATATGAGATCCATGATATACTTGGATGTTATGGGAAGGGGTCATAATAAAAGGTGGAGGACTCTTTGGGCTTGTGTTTTTTTTGCTACCGCTTGGCCAATTTGGAAGGAAAGGAATGTGCAGATTTTTGGTAATAAAATTGATACGATTGAAGGTCCTTGGGAGCGGATTCATTTCTTGACTTCTTTTTGGCCCTCCGTGTTAGGATATTCCTCTTTTTTGTATAACCTCTAGCTGGATAGCATCATGTGGAATGTAGCTTTACTTTCTTTGTTGATTTTTTTTCTTTTTTTGTTGTGACTTTGGTTTAGACTACTGGTCCACCATGGATTTTCTTTTGTATTTTTGTTCTACATTTTTATTGACATTTTTGTTTCCTATCAAAAAAAAAAAAATTGATGCCACCAGATTGCATACCAACATGACAGTTTGTATATGAACGTGGTTTTTGATCTTCTAAAATGAAGAAAGCACACCACAATGCATGCATGCAAGAAAGACCAAACCTATTTGGAGACAATCATCTTACCGCATCCATAAGGTCACGTATTTCTGTATCCTTTAAGGTAGAGCCATATTTTCGTAAACCAGTTTTGAGTTCATCAAATGTAATTGAACCGCTGTTATCCGTATCCATTGCCTTAAACATCTCTCTCAAACCAGCAATTTCTTCCTCAGATAAGCTTTCAGCTATTACCTGGGGAAAAAGGGAAAAAAAAAACTATTACTTGGGAACATTCAACACGCAAAAATTGAACATTTTTCCATATATACAATGAAAATTTCAATCAAGGAAAGGGAATGAGCATCTGACAGTTGTTTTTAAAGTAAGATGTTAACTGCATAATACAACCTCCTTCAGAAGTTCACTCTATGGTCATAATTGAGAAAAAAAAAATGCACTGACACTTAAAAAGCAAAGATACAAACACGAAACATGTATACGACACAGCAAAGGCAAAACAACAATTCTAAAAAAAAAGGACACGGAAAAAGGAGAGAACACCTTATTATAAATATTCCTATAAAACACTCAAATAGTAATGGAGTTCAAAACATCGAGTATGTTGTTTATTGTTTCAAGCACTACTCAACTTCACAATGCTATTATAAGATCAACACAAGGAAGTCATATAAAAAAAACCTTTAACGAGAGAAATAAGGACGTCACTAGAGTTCCTTCGAAGATGATAGTGGTTACCGTTTCTCTCTTTTGGTTTTGGTCTTATTTGTTTTTCTCTTTCTTGACATCTTGCTAAAGGGCTAACTTCTTCCCACCTCTTTTTTGTAGTATTTATCTCTTTCTACATAAAAATACAAGGCCTTCTATGTTTCGTATTTGACTTCCATTTTTCTTAAAGGGAAAATAAAAGTTGCCTCCATCATATCATGAATGTGTCCCCAACATTTTTCAACATGTTCGCACTGCAAAAACAATAAGAAAAACTATACACTTCTTCACGTGATAGATGTATATCCGTGTACGAACGTGTTGGACATTGACATGCAAGCCTGGACAAGTGTTAGCGTATCCCAACGAACACCCTCCAATGTTACAAAAAAACAACAAAATGCACCCCCTCCCAAATCAGAGAAACGGCGGGAGGACCTTTCGATATAATAAATGAATGGTCAACACTAATGCAGTCGATTAACCACCATCACCTCAAAGCCAACCGCCAACCATCCTTTTTGTTCTCTCTTAGTTTCACCTCTCTCTACCATCTCCACCATCACCATTCGATATAATAAATGATTGACCAACACTAATGAAGTCGATTAACCACCATCACCTCAAAGCCAACCACCAACCATCCTTTTTGCTCTCAGTTTCACCTCCCTCTCCACCATCAAAATCAAGCCAACCAAACCTGTTACCTAGATCCCTTACGTATAACCCCCTTATTGATGAGATTGATAAGGTGAGGTGATGCACTGGTATTCTTGTCGGTAATGCATTGGTATGACAGTGGATTGCTAGTAGAATTACTACCTTAGATTGCTGGGAGGGTGATTTGTTATGTAAGTGATAATAATTCTAGAGATATTAAAGAAGTTTGGTGAATTAATGTGAAGCTATGAAATAATTAGCAGGTATGTGACTAGAGAGAGCTTTAAATAGGGAATGAATTTTTAATGGCAATGTTGAATTTGTGAGTGGAATATTGTGAGAAGTAGTATTGCAGTGGGTCGCATTAAGGTAGTGATAGCTTTGGTGGGAAACGATGGGGTGGGGGTGATGATGCTATGATGACAAAAATCTTTGGGGAAATGATCAAGGTTGTTGTATAAATAGTGAGTGGTTATGGCTGTAGTTGGTGTATTGTGAAAGCAAGGAAATAATGGTAGCGCCGTAGCGTCAAGTCTCTATGTTTTGCGAAGGCGAGAGCCAGTTGTGATTGATTTGTTGCAAAGGTGAGTTCAGAAATTTGAACTTATCGAGGGTATAGTGTGGCAATATATGGTTATGATGGTTATAATAGTGGTTGTGAATGGTTATAAGCTGTTTAAGTTGGCCGGGATTTCATGGGTAGCTTTAGGTTTTATATCATCAATGTTTTGTGTGGACTATTACGATTTTGGAAGAAGAAGTAAATGAGTTACCCATTGTGATTGTGCAACTTTAGCTATTTTTTAATTGATTTGGTTAGAGAGGAATGCAAGAATGTTTGAAAAAAGTACGAGGGAATTGATGGTTTATGGAACCGTATCTACTTCTTGGCATCTTTTTAGGCATCTATTTCAAAGGATTTTACTCCAGTTCCTCTCTTTGGTATTGTGGCAAGTTGGCATACAGCTTATGAATGAACTGTTTTGTTTTTTTCTTGATTGTTTCTTTCTGTAGTGCTGCTGTTTTGTGGAGTATGTATGGACACCTTGTCCGTATTACCATTCTACTCTATATTTTTATCTTACATTAATAAAATTATTGTCTTTTATCCAAAAAAAAATTGTGGTTGTGAGTGGCTCCAACAATGGTGTAGGGGGTTGCTTGGTGATATAATCGCAGCAACTTTGTATAAATATTTCTCAAAGACTAAGATTTTCTTTGAGTTCACTCGGTGATTCATGCTTCAGGGTTAACAAATTGGCACACAACGTTAACTTTTTTGGACCAAGTATGCATTTGACTAACTAAATAGAGGCAAAATTGGAATATATGTTCTTGTCGTATTTTTTTTTTTTTTATCTAATTTAGATTTTCTGAAAATAAAAATTGAAATTTATAGCATATATTTTGTTGAAATCAATCTTTTGCTTATGGTCATGTATGTCTGGTGGAGAGAACATTTGATGTTTATTTGCACCAAACCTCAAGGGTTCCGGTGTTATTTCTCAGAACATTGTGCGTGTGGTTTTAGTAGATCTTAGAGGGCGCTGATCTAAGTTACAACAAAAATAAGACTAATAGTAAACATGAAACAGAAAAAGGAAAATCTAAGCATAAAACCCATTATCTTCTTGTCCTCTCTTGTATTCTTCATCTTCTTATGTACAATATATTTCGATTTAATATCACAAATACAATAAAAAAAAAAAATGTAAACAGGGATACACATACACAAATGTATGCACATATACATATGTATTCGAGTCTTGAACGTTATTATGATTTTTCGGCATTTTAATTTCTCAAAAAATATGAAGGAAGACATCACACTAGGTGTCAGATAAAAATGCTTAACCAACACTATTTTTCAAATTAAGGGATGAATTATCCAGTGACCACTCTCTACAGTGTCAGCCTTGTACACATAAAAAAAAAAACAATTTGAATGTTGCTAAAAAGAAGTTTCTCTATTGTGAGTAAAACACAATAATTGTACGGAAACAAATCATTTAAATCACTAGGAAGCATAGTACTGCACTGCATTGGGGTCTATATTGGATGCATAAAAAATGACCAGATTGCAACTATACTGTGCATAGTGATGCACTGGATAAGGTCTATACTGGATGCATAAAGAATGGCCAGATTAAATACACCTCAACACGCACCGAATTAAAGTCTCACTAACTTACAAGACCTTGTGATGTTCTTTGGATGCAAACATGGTGTCACATAATGTATGATCCTTCGGTGCCACAACACCGGCAACCCAAAATCTAGATATCCAAGTTTATAAATGATCATTATACATAGTGGTCTCAAATTGTGGGTCTATAAGATCCAGGCTGAGTAAAAAATTGGAATGATTACTTTTAAAAGGCTCTTCAACTGAAGAGTGATGCATTCTCTTTAATGCATAAGAAAAATTAGCGAACACTTTCAAACACCCAAAATGGTGTCGGACACAAAACAAATGCTTACGTGCAGATCATCTACATACCCGCAAAGCCATCTTCTTTAACTTGTTCATCGCAGAAAACTGTTTGATACGAGACAGTACAGCTGGATCCAGGGCTCTATCAGGAGCAACTCCATTTTCGCAAATCCAAGGATGACCTATAGAATATTTGCTTAAAAACTATATAACTCAATCCAATAATGATCTTACTTAAATTTTTTTTTTAAAAAAAAAAAGAAGCCAAAATTGGTATGACAAAACCATACCACAGATGAAATCATTCCACCCACTTAAGTAGAAATTTCCCCACGTACTTAATTTCCACGAATAGCAAAAGATTTTAGAAAGAACAATAAGTACTAAATTGTACTTCTGTGGATTTAAGGCCAAACAACCCAAAAAACATAGTCTGTACCTGAGGTCACAGTGGTAATTTGTAGCTATGCATCAGTAGAAAACCTTCTGAATTGACAGTCAGCATCTTAACACATGACATTTGTCACTGCCTTTCCTCACCCCCACCCCAAAATAAAATAAAACAAAACAAAATAAAAACAGCACTTGATATTGTTGTTAGTACAAAGTTGAGAACGCATTCCGTGATGCATTTTTCTGCAGACAAGTTGGATGGCTCAAATTAAAGCATTGATGGTTCCTAGATGAACCTGTTATTTATTGTGCCTAGTCCTGGACAACACAATCAGTGGGAAAACCCATATTGTGGTTCCCCTGGGTATTCATTCAGCCGTTAACCCAATCATACTACTGCCCACTATGCATCCATGTGGTAGTGATAAATGCGGGGTTAGACAATACATAAGGCAGTAATAAAAGCAAGATTACATGTGGGGGTTGGTGCCTTGGATAAAATAAAACTCAAAAAATAGAGAAGTAAAGAATTGGTTATGAATTAGAGTCAAAAATATTGGCTATGAATTATGATCGCTAAGAAAGGAAAACATACACAATACTTGATGGGCAGTTAATCGTTCTGAAGGTTGAGAGCATAACATTTGCCGGATGAGATCCTTTGCACTGTCGGATATCAGAGGCCAAGGGTCTGAGTCAAAGTCAATGTGTCCCTTTAAAACTGCATCGAAAATCCCCTGTTGCGTTTCTGAAACACAGTAGAATAGATTTCAGTACAATGAATACTAAAAATGAAATTCAACAAAGGTGCTGGTCTGGTATAAGACATACCAGCCCAAAAGGGTGGCACACCACTTAGAAGTATATACAGTATTACACCAGCTGTCCAAACATCTGCTTCAGGGCCATAATGCTTCAAAAGTACCTCAGGAGCCACATAATATGGACTCCCAACCACATCAGTGAAAACCTGACCTGAAATCGCAAGGCACATAGGAAGTAAAAAGAAATATTGATTATCCATTACCCAACATCAAAAAACTAGAAGCTACAACACCACAATCTTGATCAAGTGATTAAGTAGAAGAATTAAATTAAATGGAAGAAGCAGTCAGGTCTTGACGTCTTGTGCATTAAAATGCATCATGTGCTGTTAGCCATCCAACAAGCACGCACCACCCAACACATCCAAAGTCTATAATCAATATATATACCCAACAATAAAGCATGTAGGAATTAAGCCGCACAAAAACATTTGAAAAATACTGGCAATGCACAACCAAGAATTGTGAGTGCTTGTTAGTTAAAATGCTTCTAATTAATTGAGATATTATGTTTAAATAAATCCAAAAACATCAACCTTTGCTTGTTACTTACCTGGCTTGAAGAAAACCGAGAGTCCAAAATCAATGGCTTTGAGAGAGAAATCATCATCCTTGTTAACCAACAAGAAATTCTCGGGCTTTAGATCTCTATGCATAACTCCAAGTGAATGGCATGCCTCAACAACCCCTACAATAATCTTGGTCAATTCAGCTGCCTTTCTCTCGGTGTAGTGTCCTCTCAGAATGATCCGATCAAACAATTCGCCCCCAGCACAAAGTTCCATCACAATGTGGACATATAGAGTGTCCTCGTAAGCTCCCTTAATGGTCACAATATTTTTGTGACCCGACAAATGGTGCATTATCTGAATCTCCCTCCTAACATCATCCACATCCTCTTTGGAAATCAGCTTCCTCTTGGAAATAGATTTACACGCATACTCATTGCCCGTGGACAGCTCAGTACATAAATAAGTAGTACCAAATTGGCCTTGCCCTAATTTGCGGCCCAATGTGTAAAGATCTCGAATGTTAGCTGTCTTATGACCCAATACATAATACGCTTGGTTAACACCAGTCCGGCTCATGATGACCTCTTTTCTTGGGCTAAGGTTGAGTAAGTTCTGGTCCTTGTTGGGGTTGTCCTTGGAAAATTCTTGGGCGACTAGTTGTTGAGAGTTCAAGCTGGTTGGGGAGTAGTCGGAGGAATTAGAATGGTTGGCAGAAGAAGGGTTAGGCTTGGAGCTGGAATGATCCACGGGCTGACTGTAGCCCTGAAAATTTTTGACTCCAAAAGATCCACGGCATGTATTGCCCATGAAACAATCACAAATCCCACCCTCGAACTCAACTATACTTTCATTGGTCCGTCCTCATCCACTGACTTTCCTCATCAATTACACTGAAACATTTCATTCCAAGCAGATATAAGTCTCAACACCAAACTTAGAGAACTTTTTAAGAGAAAAGAGACTATTTATTGCAAATTTTAATTCATTTTTTGGAGGAGAACGTCAACATGAACGACAAAATCAGCTAAAAGTGATTCTTCAGGTACTTGGATCCGATCGGAACAATAATCGCACGAGTCTTGAGTACGGTTTAGAAATCATAATAGAAATCTGAGAAAATAATGCAAATCTCCAAAAAAATAAAATAAAATTGAACAATGAACCAAACACAATGAAATTGGTAGTTAATGTGCGATGCATATATGTATGTGGGTGCGTGAAGCGATCCATATAAATCTATGCATATACAAACACCATATATGTATATGTATAAATATACGAGGGAGGGAGAGAAAAGTAGTGTTGAAAAGTGAGAATCTAGTACCGGGTGGTATGATGAGAGAGAGAGTCAAAGGTAGGTTGATTGGTTGTGAAATCTGAGGTTTGAGGACGACGATGATGAGAACGTTAATGGATGGTGGCGCACCTCCTCCACTTCATATCATCGGATTGTTTGAATCGACTAATGCCTTTTGGGGGCTACGAGTGCTTCAGCTGAACAGCTTATTTATATATACAACTGTATGTATAACGCACGCGGCTTCACAAATTCATCGCATCAGAAAGAAAGAAGCAATTTCAATATCTTTTTGTTCTGCGAAAATAAACCACTAACCTAATGCTATGTATGATCTTACTCGATTTCGATTCGAGAAAAGAAAACCCTTGATTGCTTACCCCCCGGAGATAAAGAAAGGCAATTTTCTTTTTTTTCTTTTTTTATGGTCAATACAAAGGAAAAAGGATTCTATTTTGACTGTGTTCTGAGGGAGAGAGTAGATCTCGGCCTCGGTGAATTTAATCTTCCCACCCATGCTGACTGATGCATCCTTGCCACACGTTTCTAATGACGTTTGAGTCCAACCCTTGTTGCGTTCCCACCTACCAGTTTGCCAATGTTGACATACGATTTCTCAATGGATCCTATTGCCCTATCAGAATAAACAACTTTAGAGCACCTCCAAATGGAATTGTCATTTTGGGACGTAAAATCGTTTATTTGCAATTTTGAATAGTATTTTGATATTTCTGAATTATAAATTTATTCTAATAGTAAGTGCCAAAATCAGGGCAGCTCAAGGTAAATTGAGGCCTAAAGCGGTAATACTAACTGAGGCTTTTTTTTTTTACCAGAAAAAGAAATGTGGCCTTTTTATTTTTAGTATTATTTTTTTAAAAAAATATATTTTTAATTTTTTTTAAGTGAGAGAGGAGGATGTGATACTTTTTTTTTGTTTTTTGAGAGAGAGAGAGAGAAATTTTATTTATTTATTTTTTAAATTTTGAGTTTCTAATATTATGGATTGAATTGTAGGCCCAAATTATTGAAATTATAATTTTTTGATTGGGCTTAAATTTTTTGGGGCCTTTTTATAAGGCCTAAAATTTTCATGAATTTAAATTTTTTATGTGGACTAGTTATGTATCTACAATTATGGGGCCTTCTAAAAATTTGGGGCCTAAAGCCCATTCTTTTTTTTTAATACTATTGGGCCGGCCCTGGCCAAAATGGTGTGTCATTTTCATATTTTTATTCATTAATCTATATGAATCGTTGGATTTATATTCATCTAACGGATCTATATTCATCAACACATTTGCAACCTCTTTTTTTCTCTCTCTAGAGTTGCCAAAAATGTCACCCCAAGACCCTTGATGTCATTTTCCAACCTCATATGCCACCCCATTTGGAGTGAAAATTTTTGAATTTGGGGTGGCACATGGGATATGCTACCCCCCTTGGAGTTGCTCTTAGTCTCAGGACCAATCTATAAGGTGGTAATTTTTGATTTAACACGACTACATAATTTGAACTCGATACGAATTTTATAACACAAATTCAAAAATGACTTGACATACTAACACGAAATATAAATGGGTCATATTCGGGTTCAATTCACCAAACCCGAAATTAACACGATCAACATGTTTATTTAAGAATTGACACTTTCTCTAATTTCTCGTTTGTATAGTAACACGAACAATACGAAATTAACACAATCAACATGTTTAATTAGTATTAAAGAAATAAAATATTAATTATTTATAACTGTTTATTAAGTAATAACATAATTATTGTATAAAAATGATATTTTTACTCATTATTATTATTATTATTATTATTATTATTATTAAGTTAATTTTAAGTTTGTAGAAAAAGTATGAGCATGAATTCAATTAAGTGAAAATAGAATCTTAATGTTAAATTTTTTATTCAAAATTTATGTGGGTCAACAAGAATACGAACACGACATGAAAATAAACAGGTCAAACTCGACACGACTCAATTAATTAAATCGGTTGGGCTAGGGTTGACTAATGTTCGACACGAACCTATAATGACCTGATACGAACTTGATACAACACAACTCAATTGCCACCCCTACCAATCTACCTCTTCCCGCGATATAGTTCAGTTCAGCTTAGTTCAATTCAGCCTAATTGATCGGTTCAATCCAACATGATATCTCTTCAAGAAAGATAAAAATCCTCTAACCTACAAAGAGATAAGAGGAACCAAAGTCCCATCCTAATAGGACTTGATAGTGTGTGTTGAGCAATTGAACAAGGTTGTTACTCTTAGGGAGTCATTGGATAATTCAGTCAGAGCTCCTAGGCTCTTCAGAATTGAACAAAAATGATGGGAGGATTACAAATAGGGAGTTTATAATGGTTCACCAATTCGAAAATTCGGCTAATCCACTCTCAAGGAAGTTTCTTGTTCCTAGGAAAAATTCCATTAATACAATGAGAGAATTACACAGAGTATTTGTTTAGATTGGCTGTTTGTTGTATATTGTGAGGGATATGCCTCTTATTTATAGTCTTCCAAGGCTTCGTTTGATTTTTCGGCATGATCTTTACCCCCAATTCGTAACGGTTGTGTTTGTTACGCAGTTGCCATGGATGGTGCCTTGGAGGTTGCGGTTTTCTTGCATGAATGTGAGACTGCTGCGTTTTATATGTAACACTTTGGTGATTTCCAGCTGTCATCCTTGCTGTTATCTTGGTGACATTGTCGCTGGGGAAGTTGACCTGAGCACCTCTAGCAACTTGCCATGAACTGCACAATTCGAGCTGAGACAAGTCGAGTTGAATGTTCAAGCTCAACCTTAACCATATTTTGAGTATTATCAGGACTCAAAATCCTCCAACCTATAAAATACAACTCCATAGGAATACATCGGTTTTCACCATGCACAGCTTCTCATAACATTACATTCCTTTGGGTCTTTTATTGACTTGAGTAATCACAGGGTCAACCTCGGAGCAATTCTGATTTTCTACTTATTTTTTAGTTGATCATGGTCAGGGTGCTAAAGTGGAGGAAGTTCGAAATTTTACTGTGTCATGTGTTGTGAAATGCTAACATACTTTACAACTGGGAGTATACTTGTCAATGGGTCAGAATCTTATTCAAATTCGTTTTAACCGAATATAGTTTGATATTTTTTATCAATAATTCAAATTCAAATTTGATATCTTATATTTCACGGGTTTGAATTTGGATATATCTGCACAACACAAATGAATTTCTATAATAGTTTGAGATAGTGGCTCCAAGGCAGGAGTTGTGTGATTGTCCTACAACAGAAAACAAGGTTAGAAGGAGGCCGAAGGCTTGTCCGACTTATACCCTTTAATGCCTAAGTTAGTAGGTGCTCAAAAGGAGAATAAGACTTTTATTGTGCATGGTTTCTTGGGGTCTAGCTCTATAATGATTGAGCAATGCTATGTAACACAAATCTGTAATCCAAATTTACATCCCAAATGAAGGGGGACCGTTGGATCAGTGGGTCCCATTTAAAAAAGTTGATGAGACCCACTCATCAAATGGTCCTTCTTCATTTGGGTTACAAATTTGGGTTACATAGTATTTCTCATAATGATAACCCTGCCCGAAATACCGAGCACTCAATGCCCATCCCCCTCAGTATTTAATGGTCTCTACAAGGCATTTATTGAGTTATGTCGAATACTCATTGTGTTGACACCGAGCATTAAAATTACGTGCCCCCAAGAAATGTACGGTTAGGCATTTATTCAGATTTTATAAGATTTGAAGTACACTCCAATGTGACCTGTCTACGAAAGTAATCATTCTCTGTAACTCGTTCCATCATGATGGATCCACATCTTTGCGTAGCATTAAATGCTCAGCCCTGAGATGCGCCTTATCCCTTTAATCTGCTAGGGCATATTTCTCTAGATCCCTTTTTCGAGTTTGATCAATAACCTCGATGTTTCACTGTTTGAGTCCACATGTCATGTTCTAATACGAGAGTTATTTTTGTGCCCCGTTAATACTTATATCCGATTTAATTATGATTCGATTCGATCTGAATTATTTTATATATTTCTATATAGATATTAAAGAAATTAGATAATTATTTAAAGAAATTTAGTTGAAATTTAGGCATACCTTGTTAAAAATTAGTTAATTAAGTTATTCAAATCAAAATTTGAATTGTTAACGGGTTCAGGTATAGATCACAAAACAAAAATCGTCAGATTATTACATTGAATTGTTAAAATTGAATTCAAATTTGAATCAGTCAAAATTCGATCCAAACCCAATATGTTGACCGACCTAACTAGGGATATTAACTACAAAGCCCTGTTGCCATGAACTAATTGGTGGTGGTTATACACTAGGTAGTTTTAGGGTGCAATTGTCATATGTGCTTATAAATAACAATGCTAGGGTTGTAGAAGGAAAAAATGTAACTTTGTATGCGATCCCTTAATCAAAATATTTTGTATTTGTTTGAGAAGTAAAAGTTTGAATATTATTCAGAAACTTGTGCGCTTGACTTATTTTTGATAAATTGTCTCAATGAACCTCTTGAATGTTCTCAATAGAGAGACTTATGCTTCGTTTTGTACGATTGAAAAATAGATTAATGGAAAGTTGGAATGATATAAAATTTGAGGGATAGATAAAATATTAGTTTTGGTAAGGAAGAAAAATAGGAAGGATAAAAAAGTGGATGAATGAGTTTTCCTTGCAACTCACCAAAATCAATCCCTCCAAAATTAGGAGGAAAAATGGATGAAAAGTTAATTATATGTGTTGTTGAAATGTATGTTATTTGTCTATATATCATATTTATCAATTATATATTATGCATACATTAATTTCATATATATATATATATATATATATATAAATATAACGATAAAATATATATTTATACTTTTTTTAAAAATAAAAAAAATATTTTTTCCATCTTACCAAACACAAAAAAAAATCAATTCTTCCTACTTTCCATCCCTCTTACCAACACAAAGGAGGGAGTGAAAAGTTGTGGTTTGAAAAGTTCGCAAAAAAGTCAGAATTTTAAAAGTCCCCTAAAATTGTTTGAGAAATTCTTTAAAAAGCTGAAAAAATCTGTTTGAATTAACTTTATAGTATTTTTGGCTTTTTTGTTAAAATAAAAAATAATTATATATATATATTATGCATAGTAGTTTCTAAAGTATAAATTTTACATTTTTTACGTCACTAATAATATTTTATGAATATAAAAAATTAAAAAGTTATGTAGGACCCGCGACAAAACTCCAAAAAACTTAAAGAAAATATCATAAAATTAACTTCTTGAATCAACCTAAATAAAGTCTTTTTTGATCCAAAAAACTGCTACATAAGTCGAAAAAAAAAGTGAAAATTGAGATTGAATCCTATTTAGTAGACTTTTAATGAGTTTAGTCTATCATTTAAACTTATTTGGGAATAAATTTTATTTTAATCTTACTAATAAGTAGTTAAGTCCACAATTTTTTAAAAACTCAAAAATGCTCTTAATAGGGAAGACAACACATATTTATTGGAAAAATAACACATTTGACTTGTATTCACATACCCATTTAATGCCTCTCCCATCTCTCTCTCTCTCTCTCTCTCTTATATATACTAGCTAATGTCCGTACCTGAAGGTATTGTGTTATAAATTCATACATCGCATAGTTTAATCGCGAGTAAATAGTTAATTTACCAGTAGAAGCGCATGAAATAAAGTAAAATAAAATATTTTCAGGTCCATGCAAACCTATTCCCCAATCAAAGAAATAATTCTAAAAACATAATTTCCACAATCCAATCCCTAAAAGTGGCACCTAATCAAAGTTACTCAATTCTTGAAAAGAAAACAACAAAAAAATACAATCAAAACATTCTCAACAATTAACCACCCACTGAATTAGTATAGAAGTATAGGACCCTGCCAAATTCATCAAAAAAAATAAATCAACAATTAACCACCTACTGAATTAGTATAGAAATATAGGAGCTTGCCAAATTTATCACAAAAATGCTTGACAAAGAGAAAAGAAAGAAATTTGCTTAACTGTTGAGCATTGAACAAATGACGAAATTTATCAAGATCAGTATAGAGGCATAAACCAAACAAACTCATGAGTGTCTCCTTTAAAATTTGATCACAATCCTCCATCATGTCTTCCTGATTTTCTATACCTTTGGTGATCACTGTGAATTTGTTTGAAACTATTTTATGTTTGCTCTTAGCGTTTATGTAGTTCATGTTCAAAGTTTATTCACATACAGTAGCTAAGAGATTAGGCTGGTAGATTTATAAGTATTGCTTTGATCTGCTTTATTTTTTTAATTGTTGATTGCTAATTGCATAGAACTTTTAAACATTGAGTATTCTTGGGTGCATGAAATGTGAATATTTTTGTTATGAAATTCATATGTTGTTATGGGATTCATTTGCGTAGTTGCATTAGTTGATAAATGGTTGTATTAGGCAACTTAAATTTCTTTTTAAGTTGGTGCAAAAAAAAATTGTTTTAGAACTATTAAAGTAGCTTTGCGCAGCCCCATACCCCTGCATCAAACAAACCATTTTGGTGTTCAGATGCATTGTATTATCAATTGAGGCGCTTAAGATTAGTTTATTTATTTATTTTTTTGTACAGTTGGTGACATGAAGTGTTAAGTGTGATGTTGAAGAAGAAAATTAAAATTGATTATGGATTTTGGCACTTTGATGAATAAAGTTGTATTTTTTTTATGCGTCTGTGTGTTTGTTTTGATTATTACATACTTGAGTTATTAATATTTCACCAATATGTAAGCGTTACTTCTTTCATGATTGTCGTGGTTTAGTTATGAAAATTGTGTATACAGATTAAATAATTAATATAGGAAATGTATTAACCAATTGATATTTTTTGCACTTTACCTTTCATCAAATTGATATGATTATGTACTATTTTTTGTTTTGGACTGTATTTGCACACACCCGTGTTTATATTACTTTGATGGTTGAATATTTTATGTTAAGGCTGGCTGGACTATGACATGATGGTGAGTCCAGTATTTGAATTTGGGTTTCAGTTTGCATATGACATGATTTGATTATGATTATGAAATATATAAGTTTTGTAAACATGTTGATATATTTGTGACATCATATTTTAAGAGGATACTCTGCTGAAAAATTGAAAGTTTCTTACAGAGTATCCACATTTTGACATTTTTTATTTCACTAAAGTCATGACATTAAAAATGACCAAACGATTTTCAACTTAATGCATGTTTATATTCATTGTTTGATTATTTCGTATTTAAGAACTATGTACAGTGCCTTCAGACACGTGATATAGGGCGTGTCCAAGTTCAGTGTTTAATTATTTCGCGTTTAAATTCAATGTTCGACTTTTTTTAGTTGTATCGTGCCTTCAGGTACGGGTTATTCCTAGTATATATATATATATATAGGAAAAAGGGTTTAGGACATTTTAGTACATTTATATAAGGAGGGGTAGTTTGGACATTTTCAAAAAAATTAAAGACAAACCGTTACTTTTTTCACCGACACTATTAAACTTTACAGTTAAGGGGGTGTCTTTGATTTAAAAGTGTAAACCAAAAGGGAGTGCAGTGAAATTTCAGAATAGGTAAGGGGTGTCATTGAATTTATGTCTAACTAGAAGGGGGTGTGAATGAAATTTTCCCAAAAATTAAAATTCAAACCGACCTGACTTATTTTACTCTAAAACCTTTAAAAACTACCTATTTAAATTAACTCCAAATAAACTCATTGTAAATTAAGTGGTTTCAAATCAGAAGTCGCAATAAAAATAAATAAATAAATAAAAATAAATAAATAAAGGTCAAAAAAAGAGAAGAAGAAGCTAAAAATCAGAATTTTAAAAACAACTGTCTGAACTCTTAGGTGAATGAAAGAGACATTTTTACGTGTATATATATTAATTGCCAAGGTGGTGAGATGGGAACCTGAGCTAAAGAAAAAGTTGTCTCTATTATGGGGTCGGTTTCCGTTTGATTGAGCCTACCAATTCTAATCGTCAATAGACAAAATACACATATGGAAGCACAAGTCAAGATGTCACATAAATTAGTACTTCCGCTCATCCGAGCAAACATGTTTGAATTTACGGTTTATTAATTCTGACATGGATGACAATGAAACGAAGAAGCTGAAGAGCGAGCAGGTGTCGTAGGCATAGCGGCTGTTTGTTACAGAAGGAGGGTGTTTTCAGTGCACACTCTGTTCTCTCATACGCTTCCACGAAGCACATTTACCCTTGGTTTGGGCCCCATGTAATGATGAGATAGCCGCGTCATTCTCTTATTTTATACCTTCATTTCTGTCTTTCTTTCTTTCGAGCACAGACACAGAGTAAAAGGGGTAAAGAGTGAAGGAATATCTTCTGGTTAAGGGTGGGTTTATTGGAATTATAATGATTCACCATCCTTGAAGCCCTTGGTCGGCTACCTCTGCTTCTCCCTCAACCCTCAAAAAAAGGGTAATAAATCGACATGAATCTTACTGTGATTTTTCTATTCCTTAATGTAATTGAGCCGTCACACACACACACACACACACATATATAAAGGGTGGCTATCGAGGATAAATTAATTGTATGTAATCTTGTCTTGAAACTCATTCAATATAGTAATCAGTTCCACCATCTACTGGCTTAATACGTGATATCTAGTAGTTGTGGGGGTCGACGATTATAAGGAGCTGTGGCGGTGTGTGAATTCGCTGGAGACTCCTGATCCTGACTGTATCAAACGGGTTTGATTATCTAATCTCTTTAGTTTTGAACTTGGATTGATTTACAGGTTATCTAAGTAGTGATCAAAGTGTCTTCCTTCTTTCATAACGGAGAAAAATGAGTGGAGCTGTGGCTGTAGCTGTTGCCGCTGCAATCGGTAACTTATTACAAGGCTGGGACAACGCCACTATTGCTGGTAATTTCTCTTCCTTATATTTAGTATGCAAAAAAGTGTGTGTCAATTTTTGGCTACTTCCCCTCCCTGGAAAAATCTGTGGGATCTTAAACATCGAGTTTGAAGTCGAGGCAGCATTTGAGGTGGAGGGAGGGAGGGAGGGAGGGAGGGAGGGAGAGGGGGTTCTTTCAATTAATTTCCTTTGCAAAAATATGTGCTTTGTTTTAGATTGTTCATTATTGAATCATGCACACCACTACATTACCCATCAGATAGGACTTATCAGAAGTTTATTCTTCTGTTGCAAACAGGTGCTGTTCTTTACATAAAGAAGGAATTCAAATTGGAAAGTGAACCTACTATAGAAGGTCTGATCGTGGCCATGTCACTTATTGGAGCCACCTTAATCACCACTTGCTCTGGTGGAATCTCTGATTGGCTTGGCCGCCGTCCCTTGCTCATCACCTCGTCTGTCTTCTATTTTATCAGTGGTCTAGTAATGTTGTGGTCTCCCAACGTACACATCCTACTTTTGGCGAGGCTTCTAGATGGGTTTGGAATTGGTTTGGCAGTTACCCTTGTTCCTGTCTATATATCTGAGACTGCGCCCCCGGAAATAAGGGGTTCCCTAAATACTTTGCCACAGTTCACTGGCTCTGTTGGGATGTTCTTGTCGTACATCATGGTTTTCTGTATGTCATTGATGAATTCACCAAGTTGGAGGATGATGCTTGGGGTTCTTTCTATTCCATCCCTCATTTATTTTGCATTAACAATATTTTATTTGCCCGAGTCTCCAAGGTGGCTTGTGAGCAAAGGGAGGATGCTCGAGGCCAAGCAGGTTTTGCAGAGACTACGTGGCAGGGAAGATGTTTCTGGTGAGTTCTTCTGTGCTTTCATGACCACTCAAATTTCCTGTGTGCAGCTTAAAAACAACATGATTTAAACCAATTATGAGGGGCATGAGCAACCACCATGGACATTGCATTGTACCAATAAACATTACATTTCTGCATGTTGAGCTTTACCAATTTATATTCAATATTATTTACTTCTCTTGGTGAATACAGCTGCATAAAATCCTCTGGCTTTATTTTGCTTCACAGTCTTTGATAGGTTTATTACTTTAACTTGTTTTGCAAATTAAGCAATTCGGAATTGTTTCAATGCACCAAGTTTGGCATGCAATTATCTAGACTTGGTCTTCCTAATGGTGATCCTACTCTAACCTGTATTTTTAATTTGTAATATTGATTATCGAGAAGCAAGATTTCATAGATTGAAAGAAGATGGCTCGATTTAATTTCAATCAAGTTAGAGGGAGGGAGTTTTGTGCTAGATTGAGCTGGCCTTGATCATTTAGTAGTGCAGAACTATAGTGTAGAGATTGTGTATTTATAGCTGCATTTTAAAAGGCAAAGGAACTTTGCTATTATATTTGGTTAAATGAACTTCTCCCTTATTAGCATAAACTTGAAAAAGCTTTTTCCTAAGTTTGATTTGTTATTCAAAAATGAAGTATAGACATGGTAAGATCAAGCATATTATTATCTTTTGAAGAACCAAAACTTATATTATATAATCATGTCATTTATATTTAGGAGCATTTTTAGAAATAAGGCATATGGATCATCAGATAATTTGAAGTGCTGAAGCCTGCTTAGATGTGGTGCTTCCTCCCTGCTAATCTAGTTTCTCTCCTAATTACTGTCATTATCCGGTAAGCAGATAAGGTAGGCATGCATATGTACTCGCACTGATGCATATTCTGCCGAGTTTTCTGGCTCTTTGGCCAGCCATTTGTATAGGGGTTTTATTCAGATGTCACAAAAAGAATATGCTTGTGTTGGAAAATAACTTAATGTATACCTTTGGAAAATTTGGTTGAGATCTTTGTGGCAAGCCTAACTTATGCTTAGGCAGTACATTTGGAATCCTTGAAAGAAAACAACCAATGATTATAACATGCTTGCTTTCCTTTTTTTTCTTTAATGTATGCTGGATTCTTGCAATAACATTCACTGCCCCATCTTTTGTTACAAAGGTAGTTCAAGGAATATCAATGCATTGTTGATTTTCTCCTTAACAAGAACAAAACAACTGTAATTTTGATTTTCCTTTGATGAAAAGGTGAGATGGCTTTGCTGGTTGAAGGTCTTGGAGTTGGGGGTGAAATATCTATAGAGGAGTATCTGATTGGACCAGCAAATGAATTCAGTGATGATGAGGAACAAAGTTCTGAAAAAGAGCAAATCAAGTTGTATGGTCCTGACGAAGGAGTTTCCTGGGTTGCCCGACCTGTCACTGGACAGAGTACTCTTGGTTTTGCATCTCGCCAAGGAAGCGTCACAAATCAGACCTTACCCCTTATGGACCCTCTTGTCACCCTTTTTGGTAGTGTCCACGAAATGCTTCCTGATGCGGGAAGCAAGGGAAGCATGCTTTTTCCACACTTTGGTAGCATGTTCAGTGTAGCAGGGAATCAACCTAGAGATGAAGAGTGGGATGAAGAGAGCCTTGGAAGGGAGGGTGAGGGTTACACATCTGATGCTGTTGCTGGTGAATCTGATGACAATTTGCAAAGTCCATTGATCTCACGTCAGGCAACAAGTTTAGAAAAAGACTTGGTCCAACCTGCTTCCCATGGAAGTAGTTTGAGTATGAGGCATGGTAGTCTCATACGAGGGCAGACTAGAGAACCAGTTGGTAGCACCGGGATTGGTGGTGGTTGGAAGCTTGCTTGGAAGTGGGCGGAAAGAGAAGGTCAAGATGGAAAAAAGGAAGGAGGATTCAAAAGAATCTATTTGCATGAGGGGGGCATCCCTGGATCTCGGAGGGGGTCTCTAGTTTCTCTTCCTGGTGGTGATGTGCCTGCAGAATGCGAATTCATTCAGGCTGCTGCTTTGGTGAGTCAACCAGCACTTTATTCTAAAGAGCTCATGGATCAACATCCAGTTGGACCGGCCATGGTTCACCCATCTGAAGCTGCAACAAAAGGGCCAAGTTGGAGGGATCTTTTTGAACCAGGAGTCAAGCACGCTTTGGTTATTGGGGTGGGGATTCAAATACTTCAACAGGTACCAAATAATAGATGAAAAAAACATTTGGCTTGTTCTTCTCTTCCAAAATCAACATGGATTCTCCTAGAAATACCTCAGATGGTGTTTCTAGTTTCTACTTTGTGGCATGTTGTTTGTTGATGCATTTTCCCTTGTTCTATTTGATATCATGAATTCAAGCAGTCTTTTTCTTGTTTCCTGTTATTAGTTGGTTTTCTCCTTTCATGAATGTTACAAAAGGATCGAGGCTTGATTCATTTTGTTTTACTACTTGCTGAATAAGAGTTGTGATCCTCTCATATGGCTAATTTCTGACAGAAAATTCTTTAATTTATTCCTTTTGAGTGATTAAAGAAGCATGTTTAGTTCATTTTTAGTTATTAGTATCGTTGGTGTCACATTCTTATTCAGCGAAAATGATGGGATGAGGATTTCTAAGTGTGGTCAATTGTCAGGATGCTGTAAAGACATTTAACTTGAGATTACTAAGAGTAGTAAATTATCCATGAGGGATTAATTATTTTGTTGTATTATGGAAAGATACAGTAAACTGACCTTGCTAATGGGTTGTTTAATCTTCATTTTGTGGTTCCATATTTTCTCTAACTTGTTGCTTAGGATTTTTTTTTGTTTGTGCAGTTTTCTGGAATAAATGGGGTTCTCTACTACACTCCCCAAATTCTTGAGCAGGCAGGCGTTGGAGTGCTTCTATCAAATGTGGGCATGGGCTCAGCCTCTGCATCACTTCTTATTAGTGCTATTACGACTTTGTTGATGCTTCCTTCAATAGCTGTTGCCATGAGGCTTATGGATGTCTCTGGCCGACGGTAATATATTTTTCCTGTTATTCTTAATATCTCTGGCATTATGGCATAATCACCGATCTTGTTTTAAAAAGCGATCTTGTCTTCCCTGAGGCTCATGGATATCTCTGGCTTTTTTCATTGATTATTTTTCTTCTTTTCTTGCTCTTAGCAAAGTTCTATTTCTTGTCTAAAAGGTGCATAGCATCCTTTGATATAAGTTTTGTTGCTTTAACATGGCTCTTTGACTAGAAATTGCAAGTCTTGCTTTAAGCAGGAACCATCGAACCAGCCTAGCTCTACCAATTTATAGCGATGAGTTTGACAGTGACCAAGTGGATTCTGGCGGCTCATTTATTGATCTATGTATTAAACATTAGGATATGTTCGATTATGTATTCACCCACACACACACACACACACACATATTGGGATGTATATTTGAATATGCCAAGAAATTAAAAAGCAAGATCCTTTTGAGTTTAAGTGCATAATTAGTAATGCACAAAGTCATTTGTAAATAATTTGTTTAATCTAGTCATTTGCATCCATAGCCATTGTATATATTACTGCTGAGGTATTATATTCTGGGGGCTGGGAGTTAGATGAATTGGTTTGGATTTGGGATTCGGTGTTCCATCCTTCAGCTCCCGTTTTATCCTTTATTTTGTTGTGATCTTAAACCTTCTCCTCTTTTAACTCTAAGATATGTGGCAGCAGACAAATTTACGTTTAGTGGCTTTTACATGTTTTCAAGGAACTTGCCCCCGAAATGACCTCTTTGATCACAAGAATTTTCATGTTTTTTGTAATTCAATAAAGTAATAGCTTTAGTTCTCTATTTTCCCAATTGAGTTATAGAGCAAGTTGTCACAAATATAAGGGTGAGATTTGTTTTGTTGATCATTTAATTTGCAATTTGGTTTGAACTGGTCCTTTGTCCTTGACGTTCATTATGTTGGGGAAACCTGTCTAGAAGAACTGCATTTCGGCTTGTAATGGCTGATGTTGTGCTTGACACTTATTACCTAGAAAAACAGTGTAGAAAAATATGATGTGATCATTTTAGGGTTTAGTTTCCATTGAATTCTTTATCCCATTCTTTTTTATGTTCTCATAACTACTCCCTATTTTTTTCATTGCAGGAGTTTGCTACTCAATACGATCCCTATCTTGATCACAACCCTCATCATTCTTGTTATTGGAAGTTCTGTGAATATGGGTACTGTTGTGAACGCGGCTATCTCAACTGCTTGTGTTGTGCTCTACTTCTGTTGCTTTGTCATGGGATTTGGGCCAATTCCCAACATACTCTGTGCAGAGATATTTCCCACCCGAGTTCGAGGCCTCTGCATTGCCATCTGTGCCCTCGCATTTTGGATCAGTGATATCGTTGTTACTTATACACTCCCTGTGATGCTGACATCGGTTGGCCTTACTGGAGTCTTTGGCATGTATGCTGTTGTGTGCGTTATATCATGGATTTTTGTCTTCTTGAAGGTTCCGGAAACCAAGGGCATGCCCCTTGAAGTGATTACCGAGTTCTTTTCTGTTGGTGCAAAGCAGGCAGCAGCTGCCAAGAACAATTAAGCAAATGGCTGGGGGATCAAGGTCTGTGATGGGTGTTTCAATTTTCCAGTTCTGGTTGTTTTAAGTTTTGAGGTGTTTGTGACAGCAAGTTGAAAACCTTTAGGAAAAAGTTATTGTGTATATTAATTTGTCCAATCCGAGTAAATCGAGTGTTTTATTTTAATGTTCACCTCGAGTTGTTTCAACTGGCAACCATCTGGACTGGAGTAAGGCTTTTACCAAATGGTTAGGACTAAGGAGGAGTTGTTGAGTGTAGGGGATGGAGAAACTTAAAAAACAAGCTTTCTTGTGTGCAGTGCAGTGCGGTTTGTGTATGCATGGGATGAGAAAGCTAGTCTTGAGGATTAATTATGGTAACAAAGCCATAGTTGAGAATTTGTGTGGCAATGCAATCTCCTATCCTAGAAAGAAAAACAATGGCAAGTCATGTGATTGTGTCCGAGGTCTACATTATTGAGCACGCGATCTCTTTGTCATGCTGAAATCAGAAATTGAAACGGTCATCGTAAAAAGCAATAAAGGTGTCCCTCGATTGGCATTTTCAGTCACGTGCTTGTGCATATTTTTACACCCGATGGCATGCAACTGTAGTGCTTCCGTCAGTCTCAAGATAAGCTGATGACTTACCATTCCATTCCATAATGAGATTTTCCATTCTAGAGAGTCAATCTGAATAGGCTTATTGCAGAGTAGATCAGGTTGGAAGCGTGGTGGATTCAAACTACAACTACACCACGACAAGAAAGCAGGAATTTGATTAATGATTAGTAATACATAAAAGCAAGCATACTACATGAAACTGGAATTCAAACTACAGCCTTCAGGCAGGCTCCAAAACAATAAATGGTGTTACACCAACACCTCATATCAAGTCTCTGTTTTTGCTTTTTCATGATGGGGGATTCTTAGCGAAAAATAAGCCTAAGAGGAAAGTAGAAGGGATAGAAACTCAATGCATGAAATCCCTAAGGAGTCAACCTAGGAGAGTCATCATCTGCAAATACTACTCACAAGCCTAGCACCAACCCGGTCCAGTCTCTTAACCATCGCCCAAGCCTTTAAATTCCCCCCTTCCATAAACGATTCCACCATTCTCTCCCCAATCACCTTCCCTTTCTCCTCATCATCAGTCACAGCCACCGCTGTTGGCCCAGCCCCACTGATCGTACACCCAAACGCACCGGCCTCAATCGCCGCCTTCTTCACGCCTTCCATTCCCGGAATCAATGGCGCTCTCCTTGGCTCCACTATCTTATCGGACGATAATGCCTTGCCTAAACCCTTCAAGTCACCTTGCAACACAGATGCCACCAACGCCCCTGCCTGACTACAGTTCCACACATGGTGCGACATAGTTATCTCTGCTGGCAACGCCGCCCTCATTTTCTTCGTCGGAGCTTCGAACTCAGGATTCACCAATATGAAAAACAAATCTTTTTCCTCCGGAAACTTCAATTGCATCAATTCCAAAGGATTATAGCTTCGAATCAACACGAAACCTCCCATGATCGCCGGTGCCACGTTATCGGCATGGTACCCTGAAACTTTCGATTCCGATTCGAGCCCGGCAATCACAAGATCGGATACAGGTAGTTTCCCCCCGAAAATCTCATTCACTGCCACGGCAGCAGCGGCGGCACTGGCGGCGCTGGAACCGAGTCCGCTGCCCAAAGGCAAGCCCTTTTCGAGGGAAAGGGAAAGACCGACCGATCGGATGTTGAGCATCTTCATGGTGGAGATGGCGGCGATGCCAGCGCAATTCCAGAGAGGGTTTTTGCTGAGTTTAGTGGCAGAATTGCCAGCGCCAGTGATTTCAGAGATGGAGATCTCACCGGGGTGAACTTGGGGATCGATTCGGAGAGAGACGAAGTCGCCGATGCCATCGACGGCGCATCCCAAGAAATCGAAGCCTGGGCCGAGGTTGGCGATGGTGGCCGGAGCGAAGGCCTTGACGGAGGTGAAAACCGGTTCAGGTTCGGTGGCTAGGGTTTGAAAAGAAGGGGGTGAGAGATTGCATTTGAAGGTAGAGAGAGAAAGGTGGTTGGGTTTTGGTGAAGAAGGGTGTGAATAGGGGATGATCTTGAAAGGAGACCGGTAGCATGTGGCGGCCATCGAAAGGAGCAGAATATGTGGGTGAGCGCTTGTGAGTAGTGGAAAGCGCTTGTGAGTAGTGGTTCCTGGTGATGGTAGGCGGTGGATATTGATGAAAGGCGGCGGATGAAGGGGAAGATAATAAGAATCACAATAGTGATGGGACGGAGGTTGGTGGCTGCCTGAAAATGCTGCTTGAAAGAGGAGGCTGGTGGGATTTCATCAGAGATACTTTCTAGAGAGAAGGAAAAAAGGGGTGAACTTTTTAAGTGTGTTAACATAAGGGTGTAGATCGGTTGGGAAGTAACGCATGACACGCGGTTTAATGAAACGCCGGCCTTTCATTCGGTTTTTAAATTTTTTTTTTTATTTCCCCTTGTCCAAAACGATGTCGTTTTGGACCTTTTAAAAATCAGATTCAAAAACCCTTCTCCTTCTTCTGCTTCTGCTTCTGCTTCAGGCGGTCATCTCTCTCTTCTCCTACCTTCGGCAGACTCAGGCGCCCATATTTGTGTTACATTCATTCAAGTAATTTCTAGTAGTTGTTAACATCGGGGATCTCTTGCAATTTTTTTGTTACATTCATTCAAGTTCTCTGTATTTTCTATTTAATCTAGATGTCTGTATTCCATGAGCATTTCATGTTGATGGAACTCCACCTGTTTGAGAAAATGCCAGAAAGCATTTCATGTTGTGGTTCAAACTTTTTTTTGCTGGGACATTGGAATTTGCTGGAACATTGGAAGAATGGACTGCAGCAATGAATATTTGTGCTAAGACAAGTGTAACTTAATTTATTATATCTCTTATTTAGTAATTTCGTGTCAGGGGTCTTGTTAAAAATTGTTGTTTTGAACAGTGTTGTATATGTAGTGGTTCAAGCTTTTTTTTGCTGGGACATTGGAAGAATGGACTGCAGCAATGAATATTTGTGCTAAGACAAGTGTAACTTTTACTACTCAAACTTGGTTTTACCTATACACTTCAAGCTTTTTTTTGCTGGGACATTGGAATTTGCTAGGACATTGGCAATGCGTATTCACTCAAGAATTTTATATGTATCGTTCTGCTATTTGAAGATAACAGTAAGGCCATTTTTTGCTGCAGTCCATTCTTCCAATGTCCCACCAAAAAAAAGCTTGAACCACAGTCCATTTTTTTAAGCTTTCCTGTTGTATTTCATGGCTGCAGTCCATTAGTGCCTCTTGTGCAGCAATGGTTGAATCAAATTCACAAAAAACCAGCAGACTTCATGGCAAGAACCAGCAGGCCTCTTGTGCAACTGATTTGGGATTATGCTAAACTTTGTGAAACTTGATTTCATTAATTTTAATTTATTCCAAATGTGTAAAATTATTTGAAAACAAATGAAGTTTTTTTTTCTAAATGGGTGCTGGAGTTGATGATTGGTTAATGATCACAACATGATATAGTAATGCTATGCTGCAATGTTTGCTGCAACCTCATCAAGGCTGTTGCTATGTTTGTAGTGCTGCAATGTTTAATACCATTGTCCTTTCATGTTTGTAGTGTTGAAAAATGGCATCTTCAAGCACGACAACAAGCAACAACGAGTTAAGATTTCGCAATATGCATTGCCCTGTTTGTAGCAAAAGAGCGATTATCAAAGTGTCCGAATCTAAACAAAATCCTGGGAAGCTATACTGCAAATGTCAAGACGATTCCCATCACTTTTTTAAGTGGATGACTCCTACAAATGAGATGATGGATGTACGACGAATTGAAGACAATGTACGACGAATTGAAGAACTTTGTAATGTAGTTCAACGTGTTGTGGCTAAAGAAGGTTCAATGAAGTCAAATATGTTTGTAGTCACTTTTGTAGTGGTAATGCTTATATTTGTGATTGTAGTGAAGTAGAACAATGGTGTAGTGATGAAACTTGTATTGTAAATGAACTTGTGCGTTGAATTTGAATGAAATTATGGGTTTTGTTTATTGTTGTGACTTGAAAGATTATATTCATAAAAAAAGATCACAGATGGGAAGAAGATCACATTCATTAAAGAAGATTTCATTCATTAAAAAGATCACATTCATTAAGAATATCACATTCATTAAAAAGACCACATTCATTAAAAAAAGATCAGATTCATTAAAAATACAACAAACATCCTTACAACAGCTAGTAGTCTCATTAAAAATAAAAAGTTTTCAACAAAATGAGAAATTGAGTAGTCTCCATCTTCCGTTTATAACTGCTAATTCTCTAACCATCCTTACAAGTTGTTTCTCCCATTCACGAAAAATGATTCAGCGTCATTTAAAGAATGCACATATGTTGAATCAGTCGGAGTACCCTACATTAATGAGAAGGGGTCAGACAAAGAAACTTGATAAATATGTGCATCAATAAATTTAACAATAAGGTCACATACCATAACACTTTGTACACTATTTGAAACTTGAAAAGACATCGAATGACCATATGCTGATGTACACGGGTGACTGAAACCTTGTACCTGGAATACAAAAATACTTAGAATTATGTTTGTAAAAATAGGAAGTGAATAAAAATATGAAGTGAATTAAAAAAATCTACAATTATATTTATACGATACCATAGACATATGTGATGGTTGGGAAGCTCATTTTTTTCTCTTTGTTGCTTTCTCATGCTAAGATTTTAGTCGATCTCAATCCTTGTAACCACCTTCTTTTCTTTTTAAACCTTTAACTTGGAGAAGTTTTGGGTCAACATTTTCTATTTCACTTGAGTCAACATTTTCATGGATTGGATCATCGCCACCATCACCAATTGATGCATACATACTATCCACTTCTTTGAACAATTCCTCAACACCACGTGACACCAATTCATATGCAGGTTGAAGACCAGAGCATCGAGCAACTAGTTGTACCATTCTAGGACAAAGCTGCATGTAACGTGACGCCACCATCAACTTGAGATTCTCTTCATTTGACATTAGAATGAGGGCTGTCCTACAACTCATTCTTGCATCTCGTCTCCATCTTTTACATATGTATTGCTCGAGAATTTGCTTAATATTCATCATGTCCAAGACTTTAAGTGCATGGCCACATAATATTCCCTCCATTTCAAACTTCCGACAACTACAATTGACTAGCTCCTCATTAGTCTTAACCAAGACCAAATACTCCCTATGTTCATCATATAATCGAACCACAAATTGATGCCACCCATCCAACACATCACATGGTGTCGCAATAGCACACTGAAAGATATCATACTCCTCTTGGAACAGCTCAAAGATAGTAGGAGTGTACACTTGTCCTGCTTGCACTAACATTGGAGCTCTTTTTAACTTCAATCTAGGTAATTTTTGCCTAGCTTGGTATTCTGAGTCTGACTCCTTATACCGCTTATCATTCACAACTCTTTCAAAATGCACAAAGAACTGAACAATGTCATGGTCTGGCTTTAAGTACTTCCGTAAGGTTGCATTCAAGCTCTCACTCAATTGGGTGCTTCGCATTCCTACAGTGAAAGTCCTCTTCATATACACATGCCCCCATTTCTCTCGCAATACCCAAGTGGCTTTCATCCACATATTATCATCCAATTTATACTCCGCAAGCAACGATTCTCAAGCCTCAAATAGTTCATGCTCTTCCTCATATCCATACACACACTCTTTAAATCAAGCAGGAAATTGTGAACCATCCTTATAAATGTTTCCCAAATGTTTCAAAGCATTTTGGCAAAGGTGCCAAGTACATAACCCATGGTATGTCTCTGACATGACAATAGAAATAGCCTTAGTCATCGCTTGATCTTGGTCCGTGAAGATGGTAATAGGATATTTCCCAGACATAGCTTGTAGGAATGTCTCAAACAACTACTGAAATGATGCTGCCGTTTCATCATACAATAATGCAGCTCCAAATAATACTGTCTCCCTGAAATGATTGAACCCAGTAAAACATGCAAATGGTCGATACTCCTTGTTCGTTCTAAAAGTAGTGTCAAATGAGACAACATCTCCAAAGTTGCCATAGTCAATAATCATCACTGGATCGACCCAAAAAATATTAGTAATATGCTCTTCCGCATCCAATTGCACTCCATAATAGAATGAAGGATTTTTCACTGCTTCCGTTTGAAAATACTTCAACAAACTACCCGCCTCACCATACCTCAAGTCTCGTTGCCTCCTTTCACGGAGGTAATTCTTTTGGTCTTGACGAGTGAAACCAAGACTTTCCTTTCCTCTAGACTGAGTACTTAAAAGTTCATAGGAAGCCTTAAGTGACAATCCACAATCCGCTACCATATCAATATTAATACCTTGTGCTTCAGTAACCTTCCGTTGGGATGGCATCATATGCATACATTCATGAAGGTGCAAATGATGGTTGTGGTTGTCGTTCCACTTCAGCACAATAAATTTACCAATTTCTCTATTAAGAGATATGCACATATGAGCTTGGCAATTTGTTCTTGTCTCTGCTTGAGACTTCCTTATTTGGCACTCTCTTTTATCACTACCCCTTTGACCTTGTTTACAATTTTCTGTAAATGACGACGCCATCTTTCAAACTTTTATTCTGAAAATCTTTCCTCACGCTAAATCCCACGGACCCTCCATAACTATTGTAAAACGCATAAGCATCTTCCTCCGCATCAAAATGCATACCAATATGAGGTATATTATCAGTCGTATTAACTCCCAAATCATCCATCATAGTATCCTACAATAAGATTAATACACATAATAAGAACAACATTTACATACATCAATAAGAGAGATTTTAGCTCTTTACAACATTCAATGGCAAGGATTTGGGTGAAAACATCACAACATAATCATTATTTACAATGCACAATGGAAACTATCATTTCAAGTTTATGAAAAATGAGACAACTCTGTGGATCAAAACTGAGAAATAAAAAAGTAGTTTGCTGCAACAAAACCAGAGAAATAGCATTCCTATAGATGGTCCTAGCTAGGTAGATCAGAAATAGCAGAAATAGCATTCATATAATAATGTAACTGTTAACTGTTCTTCTTTTGCTAAGATTTACTGCTTTTCGAATTACATATATCTGTGGCTGAGTAATTAAGTATTTAATTAAATGAAATAAATTGGAGTAACCAATCATGATGGTTACCTATATTTGCTTTTTTGTGGTAATTCTGGTAAATAAATTCACAGGATTATCTGTGACACAGATCCACTCAGTTCCATCAGAGTAAATCCTAACCAAGTCCTCAATTACTAAGTTTTTATCACTGCAACCATCAAGAAATTCCAATCTAATTTGCATAAGGAAAGTCCATATAATTTTATTTTACATGCAGAGATATTGTTTCAGAGACCGACATGATGTAAAACAACCTTGAGTTAAAGAGTTTTAATAAGTTACACCAACCCTCATCCACCTGTAATCACAAAATCAACTACCTACCAAATCTACCTGTAGTATCAGAAAAGCCTATTAAAAGTAAAAAAAAAAACAAAACAAACCAAAAACCCAATTGAAAAGGAAGATATACAAGCCAAGGAAACATGGCCATTACACAATATGTGATGTAAATCAATTTGTTCTCAGCTCACTGTACGTTCGGGCAATGATGATGAACAAGCGGGAGAACCAAACCAGACCCCCCAAACGTCACTGAGTCTGCCGGAGGTAGGAGAAGAGAGAGATGAGCGCCTGAGTCGGAGGTAGGAGAAGAGAGAGATGAGCAAGCGCCAGACCCAATGAAGAACAAGCGGGAGAAAGAACCAGACCTGATGAAGAACAAGCGGGAGAAAGAAAATGGAGGGGACTGAATCTGATTTTTAAAAGGTCCAAAACGACGTCGTTTTGGACAAGGGGGAAATAAAAAAAAAAATTGAAAAACCGAATGAAACGCCGGCGTTTCATTGAACCGCATGTCATGCGGTTACTTCCAACCGCAGGCGATCTGCACCCGTTAAAGGTTGTATAGATCTCATGAGTTTAGCTACTGAGCATCTCAGGCCCTTAAATTTTTTTTTTATATCAAAATTTAAATTTGGATAAAAATAGTCTAATTAAATTTGGATAAGACTATCTCTAACTATGATTTAAATTTTTATTCAAATTGGAGTTTAAATTTGAATAAAAAGCTTGATTTGATACACATGCTTCCAATGGACAAATTCAAATTTAAAGAAAAAAAATTCAAATTTAAATGAGAATAAAGATAACTATTGGATTTTTAAAACAAGGTAAAATTTCACCATTAAAGATTTGGGTAAGGATTTGAGTCTCTTTTGATTTGAGTAAAAAAAATGAGTTTTTCTTGATTTGGTATAAGTTTGAGTTAAAGGTTGAAGTAAGTTTTTTAAGTTTTTTTACTCAAATTTAAATTTGAGTTTCTTTTTAATGTTAGATCCATACCCATATCAAATGAAGAAAAATATTTTTTTAAAACTCAAATTAACAGAGACTATTTTTTAAATTCAAATATTTAATGGTGAGACTTTATCCTCTTTTAAATTTGAGTTTATCTATTAGAGACATCAAATTTAGAAGAGGGTAAAATCTCATTATTTATCTGTGCTTACCAAATCAAGTTTTTTATCATTTTTTTTACTCAATTTTGAGGAAGAGTTTGAATTTCCATTAGAAATAATCTAAGTAATGTTATTGTGACATAATTTATTGATTTGTTAACCTAATTTGATATATAACCTTTGAATTAATTGTGAGTTTCATCAAACATTAATATTTAGTGTTGATCTAATAATTCTAATAAAATTATATTACTAAGTCAATAAATTAAATTAAATTTTTAGATGTTATAAGAAAAAATAGATCCTTAAAATGCTGGAACCCACAAATGATGTGACAGTCAATATCCATGTGTGTTAGGCAACAGATTTTGAGATGTGTTGGGGTCTCAAACATCAAAAAAACCATAATCAAAACCAATTGAATATAATGGTTGGTTTATTTATTTTACTTGGATTACAAATAAAAGTTACATCAACAACTACCAGTTTGCAATCAAATCTGCTGTTCTTGAAATTGAATTGGCACCCACAAGAAAATTTCCTTCTTACAACTGCAGTTTTGGCAACCTTGCATTGTGTGGAGGCTTCAAACTTGCAAGAGGGATTGTAAGTAACAAAAAAAGAGGGAGAATACTGAATAAGTGTGTGCGTGTACACAGGATTATAATGGTCTCACTGTAGGCCCATAACTCATTCTTTCCCCAACCCCAAAACGCTTCCACTACTATATTCTTCATTTCATGTTTTGTTCCAACACAGATTCCACTATATGTATGTATATATAATGATCATTCCCCTATAGGCTATACCTTCTTCGCTTTCCTTTCTTTTTGGCATTTTCCTTTAGCACATAGCCCTTTTCCAGTTAAGAGTAGCTATGAGATATAACTACACCTGACTACAACTTCAATGAAGCTAGGTATCCCCATTATACTTTCTCATGGTAAATGTCTGCTACTCTCTTGGATCCATCCATTGATTCAGGTTCTATTTCATTAGCTCTTGATAGCATTTCCATGCGTTTTCTCTTGGACTTACTTTTCGATATCTCTTCCCTCTCATCCGCAAATGATAAGAATTTTTGGAGGCGGGCAGAACGTGAACTGCCATGCCTAGAAGGTTCCGATGAGTCAGTGTAATGTTGTCTGAACTGGCATAACATGAAGCACAGATAAATAATGAGAGCAAGGAGGCAAGCAATTCCACAGATAAGGAATAACCCCCAAAAGCTCTGTAACTGGAGTTGGTCCGATTGATTCTGAGAACTTTGTGAACCACAAGCTCTTTTGTTCAGCCACTTGTCATGAATCTTCTGAAGATCACCGTTCTCTGACAATGTTAGAATGGCAGTTGACAAGTCAATTGCCAATGGGGAGTCTCTCGGAAATGCCTGTCAAGAAAAGAATAAATTATCCTTGCACATCATCATCTACAAAACAAAAAAAATTAATGCTTATAGTGGATTAGGCCCATTAGGGTTATGTTTGAGAGAAACTTCAGGCAATGACTAAAACGGATTTATTGGTGTCTACCAAATGCTCTCTAAAGCAATGCCATCATGCCAAGAATGAAGAAACTGGATCTCAAACAAACTACAAGGCTCTCAACTGTTAAAACTGCTTGAATCTAGCTTGGTCTAGGATTTCAAATTTCAATGATTACACTTCTCCTTTGATGTTATTTTCAACACTCTTAACTTTTAAGCTTCTCTCATTTATTTGCCCCATTACTTTAGTTGTCAATAAACTGTAGACATTTGAGGACTCTTCTTTACTACCACTGTACACTTTAACTTTTGTTAAGTACCTAATGCAGACAGGAAGACTTGTAATTAATTTCTCAGTGTTTAGATACTCACAAATCCCCACCCACTTTTTGTGAACTCTTGGCCAACAATCTGGAACCTGCAGTAGTCTGAAAGGAAGATATCAACATATGGACGCTCATCAACCACAGCTGCAACAGTCCCTTTCTCCAGGGCAGTACGGTATGCTTCTGGTGAGCCAAGAGCAATAAGCCTGGATTTAGCGACATTGAGTTCTTCAATCAAGTAGTTTTCAGCAAATGAACCTATTTGGTATCCAATAGGCTCATTGCTTGTTACCAACGACTCAATTCCTTTGACAGGTGAGGAGAGCTGTTGCACCGTAAGGATTGATGTCAGGCTTGCAGTATAGCTTGAATTAATTATCAAAACCACAAAGAGCCAGATAATTAGAACAAAACGACCGAGTGTGCTGACTGTGTTTTCTCCTGAAAATTTGAATCACCTAAGAGTCAATACAATTGGCCTTACTCTGCTGAATTCGTTGAGAGATTACAGGGCAGGGTGGAAACTTACTGTGGGCGAAAAACATAGTTGAGAAGCTAAACCTGAAACAAAAGAAAATAAAGGCAGAACAGATCGCTCTTAAACATGGCAGAGGTGCAAATATACTATAATATTTGGATAACGATTGTGAGGTCAATACAATAATAATCAAACAGAAATAAAGAACTCACCATAAAATTGTGATAATTTGTTTCTTAGGAGGCCCTCGAAACTCTGCATTTATTCTATGTTCCAGAATCCACACCACTGCTCCCACTGTCAGGAAAAAAGCTGCCGTGACTCCCCACATTAGTGGAGTGAATGGGCGCAAGAAAGCCCAAGCATTCGACCTTAACTTATTGACTGGGGCTACAATGACTAGCCCTGACTCTGCATAAGGCTGAGTAAAATCCACAATCTTTGTACGGTTTGTAACAATAGCAATGTCACCAACAGCAGCATCAAACACCTACAAGAAAGAATCAGAGAATCAACAGACAAACATGTTTGCATACGTACAACAGAAAGAATCAGAGTATTTACAACAGTTCATTTACTCACATTGGATGTGATCATATTTACAAGCTCAGCGTAGTTGGGATTCTTGTGACCATCTCCAAAAAGAATGAACTTGTAAGGAACTGCGTAAGGAAGCAACTTTATTGCAGCAACAAACACATCTATGCAATATCCTTGGACCATATCAGTACCTTCAACTTGTGAAACAAACTCTTGATAACTAACTCTTTTTGGAACTCCAATTCTCAACTGCCTTCCATTGTTCGGGAACACCCACCCACGAGGCTGAATTTCTGTTCCTCCAGGCCATACCACACTAAATAATTGCTGGTTTGAACTTGAACGGTTGGGTGGTTTGCCATAGAGAGTCTCTGGGAGCACAACAGATAGCCCAGAATAGTTAGACCAGTATCCTATCTCCCGAAACCCAGTTCCAATCACATTAATGATATCATAAGAAGGATGTATCACTGATCTGTCTGGATTAAACCCACTAGGGCCAGTTAGTCTTGTCATATTGGTCACCAGTATGTTGCTAAGCAACTGCTTCCCACCATCAAAAGTGCTCAATGCACTAAGGTTCAAAGCACCTCCACCAAGACCATTTAAATTAGACTTATTGGAGAATGAGATGGTACCACCACGATCCAAAAACAGTTTGATTGCATTAGCAATCATCCATACGGTATCATAAGCATATAGACCATAAGGATTCAATCCAATAGAGCCATTACTCAACTTTTTCCAGCGCGATGTGAAAGCTCTTTTCATCTCCGAATTGGGTGTATGGGGGCGAAGAGTCAAAACTCCTTGAATAGAGCTTGAAGTATTTGGAGAAACTGGAGTAGAATCTAAAACATTAGATAGCCAAGTGGAAGTAATCCAGACATATCCACTTTCCATCATCCCAAGTTCCTGGGCCACATCAAAAACCAAAAGACCTGTTTTGGAGTAAGTGTGTAGCACAATTACTCGAGATTCCATCATTCTAACCTTAACTAATTCATCCATAACCTGGTCCCGAGTGGCTAATGGGTCAGGCGGGACTGCTGATTTGAAAGAAATTTTACAGCGTCTCTCTGCAAGTTTATCTCCTAGTGTGGTTATGCCATTTCGACTTTGATCATCATCTGAGAAAACTGCAGTCACCTCCCTATAACCATAATAACTGACCATCTCTGCAATGGCAGTCATCTGGAACAAATCATTGGGCGCTGTTTGAACAAAGTAAGGGTATTGCAGAGGTGAGAGAGTAGGGTCCAATGCCGTGAATGACAAAAATGGGACATGGAGTTCATTTGCGAGATGCGAGAGTACATGAGCCATGCCAGAATGTTGGGGACCAATAATAGCTACAGTATCAGTCTCCATGTATTGTAATGCTGCGCCAGAGGAATTCAAAATTGTGAGGATTATCATTATCTTAACCAGAAAGTGAACATTTAGCTGATGATATGACAGCACTCCATAGGGATACAATGAGAGAGCAGCTGAACAGTAGTACTACATGAGAATGAAAACTAGTAAGAAATATAAGAAAAAAAGTTACCCCCAACAATGCCGAGAAATCCACTGAAGTTTGAGTCGTGCAAAGAGAGAACCAGTTTCCGGCCGCCGAGAACATTGGGATCAGAATTGACATCATCTACAGCAGCTTCCATGGCAATCTTTGCAACTCTGCCATTAATAGTTCCAACCGTGAAAATAGCTCCAATGTTCACCACGCCAGGTTTTGAAATTGCTTCTGAGAATGCCCCAACAAAGAGAACGGACACAGACACAGACACAAGCCAAACCAAATTCATGATGACATCAATTGATGAAACTAAACGCCTTTCTTCTCAAATGAGACGCAATCCCCCTGCATATTGATTGGAAGAAAAATGAATAGAGAACTCAAACCCAAATACAGATTTTAGGTAAGAAGCCTATAAGAAAGAAACTACAGAATCATCAAATCCAATGAGAACACTACCAGGCCACCCAACTCATAATATGAAAAAGAAAATTTTAGGCAAAATACTTACCAAACGAAGATAAGAGCAACTAAAAAAGCGATGCCTAGTTTTCAGCAAGAAAAAGTGAAATCTGGGGTTTTATTAGGATTTCATGAGGGTTAAAGGGTTAGAGGTTACCTCAAAAGAAAGAAATGCTAAAGGAATCAAAGGTAGAGCAGCAAGGTACAGAAGCGCCCATTTTTATAAGAGGGGAGGGGATAGATTATTATTTGTGCAGAAGAATTGCTTCAGAAACTGAAAACGAAATTACAATAGAGAAAAGAAACCAAAAAGTGGAAATTCCCATTACCCTACCCATCACCAGTGGAAGGAATACGCTTCACATGAAAGGAGAATAAGCCACTTCGCCTCAGCTATGGACGACACTTTGCCATTTTTCAATTATGAGAATAGTTGGGAGACAGAGAAAGAGCACAACTTGGATAGTTGGGCTTCCACTAGTCTTACTGAAAGCTACGGAGAGTTTACCCACGTTTTTTGTAACCTCTGGCATTGGCTAAAATCTTCTGCGGACCCAGACTCCTGAAGAAGCAGAATAGATTAGATGGTAATTAATTAGGGTAGGGCAGGGCAGGGGCTATAAGAAGTGAATGAATTTTGGCCTTCTTATATGGTAATCAAGTAGAAAATGACAGTAGTAGTGCTGGTCCTGCTTGAAGATAATGGAAACGAAGAAAGTATTGTATGAGGATGGTGGGGGGTGGCTAAAATATAGTGAGTAAATATCTGTTGTGGGCGATGTCGGGGGTGAGAAGAAAGAAAAGAATATGCTTTGAATCCGATGATAGGGTAGGATGTGTTTCTGCAGATAGCTAGCTAGCTGCCTACTCCTTCAGGCGACACTCTTACTCTACAATGGACACGCCAGTAAGTTTGGTAATACTATTCTATAAGAAAATCATTTAGATCAAAATTACTCAAAATCGGATACCCCACCAGCTGTGAGGTTCATATTCAGATGGCAACAGTGATTAACTGAGTCTGCTCTGGAGTGCAAAAAGGCATCGAAGTGGGTCGATGGAACATCCACTCTTACTCTTGCCATTGTAAGTCCACACACACACATTCTAAACATCTCGTTAATTTTCATAATGGTACGTGTTAAACAATCAAGAGAAATACAAGAAACAAGAAAAAATAGGAGAAAGAAGAGGCTAGAGTTTCATTGATACTGCATAATTCTATTGAATACCAAGAAGTAGTTTAACCTAAATACATAGAGACTATATATAGTCTAAACAAAATAAACTGAAAAGACAGAAATAAAAGACTATTCTACCCTTAATAAACAAAATAGTCCTATATTTCTTAACATCTCCCCTCAAACTCACGATGCGGCAGCTACAAGCATCTAGAGTTTGCCAACTAGAAAACGAAAACGGGAAATAGAATGTGACTTGGTAAATAAATCTGCAATCTGCAAAGAAGAAGAAACAAAGGGCAAAGTAATGGTGTCATACTTGAGATGATGACGAGTAAGGTGACAATCAATCTCAATGTGCTTAGTTCGTTCATGAAAAACTGAGTTGTGAGTAATTTGAATAGAACTCTGCTTGTCACAATACATTGGAGTGAGATGAGAAATGGAAACTCCCATATCTGCAAGTAACCAACGTAACCAAACAATCTCTTTGGTAGTAGATGCCATAGCACGATATTCTGCTTCGGTTGAAGATTGAGAAACAATAGATTGTTTCTTGCTCTTCCAAGAAATAAGAGAATCACCAAAAAAGATACAGAAACCAGTAACAGACTTACAATCTGTGGGATCACTGCCATGATCAGCATCAGAGTATGCACGCAGCTCCAAGGAAGAGGTGGATGAAAGTAAAAGACTCTGAAAAACTGTACCCCAAAAATACCGCAAAATACGAAGAACAGTTGTCCAATGAACTGTAGTAGGAGAAGTAACAAACTGACTAACAACATGAACAACATATGTAACATCTGGACGAGTAATAGTGAGATATACCAAACTCCCAACAATAGTACGGTATAAAGTAGGATCTGACAAAAGTAAACCATCAGAAGAAGAATACTTTGCGTTAACCTCAATGGGAGTATCTACAGTCTTATTATCAGTAAGTCTAGCCCGCTCAAGAATATCTGCAACATATTTCGACTGAGAAAGAAGATAACCTCTGGGTGAGTGGGCTACCTCAATACCCAAGAAATATAGAGAACCCAAATCCTTCATTTCAAACTGTCTAGCTAACTCTGTCTTCAAAACTGAATACCATCAATATCATCACCAGTAATAATCATGTCATCAACATATAAAGACAGAATGATACGACCTACATCAGTGCACTTAACAAAAAGAGCAGAATCATGACTACTAGAAACAAATCCAAGAGAAGAGATCACAATAGAAAATTTCTCAAACCAAGCACGAGGTGCTTGTTTGAGACCATATAATGCTTTATTGAGCTTGCAAACATACCCATAATCATGTGAAACACCAGGAGGGGGAGCCATATAAACTTCTTCTTGAAGATCTCCATTCAAGAAGGCATTTTTAACATCAAGTTGAGAGATATGCCACTGACGAACCGAAACAACTGCAATAAGAGTACGAATAGTAGTCATTTTTGCAACAGGAGCAAATGTCTCCTCATAATCCATACCATACTGTTGAGAGTACCCTTTTGCAACCAACCTAGCTTTGTATCGCTCAATAGATCCATCAGAATTAGTCTTGATCTTATACACCTAACGACAACCAACAACACTTTTACCAGGAGGTAGAGGAACCAAATCCTAAGTACCTATCTTATGCAAAGCAGAAAGTTCCTCATCCATAGCTTGCTGCCAAAGAGGATCAAGAATTGTCTCTTTATAGGAAGAGGGCTCAGAGAGACAATGAATAGAAGCTAAAAAGGAAGTAAAAGATGAAGAATAACAAGAATAAGTAAAATCTGGTAACTTTGTGGACTTACGAATGCGTGTAGATTGACGTAGAGGTGGATCCACAATCTCAGACGGAGCTTGAGGGACCATAGAAGAAGAGGGAGCTTCAGGTGTGCTAGAGAATAGAGTGTCAGTACCTGCAGAATGATCAGAAAAATGATCTATACGAATAAGATCAGATCTAGTGAAACTATAAGTAGTGGATGAAATAGAAAAGAACGGTATATGCTCGAGAAAAACAACATGGCGAGACACATAAAGTTTTTGAGTTATTGGATCAAAACAACGATACCCTTTTTTACCTTAACCATAACCAAGAAAAACACAAATAGCAAATCGAGAGGACAACTTGTTGTGTTCTACATGAGGACGAAGAACGAAACAAGTACAACCAAAAACTCTAAAAGAAGAATAATCAGGGGCATACCCATACAACTTTTCGAAAGGAGAAACACCTGAAATATGAGAAGATGGAATTGTATTAATCAAAGCTACAGTAGTAAGAACAGCTTCACCCCAAAACACACTAGGAACAGAAACAAACAACAAGAGAGAACGAGCAGTTTCAATAATGTGCCTATGTTTTCTTTCAGCAACACCATTTTGCTCAGGAGTATCTGTACACGAAATTTGGTAAATAGTTCCATCTAAGGCAAGCAACTCACAAAATTCATTAGAAGTGTATTCCCCACCTAAATCACACCTAAAACATTTGATAACAGCAGAATGTTGAGTTTTGACAAGAGCTCGAAAGGCTGTATATATCCCAAAGAATTCAGAACGATGTTTCATTAAATAAATCCAACAATAACGAGTATGATCATCAATAAAAGAAACATAATATCGAGACCCTCCTTTTGTGACAACAGGAGAAGGTCCCCATACATCAGAATGAATCAAATCAAATGAAGAAGAAGAAACGAAAATACTTTGATTAAAAGGTAAAGCAGAAAATTTTGCCAATTTACATCCACTACAATCAGAAATATCACAAGTTTGCAAATTTCCTAAGGCTCCTGTGGATGCCAAAAATCTCAAACGAGAAGATGAAACATGACCTAGACGAGAATGCCATAAATAAAAACTAGAAGAAGAAGAACTCAAACGAAAAGAAGATAAATCAACACTTGGAGCAGCAGCAGCAACAACTGGCACTTTTAACTCATCCAAAATATATAGTCCCCCCTTCCTACGGCCTGTCCCAATCAGCTTCTGAGACTGCAGATCCTGCACATAACAAGAAGAAGAGGAAAAGATGACTAAATTACCAGAATCACATAACTGACAAACAGAAGCAAGATTTAATGTGAGTTTCGGAATATGATAAACATTAGGGAGAGACAAGTGAGGTGTGACAACAGAACCAACACCTGCTAAAGGCATAGGAGTTCCATCAACAGTCATAACAGGAATAGAAGAAGAAGGTATAACAGAAACAAAAGATGAAGAATCTGGAGACATATGATGTGAAGCACCAGAATCCAAGACCCATACAGAATGTGACATACCTGAGGAACTATGAGACAACTGACCTACGGAAGAGGAATCAAACATAGCTTGTGGTTGTAAGGAGAGAAACTTCTGAAATTGCTCAGCCAAAGTACTAGGATCGATGAAAGGATCTGATGAAACTACTGCTGCAGTATTAGACTGTGGTGGTTTGTAACCCTGAGGTGGTCTATGAGCATTAGATTGTGACCGGTTGCCAGACTTCCAAGCTTGAGATTACTGTTGCGATTGATTCTACTGTCTCAACTTCTTAGGACATTGAGCATTCCAATGACCTTTTTGCTTACAGAAACTGCACTCGTCGAAAACAACCCTTGTGTAAGGCTTATTCTAATTATTAGAGAATGACTTAGAAGGTACTGCTAACACAGAAAGATTAGAAGTAGAAATAATTCACTTTTCAGAATAAGACTTGAGACAAATGGAAGAAAATGGCGAAAAAATTCAACAAAAAGCTACATATACGAATATATACATTTACGAAATAGGTACATCAATATTTAATTGAAAGGAGGTACATATACGTCATTATAGGTATACAACTACATAAAACCAAATACAACTCGAAATTATGTAGATCATAACGAACATGTACCTAAATCTACCAACGAAAACATAAAATATAACTACTGCGATCTAATTTGTATACCTACCAAATCAACGCTTAAGATAAACGACCGGTATATTCTAAATTACTTGGTTCACAAATTTGAAATTCAAAACTGATAGACAACATTACAAAATCCTCAATAACAAATGAAAAAAAAAAAAAAAAAACTAACTGTATTTTAGGCTGAAATCATGTGATAAGAACAAAATGGGTAAATAAAAACACACTAACTACCCAACACCTATACGTTCGCGTCCACACAAGGACCGCGTGCAATTTTTTTAAAAACACAGAAGACCTTTGTATATATTAAAAATCTGATAGAAGTAAAATTAGTTTACACACCAAATAAGAGATTTTAGCTTAATTAACTATTTTTTTTTCAAAGACTTATAAATGGTAAGTTTAGTTAAGACCTATAACGAATTTTTGTCTTGGAACTGTTGTTTATGATTTATACATATCAAAATGACTTGATTGACAACTGTAGCAGCACATGCTCTATTGTAAATTCAATAGTTATTCATTGTTCACCAAAATAAAAAATGTAGAAAAAGCATAGCTTAAACTACTCTCATGTTTTGAGGGATTTAATACCAGGTAAGAATCGTCCACTTCACGTTTTTTAAATGCAGCAGCAACACTGGATTATTCTAACAAGTATTTCAGTCAAAAGAAGTACCTCACCTCACTTACGAAGAAGTAGTTGGAGCTGGACTCCGAAGTATGAGAATTTGCTTTTGTTTTATGTTTCTAAGAGGTCTGAAAGTCCAAATGAATATCTGGTTACAATAACATTTACGTGAATTACTATTACAACAAGGACAACTTAATCACTATCATAATGAAGCAAAAATATATCCAAAAGAGAAAGAAAAAATAAAACTAGCAAGGTGAGGAGCAAGAGAGATCAGTGACATCTACTGTTCCCAATTATTTTTATGCCTTGGATTTTGACGCAAATCTTGCCCTAAAACCAAGTTTTCTGCTAATTTACATATGAGATTAACGGATAATGAGCTAGAGCCGACAACCTCTGGGCAAGGCAGTGTTAAACCAGCTGCAACTCTTACTCTTGGTATTTGATCGTCTCCTGATTAACTTAGTGGTTACATACGGTAGCTCCATTAACAGCATATCTGGGACATATGACTGAATTTACAAACACTGTGACTCATGTTTTAATCATAATATTCTGATCTGTCAAGAACAAAGTTTCACACACTGTCCTTGTATTCCTCCAAGTATTATACCCTCAACGTCATTCAGAACAACACAAGACCAAATATAACAACCTTACAACTTTGTATCATCTGACCAATGAACTTTCAATCCTGATATTCAATCAATACAAAGATAACAGTATGAATGAAATCAAAATCTTCTAAAAAAGAATTACAAAAAATTGTGGGCATCAAGTCCCCAAGTAAAGTCAGTTACAAGTATAATGTTTAATAAGCTAGCTTAACGATACAGAAGGAATCAAGTATGCTTTGTAGATTGTAGAAGGAACTTTCAATCCTCCTAAGTTTAATGTTTATAATGTTTGGATGTTAGGTCATGATCTTCGGATGTAATTTTTTAATCATGTACAAGCAGGAAAATCAGACTGAGAGAAGAAAGAAGTGGGTGGGAGTGGGACTCACTTGTACAATGAAATGAATGCCAAAGGAAGGAAATGGAACCTGTTTAACTCTTGGCCCAATCATATGGAAGACGACGCATTGCACTCTCTTCTCAGCCCAGCCCAGCCCAACCAACTTGGACTGAAAGATTGGCAGAAGCGCCAGAAATAACCCAATCGATCTCAAGACTTTGATCTTGCAATGCAACAATCGTAAATTCAGTCAGTCGGACTGTTACTGACTCCAAGTCAATACATCAATCCTTCCGTACCTCATTGTCGGCAATGACTTTAACACCCTTTTGTGACAGTGTATTCATGAATTCCCCGTGTTGGCCTCCACCAGCTCTCCGCGTTGTCGTTGACAACACAACACCACCACCCGCACACCTTAGCTCTTCATGCAATTATCTTTATCTAAGTTTAAAACCCTAAAATCCCAGAAACATCAATCACCCAACGACGGCCGCGCTCACTTTTATTTTATAATAATAATTATAGTCGCATCCCATGACAAGATTATCCTATATTATATACATTTTAATCACAGCAAAACTATACATTTACATTTTAATCGCAATTCTTTTAAGATATGAATCATAATAACCTATGAAAAAAAAGTCAATTTATGTATATTATTGACCACAACACAATAGCAGTGTAATGTATTTTATTTTTATGCCGCATCTTACAAGCCTAAGCCAAGAATAGTAGTAGTAACTAGTGAGATAAGTTAGGTAAGATGATCTCATCAAGTTTGTACGTAGATTGGAAGCCCAAGTCAGAGAATAAAAGGGTGATAAATGTCTACAAACATTTTCCATCAATTGTCACATTCCAATGTTGCAATGTTTTTGAGTCCATGTGGAGTATATTAACATGTCTAATGGGGGAATGTAGACATTTATAAAAGTAGTGTACTATTGTCTCATAGACTATATATACCTTGCTAAAGATATTTGAATCTAATTCAACTTGAACCCACCCACCTAACTCCATTAACTTTATAAAGGGCAGTGTTAAATGAGACCTTTCAGCTTCAGTTGTTGTCATGAGGGATCATGACCATTCTTTTCTGCCAACCATGCTGAAGAATTTAATCAGACAGTTTAATTTGCCTACATTCCTACTCCTACACATCCAATCAAATCAAGATAACTGTCATCGCGCATAGCAGTGTTGCCTTGCCCTTGCCAGTTGCCACCCTCTCTGTGGCAATAGTCCTAGTAGCATTAGCTTCATTTTCTTAAAATCTGGCACCGCCCCCTCCAAGACAACCCATCATTCCTAATCCCCTCCCCATTGCTGATTATATTGGGTAATTCATAATTGGGTTTAATACGAGTGTTTTGTTGGAAATTATTTAGTGACTATTGTTTCTTGTGCCTTTTTTTTCTCAATGGGACTTGGTATTGGTTGAATGGTTTATAGATATTTTGATACAATGGTGGTACATTATTGGCTATAGGTGGGACCATACGTTTAAATCTTTTGATCACAGTGGGGCTTGAAAATGATTTGACTTCATCAATATAAATCTATATCTATCTATAGTCTATATTATTAATAAAAATATCTTACCATGAATTTTTTTTTAATTTACTATTTTATCCTTATAAAGACTAACATGTCATTTTATATTTAAATATGTAAATTACCATTATATCTCTCTATACATAAATAACAAACTAACCTCTAACATATCATGTAAATCTCCATCTTTGCAAAACTAATCTCTATATTTATCAAACAATTTAAATATGATAAATATAAGATAATATCTAATTTAACTATATAATTAAAATTTTATGTATTTTATCAAATATTTTAACGAAAACTATGCACATGTTGTATTGCTAGTAAAGAAAATATATTTATTTTTCTAGTTGATTTAATTGCAATGAACTGTACACAACATAGATCTGTTTATGAATTGCACAGGATATATACTAATTCCCCAACATAGATCTGTTTGATTTATTTTTTGTCATATTCCTTTATGCAGTTGTTTCATACGTCATTTTATATTATTAGTAATGGTCGCGTAGTTGAAGGTATTTTATAATACTAAAAATCAAGCATTGATTATACAACATTTATATCGTAAATAAGCAAAAATAGAGAAGTAAGGGAAAGAGAAGAGAGAGATAGATAGATAGATAGATAGTCAACCAACTATTGATAAGTAATTAATGGAATCAATCACCCAACGATTTTCCAGTTATTATAAGTTATACCCTAACTAACTATAACTATAACCATTCTGCGACTCCTAACTACTACCAAGGCATGTGAATGCATGTCAAATGGAAATGGAATCTTCTTGTACAACTATTAGGATTCTATTCTAGTCCAGTTTTTTACTAGATAGATTGTTGTCATTTTATTATAACATCGAGTTTCCAAAGCCTTCTTTTTGAATCCAATTTGTGTTGATTTGATTATTCAATAAATTTTATTCTTGTAATAATCTATTAGTTACCGCAAACATCCAATTCGAATATTTGGTCTGATCTAAATAATATATAATTAAAATTAATGTAAATAAATTACACCTAAATTTAAGTTTAATTTAATAAAATAATCACATATATTTATATAGAAATTAAAATTTGAATTTGAATTAGATATTCGATTAAGATTAAAATCCATATCAAATTAATTAGATTTAGATTCAATAAAATTCAAGAGAAAATTTTTAATGCTCATTAGACACCATGTCATGTGGATCACCCATAAAATATTGTAGCTAGTTAGTGAATTTATCAAAATTTTTATTAAAAAAATATATATATATACCACCTTGTGCCCTATAAGCAGAATATTTTTTCAAACTTACTAATTTTTCTGTTCCAAGTAAGTTAGTTAGTACTATTTACCAAACAGAAAAAAAAGTTGGTACCAAGTTGTAGTAAATAATTAGTAGAAACTGGTAAGAACTAAAACAACTAAACGGTCATTTTTTTCAAAAAAGAAAGCCCATTCAAGTCATATTACATCTGCACTAAAGGCGATTCCCTGTTTTCTAGAAAAAAACAGAACGCATACAGAGAGATAGAGAGAAAAAAGAGTGCCCACAAAATGGCAGCTGTCACCAGCCCATTTCTCTCCCAAACACTCTGTCTTTCTTCCTCTTTATAAGCCCCCACATTTCACTCTTTCATCACCACCCTTACCACCACCTAACTATTTATCTCCTCCTCCTCCACCTCCACCAGTCAAAATAATGTCCCTAATCCTGCTACTGTCGTTCCTCTTCTTCTTCGGGCAGTATGGTTCTGCTTCCCCAACAGTTCAAACCCTTGACATTAAACCACAATACTTCAATCCCAAGCTCCCACCCAAAACTCTCTCCTCCTCCAAGAAATTTGAGGGCTCATCAGACCTCGTAAACCTTCGCTACCACATGGGTCCAGTCCTCTCCTCGCCGATCAACATATACCTCATATGGTACGGCAAATGGTCCCCATCCCAGCAACTCCTCATCAAGGATTTCCTCCTCTCCATCTCCACCGTCAACCACCGCGCCGCTCCTTCCCCCTCCGTCGCCGAGTGGTGGAGCACCGTCTCTCTTTACACGGACCAGACTGGCGCCAACATCTCCCGCTCCGTTCTCATCGCCAGCGAGTACTCCGATCGCCTTTATTCCCATGGCACCCACCTCACCCGCCTCTCCATTCAAGAGGTCATTGCCACAGCCGTCCAATCCAAACCCTTTTCCGTTGATCACAAAAAGGGGATCTATCTCGTATTAACCTCCCTGGACGTGACCGTACAGGATTTCTGCCGAGCGGTGTGTGGGTTCCACTACTTCACCTTCCCATCTAAGGTAGGGTACACTCTCCCCTACGCATGGGTCGGAAATTCGGGCAAACAGTGCCCCGAAGTATGTGCCTACCCGTTTGCAGTACCGGGCTACATGGGCGGCGGCGGCCCCGGAGCTTTGTCACCGCCGAATGCGGACCTGGGTGTTGATGGAATGATTAGCGTGATTGGTCATGAGCTTGCTGAGCTGGCGTCAAATCCACTTGTAAACGCGTGGTATGCGGGTGAGGACCCGACGGCACCGACGGAGATAGGAGATCTGTGTGAGGGATTGTACGGTAGTGGAGGTGGGGGAGGGTACATTGGACAGGTGATGAGGGACAGAGAAGGCAAGACTTACAATGTGAATGGAAGGAGGGGAAGGAAGTTTTTGTTACAGTGGATATGGAGTCCTGTGTTGAAGGCTTGTGCTGGTCCAAATGCTTTGGACTAATAAGCCCTCACAAACAAATTCTTCTTTCATTTGTTGTTTTCTTTTAGAATTCTCTATTAGATGATAGCTGGAGATTTCTTAGTGGGAAGATGGAGGGATGAGGAAAGAAGTGGGACACAAGGAGTTTTTTTGTGTTCATTCTATATATTATTTTGATTTTTGTTGATTAAATTAGATGTATAAAGAATGAAACGTTGGGGATGATGATTGATATAGAGTGTTTGTTGTTGTTAGACTTTCTAGTGCTTGTATAATAACAATTATTCAGACCAAAAAAGAAAAAAGAATAATAGCAGCAATTATTGGCATTGAATTAAAGCATATATTATTTTTAATGTTTACCAGCACAATGATTTTAAGAAAATTGGTATTTAGATAGAGAGTGGAATTAAAAAATTAAATTTAAAATGTATATTTAATAATTATAATCAATTAATTTTACTGTAAGATTCCATATTTATTAAGATCTATTATTTATTTAATGATTATGATTATCAAGTATATTTTAAAGTTCGGTACCGTCGAAAGTATCGTACCGAATGTTACTATTTTTATAGTAAAGTTACAACTCAAAAGGAACAGTCAGGGAAAATCTATGATCGATCAAAGGTCCATGATCGATCACAGATACACATGATCGATCATAAACTTCCCTTGAACAGTTATAACTTCACTCTTTTGAGTTGTAACTTGACATTCACCTCAAAAAAATTGTAACTTACACCTTAAAAAAATTATAACTTAAATTAAAATTATTGTAACTTAGGGTACCTCCTTAGGTACCATAGCCTTTCCTCTAAAAATAGAGTAGTTTAAGTTTGAATCATTGGAAGTTTGGCTTCAAATCCAATGAAATGAATAGACAGGGGAAAGGAATAGACTTGTAAGTGAGTTGTATCCATCTACTTTATACTTGGGAGTTCAATTCAATGACAAATGCGTTTTTGAGAAGTGTTAATGGATTTTAAACTGAGTCAACGAGTAAACTCATATGCGGAAAAAATAAGGGCAATTAATTAGTCAAGGGAGGGGAGTATTAATTAAGTGCAAAAATCTAAATGGTTTGTGTCGTATTATTGTATGCTATGACATGTTTTTTTTTTCGTTTTTTGAAAGAAAGATACAGCATCTAGTGATTGTACATGTGAAGCTATAAGAACCATTGTGGGTGTCTGTAAGATGATTGACCCACCCAATAATCTAATTTAAGTTGACCTCAACATAATGTAACCAGTCTTTTGAAAAAGACTCAAGATTATTATTATTTCCAAGTTTTGAGTTTGATGAGATTTCCCAGTGAGGTGAGGAGTTCTGTTGAGTTTTGACCCCTCATTACTAAAAGTCTAACCCGGTCGGTTGGATAATTGCTTTAAGAAATTGAAAATTTCAAACCCTCTCTCTCACAATAATAATATCACCAACAAAATACTATTAAAATAATAATAATAATAACAATGATGATGATGATGATAATGATAGCTATGGTGCTTTTTATACTCTTCCTTGGCTTTTCGGAAAAAGAGTGGGAGGACTATGAATTGGAAGGGGAACATACACAACGTCAGGGAAAGAAAAAGCTTGTCCTTTAGATGGTGGAAGTGGATGACAGTAGAGCCTTGGCTGGGCACACCGCCCTTTAATTACACATTTGGTGATCAACAGACAGCCAATAGTGGAACCCACCCCTCGTGATGCATGGGTTAATCATCATCATCATCATGTCTTCCCTTCCCTCCACTGTTTTTGCCCACTTGTCTCAAAAAATCACACTATCCGATATCTCTACTAGTTTGGAATATTTTTCCCCACCGTCAAAGTAATTGTCAATTTACATTTCTCCTTCACTCAAATATTTTATCACTATCTAAACTCCTACTCTAACAGTAAATCGTATATTTTTAAGGTTGTTCATAACTGTCATACATTTATTAAACAAGTTTCAATTTATAAGAATAACACAATTTGTTACTTGGTTTTAATGGTACTATGATAACGAGTTGTCTTTCTAAATTAGTAATTATGACTCAAACTAGACATTCCAAGAGTGAAGAACTGCATATCCCTCCCTTTTTTCCAGTTCAATTCTTAAGTTAATTATTATATCACAAAACTGAGAGAGTTTTTCCCCATGTATAGTATTTTAAGATTATAATTCTCCTTAACTCGAATATCTTATCAAGGTTGTACTTTATTATGACTACTCTTGTCATCATAAAACCACTACACGACAAGTTATGAAGACTCAATCCATTGAAGAAAATCATATACGAGTTCAAAATCCAAACATTAATTTACTTTTGTACTCTTTTTGTGGTTTGCGTCCAGATTTTGATCATTACTCCCCAAAAGAACATGAATAGATTAAGATTAGGTTTTACCCTAGTCTGTATTGTACTCATACATTATTCCCTCACACTTGATCGTATCAAATACTCATGGATGGGTTGTATGAGCTGGAAACGTATGCATGCATGTAGATTCTTAGCTTTCATGGTGTAATATGAAAGGCGATTTGTCCTCACCATACTAGTATATTATTAACTGAGAATTAGTGAGCATAGCGAAACACTAGTTAAGTAAAAGAAGACTGACCTGAGACCTCCCTCGCGCGGGGCCATCATTCATTTCAGCAGTAAGGTATCATCGATCAGTAAGTATCACGCCTGAATGAATACGAAACAAAACATCACTCACTATAACACAACACAAGGAATAGCTTGTTCTGTGGTCCCTCCCCCCGACTGGCCCCACCCAACCCAACCACTGAGTTGGAGAAGCACATGCACTGTTAACGATGGCATCCACACCACTACCACTACCACTACCACTACCAGCACCTGGAAAGACAAGGACATCAACAAACACCATCATCTCATCTTCATCTATAACCTAATCAATCTGCCTCCTACAACTCAATTGGGAGGTTGACACTTGACAATACAACATGGTGGTGGGTGTCTTAACCTTTAGTTTAATGGGACTAAACTGAGTAATCAATTTTTATTTTTATTTTTTAAATCAAAAAAATTACAAATGATAATGACTACAAATGATAAATATTTATGAAGTTCAAATAGCCCAAAGTGAATCCTACGGAGTTCCGGGAGGAGGGTGGTGACCGAGATTAAGTTAGTAAAGTAGTGAGGTTTGCCTCGTAAATAGTGGGATTTGTTTAATTAGAACACGAAAACATGAGAAAGGGCAGTAGAAAGATTCGCATTTCAAGTAGTAGATCTACCTACTAATAAGACATCGAAATGGCCATGTGTCTTTATACCCATTACCATAACGTAAACTGTGAACCCACACTTAACTTTTGATTATCTTCTTGTATATAAAAGTTGTTGGACGGTATCTGGGAAACAACTCCAAGCAGGGGCGGATTTGCAGCGGGGCAGCTGCCCCACTGAAATTTTAAAAAAATTTGGGACCCAATTAGAATTTAGGAAAATTTCAAAAGTATTTAAAACTTGCCCCTGTGAAAATTTATAAACCAGTTGGAGTTTGATTTATAATTTATTCTGGAATAATTTACTCCTCACACGAGTATCTCTCTTCTTTCCTTCTCTTCCCTCTCTGTCCTCTTTAGTCACCAGCCGAATCAATCCTCCTCAAGAATCACACAGGCTACACAGTCCATTTATCTCCACCTTGTTCTTATATCTTTTTTTAATCATCGATTTTCTCAAAACTAATCATCATGTAAATTTGCTCGTGATAGGAGCCCTAGAAGACTCTATGGAAGAGCTGTCAAGAGGTAACCCAATAACCCATCAAAAGTTTTTTAGATTTTTGGAGATTTAATCATTTTTTGAATCTTTTTATTTCATGAGAGACAACATTGTGGTCTATAAGAAAAAAATACTTGTTTTCTTTCCAAAGCATTGTTATTTGTTAAATGTTTGTTAAAATGCCACAAACAAAAGCCATGAGAAAATGAGCAAAGTGTGCTACTAATCATGACTACACGGGAGGCCTATAGAAATTATTCACTAACCAAGCTCAAAAGAGCTGCAATTTTGAACTATTTGAAATCTTGAAATTTTCAAGTGGAATGGTTCGTCCATGTGCATTGACTTTGATTACCAAGTATTCATACCAATACATTATTTTTATTAGTGCTACTCTTCGAACAATCTCTATAATATGTTATTAACTCAAGTCTTCATAGTTATTTAATTTTAATACAACCCATGAGGTTAAACTATTGAAGGCTTATCGTTTTATCGAGTTTTAATTAGTTTATGTTAAATTTTGGGTCAAAATATTGGACATTTGCCTTTTATGGATTATACTTTGGATTAAATTGTTCCATTAATTAAAATTTACTAATTTTCTTGTAATTGATTAAATTTTTCTTGTCTTGCTTCGGTTTAATAAACTTGGAACATATTGAATTTTTTCTGATAAATTCGTTTGATTTATTTTAATTATTTATGCTCCTTAGAAGGTATTTGTTAAAAATTCACGGACTAAATATTGACTTTAAGTCTTTACCAATCAATGAGTTTTAACTTTCAAGTTGCCCCCACTAAATAACAATGCTGGCTCCGGCCCTGACTCCAAGACAGTTGATTTTGCACAATGAATAAATAACACAAATACTTCATCCGTTCCTAAATATCTGTCGTTTAAAGTTTTTGCACAGAGATTAATGAAGCTATTAAATAGCTCTAATATGAGTAAAAAATAATTGCACAAGACTAAAATACTCTTATTCAATACGTATTGGGAATGAAAAGAATATGAAAGACACTTAGTCTACACCTAATCTAATGCATTGAAGAGTTAAGGGTAAATTTGGAAGAAAAAATATTAATTGTGTTTTGGTTTCATTAAACGACAGATATTATGGAACAACAAAAATTGTGTAAAACGACAGATATTTAGGAACGGAGGGAGTAATACTTATTGAAAGACAAGAATTCAAATATAAAAAAATAATAAAAACATGACACAAAAATATAACGTAATTTGATATAACATATCCACCTTAGTACACCATATCTACATTCACAGACCAAAAATCTACGTCAATATATTATTAAAAACAGCTCATCTGATAACTGATTACATAATACACACCCCTATTTATAGAAATAAAATATTGTAACCCAAATCTATTCAGATACAAATTGATCTTTATGTTTTATACTACATGTCTAATATATTTATTCATGATATATTAAAAATCTTCCAATTTATTTGGGTTAATCTTAAATTGCATCCCGAAAGATCGTTTGAATATCAATTTGCACCCTCAAAGATCAAAATTTTTAATTTGTACCCTCAAAGATAGAAATTCGTATCAATGCGCTCCTCAAACTAACGGCCATCAGTTTATCGTCTAAAACTAAATGGATAAATTACATCCAGACCCCCTCATACTTGTCACTTAATCACCTAGACTCCTCACATTTGAAATATTACACATACATCCCTTGAGAATCCAAATATGACTAAAAATGTTCCCCTAATTGGGCATTCAAATAATTCTATTAAAGTGATGTATTGCATTAGATATAAAGAATATTATATAAATACCTACATTATATTAGGCATTCAAATGATCAACTTGATTTTAAACTTTAGAATATAATAAGTCCACAAAATAAAAGCTAGTATGAAATTATAATTTTTTATTAAGATAAAATCATATTTTTAACGGTTATACTAACAGATATCAACGACAAAGAGTTGTGTTACACGTGTACAAACGTCAAAAGGTGTAGGAATAATATTCTAAATGTGAAAGAATCCAAATGATTAAGTGACAAGCATGAAAGGATCTACATGTAATTTATCCATTTAATTTTAAACGGCAAACTGACGACTGTTAATTTCAAGTACACATTGATACAAATTTTTATCTTTAATAGTGTAAATTGAGATTTTTTATCTTTGAGGGTACAAATTGAGATTCGAATGATCTTTCGGAGTGTAATTTACAATTAACCCAATTTATTTCCTATTTGATTTGATCAATTTATTAGGACTCTTATATTGATTATCCAACAAACTCTCATCATAACAATTAGAGAGTTTAAATCAAATTCCAACAAAGACAAAAGAGTACATATAACTTTACTTTGTTGGAAAAGATGTATGCTTGCTTGCTTCGAGAATTAGAGAGTGACCTGTGTCTTCGATTTGGGTTGCATAATAGTCGTTGCCGGAGGAAGTGAAAGCTTTACCTACTATAATTTTTGAATTAATTAGGAGTTTCATTAAATATTAATAACATCATATTATTAGACTAACAAACTAGGTAAAAAAATTTGGTGTAATAAGCATCTAACCTCCTAGCTACGTGCAGTGGTCAAGATGAGGTTTCCTGCATGCTGTGCACGTGGTATGGTATGCGCTGAGAACGACGAGTATGCATGGATGAAAAGTCCCATGCATGACACGTGCACTTCTTTGCCACGCATCCATCTTCACAAAACTCTGGTGTCCGCCACCTGGCTTTCGGAGGTTTCTTTTCAAACAGTATTTAAACAACAACAACAGGGCACATGCGAAGCAGTAGCACATGTTTGAGGAAGAGAGTTAGATATATACAAACGAAAGGGGAAAGAAGGGAGTAGAGAAAAATGGCAGACACGAGAGGTGGAGGTGGAGGTGGTGTTGTCTGCAACGACAGGTGCGGCTGTCCTTCTCCATGCCCCGGCGGCATCGCCTGCAAGTGCAGGTCCAGCGAGACGGCGACCGGAGATGATCCCAACATGCAGCACAGGGAGTGCTCCTGCGGCAAGCACTGTGGCTGCAATCCCTGCACTTGCTCCAAGAGTGTGGTGAGTGGACCCGGAAAGGACTTCTGCAAGTGCGGTGATGGCTGCACCTGTGTTCCTTGCGCCTCTTAAAACTAGTCACTACTCACTAGACGCACGCAGACGCGGTGGTGTAATTAGGAACTACTCGTACTCCTTACTAATAATTACTACTACATATATATTAGTATAAATAAATAGCTTTTAGCCTGTCCCTGTCCCCCTATGCTACTGAGTTCTCGGTGGCCACTGTGCGCATTTTCAATTGTCTGTCTGTCTCTGTAGCTAATCGTTTTATAAAATAAAGTGTGAGAATGTGTGGTGGTTTATAAATTGTCGCTGCTGCTACTATTTCATCTGAATATATAATTACATATGCACTTGGGTTTTTGTTTCTGTAGTTATGGTTGTTGGTCCAAGGTTGAGTACTCTGCCAGATTGTTGAACAGGGAAAGATAGCCCTTTCATTTATGCTGCCAGTGAAACCCTCCAACGCAGTCATATCCTACAACTACAACTCCACTCTCCAGGAGTAGGAGGGAATGCTGGTTTAGCATGCAATTTTGGTGATAGCTCCAGATATAAATATGAATGATGTTGATGCACCGGGAGGCTGGGATCGATGACAGGCAATGAGGAGAAACCGAATGGAAGATAGACTGGCAGAGTCATGGGTATAAGAATTGTGAATTTGGATATTACAAAGCAAGGGGTATTTATAGAAGTTTACGCACGTATCAAAAATGGTTCGTTTCAGTTCAAAATTGAATCACTCTTATTTCTCCCTAATTTTCTCTTCCGGGAAAATAAACCATTAATGCGCATGTCCATGTAGATTCAGTTTAATCCGCAAGTGCCATCCTGACGGTACTTTCCTAACGTTTTTTGTATATATGCATTGCAGAGAGTGGGGTCACCTGACAGTATATCCTTGTTTCTAGTTGTGCTTGTATGGAAGCTGTATGTTGAAGCAGAGACGTAAAGAAGGGGGCGACAGAATCAATTCCCATATCTAATATATATGGGTCCTAAATAACTCCACAATCAAAATCTCATATCTAACAGGGGTTTATTGAAGGTAATGTTAGTGGCATGGTAACTAAATCAAGGTCAGCATCGAATAATAAAAGCATAAAAACTCAGGTAGAATACCAAAGATATTGTCAGAAAAGAGGCGGGGTATATGGCTAAGGGATAAGGGAGTTAGTTGTAGACCGGGAATGTGAACGAGGGTGCTTAGAGGAGCTTGGGTTTACCTTTGCCTTAACGAACAATGATAAGCTTTACTAAGAGGAATGGTTGCAATAGGAGTTTTCATGACTAAAAGATAAAAACTCTTGACAACGTTGGAACCATGCAAATCAGAAACTGCTGTCAAACAAATATAAACAATCATAACATTGCCTTTCAGGCTTTATCCTGAAGGCCCTGTAACCTGAATCGAACTTAGTTTAAATTTCCTGAGGAAATTCTTCCCTGCATACCTTAAAAGACATTCTCAAACTAAGTGTAACCTTAGGTGTAGTAGTACCCATCGATAAGGTTAACGTGCCTAAACTTTTTTTACTTGGAAGAAGGTTGGGTTGAGTCCGACTGTATATGTATCATATGGTAGTGTTGAATAGGTATTACAAAGCAATTTATATTGAGGCAAAACTTCTACATAAAATTAGATTTGGTAATGAAATGTGTGAGGCCTAGGAATATCTATATGTTTGAATATGTTAGGTGAAATGTGCAATTTGGGTATGATATGTTCTTATATTGAAAGAGAAATAACGGAAGCAATCGATACAGATTCAATAATAGATGTCTTTTGTTCTAGGAAGGATCGAAGAGTCCAATTTCATTAGTAAGTGTTTATGAGTTTACATTTTTATTATTAAATATATATTTATGAGTTTACATTTATATTTTGTTAGTCGTATGAATGCTTAGCTTAGCCCGGGATAAACAAAAATCCTGGCTCCGCCCTTGGGCCAAGGAGAGTCTAGGCTTGCATTTGATAACACATGCATGGTGGGTGAAACGTCTGTCACAGATTATGTTGTCATCTTTTGGTCATTGAACAGAGGTCAGCTAAATCATGGTCATTAAACCCATTACATTTATCTGCCTCTTTCACGATTTCCTCCATAAACTCCATAGAATTTCTGTTACTCTACAACAATGGAAACTACGACAATCATACTTGCCTTCCAAGAGAAATGAACTGTAAGACCACCGCAATCAATCTAATTCCTCATAAACAGAAGTGCCTAAGATTAAGTACCAAGGATGTTTTTGTGATATTAAGGCAAGTTATGTAATGACAACTAATGAGTAAAATGAATTTGCCCTTAAAAAGGGAAAGAAAAATAGTTTTGCGGATGTGGAGAAGCAAATCTAATGTTAAAGTAATAGGAAGAGAGATGTATAGTGATTCTATAGAAGAAGAATAAGAAGAAAGGGCCCACAATTTTGCATCCTTATGAGATCCATTAATAATGAGTTTTCATAACAACTCAACTAGCTAAGCCGACGCATTCATCATGATCATTCGTATGACCTCTAACTTCACATGGAATATGAAACAAACGGGTGGAGTGCAAAGGGGTGTCGAAAATACCTCTAAGAACCGAACAGGCAGGCAGGGAGGTGACCTCTCCTCTTGACCTGAGAGGCCGAGGGAATGAGTTAATTTGGCCAACATTCGTGAGGAAAGCCAACCTTCCATCTCTGGTACAAGCCAACCATGTCCATGTCCATGTCCGACCCGCCTGTTCATATCTTCCATCCAGTAAGTATCTCACAACCCTCCCACCATGCCATAAATGTCGTGAGCATTCAAAGAAAACGAAAAAAATCGCTCCCTCATCATGTAAATGATGAATGAATCTATAGAAACACAATCGATGTAACAACACAACAATTTTGTTACCGAAAAGGGCTATTCAATGATGGATTGTGATATTCGTCTCTATTGAACAATAGGATAGGAGGAATGAGTAGAGTGGGTGAGCATGAGCTTTCCACAGAAGACATGGATCCAAATCTCTTTGTGTGTGTGCGTGTGGGGGGGGGAGGATTTTGGACATGCTTGTGAATCACTTCTTCTGCGGCTAATTGAATTGCCTCGCCTAATTGGGTTTTTCTTTTTCCAACAAATATGCCCTCATAACCGCCAAGACTTTTTCAGTTCCAAAAATAAAAGGCGCGAAGGTTACCCCTCAAGTATATTAACTGGGCCGGGTGCATCCGGGGAATAAAATTATTGGGCCAAATCGGGTATTGGCAAGCCCAAGCCCGAGCCGTGAGCAACACATCCCGACCCAATATCCCATTGCGAGTACAATTGTTGCGAGCCATTACAGCCCAATCCAACGCAAACATAGACTTTGACACCAATAAATAATTTTTAGATATTATACTTTTTTCATCTAAAGATTTAATGTTTTAAAATTTTATTTTATTATTTCCATAGTCGATTGTTAAAAATAACTTAAAACAGTCAATATATAGAGATACCAGAAAAAGAAAAATTCAACACCATAGTTTTAGGGTGTAAAGAAATTAATGGCCTTTGTATGGATATTTTTGTAGTCTTTGCTGCCAAATTGGCAACAATAAAGTCAACGATAAGGTCAATATTTACGGAAGGTAAATTTATTGTTATTGAATGCAGAAATTTGGAACACTAGGCCCGCCCGTCGTGCAAGGGACGGCAACAAAGGAGAGAGAATGATTGGATACCGACAACGACAAGCCAGCCAATTTGACTCTCAAACGTAATTTAACTCAACTAATGCTTTAAATTAAGGAGTTGGCTTCGGTACCGAAAAAGCAAAAATGGGTACGATACCGAAAAATGAAATTAACTGACCGCTCGCCACCTGTCCACACCAAAACTCATAAAAACTTATAATCGGTTTCACCGGTTTCGATATATACTTCATGAAATAAAAATATAAACAAAAATTTACAAGTTATTGAATGAACATGAACCCCTATACACTTTAAAAAATTAAAACATGAACCCCTATACACTTTAAAATTAAGTGATAATAAAAATTAAAATGATAATTATTTATTATATTTAAACATGAAATAAAAATATAACAAAAAATTAAAATAGTTGGGGTTATTGAGTAAAATTAAATTAATATTATAGATTAAGTTAAAAATAATAGAAATTAAGTTGACCACTAAATAAATTAGAACAAAGTTATCATATTTGGGTATACTTTTTGCGTTAAATTAAAATAGGTAAAAAAATTTGGGATAATATGAAACTAATTACATAGTTGAGGGTGTAATATAAAAAATGATGATGCACAAAATCGTCTTGTGCAAGATCAATAGTCAAGTGTGAATAATGATGTAATTAATGAGTGATTAACAAGCAATCAATGGCAATCAATGAAACTTAAAGCAATAAACAACAGATCAACACAGGAAATTATAGTGGTTCGGTCTCGGATGACCTACTCCACTTTCGGGAATGGCAGCGGTGGCCTGATGTTCTTTATTGATGAATAAGAGTCACCGGAGTGTTACAGAGCTTTGAGAGAAAGAGAGAGGGAGAGAGAGAGAGAACAAGTGTGTAGTGAGGCATGTCTCTAGGTGTCTGAGATGTATCAAGGTGTATTCAGCCTGTCTTTACCCTTGAGAGGGCTTACATTATATAGCTATGGTGAGGCGGTGCCGTGAGGAAAAGGTCTTCCACTATTTTGGTAAGTACAATCATGGTAAAAGTGGACCTCTTTGGCAAGCACAATTAAGGTAGGAGTTGATCTCCGTATCCTGTCATTCTCTCCCTCGTGCTCCTATTTAGTCGGAGGAGAGTCCTGATTGTATTGGACTTTAGGTTGGACCTTGAGTTGGAGTGGGCGTACTGGAGTACCAAGGCAAGAGGAGCACCAAGGGGTAGGGACCCAAGGGGCGGCGACCAATGGTTGGCGCTCAAGGGTTGTCATGCCCCTTGGGTGTTTTCCTTGGGTTTAGGTGATGGTCTACTAGTGTCTTCCTTCTTGGACTTGAGGCATCACGTCATGAGGAGAAATCACTTGACTTGAGGCACCACGGCATGAGGAGCACGAAGAGGTAGGCGCCCAATGGTTGGCGTCCAAGTGCGGGGTCCAAATGCGGCGTCCAAGTGCGGTGCCCAAGTGCGGCGTCCAAGTGCTGAGTCCAAGTGATGAATCCCTAGTGGGCGGCGCCAAAGTGATAACCCCTAGTGGTCGGCGCCCAAGTGATGACTCCTAGTGGTCGGCGCCCAAGTGATGGGTGACCTCTTGTTGGCGCCCCTTGGCCATTTGGCTTCCTTCTGGATGGGTTGACCCGACTGAATGGGTCTCAGCGACTTGGGTTTTTTCTTGAGTTTTTAATATTTGGGTCTTTCTCGATTTATTTTTATCGGGCTTGGCCCAATCAAATTTGGGCTCGTCAAAAAATATGAGGAAAAATTTGAAAAAGAGTGATAATTTAGAGTTATAAGTGTAATTTAATGTTAACAAAAGCAACTTGATCGCTGGAAACCCTCTTGATCGCTACTGTGTGAAACTCTTGATCGCTGATTGCAAACACTTGATCCCACTACTTTGATTCCACTTGATCTACCTTAAAATTAAGTGATAAGTGATAATAGAAATTAAAATGATAATTATTTATTATATTTAAACATGAAATAAAAATATAACAAAAAATTAAAATAGTTGGGGTGAAATTAAATTTTTTGTATAAGTATAAAAATAATAGAAATTAAGTTTACCACTAAATAAATTAGAACAAAGTTACTTTTTACTTTAAATTAAAAATAAGCGATTCAAGTTTGATTCTGATCACTACATAACCCGATAGCCATCAAATTAAATAGATTTAGATGTTAATTTGATTAATTGATGGTTAATTGGACCAATTTAATTAATTGAGGATTATTTAAGATGTTAATTTATTGAATTAAGTGTTAATTTGATGGATACGAATGTTAATGTAATTTGATGAGTTGAATGGTAGATGGAAGTTAATTTGATAAATTAAATATAAATTCATGAAATTGAATGTTAGTTTACAAAGTGAATTTTTATTGGATGTTAATCGAATGAATTAAATGTTAATTGAATGATTATGGATATAAATTGGATGAATTTAATATTAATTAAGTTGAATTTTAATATTAATTTGATAAATTGAATGTTTTAATGTAATATTAATTTGTTATGTTAATTAAATATATTAATTTTGATTGCTGCATCGCTTGATCCCAATCTTGATTGCAAACTTCACTCTTGATCGCTACGGTCTGAAACTCTTGATCGCAATCTTGATCGCTACTTGATCCCAATCTTGATCGCTACCTAGATATTAATCGCTACCAAAAAGTGGTAATATTAACAGAAAAAGTGGTAATCTTAACCAAAACTGTCATACTCTTACCAAAATAGTGTAATATTAATCATAACCAAAATAGTGTAATATTAATCATGACCAAAAAAGTAGTAATCTTAACCAAAAAAGTGGTGTTCTTAACCAAAATAATGGTAATCTTAACCAAAAAAATGGTACTCTTAACCAAAATAGTGGTAATATTAACCAAAAGAGTGATAATCTTACCCAAAACAGTGATAATCTTAACAAAAAAAAGTGGTAATCTTAATCAAAACAGTGGTAATCTTAATCAAAACAGTAGTACTTTTAACCAAAACAGTGGTAATGTTAACCAAAACAGTGGTACTCTTAACCAAAACAGTGGTACTATTAACCAAAATAGCAGTAATTTTAACCTAAAAAGTGGTAATCTTAACAAAAAGAGTGGTAATGTTAATCAAAACAGTGGTAATGTTAACCAAAAAAATGGTACTCTTAACCAAAACAGTGATAATATTAACCAAAAAAGTGGTACTCTTAACCAAAACAATGGTACTCTTAACAAAAAAAGTGGTACTCTTAACCAAAATAGTGGTAATATTAACCAAAAGAGTAGTAATCTTAATCAAAACAGTGGTAATCTTAACAAAAAAACTGGTAATCTTAACCAAAACAGTGGTAATATTAACCAAAAGAGTGGTACTCTTAACCAAAACAGTGGTACTGTTAACCAAAACAGTGGTAATGTTAACCAAAACAGTGGTAATCTTAACAAAAAAAGTGGTAATCTTAACCAAAACAGTGGTAATATTAACCAAAAGAGTGGTACTCTTAACCAAAACAGTGGTAATGTTAACTAAAAAAATGTAATGTTTACCAAAAAAGTGGTCCTCTTAACTAAATTAGTGGTAATGTTATCCAAAACAGTAGTACTCTTAACCAAAAGAGTGGTAATGTTAACCAAAAAAATGGTACTCTTAACCAAAACAGTGATAATATTAACAAAAAAAATGGTACTATTAACCAAAACAATAGTATTCTTAACAAAAAAAGTGGTATTCTTAACCAAAATAGTGGTAATATTAAGCAAAACAGTGGTAATCTTAACCAAAACAGTGGTAATCTTAACCAAAAAAATGGTAATGTTAACCAAAAAAGTGGTACTCTTAACTAAAACAGTGGTAATATTAACAAAAAAAATTGTGCTCTTAATCAGAACAATGATAATGTTAACCAAAAAAGTTGTACACTTAACCAAAAAAGTTATAATTTTAACAAAAAAAGTGGTACTCTTAATCGAATTAGTGGTAATTTTAACCAAAAAAGTGGTACCCTTAACCAAAAAAGTTGTAATCTTAACAAAAAAAAGTGGTACTCTTAACCAAAAAAGGTGTAATCTTAACCAAAAAAGTTGTAATATTAACCAAAAAAATGGTAATCTTAACTTAAACAATGGTACTCTTAACCAAAAAAGTGGTAATGTTAACTAAAAAAATGGTACTCTTAACTAAAACAGTGGTAATGTTAACCAAAAAAGTGGTGCTCTTAACTAGAACAGTGGTAATGTTAACCAAAAAAATGGTGCTCTTAATCGAAACAGTTGTAATTTTAACCAAAAAAGTGGTATCGTTAACCAAAAAAGTTGTAATCTTAACAAAAAAAATGGTACCCTTAACTAAAAAAGTAGTAATCTTAACAAAAAAAGTTGTAATCTTAACGAAACAATGATACTGTTCACCAAAAAAGTGGTAATATTAACCAAAAAAGTGGTACTTTTAATCAAAACAGTGGTAATTTTAACCAAAAAAGTAGTACCCTTAACCAAAAAAGTTGTAATCTTAACAAAAAAAGTTGTACCATTTACCAAAAAACTTGTAATCTTAACCAAAAAAATTATAATCTTAATCGAAACAGTGGTAATTTTAACCAAAAAAAGTGGTACCCTTAACCAAAAAAGTTGTAATGTTAACCAAAAAAATTGTAATGTTAACAAAAAAAGTGGGACTCTTAACCAAAAAAGTTGTAATGTTAACTAAAAAAGTGGTACTCTTAACCAAAAAAGTGGCAATGTTAACCAATAAAGTGGTACTCTTAACAAAAAAAATGGTAATCTTAACCAAAAAAGTGATAATGTTAACAAAAAAAGTGTATTTATGTTTTGTAAATATAAACTTACTATAATCTCAACATTTTAATAAATGATGATGATTTAAAATCTCATGAAGGGTTCATAGGATAAAAATAATTTTGCAACTCCATCTTCTTCTTTATCCTTCTTTTTTGTCGTGTGAGTTTTTTTTTATGAATTTACTATAATCTCAATTTTAGTTTTAATAAATGATGATGATGATTTTATAATCTCTTAGGGATAAAAACAATTCTTTAACTCCATGCTTTGATCTTTCTCATTCATCTTCCCTGTCTGAGTTTTTTTTTTATGAAAAGACTACCACTCTATCTTAGTTTTAATAAATGATGATTATTTATATTATTTAAACCTAAATAAAAATATAATAAAAAATTTACAATATTTAAGTTCACCACTATTTTAAGTGATAATAGAAATTAAAATTAGTTTTAAAAAATTATAATTATTTATCATATTTCAACTTGAAATAAAAATATAAGGTAAATTTTACAATATTTAGGGTAAGTGACATTAAATTTACGATTAAGTTAAAAATATTAGATGTTAGGATTAGGTTATTAAGTTCAAATTAAATTACAACTAAAGTTTAGCACATTTTTTTTTGTCTATTACTATTGCCACAATTTTTTTGGTTAAATTGTCAGGGTTATATTTTGGGTTAAGTTAAAATTATTACATTTGTTTTTCACGCTAAATAAATTATAACAAAGTTAGGTAGGTGTTAAATTAAAATAGGTAAAAGAATTTGGGGTAATATGAAACTAATTACATAGTTGAGGGTGTAATGAGAAAAATATGAGGGAAAAATTGAAAAAATGTGATAATTTAGAGGTATAAGTGAATTTTATTGGACAAGCTAAAATCTTGATCGCTGGTTTGAGCGATCAAGATTTTTCAGGGATGAGATTCGTTTGTAAACTTGATCGAATGCCCTGATTTTTTTTTTTTAAAATTTGTAAAACTCAGTGAGTAGCCGGTAAAAAGTTATAGGCTTGATCAACGGTGGAAGTTCTTCGTGAGTTGTGAATCGTTCATTTTTTTTTTCGGTACCATACCGAAAAGTAGATTTCGGTACTGTAGTCGGACCCATAAATTAATAGCATTGCATGTGCCACTCCCTTACTTTGATTAACGTTGGTTACACGCTGGGCCAACCCCCGTCCACCGTACAACTGCTAGAGGTTGAACTGTTAAAATTTGGCACGATATAATTAATTACTATAAATTAACACCGAGTAAAGAGGATTTGGATGAGACAGGCTTTTATCAGGTTTGAGTGATAAACAGGTGGATTCGTCAGACCTGTTTAATAAACGAGATCGTATTTTGATGAGACATGTCAACTCGTTTATAACCAATTTATCCGTTTAGATAAAAGTAATATAATAATAAATTAATAATTATTAAAAAAATTGGTCAGAATAATATATGTAGTTATTAATTAGATCAATTTTATAAAAGAAAAAGTTTAATAATAATTTTTTTTGAGTGAATTACAACATTTTTAATGACAAATAAGTTAAACAAGTGGCAAGTTAAAAGGGTTATCGTGCTAATCCGACCCTATCTAATCTGATTCATTTATTAAACGAGTTGTGTCCTGTAACCTGTTTAAATAAACGAATCGTGTTCAATTTGAAAATTTTCACCGATTTACTGAAATGAATCATGTATGAGTTTATTGATTTTTCACGCAAAACTGACTTGTAACTGTTTAACTCGACATAATATATATATATTTTTTTTTATCATCAATCCAACACGGTTGACACTCCTAGTTAGGTGGTGGTGGTGGTGGTGGTAGTAGTGGGAGTGACCTTTAATCCTTATGGTGCTACAGAAATTATAAATTTATAGTCATAGAGATGGCAAAAGAGTGGCAGAGAAAAAATATATCTATGATAGAATAGGGATGATGGGTGGATGTCCACGCAATATGCCGTATCATGGGTGTTGAATGGACCTTTTGAAAAGTTCATCTTTATTTATGTGGAGGTATATATGCTCCATATATATGATTATTGTGCATCTCTCGTAGTTTGTTATTATTTACATTATTAATTTCTTGGATTAATACAAAATCAATTAATATAGCAAACGACAGAATGTGAGTAAAATTAATGACAAAATAGTTAAACGGTAAACAATTCATTACTTTGACCTTTAAATTTTTACATTTTTTTCAATTGTGAGTTATAAAGTGAGTCTAATTGAAGCGATTTGATATGATCTAAGATTTTCGATCTATAGACTACGAGAAAACCTTCCAACTTTTTCATAATTATTGGAACAAGTTGTCAAAAAAAGACCAACCGAAGAGTCAATCTTTTCATTTTTTTGATTCTTAAAGATATTACATGGCTGACATCTTTTTGTTACTGAAATAAATAATTCTATTAAGTAAATAAATAAATAAAAACTATTTTTAAAAAATAATATTTATCATGTGTTCTCTCCTCTCCCATCTTATCTTTCTTCAAATTCCTCCTACTTAGCTCTTTATTAATTTTCTCAATTCCTATGCAACTTCTGGTTGTTATATTAAATTGGTTTGGAGTGGAGTGGACGACTTTGTGAGATAGAGAGGAATAAATAAAGAAAAACAATGTCTAGTGAAGGTTTAAGTTTTTATTTTTGAATGATGAATAATAAGTATTTATTTTACTACAAAAGTTTATTAAATATATGTAGTGATGACCACCACTAACTTCTAATAAAAAAAAAGTATATTTTAAGTAATACCTACCTTGTTATATTTATCTGATTGATTTCTTTAATGTTGTTTGAAAGGCTTATTTATTTTATATTTGTCTTTCAATCTTAGAAATTGTAGTTAAATTTCCTTATCAAACCAAATGAAATTTCACTCAAGAAACGGAGGAGGGAGAGAAATTCTGGTGGGTGGGGTTGTCTACTTTGAATTTCTTGTTCCTTCCCTTCCCTTCCCTTCCCTTCCCTTCAAAGGAGGAGAGAGAGAGAGAGAGAGAGAGAGGCTGGTCAGACCTTGACTAATGTACACGATACGGACAGCTGTTTGACTTGACTAACGTTTTCTGTAAACCAAAAATTTGTGCTTGTTTTCTACCCCAATGACTTGGTGTTTTCCACAGTCATGCATTCTTTTCCATATCTATTGCAAGTTTAAACCCCTGCAAATGAAAATTTGATAAACTAGAAAGAACTATTTCGTTTGAATAGTCAACCACTGAGGAAATAGAATGATACAAGATAAAGAATTGTGTGCTGGACAAGAAAATCCAAACTAACGAAGGGGAAGAAGAATCATTTAGAGGCTAGGGAAGCTTATAATCAGAGTTACCAAGCAAAAGTATGCCCATCTCTGTCTCTGAATAGGGTCTAATAGAAAGAGGAGAGAGAGAGAGACTCACATGGGGATCTGCTGGAGTTCTTCATCTGGTAACCACAGCCCTAGCACCACTGACCATTTCAGTTCAGGTACGGTAGCCCATAATAGTATTGTCTTTCCCTCTCCTTTCTGTGCGTCTATACCATCAATTTGCTTGGATTTTTCATATATTGTCTATATCTTCGTACTTTCACCGACTATTCCATTAATTTGATCAGTTTCTTGTTGTGGGTTTTTTTTTTTTTTAGGCGTAATCAGCTTCTAGATTAGTTCATTTCATAAGGTCTCATCTCTATTACAGGGTAATTTTTTTAGTATAGAGAACCATATGTTTGTTAATATGGTACCTGGGTTTGCTTTTCTTTAAGAATCTTCCGTTAGCTGATCATTTTCACATATTTCATCGTGTATTTCGTATAATGATGTGCAAATTGACCTGAGCGTTGACTTAAATTGCTCTCCTCTGGGACTCTATTACAGCAGGGGTATCAGTATCACAGACAACTAGTAACACAACATCTTCAGGAGTCAGCAACACCTCCGGGGACAGCCGGTTTTCGGCTGCCAGTGGAGGCAGTGAGGTGCATCCTAATGGGCAGATGTTGCCCGCTCCCAATCTGAGGGTCTTCTCTTTTGTAGAACTAAAAGCTGCAACAAAAAATTTCAGGAGTGATACAATTCTGGGAGAAGGAGGTTTTGGGATGGTTTACAAGGGATGGCTAGATGAGAGGACAACATCTAAAAATGGTAGTGGATCAGTAATTGCTGTCAAGAAGTTGAATTCTGAGAGCATGCAAGGATTTCAAGAGTGGCAGGTAATTCAGCTGTGCTCAAGTTCAATAGTAATTTATATGCTTTGTCAAAGTCTACTTCTATTTTACTAGCATCTAATTGAGATAACATTTCTTTTAAATTGAGATAAAGACCTTGACAGTGCAGAAACTGGTATATTGTCCAATTGTAGTTGTTAACTACAATGGTTGCTTGCCCATTAACCTTTTCTTGTTCTTGTTTTTCTTTTTTGTTGGGGTACTTGCCATGGAAAACTCACCTTTCATTTCATCATGTGTGTGTCTTTTCAGGGTGTGGTGAGGAATATAATGGGAACAGTCTGTTCTTTAGATTGGTTCGGGTGTAAATATAATTTCTAATTAGATTCTCAGTCTTTGAGCTTGTTCTCTAAATGATTAATCCATTTTATCGTTTTCAAGATGCCCATTGGCAAACACTGCTATAAAGGCTATTTAAGTAATAATAAGAGAGTTGCAGATTGTAACACCATATAACCTATTGAAGCCTATTGTTTCTGCTTTTAAGCTGAGCTCACATGTGGATGATTATGCAGTTATAATGAATTTTCAAGTCAATAGGAGTTTTCCTAGATCCATCTGGAATTCTTTAAATGTTAGACGGTGAAAGAAGACATAATCATGTCCTACTAGTCTTTCTCAAATAACATTAGACATCAGGAAAAAAATTCTCATGATGACAAAAAATAAATAAATAAATGTTCCCCTGCTGTCCTCCTTTTTAGTGGTTTTCTAAATCCATTAATTAGGAACAGGAAACATGTTCAAAAACATAACGAATCGTAATAGAATAAATCAAAGTGGGTTGTGAGATAGGCGAATGGTTTTTGTTGTTTTGTTCTTTATGTCTGGTGGTGTTGTTAGTTGGCTGTGGAGCCAAGGTGTGGATATAAATTATAAGGAGGTTTAGGATTAAGGTTCAATCATTACAGTATCCCTGATATCCAAAGAACTGGCTATTGTTTTGTGCAATTTTATTTGTTATTGCCCTTTAGGTAATTCGTTTAATTTCTTCTAAAGAATTTCTGCTGATATTTCTTAATTTATTTGTGCAGTCGGAGGTAAACTTCCTAGGCAGGCTTTCCCACCCTAACCTCGTTAAGTTGTTAGGGTACTGTTGGGAACAAGAAGAGCTTCTACTCGTCTATGAATTCATGCAAAAAGGCAGCTTGGAGAATCATCTTTTTGGAAGTATGAATTAAAGAAATATACAATGTCATTACTTCAGACTTGCAAGCATTAGCCGCTGTAAACATATTTTTATGTTCTCAAAATAACCAAGCTGATTACTTTGCTCATCGATTGATGCAGGGGGCTCTGCTGTTCAGGCACTGCCATGGGACATAAGGCTCAAGATATTGACAGGAGCAGCTCGAGGCCTGGCATTCTTGCATAGTTCAGAGGAAAAAGTGATTTATAGAGACCTCAAGGCCTCGAATATATTGCTTGATGGGGTAAGCTCTATACAGATGTTAAATAAGTAACACTGATATGCATACAACACAAGGCTAGTTTTCACTAACAAAATCGGAAGCAGAAAGAGAGAGATTGACTAAAATAACTAACGACAATATGTTTCAAAACTCGAAAATAATATTATTGGAAGATTTAACTCTTGACCAATTTGGTCCAACAATTATTTGGTGGTTCATTTTTTCTTTTTGTTTCCATTCCCCAGTCCTACAATCCCAAGATATCGGACTTTGGCTTGGCAAAAATGGGGCCCTCAGCTAGTCAATCGCATGTGACCACACGTGTTATGGGAACACATGGCTATGCTGCTCCCGAGTATGTTGCTACAGGTAAACCCTGGAACCTCTTGAACTTTGGTTAAGGTTGAGCGATGCTAAAAATCAAGCTTTTGAATGTTAATTGCATGCTTCAAAGAGAAACTGACCTAAAGCCACCTGAAAGAAATAATTATTTGGATCTCGTGTTTATCAAACAGGGCATTTGTACGTGAAGAGCGATGTGTATGGCTTTGGTGTTGTATTGGTTGAAATGTTAACTGGTTTACGAGCAATGGATACAAATCGTCCAAGTGGACAACATAATCTGATTGATTGGATCAAGCCACATTTATCTGACAGAAGGAAGTTGAAAAACATAATGGACTCAAGGTTGGAAGGGAAATACCCGTCCAAAGCTGCAGTCAAAATAGCTCAGCTTGCTCTAACATGCCTTGGAGCTGAACACAAAAGGAGGCCATCAATGAAAGAAGTTGTGGAGACACTGGAACAAATTGGTTCTGCCAATGAAAGGCCAAGGGAGCGTAGAATGAGATCCAGTCATCAGACAGCTTATCGACATAGCGAGCAGCCTCTGCACCATCGTTCTCCACTTCACCCTAGGCAAGCTGGAAATCAAGCCTATCAAGCGTCACCACGGGCATGAAAACTTCAATAGTAGCCACTTCCTTTTTGAACAACAGTCCTCGGAATACACGACGGTTTCGGCGGTTTCCCATTGAAATGGTCCCTACACCCTTCTTTTATTTGATTTCTTCAACACGTTCAGGTGTTGAATTGGTGCCGTGCCGTGCCTTATATTGAACAAGGATGAGAATATTAGCCATGAAACTGTAATTAAATTATTTTCCCCAGTCTAGTGAGTTTTGCTTGATACTTTTGTTCGACGTAGAATATTATTTGTGTGTTACAAGTTAAAACTACTACTACTACTACAATTTTTTTATTTTGTTTTCAAATCGCAAGGACGATATGCTGATTCCAGTGTTATTTGTTATTAACAACGCATACATTGCTTCAACTGAATGGCCCTCTGCTGTCAATTGCATTGTTGCAAAATTACTCTCTATCCCCCAAGTTTTTTTATAATTATTTGTCTAACTTCTTTACTTCATGTAACTCACAACTAATTTAATAATTATATTGAATTAAATCCTCAAATTAAGACATTATAACATCGTTCTTCTTTTAATTGCAAAACATCTTTTCACTGAATTATTCTTCTAGCCACCACCCACCCACCCAATTAATTAACTACTACACATTTCAGTTTCTAATTAATTAACTATGATCCCAAATTCAATGTCTCTCTCTCTCTCTCTGTGATGGGTTGGGTTGGGTTGGGAATTTGGGAAGTAGAATGGGAGAAAGGTTGTAACTTGTAGTAGTAAGTATCTCCGTGTGGCTATAGTATTATATTACCGTAAACTCAGAAACATTGTTAACGGATCCATTTGTTTGTTATTAACCAAAAAGCAGGAAACTGAGTTTGTTACCAACCCAACTAACTAACTAACTAACTTTCGTTTCTTATTCAAATTAACGAGGCAAACGCCAATCGTATATGTAATACCCTCTTGTCAATTCCCGCTCAAAAGCATTAATCAAAAGTTTCCATTTGAATCTCTCTTTCTCTCTCTCTCTCTCTCTCTCTCTCTCTCTCTCTACGCCATGGAAGCTCGTTGCAGAAGATTTTTGATATATGTGTCTCCGCTTACAATCTTCTTCATCCTGGTGAGTATACTATCCTTGTCTCATGTCAATCTGTTCGACTTCTTTGCATTGTTTTTGCTTTTTCATTTGGCTTTGTCCCATCTTTTTCCAACTACTAGTATTTGAGTTATGATTTGTTCGGCACTTCCATTTCCTGTAAAAATAATGTCGCTATTTTCTTTGAATTTGAACTTGAATTGCAGTGATACAGTAAAATTTGTTGTGAATTATTATTACCTGTGCAATCTAGGGTTTTCATTAATACAAGATCAATACTTATTGTAATATCCCTCAAGATGTGTGGAATTATAAGATCAGACCAAATTTCACGTTTTGTTTCTCATAAAAATTTCCTCAAGAAATCCCATTTAATCGCACTATGAATTCCCTTATCTTTACTTTTTCCATTTTTTGGGAAGGATAGGTCCTTATTATATTAGGCCGTGTGTTGAATAATAACATGTATTGTCTCCCTTCACTCGTTCTTTGCTCTCAAAAGAATTCAAGACTGACCTTTTTTCAAACACCACCTTATAAACCATATTTCTGCTCCTCCTCATTTCATTGTTGTCTTACATTTCGTGTTCTATCCATGCAGGTCATGATTCTTATTGCTCTAGTCGGGGCAAATATATCAGACACTCTAATGGGGTATGATCACTCATAATCCCCTTTTTTTTTTTGTATTGAATGGATCTGAAAATTAGAGGGGTACATAGATATACTGAAAAAACTATTTGGAGTATCATGTCACCGGTAATTTGGTTATGTAATTGGTGATATTGTTTGTGTTATATCATGCCTTTTTTTATGTTCATTTCAGTTCAAGAAAGTTGAAAGGACGTTGGTCTGACTATGGTTGTCGAGATTGCATTGACATAAAGGTTTTAATCTATTCTTTCTTTTTAGCAAACGAAAAGCGTTACCATTTTTAATCTGAATGGATATACTTATATCTATAAGTGTTTTTAACTAATGAACGTGATTATGTAGATTATGCATAGTTAGTAGTTATGTTATGTCACCTGTAGCATAAGTACTTGTTTTAGCAAATTAGCGGTTGTTTTGCTTCAAATTTGTTACGGTCTGGTCCTGTTGAGTTCGTCTTTATTCATTTTCAGTCTCCAGTTTTCTTGATGTTGCAGAAGGTCCTATTAATAGTGCTTTCATGTATCAATTTTTTGTATTTGAGGGTTCCCCTTTTAGTTCTACGGTGAAATGCTACTAGCCTAATGGCAGTAATGAATTAGGTCAATTAATTAGGTTCAAATAGCATTACTATATAATTTATAATTCTTGTTAGTTGTGAGGAACAGAAAAAGTCATCCAGTGCACAAGACTCTCGCCTATTGTGGGGTCTGAAAGTGGTTAGTTGCAAGCAGCTTTACCCCCATTTTATGGTTCTTAAACTTGAACCAGCTCTGACAAAAAAAACTCGAGCCTGTGACATATCGCTACAATGGATGAGCACTTGCCATTGTTTCAAGTCTGACCTCTGATTAGTATCTGAGGAATATCCGAGGGAAACTGTGGTGAGACAAGAGGAATGCCATGGATACCAAGGTAGTGGTAGTGAGATTTTGTGAAGGCAGCTTTCAATATATAACTCTTTCATATTTGCTCTGTATTAAAAGGACAAGATATAAATAGTTGGACTTTTGTGATGGCAGCTTTTAATTTAACTGAATGTAAATAAAAGCAGAAGATATCAATTGTTTTGTTGGACTTAAAATTACTGTGAGTTGTGATAAACCATGATAGTCATGCATCTCTAAACCCACACACCCACCTCAATGGCCATTCATGCCTTCAAATACGCACACATGTCAACAACGTGGATATGGTAATTTGCTTATGCACATATTTCGCACTGACTTGGAGCAAATGACGTCTGGGCAGGAGCAAGATCACATAAAATCTGATGCTGAAGCTGACCGTTATCTAGATGAACTGGTATGGGCTTACTTCTTTTTGCTTGATAGTAGGCCTTAGTACGATCGATAATGCTTATGTCCATCTACATTGTGCAGGATGTAAGCATACTTGTTACATACAGTGACCCTAATGGTGCTGTCCGAATTGGGAACACGAAGTACCGGAACTTATCTGCTTCCTGGGTCGTGAAAACTCCTATTGATGAAAACCATGATCATACAAAAAGTTACCGGGTATAGAGATTTTCGCCACATTAACTCAAAGATGACAATTTCTCCTTGTTCAAGCTGCTGATTTTTTAAAGTGGTTCATTATTTCCGGGTTATTGGCAGTAACTAAGAATTGTCTTCATTTACTTCATACTCTCAGACACAAGAAGATCCGTCTCAAGATGATATGAGTTTTCAGGGAGGTGATGAGGATTCTACTGATGAGCATCAATCTGGTGGCAACATGCCTCGCCCACGAAATTCTTCAATGCATCCAGTGAATCTAAAGCGCAAGGTGACAATGTCAAATGCTTCTTTTCTGTCGTAATATATGCATGCTCAGTTGATTTGGTTTATGACAATTTCTTGCACTGCAGAAGTTACGGCAGGAGAGGAGGGTCTGCCGAACTGCAGAGCTAATCCGCCAAGACAAAGAAATTGACAACCAGATGCAAGTAGCTGCCATTGAACGAGCTCAAGAGCGTGACACCATTGTGAAGCGTATATACACTATATGGAGAGAAGAACAAGCAAATTCAAACTCTGATTCTACCCTCACACTTATGCACAATCAGATCATAATGGCAAGGGCGTATGCTAGCATTGCAAAAGCTAACAATGATACCGTGCTATATGATTCTCTGTTAGAACATGCCAGAGAAAATCGATTTGCGATTGGAGAAGGGATTTCTGATGCGGGACTTCAGCCAAGGTAGTGCTACCTTACTTTTTTGCTATTTAGTTTGTATACCTTTTCGCTTTTCATTCTTAAGTGGAGTTCCAATTTCTTCCTTATCCAGTGCGCTTGTTCGAGCAAAAGAAATGGGTCACGTTCTGTGTATGGCTAAGGATCAATTATATGACTGTATTACTTTTGGAAGGAAGTTAAGGACCATGCTTCAGTCAACAGAAGTGAATCTAAATGCGCTGCAGAAAAAGGGCGCATTTTTGACACAGCTAGCTGTAAGGACGCTCCCTAGACCATTGCATTGCCTTCCTTTACTGCTCACGACACACTACTTCCAACGGGGTTATGAAAACAAGACATTGCATGGCAAAGACAAAATTGAAGATCCTTCCCTGTACCACTATGCCATCATTTCTGATAATGTACTTGCAACATCTGTTGTTGTGAATTCAGCTGTGCTACATGCAAAGAAGCCTGAGAAGCATGTTTTCCACATTGTAACAGATAGGTTGAACTTTGCAGCAATGAAGATGTGGTTTCTTTCCAACCCTCCTGCAAGTGCAGCAATCCACGTTGAGAACCTAGATGATTTTACATGGCTCAACTCATCTAACTGTCCTGTTCTACGTCAGCTTGAATCTGCCCGACTGAAAGAATATTATTTTAACGGGCGTCAAGCATCTTCCCTCGCTGAAGAGTCTGACAATTTCAACTATAGGAACCCAAAATATTTGTCCATGCTAAATCATCTTAGGTTCTATCTTCCTCAAATATTCCCAAAGCTGGATAAGATCCTGTTTCTGGATGATGATATTGTAGTTCAGAAGGATCTGGCACCTCTTTGGTCTGTTAATCTGCGAGGGATGGTGAATGGTGCAGTGGAGACCTGCAAGGGGACCTTAAAAATATTTTCGACGTATCTGAATTTCTCTGATCCGAGGATCTCCAAAAATTTTGATCCAAATGCTTGTGGTTGGGCATTTGGCATGAATATTTTGGATTTGAAGGAGTGGAAGAAGCAGGACATTACTGGAATATATCATCGGTGGCAAGACATGGTAAGTGACCTTCAGTGTCCAATATCCACATCCCCATTCGTGTGCCAACATATATACAAAGTTACCAAATTTTTCGGAAATTTTTGTTCTGCAGCTTTTATTTATTGTTGCAGTATACCTGTGTTTCGTATGCACACACATTTTGATTAACTGTATGCATGTCTGTAAGCCGAGGTCATAGAATACTGAGATTGGCTACCGGTCTATGTTACAGTATTGTTGAAAATAGTTTTTCCAATGGGGTAGAGATTCATTTGATAGTTTATTGAGAAAACTGCAAAGGACTGCAAAATGGAGGATGCAATAAGGCTATGTCGAAATTGTTTTTGGTTTTCTCAAACCTAAAGATTAAGAGTTCAACTTCTCAGGAAAAAAACAGATTAGCAGTTCGAGAAATGCTGTAGTTATATTTCATAGTCTCAAAGTTGGTCATGGTTGTGTTTGAATTCATTATGTTTTAAGTTTAGAACCTGTTGATTGGCAAGAATGTTAAAGAAAGGCATATATCAGCTCATCATCTTTTCATCAGCTGGATCCTAATGGCTTCTTGCCCTTCTTTTCCTTTCTCTCAAAGTCTATCGTTTTTCCTCTCCAAGAAACCAAACTTTCAATATGAAGTCCTTCTCTGGATTGTGACCAATGTATTAGCACTTTACGATTTCCCTTCCTAAATGGTTCTCTTTGTGCTCTGTTCTTTTTGCAATTGTCTCTACATGCAATCAGTCATAGGATTTGTTATTATAGAAGTCTAACATGTCACTTACAGATTCCTGTCTAGTCATTCGAATTCTTCCTCCTTTTTTCTTATTATGCTTAATATAGTTCCTTATTGTCCAGGCTTCTATAACTCATGGAGAAATTGTTTTGCAGAATGAGTACAGAACTCTTTGGAAACTTGGCACGTTACCAGTGGGACTGTTAGCTTTCTACAACCTGACCTATCCACTGGATCGGAGCTGGCATCTGCTGAAACTTGGCTATGATCGAGATCTTAGTGAAGAACAAATAAAGAAAGCGGCTGTGATCCACTACAACGGAAACTACAAGCCGTGGTTGGAGCTTGCTATCACCAAGTACAAATCATATTGGTCTAGATTTGTGATGGTTGGCAACATGTATCTTCAGCTATGCAACATTATGAAGTAGTGATTCATATTGTTCTCTCTCTCTCTCTCTCGTGTACTATTGTTTTGACTCTGCTAAACACTACATTGAGAACATTCTTAAGAAATTTTGGTAAATCATTTCATCTTTGATGTCTCGTATCTTCTTTAGTCGCAAGTGAAGTTAATGACACTAAGCAGTGTTGCAGAGCACCAAGAGACTCCAAAAGCAGAGTATATAGGAAATAAAGAATACAAGGTAGGAAGATGTGGAGTTCCACAGAAAAAGTTTGCACCTCATACTGTATAAGAATAGACTAATTAGTGCCCCCTGAAAGATTACTCTCACAAGGAAGATCCACTAAACAAACAAATTGTATCCAAAAGTTTTGAATGCTTAATTTGATCACAGAATAGTAGGATCCGAAATACATGAATTTTCAATAGTGCATTTCAGACTCATTGGTCTATATTATCAAGTTGCAGTGGTGGTATTCTGACAGAAACTTACAGCAATCCACCATTTGACAAGCTGCTACCTCCACACTTCCAAACAAAATTACAATACTATTTTCCTACTCTACCACCATACGCCACCAGAAACAGATCACGGAGTTAGGATGGACCACTGCTACCTAATGAACTTCCAAGATTCGGTTGGAAAAAGCTTGGTGATTGAAAGTTTAATTGTGCGGCTCCCACATGATCTGTGTATGTCTATACATTCCTCAAAATCAGCATCACAAGTCAAACGAACCCACTCAGAGTCGTCATCCAAATATTTTAGATTGATATGTTTGACATCATCTACATTAAATCGCCTCACAATCTCTTGCTGCAAATCTATGAAGCCCCAACCTTGTTGCATGCTGAACCGGATCTTAACTTCCTCAAAAGTGGCTTTTATTCTGAAAGTACCCCCTTCACCTAAAAGCTGGCCACTACTTCTTGGTAAAGGAGGTACAACCTCAAGAGAAGGATGCTCACAAAAGAATTTATTGCCATGGGATCTTAGCATAATCTTTGTTTCATCTTGACACAAGTCATGCAAATCTGCATCACTGCTAGCTTTTTTCAGCACCTCACCAGGCTGCCCTGCCGATAAAGAATGTCCACTACATGGGGCATTGACAGTGACACATGGCTGCTTTGATCCAGTGGAACAACAGTGAGAAGAAGAATGTGCTTTTGACGAAGTGGTTCCAGGGCTTAATGAGCTGCCCACACATTTTGTGTTTAACAGCTTCAAACGATCATTTGTCTTAGATGTGGAGAGGGGACTAGTCCCAGGTAAATTTGAAGAGCTTAGCTCGGGAAAGTTTGTATAGAAGGAGCTGAGTTGGATAGCTCCATCCACACCTTGGACTGAATTAATCACGAGTTGTAGTTTCCTCAAGGAGTAGCCAACCTTCTTGATTTTTCGAGAAGGCCATCGGGTGATGCCATGTTGCCTGCATATCCTTTTCAAAGTAGTGGGACACACTGCAAATGAAAAACTGGGTAATTTACTAGTGAGCTGAGTAATTTACATGCGTGAAATTATATGACGATAGCTATCAATATAACTCTAAGCTTCTAAGGATATCCATGCTTTCTTGGCACGTAGTAAACACCAAAATCTAGGATACCACCAATAGAGAGAGAGAATGGCACCTAAGTCTATTTGCACAAGGCTGATGGGTCTCTTCTAAAGAGAAAACAAAGCTTAACAACTTATGTCCATATACCAAAAGTTTCAGTCTTGTTGGTGGTGCAGATTGGAGGAAAAAAGAGACATAGGAGGCAGGGAAAGATTCAATGTAAAGCTCAAAAAATCAAGTTATAGTCAGGAGCATTTCAGCATTGGTAAAACGGCAGATATGAGAAGTGGTCATTCTGGGAGAAAAACTTTGGCACCCTTCACAGCTCAAGGCAAGTAATATTGGATAGGAACCAGACCCTGATAACAAAATTTTGAAGGGGAGGAACTATCTCAGACCATGAATAACGTGACGCTCTGGAATCAATCCAGCATTTAACTGTAAAGAATAGGGGAAGCCTATGGCAACAGGAAAGTAAAATGATGAAAAACATCAGATTTCCAGGTCATAACATATCTACAACAATCCGAAGTTTATGAACTAGTCAATAGCTCTCTTAAATCCTCTTGCATTCCATGTAACGTAAGAAAAAAGGATGATTCGTGGCTCGAAAAAAAACTCCCAAAATTATGTAATTGTGGTCCTGACAACTGAAACTAACCAAGCATTCTGAAAGACTAAAAGTCTATAGATGAAATGTTTATACTTTGCTGACGTATATAAAGTCAATGTAACTCAAACTAGAACAGACCTCCAATACTCTTAGCAGCATCCTTTAGGCTCCCAGAAAAGTACCGCCGAAGTACTTGCAAAGTGATAATCTTCTCTGCCTTCTTTGGTCTCCTACCTCCGGCTTTTTTGGAACCCGAAGTGTGATGCAATACAGCAGAAGAAATGTCTCCATCACCCTCAGCACTTCCTTTGGGCCCAGAATATTGCTGAATTTTCCTTCGTTCTGAGAATGCTGGCCTATGATGTAACTCTGCCTCATTGCTATCCCACTGGGTTGTCAACTTGAACTCTTCTTCTGTCTCCTGGTGAGACCCCATGGAAGTCGAAACACCTTTACTTTTCTTTTGGGCCTCCATCGTGTGAGCAATCCAGGATGACTCGTCTCGAGGTTTTTCTTTTGAAGGAGGATACACCAACTTCTGAGTGTTTTCTTCATCTAATCCATCACCTGAATCGGTGAATGTTTCCATAACCGGGAATGCAGTTTCTTCAGCTAATTCCTGGTCTGTAACAACACGTAAACTATGACATACATGTTGTATCACAGAGGATAACGAGATCAGAATCTGCTTTTGTTCTTCAGCATCTTTGCACTCAAGGGGCAAGAAGAATTCCAAGACGAAATCATCGAATCCAGTGAAGATGCTTCGAAGGCGGATTGCCACAGCTGCACCCAATCCAAACATCCTGGCATGGTGAGAGAGAGGATACTCAGTCTTGCTGAAAGCTGTAATGTCAGCGGCAAAACATGGCTGATTCGTCATGAATGCTCCCCCAGTAACACCTTCACCTCTAAGGAGGTGGTGCTCAGAGCATGCCTCATGGAAGCCCAAAACTTGAGGATTTGGCACGTAGCAAGCAGAATCTATGGTGGAAACACAAGAACCATAGTTCTCCTCAGAGTGCCGGCACCCACCTTTCCCTTGCTGAATACATGGGACCCAAGTCTGGGCCAAAGGCAATCTATGGGTGTCACAAGCACACTTCAACACTTCTCGAATCTCTGCCAGTGCAGCTTGGTAAGTCTCGCTGCAATCCTGATACAGAAGTATAGCTGTGATATGCGGAATAAATTTTGATTTTAAAATTGTTACATTTATGTTTTTTGAGATTTCATCTCTGGTACCTTTACTTTTGGAGGACTCAAGATTTCTGAACTCCTCAGATCAACAGCCTGCAAGTTAGCATGTTTGCTCAGAAAAGATTATATGACAACATAAATATGTATGCAATAGTACTTGTTAGCAAAAGTAACATGCAATTTTTTTTTTTTTTTTTGATCGTAAGCTAACATGCAATTCAAAGAAAGAATTCTGGTAAGTGAAAACGAATCTACTAGTACTGGATGGTTAATGGAAACCTATCACTGTGAGTTTCTATGCAATGATCCTCATGCATTTGGTATGAACAAGTAAAACAGAGCTAAAAGATGACAGTATAGTATGAATAGCTTCTAAAGGGTTGTTGTTTATTGAAGAAAGGTCCCTGATGACATGGCTTAGATGGCACACAAGCTGAGCAACATCTCACTCACGCTGCCATGCCACTCATGTTGGAAAAATGACAGTAAACAGATTACTTCCAAACTTTTCTTATGACTTTTCAGTTTTCATAGTTTTAAACAACCACTCTGATCTCCCTCAACATAACTTAAGAAGAAGAAGATGAAAAAGAAGAAGATGACACCTGAAGAGCCCTGTAGACATTTTCCAGTTCTGGGCGATAATTGGCTTTTTGAGTAGTAGTCACGATCTCCACAACACCCAAACAAGTACCACTGCCACGTTCGAAAACAGGAAGTGCCAGAGAACCTCTAACATTATACTGCTGGGCATAATTAATACGTGGACACTCCTCCTTATTGAAGAAGCGAACATCAGGAGTCCACTCAGGCAACTTCTTCAAGAAAACCCGGCCAGGCAACCCAAACAACTCCTTTGAGCCTTCCTCAGCTGCAAACTGATAGCTCCTGGAAACATCTCTATAATGTGCAAGACTCTTACAGTTTGGATTAAGGGAGAATGGTTGGTTGTTAGTGGTAAGGACATGCCTGCCTGCTCTCTTTATAGGGACCCATATCTGAATAAGCACGTCTCTATCTCTGGTGGATTCTTTTAGATACTCAATTGCCTGCATTAATCTCTTTTTAATGGAGATAGTCCCCAATCTTCTGTTGTTTTCAATTCGTTCAACCAGAGATGCCGTGGTTTCTTTATTTGGCATTTGACTTCCAGTAAAATCTTCAATTAAGGGATATCCAAGAGGTGGGTTATCAACAAAAAATGATCTTTCTGTTTCCTCTCCATAACCTTTCTGATAAGTGTTTGGATTTAAATAGTCCACCTTAGACTCAAAATTAAGAAAGTCATATGAAGGAGAATCTAAAGCGATGTAAGTAGATCCATCAGTAGTCTCTAACCAGAGACCGTTGTACATGACTTCATCCATGAGACTGAAATCCATACTGTTGTCTGAAATTGTTTTCATCATGGTATTAGGCGTAAAGGCGACATCTTCCATACTGAAATCTTTTGAGCCTAAATCATCAAAAAAAAAAGAAAAAGGAGTCATGACCCAGAATACAGAAGAAGGGTAAATGTGAAAAATGAAAAGCGGAACTTCCAGGAAGGGTTCCTTTTGCTTGTCTTCAAAACCCAAATCAGTCCGGATAGCACAGACACCGTCAACAAAATTTTCTTTGGAACTGCAATCAGAAATCCATTTTAGAGGAAAGAACACAAAAAAAAAAAAAAAAAAGAGTTTCATACAGGATTTGCACCATTGGAATTGTATCGGATCCCAAGATAGGATACCATATAACTTCAGGGTATAATCAGAGGCAGAGATTCATCTTGGAAATACATTGAGAATAGCACAACAACACAATTTAACAGAGAACAGGGGCATCAATTATTAGGTTCATGCAGAAACAGACATGTTAGAAGAAACCCATCATCCCAACTCCCAACTCAAGAAGGAGTTTCATAGTTTTTTTTTTTTTTGGTGGGGGGGGGGGGGGGGGGGGGGGGGGACCTTGAAGCTTTAGCTGACCCTTAACGGATGGGATTCAATATTGTTTCTAAAGTCCAACATGACCGCAAGTTATAGATTTCAAAGGAGCAATCTTTAGGTAATGGTCTCATCCATATACAGAAAATTTGAACCCAAACTAGGCCTCTCTGATGTGAAGTCGGGAATCACAACATGACTCCAAAAATTAAATCAAATAAAGGATAGATAATACATAAGAAAATCAACCCAATTCATCAAACGAGATATCTGGTAAAACTCATGTTGTGAAGAAAAGACGAAACTTAGGGATGCAAAAGAAATTAAAAAAAAGAGAGAGAGAGAGAGAAGAGGAAGAAGTAAGTGACTCACTTTGCGAAGATTCTTATTAAGCAGGGATGTTGTACTATATCTCGGCAACAAAGATTCTGGATAGTTGTTATATATGATGATGATGATGAAGGGTGGGCTAGTCTAGTCTGTTCCCTCTTGAAGCACCATCCTCTATAATAAGAAGTTATTTTCCGAAACAGAGAGATCTTCTTTGTATCTTCAGCTCGCCTTTTGGCTGATATCAATCGAGTTTCCGCGTCTGGGTATCTATATCAGGCTACCAGGGGAGTATATATTGCCAAGATTCTCTTTTTCGGACTTCACTTCGGTACCCAAAAAAAAAATTGGTATCTTAACTCTTAAGTTTTTATTAGGCAGAATTACATTCACACCCCCTAAGGTTTGTCACTTAATCACTCAGATTTTTTAACATTTGAACTATTACACTCAGACCTCCTGAAATTTGTGCGCGCGTAACACTTAGATCCCTTCTGTAAATATATCCATTAATAAATTACATTTAGACCCTCTAAAGTTTGTAAATATATATTACTTAGACCTCTTAAGTTTAAAATGTTATAATTAGACCAAAAATATTTCAATTAAAGATAGAATATCAAATATTTTAAATTTTACAATTAAAATTCATATTCTATTGTATCATTTATTGAAATAAAATAAAAAATAAAAATTCAATTTTTTCTTAAAAAATCGTAATTAATATACAATTATATTATCTATTGGAATTTAATTTGGTCGTTTAAACGACCAAATTAAAATACCAAACTATCTCAATTGAAGCTAAAAGATATTGTGTTCATTACAATTCGACACCTTGTTTAATTTTTTAGTTTTATTCTAATAGATATTATAATTGTATACTAACTATGTTTTTTTTAAAAAAATTAGATTTTTATTTTTGATTTTATTTAAATAAATGATATGATAGAACATGAATTTTGGTTGTAAAACTCATGTTCTATTAAGAATGACTTAGACCACTTGTTTGATTTTTTAGTTTTATTCCAATAGATAGTATAATTGTATACTAATTACAATTTTTTAAGAAAAAATTGAATTTTTATTTTTGATTTTATTTCAATAAATGATACAATATAACATGAATTTTGGTTGTAAAATTTAAAATATTTGATATTTTATCTTTAATTAGAGTATTTTTGGTCTAAGTATAACATTTTAAATTTAAAAAGTTTAAGTATTATATGTGTATAAACTTCAAGGGGTCTAGGTGTAATTTATTAACTGATATATTTACAACAGGGTTCTAAGTGTTACGCGCGTACAAACCTTAGGGGGTCTGTGTGTAATATTTCAAATGTCAGAGAGTTTGAGTGATTAAGTGACAAACTTCAGGGGGTCTAGGTGTAATTCTCTATTTTTATTATTATTTTATGAATATTTTTATAATTTTATAGGTAATTTTATAATTAAAAAAATTATCATATTTATAGATATTTTTATAATATTTATAGATATTTTTATTATTATTGTGGTAATTATTTTTACTATTTTTTATATCACAATCTATATCTATATTACTTATAAATGTCAGCATATGAGAAAAAATTTTAATTTTCTATTTTATCCTTAATTATTATAATAAAGTTAATTATACCCATTTTTGGCACTTATTTGATTTTTAATTTGTTTTGAACTCTTAGTATAAAGATTTTTAATTTTTTTGAACTTGTTTATTAGTAATACAATTATATACAATTATCTATATTTATATGAAGAAGTAAAGTTCTATACGATCAAATATAGTAATTTTTTATTTTTTGGTAAATAATAATATAATAATATTATAAGTGATTTAATCAATCTATTTAACAAAATAAAAAGTAATAATTCTATAATATATAATTAGATGTGCAAGTATTTAAAGGAGTATACGAAATACTTAAATAAATAATAGATTAGATACTCAAAAGCTTATAAAATAAATAAATAATTAAAATATAGATTAATTATTCAACACCTAATTTATCATTTAATTTAATCATATTTTCTATAAAAATAAAATTATTTAAATTTATTTACGTGCAATGCAAGTCGTGCATTGCTAATAGTAATAAAAATACCTACAAATATAACAAAAATATCTACAAATATAATTAATAGAGATATAATATCAAAAAATGAATAAAAATTGGATATCGTATTCAACTCCCACTTATTCGCCGCCAACGTAGGACCCACAAAGAGGCCCAGGAGAGGTGGAACTGAAAAGTGAAAACCATAAGTGGAGATGGAAATAGAGAAAAAAAATTGTTGGTATGGTAAAGAAATAGAGAGTAGTTATAATTTATTTTGGGTCAAATTATAATTAAAAAAGATCACTAATAATTTAATGAATCAAGTTGATCGATCCCAAAATGTTCGTTACGTTCCTAAATATTAAAATCGACCCTAAAATTATTGTAATCTTGTAAAATTAAGTTGTTATCGTTATCAAAATATAAAATTTTCAATATTTAATTTTATTGGAGAAGGTTTTTAATAATTTTTTTTATCTAAATTTAAATTTTAGTTTAAAAAAGAGTAAGGGTCAGAGATGCTCTACTATTTATTTGGAGTGATGTTTGTGAAAAGATTCTTAATCCTTGAGTTCCTCCATTGAGTAGAAGATTCTCAACACCACCCCTAAATTGACTTTGGGTTTCATTTTTCAATAAACTATCAAAAAAATCCAGGAACTATACAATTATTTTCCATTTATTGCTTAAATTAAATTTTTTGTCAATTCATTCCTTTCAATTTTTTAGTTGGTTCACTTAATCAAAAAGAAACTATTTTTATTTGGTTCCATTCCTTCCAATTTTGCTAATCTGTTGATTTGGGGAGAGTTAAATGTACGTAATAAATTGATAGCTCCCCGAAAAGGCGAGCTTTATTTCAAGAGAAATACTATATAATCCAAATTTTCAATCTAAATTTGCATATCAAATGAAGGGGGACTATTGAATGAGTGAGTCTCATCAACTTTTATAAATGAGATTCATTGATCCAATGGTCCTCCTTAATTTGGAATGCAAATTTAGATTACAGATTTGAGATACATAGCATTACTCCTCTGACCCAACTGATTGTAAGTCCATGTCACCCTATCAATTACATATCTAACAAAGCATGTTTATGCAAATTGATATTGAACTCTTGTTATTAAAAACTTTGCTTAGTCACTAAAAATGACATAAAAACAATAAAATAATGGTTGTTAATCAGCAGCCACCCTTTTGTGACTAAACATAAAGTTTCAAATGCTGACGGAATTTATATTTTATGTGGTTGTGTCACTGGCTTTTCATTATTTATATCAGTTTATGCGGTGTAAGGCGCCGCTTAGATAAAAATAAACGACACCTACAATTAGTAGGTCCAAAGAAAAAAAATCTTAAATTAAAGATTTCGCTTAGGTACATTCCACACAAAGCTCTAGGGAAGATGAATTATTCAGATATTGTATGGAGTTGATGGATGAGTTGAGGCTGACCCATCCACTTGTAGCCTCAATACATGTTTTTTCGACCAATGGATTCTCCTCTCTAGGAATCACCATCTAGTCAGATTCAACCCTCTTGCTGCTAAACAAAGATTAATTCGGAAGCTTGTGCAGGCTGAGTGTGATTAGTTTATTTTTATATATTTCCCTCATAATGTTGCTATGAAAAGTCCTTTGGGTTTACTTTAATTGCCTTTTTTAGTTTTTAACTTGTAACTCTATGCCAATCAGACAAGCTAGTGATTTCATCACAAATGTACCTACCTGAGAAAAACACCAGGTTAAGGAGCAAACTGAGGAGGAATATATAAGTTTAATAAAGGGAGAAAGCATAGCTTCTTCTCATGTCTTAACCCTGCAGCCATTCTAAACACCTCTCAACATTATGCAGCTTTACTTTCTTTTTTATTTTTCTAACGGGGGAATAGGCCAGCTTACGTATACCTCGACTAATTTTCTCTCCAGTCCGATCAAAGGTAGGTGATCCACACTAAGACTAGGGAATTCATGAGGTCTGACCCCTATTGATTATCAAGATTCGAACTCAAGACGTCTGGATTTACAACTTATTTCTGTTAACACTTGAACTATCCCTTGAATTAATAGCATTATTATGGTCAATACAAGCACATGACATCACATGTACTTGATTACTAGTTTATTGATTTAAGAAAGATGTCAATAATCTGATGCAGATCTATTCCCTGCACACCAGTATCTCCTTCTTCCTAAACCCAAAAATCTTGGGTACCTTTGAAAACACACGCATGCTACCTTACTTCTCCAATCCTTGCAGCTGTAAACAAGAACACATCTACAACTCCCTGGCAAAAATTACACAGTCCCTCACAACAGAGTAATTCCTATTGAATTTGCCTCTCAAGTAGACCTTTAAAATCATTGTACCTGTGGTTGAAAATCATACTATTTGATTGGAATTGGACCCAAAAGCGCATCTTAGCACAAAGCACCAGAATAAATAACAGAGTTTGTAGCATAAATAATTTTCTATATCTAGATTAGGTGGCAGATTCCTATCAGCATCTAATAAATTCAGTGCTCAATTATTTAGATGAACTGTCTGTCGATTTGGAATAACATATCTGGCTGTGAATCGCACGAGCCAATGGAATCAGTTGAAGATACCAATCAAATAGATCATGGGTATTCATGACTCTATTTTGTATCCACAAGGAGATTGTTTAAAACCAACCAACTCCTAATGGATGGAGTACCTATAAAGCAGATGTAAGAAAGACCAGGCAAGTAAGTTTATCTAACTATGGTTGGATGTGTGTAGGTGAACCATAAGGGATCACAAGTTATGACAATGGTAAAATAATAAACTAAAATGGTTGCACTTGGTAATGAATATTTCCCACTTTCACTCTGCCAATACTCTTTCGTGGAAGGGAAAGGGCGGAATGCAACCTAGCATGTCCCCATCAGGCATATTCACAAGTTGTGCAGAACTGATGAATCTATTGGATCTCTTCACTGGAAATGAGTATCTTCTGTCATGGTAGTTGATTTACTGGTTTAGTCCAACATCAAGTGGCAATGAAGTGGTCAAATGAACAGGCAGATGAGGACTCTTCATAGCACAATGTAAATAGTTAAGGAACGGGCGTCCCTTACTAAAAATGGAATAAGTATAGCCCAAAAAACACTTGTAATGCTCTGCCTGTGAACTGAGTAGTCAGTTAACTATAATGGAAGTAACTGATTGAGCATTCATAATGTGAGCTGCACAATAAACTTTGTGATTATGAAGCTTCTTCCTAAACCCAAAAATCTTGGGGACCTTTGAAAACAAACATGCAACAATACCACATCTACAACTCCTTGGCAAAACTATACATCCCTCACAACAGAGTAATTCATATAGAATTGCCTCAGCAGTCCTTTAAAATCACTTTAGCTGGGGTTGAAAATCATACTACTTGATTGGAATTGGACCCAAAAGCGCGTCTTAGCACAAAGCACCAGAATTAATAATAGAGTTTGTACCAGAAAGAATTTTCGATATTAGAACTAGATTAGGTGGCAGATTCCTATCAGCATCTACTAAAGTCAACGCCCAATTATTTAGATGAACTGTCTGAATTTGGATTAAAATATTTGGCTGTGAATCACTTGAGCTAATGGAATCAATTGAAGATACCAATCAAATAGATCATGGATACTCATAAGTCTCTTCTGTATCCAAAAGGAGATTCATTCTCTTTTGTTTGAAACCGACGCCTGATGGAGTACCTATAAAGCAGTTGTAAGATAGACTAGTCAAGCAAGTTTATCTAACTATGGTTGGATGTGTGTAGTTGAACCATAAGGGAAGAAACTAACTACTGATTTAAGTTCAGGAATCAGTCTTAGCACTTGCAGTATTGAGGGAGCACAAGTTATGACAATGGTGTGATAATAAACTAAAATGATTGCGATTGGTAAGGAATATTTCCCACTTTCACTCTGTCAATATAATTTTTCCTGGAGGGGCAAACGGGGAATGCAACTTAGGGTATTTTCTTGCATGAACTAAGTGATGCATTTGGAAGCCCATTGATGTCCAATCACCTCATCGTATGTTGTAGTGCGACACATGAAACATATATACCCCCACCCCGACACACATGCACATTCTACATACTACAGGCGTTATCTAAGCAATAAGTCACCACGTTACAATTTTGAGTATTTATTAACATCAAGATTCCTTTCTTTCTATCTTTAAACCTCTGATACATGAGGAACGCTTCAAATCAATGTTCTTGTCGTGTACTAAACCTATGACCACCCTACTACACTTGGTGTAACATGACAATCCTAAGAAGCCTGAAAAGCAAATTGCTAAGAAGGATAAGCTCAAAATCTCAAATTTTTAACGCATGGGAAGGATCCAATAGACTTTCATGTGGAAGTGAATTTACCTCAACATTAGTACAAAGGAGACAAAAATAGAAACGGCAGACTAATTATAACTCGAATAGGAAGAAGTGAATGCACTTCCACCGGGGCTCAGATAAGTTTACTGTGTTTAAAGCAGGCATTATATAGTATCCTATTTCTTCCCAGAAAAATGGAGACAATCATATTTGATGGAATCTCCATGTTTTAATCATATTGCATAGTAAGTAAACTACTAATCAAGACCTTCATAAGAAATCATACAATCAGAATTATTTTTTTCCTTTACAGTCAATGCATTGTTTCATGATACTCTGAACCAGAATTGATTACTTCATATTCTGCTATCTATGTCATTAAATCCAATAATTAAGTTGAAGAAGAACAAAGAGGATTCATAGAGGGATTTCTTCAAGGAATATTTTTTGAATTTACCTGAAAAAACGTATGTGGTTCAAAACAATTGAACACCAAATGAAGATCATCCTTCTGTCATGGTAGTTTATTTACTGGTTTAGTTCCACATCAAGTGGCAAGGTAGTGGTCAAATGAATAGGTAGGTGAGGACTCATCATATCACAATGTAAATTATTAACGAACAGGTGTCCCTTAAAATGGAATAAGTATAGCCAAAAAACACGTATAATACTCTGCCTTTGAACTGAGTAGTAAGTAGGTTAACTATAATGGAAGTAAAAAATGAGGATCTCTGGTTAAGCCAGGCATTTTGAATGAAAAGGACAATACAATTTCTAAAGAGTAAGTAAATAGTTTCTCACTGCATATTTACTAGAACAATAGCTGGTATGTTCTGATCACCTTTTCCTCTTTGCTATTCAAAGATACAGAACTACATGCGATCCAAATCCCCCATGTGTCGTAATATTATAAGTTTAAACACTTCAAAATAAGGAGGATATAAAAGTAGTGCTGCTAACTAGTTGAACACAACATATTACTCCTCTAGCAGCTGCATGTCACCATCAAATTAGACAGTTTAAATAAATTACGTAATGATCAACTATCCTTCGAGTGTTCGAATGGGAGACACACAATTAAAGCATTCAGTCGTTAAGCCATGTCATGTAGAACTCCCATCAAATGAATGAATTTTATCAGAATATCCCCTCCCATTTGTAAAGTTTTTTGAGAAACAAACTACCTGGCTTGCTATGTTTAAATCATATTTAGAAGTTAAAAATCACAATCCCAACAAAACAAAGAGAAAAAGAATAGCAAAGTTTGTAATTAAGTTTCTTCTTGTCACATTTCAAGTCATATGAATCATAAGCTGCAGCAACACATTGACAGAGAGACATCCATACATATTTGCACTGGCTAAAGTACAAACACTTGAACATCACAAACCCCATAAATATAATGTCAGGTGCACTTCATAGAAAATAATAAATGAATCAATGAATGAAGTGGCAAACAAATGAGAGAATCACCTAGTTAGCAATTGAATAAACTTTTTGTTTATTAATAGCTAGTACTGAGAAGTATAGAGTTTATCCATGTAATACATCGACTATGATTGAGTCTATCAACGTAATACATTGACTGGAAATTTGTGACTCCCAATTTGGGAGCCATCATGAACACTTTCCAAGTCGAGCTTCAGTAGTACAAATATGATGTCTGACCCTAGCCTACTGGAACAAATCCATTCAAACAAAGACACAGTAGAAGACTTGATGATTTCTTCAAAATCCCAACCTTAGATCCAAAGCGCATCCTGAAGAATAAGACAATGACGAATCATCTTCGACAGGGGCGGGCAAGTTCAGGTCCAAACCACAGCCCTCATTTGTTATAAAAGGGTTAAGCCCTTGTGATAGCTCTGATGGTTCATCCACTTTCTCCCAGTGGCATCTCTTGTGCCCACCCAGGGCTTGACCACTTGAGAAAACCCTTAAGCAAATGCTACATCTGTGCCCTACAACCATCAGCATCTTATCTTCCCCATTGTCCTTCACCTCCCCTTCACCATTCCTATAATCACCATGATCACCAACGCGATCATCATCCTCACCATCATTCCTAGTAATCGCGAAACAACCCTTCACATTCTTGTGACTAGCCCTATGACCCCCCAAAGCCTGATGAGACCCAAACACTTTCTTGCAACTCGAACACTCAAATCGACAGTTCAGATAAGAAGGACCAGCCCCATTTACATCCCCACCAGCCACCACCAAATCCCTAACAACAGTCTCACATTCTGATAAGCATAGATTGGCAGTACTAGTAGGAGTAACTGCCGGTGTCTCATAAGCGCTTGGCCCATTTGCTAACATTAGCAAACACGTCGCAACTTCGTGATCCTCATCGGACATTCGGGCTTCAAGATCATTTACATTGTTGTCGAGCAACAGGGGTCGGCTGAAATTGGGTGGAGGGTTAATGCCACGCCACTGGCGCTCCGGGTGGCAGCGCATGTGCCCGAAAAGAGCCTTCCATGACCAAAACTTCTTGCCACACTCACTACACGGCCTAGTAATCATGGGAGCACTAGGGTCTGGCTTCTTTCCATACTTCTTAGGCTTGGTAACGCCACTGGAACTAACCCCAACCGAGTTGTCGATTCGGATCAATTTGGTTCTCTTCTTTCTGGGTTTCTGATGGTAGTTTTGCAGGCGAAAGATACCAGCGGGGCTCTGAGGCTCAAAGCTCGGAAAGATTTCTCGATTGTCCTGTGAGGAGCAGAGTTGAAGTTCTGTAATGTTGCTGTCGTTCATCACTTTGGCCTTGATGAAAAACAGAATGGCGAAAAAAGTTGAACAAATGGATGATGGGTGTCTTATGTAGTCCCAAGCGGTTACCACTCCACTCCGTGAGAGAGAGACACACCACTTCGAAATTGGGTAGTTATTTTCAGTTATGAATCTTTATCTTGTTCCCCCAAATTCTCTCGATATTTTGGCGAGAAATTCATGTCTCACCCCAATATACTAAAACCGCGAATTTTTTTTTTTTTTTTTGACCAAGGCATGCACATATAACCACGAAATTTGTTTGAGGGCAAAGAAATGTGTTTAACGCTGTACGGCTACTATGAAGAAACGTTAACGTGATTATATCATGAAATTATTGATGATATAAATTTTCATCGAACAAATATTAGTGATTAACAAGATTTGATCACACGACCTCTCTTAAGGTGAAATGCGTGTGATCAAGTCTACCGCTTGGGATTTATTCTTCTTTCATCCAAAGAATAAATATTTTCTTTCCATTAATTCTGCGAGTCAACTATGCATTTTTTTTTAATGGAATTAAAATCGATATACTATTATCTACACACAACCACTCCACTCCTAATTGTTTTTGTGAGACTAATGAAATCGTTAATGGGAGACTAACATTTTATTCAACAGAAAACATGTTAACCATTTTATTTTCCGCACTAAAGAAAATGGTCATAAACCTACCTTACAAAATGAAAATGGTCATAAACTGACCCGGTGGCATTTAGCCATGTCAAACTAAATTTCATAGTGTTCAAGACCGCCAAACATTATTGTTTGTTTTCCTTTTTCTGGCTAGTATTTGTCCTTTCTTTGGTGGGAAAAAGTGAAGCAAACTGCATTTGCTTGCGCCTGTCACTGTCAGTGTCTCGACTAACAGCTATACATACACAAAAAATAAAACACATGCACTCGATTTTCCAAACCCACTTAATGTGAGACGTGAAATCCATTTAATTCAGTAAAGACTGTTACTATTTATACATGACGCCTTGCTAACACAATTTCTTTCAATCATAGCATTAACATTTCAATGGAAAATTATATAGCACAAGCAAACAAGACAGTACGTTTCACAACCAGAATTATACAATGATCAGTACCAGTATAAAAGATTGGATTGATCGAGTAGTATAAAAGAAACAAGTCCACCATCTTCAGTCCAATGTTTCCTCTCACTTCTCTGACTGGTCTGGTGGGGTTGAGAGTCCTCTAGAATTCTTCGGATATTTCCCCAAGACATCCAAGATTTGAACTCGTTGCATCTCTTTTGCTGCAATGCAGAGGAAACAAATAAAAGCTAAAACATATTAGGCTCCACGGGCCCCAGAAATGTCGAAATTGGAACATGAAAAGTAATATCTCAAGTAGGACAGACACAAGAGTTCCTCATATAAACCAGTAGCCAACGTGATACACCAGTACAAGGGGCAGAGGCAACCATAAATTCTACTTCTGCCACCAATATCAATCCCACTGTAGAAAACTCTGATTACTAAACATGATACATAATGCATCTGAGGGCAGTGAAAATATGCTTGGGCAAACAACCAAAAGGTTGGGGGAGCACAACCCCTTTGTGGTAATATTGCCGAAGATTGGATGGGTACCCAATACACCCCTCCCAGCACTATACGTTAATGTTGTGGCCAAGTGGATAATGACACTCATACATTACTGCTCTGTTTATTGCTGATAGCAGGGAAATTGTTTTCATAGACTCCATACTCTACATATCATAAGATGAACTCATCTAACAAAATATTCTGAACTTCTATGAACAACTAATGCTCTTATAATGATAGCTATTGGCTGATAACAGTCCAGAAGTAGCAGACAACAGATATCCCATAAGGACACGAAGTTAAGTACGTACAATTCCAACCCTGACCTCGCACAAGGTTCCAATTTTCATTTCCATAACTATGTCTGCTCTAAAATAGAGCACAAATCTTTGGCATGGCAAGAGAGTAATAAGATAGTATCCAATGTCATTCTCAAAACTTCATCCACTAACTGATGCAAATTAATACAAATGAAGCCAACACGCTATAGGAGTTGTGCAGCTCAACCCTACTTTGGTCTAATAGCATGTGAGATCGACTGGGTTGTTGAGGTTAAGGGAGGAATAGGCACCTTTATCTAGGTAATATGGCCCTTGAAAAAACTTCTAATCAATACCAGAAATATTAAGGGTAAGAGGCACCAATAGTCCCTAAGGTTTGACACTTATTGCACTTTCATCCCTAAATTTCTAATTTCGTCCTCAATGTTTACACATTGACCCACTTTGGTCCTTACCCCTAATTTCCGTCCAAAAAACTAACGGAAAATATCATGTGCCAAGCACATGAGGGTATTAAGGGACATTTTTTATATTTTACAACTATTTATATATCCAAACACAATTATTCTTGGACCCAAACACCCACCTTCTTCTTCCTTTTTTTTCTCTCTGCTCACACACATAAATCCTTCTGAGTTCTCTCTTCCTTACACACAGACATCTCTCTCTCTCTCTCTCTCTCCACCCCCAAAACCCAACACATCCCCTCTATCGTCTCTCGTTACTGCGTCTCCACCCCAAACCCAACACATCTCCCTCTCTGCTCTCTCCTTTCTCGTTACTGAGTCTCACCCTCAAACCCAACACAAAAACCACAAATACATATCCACAACATAAACCCACAAATACATATCCACAACACAAACCCACAGTCACATACACCCACAAGGATTCAGAACTAGATTTTCAAAGACCTCCATGGGCAATCAAGCCCCAATTCTTTCGAAATCAAGTTTGAATTCAAAATCGAAATCGAAACCAAAAATAAAATAAAAATCAATGAGATTTTTAGGGGTAGAGTGATTGACAATGGGTTAGGTGTAAAATAGAGAAAACTCTTGTCGGGAGGGGCCTGCTAAGGTAGGTTGTTGGAGGTGGTGTCAGGCATATGGGTTTTGCAATGGTTGTTAAGGTTAGGGTGTGTACTGTATTTGTGTGTGAGGCGTCAAGAATGTAAGAGGGCAAAGAGAGAGAAGAGAAGAGAGAGAGAGAGAGGAGATGGATTCCAGCGGTGGCGATCGATTCCAACAGTGGTGGGTGGTGGCGCTCGATTCCAGCGGTGGTGGATGGTGGAGCTCGATCCAGCTATGGAGTCTTGCGCAGAGCGAGAGATGGAGTGGTCGATGGCTGGAGAGAGAGAGAGAGAGGGCAATATTTTTTTTTTTCTTTTTGTGAGACTATTTTATTTTTACATGTATGCCCAAAGTTTTGAGAGTATAATGACTAAAATGTCCCTTAATACCCTCATGTGCTTCGCACATGACATTTTTCGTTAGTTTTTTGGACGAAAGTTAGGGGTAAGGACCAAAGTGGGTCAATGTGTAAACATTGAGGACGAAATTGACGAAATTAGAAGTTTAGAGACGAAAGTGCAATAAGTGTCAAACCTTAGAGACTATTGATGCCTTTTACCCAAATATTAATAACTTATCCTCACCAAATTCAGGATTATAGCTAAAGGTAATTATAATTGTTCATAATAAGAAACAAACGACTAGCCATAGTTAACAGAAGTAATACAACCTACTTACAAGAAGTTAGTGTCACATTATTCTCACATAGAAGCAACAAAAAAGGGATATTTTCACCCAAAAAAGATGGATCGCAACTATGCTCCAAGGGAACAGGTATATGCAATGAAGTAATTACTGGCATAGGTGGCAGTCTTATTCTAACCTATTTTTCCCCATGCAGAGAGAGCAAGCAGTTATGCAGCAAGGAGGTAATTACAATTGACAACAACTCCAGCTGCTATTTTTGTCATACTAACACTATGTGACTTGTTAAACTAAACTGTCTAAGCTTTTCATTGAATTCAAAGAGCAGCAGATATATTTGTAAACTGTCCACATTGACACTGAGGCAGGTCCAGTGCTAGAGTCCCAACTAAAATAGGGTAAATTGAAACACTACTTTGACTAGTAGACCTGTTCAAAATAAACACCTCTCCATTTTTCATACACCGTGCAAATGCAAAATATTTCAAGAAAATCATTCTACTATTCCTCCTACTATTTTGACAGTAAAACTTTGCCAGGAGTGAGTGTAATCAAGCATTTAATAAATGATAGCCACTCTAGATGCCAATGTTCTGATTCACTCCCAAACACGCTAGATCGCATGGAAAATTCTCATACTATATTTCCTTCACAAAATGTTCATATTGTAGCTGAGAGCTTCGAGTAACGACATAAAAAGGGAACCTTTGTGAAGCTACTTTAACTTTTCCCCATTCTACCATGTCAAGATAGACACGAAAAAATATTTAGGAAACATTATGCTTATATTAACAGTGTGGCATCGAGACAAAGCATAAAAACATATTTAAGATCATGAAAAACAGATCCACATAACTGCATTAAGTAAATGTGGGTAAAGTTAGGAAAGAAATCTTTTGGGGATTCTGTTCTGGAAGTGGGTTTCCCCCTAACAGAATTCTGCGTGCTAACATCTTTTTTCTTCATTTCCATTAAAAATGAAAAACTACATTAGAAAAGGATACAAAGAAATTTGCATGTTACCTTCCTCCAGTGAAAGCTGAATCGATCTCTTTTCCAGTTCAACAGCATGTTTGCTAAGTTCAACCGAGGAAAGTGATCGAAGCACTGCTTGTTGACGTAAAGCAAGAGAAAAATAAATGATATGGAAAAGAAAACATGACATCATCATTAAGCAGCCTTGTTGAAATTCAAAAACATACTTTGGATATAGCCGTCTTGATTTGATTGGTCCAAATTTTTCAATAAATTCTGCAGTCGGCAATATCGCTCTTCCAAATGCTGAATATCTATTCTCTTGAGATTACCTGTTGAAGATTTGGCACAACTAACATGGAGATATTTGGAATCTGACGGTGTCAACATGTTATCAGACTTTCCAAGAGAGAGAGGAATTGAAGGTTTTAAGGACGAGAAGCACACCGGAGAAGCCCCAGTAAGAGGTGCAACTTCTGGGACACACATCTTAGAATCCTTCATCCCCAATTTTTGTTCAGTTGCCTTGTCCTGGTCACCAAGTTTTCTTAATTGTGAATAATCAACATTATCGCTTGTAATGTCAGAGGCACTGCTTTTTCCTAATTCTGCTTCAGCTTTTCTACGAACATACACAAGATGCCCATTGCTAGTATTACTGGTTGGACATTTCTGGTGGGAAGGGCTCATCAGGCACTCTGGTGTGGGTCTCTTGGTGCTAGATATCTTACCAGCATCACTAGTGGGTCCACTCTCCTTCGGAAACAGCGTGATTACTGCAGATTTTGGCGGCACAAGAATTGTATTCTCGTTCTGCAAATCCCTCAGTGCTATCTTCTTTGCAACTACTGGAACTGACAATTGCTTATCATGATTGGGCAAGCCAGTTTCAGTATTTGTCAGCCCATACTCACTAAACTTAGAATCAATCATTTGTTGAACCATCTGGAAAAAAAAATGCAACTTCTCATTAAAAAATTTACTCCGTGAGAAGCTTTTTGACAATTAACAGGTCAAATAATGACATTCCATGAAAAGAAATACATTATATAAAACGAAAAGTGTGGCACGTTGAGACATAAAAGTATGAATGTACATCACATTCTCCATAATTTTAGCCCCCAATTAATGTTACTTTCCCCAAGACGCATCATTGGGAGTTTAGCAGATTAGAAAATCTGACTAGAGATCTCTAGTTTGTAATCTCCTATGATGTTAACCAATTTGAAGTATGCTATTATTAGAGGACCATGACAGACACCACCCCTAACGACATCATGAACAGGAACGAGAGAAAGTCACTTCCAATCAATTTCAGAGTTAAACAGATTAGCAAGCAAGGTGCAATATCACGAGCTGCTTTGAGAATGGTGAATACTGCATCATACTTACAAACAGTTCCATCCAACATATGCCAAATCAACGTGGCAGTCATGCATGCCAAATCAAGGTGGCAGTTACCAACATATAACATGAAGCAAGGCACATGTAAACTGCCTTGTGCATGAGCACATTTTTCACTGGCAGAAATATAAATGAAGGCAAGAGTTGTGTAAACAGCAATCAATATTGAGCTAAGACACATGTTAGGTTGATTTGATAGAGATTTGTCATCACAAGAACAATAGGGAGAAGGAGGAAATCCATGAGGAAGTACAAGCTCGACAATGATATTGAAGATCTCCAAACATTGATACAATTTTTTCCTATAGATGTCAGAGAAACAAATGTGAAGTACAGCTTCTAAAGAGATTTGATGATTCAGAAACAAAAATAAGGTGTCGATTAACTACCTTAAGCAAGGCATTTAGAGTGTTAGTTCGAACAAATGGTGAAAACTGGAGTCTAAATCTATCAAACATATATTATAATTAACTTGAAGCCATAAGTTGTGGTCAGCCATCAATTGCCAAGATGGCACATGATACCACCAATTGATGACCCAAAACTAGGAAAACTAACATCACTGACAATGGCCATCCGTCTATCATTAGACAACTGGTGATAGAAACATTTAACCAAAAAACATACAAAAAAGAAAAAAGAAAGGGAGAAAATAACTAAGTAACAAAAGATATTCCTATAACCAAAATTTTGATAACCTGAACAACTGGGTATATGATTATTGAATGAAAATAATGAATTTCACCCAGGAAATTAACCTGCTAGACAATAGCATATAATAAAAGAAAACAATTAATGATGCAACTACTGGTGTGTGCATCGCTTTTGGTGCACATTACTATACCATTTCAATTGATCTCAGGGTCCTATTTTTTGCTCAAGTAAATAACAGATTAGGCCTTAAATAATTTGAAAAACACAAGAATGGCATAGGAAAACACCTAATCACAATAAACCTTTCCTTTTCCTTGGTCCTCGTTAGCAAAGGAAGAAAACTATGGGCAACATAACATCTTCCACTTAAAAATTCTAAAACCCAAAAACCATGAAACACTTCTTAATAGCTGCAAGCTGGATGATCATCTATCACCAAATATTCAGTTAAAAAAAAAAAGGAATCGTGACTATTCAATTCTACAGAGCTTCTTTTCACTGCAATAATTATAACCTAAAGGCATAAGAAATTCAGGATGGAGAGTGAGTGAAATAACAGAACCCAATTATGAACAATTAATTTACCAAAAGTTCACCAAGTTTGTTAAGAAAAACAAAAAAGGGACAAGCAAGCAAGAACTAAGAAAAAATTTGTATCAAATTTGTCTCAATCAAATTTACACCCAATCAATAGAAACAACTTCAGAGCCAATACTTGTCCAGAATAAACTTCAGATACAGAAAGAATAACGATAGTGAACCTAATCACCCATAATTTGTAATAATTCAGAAGCACCTCATCCTCAATTTACCAAATTCAGAAGACATAAAACTCAGACAGAGAATGCAAGACTCGGCTGGGCCTTGTTTATTCTGTCTAGGGGTTCCCCGTAACGCAGAATTAAACAGAGAACAACAGCTAGGTTGCCGATTTATATATGTGTGTTTATGTATACATTAATGCAAATGCATATGTAAAGGATTGAATAAAAGAATCGGGAGCTTCATATCAACGCAATGGAGATGAGCTTTATTACCTTCGAGCATTGAAACCGCAGGTAAGGAACGAAGGGGGAAGAGAAAGAGAGAGAGAGAGTGTCTGTTTTAGGGGTGTCAAAAAACCGGAGGACAACTTTGGCTCCGGAAAAAATTAAAACAACTATCTGATCTGATTGGGGTGTTAATGTGTAAGGTAAAACCGTTACGAGTCGAATCGAGTGGAGTTTAATTAGATTTATATGAAAAATTAGTAAGTACGTACATAATTTATTTAAGTAAATGGGTGAAATTTTTTAAATCGAACATGATTTATTTATTAAGACTTATTTAACCCATTTTAATAAATGAATAGAATTGGGTAGGATCTAGTTAATACGATAATCTTTTTTAACTCGCCACCCATTTGACTTGTTTACTTGAACATCCTTTGAAAATTTATTAATAAAAATAATTAATAATTATTTTGGTAATTTTTTAAATAATTATTAATTTATTATTATATTAATTTTATTTAAACAAATAAACGAGTTGACATGTCTCTCCCAAACACAACTCGTTTTTTGGGAACGCAGCTGCGTTCGGTAGGGAGAGCTTTGCCGCCCTTGTGGTCCCACCCGGCTCGAATCCGGATTAGTCGGAGCCCAATGTGACTTTCGGATACCGGATGGTCTGACCAAAAAACACAACTCGTTTCTTAAACGGGTTTGACAGGTTCACCTATTTATCACCCGAATCCCGACAAAACCTCATTCAAATTTACTTAACTCCGTATTAATTCGTGTCGATTAATCGTATTGTATCAAATTTTGAGAGGAGTATTTAAATATGGTTTTAGAGGTGAACAATTACCTCTTATATAATTAGTTACATTGGCTTGGCACTCTTTCTATTGATGCCATTTTTGGGAATTTTGTTATATTTTTTTGTTGAGGTTTATTTCATATTTGGGTAAATTATATCTCATTTTTTGTGGTGGATGAAATGGATTGTTGTAAAGAGGCCCACGATGGATAATTTGGGTATTTCCTATTGAAATTAGGTTGAGTTGATGATTTTTTAAATGGATTTTAACGGCAATGGTGTAAGAGTTACACGCGTACAAATTTTAAGGGATTTTGGTATAATCTATATCTATACTAATATAAAATATGAACAAACTTGAAAAACTTTTGTTTTCCATTTCTACCCTAAAACAATTCAATTAGGACAATTATATACTATAAAATAAATGAGTTATCAAATTACAGCTAAATAATCTATAACCCCTCTGTCTTGTGTTTCACATTAACTATAAAGGAGACACTCCACATCCTAGAATTGAATACAACCAATAAATATTAAAATTGATGACACTACAAATTCTAGGATTGATACAAACATTATTCCATAGCAAAAAAAACGTAAATGACTCTTGATCTCCTCATCTCTCTTGCATTCAAATAAGATCAGAATTCAATGTGGGTATGTTATATACAATAACAGTGTTCATTGCCTCATGGTATAATGTTAAATACCCAAATACAATACACAAAGCGTTAGACTAATTGTACGAATTCAAGGAATAAAAATCTTGATTTTGGAAGAAGAACCTTACCACCTCTGACTCGTGAGAGCTCATGTAACTCCTTTTTTCTCAGTTAACTCAGCTACACATCTTTTCTATAAAACACACGTGCTCTGATTTTCAATTTGGTTTTACATTTTTTCCCTAAATTTTCAGTGGAAGAAGAGATTGAAGAGGAGGGCGCCCATGAGGCAGTGTTCTAGATAACCAGAGTGCTAACTGATTAAATAGATTGACCTGTCTAAAGCTCTATTGTTTAAGTACAGGTTTATCACATTCTACACAACAATTTTTATTTTAATTTCAATTTCATGAACGGCGTTTGTTAGAGTGGTGACTTTTGTCTTAATTTTATTTCCTAAGCTTTATTAAACGAATTCTGTGATTTCTTTTGGCTTCTATTTGATGGTCAGCTTATGAGTTTCCTCCATTGTTTATGTGAAAAAGAGAAGATAACCTTCAAACGGAAAAGTGGGTCATATTTAAGCTGTGATACTTATGTGTTGCTGGGGAGATTGTTAAAACTTAAAAGAGAATGCTTCATTATTTGACAGAGAATCTCAATCGCAATGTTGCCGAGGTACATGTAAGATTCAGTTATGTAATTAGAATTTGTTGTAGTTCAATTTTCAATATAAATATGACATTTTAGGGAGTTGATCAACTTTATCGCTTTCTTTTGGTCTAACTTTTTTTTTTTTTTTTTTTAAATCTGATTCCTTTAATTATGCCGCATTCCTTAACAACATCACAAAAACAAAGAAACTTATGCATGTAATGCATTAACACATTCTTGGGGTAGAGACGTCAAGAGAGATGTGTTATTCCTTTTGTCATAAAAGATGCACCAATTATTCTTAAACATGATGATGAGAAGAGAGGGGGGCGCAAAAATGAATAAACCAATCTTATGGTGGAATTGTTTATTATGCCACCTTATTCTCGGTATCATTTTTGGTGGCAGATAATGTGGTAGATGTGTGCTGCAAACAAGTCTAGGGTGCCACAAGCCAGTACACTACTGTGATTGATTTATCTGATGAAAAGATTCAAAAGAAAAATGAAAGCTAAGGGTCCATGAACAGTTAAATCGATGAGTCAGGATATCTTTCAAGTACTAAACGATATGTTATCCCAGGTTTTATATCCTATTTTAGACCAGTTTTAATTGTCTACTAATATTTCCTTTTACATAGAAAGGGGGAAACCTAAATTTGAGAATGCACATAGATGAAATATCAATCACAAAAGGACATTGTTTATTTAATCAAGAATGCCTTACATAACAATCTTAAATATTTTTTGATGACACTAATGAAGATGATCGTCACTCATTATTAAAAACTCATTTAAGGTTCTCTTTTGTTGTTTATAAATTTTAGTTCCAGGGTATGGTCCTTTGTGGTTCTAATTAGTACTTTCTATAGGGATCCTAGAAAGACACATATTTTTTTTCTTTTGATGGATTTTGAGGGAAAAAAATAATTGCTTATGGTTGGTTTAAGTATTAAGACCACTAAACGGACTTTGGTGTATTTGTATGACTAGCTTTATTATTTTGGTGATTTAATTGATATGTATCTCAAAATATTTTTTATCGAGCTCCAATGACCTGGATCCTCTAATTGTTAGACCAGAATATGGACTTTACCCCTAATTATGCAGGTAAAAAGACCATGTGCTTATCAGTTGCACTATCATCAATCAAGCTTCACCTTGTGAGTGAGAAAAATGACTATGAAGATGATGAGAAATTCATACTTCTTTATCAGAGATTGAGTTGCATGAAATCAAATGTATGATTCAGCCATTAAAAAAGTGGTACAGTCTATGAACAACTGAATATCAAAGAAAATCACAATAAACTAATGAAAGATCAATCTCAAAGAGAATGGTATCGGTTGTAATACATTTAGTTCAATGAAACTTTTAATATTTGGCCCCAAGCATCAAGATATGTAAATGCCATGTAATTACTAATTATTAAGCACAAGATCACACAAGTTCTTGTACTTGGCACAAGTTTTATGAAAACTACCCTAATAAAAACAAAAATATAAAAAAATGTACAAAACATGAGTTACAAGGGCAACGAAATATTTACACCAATTTTTTAATATGAAAAGTAGTTCTTCATAAAAGTGATCTGTGTCACCAATATATAATATCATATGAAGAATGGTCCACGTGCAACGCACGTGTGCACTAACTAGTTTGTTAAAAGTAAGGAGGTCTGTCTCATGACAAACTTTAAGGGGTTCGTCTCTTGTATTATTTGACTTTGATTGCCCAACTCCAATCCATAATCAATGAATTGATGCGGAAATCTTTCGTATTCTCATTTCAACAGTTCATCGACTGTAAGAACCATGATTTTCAAAAAGGGTACAGGGCATAAAATGGACAATAAACTGGCTGTGTGTGTTTTCACCATAAAGAATGAAGAACAATGACGCAAATCTAATATGGAGAGAGAGAGAGAAAGAGAGAGAGGGGGGATATGTTCTAATTTCTTTTATGAATAATATTCTATGTGCTTAATTTGGGAATCTTAGGTGAAACGTAACACTTTCCTTATAAACATTGATAAATAATTAAAGATTAAACGATTATTTCTTCTTTTTACTTGTCTCTTGATATTTTATAATATTATTGCATTTCTTATTAAAATAATGGTGGTCATTGACAATGATTTATATTTAATGTTAGGATCTAAAATTAATTCAATAATTATAGTGTATGTATTAAATCACAAAATTAATCTTAAATTATATTTCACTTGCTATTAAAAACAAAAAAAACAAAAGTCTATTAAGCCGTAAGAAGGGCATTATATTATATATAATATACGCGAACAGAAGTTTTCCCAACTTGCCCCAAAAAGAAAAGGTAGGCAAATGGAATAAGCACAAAATAAAGAGGCATCAATGAAAAAGGACAAATAAAAATATCACATTTCTCTTCACCTTTTTTGTTCTCTTCTCTCCCCGACTTTCATCTCATGACCTTTCTGCAACTATCCACGTCTCTATTCCTTTCGTCTGAATGAAACCAACTCAGTCAAAACCCTAAACAACCTATATCAAACCCATCCATGTCAATGGCGAGACGAACACTACCGATCCTCAACCAACTATGCGCTCGATCACCATCCCATCTCCACCCTCTTTTAGGGTTAATCTCAACCCGATCGGTGACCTATATGCCCAGACCCGGAGACGGATCTCCAAGGCCCGTTACTCTTATACCGGGCGACGGAATCGGTCCTCTGGTCACCGGCGCAGTCGAGCAGGTCATGGAGGCAATGCACGCGCCTGTATACTTCGAGCGCTACGACGTCCACGGCGACATGAACAAAGTACCTCAAGAAGTGATCGATTCCATTCGCAAGAACAAGGTGTGCTTGAAGGGAGGCTTGATTACTCCGGTTGGTGGTGGTGTGAGTTCGCTTAATGTTCAGCTGAGGAAGGAGCTTGATCTGTATGCGTCGCTAGTGAATTGCTTCAATTTGCCGGGATTACCCACGCGCCACGAGAACGTTGATATCGTTGTCATCAGAGAGAATACAGAAGGGGAGTACTCGGGGCTTGAGCACGAGGTCGTTCCAGGCGTTGTCGAAAGCCTCAAGGTAATATCTATCGTTGGTTCCCGTTGATATTGTATCGTGATTTATTTGCTATTGTTGAATTATGAGATTAAAACTTTTTATTTAGTTCAAGTGTTTCATATCGGTTTCCTATGGGGAAAAAAAAAGTGTTTAAAATTGATATGCCGGTCTGTTGGAGAAAATTTGTTACATGTTTATTCTATTTTGGAATTTTTTAATATCCATGTGGAATTTGAGTTACTTGATAAAAATCGATGCAAAATGTCAGATTATCAATGGTAAATGGCCTTTCAAGTGCTCGCAAGTTTGTGTCGCCATAATATGTCAATGAGCATTCAGATGTTAGCAAATGTCCATTTAAGTGGTTGTAGAAATGCCTAACACCATATGTTTTCAATGCAAAATGAAATTTATAAACAGTTTTGAACATAAGTCATATGGCATAAATTTAAATAGAGAGAGAGAGAGAGAGAGCTGTCACTATCCTTGGAGGATCTGATTCCCTAATGCTGATAGTAATAACCAGAATCAAACATAGGGGGTGGACAAGTTGTTTAGGGCTTAGTTGGAAGTATCGAGGCTATGTTTTTCTTTTTGGGCCACCTCCCAGGATTAATCTGATCATTGCTGTCTTATGTGTGACGAAGGACTGCATATGTCTAAGAGCATCAATTGAGTGCTTTAAGAGGTCTGGATACTGTATAATTAGCAAAATAATTATAATCAAAGTTAGATGAAGAATTAAAGCATTGTTGAAGGTGTCAAAGCAGTGTTTGGAAATTTTTCATTCACTTTATAAAGTATGAATAACTAACGGGGATGAGGGAATGGGACTTTGAGGGAATCTCTTCAATTTTACTACCCCGATGATCCCATGTGTCAGAAAAGAATTGGTTTATTGTTTTTATTCTTTATAGCTGTGGATACATAGAATTGTAATGCAAGTTTCATGATCAGTCCTATGACATAAGACTTGTTTCTTCCTAAACTATCTTTTGCGTGTATCTGCTGCTGAAATATTGTCCTGACTAAGAATTTGTGCTCATAATGTAGCTTCTACTTGATAACTTTTGCCTGAATATTGTTGTGTTACCTTCCCTTCCAAGCCTAAGTTAGAACTTCAAAAATGTTGATGCCAAATTTTTCTGTTAGTTTCTGAGTTTCTGGAAGTATGTTTCTCATCCAGCGGTTTTGCTAGGTGATAACAAAGTTCTGCTCAGAACGTATTGCACAATATGCCTTTGAGTATGCGTACCTCAACAACAGAAAGAAAGTGACAGCGGTGCACAAGGCCAACATTATGAAACTTGCAGATGGTCTGTTTTTGGAATCCTGCCGGGAGGTCGCTAGCAAGTATCCCAGTATCAAGTATGATGAGATTATTGTGGACAATTGTTGCATGCAACTGGTTTCAAAGCCCGAGCAATTTGATGTTATGGTATGTGACCATGATTAAAATGTGTTTCAGCCCATTTATAGCCCTCTGGTGGCACCTATTTTGCCATTTCTTGATGTTACTGTCTTGATGGGACCAACTCCCTATGGTTTGTTAGAAGTTGTACCATGTCCTGTGGTTTGTTAGCAGTTGTACCCAAGTCCCCAAAATTCTTTTTGGTACTAGGTCAGATGATGTTTTTATGCACTGCTGATGCCTTCTCATTATCATCTTTCTGATTGACACCTGTCTATGTAAGCTTGTATGATCAAGCTTTAGAAGTAGGACTAGATGTTCGTTATAGTTCTTTAATTCTTTTGCCTTTAATCACCTCAGTGATAATGAAGTAGATTCAACAATTAAGAGAAGAGATCCAGATTCTATCTAATTTTGTGCAAGGTAATAAGTTCGTATCTATCTTCTGTATGTTTAGTCAAGAAGAATAAATTTCTGAGGAAGAGTACAGGAAGTTTATACAAGGCTGCGTACCTAGGCTGATGTACACGTTGTATCACTTACTTGAACCTTCGACTTGGAGGCCCCTTACATCTAGTAGTGTCTTGTTTTATGGGGTTGAACTTAATATATGCATGACTATGATCCTCTCTTTCGTCACCTCGACCTTTTTACAGGCGGTTGATAAGGCTGATTTATGTTTTTTAGGTTACTCCTAATCTTTATGGCAATCTCGTGGCAAATACGGCAGCTGGTATTGCTGGAGGCACTGGTGTCATGCCAGGAGGTATCTATCAACAACAAAGAAATTCCCTTTCTACTCAAGTCTACTAATCCGTACTTGACTTTGGCCTTTTCAAAACTTATGATGAATTATATGTTACACTCACCAAGTCACCAGTAGTTCTTTGCTCGAGAAAAGATAATTCTTCCTGAACATTGATTAGTTTAAGCAGGAGGGTGGATGCTTTAATTACTTGCAAGTGCCTTATCAGGTTTACCTTGACTACAGGCAATGCGGGGGCTGATCATGCTGTTTTTGAGCAAGGCGCTTCTGCAGGAAATGTGGGAAATGAAAAGTTACTAGAGCAAAAGAAGGCAAATCCAGTGGCTTTGCTTCTCTCATCAGCCATGATGTTGAGACATCTCCAGTTTCCTTCATTTGCTGATCGGCTGGAAACTGCGGTGAAGCGTGTGATCTCGGTAGGAAAGTACATGACAAAAGATCTTGGTGGAGACAGCACCACACAAGAGGTTGTTGATGCTGTTATTGCAAATCTGGACTGACCTCGGGAAATCACCTCTAATCCTTGGCTCATCTTGTTAAACTGTCATTCCTATTACAGACTTGTACTCGGCCATTCTTGTAAGATTTTGTTTCTTCCATAATTTTGTTTTCTGATCTGAAGCTTTTTAAAGAGGTGATTTTTTTTCTGAATAATCTTGGTTAACTTTGAGTTGGAATAATAAGTCAATTAAGTATATAGCTAGGCGAATGTATAGCTTGCTTCTGTGAAAAGTCCAAAAAAACTTGTAAGTACCTAAAGCAGGAAAAAAAACTGTCCATTTGCATAAGCACTTCAAATTTTAGATTAATACCATGGAAATGGATTGGAGTGAGAATTTGTAGAACTAGAATTTTCTTTCTACAGTAAATGGAAATGGATTGGTCTCGGTCGGCACATCTGTAAAGCTGCTACGTGGTGACATGGGTATTGAGTCACCGAAAATAGCACCTAGTAAACACCCCTCCCGAAATCATTCCTTGATTGTTATCGATATTTCTTCTCCAACTACCCCTTATTTTAAGGAGTAGTTCAGAAATTATCCGGTCCCACTCAAACTAGCTGCCCTGCCCTGTCAGTGTACCATAAGAATTCTGGCAAAAAATGCTGTTTCGAGCTCTGAACGAACTTTTCTCAATATGGAAACGATCTAAAAATAATTTAAGGGTGACGTCTTTTCATGCCATCAAGGAGAAATTTCTCTCTGAATGGTATGGACCTTATGCACATGAGTAACCTCATAGGCAACAATATCCCCAATACAGCACAAGTCCTGTTGGGGACAGCTACAATTGCTCATGATCGTAAGTACTGCACGTTCAAGGATTTGGTATGGTCAAATTAACGTGTTTGAGTTACTGTCTTGATTAAATTGCTCTGTTCATGAATGTAAATTACAAAGTAAATTAATTCTTCCATCTCTGACAAGTCCTATGCAACTACACGCCGTTCAGTTCAGTTTTGCTCCTGAATTTTCTTCTTCCATTTTTTGTCCTTACATAGGACTTGTGGTTCCCGAGCAATGCTTTCTCTCTGTACAAGAAATTTCACTGAACAGCTCGTAATCACAAAAGCTTCTTCCTTCCTGGTACCATAAGATCCAGTGAGAGATGATGTTTGTTGGTTTGTTTACTGCAGAAGTATTTACCATATTCATTTCTCATTATGTTGTGCCTTCCAGAAATCACAAAAGCAATGGATTTCCGCCCCCTGGCTCCATGGGCTTCCCTCCCATTCGAGAGGCTCTTCACTTACCGTCTCCTCAATCATCCATTCTAGTTAACAAATCAGTGCCTGCACACACACACAAAAAAACCCTTCAGATAATCAAGCAAGCTGTTTTTGGAAGTTATAAGTGTTGATTCAAGAGCAAAGGAAGACAGTAAAGATGATGAAGGATAAGCTATAAAGAAAAATGTAGATTACCCGTGGAGACCTCCTAGATCAAGCCATCAAAAGACATCGAACAGGATAAATTCAATGACGAGAAAACAAGTGATACTTCCACCAATTCAAAAATCTGACTATTTGACTATTGAAAGGCAATTAAGCTTGACCATCCCAATATCGGCGGGCACTTGAGCTTTAAGTATTGTCACATTCTGATTATAACTAAATAACAAAAACCCACTAACCTCAGTTCTCTTCAGATCCTTATGCAGGAACCACCATGGGCCACTCTTTGACATTAATCTAAAAAAGAAACATACAGTTAGCTATAAGACACATGAAATGGAGCAAGGTGCCATAATATCACAGACGCACTAGAATTTCAGAATCAAGAACTAGAACAGAATTCAAAATTTCCCCAACTCTCCCTTTTTGGATTGTTGTGCATCTGAAAACTCTATCGAGCATGCCAACAAAACAAGCCCTTAATAATTAAAATTTGATACAGAAATTTTTGAACCCTAAGCATATATCGAAACTGTCGCCTCGTATTTCTTTCATATAATTTCACAAAAAAGCAATTCAATCAAAAACCTTTACGAATATACCACCTTTCTCATCTCCAACATTATCAACACTTGAAGTCAGTAATGTGTTTTCTGAGACTAGGCTGGCAGAAATTTCTTACATAAAAAAGGAAACTTGTCATAATGTTATCCAGTTTTCCTAAGCATATATCAAACTGTTACCTCCCATGTCATTCAGACTATTTTAAAAGCCTATAGCAATATAACACCTTTCCTATCTGCAATCTTATATCAAAACTTGAAGACGACTAGAAAGTTGAGGTTGTACAATAAGAAAAACTTTGAAAATGGCTCGCAGAAATTTCTTAAAATAGAAAAAAAATTTGTCATAATGTTATCCAGTTTACCTGATGCATCCTGCCACTGTTCGCAACCCCATAAAGAGAGTCAAGCCACACCAAACACCGGGAAGACCAAAAACTGATGAGGCATACAGCAGAAACATGGAAGATATTGTCCCCACAAGCATCTAGAGTTCACCTCAATAACATTAATAGAAACCCATATGCAATGCAACGCAACCCAATTAATGACGTGTCCAAACAATTATTCGGCTTACCATAGAACGAGCAGCAAATGCGAAATCTGAAGCACCATAATGGAGGCCATCGAAAATAAAAGCTAAAGAATTCAAAGGTTGACTGGCGCCGACAAACTGTAATCATATTACATAACATCACAATAATAAAGATGTTCGCAGCCCCCACTGGAACCCAAAGAAAAAATATAAAATAAAAAAGCAAAGATGAAATAACACATTTATGATAATACGTACCAACACCCCAGTTCTAACGATTCCTAATACATCTGCATCACTGGTAAATAAGGTGGCTAATGTACCAAAAGATACGCCCAAAACCAAAGCCAATGCAACCCCTGTGACTAATCCTATCTGGAAAAAGATAATGCATAAGATCACAACAAAAAATTGAACATGAGAATAAAGAAATACAGCAGTATCTCAGAACGTAATCAAGAGCATAGAAGTATGGCATACCTTTAGCACAAAATAAGTGACTTCCTCCACAGTTCTGTAATCACCTTGCGATATAGAAGTGGCAATCAAGGACTACAACAGGGGGAATTTTTTTTTTGGGTGGGGGGGGGGGGGATCAAACTTGGAGTCAGATAGGAACCATATAAACTAAAATCTGAGTGCACAAAGACTGATATAACCTGGAAATCTTTATTAAGGGAACCCACAGACCTCAGTATGTATACTTTAAAACTGTAGTGCCATTTCTTTTCTTTTTTGGGGGGTTGCAATCCGAAATGATTTTAAGTTTCTAATTACACATCAGCTCTTGAAGTTACACACAAGACTTTCACATTACAGTTTTCACTACAAAATTGGAGTTGCTATGAAAAAATGCCCAAACCATCTCAAAAAATACAAATCAGAAAGAAATTAAATTGGACAACCAAGCAAACATTGGAAGAAGTGAGGGTCATCATACCTGAGCAGATACTGCCAGTGCATCTGTGAGAAGAGACACAGCCAACCAGACTTGTAAGCATATTTGATGAGCAGCCATTGGTAGTGGACCTTGACGTGCAGCCATTGATGTTGCCACTGTCGTGGTTGTGAGGAGAGCAAGAGTTCTCCCAAGAAGGAAACCACCTAAAAGAGCACAAGATTTGTAACTCAACTCTAAAAAATATGTCCACATTTCCTGGAGAGTATAGTAAAAATGGTGAAGCAGAGAGAAACAGGTTTAGCATAAATTCTAATTATGTGAAGTGTGTGTGCAATCATTCTAAAGGGGCAACCCAAGTCAATCAGGAACACTAAACATAATATCCTGCTTTTGGGAAGCAAAATTAGTATAGAAAAACATTTAACACATGTTTGCTTAAATAGGAGACCAATAATGGCCTACACTCGTCATTCAGTTCTACTATTACTTTCACAGCACAAAACAGTTGCTGAATTCTACAGCTTAGCACAGGAATATCAAATAAGAGTACTAGTAACTTGGCATACCAAATTGTCTCACTCCCACATGTTGCGGCTTTAAAGTAACATTTACAATTAACTACATAGCACAATAATTTTCTTTTCTCCCAAAGGTTCCTAAGCTTGAAGCAGAGAGAAACTAATTTACAAGTAAAAAGAAAGAACTTAAGAAACTCAGAAGCTGAAGTTATTTAAGCTTCATATGGTGCAATCCAAAGAGGTTCTTCCCCCTGAATTTTGCAACTCTGTAAACAAGTCATAATCACCAATATGTCACGCGTACAATGATTCAGGAACTTCCATGCGTTTGATAATGGTGTTATCTTTACTCAGGAGCATTCTTAATCAGACTGAAAATATTCCAGAGAACATGGATATTACTCAAGAAAACTTTCGGAATAGTTATTTGCTTTCATGCCCCTTACCCTTACGGAGAAAACTACAAGCAAATAGTGGCAAATATACAAATTAGGATATCAGACTTCGGTAACTTGCTATGCATCTGCTCCTCAGAATTTAAGAGACACCTTATGAGACCATTGAGGAACCCACAAACTTCTTGGGCTGCTTTCCTGAACCAATCATGCAAAGAAGATTGGCCATAGCAGGCAGGAAATACTAATTCCTGAGTTTTGTCTCTTGGATGGATGTAGTACCGGAGTCCGTCAGTTATAAACAGAAATTATGATCCAAGCTACTATAATCTCTTTATACTGTTGAGGTCAAAGATATGATCATGGTGGCCTGGGAACAACAAAGGCTCGGTTGTCAAGCCTAGAATGTGGGTTTCAGAGTTAGAATAACCACTTCATACAGTTACAGGGAGATGTTAGTTCCATACTTCATCCAACCTTCCAAACACCCACAGAATTGTCCGCAAAACACAGGCAATAACCTTGTTTAGTAAAATGCTTCACAAGTACGCTTGCTGAGACGAGTTAAAACTAATAGTTCTCAAAATAACCACTCACCAGACTTCAGATAGCCACCAAATTGCAGTGCTCCCACCTTTGGAGACAATAACACCACTCTCTTATTGAGATACCACATCATCAAAAAGGTTACAATATATCTGAAATGTCCAAAAGCTAACATGGTTATTTTCTTATTTTTAAATAAAACAAAGGTAAAGAAAGGATATGAAGAAAGCACATACTGAGACACAACGGTAGAAATGGCCGCTCCAGTTACACCCAGCCGAAAATAATAAATAAGTATGGGAAGCAAAAATATAGCCGAAAAGTTACCAATCGCTGCAGACCAAAACTTTATCTATTAGTAGAAAGAAAAGCAACAACTTAACAACAGAGGATTAGACTAGCAAAATTAATTCCAAGGAGACAGCAAGAAAAAATGACAAACAAGACTAGAACTACAGTTATAATCAAATTACCCAATGCGGACATTATTCATATTGCAGTTTCAGAACGCTACGGTGAAAAATCAACTTGGATTGCACACCAAAAAGACAGAAATAAATTTTCTATATACCAACATACACATGACTGATGTCCGAAGTGCACCACTAAATTCAATGAAGACCTAGTGAATGGGGAGATGTTTAGATTCCCTAAAAAAAAATCCATTTAAGGAATACATTTTTATAGTAAACATGACATGCATGGAAACAAACAAGGGGAACCAGTTTTCCTTTCCAACTCAATTAGGAAAAAAAATTAGATGTCCTACACCTGTATCTGACTTGACAGGAAGAAACAGAATAATATAGATATAATAAGTTTTGAATCCCTGATCATGCTCAGTATAAGAAATTCTTGAAAGGCTCATGTAAATCTCCAAACCATGACCCTGTCTTGAGAGTAGTTTGAAACAGTACAGTTGTACAAATATATCACATAAGAATTGCGATCTCTCCTTTTAGAAACCATTTGCTTCCAATAAATGATGTCTCTATGCAATGATGTACCCCGCAACCTAAGGTAAGGTTGTTAAACGAATCTGCTACGGCACCTCCTTGAGAAGCTTATGACAATATCAATAACAATTGTAATTTCATCTGTTCATCAATTCAGTGATAACAAAATCCATCATAGAGCTTTACAATAAAATACATGAAGTCTTTGAAGTAGGCAAAAAAGCAATTGAGGACTTTAAAGGACTCAGAAACAGAAAAACTGATGTGTTTGAATATCATGACACAAGATATTGATAAATTTTCTCAGGGTTATATGCAAAGAAAAAACATCAACTTAATCGGATGATCAGTGTCAACATAATTTTACTGATATGTAATCTACATAATTATTAATTTTTTTTAAAGGTTATACCAAAAACTTGCCTAGACATAATACTGGAGTCTTTGTATCCTTAAATCCACGGAAAATGCCTAGTAGAGCCAACGAAGCTACATTTGCAGGAGCACCAAGGGCTCTCAAAGAAAGAAACCGCTGTGCTGGAGCGTGCATGGAGTCAGCCTGTTAAGAAAAATCTACTTTTTGGTAAGAACTCCAGGAAGATAGGCAACTTGAGTTCATGAAATATGAAAAAGAGAAACAATTCGAGAATTTTGGAGCATAACTGACAGATGATATTTCCTGAACATAGACCACTACTTCCACAGTCACTGTCTAACTGTATTATTACACTTCACCAATACAGAAAAAAGTGCTACCTATATCGCTTCAGATTTCACACTAGGCATTTATCCTAATATTTCTTTATAATTCTCCAAATCACTAATGATAATAACCTAACCTTTTTCCTTGTTAATTCTTTCCAGTGCTTCCCTAGGAATTTGGTAAAAGCAAGGACACGAATGCATTGCCAATTCTATTGAGTGAAATAGATGCATTACACGCCAGAACTGAGGTCGGATAAGAGGGCTAAAGTAGCCAGATATTTTGCTAATTACCGTTGTATGGTAAGATGCCATAAATATAAAAATTGATGTTGTGAGTGCGCAGCCAACTAGAAATTTAAGGCTTTGGTGGTACCCAACTCTTGTGAAGATTGAGTCACATGCAACTGCTCTAGATATTAAATAAATCTGAATGGTGAAAAAGATGTTCAGGATGCCCATGTAATGAGGATTATGATTTTAAAAGGCAGAGTAAGCGTGCTCGCAGCAAATGCATTATCATTAAGAAAAAGAATAGAAATATGCATTATATGTTCTTACACACATTTACAGGTAGGGGTACAACCCGATTAAGAAATTGTGTAAACTCAAGAGATGTAAAGCTTACCGATGATATGCCCATCAAATTAAGAAACAGTCCAGATCCCAAAGACAAGGCTACAGCCTCGAAGATGCCAATGCCAACTGCCAAAGTTAAAGCTGTAGATACGGAGGATAGTTGCTGCCTTTTAGCTGCCCTATCAACCAGTTTACCATTGGTATTTCCTTCTTGCTGACCCTCTAAGGTACGAAAATTTTACAAAATTATAAATGAAAGCTAAAACGTTGAGCTAAGTGTTTCTTCTTGGAATGAGCAATCCAGAATTTAAATCAGATTCAAAGGGTTGGAAAATAATTAAGGCTTCAAATACTAATTACCCGACCTCCAGTGGGAGAACTGACCGCATTCTTTGACAGGTCTTCAGCCACAAAAGATGTAGCCACACTGACGAGAGGCATATTAAATAGTTTTGAAATAATGTTGTATATTGATATGGAAACACCAGCTGAAGCCAACTCCACAGGACCTATGGATGCAAATAGAAGTTAATAAATCCACATATATTATAGAGGGAAAAGAAAAAGGAAACCCAAAAACAAAAATAACAGAGATATAATCCACTAGTTAGGCCCCATTTTTTGAAGTCAGAAGAGTGGGAAGATGCAATAGATCAAGTTTCAAATGCTTCAGTCAATATCTAAGAAAACCTAGTTATCACAGGAACGTAGTTCATGCACGTAAAAACTTAATGCTACACCCAAATGATCATTACGTTGTCCAGAATAAATCTATAGATAAGTAACATGCTCTCAAATTCATGAACGATACATGTAATATTAGAGAAGAATTCTACCTATCAGAAAGTATGCAATAATGATATATCAAACTAGATTTGCTGGATAAAATCGTGTGGCTGTTAGTGCGAGTTTTGGATATTAATCACTATTACTCGATATCGTAAGATCTTATTTGATCTATTAATAAAATCACGTGTCTTATCAAGAAAAAAATATATTCAAAACTACAAAATATGTACACTTCGCCATAATAAAAACCTACAATCCTAAATAGTGACTCCTAAATTGGCCTTGATTGAAATCACAAGTTCATGTATCAGTCCCCCCTGTGTTGATAAGAGCTCAGCTTAACACAGAAACACATCCAACGTCTTCACCATCAAATTCCTGAACAGCAATGCAACAAAGCAATATGCCAGCAGCTAATTACCATTGTACGACCATGTACTTTGGATTAAGTGCACAGAAACACAATATAAGGAGCCAAATCGACCAGATACTCCAAAATAGATAATGGCCACAAGCCTTTTATCAAAATTCTTTGATAGGTAAAATTGCACAAGCAAACGCCCCCCCAAACCCACACACACACACACAAAAAGAGAAAGGAAAAAAGCAAAAAGAAAAACAGTACCCTGCCCTTCAAACAAAAAAGCAGGAGAGTGTGTGAAAAAAATGATCCTAGAGGGACTTGGAGAACACAACATAAAGAAACTGATACTGGTAGCAGGACGAATAATGAAGTTCGAAAAAAATCTCCATAACCACCAGGTCCACCACAAACAATTAAATGGATTAAGCATCAGACAATGCACCTCACCTAATCTACCAATATATGCTGTCTCCATCAGTTGTGCGAAGGGTTCAACAGCCTGTCCAGCAATTGCAGGCAAAGAAAGCATTACAAGTTCACGTTTGACATCTTGATGACGTGATTGACTAGTAGATATCCCTGTCAACTCCTTTCCACTTTTGTTCGACGTCTCCGATGGACCAATCCCTTTTGCCTCACTGTAAACAGTATAAGGAAAATTGTGAAAGGATTTATTGATGTAAAGTCTAACTTTTTTTTTGGGTCATAATATAAAATCTAAAGTCTAACCAAACCAGTGAATTTCAATACACATTATTTCCTTTTACAACTCACGAAATTGAGGAAAAGACAAGTTACCCGACATCGGAAGGGGGAAGGGAAAAAAGAAAGTGTAATGTTTCACTTCAAACTTGGCTCCGAAAGGGACTTTTTTCATAAAGAATAGCGTTGCCAAATTTGCTCTTAAAGTGTTCCAAAATTTTAACCGTAGACCAACTGTTTAAGTATCCCATTCCTCAGTTGTTTACAACTTTTGATGTGAGATCACCATATGGCACATGTTTGATTGCTAAGAGATCTTCAAACAACTGCATGTCGTATGTGTTTTCACAGCGAAGACTGGTCCCAGTTATTAGTTGCCAGAAGCTGAAGTGAAACACATCTATGTGTTGTTGTCGTGCAACACTCGTGTATGTTCCCCTGAGCCACAACAGCCAAGGAAACCCAAGCAATAAGAGCACGCTACAATCCAAACTTCCTTAGTGTCCCACTAAAACCATTTTCTTATTCAACTGCGTGGATGTATCATTTACCAAGAGCAGGCTCCCAGTTTCCATTCCAGGTTGTCTGAACAAAAGAAAGCAATTTTTTTTGCTTCCTAAAGCTTCTAATATTGATGCAGACAAGCTGTATATCTGTAGTAGCAACTCCCAGCTATCATCATATTGGCTCTTACGTTAATCAAGTACTATTACAGGACAGCAAAAATTTATCTCCCTAAGAAACACGGACAAGGACACGGGACACGTGTGACGTATCCGACACAGACACATAGACACGACATTTCTAAAAAAAATATGACACGGACGCGTTGGCAACACGTTACAGATAATTGTGTTTTCTATATAAAATAATGTAATTTATCACAAATATAGTGATAATGATATATTATTCATAAAAAAATCAGTATTTTATGATAATTTAATGTTATCTCCAATCATTAAGTGTAAATATATATAGACTGACATCATAATAATCAATAATTATTAATTTTTTCATAGACTTGTACTATACACATACAATTTAAATGATTGCTCTCATCTCAACTGTTCTTTTCTAAATCTTTATGTATCATTTGTTTTTGTTATTATATTTTGAGTACAACTTTAACATGTCTAGTCTTGTTAATTATATGTTCTCTCATAATATAAGATATTTAATAGTCAAATTTTTAAACTTGTAAATCACGAATCAACATATATTTATTATTTAGTAGTAGACACATTTTAAAGAAGTGTCGGACATGTGTCCAAAATTAAAATTTTATCATTTAATTACGGACAAGTATAAAAGAATATCGGACACGTGTCTGAGGAGTATCACTGTCCGACACGGATATGTCACCTTCTTAAGAGTGTTCGTGCTTCATAGGGCTCTCCCCCTTAACTAACCATCCACGCAATTTTGTCTTTACTTCTTCTTTGTCCTTCATAAAACTACCTCTCACATCATCCCACCCCTATAATTTTCAATTCTTTGCAAAGTAACTACCCAAGGTCCCAAAAAAAAAATTACATAATTTTTTGATAATTGACAAAGAAAGGTTACAATGCCAAATATTAATTCTACACCAGTTCAACCCTCCCGATAACTTCGATTAACAAGGATCAAATTGGTTAAGACTTGGTAATTGGTTCATTCTAAACGAGGTAGAAATGGTGATCACACATCAAATGTGCCCGCGACTAGTATGACTAGTAACAGGAATATCATAATGGTTGTTTGAAGGGACAGATTCCAATCAAAAGACACCATATATCTTTATATAAAAGGCATTAAATAGTAACATAACATGAAATCCAATATTAAAGATCGAAGTAAGCTGCTAGGAGAAATCCAAAATATAATTTTAAAATATGGCTCAATCCAAATGCTCCGCAATATCAAAAGATACAGAACAGGGAGTACCATCTTTATTCTCACAACACTCTGCCTATATTATGGTCAAATGCGGTAAAGCAGCAAAAAAGTGCTACTAAAAATTTAGTTTTAAAATTGCCTACCTATTAAAACAATGTAGTGCAAAATTAATACCATGAATCGAAGCATCATAATAATACATACATGTCATATAAACAGGAGCTGTGTATAATAACAGTTAAAAATCCCTGTAGAATAATAGAAAAAAATGGCAAATTAAACCAAATCAATGCTTATCATATAAAAATAATAATACTAGTACCACAAGGCGATGGATCTAGGTCTTACAGAATTCTTTCCCTTGAACTTGAGAGGTCATGTTCTTCTGTAGAAGGAGTCTCATCCACATCAGAAGAGTGCACACCACAATCTGAACTTGATTGACAATTGGACACTTTAAAAATGTGCTTTCTCCGATGAATAACTGGTGATGTCAGCATTGGCCGGTGCTTTGCGGTTAGACTGCAACGCCTTACAACATCTGCATAGCTCAACCTCTTTCGAATAACTAACCTAGAAAAATTGTGAATTCGCCTTGAATGTTGTGGAGAAAATGCCCTTGTCACTTCATTCACGGTGTTACATTCTCTACTTCTATTTGCCATTCCATTAGAGACCGCACCACCACCAAATTGTGCCACCGCCATTATTATAAAGTTGTCTAAATTCTTCTTGGCAAAAAGAAAAAAAAAAAACAGAAATCACTACCTATAATGAATACATATGTCAAAATTAAAACTTCACATACGGACAGTCACATTCTATATTGTTTTGCAAGAACAATTTCGATGCATATGCATTAAACGAACACATATGCAATCCCAGAGGGAGGAAACAGAGAATGTTAATACAATATTCAAAAAGTTAGTGTGGTTCATCTTCAATCAACCACCTCTTTAATACGATTATCTCTGTGTGTATGAGTGTTTGTATGGACACGTGAATACATAAAAGGGCAAAACAAATAAAATAATACAAACACAAACCGTAAAGAAGAACAGAAACAGAAAGACCCACCGTGAGTAACCTTGAAATCGGCAACAACAAAGTCTTTGATGAAGAGAGTTAGACATGCATTTTCAACAAGACAACTGATAGATTTTAGGGTTCGAATTCCGTCAAAAAACGCAAAAGAACAATGAAGTTGAAAAAAGAAAAAAACCAAGATTAGATAATAAATAGAAGAGAGAGAGAGATTACCAGATTACCTCTTCTCTTCCTTTGGTTTTCTCGTTTTTGATGATGATAAGGGGTTGGCTTGTTCCTTCTAGGGCTGTTGAAGGGAATTGGCGATGATGATGACGAGAGAGAGCGGTAAGCGAAACCAAATACTCATAAGACTGAAGTCTTAAAGGCGGTGCTTTCACTAAACCGCCGTCGCGTATTCGGAAAGAAGTTGTTTTTGTAACTTGTATGCCGCCGCTTACGATCACCAAATTTATTGATTTAATTTAATAACGTGATGGCCATAATTTTATTTTTATAACATCGAAAATTTTAATTCGTACCAAAATTCGAGTAAAAAAAAAGACAAAAAACTTAATTTTGTATAGATATCTCCAATTGAAAAACTCTAATTTAAAGGAAGATAAATTTAGAATTATATAGTAATGCTATGCTAACCAAATTTTAGAACCAAATTAAAAGTCCAAATGACATGGTAACATATTATTTGGAGTTTTTATTGGGATCCAAATGACATGACACCAAATAAAGAAACCCAAGTCAGCTTAGATGATGAATTACAGATTTTCACAGTATAACTGAGTTCATCACTTAGATGATGTATCAAAAAAAAAAAGTGTATTGCAACGAATCTAGACCAAGTGTTAAACTCCTCTCACCCAGAAAAGTCTTTCTACAGTTACAGTTCTAAAAAAAAAAAAAAAAGGAAAGCTTTTCTGTTCTTTTTTTCTTTTTGTACCTATTTATTTATTGTGGAATTGATGCAACGATTAAAAAATTACATTCTGATTTAAATGTCACGAATTTTGAATAAACAAAATTATTATTTTTATGCATACTGATAATATTATGTACATTTCAAATCCTAGAATAACGCAATGCAATTTTGTGCATTAATAAATTGTCATTTTTATTTTAGTCTAAATCATCCGTCATTTTTCTGTGACTGTGGCCATACAACAGTGAATCTAATATATATATATATTAGTTATTGCCTGTGCCTGAAGGCACAGAGTAATAAAAAAATAATAAACAATAAATATATTTGTATTCATATCCAAAATCAAATCACAACATAGATGAGAGATAAATGAATTTAAACATCGGTTGTAGTGGGGGTGAGACGTGGTGGTGGTAGGAGACAGTGATGGTTGTGGTAGGTGGCAATGATCATGGTGGCGGCGGTGGCATCGGTAGCTGCGGCGACCGTGGTGGTGGCGGCGGCGACGACAATGGTGGTGTCGGTGGCAGTGGCGGTGGTAGTGGCGGTGGTGGCAGTGGCGGTGGTTGTGGTAGTGGTGGTGGTGGCAGTGGTGGTGGTGGCAGTGGTGGTGATAGGGGTGATGGTGGTAAAGGTAGTGGTTGTGCGGTTTCAAACACTATTTTTTTTTTTAAAAGTACTTATGAGAAATAATTTCTAGAAATACTTTTAAAAAGTCACTCCAAACACACCCTTATGACTCTATTTTTCCTATTAAATTTAGGGTGTTAATATTAGCCGTTAGATTAATTTTAAGTAAAATTTAAAGTGATCTGAACCGCGAAAAGCAAAAATCATTTTGTTTATCTTTTGAAATTTGAATTGTAAGCTACTTTATTACATAGATATATATATATATAGAGAGGGAGAGAGATTCAAAAGAACGGAGAGAAACATACAAGCGAAGCTTGGCATGGGGTTCGTGGATGGATCCGGTGGGGAGATAATCTTCGAAATTGGGTCGATCCAAGTCCAATTCGGAGCTTGACGAGTTTAGCTTACTAATCTCACTCATGGCACATCTTCTCTTCTCTCTTCTCTCTCTCCCTCTCCCTCCCCCTCCCCCTCCCCCTCTCCTGCTACTAGTCTGATGGGACGGTAAAAGACAAAAGTGCAATCGAGAAGGCTAGTACCAAGAGGGATTTTCTTTCCTTTTTTGGTCCTTTTCCGTTTGTTTCCAATTTCACGTCCTCTTCTCTCTCTTGGGATGAGAGCTCTCTACCCTTTCTAGGGTTTCTTCTGGGGTCCTCCTCATTTCTTTATCGTTTTTCCCATGTCTCTTCGAACTTTGGCCCTCTTTATGATGCTGTTGTGTGTATTTGTATTGTGCTGAATGGTCCTCTTTTTTATTTTGATGCTTGATTCCAATGACTCATCTGGATCCAGGTATTTTCTCTCTCTCTCTTTATTGCTCTTTAATGTCCCACAACGCTTGCCCTGATTCTTCCCCAATTTGAGATTGCTTCCTTTTTTGGGCTCCTGTCTTTTTCTATTCTGCTTTTCGTTTTTCTACAGTCCTTTTCTTTGACCTATCGGTTTCTCTCTTTCTGATTTTGGCTCTTCCGGTTCTAGGTTTTGTTCCCCTTTTTGTCTTTGCACACTGTCATTTTCTTCTCAAAACCCATCTCTTTCTTTTCTTCTCTTTTTCTGATCTCCCCCTTTTCCCCCTTCTTGTCTCTTCCTCTCCATTGTCTGAAGATTGAGTGTCTTTCCCCTGTCTTCCTCTGATGGCCCACAACACTGAAGCTGACTCGCATTCTACTCCTCCACCTCGGATATCCCTTTTTTCGGATCCTTCTACGGCTCACAGAGTTGAGAAACATTGCCTTGCGGGTCGGTTCTTTACCCACACTAATCTCAACAGGCAGGGAGTGTGTAATGTTTTACAAACCTCTTGGCAAACTTCCAAAGGTTTTTCCATCACATATTGGGAGAGGAATACATATATGTTCATGTTCAAAGATGAGAGCGACAAAATGAAGATATTACAGGAGGGTCCTTGGTCGGTGATGGGAGCTCTTCTTGTATTAAAACCCTACCAGCCTCAGAGTATCATTAGTGACTTTGAATTTCACTATTCCGAGTTTTGGGTGCAAATTCGAGGGCTTCCTCTCGACATGATGACAAAAAACAACTCATGGAGGATTGGGAAATTAGTTGGCGATCCGACCCAATTGGAGGAAGTGGATGGGGAAGTTCAATTCCAGCGCAATTTCCTTCGGGTTAAGTGCATGATCAATCTTCAGGAACCTCTCAAAAAGGGTTTCTTTCTGGCTAGGGATAACCAAGATGATATCTGGATAAGTTTCCAGTATGAACGACTGTCGGACTTCTGCTATCTCTGTGGCATAATAGGGCATGCTCAAAGTCAATGTAAGGACAGAGGTACTCTAGGTCCAAAATGCCAGTTTGGACCTGAATTACGAGCATCAAGTGCCTCCTCGTCGGGTTTTTTCAGAGAGACCTGGTCTCTCAAAGCTCGGGAGGGTATAGAGAAAAAGGCAAAACTTAAAGGGAAGCTTTTTGCGTCTCGTGTGGAGGCTGACCCTTCGCCCCGAGTTACCCCAGACCCTGTTACGCCTTCAACTAGGGGCCATACATCCGCGAATGCTGACCCTAAGGGGAATCCTCAAGCCCACCCAACTGACAACATCGCTGGTCATGTGCAAAATCAGATGAGTACTTCTCGGTGTAATACCTCCCTTCTTGCGGTGGTGCCTTATATGGATGGGACTTATGATTGTGATCCCAGCCCTCCTCATTCAGCCTCTAAGGAGGATTCAGGTATGCTTGTTGCCGTGCAAAGAGGACCCTTTTTTGTTATTGAACCATCTGGCAGCTTTGATGCACAAAGGGGGGAACCCCAGAAGGCCCAGGATAGTCTGGATCATGGAAGCAGGGGAAAAGGGGACCATATGGAAGTTTTTTTCCAACACATTCATTGAAACGAAAAGCCCAATCTGAATCAGAGGAAGAGGAAGTTCAGTCTCTACGTCGCAAAAGAAACAAAGGCATTCAAATCTTTTCCCCCCATGAGCCCTCTCAAGCACCGGCCCTGATGGCGCAACCACAGCCCCCAAATCTTACTACCCAAATCCCTGGACAGAGGCCATCCTCTAAAACCCGACCCAAGAAGCATAAAACCAGGGCTCACAGGAGAGTTCATGTTCAATCCAAATCCGAATTCCTTTTTGCTCATATTCAGGAGCCAGAGCCACATGATCAAGTCCCACAAGCAGAGGCCGCCGAGGAAGTTCAGGAAGGGAAGGGGGAAAACAATGTCAATCGGAGTGATTCTCACTGGTTTTCGCAGCCTTCTTATAATCTTTCTGAGGCTGAAATGTCTATTTGTCCCCAAACAAAGGTGGTGGTGGCTGACCTTCAACAGCCACACCACTCATGCTAGTCATCTCTTGGAACTGTCAGGGAGTGGGGCGACCCCGGACAGTCCGTTTCTTACGAGGGTTAATTGATTCCCATCGCCCCTCAATTGTCTTTCTTATGGAAACCAAGAATAAATTCCATAAGTTGGACCGATTGAGAAGATCTTTGAACTTTCATTTTGGTGAATATGTTGATCCGGAGGGCCTGTCGGGGGGCTTAGCATTGTGGTGGAAGGATGATCTCAGATTACGGATAACTGAACAGAATCGTAATCTTATCACTGTTCGATGTAGTTCTTTTCAGCAGACACAGATATGGCAATGCTCTTTCATCTATGGTGATCCAAAATTCGAAAAGCGTCAACGAACATGGGGGATTCTCAAGGAAATGGCTAGGGTGGTTGATTGCCCTTGGATGGTTTTGGGGGATTTTAATGCTGTTAGCTCTATTCATGATAAGGCAGGGGGTTCTTCTCTTTCTTATAGGAAGATCGAGGAGATGCAGAATCTCATTTCGGATTGTTGTTTGATGGAGTTGGGTTTTGGTGGTCCTAGATATACCTGGTCTAACAATAGACCCGGGGAAGCGAATGTGCAGGAGCGTCTGGACAGAGTCTTGGTTAACTCAGATTGGTTTGATCTCTTCCCTTTTACCCAGGTGAATCATGAGGTCCGAATGGGATCGGATCACTGCCCTATTGTGGTCGAATTTGGTGAACCTCACAGGAAGAGACCTTTTTACTTCAAATTTGAGTGCATGTGGTTGGAGGATCCTGAATGTGAAGAGGTGATTAAAAGGAATTGGAAGCACTCTCGATCTGATCTACCTAGTCTTACGGTCCCATCAAATTTGGTGCACTGTGAAAGGGGATTGCTTTCTTGGAGTCGTCACAAGTTTGGTAACAACAGGAAGCTTATTAGGGATCTTGAATGTGAATTATCTTATGTCCAGACCCTCTCCCCATCTGAGGAAAACTTATTGAAGGAGACTGATCTATGCTCACAGCTGGATATGATCAGACGTCGGGAAGAACAATTTTGGCTGCAACGATCTAGAATTAAATGGCTCAAGGGGGGGGATCAGAATACGAGGTTTTTTCATCTCTCTACCCTCCAGCGACGCAACCGTAATACCATCCTCAAATTAAAGACAAATGATGCTGAATGGATTGAAGGGGAAGAGGACATCTCTGCACATATTCAAACTTACTTTCAGGATTTATTTTCTACTACAGGGGAACGCAATTGGGATGATGCTTTACAGTCTGTCCAGTCTACTGTTTCTGCTGAGATGAACCAGGGCCTTCTTCGGGATCTTTCTATCTCTGAGGTTTGGCGAGCAGTTTCTGAATTGGGAGCTCTTAAAGCTCCGGGACCTGATGGGTTTCCAGGGATTTTTTTCCATAAGTTTTGGCATACTGTGGGACAAGATGTTTTTCTTATGGTCAAGGTTTTCTTTGAAGAAGGCCAACTTCCCATTGGTCTTAACCATACTCACATTGTTCTGATTCCAAAGGAAGAGGCACCAGAAAGTTTATCGCATTTTAGACCTATTGCCTTATGCAATTTTGCGTACAAAATTATCTCTAAGGTTCTGGCTAACCGGCTGAAGGTCCTACTGGGCTCAATAATCTCTCCTAATCAAGCTGCTTTTATTCCTAATCGTCAAATCCAGGATTGTATTTTCATGTCAAATGAAGTTTTTCATCATTTGAAAGGGAAGAAGAATGGTAGGGTTCCAGAAGTGGCAATTAAACTGGATATCAGTAAGGCTTATGATAGGGTTGAATGGGACTTTTTGGAGGCCACTATGATTTCCATGGGATTTTCTCGGCGTTGGGTTGCTCTGGTTATGACTTGTGTTTCCTCGGTGACCTACCAAGTGGTGTTGAATGGGGTTCGGATTTGTGAAATCAATCCTCAACGGGGTATTCGTCAAGGCGATCCTTTGTCCCCCTATCTTTTCCTTTTTGTTGCTGATGTCCTTTCATTAATGATCAGACGAGGAGTGGCTGATAGACGCTTACTGGGAATTCAAATCCGGAGGAGAAGCCCAGTCTTATCCCATATCTTCTTCGCGGATGACTCACTCTTTTTCCTCAAAGCCAAAGACGATGGTATTAGGGAGTTTCTCCGTATTCTCCAGTCCTACTGCTTGGCTTCAGGCCAAAGTGCTAATCTCTCGAAATCTGGCATTATTTTCTCTGCCAACACTTCTGTGGATCAACAAGCTTTCCTTTGTCACCTTCTGGGACTACAACCTCTACCTTATCAATCTCGGTATTTGGGTATTCCCTCTATGTGGGGTCGTTCTAGAAGTGAGGTTTTTGGTTTCATCTTGGAGAGGGTACATAAGAAGCTTCATGGATGGAAAGGCTCTTGTCTGTCTCAAGCGGGTAAAGAGGTTTTAGTGAAAGCGGTGATTCAAGCTATCCCCAATTACGCAATGTCTGTGGTGGCCTTTCCTAAATCTTTTTGTAATAAGCTAAACGCCTTAGTTCGACAGTTCTGGTGGCAAGGATCTGAAGCTAGGAGTGGCATATGCTGGAAAAAATGGTCGAAAATGACTGATTCCAAAGCGGATGGGGGATTAGGGTTCAAAGATTTCTTCTTATTCAACCAAGCTTTACTAGCGAAGCAATGTTGGCGTCTCATTTCCCAACCTGACTCTTTCTGGGCGCGTTTCACCAAAGCCATTTACTTCCCTGAGGTTGATCTGATGCAGGCGACAAAGGGTAATCGACCTTCCGGGGGTTGGTCCAGTCTACTTCATGGAAGGGCTCTTCTCGATTGTGGTTTAATGTGGCAAATTGGCAATGGGAATTCTGTCAACTTCTGGTCTGATAAATGGATCCCCTTATCTCCTTCCCTTTCTGTGTGCTCCCCCAAACCTCTGCACGTCCAGATTTCCAAAGTGGCAGAGGTTATATCTCACAACCCTCCTGGATGGAATGTTCCTCTTTTGTCCTTTATTGTTTCTCGTGAGGATTCTAAGGCTATTGATGCAATTCCTTTGTCGAGGAGGGGGATGGAGGATAAACGTTTTTGGTGGCCTGATCGCAAGGGGGTGTTTTCTGTTAAATCTGGATATCGCAAGGGCTCCACCTTGCTGGAACCTCCGCTGGAAAGCGGTTCTTCTGTAACCCCCCATCCAAAGCTTTGGCAGTGTGTTTGGCATATGAAAGCCTTGCCTAAGATTAAGCACTTTTGGTGGAGAGCTTGCCAGAACATCTTGGCCACGAAAGAGAATCTTTTTAAACGTCGGTGCTCTCAGTCCCCTCACTGCCCCATTTGCAGGCAGTTTCCTGAATCTGTTGAGCACATGTTATTTGATTGTGAATGGACGCAGCGTGTTTGGTTTGGTATGAATCTATCCTTTCGGTGGGATACAGATTCCTTCTTATCTGTCTTGCAGCGTTCCTCCTGGATTCTAGACCAGATCAGTGACTCTCAGGGGCGGTTTGAATTGTTGGGGAAAGTTGCTACAGTGGGCTGGGTAATTTGGAAGGCTAGGAACCAACTGGTTTTTGAAGCTGCAGAGGTTAACGCTTTTGCGACAGTGATTCGTGCGCAATGTTTGTGGTCTGCTCAGTTAGGATTGGATTCAATGCCCCCCACTCGTTCTGTTTCTCCTTCGACCTCTGCGGATCAGCTTTCTCCTAATGCTCATGAAGTCTTGATTTGCTGTGATGCATCCTTCTTGCCTAAAGAACACAAGGCAGCTTGTGGGGTGGTGGTTACCCAGGCGGATGGCTCTTTTCTGGATGGAGCTGCCAGGTCTTTTTTTGCTGGATCTCCCCTGATTGCTGAAGCTGAGGCGGTTCGACAGGCCTGCCTTTTAGCCGACTCCCTTATGCTATCTAACTGTCTAATTATGAATGATTGTCTCTCTGTTATTCAGTTGAGCTCAACTGAAAATGTCCCCCCATGGGAGCTTAGTGTAATTATGCATGATATTAGATTTTTGGCAAGGTTACGTAACCTTCGCTTTTTACACAAGCCGAGAGCCTGTAATAGGACTGCTCATTGGGTGGCTGCACATTTTCTAACCAATTCCATTCCCTTGAATTGGTTAGGCACCCCCCCACCCGAGCTCAAGACTTCTTTGTTATCCGATTGTAACCTAAACTTTCCCACCTAATTTATCTCAATGCTCTCTTCGTTTATGATCAAAAAAAAAAAAAGCAACTTGGCCACCTGTACTCACTAACAGTTATTAATAATAGCCCCCACTCTCGTCCCCATTTTCCCTTTATTTCAGAAAAAATTGAAAATAAAATCATGTTTGAGCGAGAAATTTAAAGTCGGCCCAAGCTTAAGAAAAGCCAGGCCCATGTGGCGAACCGAGCGGCCCTTGCTGATGATGGCAGTTCAATCCAGATTATATTTATGGCCTCACACAAAGATCCAAAATTGCAATTGGCGGCGCACTTTAGCAAGAAAGTCTGAGTTGGAACATGGTGGGCGGGCGTTGATCGTATCGTAATCCATTCTGGAGAACGACGTGGCATGCTTCACGTCCATATCCCCTGTTCTTCTTCCACTCCTCTCCTCTGTTTCTCTTTCTATACACTGTCATTTTGATAGATATAGAGGGAGAAAGTGTGTGTGTGTGTGTGTGTGAGTGAGAGAGAGAGAGAGGCGCGAATGGCGTTGTTGTCGCTGCAGACCCAGCTGACTACCCCTATCAACCTCAATCATCGTCGCCAAACCAAAACTTTTATCGGCAGCCAAAGATCAATCTCCTGGCGGAGCACCTTAGTGGCGGAGCCTCACGGTCTTATTTGCACACACTCCTCGTCCCTCTCGTTTGCTAATTCGTCTCCTAAAGGTAGGGTAGGTGCTTAATTATTGTTATACAACAACTAATTGCTTTCGAATTCACCTCTAATTCCAATCTTTATGTTGATTTATTTTACGGCATTGATGCATTTTCCATCAGGCAGAGAGTGTGTGCGGAGGCCATTAGTTACGTGTAATGCTCAGGCAGATCCGGCAGCGACGAATCTAGCACCGGGGACACCAGTTAGGTCTACGAGCATACTGGTGGTTGGTGCCACTGGAACTCTTGGGAGGCAGATTGTGAGGCGAGCGCTGGATGAGGGCTACGACGTGCGATGTCTCGTGAGGCCTAGACCTGCTCCCGCCGATTTCCTTCGCGATTGGGGCGCCACCGTCGTCAATGTACGTTTTTTTCTCAAACCAATTCTCATGCCAGTCATCGTATTGTGCCTAATTGTTTTGTCATCCATGGTGTTTACACTTTTCAGTTTAGATTGCAGCACCATTTGCTGGTAAAATTTTTTTTGGAAGTAGGAAAATTTTTCTTGGCTAGTAGCTCCAGTCCCACCCCTAGTTGCCACACTTCTAAGGTTGCTCCTTTTCACTTTGCTTTATTAATATGAGTTTCCCGAAGCATAAACAAAAAATAAGACCCTTCGAATATAGTATCCATTCAAATTATGCTCACTGTCAGATTATGAATCTTGACAATTTTTTGAAGAATGTTTTTTTTTTTTGCATGTTTTAAGATTAAACTAAGATAAAACTGCTGCCTTGAATGTGTTTATCTGAATGTAATGTCAAAGTTTTTTTTTTGTTTATAGAGTTTCTTGCATCATTTACATAAGTATGAACTAGTTATTCTTTATAGTATGTTGAAGTTCAGGTATTTAGCGGGAAATTTTTCTGAGCAGGCAGACCTAAGCAAACCTGAGACAATACCTGCAACACTGGTGGGCATCCATACAGTCATTGACTGTGCCACAGGACGTCCAGAGGAGCCCATAAAAACTGTAAGCATCTTTGCTAGCAATAAAATCTCACTTTTTTTGCTAAGAGTCATATGCGAACTGATAGCTTTTATATATGCTGTGTAATTTCGAATGACTGCATAGCCTATGAAGGTGTGTGTGATACATGGTCATAATTTAATCTCTCTTTCATGCGGCATGTCAGCCATATTTAATTGACTTGTTCATTTTAGGTAGACTGGGAAGGAAAAGTTGCTCTTATACAATGTGCAAAAGCGATGGGGATCCAGAAGTTCGTGTTCTTCTCCATCCACAACTGCGACAAGCATCCTGAAGTGCCACTGATGGAGATCAAGTATTGCACTGAGAATTTTCTCAAGGAGTTGGGCGTTAACCACATCATAATCCGATTATGTGGTTTCATGCAGGTAACTGTCACCCGGCTCACCTTAATTGAAGTTTTCGGCATGCTAATTAAATGTCTTTTATGAAAACAATTTCTAGTAATTCATACACGAGCGCCATTTTGCAAGATTGACCCTCTCAGCTTCCGATCATCATCTCTATAAAATATATCCTGGGCTTTGCTAAAATCCAGATATAAAAAGTAAAATGGCAAATTTATTCTCAAATGGACCTTCAAAATTTTGATATTTGAAATAATTAAATTGATGCAAAAGATATTGCAGCACGCAAGAATACTGAGGCATTATGTACATAATTAGAAAGTTCCTTATGCAGATAGATACATCTAAATACTTTCATCAAGCCTGAGATGAAACTCCGGCCAAGGATCAAAATTTCGTTTCGGTGCATCGTTTTGGTCACTTAGGAAACGGAAACGTTTCAGCTTCTTTTGGAAATGTTTCGACCCGTTTTGAAAACATAATGAAAAAAAATAAACAATTTAAGAATTATTTTTTCAAAAAATTGGTCGAAATATATCAAAATATCTTGAAATACCTTGAAACATTCCGAAATAATTGTGCAAATGCATTGAAATATAACAAAACATTTCAAAATATTATGGATCACCTCGAAGTACTAGAATTTCGATTTCATCACTGATTCGTTTCGGTCTCTTTAGAAACGTTAATGTTTCGGATGTTTCGACCGTTTCGAAACGATATTTTGATCCATGACTCCGCCACACTACAACAGAAAGATTGTGTGTTTTGGCTGTTCGCTGTTGTAGGAAACATGTGTGTAGATGATTCTTTATTGTTCTGGATGTTTGATTTTACTTCCTTTTATGCCGCTTTTTTGGGCCTGTTTGGCTATTAATTATGATGTCTTGTTGCCAAATTGTCCAGGGATTGATTGGGCAGTATGCCGTGCCTATATTAGAAGATAAGTCTGTCTGGGGAACAGATGCCCCAACACGTATAGCTTACATGGACACGCAAGTAATATATAAAATTTAGTCCCTTATTATTTACATGAAGGAAAATAAGGTCTAAACAAGTTTCCAATGCTTTTTCAGGATATAGCTCGATTGACATTTATTGCCTTGCGCAATGAGAAAATCACTGGGAAGCTTCTCACATTTGCAGGGCCCCGTGCATGGACAAGCCAAGAGGTAAAGAACAGAATTGTGAAACTATCAGATTTTTTTTTAAATTTAACTTCTACCAAAAATCCCCTTGATTGCTAACAAAATAATGGGGTGGGAGGCGGGAAGGTGCAAACTTGATTGTATCAAGCTGAAGAAGCAGCTGTTGTAATCTTACAAGTGTTTTGTTCTTTTCCTAAAAAATCAGCAGTTAGTTTCTTTTTCATTAAGATTGCTTTCCTATTCTAGGTGATAACACTCTGTGAGAGGCTGGCAGGGCAAGATGCAAACGTGACTACAGTTCCTGTCTCAATTTTGAGAGTGACCCGTCAGCTGACTCGGTTTTTTGAGTGGACAAATGATGTTGCTGATAGATTGGCATTTTCAGAGGTAATAAACCTTTCATATCAGTTGAACTGGTCTAGTAATTGATGAATCTCTGGAGGTTGGGAGTGTCTGTCGTTTCCAGAGGGATCTACATCAATGATTTCTTTTCCTTCCAACAATAATAGGGATGTTCGATCAAAATTTATTGTTAGTTTTCTTTGACCGTATCTACCCACATGCTAATACAACCACTAACCTCTTTTTCTGAAAGTCACCATTTTTAACATTAGCTACAGGGTTTATTCTTTAGTTGTTAGTTCTACAACTTCTCGAGGAAAAAAAACAGCATTTTCTTAGTTGGTAAGACTGTTATTTGTCTGCAAATTAATGTTTTATCTGGGGTATTCTGTAGGTTCTTACAAGCGATATTGTATTCTCAGTTCCAATGGCTGAGACATACAGCCTACTTGGCGTGGATTCAAGCGACATTGTTACTCTAGAGAAATATCTGAAGGATTACTTCACAAACATATTGAAGAAATTGAAAGACCTCAAAGCACAATCAAAGCAAACGGACATTTATTTCTAGAAGAATTTTTTTTGCGTGCCTATGGAGCTGTATGTAGTGATGAAGCCCTATAACTTGTAACAATGAAGCACAGGTATGCCTGCATTTTCCCTCTTTTTGTCCTTGTTCAACGCTCTCATATTTGAGGAAAAATAGTAAATTAATCAAGAAAGAGAGACAGACGAACAGTTTGGTCGATTTGAGGGCAAAAAAAGAAGAAAAGTTGGGTCCTTATGCCCTCTGATTTTTCATGTACATGTATGGAAATATGAATGCCGTTGCTGTGCACATACTTTGTAGAATGAATGTAATATTCGCAATTATTTATTGTCATTTAAAAGTTATCAGCATCCTGAAGAAAACTTTGGCCCAACTTATTTTGTTACCCATTCTTCTCAAAACCATCATGGCCTTGACAGCGGACCTTGGTGTATCTTATCGTTTGGTCTGACTTGTCTGAAAACTGGGCTGCATCTGGACCAATTGGGTTCTATTAAAAGTAGCAACCTCCCCCCACTCCCAACACACACAAAAAAGAGAAGACATAGGTGTGTCTATATATAGCTGTATATATACACCTACTGTTATTTATATATGTCTGTGTATGTATGTAGTAGGCTAGTAGCTAATGCAAGTTACTGTTGTTGCCATGTTCTCTCTCCAATTATAGAAGCAAAGACTGAAACTGAAAGTGGCAAATTAGGTAAAGTTTGGGGAATGAGTGGTCTCTGCAGCTCTAAATGGGGCTAAAATTTGGATAAACAATTGGTAGGTGGGCCAAACTCAACCAATTTAAATGTAGCCCTCGGTTGACGGTTGGACACTCTTATTTACTTTTGAAATCATTACACCATACTTGGCTGGAACTAGTAAGAATAGTCAAGTCACTTGAATTTTTAAAAGTTTGAAGATACAATGGGGACCTACTTTTGCATCTCATGAGTTTTTGATGGCTAACGTATCATTCTTCTCATGAGGGAATTTATGTATCAAACACCTACGTTATAAATGTTTTGACTGGACAACCCATCCATCTAAAAATGTCTTAAGCTTTAAAAGGGCAGGTCAGTATACAAGGTTCCATTCCTTTAGGCCTTGTGGTGTCTAATAAGGATATTTGATGGGTGGAGAAGGCGGAGAGATTGTTTCTTGATTCAAAACTCCTGACAATCAGATCATGATACAACAATTTTATCGTTTCGTCAAGTCTCACTCTCAATTAAAAATTTTGTATATAGTTCAAAATCAAATCCAAATTGTCAGATGGTGAGCCACTTTGGTAGTCCTTTCCAATTAATATATGAATTCTCACAATAATGCACACCTTAGCTATAATAACTGTTTTGCTTCTTTGTTTTTGTAAGGTGGAACTAATAATTACAAATATAGAGATACAGAATGCAACAGCATATTGGTCCAAGGAGTTCGTACACTTTTGTGATTATTTATAGTACTTATTCACATGCATTGTCGCAGCTTGGTAACAGGCAAGGATATATAGAAAGAGAGACGGTACAGAAGTTAATCACTTTTTTGGTTAAATGATAATTTTTTTTTTAGGTTAAGTAATAATTAATTGAGGTTTAGTTATAACCAAAAAACAAAAGAAAGAAAGAGATTCAACAGTAAAAATATTATAATCGACCCTAAACAATCTCATTTTGATGTAATCTCTCCAAATTAAGTTATAATTGCACCCTTGATTTAGTAATAGTTTCACTATTGTACCAAAAAAACAGTCTCTTCTATGTAATGTGTAATGATCTTACCCCTATTTCAAATATACATGAAGGCCAAAAAACACTACACCACACCTGCAGTCCTCTTCTGTGAAAAAAGCTAGTGAGTATACTTTTGATTGATAAGGCAGTGGGGTCGTTGTCCCCACCATACAGCAGCCATAGCAGGGACCCATGCATGTTGCTGTGCACTAGCATGGGAAACATCAACCCTTCACATCCTCCTCCTCTTGCTTCTCTCTCTCTGTAATTTTTTTTTGTTTTTATTGAACTCCAAATTCTAGAGTGGGTCTCAACTTTCTCATATTTCAATGACAGCATCATGCATGAGTGAAAAATACTCACAATCTGGTCAGTGGGATTAAAAGTAGATCCTCATCAGGCTATTCTGAACAGTCTCTCAGCATTACTTTTTGCTATAAAGGTTGGTATCACAGAATGGATATTCTCATCCACCCCTTTCTTTCACTTCAAATGCTTTTCTCTCTGTGTGTGTGTGTGTGTGAGAGAGAGAGAGTGTGTGTTTTTTTTTTTTTATATTTTGACTATTTGGATCATAATATCTGCAACTTTAATTACCTTATGATGATTTGGGAAAAATATTTGGTGTAATGATATAGTACATGAATTTTGTTTATCAAAACAAACCAAGAGAGAAAGAAAGATATCATTTTGAAAAACAACCATAAATGTTTTAACTGGAGTGGTCCAATCACCACATTGACAAAACTTCAAGGATTGGGTAGTGTTTGGCTGCTGTCTTATCAAATGCTGGGTCATCTTTACCTACTTTATGATGTAGATAGAAAAGCATGAGAGACCTAACATTCTTGCAAACAAGTTTTCATTGCAAATTGTTTCCGCACTCCCAAGTGAAGGGGTTCAGAGTTGCAGACTGCAGAGAAAGTGAAAGCAATTGTAAGACCCTATCTCACTCACTTTTTCACAACACAGTGCTTTTACTTAAAAGAATTTATTACATTGCTACTTTGTCACATGGACGCAAGTATGCAGGAGGACCCATAAAATGTACCAACCCTAGGTGTTTGTGTGTGTGAGAGAGTGAGAGACAGAGAGTGAGAGAGAGAGTCCCTTAGCTCTAGGTCCACCCCTTCTCATGAGGGTCTGGAAAAGGGTAGTTTTCTAACATCTGGAGGACAGAAAATTGAGGCGCTCTACAGGCTTAAACTAGGAAGAGGGCTCCACATTCATGTGTGGAGGGCCGGGAGGCTTTGGTATGGTCATATTGGCTTATGTGCCAATTGACTTCATTTTTTTATCATCTCAAGCTAATTGACTTTAGTTTTACAGATTGTGACAGTGGTTTTTTTAAGTACATGATTCTGATCCACCACGAGCACGAGCACAAGCTGTATCATGGTAGAATGGGAAATTGAAAAATTACAGTTTTCTCTACCAGAGTCAATATGATATGGCAAGAATCCGAGAGTCTTTCAACCAAGTAAGTTGTCCTTCTTTGTCCCATGGCATAATGTGACTTGCAATTTCTTACTATTCACATGAATATGTTAACATGATTGCAAGAAAGACTAAGAATGTACATAACTACCTCATGATTATGTTCTAAGACTTGGACTTGAAAACTCCATACGATAATTTCGAAATTTTCTCTTTTTCTTCCCTTTCAAAATTGAATTTGTTACCGTTATGTATGTGCATTCAAAAGAGGGAACTCGGGCAAATGAAAATTCTGGAACGTGAATGTAAATAACACTGCCCCAAAAAAAAGTGAAAACAGACAAGGGATAGACCTATATTTCTTGTTTGATAGGGTTCCTATATGTCTTATTCCTCCCTTTTCCATGGGTGAAGGGACCCAGAAATTCAAAGCACATGATTGGGGTTCAAGTGTGGGATCCACCTTAGTTAATGTTCCTCGGGATCACCATCCAATCACATGGCAATAAAGAGCCTCTCCAAATTCCTTCAAGTTATAGAAGAACTTTAGGGTTTTGTCTGTTTCTCTTTCTTCTGAAGAGCAACCTTTAATATTCATATGCAATTTTACCTTCTTTTCTTTCTGTGGGTATTGGTGTCCTTAACTCATATCTTGGGCTACTTTGGAATCCACTTTGTACTAAAAGGATTGCCAAGGGAGAGATGCAACTTGTGGTCATTGTTTCTCTACTCTCAACCGACGTCAATACATACGAGTCAACAAGTAGGTTTGTTTAATTCATGGTGAGTGGAATTGCTAGCAGTATAACATGTCAAGTGACAAGAAATGCCTGTACAATTTCTCACCCAACCTGCAACAACAGCACTAGTGTTTTGTGAAAACTTCTGGGAATCCTCCAAAACTGGCAGCTTTGTGAAACTTGAATAGATGGTAGTAAAGCAAGAAATGTTATGTTCAAAGTAGATGAACTACCATCTAGAAGACAATGGGGCTCCATATCCATTTTCCAGTGATACACTCATTGTTGTGGTATAACCACTGAAAGATGGTCCGGTAGACGAACCACCTGGTCTAGTACTGGTAAAAAGCTTGAGATAGCAAGTGAAACCATCCAATATCCTTTTCCATTTGAGTCTTCTCTTTAAGGCTGATAATTCTAACAAGACATGGTACTTGACTCAAATCAAATACATACATTAGTCATTAATTTGAAAATGAATTCAAGAGATCAAATTACAATCAAAGTTGAAGTATAAATGCATCGATTGCCACATCAACCTTGAATTACAATTTTTTTTTTTTTACGAATTACTAGAATGTGACTTATTTAAATTACGTGATTTTTTTTTTACTATAACAATAGTATTTGGAAGGTTTTTAAATTAGATATAATGGGTGCTTTGACTGAGGAAAAAGAAATTAAAGTCTATTACTCTTTATATATACTAGTGTCTTTTTTATTTTGTGGAAAAAACTATTTGATACGATGAATAGTAAAAGAGAAAAAGCTATTAATGGTGTTGATACGATGGGTGTGTTAGTCTCGTTTTCATTAGTGATTTGTGGGGTCCAAATGCCTTTTCATCATTTCATGTGTCACCAAAAGGGTAGGGTAGGGTGGTGAATGGTGATACACACTTATCAGTGTCGTGATTGGATATAATAATTGAGTATCAGAATCAGAATATTGTTTTAGAGTCTACCTTTGATTACCCATTTATTTATTAATGAATGAATGAATGAAGTAGATCTTTGGTTGGTAGGTACTTCTTTAATTCCTCTCCATCATTCTAAATGTTTATTTTTCATACCATACCATATCCATAATATAACGTAACTTGTTTGTTGTAACCGAAATATATATATATATATATATATATTTTTTTTGATGAGAATGTCTTGTTTTTAAATTTGATTAAAAATAATTAATTAAAAAATATATAAATTAATTTAAACACCCTTATTTTTTTTTTCAATATTTTTATAAATTAATCTGAACACCTTTATACTCGTCCATTATTTTCTTTTTCAATAAAGTATAGACACGTAGACTACTATTACTACTACACAGAGGACAGGCACCAGATAAAATAAATAAATTAAACGTTAGTAGTACAACACACACCCACCGACCGACGGACCGCCCGCCGATGTATTTTCACTCTCATCCTTCTCTGCTACCAACCCCCCTCTCTCTCTCTCTATCGGTTACAATCAGACAGACGCACTCCTCGCTGGCAAAGATTCGCTCACTCTACTCCTTTTATTCTGTCTCTGTGTGTCTCTCTCTCTCTCGTCTTTCGACTACAAAGAAACCCAAGATTCACTGCCATGCTTTTCTTGATCTCGCTTTAGGCCCTTCCGTCGTGACTAGCTAAGACATAGGATTGAAACTCCCACTGTTATTTTTTCATGGGCTGTACAAACTCAAAGCTTGATGACCTCCCGGCGGTGGCGCTGTGTCGCGACAGGTGTGACTTCCTTGATGAAGCGATTCACCAGCGGTACACTCTCGCCGAAGCTCATGTGGCGTACATTCACTCTCTCAAAGGCGTAGGACTCTCTCTTCATCGATTCTTCGATCATGATCTCGATGGTTTGACTACTGGACCCCCTTCACCGGTTTTAAAACTTCCGACTCATCGAAAAGGCCATACTGAACCGTCCGGTTCACCTGCAAAGCCGGCGATTCGTCATTCTCACTCTAATTCTGGTTCGCATCTTCATTTTCATTCGGATTCGGGGGACGAAGATCCAGGTTCGGAATCTCTACATCACCACCACTCGGAGGATAATACTTCGCCCGTTCAACAGCATCGTCACATTAGTTATGCCGATTCTACCGATACCCTAGGGTTGTATCCTGAATATAATGGATTCATGAACTTGAACATCAATTATATGAAGAACCAAACAACTCCGTCGGTGGTGTATGAGCAACGGCCAATAAGTCCCGAGATTGTACGTGTGGGCGAATCTTCTTCATACGATCTTTATTCGTACAATAATGCAAACCCCAGCACTTATTCGTACAATAATGCAAAATCCAGCACTTATTCGTACTATAATTTTCCGACTAACGGTGGTTTCTTTGGTTCATCGGCGCCTCTTCCGTATAGTTATTCATCTCCGCCACCGCCGGGGGGGGCTTCATCGGCGTCTTCTTCTTCAAAACCGCCTCCGCCTCCCCCGTCACCACCGCAGAGCTCGGCTTGGGATTTTCTCTATGCTTTTGAGGGATTTGAGAAGTATTATCCGCCCTATACACCGAGTCGGGACTCGGAGGTGGTAAGAGAGGAAGAGGGGATTCCTGATTTGGAAGCCGAGGATTATCAGCAGGAAGTCGCCAAGGACGTACATGGAGAACGGAAAATCATGGAAGGTGGTGGCAGCTCCAGCGCTGGTGAAGGTGGTGGCGGCGGCAATTATGCAAAAACGGTGGTGGATGATAAGGATGGGAAAACAAATGATTCGAAGTCACTTTACCATACGAGACCGAGTGTTTCAATGGAAAATGATCCGGTGGAGTATGAGGTGCATGTGGTGGAAAAGAAGTTGGTTGACAATGAGGAGAGGTCAGGGGATCGGGGCAGTGTGGCTGGTTTGAAGGGTGACTTTGAAGTGGTAAGGGAAATCCAGGTTCAATTTGAGCGAGCTTCTGAGTCAGGAAATGAGCTAACAAAGATGCTTGAGGTTGGAAAACTTCCACATAATCGCAAGCATGCCGCCTATCAAGGTAAAAATTTGTTCTTTTTTTTTTTAATTAGTCGTGTAATCTTAGTAAGACTCTTTTTAGAGCCACTAATTGCTTGAACAAATTAGACTTCTAGTGATTGAATTGATTGTATGGAAATTTGTACGGGTGTGATAGACATAGACATGTAACTTTCTGAACATGAAAAATGAGGCCCAAATTAGTTGCAATCTTAAATTCATTCAATTGCTTGTTAACACTCAATTTTTGGGACATTTGTGGAGCAGCTTCGAAGATTTTGCATGTAAATACTCCTTCGATGTTGGAAGTATCGTCACGACCTTCTACTTCTAAAAGCACTGAGCCCTCCTTTATTGATCCTGCTTATTTGGATACTGATGAAAATCTGGGGCTGAGGTCCAAAAATCTTTCTTCTTCCTTGCAGAAGCTGTACCTATGGGAGAAGAAACTGTATGAGGAAGTAAAGGTGTGTTTTTTTTTTTTTTTGTTGATAAGGTGATATTTCTTTTTTACTATTTTCTTGTGGACTATTTTGTGGTATTGAAAGTTTAGGATTTCCTTGCCACTTCCTATGATGCATGATACTCATATGGGGAGAAGTATCCATATCCGAAAGATATCAAATAATGGAATCAATGTTGCTTCATTTTTGGACATGTCTCGAATACATGGGGATATGAGGTGGATACGTTGGAATACGGAAGTAGATTCGGCACATGAAGAGGACAATAAAATACCTTCATTTGATACTTCAATTGCTTTGGGATGGCACCAGGGATTTGGCTTGTAAAAATATCCTAGGGTTGATTGAGCTTCCCAAGCCTAAAAGACCACGTGAGGTGGGACGAATAAGAGATCTCAAATATTGTTAATTCTAACGATTTTAGTCATCCTATAGCCCATTGTTGGGTGCTTAAAGATCAGATTCAAAAGTTATCAAATCAGGGTTTAATTGAAATAGACCCTCCTAAGCAACCCAACCCATGGTCACCTCATAGTTGGAGATATTCTTTTGCTCGATCTATATTTCTTTTAGGAAATTGCGTACTTTTTGAATTATTATGAAAGAATTGGTTCAAACTTATAATTGTTATGTGTGATTGACTAAATAACACTTTAGAAATATATTTTCTTATAAACGCATCGTGTCTGTATCTGTATTACTATGATTTGTAAGTTTTGTCGTAAGTCCGTATCGTGTCAATTCCATGTACCTTATTGGAGTGTGTGCTCCGTACGTCACTACATTACTTTTGTACACTGAGCACATCTTCTTTGGACCTTGTGTGCCTACCGTTGCTAAAGCATATATTCTGTCGTCTTGTGATCCTACTGCTGCTAAAATAGTTCTTCAACTATATGCATAGATGGCCAATTTGTCATCAACCATTGTCATTTATATCATATTCTATTGTTTCATATTTATGGTAAGTCAACTATTACTTGAATTTGTGATTGAAGTGTAAGAAAACATTAGCAAATTGCATCTTAAGATATAGTGGAGTTATTGGCAAATTTTTTTTTTTAAAACACCTATTATGTAAAGGTGTACACTGAGGCAGTGTCATAAAAATCAGACCTTAGTTTTGTAAGCTTGAGTTGGGTCACTACTCTTTCATGCTCTTGAAGATGGGCTTTAAAACTTAATCCTAAGTTTTATATGTAGTAATTATGTCACTGGTCCACTGAAGTACACTTTTAGCTTCAGCAAAATTATTTTGCAGACTAGTAAGGGATTAGGTATTGAGCATTTGGAGGGAGGGGATTTACTTTGCACAACTTAATGAGTTTCATGTATAAGTGGTTGTTAGGTACTTTAAAAGCTTTATGCTCTAAAATTATGCGGTTACTTTCATGGTGCTTCTAATTGCCGGTGGACTGTCTACCGTTCTTGTATGGAGGTGAGTCTTAGACCTAAATTAGAATGGGTGGGTTGTCTACCATTCTTGTAGAGAGGTGAGCTTTACTGATGTTGCAAACTTTTCAGTTATTTCACGCTCACTTATTTGTATTAGACTGGACACAAGAGGTCTGGGTTCTTTGATGCAATTTTTACTTCCATTTTGTCCCATTGCTCTATGTACTGTAGCTTTCAACTTGATATATCTATCTTTGGAATGATGTGCATCCACCCAAATCCCCTATGGATCCTCCTTTCCCCAGTTTGTCTCACTACTGTTAACTTTAGGGGTGTTCACCTTACCCTACGGGTAGGAAATATAGTCTTCCGTCTTCCTACCCGATACTTTACGGAAGAATATTTTCTTAGCCTACTCTACCCGATCAGGTGTGGTATTTCTACCCGACTTCCTACCCGATTAATCAGGTAGGAAGTCGGGAAAACACTTTTGTAGCTATTGTAGGTACTAGGGTTGTCAAAATCCGACACGACACGATTAACCGACACGAATTAAACAGGTTTGAGTGAGATTTTAACGGGTTTGGGTGATAAACGGGTTGACACGCCAAACACGTTTAATAAATGGGTCGTATTCGGGTGAGACCTGTCAAACTGTTTATCACACGTTTACCCGTTTAAATAAAATTAATATAATAATAAATTAATAATCATTTTAAAAAAATTAGTAAGAAAAAAGAAGTAAAGAAATCAATACAAAAAAAAAAAAGTAAAGTAGTAGTTCAAAAACAAAATAGAGGAGATGAGAAGCACTTCAAAGGCAAAAACAAACCAATGCCTTTCGTTTTTGTCCCACATTGGAAAATGAGAGGAGAGGGGGAGGGTTGAGTTGCTTATAAAAAGGCAATGACCTCTTGCCTTTTTTTTTTAAGCTTTCAAGTCTGATTTTTTATGAGATTTGGCTAAAAATTTCTCTTTTTTGAGGTAAGTACAATTGGAAGTAAAAAAAAAGTGGAGTATTAACATTTGTTAATATATAAGTATTTTGAAATTAAATGGGTTAAACGAGTCGTATCGTGTTACCCGTTTATTAAACGGGTCGTGTTCGTGTTGAGATTTTTCACCCGTTTATTAAACGTGTCGTGTACGAGTTTATATATTTTTTACCCGTCACCCGTTTAACCTGACACATAACCGTTTAACCCGACACGTTTGACACTCCTAGTAGGTACAATGCAAAGCACAGGCACTGGCTCCAGTTGTTTGGATTCCGATTTAAGATTTGAAATTTGGGGTTTTTCATGTTTGATGTTAACTGGATAAGTTTTGAAAGTTTAAAAAAAAAACAGAGAAGACCTGAACGATGCTTGAAAGCTAGAGTTTTGAGGTTCATTAACTTGATGCTTAAAAAAAAATCAGATCTATAGATGAAGGCCTGAACGATGAAGGCCACCAGATTGCGCCCAAACAGAGACAGAGAGAGATAGGCACATAGAGAACCTGAGGAGGTCAAGACTGAACGATAAAGGCCTGAGATATGGAGACAGAGGCTTGAGCGATGAAAGCCGATGGAGGCAAGAGGAGAGGAGTGGAGTGAGGCGCTCGCTTAGTCAGTAGACGATAAGGTTGATTAGCAATTAGGGTTTTTTTAGTTTATATATATATATGTATGTATAAATTAATTAATTAATGCTGGTAGGGTAGGGTAGGAATGCGAAAATTGAAGGGTATTCCGCATTCCTACCCGATTTAATCGGAAGACCAAAAACTCTTCCGCATTCCTACCCGATTTTTGCAGCTAGCCGTTCAGTAAGGTAGGGTAGGGTCGGGTAGGGTAGGAATTTGAGGCCAATCGGAAATTTAAACACCCCTAGTTAACTTTATTGATACTTTTTTGTCAACCTCTATCCCTACATATTCTCTAGATCCCTCACCCACCTCTCTCTTTTCTTCGTGAAGATGAAATGAGGCACTATTAAACATAGTTGTCAAATTGCGTATCGGAAGGCATATCGTTTTTAAAAAATAGTGTATCGTATTGTATTGTGTATCGTGTATCGTAAGATACGCACAATTTTAAATAATTATTAATAAAATATATATACCTTTGTAAAAAAAGTCATATACTCGTAATGACATAACATTTCATTATTATTCCACAAACTATTTAAGTTCTCCACATAGTTCAGTAATATTAAAATGTAAAGACCTCTAATTCAAACTTCTAATATTAAATGCTTGAACAACCTTAATATTAATCAGGAATTTTGAATTCAATTGAACAGTATTAACAACAGACTTTATTATTTTTTTTTAAACTATAACCACGACGTTGTTTCACTGGTTAGTAATTTAAAAATAAGTCATAGGGTGAAACGATGTCATTTCAGTCCCAAAAAATTGAAAAAAAAAAAATCTTCACGTATCATACGTTGCGTGTTGTATATCGTACGATACGATACAAAAACGATACAGAGACACGATATGTATCGTTTTTCAAGTGTATCGCGACGTATCGTACGATACTAATAACTATGTTATTAAATGAGCAAGAGATTAGTTGAATCTTGGAGCAACAACCTTAAACTTGGATACAACATGGTCAAGAGATTATTCTTAACTTGGAGCCATCCTTCCTTGGCTGGTTGATCTGTGCATGCATTTGCTTCATGGAAGATCTGGTGGACACTAGGATTCATGGAAAATCTGGTGGACACGAGCATTTGCTTCATGGAAGATCTGGTGGACACAAGGATTCCAGAATTCCATTTGGTTGATATTGGGGGTAGGCTTAGTTGGTACACTATTTTGGATTGTGGATTGCTTTGTAACCCTCTTCTGGATTAGTTACACTATTATATGAAATTATATATATACATCTAACTATTTTGTTTTATAACTTGGATAAGAGTTTCAAAACGGATCATAATTCAAGATAACGTATTGGCTAACATGTGTAACTAACAGAAGGTAATGGTCACATATTTGTGTTACGCGGAAAAATAAAATCAAAACTATCAAAACTATCAAAATATCAGTTTAAAGATCACCAACACAAGAAATAATTGTTTAAAGTTACAATTTGTGGCTAAGGTTACAATTTGGGATTATGTGAATCATGGGTTGGTTTAGAATTTGAGTTACAATTTGGGGTTAGAAATTTAGGTTACCTGGATCGTGAACTCACCCCGTTTCGGGACGTACAATACCGGTTTGTGGGACACATGGGGTATCTATGATCTCGGTAACTATGATCTGTGTTCAGCAGCCATTAGCAATCAGAAATCAAGAATCCATGATTGAGATGTTCTGAAGATTGAAATGTGAACCTGTCTTGAAGCATTTAGGATTCAGCATTGAGGCTAGTGTTACTGTGTCCTTGATTAGGTCTTGTTACAGGATGGGTGCTTGCTATGTTTCCATTATTTGGAAATGTCTCAAACGAGCACAATATGTGTATTTGTTTTATCATTCTTTATTGCACATTTTCCTTCCATTCAATATCATGTCATTCCATAACTTGCTTCCCTTCAAAGAATAAAACAACCACGCTCCATTTAAGTTCAATTTTCTATGTTCTGTTTATGGTCTATGCACACAGATACACATTGTGCATATATTCCAGTATCATGAGAATGTATGGAGTTTGATGCGACTACATATTGTATGACAAACGTAATTTTTACCTGTTAAGCTTGAAGCTTGTTAACTTTTTTCTTTTAATCCTTATCTTCAATGCTTTCTGCAGGCTGAGGAGAGAATGAGGGTGCTCCATGAGAGGAAGAGCCAGAAACTGAAGTTCTTAGATGAAAGGGGTGCTGATGCTCAGAAAGTTGATGCAACAAGAACTTTAGTCAGAAGTCTTTCCACAAAAATTCGTATTGCAATTCAGGTTGTTGATAAGATCTCGGTGAAAATAAATAAATCGAGGGATGAAGAATTGTGGCCACAGCTAAATGAATTCGTTCAAGGGTATGTGATTATACTAGTTCTAAATAAATTAGTTGCAAGTTTTGATTTTAGGCTTCTAGGTTGATTTGATATTGTGTCACAATAACAAATTTGTTGAACTTTAAGGCTTGAGGTTCCAAGATTTTAAGATAACATGTCCAGCCCTTTCCATTTTTTAGTAACTCCCTCTTGCTTTGTGATGTATAGTTGTTTATTCTGTCAGGTTTATGTTAATTATCTCTTTGAGTTTATTGTTTTTGGTAATATTGTCGTACCCTTGCTTTACCTAACGTTTTTGTCCTTTACTTTCTGACCAAATGTTGGAAATAGGGGCAATTCTAAGTCTTCATGTATGACCTTGAGATATCTTAGGAAAACTGGATTCCGGTAAAGAGTTCTGAGAGATTCAATGATTAGCCTGCCAAGCTTTTTTTATTTGCGGCCTTCATTCCATGAAAAACAGAGGGAAACTTGTAAGACGTTTCAAAAACTTCCGGGAGAGAGATTAAGTCCAGTCGATGGTCCCTCTCGAATACAATGCTTATAAGACTATAAAATTTCAGCCTTTTCAGCCTGTATTTTCTATGTTCCTCTAGTGCCCTCCTTCTTTACTGCCAGTTGTTTTTACTGTGAGTCTGCATTGCCCTAGCACATGTGGACTCCATGATTTTGTATAGGAATATAAGTATACATGAATGTGGCTATATATGTATGCTGCATTTCGTGCTAAATTGTAAATGAAGGTGTTATACAATATTATAAAAAGATGATTTGATTGGGTCATTAGCAATATTCTCAACCATGATTCTCACAGTCTTAGTCAACTGGGGTGTTCTACCAATTCTACAAGATATATGTGGTTCGGCACATATTATTGCCTACATCCACGGATCAAATGGCTGAAGGACTATTTCTGATATATTATTTTCTGCTAGTTGTTTACATAGGACTTAAGTCACTCAACCCTATTTATAGGGTGAGAAATACATACAATGAAGATAAATATCACTCGTGCTTATCGCTATCTAAGGTTATCCAGACTATGAGAATATTGATGGATCTTTGTGGATCCTATCATATATTTAATATGATGCACTATCCTATAAGCATTATAAATTTATAATGCACTTTCCTATATGGACTTGTTGTGTTTCTTTTTTTTTTTTTTGGTTCCCTGCCTGGTTAGTAATCTTTTTGTCGCTGATTTCTAATTTTGACATCATGATGTCATTTCAACATGCATATTTATGGTTTGATCTTTGTGTTTTATATTATTTTGAAGGTGGCTTACTTCTGATTTTTCGGTCCAGGTTAGTGAGAATGTGGAAATCCATGCATGAATGCCATCGTAATCAATGTCATGCTATTGGAGAAGCTAGACGATTAGATGCCATCACATCCCACAAAGGCTTAACTGATACTCATCTTGAAGCTACATTGCAGCTTGAACATGAGCTTCTTAACTGGGCTTTAAGATTTTCTTGTTGGGTTGGTGCACAGAAGGGTTATGTCAGAGCATTAAATAATTGGCTTCTGAAATGTCTGCTATATGTGCCTGAGGAAACACCAGATGGGCTGGCTCCCTTCTCTCCTGGTAGGATAGGCGCACCGCCTGTATTTGTAATCTGTAATCAGTGGTCACAAACATTGGAGAGAATTTCTGAGAAGGAAGTGGTTGATTCTATGCGAGATTTTGCCTCAAGTGTGCTTCAGCTCTGGGAGCGGGATAAGCTAGAGATGCGTCAGAGGATGATGGTGAACAAGGATTTGGAGAGGAAAGTTAAGAACTTGGAAAGGGAGGATCAGAAGATACAGGAGAAGATTCAGGTGTTGGACAAAAGGATGGTTCTGGTTTCTGGAGATGGCAATGGTCTCCCAGTAACTGGGCATATAGTGTATCAGAGTGAAACTAGGAAAAATAGTAGTTTACAAGTGAACCTGCTAAATATTTTTGAGGCCATGGAGAGGTTCACAGCTAGCAACCTGAAAGCTTACGAGGAGCTGTTGCAACGTATTGAAAAGGATAAACTTGAAAAGGATAAACTTGATCAAGACATCAAAAAAGTTTCATAGGGCTGCATAATGGAACTGAAACTGTGTCATCTCTGTTGGTGATTGGAATCATCATGTGCAGTTTGAAGTCACGTTGAGATAGTATTTGAAGCTAGAGATGGACTGATGTATTGGAGTTTCAAAAATTCACTCTTCTTCTAGTTGGATTTTTTTGACTCCCTTCTTTGGATTTCTTCCATGGATTGGCTGCAAGCTGCTTCAGCTGGCCCAGACATTGGTATTTCCAGTGTTTAGAGACTACACTATCGAGGTCCCAATTCCAATGGTTTTGGTCATTTTTGAGTCGACCAATGTCATTGAGAGATAATGTGCAAGTGATGAGAAAGCAATATAAGGAGGGGAAGCTATACTCAACTTGATCATATTATGATAATTCAAAAGCTGTAGCTGGCCCAAGTTGGGTGATGCTTGTGGAATTGGTGTCTACTTCTTGATTTAGTCTGTGAGAGCATGTGAGGACTATTTGGATGTGAAACAAACTTACCAGCATGAAGTGGGACTTGGTTCAAGCCTCTTAGTTTTTGATATGCCACTGCTCACTGCTGTGTCAAGGAGAAATGAAACATTGTGATATGATGGGATTTTGAGGTTACAAAAACTCCACTGGGGAGGATTTGTCCAATAATTGGTTCAAGCCCCAAACTATAAGCTGAGGTTTTGAATCTGTGGAGGGGACAACATTCCTCTGGCCTTCCATGCCTTAAATAGACGTGGAGGGGGGTCAAGCCAGCTCTTTCACCAAGACCTGTCGAAGTGAGCTAGTCTATTAAGCAAGGCACATTTTACTTCAATTTACCACCGTGATGAGTAGAAGACCTATTTAAGTTGTGGCCTGTGGGTTGTCCTGGAATGGCCCAAACATTAGATCTTGTATAATGGGAAAGATGGTTACTATTTAATTAGTTTGTGTAATCAATATAGTTGTTGTACAGAGTTCCTTCTGTTACTAAAGTGTGTTTGAACATACCTGAATCACGGAATTTCCTGTTGATCAGCTTGCGTTATAGAAATCTGCTTCTAGTTGTGGACACCGATGGGTGGATTGTGCTTCAGGTCCACTTGACTCGGTGGTCCGGGTGGCGGTTTCACTGGTAGATGCAGGCCAACGTATGACGATCCTTGCTGCATAGTTGTCTATTGTGAAAAAAACCAGAGAACAGGGGGTTGGCCGACCTGTAAGGTCTTTGCAGAACCTTTTGATACTGCAACAGCTTGTTTAGCCCTTTAAAAGCTGCTGTTAAGCTGGCTTAAATGATTAGGTGGAATAATCTTTTGACTAACGGCGGAGGCATTAAATCTGCTTATTTCATTTAATATTGAGATGATAATTTAAAGTCAACTCCGCTGTTTTCATTTGGACAATGGAGTGTGTGGCTTTCAATAAAGGAAAAGAGACCGACAGAAAGATCAAAGTAATACAATTGATTTAAGTGTTAGCATTTGGGGAAGGGATGGATAGGAGTTTTAAAACCCAGGATAACAATTAAAAAATATGATAAGTAGGGCCTAAACTTTGATGCTTTGATATGGCACGTCATGATTAGTGATTTGCTAGTGTCACAAGGATAATAGAAAAAAGCCATTTCTAATGCACAACTGCCTCCAATTAGTTTCCTATATAAAATCCCAAAAAGATACCCATTATTAAACACATTTGAACAATGCGTTGACCCTTATGTGAACCCAGTGATGAACGGGCAGGCCAGCAGGTCCATTGACTTTTTTTTATTTTTTTTTGTTATAGAAAGTGTTCAGACTTGTGACGATTATGTCTTCTGAAAAATAAGAATGAATAACCCTTAAAAAATGTGTAAAATATCGAACTTTAGGATAAATTTTTTGATCACTGAACCATTCTTAAGCGTCGACTAGTGATCAACATTCCTAACACTAGTGATCAACAAAAGGGTCCAAACTGGACAAAAACTCTAAGGTCTCCTCCACGTAACCTTTCAAATTGTGCCACATGCACAGCTTTTCCGATAAGTATATGATGTTAAAGATAAGAAAAACTCCAGATTCTCTTATTTAGCACACTCTTAATTTTCTTTTAAAAGTCAATTAGTACATATCTGAAAAAGTGGTTACTATAGTATTATAATCTCCCTATATTTATGACCCACTAAACCAGATCAAACCATGCCTTAGAAGAAACTTGGACTCAATTTATAAAGAGAGAGAGAGAGGCCCAAACTGTTTGAGTTTTGAAGACAACGTTGTAACGCAACTAACACTGTAAATAAGGTAAGGTTATTATCACCGTGGGTGAAAGATTGAAAGACAAGAGACAGTGAAAGAAGTGAACAAGAACAAAGAAATCCCATTTTCTCTCACTGCCCCCTTTTTTTTTTTATCTCTCTTTCTTAAATGGTTTTTCTAGCTCTCTGAGCACAAGTGTGAAAGAGACGGAAAGAGAGTCATGGGCTGCTGGGAATCGAAACTTCAAGCCGAGACACACCCAGAAAAAGACCATCACCAGCACCGCCAGCATAGTCCAAACCCACCTTTCAACCACCCACCACTCTCCCATGGAGGCGAACCTGTATCTGCCACCGGAGTCCCATCCTTCTCGGAATTTTCCTTTGCAGACCTCAAAGCTGCCACCAACAACTTCAGCTCTGATTTCATCGTCTCCGAAAGCGGCGAAAAAGCTCCCAATCTTGTCTACAAGGGCCGTCTACAGAACCGTCGGTGGATCGCCGTCAAGAAATTCACTAAATTGGCCTGGCCTGATCCAAAACAATTCGCGGTGATTTAAGATTTTAACTATGGGTATTTACTTTTCTCTGATACCATGTTCAAGTTTATGGTTTTTTATGATCTTTTTTTGTGATGGGTTTTAGGAGGAGGCATGGGGTGTTGGGAAGCTGCGGCATCGAAGACTGGCTAATTTGATTGGGTATTGCTGTGATGGTGATGAGAGATTGCTTGTTGCTGAGTATATGCCCAATGATACCCTGGCCAAGCATTTGTTTCACTGTATGTATGGATTTATTATTACCTTTTGAGTTCTTTTCATTTTTTCCAGAAGGTGATTGAGTTTTTTTTTTCTTTCTCTTATGCTTGGATATATATAAGTCTCTGAGTTGCCCTTTGGGATACTTGATGAACTTGGGTAGGTTTTAGGATCTTTGGCAAGCACGCAATTGAACTGAACCTAGCATTACATGTCCAAAAAAAAAAAAAAAGAGGAAAAAAAGAGAGGAGATAATTGTTGGTTGCATGTTGTTTGGTGTAAAAGGATGATGTCTTGATTAGCTGTCTATTGCTGTCAGAGGTTTCATTATTTATTGATTACAATCTAGATGAATTTATGTATGGCAGACTCAATCCAATTGATTTTGGTTGCAAAGTTTCAGTTCTCTCTAATATGGAGTCCATTTTTTTTTTCCGCTTTGAGTCTCCTAATTAACGAAGAAAATTGTTATATCACCTGTAATTTGTTTTCTTCTGTATCTTTTGACATATAGTTTTTGTATTATTTGAGCCTATTGATTTTTGTTGAAGCTTTACTATTGTGCTATCACTTTGAGGTGACAATAGGCCAATGCTTCCTACTTGTTTGAGATTAAACACATCCCTTTCTTTCCGTTTAACAGGGGAGACTCAGACCATTGAGTGGGCCATGCGATTAAGAGTAGCATCTTATATAGCTGAAGCCTTAGACTATTGTAGCACAGAAGGCCGTCCATTGTACCATGACCTGAATGCTTATAGGGTTCTCTTTGATGAGGTGTTGAAAGCTATCTCCTTTTTCTGAAATTTGAAGCTTTTAACTGTTTACTTGTACACGTGTCTATAAAGTTCTTTTATCAACTCTAACTGCTGTTTAAGTTGATATCTAATACTTGGTGAACTTTGTAGGACGGTGACCCTCGACTTTCTTGTTTTGGTTTGATGAAAAATAGCAGGGATGGGAAAAGTTATAGCACAAATCTTGCCTACACACCTCCAGAATATCTGAGAAATGGTGATTACTTCTCGAGCTTGAAAACCAATATATATTTGTTTCTTCTGTTTTCATATTAGCCTACATGTGCTGAATATGACAAGGGATTCACCTGCATTCTTTCTGATATCCTATGTATCTATTCTAAATTTGATGATTGCCCTCTACTTCACGTACTTTCTAATCTTTCATGTCATTTTGTTTTCCAAATACAAAATCCTTACATTTTTTCAACCTGCAATTGGCTCATGATTGGTAATTTAAAACAAGCATGTTGCTGAAATATAAAAAAATTATTTGTTAATGCCCCTTACCTTCGTCGATAATTACGAGGAAAAATTATAGTTTAAATCCATTGACAATCTTATTATCCTTGCTCATCAACATCTAATAAGCTTGCCAGGATGCTATTATAACATGGAAACAGTGCAACATAGCTTGTGCCCCCTCCTTTATATTAAGAGTGCAAGTCATCTTTTGAAAGTTCAGGAGATGTAGTAAGTTGCATTTGATCGTTTCGGTGCATGATAAGATGATCGGTGTAAGAATTGAAATAGAGAAGCAGTACTCTCTCTGTGAAATTGATCGACGTCAGAGACAGATCCCGTTAAGATATTATCTGGTAGGCAGTAAAGATTGCCATTCTTAGATATATGTGTCTCGAACAGGAGGGTGTTAGATGTTGTAAGTTACATATGCAATTTGTGTGACTTCATGATAGAACATTCACTGTAACAATTGAAAGAGAACAGGAAGGCTCACATGTGGACATTTATTGAGGCTGAAGAGGGATCCTGTTCTGATGTAACTTTTAATGGTTGGACTACCCATTGGTCTAAATGCTTAAGCTTTTAGGTATTGGGCATAACAACGTGCATGAAGCTGTAATAGCTTCCCTAATGAGTGACCCTCAATCGTATGTTGGGAATTGGGAGCATAGAGTACAAACAGAAAAGTGGGGGAAACGACTGCTATTTGGGAGATGTGAATGCAATGTATATCAAGCTTGTAGAAAAGGGCATTAATGTTAGAGCGCCATTAGCAACTAAATCAGTAGGTGGTAGATTTATAATGATTTTGTTTATACTGGGGTACACATGAAAATTAGCCATTGCCTATTTTCTTTAGCTGTTGCAGTAAGTGGGTTTTTTTTAACTGCTTATAGGATGATGACGAGTTCCAGAGATGAAATTAACAAATAAATTTGTCTAATCTAGAGTAAGCTAGTGTGGATCATGGCCAAGTTTGGGCCATGGCTGAAATACTTAATCACCATGTGGAGGAAATCCTATGTGCAGATTGCATTTTTTAAAACCAGAACCATGTATTGATGAGAACCTTGAAAAAAAAAAAAGATTCACAAAAGTGGGTCTCAATATTTAAACTTTGTTTATGGTGTGTTTGGTAGGGTGAATAGAAAAATGGAAGAATGGAAAATGGGAGTGATACACTTTCTATCGTTCAAGGGAGGAATCTTTCCTACCTTCTTTTGTGTTTGATAGGAGGGATGACAAGTAGAAATGATTGATTTTTTTGTGTTTGGTATGATGGAAAAAGTATAGATACATATTTTATTATTGTATCTATACATGAAATTAATGTATATATAATAGGTAATAGATAAATATGATATATGCACATATTAAAGGATATATAAGTAAATAACATACATTTTAACACACATAATTGACCCCCTAGGAAGTCCTCGTGTTGCACCCCTTTTAAAAAAAAAAAAAAAACACACATAATTAACTTTCCATCCACTTTTCCTCCCAATTTTGGACGGATAGATTTTGGTGAGTTGGAAGAAAAGATAATCCATACACTTTTTCATCTTTCCTATTTCCTTTTTTATCAAACATGATGTTTTACTTATACCTCTAACTTTCCATCCTTCCATTTTTCCATCGTACCAAACAAATCATTAGGTATTAAATTTGGTATTTGTATGCATTATTTCCTAATTGGTGAGAGAAGGCCGGAGACATAATGGTTGTTACTAGATTCTCAAATTAGTCTATAGTGCTTGATCTAGCTAAGTTTCACACAGAATCTGAAGACACATGCTCTTACTCTGAAACAATACCATGGAAACTCCACCTAAGGCCATCCATTGTAGCTTGCTTTTCATATTAGTGCTAATTTTCTTTGTAATTTTCTACTGAATTGCATCTAACAATGGTTATCGCTTTTGTACGCCAAATAAATCGAATGGTTCTTGTGGTGTTATACAAATGCATAAGTGGCTGTTCATAGTCATCATATGCTACAAACATTGGTTTAAGGGTAAGTGAATTTGAGTTGCTCTCCTTTCATATGTTTTCATGAATAGAACTGTTTTTTAATAGTCGTCATCATATTCAGGACACTTGTTTCCTTGTGGTACAGAGTAACCTTTATTGTATGCCTCTTACTAATTCTAATTGCATTATCTTTATACATTGTAGGACGTGTCACCCCTGAAAGTGTTGTATATAGCTTTGGCACTGTACTTCTGGATCTGCTAAGTGGAAAGCACATCCCTCCAAGTCATGTGAGTGGCTTATATCTCTCATCGTTCTTTGCATATGGGGTATATAGAAAATGTTCTTAGTTTTCATTGGTATGCTGGTACTCTGGAACCCATTACGTACACGATTGTATTGGAGTAACCAACTTGATTGTGATATTGAAATTGTGAGTGTGTGACTAACTAATTCAAATAAGCGTCGGAAAAATCAGTTAGGTGGGTAAGAAGCGTAAACTGTGTTGATAAAGAACTATATCAATTGTAAGTATGAGCAATAATGAATTGTTTTCTTGGCAATTGACTGGCCTAAATAAAGTATTCTTCCACCTGTTAGAGGTGAATCACTAAACTATTAATGGGCATCAGGCCCCTGTATATTCATAGAAGGAAAACAGTATGTCAAAAACTTATCTTTCCACACAACACAAATAGGTGTACACATTCTATAATATGCAACCATTGGTAAGTATATTCAACCATTTACTTCATGGGAGCTATAATGTACTCATTCAAACGTTCACATAATTTAGTTAAAGCATTTAGAAACTCCAGCACCGTTAATGCATACCCCCAATTAACAAACACCTAATCCTATGTTTCCCATTTATTTTAATGCTGTAGGCCAAAGGCTAGGCCTACCCACTAACTCTACATCTATAAGTAGTGTGATACTTCTTTCATAAAGAACTTGTTCTAGGTTTGACTTTGCAGTTCATTAAGTCTTCCCGAATCTTTTCCTCTGCTTAATGTATACCTGAAAGTTTGTTCTTCAGCGGATCATGCTAATGTCTGTATATATAACATAAACTACCAATCGTACATCATGAACATCAACATTACCAACAAATTTGAAGATTTTTGAAACTTTAAAGCATTCATGAAAGGGTTTGCCCTCTACATTGGATAAAAGATCCCTCCAGTAATGACTTTCCCTTGCAAAGCAACAGTGTTTTTCAAAGAGAAAAACAATCTGTTGCCTTTGGGTCCATTACTTGGAGGTGGAAACTTTTTCAAAAGAAAAGTTCATTTCTTGTGGACCTCTACAGAATATGCTTGGTAGTAAGCATTGCATTTTTCACTGAAGTAATGGTCTTGAATAGACAATGAAGTTGCATAATCAGTCTAAAGAAGGCTAAGCAATATACATGGCAGCTAGATTGCTCTCAAGAGGAGTAAAGTAAGTTGAAAAACTTGATTTGTCACCATAGAACATGAAACAAATGAAGTGGTTCTTGCAATTCCAAAAAAGTTTGTGCCAAGGTCTTGAAGTGAGATAGATAATAAGTGAATTCCAAATGCTGGTTGCTATTCTCAACAGCTGCACCCCTCCGCCCATGTGGATACTGTGGTGTAGACCGGATAATTTTCACGATAAGCCTCTTCTTTGGATTGTCTTGAAGGAAAGGAAATTTAATTTCTGATATGTGGCCAACTTCGATTGTGATATTGAGAGAGCTTTCATATTTTGATATCTTTATGATATCTCTCTTGAAACAAAATGGCTCATTAGATTGGATGGTGTGCGATGTTTCTACGGGAGAAGGGATGATAAGTTTTAGTATGGCACTCCTTTAATTCATAAGAAAAGAGATCCCTTTAGCCTGTCATGCTCAGAGTAAAAATTATTCCATAATTTGCCTATAGTATCAGGGCCAGAATCCTGTTGCTGTCTAAAGGCCCAATAGTTCTGCAGCACATGATTCCACATGTGACGTGAATCATAGGAGCACTTGTATAAGGATTGTCTTGGTGCTTGAATTGGCAACTATACTTTAAGTAAGTGTCCTGGTGTCTATTTCACAAATACATTTCATTGATTGGGTTCTTCTAAATGAGGTTGGCTTGCATTACTATATAAAGATCATAGTACCATAGAGAAAATAGAAGATCGAGTGGATGATGTGGGTATACTTGATAATATAACACTGAAAAAAAAGAAATCAATCTCTGAATTTGATTTTTTTTTCTTTTTCTTTTTCTCTTTGACTTTACTTTTTTTTTTTATAATATTCCTTTTTATTGTCTACATTAAAATAACAGGCTGCTGTAGCCATTTGGAATTCAGTGGGATCAATATATTTTGTTTATTTTGTCGTTTGCACCACTTGGTCAATGGCGATGGTAATTCTGTGTAGGCTTTGCAAGTTTGAGCATGATGGAGGTCCCTGTTTTAAGTAGGTTTACATTTAATGAATGCAGGCTCTGGACATGATACGTGGCAAAAACATCATCTTGTTAATGGACTCGCACTTGGAGGGGAAGTTTTCTACAGAAGAAGCAACAGTAGTTGTTGGTCTTGCATCCCAATGTTTGCAATATGAACCTAGAGAGCGGCCTAATACAAAGGACATTGTTGCAACTCTTGCACCACTACAAGCCAAATCTGATGTAAGAACGTATGCCTTTTCTGTGAACACAATCTCATGTCTATTGATACACGTGGCTTTTCCTTCCCCTATGATTATCCACAGGTATTTTTTGATGGCTCAAAAGATAGATTGCCATTGTTCACTGAATTTGGTAGCAGAGTTCAAAATTATTGTGCATACTACTGTGTTGAAATGCCAGAAATAGATGTCAGCACAAAAACTTGATGCTGACTTAGCCCATGGGATTATACTCTGCTGAAGTAGAATCATGTCTTTTCATCATAAATTTCTGTTGTCAAAAAGATCAGAGTTTGATTGGCTTTGAATTGGAATTCGATGATAACTGGAGTTCCCTGCATGCAAGTTAGAGTCGCCAGTGACCTCACTGGACAGTCTGCTGGTGTTGTAATGATGCATTCACAATACATGTTTGATTGAAAAAGAGAACAAGAAGGACCTCTGCAATGATGCAAATATGCTATTTCCTAAATTTAATAATTTGGTGGAGCACCATATCACTCGTCTTTATTATTCCTTACAAGCTAATGGAGCTCTGCCTGAAATGCATAAATGTGCATTTTGTGGTGTTCACCTCTCCCAACGTGCCTTTTCTTGCATTGCTAAAAACTATGCCTGCCAGATACACTTTTTAAGTTATTCCCACTAAATTTTATGTGGTTGTGAGGATTAAAATCACCATGATTCTGGGTTTCAGGTTCCATCTTATGTCATGCTTGGAATTTCAAAGCATGAGGAAGCCCCACCAACGCCACAGCGCCCTCTTTCACCATTGGGTGAGGCCTGCTCGCGGATGGACCTCACAGCAATTCATCTGATCTTGGTGACGACACACTACCGGGATGATGAAGGAACCAACGAGGTAATTGAATTGTACAAGAGGGTCTCTTGCTTGCCCCTGTACTTAAATTCTATGCTAAAGAGGTTTGTGACAATGTGATTTGGTTCAGTTATCTTTCCAAGAATGGACACAACAGATGAGAGATATGCTGGAGGCAAGGAAGCGTGGGGATTGTGCATTCCGTGATAAGGATTTTATGACTGCTATTGATTGTTATTCTCAGGTATGGTTATCTATTTCTTGTGTTCAATTTTAGGTTCTAGTTCCTTTTTTCTATTTGCAGTAAATGTAAAACTTTAGAAACAGTTACATTGAGACACACATCAGAGGCCTATTGGGTCTTTGCATGCTCACTGGAGCTCATCTGTTATTCTCTTACCTGAGAAAGTTTTGGATACGTGTATAGTTGTACGCAAGAGACCAAGATGAGTTTTAGACAAGAAATGCTAGGTAAGTTGGACAAAAGCACAGCAAAATCTGTTGTAGCCATATTCTCTACTTGCTGAAAAGCAACCCACCTTAGAGCCAAGAGGTTTGGCCTCAGCCTGGAATTGCAGTCCTAGCAACAGGAACACTGTCCAGCAGACCCAACAATCATTTGTTGTATTAAACCTTTCAATCCCTGCTTTATGTTCTTCTCTTCAGACACTTTCATTTTTAAAGCTTCCAAATATGCTGCTGGAGCTTTCTAGAATTACTTCAACATATATCCTACCCCAAGAGTACCTTGTTTTAGACGTGCTGTGTTCCTGTTCCCGTTTCCCTTTTGCGACTTGGGTCATTTCATGTTCCAGGTAACAATGAACAATACTATTCCATCCCTTGAAGCATTTGAGTTTTTTGCGGATTTGACAAATTCGGGCAAATGATTGATTACCTCCTAGTAGTTTGCCTCTGTCACACATTACATGTTTTTGATTTGAAGACCTGCATATTTAGTTTTCGATCAATTAATGACCATTATATTTTCCTTTTCGAATTAATGGAATGCGTAAAAATAACTCATTTTACCCTGCATCCAAACATCCCTTACTCTTTATTTGGACAAAGTTAACTTTTATGCTATAATTAAACATAGTTATACTTTTACGCCCCTTTTCAGACGCATAATTTCCATTCGTTTCAAAGCCACATGGGAGTACATGTAGGTTTCTAAAGTTTAGAGAGGTTATGTCCGACAGGAGCAAACCAAAAGGGGGGTAACCTGTAATTTTTCATAATAAGTTTGAAAACTGTAATATTTGGGCATCATAGCCAGGGAAGCTGCTTGGGATTGTCTAAGATTCTCCCGTTAGCTTGGCTGACAAGGCCTGGCTGAAATTGCTAAACTCCTTGGAATCGACTCCATTTACTTTGAGATTGACACCTAAAGTCCTTTGGGTGCCTTAGTTGATTCCCTTTGAATCTTTTTCTAGACACAATAAAATCCACAATAATCTTACTCAAGTCTGAGTAAGTCTAAATAAAGGACAAAGGACGTATAAGCATTGTGGAAATAGATCATTTAAACATCACCCTTTTCCTGCTTGAGATAATAAAGTGAGATTCTGATGCTATTCTGTCGCCTATCTTTGATATAGAACTAAGGAGGCTCTTTATGCCTTTCAAAACTCAAAGAAAATCCCAAATACTTTGCTTGAGCATTAGGTTTTCCCAGAAGTTCACAACCTAGGTGCATATAAGTACCATCCCATAAGTGTAGACTTTCAGTAGATTAAAATGTCTGGTAGTATCGGTGTAAATGCTATGGTTCTCTATGCTATGTTCTCTTTAGCCATGATAGCTGAGAAAGATTTAAACAGTCATCTGCAAAATTAAGCGATTAATTGAAACAATTTGAGAATTACTGACTTCTTGAAAGGCTAACTCAGGTTGACATAAATAGTCCAAGCAAATGAGCAGTTCCAAGGTGGAAGAGAGAGCTTCATGCTTTTAAAAATAAATTAGAATGCGCTTATTGGTCATATTAGTTTCTTATCTGTGTTTTGATTCATGGGTTCCTGTAGAGGGTTGATGAACAAAACGGGTATGAAACTTGAATATTTTAGCTCCAAATGTTTCCTCTATCAGTCTTCAGTCATCCGAATGTTTTCTGGTTAATTAAGTTTGCTATTGGCATCTTACAATTTAGGTTTCATTAATATTCTTTCCCTTTTTCCTTTTTGTTTGTACCCTTGGAAATTGCCCATCCAGGGGGGCGTGTTAGGAATGGAAGGCATGATTCCATGTTTTTTTTTCTGTGGGATATAATATCAAGTGCTCGCCTTCCATCCCAATCATGGTCATATTGATGCGATTTTGTGAATGCATTAATGAATTCTCTTTCAAAGCAAAGACCGGTAATCTCGTGTGTATTGTATGTTTTGTGCTTTATCTTTTTGTGTGCAGTTTATAAATGTTGGAACAATGGTTTCCCCGACTGTTTATGCACGTCGCAGTTTATGCTATCTCCTATGTGATCAACCTGATGCTGCCCTTCGAGATGCTATGCAAGCACAAATCGTAAATCCAGACTGGCCAACAGCTTTCTACATGCAGTCAGTTGCTCTTGCCAAGTTAGACATGCACCAGGATGCTGCTGACATGTTGAATGAGGCTGCTGGACTTGAAGAGAAGAAGCAAAAAGGAGGAGGGAGAGGATCATAGAATGAGCCCAATAAATCCATTCACCAGTACCATTTGTTACTTGAAACCTCCTCCTGAGTTTGTGTAATCTGAATAGGGAATTAAATTTGTCTCCACAATTTTCAAATGTATGATAAGAGAAATTTTAGTTGTTGCATAAAAGCAGGCAGGCTTATTTCCTCTCCATTTGAAGTATCAGCCTCCATCGGTCTATATCAAACATGGAACCCATACTGCAAGATGGTGGCGGTGAGAAGCTAGCTATAAGAAGGCGGCCATATATGTTAATGTTACGATCCTACATTGGTTAATTATAAACTTAGATGATGTTGTTTGTATGATTTTTTTGGACACACTATCATTTGAAGCTGGTATGTCTTATCCCTGACTTCCTATCATTTGGTTACCTGATGCATGGTTGGTAGGACTCTTAAAAGTGGTGGGAATTGAAGACTTAAAAAATTATATTAATTTGTTGATTTAATGATGTATTATTAATTGATAAAGTCATCTAATAAATATTTTTGGATTATGTCAATACCACCACATTATTAGGTCATTAAATTAATTAATTAATTTTTTTTTTGTTTTCAATAGATAACTCTTGAATAAAATGAATGATCATAAACTTTTTCTTCCTCTTCACTCAAAGTAGCTGCATGGATCAATCCATTTCTTTAAATGAATCCAGAAACATCTTATTATAAATAAATACCATTGTTGAAATTTTTTTGAGTAAATTACACTTTATCCCCCTAAACTATTACCCTTATTTCACTTTACACCCTAAAGTATTTATATCACTTTGCATTTTTCCTAGATCTGCATAAGTTCATGGAAGATTGAAGGAAGAAAACCAATAATGATTCCACCTACTAAAAAATATGTGAATGATGAAGACGAACTAACTACAATGCTTATGGTCTTTTCAATGATTTATTTAACTCGTGTATTGCATGATAATGGTCGAGGCCAGACAGAGATACCTGGAATGGAAAGATTGGGCGGTGAGATGGGGAGCTAGTGGGTGGGAGACAGCCTGAACGTGCAGATATGGTGTTTGAATTAGGGCCCCAAAAGGCTTTAATTTTCACAAGCCCCCTCTTAGCCGCCTCCTCCTTGTGTAGCCAGGAGTACCCGTGTTAATGCTCCCTCCATACTTGTAATTGTATAAGAAATAAGACAGGAGGAATATTAATGGTGCTGGTATTTTTGATTTTGCTGGAGGAGACATAGTGTCAGTCCCACTCGTGCATTGCATTGCATTGCATATTTTATAAAGAACTACCATTGCCAATATGTTTTTTAAGGTGTGGTGGGAAGGAGGCATTGCATAGACATCGCCGGAATAGCCTTCGGATCTGAATCAAATCACGTTATCTCTCAATAATTCTGGATGATGAGATTCCTTATGTCCCCTTTCTTTCACCCACCCCCATCATATACATATTCAGACAATGACACAGAGGAAACATAACTTGCAAGATTAATTTGCTCTGCCAGTTGTGAACTCAGTCCTCTTTCCATTCAGAAAAAAAGATAATGGCTTTCTCTCCTTCAAGATCAAAAACCCGTCACCATGCTCGCTCTATTAGCTTGCCCTCTCGATCTCATCCTCTCATTCTTCAACTTAATGAGCACTTGTGTAGATTAAGGTCCTCTGAAGCTACCTGTTTGACACTGTCCTCAGTGAGCAGCAGACTAAGTGGCCTTGAAGACTTGTATGATTCCATTGAAGATTTGCTTCTGTCATCACACTCTCAACAAGCTTTTGGCCAAGAACGCAGTGAGAAATGGGTTGACGAGGTGTTGGACGGATATCTGATCAGTCTCTTGGATGCATGCGCCGCCACCAAAGATGTGTTGGCACACATGAAGCAAAATGCACAACAACTTGTTTCAATCTTGCGCCGAAGACGCGGTGAAAATGATGACTTCAGTTGGTATTTAGACTCTAGAAAGCAGGCGAAAAAGGTGATCCAGAAATCTTTAAAGGGCTTAAAGAGTATTAGAAACAAGAACACTCCCCTGGGCTTGGATAAAGACATTGAAACCGTGGCCATTGTTAGCGTGTTGAACGAGGTTGAAGAAGTCACTCTTGCTGTGTTTGAATCTATATTGTCCTATATTGCAGGGACAAAGCAGCCTTCATGGTCTTTGATTTCTAAATTGAAGCACCCCAAAGGTAGAGAAAGTAAAGAAGAAGAAACACTCATAAATGAGTTTGATAAGGTCGAGGCTGCATTGAACTCATGCCGTGGGCACAAGACAATCAAATCTGATGCCACTGAGAATTTGCACAATCATTTGGTGAAGTTGGAATCAAGTGTTGAAGATCTTGAAGAAGGTCTAGAGTGCTTGTTTAGGCGTTTAATCAAAACCAGAGTTTCTCTCTTAAATATTCTCAGCCACTAGCCGAGAAGACCATAATGCAGATTGCAGCGCTATGAAATACGAAGACTAAGCCAATTGTTTGTCTTTCATACTTGTCCATGACAAATATAGCTGAATACTATCCTCTGATCAAATATAGACAAAGCTACTTTGAAGAACCATTTTTCTTACATTATCCCTTTCCTCGTCTTAGAAATTAAACGAAGTTAGAACTACGTCATTTGATGCTCATTTTGATGTCATTAAGCACACCTATATCCACCCTCCCTCGCAGCGAAGCTAGGATATCATGACGATAGGATCATAGTTGAGCCGAGCGCAAAGCTTTGGCAGAATAACTGACAAACTGTCTGTGACACCAGAGCCCTTAGGCATAAGGATTTTTGGCTCAGACTTTCTTGGTCCACGAATTGTGATATCAACAAGGTTATTAGGCATAAGGTTTTTTGGCTCAATTTTTTGCAGCCCAACTCTAAAACATACTGGAGGTGACTGACCAAACTCAAGTACTGATCATAGGGGCCTAACTCTAATACAACCTTAAGGTTTTTATCAAGTACTTACGTCGGAAGAGGTACTACTGTCTATATATTTAGTTAACAACTTAATAAGTTGTTACACCAAGGTACTTACGACCAAGGATTTTGACCTAAGTCTTTTATTTTCATGGGTGGTTCTTTAACAATTTAGTAACCCCAAACATTATTTGAAAAAGTTGCGATCACGATCATATTAATTAAGATGGAATATATTTGTTGATGGGTCAAGCCCAAATGGCCCAATCTATATAAAAAACCCAATTCAAATAAGCCAAGAAAGCCCAAAGAAGAGTCCAATCCATTACCCAAGCCCAAGCCCACTAAAGAGAAGATTCTAGAGAATGTTAGATAAGAATTTGAATGTTAGATAAGTATTAGAATGTTAGATAGGTATTATTTAATTTGTGTGGTTTGGATTGATTCACGTTGTACGGCTAGGATTGATTCCCTACTACTATAAATAGACCACCCATTTGGGTGTTCTAGCATCAAGAAAGAAGCAAAGCTTCTAAGAGTGAGTTTGAAAGAGAGTTCTCTTGAAATTCTTAGTATGCTCTGTGGTTGCAGTTTAGACTGATCTGCCACATCAGAAAAGATTTCTAGAGATTGAGAGTGTAAGTTGTGAGCTTCCTATTGAGAGTTTGCTTCTCTCTTTTTCAATCTCTCCTCCCCCTCAAAAACATTGTAAACTCTCCGGAGTACCACTGTGATTCATCAATAAAACATCTCAGGCCACCGTCGCCGTTCGAAGAGTGGACGTAGGTCGTCCGGGACCGAACCACTATAAACCTACTGTGTTGATCCCTTATTTACAGTTTCACTGTTAATTGTCATTGATTGCTGTTTTACTGCATTTATTAATTACACTTAACAGGTGGTGCGCGAAGCCATTTTTGTGCATCATCAGTTTGGCGCCGTCTGTGGGAATCGACAGAATTCTCATTCCTAAATACAATCCAGTTTTCTACTGAAACAATGGCAAACACTACCAGATCCATGAACCAGCATGAAGGCAATCCTCCACGAGAGGAGGAGGTTCCTCCGCCTGTCAACCATGTGCCAAATGCTCCAGCTCCGAGTCCTCAACAAATGCTGGAGACCATGCAGCAGCTGGTGGCCCAAAACCAGCAGATGTTACAACTTATGCTCGTCGGACGAGGAGGAGCACAACTCGGTGGAGCACAGCTTGGAGGAGTCCCACGTCCCGGGGGGCCAGGGGCTCCACGCCCTAATGCTCCACACCTAGGTGCCCCCGTAAGGTTGGACGCCCCCATTGGAGTCCCCCTGGACGCCATGCACAGGGAGGCTCTATACAGGGAGGCTCGTCATGAAGGACCTCCACCCCCTCCTCCTGCTTCCCATGGTGAGGACCCTCCTCTCCAAGAGGACGAGGGCGAAAATCAAAGCGTGGAGCATGGGAGTTACTTTCATGACCATCCCAGAGGAGCTCCCAACCTTTGGGATAAGAAAATCAAGGAAGTGCAAAACCAGCTAGGTGACGTCTTCAACGCCATGAAAGCGCAAGGACCTGAGACTGTGGACTATCTTGTTAGGCGAACTGACACACCTTTCAAGCCGGACGTGGCGAACTACCCCCTCCCTCAAAAGTTTAAAATGCCTTCTGTTGAGGTCTTTGATGGAACAAAAGCAAAGGACCCGCTAGACCATCTCGACACCTACAAAACTCTGATGCAGTTGCACAACGTCCCAGACGAAATCATGTGTAGGGCGTTCCCAACCACACTGAAGGGATCCGCCCGACAATGGTTTGCTAAGCTCTCCCCTGCATCCATTGCCTCCTTTGATGAGCTAAGCAGGTCATTCGTGTCCCATTTCATCGGGGGGCGTCGCCACCAGAAGCCAGTCACCCACCTGCTTAGCATAAAGCAGGACCGTGAGGAGAGCCTGAGAAGCTACCTCACTCGTTTTAACGAGGAGGTACTTGAGGTTGATGATCCTGATGACAAAGTGACGATGACCGCCTTCCTGGGAGGTCTCCGCTCATCAAACTTCCTCTTCTCAGTGATGAAGCGCCCACCAAAGAGCATGACAGAGCTGCTAGCGAAAGCCCAGAAATATATAAACGCGGAGGACATCACAAGGGCCAGGCGAGGTGAGTCCTCCAGATCTGGAGACAAGAGGAAGGAAAGAGAGAGGAACGACAAGAAGGAGGCTAGCAACAAGCACGGTAGAACAGAGAAGGTTCCCGTTAGAGACCGGTTTGGTCCAGCCCCTCAGAGGGATCGACAAGCCTTCACACCCCTCAATGCCGATCTCGGGCATATCCTATTCCAAATCCAGGATGACCCCACAGTGAAGTGGCCAGGGAAAATGAAGTCTCCTCCCAATCGCAGAAATCCTAACAAGTATTGCCGCTTCCACCGCGACCATGGGCACGACACCGACGACTGCTATGAACTCAAGAGGCAAATTGAGGACCTCATTCAACGTGGACACCTTCGCCAGTATGTTGCCGGAAGAGGACAAGCGCCACCTCCACCTCACAATCAGGAAGATCCACATCCCATTGGAGAGATTCACACCATCTCCGGCGGACATGCAGGTGGAGGAGAATCTCTCTCTGCCATGAAGGCTCATGCCAGGAAAGCTAGGCAACTTGATGATGAACGCCCACCAAAGACGCCCAAGCATGGCAACAACGAAGTCATCTCTTTCTCAGACAAGGACTTAGAAGGAGTCCATCATCCTCACGACGACCCTCTGGTGCTCACCATGACCATCGCCAACTTCAAGGTACGAAGGATCCTAGTGGACAGTGGCAGCTCTGCGGACATCCTATTCGCGGAGGCTTATGATAAGCTCAATCTGGACAGGGAGAGACTCCAGCCCATAAGATCACCCCTCATTGGGTTCTCGGGAGAAAAAGTGTATCCACTAGGGTCCATCACCCTACCAGTCACCGCCGGTGCTGCACCTCGAAGCTCCACTGTGATGGTCAATTTTCTGGTAATCAACTGTCCATCTGCCTACAACGTCATACTAGGGCGACCTGCTCTCAATACACTAAGAGCGGTGCCCTCCACCTATCACCTTATCCTCCGTTTTCCAACCACTAATGGAGTCGGAGAGGTAAGGGGAGATCAAGTAGCAGCAAGGGAATGTTATATCTCCTCAGTGAAAACCAAGAAACCACAGGAGGCACTGCAAGTGGAGGTCCTGGACCCAAGGGATGACGCCATGATAGAAAGAGGAGAACCAGTCGAGGAGCTCACCGCGGTAGCCTTAGATGAGGAACACCCAGATAGGAAGGTGTACATTGGCTCCTCCCTCTCTGAAGATCTGGTTCGCCAACTAAGGGATTTTCTCAAAAGTAACATGGACATCTTCGCATGGTCACATGCAGACCTCGAGGGAATTGACCCTGAGGTCGCCACCCACCGCCTCAACGTCGACCCTCGTCACAAGCCAGTACGCCAAAAGCTAAGGGGCGCCTCCACTGAAAGGGCCCAAGCTATGGACAAGGAGGTTGGAAAGCTGATAGATAATGGGGCAGTGAGAGAAGTAACTTATCCTGAATGGCTTTCCAATGTGGTAATGGTGACCAAGACTAATGGAAAATGGCGCCTCTGCGTTGACTTTACAGAACTCAACAAGGCGTGCCCAAAGGACAGTTACCCACTACCAAGGATCGACCTCCTCATCGACGCCACAGCAGGGCATGAACTGCTCACATTCCTGGATGCCTATTCTGGATACAACCAGATCAGCATGCATCCCCCTGACCAGGAGAAGACTTCTTTTATTACTCCAAAGGGTACCTACTGCTATAGGGTGATGCCCTTTGGACTAAAGAATGCGGGGGCAACCTACCAGCGGCTGGTGAACAAAATGTTCCAGTCCCAGATTGGACGAACTATGGAGGTTTACGTTGATGACATGCTGGTAAAGAGCCTTGCCGCAGCAGAACATGTTAACCATCTCCAAGAGACCTTTAGTGTCCTACGGTCATACCACATGAAGCTGAATCCTGAGAAATGCGCTTTTGGCGTGGGGTCAGGAAAGTTCTTAGGCTTTATGGTCAACCAAAGGGGGATTGAGGCGAACCCTGACAAGATTAAGGCAATCCTTGACATGAAATCGCCATCCTCAACCAAGGAGCTCCAACGCCTCAATGGAAGGATTGCAGCACTTAACAGATTCGTCTCCAAATCTGCAGACAAGTGTCTGCCTTTCTTCAAGATACTCAGAAAGGCCTTTGAGTGGGGACCTGAAGCAGAGGGAGCCTTCCAAAGGCTCAAGACTTACTTAGCCACACCTCCCCTCCTCTCACATGCCACTCCAGGAGAAGCCTTGTATTTGTACTTATCTGCCTCCTGGTCGGCAGTGAGCTCTGTTCTTGTCAGGAACAGTGATGGAGTACAGAAACCAGTCTACTATGTGAGTAGAGCATATAGGGGGGCAGAAGTGAGATATTCTGAACTTGAGAAGCTAGCACTCGCCCTGATCTCAGCAGCAAGACGCCTACGACACTACTTTCAAAGTCACAGTATCGTTGTTGTCACAGACCAGCCTCTGAAGAGAATTCTGGGAAAGCCTGACGTATCCGGAAGGCTACTTAAGTGGGCAGTAGAATTGGGGGAGTTTGACATCCAGTATCAACCAAGAGCAGCCATCAAAGCACAAGTGTTGGCGGACTTCATTGCCGAGCTTACACCAGCAAAGGAGGAGACTCGCTCAGCCACCCCTGATGGTGCCCAAATCTCCTCAGCCACCCCTGATGGCGCCCAAGTCTCCTCAGCCACCCCTGATGGCGCCGAAACCTCCTCAGCCACCCTTGATGGCTCCCAGGCAAGTCCCCCAGGTGCCCAGGCAACTTGCCCTATGGACTTACCTCTTCCAGAAACCTCTGAGCAGCCTTCTCCATCACTCTGGAAACTCTACGTTGATGGCTCCTCAACCAACGAAGGAGGAGGAGCAGGCCTAGTCTTGATCAGCCCAGATGGCACCACTCTCAAGTATGCGGTAAAGCTTCACTTTCTTGCCTCCAACAATGAGGCGGAATACGAAGCCCTCCTCTCGGGATTAAGGTTGGCAGCCGAAATGGAAGCCCAACAACTTGCCACATACAGTGACTCCCAGCTGGTAGTTAACCAAGTAAAAGGCGAGTTCGAAGCAAAGGGAACAAGAATGCAGGAGTACCTTGCTATGGCGAAAAGTCTAACGGAAAAGTTCAACTACTTTCAGATTCGCCATATCCCCAGAGAAGACAACATGGCGGCCGATGCACTTGCAAGACTCGCCTCAACCTTGCAAGCCTCACAAGAGGAACCAGCATTCATTGATCACCAACTCGAGCCAAGCAAGTTGGACATAGTGACCACAAATGTCAACTGTGCATCAATCGAGTCGAGTTGGATGACCCCAGTAAGGGCATACCTCCAAGAAGGTGTACTACCAGATGATCCGTTAGAGGCCAGGAAACTAAGGATGAGAGCCTCCAAGTTCACCATCCTGCAGGATACCTTATATAAGAAAGGTTATTCCTTACCTTTGCTAAGGTGCCTTGCACCAGAAGAAGCTCAATATGCCCTGCGAGAGATTCACGAAGGGATCTGCGGGAACCACTCTGGAGGGCGTTCCCTTGCCTACAAGGCACTCAGACAAGGCTACTTCTGGCCTTCCATGGCAAGGGACGCCCAAGAGTTCTCCAAAAAGTGCGACAAGTGCCAACGCTTCGCAACTGTGTCTAGACAACCACCGGAGGAGCTAACAGCTATCATAAGTCCATGGCCCTTCTCCAGATGGGGCATTGATATACTAGGCCCCTTACCTCTAAGCAAGGGACAGTGCAAATTTGTGGTGGTGGCAGTCGACTACTTCACCAAATGGGCAGAAGCCGAACCTTTAGCAAGAATAACAGAGGTAAAGGTGAAAGACTTCATCTGGAAGAACCTGGTCTGCCGCTTCGGGATACCCCACGCCATCGTCAGCGACAACGCAAAGCAATTCGACAATAAACTACTCAACTCTTTCTGCTCCGATCTTCAAATAAAACAACCTCACTCCAGCCCAGCACACCCGCAGGCAAATGGACAAGCAGAGGTCATGGTGAGAACGGTGCTCCGTAACTTAAAGACAAGGCTCGAAAAAGCGAAGGGTCTTTGGGTGGACGAGCTACCAGGCGTATTGTGGGCCTACAGAACCACGCCAAGAACTCCTACTGGGGAGACCCCTTTCTCCCTTGCCTTTGGAACTGAGGCAGTCATTCCAGTCGAGATAGGAGTACACTCTCTAAGGGTCCAACACCACAATCCCATCACCAACGAAGAAGGACTCCGCATCAACCTCGACTTAGTGGAGGAAACAAGGGAGATGGCTACAGTTCGCAACGCAGAGTATAAAAGACGCATGGCGAAGTATTACAATTCGAGGGTGAAGCCTCGCTCCTTCCAACCAGGGGACCTGGTCCTCAAAAAAGTGATCCTCGCCACAAAGGATGCACGCGAAGGGAAACTGGGACCAAATTGGGAAGGACCTTACCTCATAACAGAGGTAGTGAGGCCGGGCACCTACAAGATCCAGAACTTTGAAGGAAAGACCTTACTCCACCCCTGGAATGCAGAACATTTGAAAAAATACTATCAGTAACCGGGGGCAGTAGGTCATGAGGCGGTGTCTATTGCTTAGTCCAAGTATCCACTTTGGATTATGAGAAACAAGGGAGATGGCTACAGTTCGCAACGCAGAGTATAAAAGACGCATGGCGAAGTATTACAATTCGAGGGTGAAGCCTCGCTCCTTCCAACCAGGGGACCTGGTCCTCAAAAAAGTGATCCTCGCCACAAAGGATGCACGCGAAGGGAAACTGGGACCAAATTGGGAAGGACCTTACCTCATAACAGAGGTAGTGAGGCCGGGCACCTACAAGATCCAGAACTTTGAAGGAAAGACCTTACTCCACCCCTGGAATGCAGAACATTTGAAAAAATACTATCAGTAACCGGGGGCAGTAGGTCATGAGGCGGTGTCTATTGCTTAGTCCAAGTATCCACTTTGGATTATGAAATAAAATTTCTTAGTATTTGCTCAAAGGGATTGTGTTTCATTCAAAATTCTAGAAGCTTTTACAAAAGAATATTCTAGAAGCTTCTACAAAAGGGTGAAAACATAGTCTGTCAAGCAAAAAATACAAAGAGTCACACCCCTACTGACCCTCACTGCCTCCACTCACGTAATCACCGTCGTCATCAGACTCAGGGGCCTCGTAAGGCTTGAGGTCAGAAAGATCATTATAAGGATATGATACTGATGCCCTCCTCCTCAGCTCCTCATAGCCATCAACAAAAGCACTAGCCCTAGCTCTCTCAGCGGCATCCCTCTGAGCCTCCGCTCTGACAGCTCTCTCAAGTGCAACTCGAAGGTCAGTCTCAAGCTGAATAACCTTCGCCTGTGACAGCCTCAACTGCTCAGCAGCACTCTCTCGTGTCTGCCGCTCGAGCTCAAGCTGCTTCTCGGCATCTTCTCGCGCCTGTCCCACAGCATTCTCCCGTGCCTGCCGCTCTTGTCGAAGCTGATCCTCGGCAGTCTCACGTGCCTGCCTCTCAGCTGCTCGACCTTGGACTACATCCCCGATAGTCAGAGTATGATTGAAGAGGTAAGGCAAAGTAGCAGCCACCTGTTGACATTCAAAGACAAAATAAAGAGAGATGAAAAACTAAGCCCGGGTATGCCGAAGAAAGCCATATACAAAGAAGGAATGTAAGACATACCAGAGCAAAGCCTTCCACGGCGGCGTCGACCACTCCCTGTGGACCTAGGGAGACTATCTCTCGAGCCTCAGCGCCGGTCACGAAGGTACAGAATCTTTCCTTTGCCAACTCCACGTTACTAAGCATGGACGATGAGGCACCGCCCTGAGAAATAAGCGGACCCTTTGCCCTAGAAGAGCATGGAGTCGGAACCTCGGCCTCAACGGCGCTAGGACCGCCCCTTGGAGGTGACGGAATATCAGCTAGAGGGGAGGAAGGAGCATCGCCTGGCTCTGCCTCCGCAAGGCCATCCAAGCTAGCGGTGTCTGTCCTCGCCCTCTTGGGGGCAGGAGGAGAAGGAGAAGGAACTGTCCTGGAGACATACACTTCTTCCACAAAAGACCTGACAAGTGGAGGGCCTAAAGAAAACAGTGTAAGCCAATGGATCCTACTACACAGTCTATTCAAAGGGACTAGTCGATGGTCAACTACCTTTCTTCTTCGATCTCAAGGAAGCTGTGGAACAGCCAACTGCTGACATGATCTCGGAGTGCTCCCTGCATGGGTTGTTTATGACCATCTCAAGTAGACTCTTTTGGTCCCCAGTAAGGGTTGGCGGAGCTGCAAGAAAACAATCATCGTAAGGATAGGCACATGGTTACACTTGACAATTAAAGCAAAAGCCAAAAGTTAGAATCCTTACCTTGATTAGTTTTTGGAATCGTATTCCAACTGGTAGGCACCCTGTCGCGATCGGACTCGGAGGCCCACTCACCCGAAATAAAAAAGAACTTATTCTTCCAATTATGGTGATTGGAGGTGAGCCCAGTAATAAACTTCTTCCTCCCTAACCTTGGGGAAAATCGGTACCACCCCTGGTGTGGAACGGGGTTCTCCAGAAGTGTATAGGTAACCAAGAATTCCTCGAACGGTGGAGGGGCACTAGATCCGTGGGTCAACCGCCACAGTGCAAAGAAAGCTAATAAAACTCGCCAGCCATTCGGAGCCAGCTTCCCAGGAACTAAGGAAAGACGCTCCAAGACCCGACATATAGGTCCGGGAATCGGGAACCTCAGACCCGCCTCCAAGGCCCCCTCATAAAGTACTATGTCATCCGGAGAGTCGCAGCAAGCTAACTCATCAGCCTCCGCATGGCGGCACAGTACCGAGGAAGGAATACGGTACAAGGAAATCAACTCCAAAATATCCCCGTCATACTTAAAATGGCTAAAGAGAGAGGCTACCTTGGAAAGACTGCCTCCGTCATCAATCGGACCTTCTTCAGGATCCTTGGCAGTCTCCTGCTCGTCTGGGTAAAAATTCATCAAGAGAAAAAATTACACTCTGATCAAAAAAGAATACCCGTACCCATGAAAGAGAAAAGGAAGTACCAGGAACCTACCTTGAGAGCCAGGACCATCCGTGGCGTTGATCGGTCGCTTCCTAGACTTGATAGGAGGAGACTGAACCATGCCATAGGCGCCGCCCAGTGCATCCTGGACACCTCCTGAAGTACTTGTAGCACCACCCAGTCCAAAACGGACATTCTCGGCGTCACCTGGAGACCCACTCTGCCGCTCACTCAGGCGCAGCGTCCCTTTAAATACGCCAAAAGGATTATTTGAAATCCTCGTACTCGCGCCTGTCCCCCCACAGATGGTACCAAAGGGTCTCTCATGGGTCACCGGCGCTGCGCCAAAGCCACCGCGAGAACAGGCGCCAAAATGGCCGAAGCCCAAAGGGGAGCCGCCCACAGGATGTGCGTCTGCCCGTCCGTTCCCACCGCCTGCGCCACGAAGCACACCATCTGGGCTGCCACAATGGGCGCTGCCCACTTGTCCTTCGGCCTGGGCGCTGCCCGCTTCGCCTCTGTCGCCAACAGTGTCGCCTAGCAAGCCTCCATCGGCATGAATGCCGCCGGCCAAGCTCCCTTCCCCATGGGCGCCGCCCATCATTCTTTCCCCATGGGCGCCGCCCACCATGCCTTCCTCATGGGCGCCGCCCATCATGCCGCTCCCATGGGAACCTTCAACACGAAGACCCTTGAATGAGCCACTAGTCCTCATTGATACTTGGATAGTGGAGGAAGGAAGAATGAACAAATGAAGTAGCCTTGAAGCTTCTTAAAAAGAGAAGGAAAGCCGCCCATGTGGGCGGCGCCCAAATAAAAAAAAAAAAAAAAAAAAAAGAGAGGGGGCCAGCCGCCCAGCTCTCCCTCTCCTAGCTGTACCCAAGCAGCTTACCAGACCTCTGCACTGTTCTCAAACAGGCAGCCTATCTCCAGCTTAGCGACTCTCTCAAGGGTCGCCAAAAAGCTTTGCCTCTGCGTTGTTCTCAAACAGGCAGCCTATCTCCAGCTTAGCGGCTCTCTCAAGGGTCGCCCAACAGTTTGGTCTCTGCACTGCTCTTAAGCAGGCAGCCTACCTCTGCACTGTTCTTAAACAGGCAGTCTAGGCGCCCAGCAAAGTTACCCAGTCCCTCTCGGGCGTCAAGACCCCCAGGCTCGCCCAAGGCAACTCCGGTTCGCCCAAGACAACTCCAGCTCGCCAAGGTGCTCAAAATGGGGCTTATAATATATCAAATCGAAGCTCTCGACAAGCCCTACAAAAAAGGCTCAAAAATAGCTGTTTTGGCCTCCCGAAGTTCTTCCAGTTATGCCGGTCAGCCGAAAATTCGAGTTTAACCGAATGCCCTCCTCTCCAAGTTTCATTGGACACAGGGCATTAGGGGGCAAATGATGGGTCAAGCCCAAATGGCCCAATCTATATAAAAAACCCAATTCAAATAAGCCAAGAAAGCCCAAAGAAGAGTCCAATCCATTACCCAAGCCCAAGCCCACTAAAGAGAAGATTCTAGAGAATGTTAGATAAGAATTTGAATGTTAGATAAGTATTAGAATGTTAGATAGGTATTATTTAATTTGTGTGGTTTGGATTGATTCACGTTGTACGGCTAGGATTGATTCCCTACTACTATAAATAGACCACCCATTTGGGTGTTCTAGCATCAAGAAAGAAGCAAAGCTTCTAAGAGTGAGTTTGAAAGAGAGTTCTCTTGAAATTCTTAGTATGCTCTGTGGTTGCAGTTTAGACTGATCTGCCACATCAGAAAAGATTTCTAGAGATTGAGAGTGTAAGTTGTGAGCTTCCTATTGAGAGTTTGCTTCTCTCTTTTTCAATCTCTCCTCCCCCTCAAAAACATTGTAAACTCTCCGGAGTACCACTGTGATTCATCAATAAAACATCTCAGGCCACCGTCGCCGTTCGAAGAGTGGACGTAGGTCGTCCGGGACCGAACCACTATAAACCTACTGTGTTGATCCCTTATTTACAGTTTCACTGTTAATTGTCATTGATTGCTGTTTTACTGCATTTATTAATTACACTTAACAGGTGGTGCGCGAAGCCATTTTTGTGCATCATCAGTTGTGTACGAAACTTTGAAGGAAACCAGCTATAGGATTTGACCAAAAAAAAAAACTACAATGGTGATGATATCTTCAACCATTTGGAGCTTGTTAATGCAACTCGTGCAGTGCATATAAAATATGAAATAATGTTTGGGGTTAGTTGGGACCTGGTGGGTGGGCGACAGCCTCAACAGTGCAGAGATAGTGTTTGAATTAAATCCCCAAAGGATTTTAACAACTTTTTTTTGCTACATTGGAAAGTTAAAGGATTTTAACAACTTTTATTCTAGAAGCAAAATACATACCCGTGTGCATGGGATTGCGGAAGACATCAAACTTGAACACCATATTCAATTTTTTGTCACATAATAATTCTTATTACGTGATAATGATTAAACACAAATGTTACTCAGACACTTTGATTATTTTAGCAATTTACCTAATAAGCATATGCTTTAGCTACGTAGTCGATTAGTTTATTTATGTTGTTAATAAATATACCCTTTTAGAATAAATATGTATGTAGTAAACTCTTGTACCAAATTATCGATACCAAAAGACAAACACGATAAAAGTGATTGGATGTTTAGTGAATTTCAGCTACACCTACTAATCCTATCACTTATTGATTTGTCACAAAAAAAAAAAAAAAAAATATATATATATATATATATATATATATATATTATAAAAAAACTAGTAGATGACATGTAGATCATTTCAACTTCTTTATGTACCAGCCCTGTTGTCTCCCAGAGAGGCAAAGAGATGGCATCACCTTAGCATCCATTGTTGAGCGAAGAAAATACTGAAAAATTAAGAAAACGCACACGAGCACGCATATACACATGCATATTGCCGGAGGTTAAAAGAAAAAAAAGAAGAGGAGGAAGAATGGTGCTGGCATTTTCTTGCTGGAGGAGACATAGTGTCAGTGCCACTCGTGCGCTGCATAGTTTATGGATCATCATGCAGATGAAATAAATCCACCATTGCCAGTGAGTTTAAGGTCTGGCAGAGGGGAGACATTGCACAAACATCGCCACAATAACCTTCGGATCTGAATCAAATCACGTTATCTCTCAATAATTGTGGCAGATGAGATTCTTTATGTCCCCTTTCACCCTTGATATATATTGAGCCAACGCCAGAGGAAGCCATAACTTGAAAGATTACATTGCTCTTCCAGTTGAGTCTTCTTTTCAATCACAAAGAAAAATGGCTTCCTCCCCTTCCAGATCAAAAACCCGTCACCATGCTCGCTCTATTAGCTTGCCCTCAAGATCTCATCCGCTCATTCTTCAAGTTAATGAGCACTTGTGTAGATTAAGGTCTTGTGAAGCTACCTGTTTGTCATTGTCCTCAATGAGCAGCGGACTACGTGGCCTTGAAGATTTGTATGATTCCATCGACGATTTGCTTCAATCACCACAATCTCAACAAACTTTTGGCCAAGAACGCGATGAGAAGTGGGTTGAGGAGGTGTTGGATGGATATCTCAGTCTCTTGGACGTGTGCGCCACCACCAAAGATGTGTTGACACACACAAAGCAAGATGCACAAGAACTTCTTTCAATCCTGCGCAGAAGACGCAGTGAAAATGACTTTGGTTTCTACTTAACCTCTAGGAAGCAGGCAAAGAAGGTGATGCATAAGTCTTTAAAGGGTTTAAAGAGTATTAGAAATAAGAATACTCTCTTGGCCTTGGACAAAGACCCTGAAACCGTTGCAATTGTTAGCATGTTGAACGAGGTTGAAGAAGTCAGTCTTGGTGTGTTTGAATCTTTATTGTCCTACATTGCTGGGACAAAGGGGCAATCAAGGCAGAGTGTCTGGTCTTTGATTTCTAAACTGAAGCAACCTAAAAGTAGAGCAAGTAAAGAAGAAGAAACACTTACAAACGAATTTGATGAGGTCGAGGCTGCATTGAAGTCACTCACAGGTGACAGCATGAACGCTGAGAATTTGCAAAATCATTTGGTGAAGTTGGAGTCAGTCGTAGAAGATCTTGAAGAAGGCCTAGATAGCTTGTTCAGGCGTTTAATCAAAACAAGAGTTTGTCTCCTAAATATTCTCAGCCACTAGCTGATGGAGAAGATCATAATGCAGATTGCAACATCATACTTGTACATAACAAATATAGTTGAATCCTTTCCTCTGATCAAATATACACTCAGATACTTTGCATAAGTACCATCCATTGTTGTTACAATATATGTTTCCCCGTCTTAGAAATGAAACTCGATTAGTATCAAATAAATGCTACTTCAATTGTTTACTGTGTTCTCTCCGCTATCGAAATGTTGGGCCATTTATTACCCAAGTGCATCCCAAAATTGCAATTCACATGCAAAATTGTAATTGCAAAATAAATCGTCATCTATGAGGCACAAACTAAGTAGTTGACTCTGAAATTTGTAAGAATGAATTTTATGAAAACTTGCTTTTACTGCCTGTAATGTAATCCAACAAAGCTGGCCCCTAGAACGTAAAGAGCAATGGGTATATTATATTAGTTGTTGGACGTTTAGGAGGAGTCAGTGGGTGGGGTGGATCCCACTAATTCAACAATTCAATTTGGTGACATTGTGTTACTGCGGCAATAATAATCTCCTTAGGTCCATAACGAGTTCTCAAAGTGTAACAACAGTCATTAGTTGTTATTACTACAAAAAATATAAGGGGTAGAATATCTCCACCCTCATCTTGAGTTCAACTCAAAACTATTTATTGCCAAACGTCATGTCTGGAGAGAGGAATAAGGTAATAAAGAATTAATTTTGACTAGGGTATTGAGCTCGATAAAAGAGTCATGTCCTATGTCCGATGATGACATTCAAAATTGTAAATTTTTTATGATACGGTTTGGACATGTTGAAATAGGTCCTCCATGGTAGATCTAGAAAATGTTTAAAAATCCTTTGGAAACATGTAAAAACAAAGCCAACATGTCTGCACACACGTTCACCACATTGATAAATCGAAAACAAAAGCAGAAACAATGTTAGGGCATCTACACGTTAGAAGAGACAAGAGGGCAATGCCCACTCGTGCATTGCATAGTTTAATCACCATCATTAATTATGTTGCACATTTATTTTTTTGTTAAGATTTGCATGTGATTTTTTGATTTAAAAAACAATTGGTGATGAGTCGGGGACCGGTGGGAAGGAGACAAAAACGTAAACATCGCCAAGATAGCATTCAAATTCAGATCAAAAAACAATTAGCTTAAAATAAAAACGACTGATGATGAGTTGGGGACGGGTTGGGGGGGAGACAAATGGTAAACATCGCCAAGCTAGCCTTCAAATCCAGATCAAAAACCATGTTACCTCTCATTAATGGGCTGTATTTCAGATTCCTTTTGTCTCCTCCACTACTACTTCATCATCATTCATATATATATTGGTCATTTGCCATGGGAAGAAGCACAACCTGCAAAGTTGAAATATTATTGAGTTAAGCCTTCCTCTTCCTATTGCTAATAACAGGAAAAATGGCATCTTCTCCTTTGAATTTGAGATCAAAACCACCCCATTTCCATGCTCGATCTGTGAGCCTACCCTCCACATCTCACCCTGTACTTCCACAATTCAATGAACATTTGTGCAGGGCCTCTGAATCCACCTCTTCTTCTTCTTCTTCATCACCATCAATGAGCAGTAGACTAAGCGGTCTTGAAGATTTGTATGATTGTATAGACGCTTTGATTCTACTGCCAAGCACCCAACAAACCTTTGCCAAAGAACACCACGAGAAATGGGTCGACGAGGCATTGGATGGATTTCTCAGGCTCCTGGATGTGTGTTCCATAGCCAAAGAAGTTTGTTCTCAAACGAAGCAAGACGTTCGAGAACTTCTTTCAAGCTTGCGAAGAAGAAGAAGTGACATGGGAAATATAATTAATGGATACTTGATAGCCAGAAAGAAGGCCCAGAAGGCAATCCATAAGTCCCTGAAGGATTTGAAAACCATCAAAAACAAACGAACCCACATTGGTTTGGAAACAGATCATGGAACTATGGCCATTGTGACAATGTTAAATGAGGCTGAAACAATCACTCTCACATCGGTTGAGTCCTTAATGACCTTTGTTGCGGCAACAAAGGTACAATCACGGCTAAGTAAATGGTCTTTGGTTTCGAAGTTGATGCAATCCAGAAAAGTAGCATGTGAAGATGAAGAAGAAACTGATATAAATGAATTTGAGAAGGTGGATGCTATATTGCAGTCACTCATGATCACTCAAAAGACAAGTAAATCTGGGAAGACAATGGATGTGGATTATGTTCAAATGCAATTGGGGAAGATGGAATCGATCATTCAAGATCTGGAAGAGGGACTAGAGTCGTTATCCAGGCGCTTAATAAGAACCAGGGTTTCTCTCCTCAATGTTCTAAATCACTAGGCGAGAAAACCATGATCGATGTAGTATCGTGGCGCATCCACAATTTTGTTACATAGAAAAAGAGAATAGTAGGGAAAAGCCTTCTCTAATTTGATCTTCATTAATGTTGTACATGAAAAATATAAATATACCTTTTGTTTTCCCAATTGATGATTGAATTGTACATTATTGCAGAAATAATATTGCTGCTCCATTACACTTTCAGCTTATTAAAGCATATTAAGATTGAAGCTGATGGTGTTATTTCACGTGAATGAGCAGCGAGTTAGAGTATAATTGCTAGGAACAGATCTGAGCTACAAGGCCCGTGAATTGGTGGTTGAATGCTCTAGTTGTCCGAGGTGTGGTGTGTATAACACGTAGAAATATAATGGTTCACCGGCTTGGGAGCTCGGCTAGTCCACTCTTCAATGGAGTCTCTTGCTCCTAGAATATATATTCATCTAGAAAATGTTTTACAAGATGCCTTTGATGCCAGTAGGGTTCCCCACCTCTTGATTGAGGCGCTGTACAGTATTTATAGTGTAATTCCTATCTCTAAGGGATTTTCACCGAGATTTTTGCCCTTCATCCGTGGGATCTTCCTTGATTTTTGGGAAAAGATCTTGGTTAGTTGAGAGTTTTGTGCCTTGATTATAGCTTTCCATTGCTTTGAGGATGTCATTCACTAGCCAGCTGTTTCCCTTTCAATTTCCCGTTTGTTTTATTTGAGGAGAGCTTGAGGTCTGGATTGCGGAGCCCTAGTTACTGTGTCTGACCTCTTTGTCTGACCTCATACTTTAGAGCTTTTTTCTAGGTATCCAGCCCTTGGCCCAAGCGAGCTTGGGCAGGGGCTGAGTCGATGCTGAATTGAGATAGACTTCCACACATCGACCTCGATTTGCATGAGCTCGAGGTGCAGAGAGCTACTGCTTTTCCTACGGTTGCCGAGTTCCTAGTTGTTCCCATTGCTTCGAGAAGTGCTTCTTAAAGCAAAATTATTGACTTTATGAGCTGCCGGACTCTTTTTTTTTTTTATGAACTAGGGAACTCATCATGAGCTTCAGGGCTCTTGTAAGGAATTAAAGAATTCATTATGAGCTACAAGGCTCTTTTTAGGAATTAAATATCCCATTCCGAGCTCATAGGCTCTTTTCTGAACTATTGGAGTTCTTCGTGGGCTGTGTTGCTCATATCATGAACTGAATAGTTCAGCGCGAGCTACGTGGCTCATATTATGAGCTGAAGAGTTCAGCGTGAGCTGCTTGGCTCAAGTTATGAACTGAAGAGTTCATCGTGAGCTGCTTGGCTCAAGTTATGAACTGAAGAGTTCATCGTGAGCTGCGTGGCTCAAGTTACGAACTTAAGAGTTCATCGTGAGCTGCTTGACTCAAGTTATGAACTGAATAGTTCATCGTGAGCTGCGTGGCTCAAGTTATGAACTGAATAGTTCATCTTGAGTTGCTTGGCTCAAGTTATGAACTGAAGAGTTCATCGTGAGCTGCGTGGCTCAAGTTACGAACTGAAGAGTTCATCGTGAGCTGCTTGGCTCAAGTTATGAACTGAATAGTTCATCGTGAGCTGCGTGGCTCAAGTTATGAACTGAAGAGTTCATCGTGAGCTGCTTGGCTCAAGTTATGAACTGAAGAGCTCATCTTGAATTTATGAGCTGAAGAGCTCATCGGATATTTATGAGCTGAAGAGCTCATCTTGAGTTCATGAGCTGAAGAGCTCATCTTAAATTTATGAGCTGAAGAGCTCATCGGATGTTTATGAGCTGAAGAGCTCATCTTGAGTTTATGAGCTGAAGAGCTCATCTTGAATTTATGAGCTGAAGAGCTCATCGGATGTTCATGAGCTGAAGAGCTCGTCTCGTTCTCTGACATTTTCCCTTCTCTTGGGGGAGCGATCCCTGTCTCTTCTTGGGGACCTATCTCGTCCTCTTTCTTTCCTAGGACTTCGATCCCTCTTATTTTCTTCCTTCATTTTTTCCTTCTGTGAGGATGAACTCTCTACCTTTGAGAGAAGGGCTTCCTCGCCATTAATATACTTTTCTGCTTTAGACAGCACCTCTGACATGCTTGCTTGCGGGTTCTTTGATATAGAAAATATCAAATCCTTCGACTGCACTCCTAATCCAGCAATGAAAGCAGTGATATCAAACTTCTCATCTGAAATTTCTACCTTCAGAGATTCTGAATTGAACCTTTGGACATAAGACCGTAGGTTCTCGTTGGGTCCTTGTTTTACATTCAACAGGTGGTAGCTCGGCTTTCGGTAGGTCCGAGCTCCTATGAAATGAGATACAAAAGCTATGGAGAGCTCTTTAAAGGATGAGATCGAGGCTGGTGAGAGCCTGTGAAACCAGGCTAGGGCAGAGTCTTTCAACGTGATGGCAAAGGCTCTGCAACGTACAGGATCCTGGTATCCATGCAGCTCCATCTGGTTCTTGTAAGTGTTGAGATGATCTACGGGATCTTTCATTCCGTCAAAGATCTCTATTTGTGGCATCCTGAACTTTGGTGGGAGAGGAAAGTGCAGCACTCCAGTGGTGAATGGGGACTCGGTATGTTGTACTAGGGCGTCCATTGTAACCGGAGCCTTGCTCTTTACAGCCTCCTTCATGTGGCTGAGCTCTTGCTGGATGTCCTTGAAACGTTGTTCCCAGTGCTGTTCTCTCCTGTCCTGCTGGTAAGGGAAAAAATCGTCCCTCTCGCCCCCATCGTTCTGACTTTGCACTTCTTCATTGTGGTCATTCCTAGGGGGTAGGTAGGGAACATGCCCCCTGGTCTGGCTGCTTTCTCCTCCTTCGTTGACCTCTCTAAGGGGGTCCAAGTGTCGTTGTTCCCTATGAGGGGGATTATTCTGGCCTTCTTGGGCCGGTCGTGCCTCCTGTGGGCGTTGTATGAGCTTCGATAGCTCTGCGTTTTCCCTTAGCAAACGTTGGTTGACGAGGCGAAGGGCCTCCATCTCGTTGTTAATGGGGGAATTAGTCTCTTGGACGTTCTCGGGTTGTCTGCCGTTGGTGGCTTCCTGCTGATCCTGCGTTCGTGGTGGGCTTGTTTGGCTTCTGCTCATGTTTCGAGTTGATACCATCAGTCACTGAGAGATCAGCTTATTTGTAACAGGAACAGTCGTTCCCACAGACGGCGCCAAACTGATGGTGTTATTTCACGTGAATGAGCAGCGAGTTAGAGTATAATTGCTAGGAACAGATCTGAGCTACAAGGCCCGTGAATTGGTGGTTGAATGCTCTAGTTGTCCGAGGTGTGGTGTGTATAACACGTAGAAATATAATGGTTCACCGGCTTGGGAGCTCGGCTAGTCCACTCTTTAATGGAGTCTCTTGCTCCTAGAATCTATATTCATCTAGAAAATGTTTTACAAGATGCCTTTGATGCTAGTAGGGTTCCCCACCTCTTGATTGAGGCGCTGTACAGTATTTATAGTGTAATTCCTATCTCTAAGGGATTTTCACCGAGATCTTTGCCCTTCATCCGTGGGATCTTCCTTGATTTTTGGGAAAGGATCTTGGTTAGTTGAGAGTTTTGTGCCTTGATTATAGCTTTCCATTGCTTTGAGGATGTCATTCACTAGCCAGCTGTTTCCCTTTCAATTTCCCGTTTGTTTTCTTTGAGAAGAGCTTGAGGTCTGGATTGCGGAGCCCTGGTTACTGTGTCTGACCTCCTTGTCTGACCTCATACTTTAGAGCTTTTTTCTAGGTATCATCAGAAGCTAATGATTCTACCATTGTCATCTTCTAAGTAAGTTACTGCAACTTCTTTGTGATACATCAGCCATTAAGATTTTTTGTTGAATGATTTCTATGCTCCGTATTACCAGTGGGGGTGGGCATGGGTTGGATGACACAACCCAACATCAGGTGCTCGCCCAGAGCACCTTAGAAAGACCGGGGAACGAAAGAGCTATGCTATTGACGACCCCTTTTTTCTCATTTTGTTTGAAGTGGGCCAAATAGAGAATGAAATGCAGAAATAGAGGAAAGCCTGTCACACCCCCACCCCGGATCACATAGGGTGGGCGGCGGACCGGCCACCAAGGCCTTAACCAACCAACCCTGTGCATGATAAATGCAAAATACAGCGGAAAACAAATAATAAAGTGATCCAATTTATTGACCTAATGAATACCAGATGAATAAACTAAACATCACCAACATCATTATTAAACTCATGTAAAACAATAATTAAACCATAAGGTTTACTACTCTAAGCATAAGCAACATTATTTTAAAAACAATTGAATATTTGTCTCAAAATTATAAAATACATTTATTCCTGAAGACTTACAATAAAATAAATCTTCAAGTTCTCTAATCTCTTGTATATCAACAGATTTACTCCTCACTCTGATTCTCTCATGAAAAATGTTATATGTTTGGGTGAGCACAATGACCCGTGAATAGCAACAACCTCTAATAAGGTGTGAAAATAAATTCCACAGTTATATATGAAAATAAATTTTGATACACACATAAGTACAACAAACTGTACCCTAGCCCCTCCCACGTAATCATTTAAAACAAGTGCTCTCATGATCACAAATAACTTTATAAATGAAAAAAACATTTATAATCCAAAACAATCACACACACATTCAGTTTCAAATACATTTGTCAAATCATGTTTGTTACCACTAGCCTGGTAACTGACCCAATCTCTTGTTACTACTAGCCTGGTAACTGACCTAGTCGCTTGTTATTACTAGCCTGATGACTAGCCCCGTCTCTTGTTACCACTAGCTTGGTAACTGGCCCAGTCTCTTGTCATCACTAGTCTGATGACTGACTCAGTCGCTTGTTACCACTTAGACCTGGTAACCCCAGTCTCCGTCTCATAAACATGATTTTCACACACATCAAAGCTGTAGTTTTAGTCCCAATGCACACAAAATTTTTCTTTCATCACCAAAGCAATGATATAAAATCATCCCACAAGTTTTCCAAAATTCACATGTAGAACAGTTCACAATTTCAAAACATTTAATTGTAACCCCAAACATCAACACATATATCATATATATACAAAAAATCCACACGCACGCACTCACACATTTAATATAGAAAATCCTCCCAAAAGAAGTAGTAAACTACTCACCTTGATTTCCAAAATCCAATTCAAAACACTGTTTCCCAACCTCAATGCAATCACCACCTAATCCAAAATAATATATAACAATTAATCCATATTCGTAACTTCATCGTTTCGCGATTCTATATTTAATTTTTATACTTCCTACCTATTGATATATACTTAATATATCTTTTACATATAAATTTCCTTTCTAATACGAGGTAATAGGGTATGAAAGTATTCTTGGCTGTTTAGAACAAGTTTCTAAAGTTTTGGGGTCAAATCATAATTTTTGAAACTTTTGGGGTCAAAGTGTAATTTCCTTAAAAACGAATTTTCTGTTTTCGGGCCTGCCATAAATTTTTCAGAATAGTATTTAAGGTTCTAGAGACCCATTTTTCGAGAATACAACCTCAATTTGATTATTAGAGCAACTATTGATTTTTAAACACTTAATCGAAACTTTTAGGGGTCGTTTCAAAATTTCAGAAATTTTTCAAGACTTGGGAGCTGTTTTGAAATGACCATATTTGTTTCAAACATATTGGGTCAGTTCTATAAATTACCAAGTTCTATGGTAGTCAAAAATTGAGTTTATAAAAGTATAGGGATCAAAATAAAACTACTTAAAACTAAGGGGGATGTTTCCATAATTTCAAAACTTTCATCTTCTTCAACCTTACGAATTCCAGAAGCTTGGTCTGCATCTTTTTTTTTCTTTCTTCCCCTTTTTTCCAATATCTTCTTAACACAAATACTCACCTTATTATATTTGCATTCACATATTTCAACCTTAGAAACCTATTCATATGGATTACTTACAAGATATAATAGGTTACAAACTTGTATATATGTACATATAATGATTAAATACATAATTTAAATTTCAATATAAAGACTAACCTTGACGATCAAATCTTCTAATTTTCTTCCTTCTTCTCTAAATCCCTTCATTATTTCTCTTCCTTTTTCTTTACTTGAAGCCCTAGCCTCCCTCTCCTTTCTCTTATTCCAACGTACGTGTAGGTATTACTATGGAAAGAAAATATATATATCCATATATCAGTAGACGTCTATGGAAGCAAGGGACTTATTTTAATCACACTTTTATCCCTTTTTTTTTATTATTATTATTCTTATTTTATAGTATATATATATATATTTTAGTTTAACCATAAGGCATCAACGTACAACTAAACTAATTCTAAATTTCTAAATAATTTGCTCTCTTTTTATTTATCTATTTATTTATCAGATATGTCAAAACACATACCTGTATTGGGTATTACAAAGCCTGTTACGACTAAGTGGAGAGGAAAGATCTCCAGAGATTCTTATCTCATTCCATTCTAGTGGCTCAACCAGTAACCAATGGCGAAAACTTAAAAATCCATGATTTCTCGGTAAAACCCTATTTTGCCCAAGTTGTTTCGGAACTGGAAAAAAGAAGCCGTTTTTCGCACAGCTTGCTCTACATATATTAGATTGTCCATCGAGTAAATTAATGTATTTCTTGCAAAAGTTATGAACAAATTACAGTGATTAACATCGGTGACAAAATGGCATTAACCATAAAACCTATCTACAATTCTGAACTTTTTGATCATTGAAGGGACTCAACCACCATAAAACTTTTCAAGATTTAAAAATTCAGGACATTGGTGGTATAAAGGGTATAATTCTCCAGCCAAGGGCTACGCAACTGTGTCCAAAAGGGATCCTGAGTCCAGTCCATGCTGAATTTAGGTACTTGGAGCTCCGCCAACTTTTCTATCCCAGAGGGTAACTGCAGAGTTGAGGAAATGTTCCCTTCAGCTTCCCCTGTTTCAACATTTTCTTTCTCATCGAATTGCAGTATCTCTTCATCTTCCTTCTTGAAAACCATGTGGCTTGCTGGCATTGGAGCGATAAACTCATCAGCTTGACTACAAAAAGACATGGTGTCCATTAATGGAGAAGTAGGAGCAAGTGCATGAAATGTCTTCATTTCCTCTTCCATTGCTGCCCTCTGCTCCAACACCTTCAAGGAGGTTGCCTTCCTATATATCTTACACAACACTATGTCCTGCAATACATTATAGAACCACCCCCCGAAAAAAAAAACATTATTAGCCTTTTCAAGGAGGTATTTGAATGTTGTCCTACATCATAAAATGTTGTGCCTCGTTTAGTTGTGATAATTTTCATGATCGATCATAACTTTTTAAACTATAACTTAAACCATTTTAAAGTTGTACCTTGCGTGAGGGGCATGTATCAGGCAAGCGATACTCATTCATGACCCAATCAGTTTTGCAACCTCGTGGTGCTCTGCCCTTGTAGAAAACCAGAGTCTTCTTCAACCCTATCACCCTCTTGGGGTCTGAGGAACTCCATATTTTACGGTCTGAACCAGTTGCCTTCCAAAATCCATTCTTAGTGGTCCTGTTAGGCCTTCCTCCACTGCCTTGCTTTCTGTCCCTAGGCACCAAGAAGTACCACTCTCTCTCTCCAATCTTTGCCAGCCCTGTTTAGACAATGGTAACTCCAAATTTATCACAACCATTTTGCATTTGTTAATAAAAAACTCAACTCTAACTACACTTACACATGCATAGTTACTATTTTAGCGACTCAAACTCTAGATAAAAACTTTATTGTTACCCCAAATCTCACGGTCATGTCACGCCGTAAAACTAAGAGAAAAAAATATTATTAAGAGCTGAACTAATAGTGTACCTGGCAAGTCCCAAGGATCATAATGGTAAATGTTGAGAAACCCAATAATATCAAAGCGCAATTTTTTGCCGAAAATCATATTTTTTAGATAGAAATCAAGGAGTTCTTCTTCGGTTGGATGAAACCTGAAACCAGGCAACTCGAGCTTTGATGTTGATTCATCCATGGGAGTACCAAGAGACCCCTAATAGTCTTTTGCTTGTTTGTATGTGTATGTGTTTTATGGAAGCCAGTGTTACCACATGCAGACTCTCTTAAAAGGGTTTTATAGGAGACATTTGAGAAGACCTGAGCAGTGAGGTGGGGACACCTCAAGTCAAGTCTTTTGATGGAGAGAGGACTGTGTCCCAATACCCAAATGGTAGGTCCACACGGTTTATAGACTTATTAAATTTTCAAGAGAGAATTATTATATCAAATGAAGTCGACATCAACACGTCTTTGCTTGACTCTTTTTTCTTTCTTCAGTTTTTGGACTTTTACCAGGAAATTCCGATCAAATGGAATTTCTCAAGAAAATTTATAACACAGGACGTGGGAAATTTTGAAAACTTAGTACAACTTCAACATCACAACAATTCATGGTCTATAAGGTTGATTAACTGGACATTGAATCAGTCAAGCCTCACTTGAGTAAAACACTAAATAATGTGGCACAATCATAAGCATTCGATCTGTTTAGTGAGACCCGTTAATACTATAATTCACATTGATTTGGTGCAAATAATTTAGTAAAAAAAAATGAATGGGCATAGTATCATTGATAGTAACCGTGCCTTAAATTGGTATTGGACAATGTCATGATTATCTTAATCCCGGGGAAGTCATTTTCTCCAACTTCACCATACACCAAAGATTTCGTTAATAGATTTTCCAAAATGTAGTAGTAATAATTCAAAAGCAAAACCGTGTGGTTTCTTTCCCTTCAACATGAGAATCAATTGAATCATTCATAGTCTTTGTTATGGGCATTTTGACTTCAAGTCTTCGCAAAAGACCTCTACAAGGCTGTGAAGTCCATATACTTACAAGAACCATAGACTTAGATTTTCAATTGCTTCTAGTAATGCCCTCTTATTTCGGCTATTATTTCCACTTTATTTTCTTCCTATCTATGTATAATTTTTTTGGCTTATTTATTTTCTATAATCTTGTGACTTACAATTTAAACTTGGACTCTTCGAGTATGTGTAATTACTAGCGAGTTATACTCATCAAATTAAAGTTAATTATGATATTTATCAAGAGACTCAAATTTGAAATCCCTAAATAATAATATTTAATCTCCTTTCATTGGAGTTATCGATGAATTTTCTTTTATTATTGCTGATAGGTTGAAGATTACATCAAATCGGGCACCATAAAGACATGATACTTACAAGTAGCCTTCTTGGCAATTTCCTGGAATTTTCCCACATGGGGGAAATAGACAGGACATTAAGTTGTTTCTAGCTACTTGCATATACTATCCCAGGGAACTTTAATGGATGTTATGCATCTCAGTTTTTTGTATGTTGCCTACTAGTTTCGCTTTATGCTAGAATCAAATACCATTATGTTCTACTGATCCTAGCTACTTGAAGCCTCCTGTGGGAGGTTTGCCATGTGACTCTACTTTTAATGGATGATTAACTCGATATAATTCAAAATATTCAGAATTTTAATAGATATATCCAGTCTTGGATTAGGCTTGGACAATTCTTGGGTTACTCGGGTTCAACCCGGTTTATGCTCGGGTTGAGGATATCATTATTTGGGCCGAGGTTGAACTGACCTCTCAAACTGTCCAACTCACTTGAGTTGCACACCTTATGCATATTGTTCAAATTAAGTGAATTTGCCATTAGTCCATGTCTAGCATGAGGAATGGCTCTTGACAAAAGTTAGGGATTCATCGGTGGATTCAGCCATTGTATCGATCAAACTTTGATTCCTTCTTACTTTCAGACTCACAGATTAGTATTTTGCCTTCATCTGTTGTTATTGTTAAGGAATATGGAGCCAAACAGTAGGTGATATCAGCCAACAGTTCCAAATAGAGAAATGCCACACTGACTAAATTTTGGGATCAAATTTAGAATCTAAATGACATGACAGTATATTTAGGGATGTCAGTGGACCGAAGCGGGGGGGGGGGGGGGGGTATAGTCTCCATCCCCGTACCCGCTTAAAAAACCTTCGTCCATCCCCGGTCCACCCCTGTTAACGGGTATAATTTTGGGAAATTTGGAGGCCGGTCCCCCTATATGGACTTGTTTGGACTTAAGTCCGTCTAGGAAACTTATTTGTTATGAAGTCCGTTTTTTGTCAATTTTACCATACTATCCCTTCCCTTTAGAAGTGAAATAAAACTAAAAATTAAAAACTCATAAATCTTAGGAGTTTGACTAAAATTAAAATTTTTTCTCTCTCATATCTATCTATATTCATATATAGGTTAAGAGTTTGACTAACATTAAAATTTTGTCTCTCTCTTATCTATCTATATCCATATATAGGTTAGTTGCATATATATATAGTAACATTAAAAATAAAAAATAGTAACATTCAAATACAAAAAAAGTTATGATTTAGATACAAAAAATAATACATTTAAACACAAAAAAATAGTAACATTTAAACATAAAAAAAAATTGAAACATTCAATATTAATATTTTTAAAAAATAACAACAGTAACATGTTCAACAAAAATTGTAACATACTTAACAATAATTATTTCTCTCAAATTCAAACGCAAAAAATAGTACCATTCAAACACAAAAAATAGTAATATTCAAAAACAAAACAAATAGTAACATACTCAACAAAAACAGTAACATGCTCAAAATAATATGAACATGAACAGTAACATACTCAACAAAAGTAGTAACATGAACAGTAACATAATAAAAAAAAATAGTAACATGAATTTGATATATATATATATATATATATATATATATATATATATATACCACTTTTCTCACCATAGCACTACCACCATCACACCATCATCACCTCCTGAGCAACGTCAACCATCACGTTGTCATCACCTCCACAACAACGCTCACCACCACACACACACACACAGATATATATATATATATATATACAGTAATGTTCAAGCACACACCATCGTGTACTTAAGTCCATCCGCGCATGGAACTTGTACCGTTGGATGACATCCAATGGTGAAAATTGAATTGTTAGTTAAATATTAAAAAATTAACATTTACTTTACTTGTCTTGTAAAATTGTCAGAATCTCACAATCAATTCTCTCTCTCATTAAATGCAGTCAATCATTCTTTCTCTCTCCCACGTCTTTTTTCTCCCACTCTCTCACTTTTTCCTCTCTCACATTTTTGTTTCCACATAAAAAGTAATTAAAAAAATGTATGATCTCATTTACAGTAGACTAAAGCTTTCATACCAAAGTAAGATACACTCGTCAACAACTCTTCATGTTCATCTTTGTTCCTCTGGAGAGCACCATTTCATTATATATTTCTCTTGTATACACTCTTCCCCATCTCCTACAAGGCAGATAATCATTTTGAAGAGTAATACACTTGAGGTAAAAATCATGATCTTTACTAGATTTATAACTGTATTTGGTAATATAGGTTTTTATTCTATTAGTATATTTTATATTGCATTTGATTGCTAAGAAAATTCATTTTTGTGTTATGTCTTTATTTATTAGAACTTGGAATGGATGTGGTAGAAGATGTTATGGTGGAAAATACAGATGAAATTTACATTCCCCAAGTTTCATATGAGAAGAAACCAAAAGAAGGTCAAGAATTCAATTCATTGGGTGACACATATAATTTTTACAACTCCTATGCACGAGAAGCTGGTTTTAGTGTAAGGATAGACAAGAGTAAGAAGAAGAAGGGAAATGATGAAACTTATTGGAAACAATATGTTTGTTATAAGGAAGGAGAAACAAATGAGACTCACAAACGGAAAAAAGAAAAGGAAAAAAATCAAAATATAGGAATAGATTCTAGCAACGTAGAAAGGCTACGAGGAAAAATACGTGAGGGTTGTAAAGCAAAGTTATCTGTTGTTCAACATGGGCCAAATTATAGAATCACTAAATTTATTGAGGGCCACAACCATCCCCTTACAACCCCTACTAAAATACACTTGTTAAGGTCACACCGAAAGGTTTCAGATGTGAAGAAAGTATTGGCACAACAATTTGCAAATGTAAACATTCCAACGCATCAGCAATTTGATATTTTTGAGGCACAAGCAGGAGGATTTCAAAATGTTGGATGTACAGAAAGAGATATCAGAAACTATGAGCGAGATATGAGGCAAAAATTGAAGGGTCATGATGTAGATATGTTGAACGAGTACTTCAAATCTGAACAAGAAAAGAATCCTGCATATGTCTTTGAATTTGATATAGATGAAGATAATCGGATGATCCGTTGTTTTTGGGTTGACCCCGTTTCAATAAGAGCATACAGTTTTTTTGGTGATGTTGTGGTATTTGATACGACATACAATACTAACCGTTATAGTATGATATTTGCTCCACTTACGGGTGTCAATCACCATGGTCAAACAATCATTTTTGGATGTGGTTTTTTAAGTGATGAAACTATAGATTCTTTCACTTGGCTGTTTGAAAAATGGCTTAATGCAATGCCGAAGGGTCCGCCAGGAGTTATTATCACAGATCAAGACCCAGCAATGGCAAATGCCATATCTCAAGCTCTTCCACATACCTTCCATCGTTATTGTATTTGGCATATATTGAAAAAATTCTCGGAAAAGCTAGATTCAATTGTTTATCGAGATCACTATCATCAGTTTAAAACATGCATATGGGATTCTGAAACAGGAGAAGAATTTGAAGAACATTGGAAGAATGTGTTGAAGGGAAGTAAACAGGAAGATAATGATTGGCTTAGAAAAATGTATGAAATGCGTGATAGATGGGTCCCTGCATATGTCAATACAAATTTTTCTGCTGGAATGTCAAGTAGTCAGAGAGCAGAAAGTTCACATGCTTTCTTTAAAAAGTATTGTTCGAGAACTAATTCATTGATGGATTTCATCTTGCGATTTAATAGAGGGCTTGAACACATACGACATCAAGAGTTAACCGCCGATCATTGTGATATCAACGAACAACCAAACTTGAGATCTCTAGTGCCTATGGAGAAACAACTGATGGGTATTTATACAAAAAAATACTTTCATATTTTTCAAAGTGAGCTTTATGAAAGTAATGCTTATTTGATAAATTCTGCTATGGAGGATGAAATGAAATGTGTTTACATTGTTGAAAGAGCATTGGATGGGGATTCTAAAGTGCGACAACTTGTTTATGAGAAAATTTCTGATTTCTTGAAGTGTAGTTGTCGAAAGTTTGAATTCGAAGGTATCCCTTGTAGGCATCTTTTGGCATATTTTCGAGTGAAACAAATTTTAATGTTGCCAAAACAGTATATTATGCATAGATGGACAAAAAATGCAAGAGTTGGAAGTGTGATCGGCCAAGATGGTACGGAGATTAAAGATGTTCAGGATAAGTCCTTGATAATGAGGCACACAAAATTATCGCAACTCGTCTCGATTGCGGTCGATGAAGCCTCGTTGTCGGAAGGGGGGACTGAGTTCTTGACAAAGACCATGGAAACAACCATTGAAACACTCAGATCCATGAACTCAAGTAGACTAAGACAAAAAGGTTTGGACAATATTTTTTCATCCCAAAAAAGAACGGATATTCCTGGGGAGCGAAAGTTTAATGATCCACTTCAAGTCAGGGCAAAAGGGTGTGGAAAACGTTTGAAATCATCAAAAGAGAAGACAATGGGTAAACTTAGGAGGTGTCATGGGTGTGGCAAACTCGGGCAATCACATGACAAAAGAAATTGTCCAAAGCTTATTAACAGGTGAAGTATTGTCTCAATTTTTTTTAAACATATGTTAGTTTTATTCATTTTTTTTTACTCAAATTCTAATGTGTGCTTCTCATCCCCTTCAAATCCATTATAAGCAGTGATGATGATAATTCTTGTGATTCAGACCATACGACTAATCTTAATGAGTAATCTTCTTGGATGACAACATTGCATAGAATTTTGGGTAAGTGAATCTACAAATATTTCTGTCTCTTTACTTTTTCAGTCCAAAATCTGAAAATCATATCTATTAAAACAATTTTCTATGTGCTTTTGTAATTCATCTCAGGTTTTGAAGAAGCAGCTTTCAGGTTGATGGTTCTCCAAAATGGATGAATTGGATTGCCAATTTTGTATTAAAAGTTATTTCAAACTATATACTTTCACTTCATTATATTAATATCATTTTGTTTAGAGCAAAGTGGTCAATATTATGTGTAATAGTTGGTTCGCAATTATATTTTTTTAAGCCTGAAATGCTCGGTGATATTTTTCTTATGGCAAAATTTTGAATGCATCTGAAAGTAATATCATTCAAGAAACAAGTCTCACTTGGAACTATTTTATATTGGAAAATTATGAAGTAGAGATTTTAAACTTCACCGACATAGCCAAAGTAGGCTCTTGATTCTATGATTCCATGAAAAAGTTCAATAGTTATAATTACAATAATATTATTTGACCATGTGAACTGCAAATAAGGCTAAATTTTTTTGTCCTCTCAGGAACGAACCTAGCTAGGTTAGCATAGCGATCTACCACCGAACCCTAATGTGAACTCTAAAACTCGAGCCTTCAACTTCAGGGTGAGAAGTTCAACCGATACCCCACTAGACCACCCTATTCGCTAAGTAAAATCAGGGGCGGTTCAAGGTAATTTGAGGCCTAAAGCGGTAATACTAAATGAGACTTTTTTATTTTTAGGTTTATTTTTAGTATTATTTTTAAAAAACCAAAAAATATTTTTAATTTTTTTTAATTGAGAGAGGAGGATGTGATACTTTGTTTTTGTTTTTTAAGATAGAGATGTGAGTAAATATTAGTTGATTTTTTAATTTTTTTAATTTTTTTTTAAATTTTTTGATTTTTGAGTTTCTAATGTTATGTATTAAATTATAATTATAATTTTTTGATTTGGCTTAAATTTTTTGGGGCCTTTTTGTAAGACATAAGATTTTCATGGATTTAAATTTTTTATGTGGATTAATTATATATCTAAAATTATGGGACCTTTTAAAAATTTGGGGCCTAAAGCCCACGCTTTTTTTTTAATACAGTTGGGTCGGCCCTGAGTAAAATCAATTGATTTGTGTTATTCATTCTTTAAAAATTATGTTACTAGTCACTTTATTAAATTTTTTTTTTATAGTCATTATCATACAAAGAAAGATGAGAGAAGGAGAAAGTGATAGAATGAGAGAAATAATTAGTGAGTGCAGTTAATGAGAGAGAAAAAATGACGGTGACATTCTGACATTCTTACAAGACAAGCAATCCACTTTACACCATTGAATGTGACATTCTGAGAGAGTAAATGTTAATTTTTTAATATTTAACTAACAATTCAATTTTCACCATTGGATGTCATCCAATGGTACAAGTTCCATGCGCGGATGGACTTAAGTACGCGATGGTGTGTGCTTGAACATTACTGTATATATATATATATATATATATATATATATATATATATATATATATATATATATAGAGAGAGAGAGAGAGAGAGAAAGAGAGAGAGATTTGAATTTGATATATATATATAGAGAGAGAGAGAAAGAGAGAGAGTTTTGAATTTGAATTTTAAATTTATGATGGAGATTTTATATATATATATATATATATATAGAGAGAGAGAGAGAGAGAGAGAGAGAGAGAGTTTTGAATTTGATATATATATATACACAGAGAGAGAGAGAGAGAGATCTTTGAATTTGAATTTTAAATTTATGATGGAGATTTTATTGGCATATTTTAATTGACCTTTAATTAAGGAATAACAATTTCAAAAATAGGAAATTAATTTAACTTCCTTTCAAGGAAGGATATTTTTGAGATAAAAAAAAAAAGTTGACTTAAGTCATTACATATAATTTTAAACATGGACTTAGCCCCTTATAAGTTTTCTTGCCGGACTCATCTCCAAACAAGTACATCTAGGGGGATTCACTTCTAATTTTCACTATAATTTTCATCTCCATCCCCGTCCGTGGATAAATTTCTAATCCCCGTCCCTATCCCCGCTTCCCAAGCCCAAGCCCAAGGCTAAGCCCAAGCCCAAATTCAAGCCAACATAATCCAAAATTATAAATAAATCCAACATTTTAAATAATCCAACAACATTCTAAATAATCTAACAAATGTTTATTTCCTGAAGGCATAAACAACAGCACGTATGGTACAAGGACCAAAATGCATAAACAGAGCCAATGCCCCTTTATAGTTTATACACACAAACTTCTCCCCAATAGTCTTGGGCAGAAAATAAACTTCACAAGTTTATTGGAAAACAAATTCAAAATACTTCATTAAATAATCCACAATACCATAGAAAGAAAATGTAAATCAACTATTGAGTAATATCTTGTCAAATTAAAGAAGATCTAGAACAACACATTGTTAAATGTGTTATTAATAAATTAATTGAGAAAGAAAAATAAGCATCTAAAAATAATTCAATATTTAGTTATCAAGTTCCCAAGCATACGCACAAAACAATTTGATTTCCAAAGTTGCTGAATCTTTGCATTTACCGAGCAGATTTCAATAACTACTCAAAACCCACATGAGAGCAATCAAATTACAGAAAATCTTAAATACAAATCAATAATATGAAATCTGACAAGAAAATAAATGAAGATAAAATGAATCTGTTACAGACATGCAAGGAAATGAAGACCACCATATGAATTGTCAACCTATTCTGTTTTTTTGTTTTGCATTTTTCTTTTTTTATGGGAGCATTTAACAAATATCTAGATTGAAATAACTTAGTTTTATACACTACAGGGAACTGGTTCAGCAGGTGTGAACGTTAAAATGCACATTGAACAGTTTGAGCCAAGATATTACTCAGTAGTTGATTGAGGAGTGAGGAGAGTAAGAATGTAAGATTGGGTTTAACTGGGAGTATTTTTATTTATATATATATATTTAATGGGGATAGCGGGGACGGGCGGGGGTAAGGGTAAGTCCATCCCCACCTTCATCTCCGCACGGGTTTATACGGGTATTCCCGTAAACGTCCACCATCCAATACGTATAGTCAATCCCCAATCCAAACGGGATGGATTTGGACGAATACCTGTTTTACTCCGGTCCACTGCCATCCCTAAGTATATTATTTGGAGTATTTATTGAGGCCCAAATAATATGGTACCAAATAAAGAAGTTCAAGTCAGCTACCATATCATTTAGACTTCAAATTTAATCCCAAAATTTAATCAGTGTAACATTAGTCTTCCAAATATGCAAGCTGCAGAAATTGGAATTGATTGTAAGATGATGGGAAAATTTCAACCACACCCCCTCTAGTTTATCATATCTTCAAGGACACCCCCTCTAGTTTCTAAATCTTCAGTGACACCCCCTATCAGATTAAAAATATTAATTATAATGCAATTTTACTAAATTGCCCATGATATATTTGAGGACAAACTTCATTCACACCCCCTCTAGATAAGTATATCTTCAATGAGACCCCCTCTAAATAAGCATATCTTCAATGAGACCCCCTCTGTTTTCTAATTTTTTTTACGTATTAAAATTCGAATGAATTAAAATTCGATTCAAGCTAATTAAAATTTATTTTTTTACATATTAAAATTTGAGCCAAAAAAAAAAATATTTTTTACGTATTAAAATTTGGACTAATTAAAATTCGATTTGAGTCGATTAAAAATAATTTTTAATCGACTCAAATCAAATTTTAATCAACTCGTATTGAATTTTAATCAGCCCAAATTTTAATACATAAAAAATATAAATTTTAATTGACTTCAATTTTAATAAATCGAATTTTAATTGACACGAATTTTAATAAGTAAAAAAATATAAATTTTGATCGACTCGAAAGCGAATTTTAACAGCGCTAACAACTCGGGTAGAGTTCAAATTGACTCAAATTTTAATATGTAAAAAATAAATTTTAATAGGCTCGAATTTTAATAAGTTAAAAAAAATAAAATTTATTCAACTTCATTCGAATTTTAATTGGTTCAAATTTTAATATGTAGAAAAATAAATTTTAATCGGCTCGAATTTTAATAAAATTTTATGCAGAAAAATTACTTGAGGTTTATGTAGGGGCATTTTTGGTATTTTAGATTATTTTTTTTGTTAGAAATGATAGTTTAATGGTAGGGGGTGTTAGTGATGTTTAAATATAAATTAGAAGGAGTGTGACTGAAGATTTAAAAACTAGAGGGGGTGTCCTTGAAGATATGGTAAACTAGAGGGGGTGTGGTTGAAATTTTCCCTAAGATGATTATGCACGGAACTTTCTCAATTCCAATGCAATTTAAGCAGCTGCCTTTTTAATTTCAATATATGTATTGGGCCCTATTTGGCGGGTTTCAGGTTGATCCAATCCAAACTACAATTCTATCCTGACTGAGGCTTGCACTTGCCCACAATTTCCTTCCCCAATAACTAGTAGTCTTGCTTTAGCTACAATTACACTGGCTTTAAGTTATGAACCTAAACGCCACATGGACCTAACTCCATCAAATAGTTCGGATGATGCCTAATACCTTGAGATTTCAAATTCAATATTATAAAAAGAACTCCTTAATTGACCATTGTATGTAATTTATAAATTGTGGTGCATATCTTTAATTTACATAACCGTTACAAACCTAAAGATGCATGGTTGTAAGGATTGCCGACCATAAATAATTTATCATACCTACTATTATCAGAGGACTGTAGTACCAGTGGCACAGAGAGAGAGAGAGAGAGATAAAGTCAAAATTTTATTGGTTGAGGGGAAAAAATATGCTACAGCACATCAATAATACCACTGTGTTACACAAGCAAAAGTCTTGTTATTCTTTTTTGGTGCTAACATATATAAAAGCTTTGTCCTAGTAACAAAAGCTCCTCATACCAACAAAGGTTTTCATTTTTATTTTTCTTAAGTTTCAAAACATAGCTATTCCAATTGTAATGTCACACCCTAATCTTTTCTATAGCCAAATTCACAGTGTGTTCTTGACTCGGACGCCGATTGTGTGCATTCACACTAGCAATGAACGAAGATTTCTTATTTCCAGCTTCCATCATCACATGAAGAACAACCCTCCTGTGCAATATCAGTGATCTGTACTCCTGAATCATAGATCAACCCATTTTTCCAATCAGCAGGTAGGACTTTTTGTGCCCAAATCCACTTCCCATCATAACCAGATGTCACAACAAACCGGAATTGCAATGGCCCAGTTGGAACTCTACTTGTGTCCCAAACAGCACCATGATTTCTGCTCATGTAATTCCAATTCGATGAACCAACCTACATATGCAATAACAACAACACATGACCTTATGATTCATATGAACCAATAGCCGTTGTATATAAATGGTATAACTTCCGATTTACCTGAGCTACATCAACGGCGACAATTTCAGTTTGACCACCTTGGTACAAGATCTTAATTGCTAGATAGTTTGGCTTTTGGCTAGATTCTTCCACGCGGACAGCCAAGTTCTTGTTTTTGTGATCACAAGGTACCCTGTTTTGTGCCAGATAAAATTAGACCGTTTGATTGTCGGCAATTTGAACACATGCATGCACTTATTAGACCGTTGATTGCATTCAATATGTTTGGTACTGGTTTAACAAGACCATGGAAGGACATGGAGGGACCCAAAACAAACCCATCACAATAACAAACAATATGCAAAAGGCAAACTTTAGGAGTGGGCTTGGTTTTTTGAGTTGTCAGATGAATGAAATAGGTGTTTTTTTTTTCAGTACTCACCGTTTATATTCCACGTCAGCAATCCCAAGTTTTAACATGTTTTGGCCCATGCCCTTGTGAGCCATGGACTTGAAGGCTCTGCTGCTGAGCACAAAATCTGTCTGGTTGTTTCGATTGAGATCAGTTACTATGACTCTAGTCCCTTCCTTAGTACAAAGGGTTGTGTTCTTGCATCTTATCTACAATGATTCATCATATAAAATCAAATTTCACATAACAAAAAATACTAGCAAACAAATGAATAAATCTTAAGTGTATTATAAGGCATACAAACCTGAAAACAGGCACCACAGCCAGCTCCATCTTTGTAAAGGCTAGGAACAGCGGCTGCAAGATGCCCACCATTGAAGTCTATGGCCAAGGAACTATACCCACAAGCCCCAGCTGCAATGAATTCACAAACTAATTTCAACCCACTAAACAATTCAAATAAATATTACCTGGGTCAACACCAATTTTGTTTTTTTGTTGCTCTAAATCAAAGACACATGGGACTTAATCAACCAATCAATCCATCAATCACGAGGAAACATGAATAAAGTTGACTCTTACAAGAAAGTGAGGTAGCATTAGAGAAATAAGCCACCATAGTATGATGCAGGCATCGATCACAAGCAATGGCAGAGGAGATGAGAAAGAAGAAAAAGCCAAGAAACAAAACCGTTGAGGCCATTTTTTTAAGCATACAAGGAGAAAATGTGTTCAGCTATATATAAACTCCAAAGAAAGAAACTGGCATTTGCGTCTACGCGGCTTCACTTCACATTAGAAAAGCATGGTGCGTATCTCAACACTCTCCGCCTTGCGAAGATGACACGCAACAGACACAATCCGAACTTGACACCATACTACTCGATTGTTATTTGACAGTCTTACTCGTTAAGACTCAATGGAGAAAAATAAAGGAAGTTATCTAATAGCAATTAAACTGACAATCTTTTTAAAATAAAATTCCTTATCGAGATTGGTTTCCTAATTAATTTGAATTAAGACATTAGACAAACGTGGTTGATCTTGATCATATAGGAGAGAGAAATTGAAAGAACCAACATGAAATTATTACCTGAGAGTGCAGAGGCACTGGAGAAGTAAGCAACCTTAGTTTGATGCACACATCGATCACAAGCAGTTGCAGATAAGACGAGAAAGAAGAGAACGCAAAGAAAGAGACCCATTTTTTGTTAAGAAGGCGAATTGAGATTGAGAGCTACGATTCAATGGGAAGAGAATAAGATGATTTATACATGTGCAGAGCTGAAACAGAGTAGTGTGGATGGAGTACAGGTAAGCATTACAACTGGAGATACGCTTGAGTGGGTTTTTGTAATGGGGAGTGTGCTGATTAGGAAGGAAAGAGACACGCATTTCCCTCTACGCGGCGGGACAAATGGCAAAATTTGATTGATTGGGTGTCTCACCGACTCTGCCTCTGCACTAACACTAGTGGGAACCGGAAGGATTATGTGAGCTCACAACTCACAACTCTCAATTGGATATGATTACGACTCAATAGAATGGCTTAAGAATGATTTAGTATTTTAGAATCGATTATAACTTTAACATGACTAAATTATAATTGTTATAACTAATTTTTATTAAATCGTAATTTTTAATCGATTAACAAACTCGACATGATGATATGATATGATAATAGAGTTGTTAGTAGGAGGACAAACTCTTCCCACTTGGAAGATAAGCTTCTCCTCTGGTTCTATTCCTTTGTGTCTATCACTAGATAATGATTTTTTGGGCAAAACCCGGATTAGTAGATGCAAATTTTAAATGAGGGACATATATGTTATCTGCATTTGTGTGCTTCAATTATGACAGCAGCATAGGTGTAACCTTTTGATGGAAGCAAAGAACAAGAAGACAAGAAGTCCTATGTGGGGGTTGTTGGTGTAGCCTACGATTACTCAAAAGCTTAAAAAAAAGGAAATGAAAAGAAAAAAGAAATGCATGAGATGATGAAGTTTGGTGAATATGAAGATTGCTTGTTGTCGACTGGAGAGATAGGAAGAAATTCCAGAACAGCACAAAGCAAGAATGATGCCAAAATATGGTCCCCCCCCCCCAAATTCTCTTTGGTCAGTTAAAGAGGACAATGTTGTCCAAACAAGTATATTTGCCCTTATAAAAGGGGCTACAAAGCCGGAATATAAATATATAGGTTCCCAATCAGTCTGTTGAGGAACTTTAATTACATACCAGCCCCATAGGTTTCTGCAGGACTCTTTCTGCTTTCTCTGAGGTCAAAGCCAGATAGCTTTCAATCCATCTCCTTGAAAAAACAAGAGGATTCTCATTCTGTTTCAGATATCAATGGGTTCTAGCCTAGGCTCACAGATTGTACTTTAAGGAGCTGTTTGGTAAAAAAGTATGGGGGACTTGACAAAATGAGTTTGAAAAAAATAGTCCAAAGACCCTCAAATCTCATGTTTGAATTGAAAATTCAATCCCGAAATTCCAAACCCAACCTATAGCTGACCCGAAGATTAACCCTATGACCATAGGTTTCGTCAAACCTAGGGAGGGGGTGGATTTGGAAAGATGGGTTAAAAAGTTAAAGATGCAAAAGACAATTGTACCCCTTAACAACAGCAATATGAATTGAATTGATCAAGAATAAAATAGTCATTTACTGGACAAATAGTTGTTAATAATTATGATACATCCGTAAGTCCTATATGTGTATGTGTTACATACCAAATATGGATCTGGACCGGATTGAATGTTGAATCTCATATTTGTTAAGAGGAATTTGAGTTTAGAACGATTTGAAAAAACCAATCCAAACCCCTCCCCAAAATTCATCCAAACAAGCCCAAGGCATTGCGTATGATGATTCTAATGAAGGCATGATCAACACATGCTTCATGCTTCTCTATTGTCTTTTCAAATTTCTCATGCAGCTTCAAAGTACATACTGCTCTAGGATTATGGTTCCCTCTCATAGTACTCTCAACCCAAACTTTGAAAGAAAAATCTGCGCATAAGCTAAAAATGTCCTGCTTCCAATTCATTAAACTATCCCGAGCCTGATTCTAAGGGCTCAACATTTGATAGATATGTACAATTTGGCCCACTCTGGGGTAATATATATCTAACAGAATTGCATGAATTTGTACAAATACAGCGAGAATATATAATGCACTTCACAATTTTTGCCTCCTACCAAAAGAATAGGTGTAATATGTTGCTGGCGTCTTAGGATGTGATTGTGAATGTAAGACTGCTTGACAAACACTTGTATACGGGGACATGTTGATGCTTTCAGATGTTTGGATTGTCAACTGAACTCAATCTGAGCAGAAATTTCATGCTCAGACAGTGCTGATGATTTTCAGCTTGTTTTTTCAGATAGAATGGAAACAAGCTCTGCTCGAGCTTTATCCAACGCACTCATCAAATTCTCAGGTTTCCTCCCACCTGCCTGAGCAAAATTAGGCTTACCACCACCTCCTCCTCCACACAACTTAGCTATAGGCCCTATAAACTTCCCCGCTTGAATTCCCAAATCAACAACCCCTGGAGAAAATGCAGCAATTACGCTTACCTTCCCTTCACCTGGACATGAACCCAAAATCACTGCTGCTGGATCTTGTAAAGTGCCCAACAAATAGTCAGCGGCACTCTTTAGTGAATCAGCATCAGTATCGTCCATGGACTCAACTAGCACCCTGGAAAATAATTTTCACCAAATGTCAAGAAGATAAGTCAACAAATTCTTCTGTCATTCTATTTCCATGATTTTTTAAGATTCATATTTTCACCCATATTATTCAAGGTAGCAAAAAAGAACACTGGGTATACTTTTGGGGTTGGGGAGGGGGCGAATTTCTATGAGCTCCCTATTGACATAATTTATTTGATTTTTTAATCCAAATGGACATATACTAATTTCTTCATTCACACTTGAAACTTTGAGCAATGCTACACAGACTTAAAAAAACTGACTTGAAAACTTGACTTGATGATATGGCTGTTATATTTGTCATTGATTTAACTGTGGATCCAGTATTTATTGGGACCACTACCTAGTCAATAGTAGTGATTCATCAAGTCAAAATTTTAAGTCAATTTTTTAAGTCTATTTAGCATTTTCCTGAAACTTTTCATTCAAAATTTTGTACAATTCGAGACATCCTTTTTTCCTCTCTTCTACACTTCTCCTTTTAAGTTTTATAATATTTCCCTGCTTGACAAAAAAAAAAAAAAAAAAGAAGAACATAATTGGGTGAAGAAGTGTTTGGCAAGAATGAAAGAAACTTAACCACAGATCAGAATTGAAAGCATGCGCAGATAAGGCACATAATTACCTGATTGTTTTCGACGTCCCTACAGTGAATGCCTTGCTTGCAATAATTGATGCTCTGTAAACTGCTGCTTTTCCACGCATGGCTGAAACTTCATTTCTTGCTATTCGTAATTCTTCCAAAAGAGATTCTACCCTAGATACCACTTCGTCAGCTTTTACCTTCACAAAATGATGTCTTGTGAGAGATCACAGTTGGAATCAGAGAAACACCTGTAGTACAAAACCGGCCTTTGTGCGAGCACATAAAATTTATGTGTGTATTGCATTTTTGGCATGATTCCTCCAGGTAAAGTATCAAACGCTATCCTAGTCTATGAAAGAAAATAAAATCAATTGAGCAGAATTCAGCTATGCTGAAGTTTCAGAATATGTGGAAACGATGATCTCTAATTTTCCTTTTCAGCAAAAAGAATTTTAAGGAGAAGGTTTACTATAATAATGGACTAAACCTGACCAACTCATCCCGGGTAGAGGGGGAGGCAAGACAAGGAAATAGGGTCTGAATAAAATCTATGTTGCTTAGGAAATCACAATGAGCTAAAATATGGAAATACAGATACAGCTGCCTACACCCAAATGTACACTTGAACAGACATCATTCATCCACCATATGCATGCTTGATATAAATATGGAAGGACTGATAAAGTTCAGATGAAATGTAGCATATCAACTTTAGCACATATGGGAAAAGGATCAAGGCAAGTTCTGTCACCGGTAAGCAGATTCCCAAAAAAAAAATACTTACTTTAAGAGTGGAGCATAGTTGCTTCATATGGTTATCTCTTGCACTGACATATTCAATAAAAGCTTCACCAGCAACAGCTTCAATGCGCCTGATTCCTGATGCAATCCCCTGTTCTGAGATTATTTTGAAGCCACGAATTTCAGAAGTATTGCTGACATGAGTGCCACCACATAGTTCCATGGATACCCCTGGAACCTCTACAACGCGTACCTAAAACCTCATGGCAAAAAGGAACCCAAAAAGAGAAACAAGAACAGAAGAAGATGATCAGCAAATTGATTTCCTGTTGTAAAACCCAAATTGTATGACACCAAAGTTCCAGTTATGCTTGTTGAGCTCCATGATATACATTTTAAGATGCCAAATGCTTGAAAATATCAATTTCAATTGACCAGTCATGGAAATTAAGCCAATATCCACTTAAACCTTGGCAATTGCCCTCTGGTGTAACCCATGCTGTTGAACTAAAAAGAGGTGGAAAAATAAAGCTTTCTTTGACATTGTTATCTCAGCAATGTCACATGCAAAATATAAAGTTTCATCATAGCCTTTATTAACTGAAGAGAGCAATGCAAACAGTTCAGGTGGTCACAGAAAAAAACATTAGTTCAGTGCCGGGTTTTGCATTGGCCTTTCACTAATAAAGAAAATCAGTAAATCTCAAACAGAAGTGCTTAACTGTTAAAAAATGTCAAACTATTCGAAGTCAACAAGCCAAACGGTAAGACATCTGTAGTCTATCTAATATAGATTAAGATAGGTCATCATATCAAGAGGTGATTTGCCAGGTGGCAAGCATCTGACCTGAATTTGCGTGAATTCTCAAGCTGAGGAATATGAGTCTAGGTGAGGTCATGGTCATTATGAATGTGGAGAGGTCCCATGAAACTATTTTTTTTGTTCAGCGGCTGTTAATTGGGATGTACAACTCCAGAGTTGCTGGATTTTTGTGAAGTCCTAATCCAATTTATTCTTTACACGGCCCTATGAGACCTATTTGGCATCAAGTTAGTGATCAATATCATATTCAATTTCAAAATTACGAGGACCGTCTAGCTATGCATTTCCGCATTCAATACTCGCATCATCTCATTGTTAGAATCACAGAAGGACAAGAATCTATTGAATTTTTAACCTGTTCTCCATATTTTTCTCCAAACATTGCGATAGCTCCAGCCATTTTTGCATCAGTTAGAGGCATGACTTTAGTCCGCAGAAGTGTAGCATCCGCAATCCATCTGTTGACAAGTCCTTCAATTTCCGTAAGTTCATTATCCTTTAGTGGTCGGTGGAAGTTAAAATCAAATCTAAGGCGATCAAAAGCCACTAATGAACCAGCTTGTGACGTTTCCTGGCCTATTACATTTTTTAGTGCCGCTTGTAGCAAATGAGTAGCAGTATGATGAACCTGCAAAAGAGCAAACCAAAAGTGTTTTAAGATAGATGGATAAAAGCTCCAAAAACTACCACATAACCTACAGTAATGGCATGCATACAAGAAGTTGATAAAAACCTCTAAAATGTAGTAGATGGTATTGTTAGACTTCTCTAGTCACCAATTCTGCTCATATGCATGCAAGTTAACCATATTTTGAAGACATTTTCAACTCAGTACCTTAGCCCGCTTCCTCAAGTCTGCATCTACTGCAGCTTCCACTTCTCTGCCAACCTCTATCTCCCCTTCTATTACAGTCCCCTTATGAACAAATATGTTACCTAGAGATTTTTGGACATCTTTTATTTCTACAACAGCTTTCAGTTGGTTACCAGCTTCAGTAACACACAGAAAACCATGATCTCCAATTTGACCACCTGATTCAGCATAAAAGGGTGTCCTATTCAGCAAAACTTCCACATCATTTCCTTCAGCAACCTGTAACACTGGTTTCCCATTCACCAAGAGACTCTCAACCACAGCTCTGGTAGAAAGTGTGTCATAACCCAGAAATTCAGTGTCAGGAATATTGTCTGTCAGATCTGCACCATTTTCAACTGCAAGTTTAACAGCAATATGTGCAGCCTGAGATTGACGTCTTTGGTTCTCCATCTCAATATTAAAACCATTCATATCTATACTGACACCACGTTCACCAGCCACTTCCATTGTTATCTCCACAGGAAACCCATATGTGTCGTACAGGAGAAATGCATCCTTGCCTGATAAACAAGGTACAGTCCCATTATCTTGCGCACTTGATAATGCAATCGCCAACATTTGCTCAAGAAGCTTTTCTCCTCTCTCCAATGTTATAACAAATCGTAATTCTTCCCTTTTTAACTCCTCCAGAATTCGGGGTGCTCTTGTCTTCACATCTGAATCTATATGACTGCTTAAGTCAATTACTTTTCTGGCAAGTATTGGCAAAAATGCTCCTTCAAGATTTCCCTTCCCATCTCCCTTTATACCAAGTAACCTGCCAGTACGAACAGTCCTTCTGATGAGCCGTCGAACTACATAACCCCTCCCAATATTAGATGGGACTACGCCATCTGATATAAGATAAACACTTGCACGCAGATGATCTCCAATTATCTGAGAGCAACAGAAAATCTCAAATTCTCAATGCAAAATTTAAGGGAAAAATTCAGATTGCACGGAAGAGAAAGAATGTGAAGACATCACAAACTCGTGAATGATAGATTGATAGTTTACTTTAAGGTTTGCCTTTGTAGGATCATCTGCAAGAGTGTAAGAGACATTTGCCAATTCTGAGGCCTTCTCTATAATGGGGAAAATTAAGTCAGTTTCATAATTGTTTGGAACCTGCAGAGACAAGTTTACCATATTAATAGATCTTGTTTTCTACCGATTAGTAAGTATATACCAAATTAACAGATCTTCTGAACTCTGAAGCACACTAGGCACCAAAGTAAACAAACTATGAGAAATGTTCAACCATAATAACCAGAAAAATGATGAATTGATGGTTCTTTTAACCCCAAAATAATGATTACCATTGCTGTAACAGAAACGCCATCAATGAGATTAGTCTCAGGAAGTATCTCATTCTACTTGAATTAAAAAGCATAGTTTTTCCTTCGTAACCTAGAAACATGGCTGTACTGTAAGTACCTTCTGAAGGATGCGAGCCATTCGCTCTAAGCCCAGCCCAGTATCTATATTCTTCTGTCTTAAGGGTTCAAGTGAACCATCGTCTCTTTTGTTATATTGCATGAAAACAAGATTGTAGAATTCTATGAACCTAGTATCATCTCCCAGGTCCTGCAAATGAGATTCATCCAACCAATAAAGAAAGGAAAATAGCCCATAGAAAGAACCAGCCAATGTCTTCGGCCAAAACAAAGAAAAAAGGTTGAAAGCTTCAGTCACTTGAACTTTGTCGAACGCTTACAGCGTTTGAATGTCCCCTCTCAGGATGGAAATCATAATATATCTCAGAGCATGGACCACAGGGACCAGTTACTCCACTGGTCCAGAAGTTGTCATCTGCACCCAGTCTCTTTATACGCTGCACAGGAACTCCTACCTGAGACAAGAATTACACTGCTGCTTTAAATTTTCTTTCGTCATTTTTAGTCTAAGAACTTATCTGCATAGAAACTGCCAGGTAAATTAGTACAGTTGCTTAAAGATTGATAAAGTAAAGATCAAATGCACATCTGGACTATAATACTAGGATAATTGGGTGCCATACTATGTACACTTAGCAAAAATACATAAAGGTAGCAGTTGTGGCACAGTAGAAAACGTCAGCTTTGTCTAGCGAGCAGATATATATTTACTAATTAAAACCCAAATGAGAATGCTCCCAAAATCTAAGGGGAAATGTGCAGGAAATTTTTTTAGATATTTGTGAAGAGGTTCATTCATGCAAATACAAGTGAAGTGCATCATATGAGTTATGTGAAAGAGCATAACATAGAATAAAAGTTTACATCACAGAAGGTACATTAAATACCATAAACACATAACTGTCTGGCCTACCTCATCATGCCATATAGCAAAAGCTTCATCATCATCTTCATAAACACTAATCCATAATCTGTCAGCTGGCAATCCAAATCTGTAAGCACAGAGCAAATGAAATTATTTAATACTTTAGCTGAGAGAAAACAAATCCAAGACTGTTTAAGGGAAAAATCATATGACAAAACCCAGTAGTATATTAAGTTTTACCAACAACAACAGCTAATACGTTTACCCTTCTGAGAAAAATTCATCTCAAGAGAAACAAAATTACAGTTCTTGCCTTCAGTTAGTTGCATGTGAAGTATGGACTTTTTGGTCAACCACCATTCACCAAGCTTTTCTCACTAAGAACAAAAATTATTTTTCTAAAATTAATCAAACAGAATAGTCCTTGGTTTGGAAGTTGAAAAAAAAAATCAATTACTTCCCCAGAAAAAAAGAGAAATAAAACAAGGCTCTTTAAAAGAGAATGGTTGAGGTCATATAACGTTGTTTGTTTTTAAAAGTCCTCACTGACCTATTTTACCCCCTTTTTGAATTTTGAATCCCTGTGAAATAAAAACAAGCTTTTGATGCTCTATTTTTTTCACAGTAGGGTGTGCTATAAACTTCAAACTCCTGTCATTATGCATTGCTTTCAAACCAGGAGTCCAAATGTTATCAAATACTAGTTACGGTATCACTCAAGATAAATTTTTACAGGAAATTCGACAAGACATCTACAGGTCTGGCCTAAGAAAATGCAATGCTTGAAAATTAATTATGTGAAATAAGGCTGTTGAGAAAGATGGGAAGACAAGAAAAGACAAATCAGAATAAGTACACATGATGCACAGATAGAGGTCCCACAAACTGGAGACAAGTCGAGCAATAACACTGAAGAGACTCTAGGAGAGCTAGGCGCTGGGTTGATGATGCTTCAAAGACAACAGGGGGGCCCAAAAAAAGGTTGTAAACTGAGTTCAAACTGAAAATTATGTTAGCCTATGCTTTGACCAAAAGTGACAGGGTTTATCTGAGGTGAAGGGAGAAGACATGAAGGATTATGATTTTACAGAAGATATAACTCTAGAAAAAGCTGGAGTTCCAAGTGGATGGAGTTTAAAGTTTTGCTGAGTTGAGTTCCATCATTAGAATAGAAGAAGTCAAAATGCAGTTATAATTTCTGTTCAATGATAGTGCATGTGAGATGTGCCTCTAATTCGTTAGTTGGCATGCATTTTCTGCCCAAATGTGAACTAAAACGACTAAAATGACCTTGTAGAACTAACCAATCGTAATTTCCTAAGAGCTCTTGTTGCCCTACATTGATTTCTACTGGCGCCATGTCTAATATTGCCAAAATTTGGCTTAAATGTTTCTGCCAAACAAAATCCACACTGGCAACTATTCACATGTTTCTGTCACTTTGACATATATGTTGCACCCTTCCACACCCACATTATGAAGTCTTCTAGCCCAACCACTTCTCCTATCCTCCTTGCCACCAGTATATTCACTCTAATCACCCGTGTCAAAACTCCAAAATCAAAATTTTCTAGTAAAATCTCCCCCGATAACTGCTGTTAGACTATTAATACTAAGGGTAGTTTATGCATTTTCTTTATGTTGGGTTGTCCTACTATATAAGACTTACTTTGTATATTTCGAGGGTTAATTTGTGTATTACAGATTGGCTTTTAGTCTAATTATATTTTCTCTCTTTCTCTTCTCTACTCTCTTTATCATTGTTGATCAATTCTAACATGTTATCAGAGCACCAGACTGATGAAGGGAGAGAAACTTCTGCAACTGATCTACAAGTATAGTCAGGCTGGGAGCTGATGAGGCTAACTCATCCACCGGCAATGCAACAGCCGCTGTATGACGATCTTTGGACTTAAATGACTGAGTTTGAGACCCTCATGCATTCTTGTTCATCAACTTTGGACATTGTGCCTTCCAGTGACCTTTTTCATGACAGAAGCTACACTAGTCAAAAGCAACTCGACTTCGATACTTGTTATGAGAATTAGAGGTCACTTTGAAAGGAGCAGCCAATACAATCTGATTAGGCAATGGAAGAAGACCCTTTCCAGAAAGGGTTTTAAGACGAACCTCTTCAGCTAAAAGCTCATTAACAACTGCATCCACTGAGGGGAATAGGTAACAATGAATAATAGAAACACGAAATTCCTCAAAGTCATCTCTAAGGACCATCAAGAATTGCACCAACCTCTGCTCCTCTCTGAAAGTGCAATATGTCAAATTAGTAAGTGCTAGCTGATTGTCTTACGACACCTCCTCCTAGATTGTCTTATCGTCTTGATCAAGTATGTCGACTTCATTGTGCTTTATATGGCCTTAAACAGGCTCCCAGGGCATGATTTGCCAAATTTTCTTCGATTATCTGTGATATTAGGTTTTCGCACCAGTGTGACCATGATTCTGCCCTATTTTTACGGTCTACTTCCTCCGATTCTATTGTTCTATAACTATATGTTGATGATATGTTATTACGAGTGATGACACTGCTGGTATATGCTTATTGAAAACTCAGTTGCAGGATCATTTTGAGATGAAGAATTTGGGACAGCGTAGGTATTTCTTGGACATTGAGATTGACTCCTCTCTTAAAGGCTATCTATCTTCTCTCTCAATCCAAGTATGTCTTTGACATTATTCAACGAACTCACTTATCAGATAATCAGATAGTTAAAACACCTTTAGAGCTCAATGTTAGCTACTCTTCGTGTGACGGTACTTCCTTGTCTGACCCAATCCTCTATCGCACTATTGTTGGGAGTTTAGTATATCTTACAGTCACTCGTCCGAATATTTCTTATGTTGTTCACATTATGAGTTAGTTTGTCACCACAGTTGACTGGGTTGTTATTCTACGTATTCTTCGGTATCTCCGTGGTACTTTATATCAGAGTTTATTATTCCTCACTCCTCGTCTATGGAACTCGGGGCTTACTTCGATGCTGACTGGGCTAGTGACTCTATGGATCGCAAGTCCACCACTGATTTCTATCTTTTTCTTGGGGACTCTCTTATTTCCTAAAAAAGCAAGAAATAAACTATGGTTGCTTATTCTTCTACTGAAGCTGAGTATCGTGCTATGGCATCTATTACAGCTGAGATAGTTTGGTTACGATGCCTCCTTACTGACCTTGGCATTTCGATATCTTCTCCTATTCCTATGTTATGCGACAACACCAATGCTATTCAGATTGCTCACAACTCGGTCTTCCATGAGAGCACAAAACACATTGAAATTGATTGTCACTTTGTGCGCCATCATCTTCACCAAGGCACCATCACTTTCCCCTTTCTTTCTTCCACCATGCAAATAGCGGATTTTTTACGAAATCTCACACCATAGCACGTTTTCGATTTCTTTTCGACAAACTCTTGATGTTTTCCGCCACATCATAAGTTTGAGAGGGGGTGTTAGAGTATTAATACTAAAGGTAATTTAGGCATTTTCTTTATGTTGTATTGTGCCATACAATATAAGACTTACTTTGTGTATTTCCAGGGTTAATTTGTGTATTACAGATTGGCTTTTAGTCTAATTATATTTTCTCTCTTTCTCTTCTCTACTCTACTCTACTCTCTTTATCTTTGTTGATCAATTCTAACAATTGCTACTGTTGCCTATCCTCCAATATTCATTACCAATCATCAATGGATGCAGGCTGGGTGCGAAAAAAATAGGAGAGAGAAAGTGCAAATTAAGGTGGTTGTGGTGGTGGTTTATGGGTTGCAAGGGTGGAGGATTTCTGCTAAGGTGGGAAAGTGGGATGGTGAGTAACTGGGTGCAGGTGTGGTTTCGGCCCACTAGGGAAGGGTGGGTTGCAGTGGTGCAAAGGGTTTCTGCCCACTAGGTGAGGGGGGGTTGAGAGCCAGATGATGGGTGATTGTTGGAAGGGCACTAATGGCAAGAATGTATCAAGATAACTTACGTGTGAACCACCCGAAGGCTTTGTATATTTGTGAATGTGAGAGAGATGAAGTACAAAGGGATTGAACTAAAGTGAAATTTAACCTAAATTTTTACTGTGGGAGCCCTACTAAAAAAGAGTGCATAAACTCATCATTTATTCATAAGGTCATGCCAGCGAACAGAAAAAGGAAGAAGACGATTTACTCTAAAATCTTCTAAGAAAGAGACCAATCAGTACAACATGAAGAGAAGAGGAAAATGACAATAAAACGAACAGAAGCTCAATCACTACTGAAAACAAAATTTAGTCAATAGATAATCTCGTCATGCTTCTATCAAAAGGCACAATTATCAGCCTGGTATATAATGGTGCAATTAATGAGTTCATGCATACTCCATGGTTGAAAGCTCCCAGGCCCATTTAATTGCATCTCTCTTGAAGTAATCTCCAAAACTGAAATTTCCGAGCATCTCAAAGAATGTATGATGCCGAGATGTCCGGCCTACATTCTCAACATCATTTGTTCTAATACACCTCTGAGAAGTTGTGGCACGAGGCACTTGTCTGGGCACCTGAACAGAATGTTTGGATACTGTTAAAACGGAGCCAAAGTACCTGCTCAATTCTCCCTATTCCAACATGTACATCCCGCGAATAATAACATTAAAACACTCCCGTCCATGTGCCTATGAAAAAACAGAAAAGGGAAAAAGTAAAAGCCATTCAACCACCAAGAATTTTACAAGGCATGTACTAAACCAACCTTCGACAAAGAGCATGGCATACAATAGCAAGAATAGTATACACATCATTGCCTTCTTAGTTAATACACTGCATCCAAACAGGATGTGCAAATCATATATAGGATCAGAGTGAATATACACTTAGGACAGTTTGGAACAATAATGTATTGCTTTCTCTTTCACATGAATAGATATAATGGTCTTCAAATGTATAAAGGAAAAATAAGTGAGAGAAAGGTAGAGATAGTGGGATAAACATGTAGCAATCACAGATCTTTGGCATGAGTTTGAAGAGGATAGGGACCCGTTGGCTAATGTCACAAGCCCTAATGAAGAGTGGACGCAAGTAGATCTCGTTTTCTTAAAAATGTACAGACTATTTTAAAAAGATAAGATAGAGACGAAGAAGACAGTGTGAGATGGATTTGCAGGAATGAATTTCGCAATGATCACTTCTAATGGGTCCGGTTTCATGGTCCTTGTAAGAATGGATGAGAGATAGGAGTTTGGATTTTACCAATTATTTGGGTACCCAAAAGGAGAGAATATTGAGAATCTAAGCCTTAAAACTGAAACTTAATGGATGTTAAACATTCTGTCCATATTAGAGCATGATTGTTAACGAGGCACACATTGCAAGGTTTTGCTCAATATAACATTTCACTCTATGAAAGATAGATTGCATTGCATGGTGATGCTTAAAATAACTTTTCATTCCATAACAGAGAGATTGCATTCAGTGGTCACGCTTGAATTATTCAGCATCTTCCTTCAATTTTGAGATATTCAAATTAATGCAACCTTCATAATTTGGTCTTTGTTTCAATTGAAAAATTGGCAGATGTCAAGTCATGCTTTGCCAAAAAAAGAAGGGAAACAACATATAAGTACCTTTCCAAGGAATACAGGTTTGAATTGAAGCATTCCTGCAATTGTCAGCAGAACTGTTGGATCATCTGGGACAAGGGAGGCGCTTGGAAGAACCTTATGACCCCGTGCAGCATAAAAATCAAGAAACCGCTGTCGTATGGAATCCCCACTCGTGGGGAAATCCTTGGACTTATCGTCCTCAAGTTCCTCCGTTATAGGTTGCATAGATGCTGAAAATGAGATATAGCATGCTTTTATATCCCTTTGAAAGCTAAAGAACTTATTTATAAGCCTTCATAACCAACTATATAAACTAGAGCAACCTGATGTCCTTCCTGCAGTGAATCGTAATTCTTGTACTCTGCTCATACCAATATGTCTAAAGGGCAAGCTTCTAGGATAGACTAAGGCTAATGCTTGGATAATGAAGCCTGCATATTGCCTGCAACCTGTGTGTAGGTTTGGTGTATCAGCCAGGAGAACACACCAATAAGTCATGTATAAAGATAAAAAGTACCAAGCAAAGTGTGATGCCAAGAAAAGAAAGGAAAAAAAGGACCTCTACAAGCATACCCAAGTGATCTTTCTGTGTGTGCGTTTGTGGGTTCTCACTTTTGACTGATTTTCTTTAAGGAATCAAAGGAAAAACAGTGAGTCTATATTTGACAGAAAACATGGTAGATTTCTAGTCATATGGGCGTTAGGATGTAAAACCAACATTCAAAAACAAAGACTGACTAAATAAGCAATCGTTTCAATTTGCTACACCAAAAGCCTAATAACAATTTATAGCTCTCTGATGTAGCGCAGAGAGAGAGAGAGAGAGTTGGGAAGAAAAATTAGCCTCTGTACACAAAACCCACCCAAGAATTCACAATCTAAGAAACAATTGAACTAGCCAAGCAGAGTACCGGTGGAAAGAGGACGGTAGCATTTGGGATGAAATCTTGAAACTAAGGTCGAAGCAGTAAATGGGTGGAGAGTTTTCCCGCCATGGCTCAGGTGCAGAGAGTATGACAGCTTCAAGCCTTCCATGGGTCTCCCTTACTCTCTCTGTCCGTTGGGTTAACCACTATATTTCAAATTGGCGTCCTACGTTGGCGTACACATACACGAGCACAAACACAGAGAGAGAGAGAGGGATAAGCTTTTGTGGGACATCCACATAAATTTGCTATTGAAAATGGAAGTGCCCAATGCAGAGTGTGGTGAACCAGGTCTGTTTGGGTTAGGGGGGCATCTCGTCCCAGACCAGGATACGAATGTCATTACATTAGCGTAACCCAAAGCGTACTATCGGCAGATTAATAGTCAATTACCAATTTGGCACCTAAATTATTTCATAATTTTAATTCAGCCTGTAAACTAAATGTTTGTCTCCATTGTACCTACCGAGTCGATATAAGCTTTCCAATTTAGTTTGATTTTATAAAGCATCAAGTGTGTTGAATTTGAATTTCCTTTAGAGTTAAAGACAATGGACTAAGAAAATGATTCATTTTATAAATCTACCAAACAAAATCACATTCAATATAAATAAAGAGCAATGCTATGTAATCTAAATCTGCAACACAAATTTACATCCCAAATGAAGGAAGACCATTGAATCAGTGGATCTCATTTAAAAAAGTTAATGGGACCCACTCATCCAACGGTCTCCCTTCATTTGGGATACAAATTTGGATTATAAATTTAGGATACATAGTATTTTCCATAAATAAATTGGTGGAAGCTGGCATTTAATTTCCTTAGACCTCGCAAGAATGATGAATTACTTTTCTCGCAACAAACTTATTCCATTGATTTTTTTCGGGTAAGGAGTGTTATGGCACGTGGCCACTTAATTCTTATATGTAAGTGCCACCATTGACAAGGTTCAAAGAAAGAGTGGGCTATTGATAACGTATCAATTTCATTAGCCACAATGCTAGCGGATGCACTTGGTTGTCAATGTGACATTCTTCAATCTCATAGCATGATGAGTTGATCTTTATTCTAGTGGTTGGCATAACTTCTTGTGCCTACAAGCACCAATTTTGGACCCAAGATGTCACTAAACCACTTGACAGAGACAACTACAATGAATCAAACCCTATATTTGTACAGCTCAACCAAAAACACCCAAATAGGCAAACCCTCTTTACAGAAAGTTGGAGTTATACAGCATTATGTTCCACCTTGATGGTTTGATTTCCAACCAAAACCAAACATGCCCATCACCCAAACACCACAACCATCACATGAAGTTGTTTCCCCTTTACCCTTGCACAAGGAAACCTCAAGTTAATGCACTGTCTCTGGCTTTGTGTGTATATAACCATCCAACCACTTCCTTCCCCTTCAGCACATCAAAGTAGCATTTCAGTGTTTTAATTCACTTGAGAGCTCCTTTACTGTCTACATCAAAATCTTCCTTTCTAAACTCGTTTTTTACCATACCAAAAAAACATGATCAGTACTAAGAAACTCGTTGGAATTGCCAGAAAGTGGCTGAAGCTGGCTGCAATCAGGCGTAAAAGAATAACATTGCCAAGAACCACGGAGGGTCACTTTGTTGTGTACACTGCTGACCGGAGACGGTTTGTGATTCCTTTAGTATTTCTTGAAGGTCACTTTTTCAGAGAGCTACTAAAAATGGCCGAAGAAGAGTATGGATTGCCAAGTAATGGGCCTATCACACTTCCTTGTGATGCATTCTTCATGGAGTATGCAGTCTCTGCAATGCAAAGGCATGCAGCTGAAGATCTGCAGAAAGCACTGGTCACATCCATGACTTCTGATTGCTGTTCTTCATCTTCATTCATCCAACAAGGACAAACCAATCAACAACTGCTAATCTGCAGCTTCTGAATTGCATTATAATTCAATTTTGTATACAATTATATTTTTAGATTGATATATTTAATGACACCAAGATTGATTTAGCATTCATTTTAAAAGTCTTTTCTCTGTTAACACGCGATTGTGTTCTATTTTGGGTAGTCTCTGGAGGTTATAAAGATCTCCCAATGCTATGGTCATAATAGATTTCGGTTTTCATTCTTCCATCAAATTTTGTTTTGTAATTTGATGAACTAAATATAGAAAAAGCTACACATGTTTTCACTTAAGATCTCAACTTAATCTGTCATACACTCGAAGGTCAGATCAATGGTGAAGCAACATCCTACCAAAGAAAGTTTACAATCAGTGTTAACCTTGAAGCATTTTGAATTCAAAAAATTGCACAAGGAAAAAGTAAGATAAAAGGAACATTCTATTTCTGCCGACATCATCATACTTCGTTATTTATCCTTTATTATTGAGTAGATGTGAAGGAGTGCTCTCAGAATTTTTGGTACAGTTGATTAAAAATCCTGTTTCTATGATTGAAAACCATCAAAAATACCATTGCTTGGGAATATGAGATAGCAACAGTTGAGATTGATTCATCAAACATCAAATAACGAAAATTTTATCCAAGATTGTGATGACTTTCTATTAGAAGTAAAAGTCCATTCAACTGATAGCAAGACTACAAGATTTTGGCCCCCACCATATTGCCACTGCCAGCAAAAATTGCTGACTAAAATCCAACAGATCACATGAGATGGGCAATGAGATTTGCTGTTTTACTTCTATTTATGTGGAACAGACGGGGTTTTACAAGAGAAGTTATAGGAATGTTTGAACATTTCATATCTGAAATCATTGTAAGATAGCAAATGGCCAAACTATTTATATGAATGTGGTATAGATATATCTGTTGGAACAATCACTTGCTTGATAACAGTGTCCAATTCCACTAGCAGCGCCTTCTGCATTTCCTTGCCATTTTAATGAATTGCTTGATAAGCATTTCACTGTTTTGATCCACAAAAATCAGTTTCCATTTTTTTAAGAAAATGAATTATGTGCTTTTCATTCTTAAACTCTTGGTCTGCTGTAGAAGGCTGATGAGTGTTATATCAGTAAGGCTACTTATATCACCCATCAATTGAGATTTCCTCCAATTCTAATGAATACAAGGGAAGAGAGCATAACATGGATCAAGAAACATAAACAGAACTACAGAAAGTTACAGAACATGTGAAAACCATTCAATAGCTATCACAAAATATGATACCGTAAAGTTCATTACTCACCAACTAATTTTACAACAGTTCATAGCCTATAGTACTTGAAGTAATTGGGAAGTTAAACTTTGTTATTGTCACTGAATACATTAGAAACTTTCCCTGCACTTGGACTGAATGGATTAATACTGGGTCCCTAAGCTTTGTTGTCTACGACACAGCCTGCATAAGTTCCAAATGAATGGTGGTCTGTGAGGACCTTGATACCTGTTGATAAAATAAAATCTCGTTGAGGTATGCTACTTACAACCACATTTACATTCTTGTTTGATAGCTCATACCCACATGCTGGGTCCAACATGCTTCCTCTTGCGCCTCCCTAAACCGGCCAGCTTTACCACCTTCACCAAATCACCAAACTCTTCCGAGATATTCATGAAAGTGGGTATAGAGTTACATTAGCAGAAGATTTAGTCCAGCAATTTGTTCAATTTTAGCTTTATTTCTGTGGTTCTTGAGAACTTGCAATTATGATATTCTCAACCGATTTGGACCCCAATGTGTCATCAAACCACTTGACAGAAAGAAATCACCAAGATAAGTTGATTTCCAACAACCAAACAAGGTCACCCTGCAAGCACCTTCTTCATCCTATTAACCCCCATGGGTTTGCCCCCTTGAGTTCCAACATAAACAAAGCTACATTCAATGGTGTGTCTCCGGACTTGTGGTTATATAACTGATCTCCACTGCCTTCAACTCAGCACAGACAACAATACAATCTCACTGCTTTAGAATCTAAATTCCTCTCCTTCTTCCTCTATCCAGAAATCAAGACATCATGACCAATATGAAGAAAATCATCACAATGGCTAGGAAGTGGCAGAGGGTGGCTGCCATCAGGAGGAAAAGAATTTCGCCACCACCCACCGAAGATCATGCCGGTACCAGCAGTAGCAGTTCATCATCAGTGGCTGATAAAGGCCATTTTGTAGTGTACACGACCGATGAAAAACGATATGCTTTCCCTATTGCTTATCTTAACAATCACATCTTCAGAGAGCTCTTCAAAATGTCAGAGGAAGAATTTGGATTACCAAGTGATGGGCCTATCACATTGCCCTGTGATGCACTATTCATGGACTATGCTGTCTCTTTAATCAAGCGCCGCACAACAAAAGACTTAGAGAAAGCTTTGCTTATGTCCATTGATAGTAGTAGATGTTCATCATCTTTCTCTCTACACCCACAAAATTGTACTCAGCAATTACTTGTTTGTAGTTTCTGAAGTCAATAAAACATATAAATTTTCTTAAATTATCCATTTTGAAAGTCATTGTTCCATATTTACTTTGTTTTCTTCTTCCTTCAAAGGGTTTAGGGGTGGGGGTTTGGAGGTAGCCGCCATTGACTGTTCCCACAAGGTTGAATTCACTTTGTTTAGCCTCTACCAACATGTCAAACAAACTTTGGTGTTTTCTTCTCGTCTATAGATGCATTATACGAAAGTTGTAATTTTATAATAATCATTATAACGATGGTATGTGAATGCATACATAAGAAAACAAAAGAAGCCTAAATTTGGAATCAAGCCAGCATATCTACACCCCCAAAGCGAAGGGAAAATGTGTAATTATTGTAATATCACGTCATTTAATCTTTATTTTATATATTATTTTTGGGTCGGTATAGCATTATCTGTCAAATGATACTTTTGAACAGGGGCCTAACATCAGTAAAGGTCCCTACATTCCCACCAGCAGGTGGTCAAAGATAATGAAGTTGGTCCTCTAGTTTGATTTTTGTGTATTCATCCATGCATCATCACGAAAACTTTAGTTATCTTCATGAATTAAATATCGACAAGTGTCTTTGCATACACCATTGTTGACCAAATAACATGATTTTTCTTTAGCAGTTGGCATGTGACATAAAATTGTTTTCCTATTAAGGTTACTACTTAATCAATCTATGGTTCAAGTACCTAACCTTTCACTCCCCTATCACTTTCGAATTTCTTGTTAAAATTAACGGCAATACTTTAAAATTTTAGATAAAATATAGATCAAATATAATGGTATCTTCAAATCTTCTCATTTGTTTGAAGTCATCTAGATCGGGACTAGAGTATTCATATCTCTTATGACTTGGTTTCAAGGGGTTGTCTGGTTTAGCCCTAGGATTGATAATCGAATGAGCTCGAGCTTGTCGAACTCGTTTTTTTAAACGAGCCCAAAACGAACCGCATTTGAGTCGAGCTCAAGTATTTACACATAAATTAGTGGAGCTTGTCAAGTTCAAACTTAGCCTGTCGAGCTCGTTTTTTAAACGAGCCTAAAATATTATTCCAATTAGGATCATTTTTCGAACCGGAGCCAAAATTGAGTAGCTCGATTCGATTATCAGTCATATCTGATTGCAAGAGATTATCAAAATTCAAATTCAAGACGTCTGAATTTACAATTCGTCTTTACTACCATTTGAACTATTTTGGGATCGGATAAAATTCATTTACTATTAGGTTTATCTTGGCTAATTAGTGTTGATGGGACTCATTGGAACCCAATTAATGAGGTCTAATATTTTTGATAATGTATGGTTCTTCTACTTAACCCTATGAATGAGTTGTAGTCTAGTTAAGCCCATAAAGATAGGCGTAGCTAACTTTAATTTATTTCTTCGGAAAAACTGGTGATGACCCATTAAGTCTCAATAAGGATGCTAAAAAATTCAATGCACATTCCAGGAAAAAGATATCAGCAGCCAAGTTTGTCAAACTGTTGCCCTTCCCTCACCCCCAGTCATTATCAGCCGTCTACAACAATCTGGTCAGCATACACACACTGCCTTAACAACCTATCTTCCTTATCCCCATTCAAATTCACCGCATCAATCATTTATTTGATAAAATATTAAATAATTCTAAAAAAATTAGACATGACGACAACTTAAGATCATATTAACTTACCCAAAAAAAAAAAAAGATCATATTGACGTGTCCTCATTGTATCGATAATTACACTACGATTGAATGACTCAAGTGAGTTGTTCGAAATGTATTCCATTCACCCATAAGTCAAACGAAACTCGAAATTTATATTACCTATGAGGTAAGTGAAATTTGTAATTTTTATATATGTTTATAGAGAAATAAAAGGTATTCATTCAATACAATTTGACCAAGTTGCATATGTATCAATCTATATAATAAAAAAAAAGTTTTGTTATATCTTCCGAAATATCTTATAAGCACGTGACAATAAGATAAAAAACATTAGGTTCGAGGTCTATTTATTGGCCAATGTTTCCAAAAGAAATTTGTGTGGGCAAGAGAGAGAGAGAGAGAGAGAGCCACCAGAACAGTACTAATTAGAGTTGGTTGAGTAAGGAGACCCTGGAAGGAAAAATGGGTGAGCTTGATGAAGTATACTCCTCCCCCATAACACCAAGACCGGCGTCGAGAGCTCCGACACCGCCGATAATATCTGCTCCTCCGTCGCAATTCCATTCACCTTCTTTGTCTCGATCACCTCTCCTCTCCTTCGGGGACCACCCGGAAAAGCCTGCACAGAAAACCCCAAACAAGTCACGAACGCCGAGGTTCATCACTCCTTTGATCACTCCTTTGGGAAGCCCTTTAAGGAAGGCTCTCCACCTCACAAAGCTCGACCCACAAGACGCTTGGCTACCAATCACTGAGTCAAGAAATGGAAACGCCTACTATGCAGCCTTTCACACTCTTTGTTCAGGGATTGGAATTCAAGCCCTTATTCTTCCTGTTGCCTTCACCATTCTTGGCTGGTAAATTTGATACTATGTTTCTTATAATTCAAACCTCACATCTAGAAATCTATGTGGATTATGTTAAGTCTCATTTGATTCATGTAGTCTTCTTATAACACATAATTTTTGTTTGGTATTTCAGGGCATGGGGAATCGTATGCTTAACATTGGCATTTATATGGCAACTTTATACCTTATACTTGCTGGTGCAACTCCATGAATCAACTGAAACCGGTATTCGATACAGCAGATACATGCAACTAGCAAGTGCAACTTTTGGTAAGCAATTTCACCCTTCGTCCCTTCTCTTCCGTTGAACTCAAACATATTGACTCAGATGGCACTAAAACATTAGTTGTGGAAGAGATACGTAAGAAATACTGAGATAGATTACGATTTGTTCACACTGACATGATTTGAATGTCTGTTAGGTGAGAGGCTATCGAAGTTTCTGGCTCTATTCCCTATAGCTTATCTATCAGGGGGAACATGCGTGGCTCTGATCATCATCGGAGGGTCAACAATGAAGATGTTCTTCCAGACTGTGTGTGACTCTTGCAACGTCAACCAACTAACGAATGTGGAGTGGTACTTGGTGTTCACAAGTGCTGCGGTGGTTCTGTCTCAGCTGCCCAACTTGAACTCCATCGCCGGTGTGTCGCTGATCGGTGCCATAACAGCCGTTGGATACTGTACTATAATATGGGTTGTTTCAGTAGCTGAAGGTAGACTTCCGAACGTTTCGTACAATCCAATGAGAGCTCGAACTGAGATTGGAAGGATTTTTGATCCATTGAATGCGCTTGGGATCATTGCTTTTGCTTTCAGAGGCCACAATCTTATACTGGAGATACAGGTTTGCTACTAATTAACCTACCTTCCATTCATTGCTTCTGTTAATAAATAGTGTTTCATTTTTACTACAACAAATAACTTAAAACTCCATCACCATGTTCATCGATTCTTTTATGTATAAGTCTTTGAACAATATAGGATATAAGGATCGACTAACAGTAATGATTAGTTACAATTCATTTAAGCTTAAGTTACTTGCAATTCAAAGAAAATTGGGATGGATTCTTATTTTAAGATTAATTCTAAATGATACGGTTGAGTTTAAAATATTAGGATCCAATGCTTTTCACATAAACAAATCTTCATTGAGGTAGGTTCTTTTCTTCTGGTGTGCTAGGATGAAAATAAAACAATTGTATTTAATTAGAATTTAATTTGTATTGGCATAGGAATTTGAATACTGTCTGTGTAGTACCAGGGAAATTTCCTGAAACTTTGGTATGAATCCAAGGGGTGAAATAAAAAGTAAGAGATCATCAACAGATTCAACATTCAAGTTTGACTATTCTTAGGCATTATGAGACTGGCCTTTACGACATTGTAGCCGAAAATGTTGAAATTGAAAGGCTGCTGATAACGGAATTTTGACTAGCCAATTATTATAATCTTAGTCTTAGGGTATGAATACAGGAGGCACCGCTTTGAAAATTATAATCATTTAGCTAAAACTGTGGTCAACCTTGTCATTGCCATTGGGTCGGTCCTAAACTTGTAACATCGATATCAAACAATTATATTTTATAATAATCTTATTAAATTAAATTATAACCTTTACTCTTATTTTATAATAACTTTGTTACGTTAAACAAAATTGCAGGCGACTATGCCTTCAAGTGAGAAGCATCCATCGCGCGTACCAATGTGGAGGGGAGTCAAATGTGCTTACGTACTCATAGCAATGTGCTTATTTCCTCTTGCAATAGGTGGCTATTGGGCATATGGTCAATCGGTAATTCTCTAACTATCATCATATTATTCAAACTTAAGATCTTTGCCTTTTTTTTTTTTATTATTATTATTTGATGATAATACATCTAAAAGTGAGTTGTTTTACATTGACAGATTCCAGCAAATGGTGGCATGTTAACAGCGTTGTACACATATCATACACAAGATACTGCGAAATCCGTTCTGGGATTGACAAGCTTGTTTGTCATAATTAATGCAGTTAGCTCCTTCCAAATCTATGGCATGCCATCCTTTGACGATATGGAGTCCAATTACACAAGGAGGTTTAAGAAACCATGCCCATGGTGGTTACGGGTGTTTATTCGGGGCATGTTCGGATATGGGTGCTTCTTTGTTGCTGTCGCAATTCCCTTCTTGGGAAGCGTGGCTGGTCTAATTGGAGGGATTTCTTTACCAGTGACTTTGGCTTATCCATGTTTTATGTGGCTTAAGATTAAGAAGCCTAAGATATACAGCCCCATATGGTGTCTCAACTGGGGACTAGGCGTCCTAGGAATGGGTCTCAGTGGCATTTTGATTGCAGCTGGAGTTTATGTTGTGATTGACACTGGTATTCAAGTTAGCTTCTTTAAGCCATAGATTCTTTGAAACTCGGACGCCGCTCCATGCATCACTAGCCTGAGGTTAAAAAAAAAACTTCTTCAAGCCTCACTAGTTTTTTTTTTTTCTTTTTTTCTGAACTTTATGCCTCACTAGTTGGAAATTATTTAGATTGCAGGCAACTTGAGTTTGTAAGTTCAAAAAATAATCTTCAATGTATTTGTTTAAGTGTAATATTGATCTTTATTCATGGAAACCATATTCGTATTTCGCACAAGTATTTGTCAACCCCCCACCCCATCCTCTCTCTCCCTTCTCTCTCTCTCTCTCTCTCTCTCTCTCTCTCTCTCATCAGATTAATTTAGGGTGGAAACGGTGGGCTGGCTGAGCTTATTAAGTTCAAAAGACAATCTTGAGTGTACTTTTCATATGGACACTATAAAAGTTGAGACACTTTAGGCCAGCCCACTTATGTTGAAAAGAGATTATAATGATAGAGTCCTATTTGACACTTTATGAAAACTAGTTAATAAGCTCTATTTTCTTTTTCCCAATGCATGTTATTTGCAAATTGACCACACCCATATAAAATTTACATCATAATCACAAGTCCAAGCATTACTTCGAAAAAGGCCTTCATAAATTAGGCTTCCGTAAGATAATTAATTAAATGGTGCCAAACTACCAAAACACAGAAGGAAAATAAAATTTGCGGGCTTCACCACTAATATAGAACTTAATGACACATATGTTTAAGACTCAGACTTTAAACGTTATAAGTCTCCTAAATAGAACTAGCCCCCTCAATTATCACCAATAAAAACTAGTGACTCCATATCAATTATACTCCATTCATGGGCCAAAAGAGAACATGTCTACCAAGTTCATGGGCCCCCACTACTCAATTGGGCCTCCATAACACCATTGCTTTCCATACCCATCTGGGCCTTTTCGAACTCCTCGATCAAATCAGAATCCACATTCTCTTCGGGCTCCCACGTGGCCTCCTCTATATCCGTCCATTTCACCAAATACTCTTTCATCCCATCATCCCCTTCTCTCCTCCCTACCACGCACTCCGCTACAGCATATTCCAGCCCAGCCTCAAAGTCCCTCACCAAGTCCTCACCTATCAAACCCATTTTCACCCACTCATTAGCTTCACTGTCCTTCCATTTGACCAAATACTCCACCTTATCACCCTTCCCTCTCTTCTCCAATATCTCCTGCACCTCCGCGTACTCGAATATTGCCTCTTCCAAAACTCTAATTACATTCTCTAGCCCCAATCTTCGAGCAAATTGCATAGGATTTCCCTTTGGCGTTGCCTTCAAAATCTCCCTCGCCAAATCCAACGGCGTACGTCCTCTATCATCTTCTACCTCCGGATCCGCACCAACATCGATTAATAACTTTGCTACGCCTGGCTTGACATAGCCAGCCGCCATGTGTAGAGCCGTCAAACCACCAGTATTGTCACGGTGGTTGATATCGGCGCCTGCTTCGGCTAGGAGTTTAACACACGGCTCAGAGCCAAGACCTGCTACGAAGAGGAGAGCCGTGCGGCCATCTTCGTCCACGGCGTCGATGTCTCTGCCGTCATCGGCTTCGATGATCTGTTTGAGAGCTGAGTCGTCGGCTTTTTTAGCGGCGGTCCACCAGGGTGTCTCGTATTCGGCGACGACGTCTTTGGCGATGTAATTAGATGGGACCCATGTAGGAGCATGGTCGTCTTTCCACTCGATTAGGTACTCCATGCCGGTTCCATTTTCGAGGGCTCTGCTGCCGATAATTCTGTTGACTTCGCCGTAGGATTCGTCTTCGTCATAGTCTTGGAATTGAAGAGGTGGTGGTGCTTGTTGGTTTTCAATGGTGGCTGATACTGAGAGACTGGTGGTGTAAGAAGGTTTATGAAGGAGATGAAGTTGGGAGGAGAGAGAAAGAAGGGAAGGTGTTCTGGTGGTGGTGAGTTTCTGGGAGAGTCTGAGGCGAGAGGAAGATTGGTTGACGAAAAGAGCTTCCATTGATGAGTGAGAAGAGACAGTGTACGTGGGTTTGGTGCTATTGTGCAATAAGGCAATCCAAAGGAGATAGATTGATTGTTGGGGATAAGAAACCCCATCCATGTATGGACCACATTTATTTATTATTATTATTATTTTATTTTTTTGGGAGGAGAAGGGGATCTAAACCCTTGACCTTAAGAAGACAAAATTTTCATAAGATAAAGAATATTATTGGACCAAAAGCCCATTAGTATGTATAGACCACATTTGGTTGTCACCTTTCTACAAAAATAAATCAAAATTTTACAATAATCGGAGTATAATATAACGAGATAAAAGCATTTCATTGGATGTATCAAAATTGTCACCCTTAAATGGTAAAACGGAAGGATTAGCCCTTGATTTAATGGTTACTGTAGTTCATTTTTGAACCGTTAGGTTCTAGGTTCGAATTTGACCACACCCTCACCTCCCATTTGTAAAAGTGCAAAATAGTGGCAAAAAAACAACATTGGACTGTTAAGTTATAGTTTCGAATCTCACCGTACCCTCACTCTCCTGTAAGAGTTTAAAATAGTGACAAAAAAAAAAATTTGGTAAACCAAAAAATAAATGATTTTTTTCCCATTTTGCTAGGAAAATATCAAAACAAATATGATATCAATCTCAGATAGAATATTATATCACTTGAAAATAAATTCATTTCTCCCTCAAATAAAACATGTAACAATCTAATGACACCATAAATGAAACATCTATAAAAACAATACAATTCAAATTTTAAAAGATAAACAAAATAATTTTTATTTTTTTCAGTTAAAATCTTTTTAAATAAAAAAATATACTATATGTAACCGCCCCACCATCATCACCCTCACTGCTCCACCACCACCACCACAACTACCCCCATCACCCTACCACCACCACCACCACCACCACCATCACCACTACCACCATCACCATCATTACCCCCACCACCGCCACAACACCACCACCACCACCGCCCTACCTCCACCGCCACCACCATTACCATTACCACCACCACTATCCCCACTACCACCACCATCATTATCACCGCCACCCCACCACCACCATCGCCACTGTCCTATCATCACCCCCACCACCACCACCCCAACCGCTACTGTCCCATCATCACCCTTACCATCACGATCATCACCATCACCATCACCATCACCATCACCCACCGCCACCACCATCGCCGTCGCCGCCGCTACCCACCACCATCACCACAACCACCACCACAGCTACCCCTATCACCCTACCACCATCATCATCACTACCACTGCCACCACCACCACTACCGTCACTGTCTCATCATCTCCCCTACCACTACCACCCCCACAATCATCACCACTACAACCACCATCGCCACCGCCACTACCACCACCATCGTCGCCGCCGTTACCCACACCACCACCATCACCCCAACCCTACCCTCACCCTACCCCCACTGCCTCACCACCATCCTCATCTCCACCCACCACAAATTCCTACCACCGTTGTCCACCACCACCATCGTCATCTCATTCTTATATTTATCACCACTACCACCATCATCCCACTACCACCGTAGCCCACCGTCAGCACCCACCACCACCATTGTTGCCCACCACCACCCGTCATCGCTTATCATCGTTGCCAGTCCCTGTCACCCACCCCCACCCCCACCCCCACCACATCTACCACCACCACCCATCATTGCCCACTGCTGCCACCACCCACTGTCACCCACTCACACCACACCTACCACCATCGCCATTCTCTACCACATATCACACTGTAGCCCAGAAGCACTAGTCGTCACCCACCACCACCATCATCATCGTCCACCACCACAACCCCACCACCACCACCGTCGTCGCCCCACCACCACCACTATCAACCACCATCAGCGTCATCCACCACCACTACCACCGTCACCCATAGCTACCACTACTACCATTGTCACCCAAAACCCACCACCACCATCACTGTTACCACCCATAACTGCCACCATCACCACGGTCGTCGCTAACCACCACAATAATCATCGTCCCCCACCACCACTACTGTAGCCCACTACCATTACCATCGCTTACCCCCACTACAACCGGTTCTTAAATTCATTTATCTCTCTTCTATGTTTGTGATTTGATTTGAGTGTGAATACAAATATGTTTATTGTTGACTATTTTTTTATTATTTCGTGCCTTCAGGCAGGGGTAATAATTGGTTTATAAAATAAAGTACAATATAATTCAAAACATAAAAAATAAACAAAATTACTTTTGATTTTCGTGGTTGAAATCTTTTTAAATTTTACTTTATAATTAATCTGACGGTTCATATTAACTCCCCAAATTTAATAGCAAAAATAGGCCCCTAAATGGTGTGTTTGGGGATGACTTTTCAAAAGTGCTTTTAGAATTTTTAACTTCTCATAAACACTTTTATAAAAAAAAAATTAGTGTTTGGAACCGCCCTCCACCACCACTACCACCACCACCCCCATCACCATTACCACCACTACCTCCATCATCGCCGCTCCACCACCAACTCTGCCACAACCACCACCGTCACCGCCCCACCACCATCGCTACCGTCGCCACCCCCACCAACATCTCTACCACAACAACCACCACTGTTGTCGCCACCCCTACCACCACCATCACCACTACCACTACCACTACCATCACCATCGCCACCGCTGTCACCCCACAACCACATCTACCATAACCACCACCACCACCACCACTACAATCATCGCTGTTGTCACCCTACCACCATTGTCATCGCCCCCATTACCCCACCATCATCACCACCATCCCTATCCCACCATTACCTCTGCCGCCACCACCACCGTTGTCACCACCCACCACCACCGTTGTCACCCACCACCAATTGCTACCATCGTCGTTAATCGCCACCACCCACCACCATCATCATCTCATTCTTATATTTATTACCACTATCACCATCATCCCACCTCCACAGTCACCCACCGCCACCACCCATAATCACCATCGTTACCTACTACCACCCACTACCACTCGTCATTGCCCACCATCGATGCCACTCACTATCACTCACCCCCACCACCACCACCATTCGCTACCATCCACTACCATTGTCGCCCACCACCACTCACTTCCACCACCACCACTGTCAACCATCATCACCGTCACCCCCACCACCACCATCACCCATGACTGCCACTACCACAATCGTCACCTAAAACCCACCACCACCATCACCATTGTCACTCATGGCTGCCACTATCACTATGGTCGTTGTCGCCCACCACAACTATCACCATCTCCCACCACCACCACCACTGTCGTCCACCACCACTACCACCGCTCACCCCACTATAATCAGTGCTTAAATTCTTTTTTCTGCTCTACGTTTGTGATTTGATTTTGGGTATGAACACAAATATGTTTATAATTGATAATTTTTTTTATTACATCGTGCCTTCAGGCACGGATAATAACTAACGCAACAATAGAATGACAGATTAATGATAGCTAAATACGCAATATGTGAAGGAGTTTACATGAATTGAGTCTAAGATAACAAAACTGAAGTCAAGGATTATCATGTATCAATGGTAATGTCGTAATGAAAGCAGTAAGAATTTGAATGGTAAGCGTACAATGAGATTCTCATTGACTTACCACATGCAAGAGACGAAGATGTATGATAACTACTCCAATTGCTTCACTATGAGGTAACTATTGTTAAGCATATCCGTGATTCTGATTCTCCTAAATGAATGGAAGCCAAATCCAATTACATGGCTGTTAATATTTCAAATTCTCCTCAATTAAAGGAAGCTCAATCTCCTCATAATGATTATGCATCATTCTAGTCGGATAAACATTGATCTCATTGACTTCTCTTCTACATTTAGAAAGTAGTAGTACTGTACTCCTTGCATCAAGGAGAAATTCTTGTAAATTGTACATTCAAATTTATTTAAGTATATGATACACATACAGTCAAATTAGGCTGCCAAAATAATTTTGTTATCACTTCTTTCATGGTATTAAAGCATTTATAGGCTCACACCCCCTTCTTTTTTTCTTTGTTTTCTCCGACCCTTCTATGGCCAATTCAACTTCAACAACCTTTAGCATTCCTAACATTTCCCATCTTATAACTGTCAAACTTGATAGTTTGAATTACCTATTATGGGTTTCCCAATTTCTACCAGTTCTTCACAGCCACGATTTAATGGGTATCGTTGATGGATTTATGTCATGCCCTCCCAAGTGTCTAGCTGATTCCGAAGGGAAAGACACTTCTACCGTTAATCCATAATTTAATTTTTGGAACAAAAAGGATTAATATCTCTTAAGTTGGCTAAATGCTACTCTATCCGACAGTGTACTTGCCATTGTTTTTGGACTCGATACGTCGCGTCTAGTATGGAATTCTTTGGCAACTCGTTTCGCCTCACAGTCGCTATCACGCGTTACTCACCTCAAGCGTCAATTACAGAACCTTCACCAAGGCTCACGTACTTGCTCCGAATATCTACAACTAGCGAAGTCATGGGCAGACCAACTTTCAACTGTTGGCAAGTCAGTCGACGACGAGGACCTTATTTCATTCATCACCAGTGGACTCAACTCTACATTTGCATCTCTTTCTTTCATTTGTCACGTCTCTTTCATTTGCATCTCGTGAGTGTTCATTGTCCTTTGATGATTTCCAATCTGAGCTTCTCAGTTTTGAAATATTACTTGAAAATCAAAATCAGTCTGTGCCACCGGAAATAGGGGGATCAGCCTTTTATACGCATAAACAAGGTAATCAGTCATATCACTCCTCCAATCACAAACCCAAGCACCATGGTTCTAACAAATATCACCCTCACACTCAACAACGACGCTCATCCAATACTGGTGGTACTTTTCCACCGCGATCTGCTTCGAAAAATGACTCTTCTACCACCTTTAATAGCAACCGATCATCTTGTCAAATATGTGGTAAAATGAGGCATCAAGCTCTTGATTGCTTCCGTCGGATGGATTTTTCTTACCAAAGCCGACATCCACCATCTTAACTTGCTGCAATGGTTGCTTGTAGTAATGTTCCTATCAATCAACAACCATGGTATACGAATAGCAGTGCTAACAATCACATCACCACAGATCTTGAGAACCTTTCTCTGCAAACCCCCTATCGTGGTACTAAGGATGTAGTTGTAGGCAATGGCACCACTCTGCCAATTGCCAATACGGGTTCAACTACTTTCACCACTACAACTTCTCACTTTAAATTAAATAATGTTATTCATTGTCCTATTGTTGCAGCCAATTTACTTTCCATTCAAAAAATTTCTGCCGACAATAACTGTTATTTTGTCCTCACCTCCACTCATTTTTTTGTGAAGGACACATTAACGAGGCAAACTCTTTTACAAGGGTGGAGTAAGCATGGCCTTTATCCCATATGTCTTGCGAGAAATTCTATCAATAAATCAAGGAAAGCCATTGCTCTCCTTGGCGTTCGTGCCTCTTCGTCTATTTGGCATCATCGTTTGGGCCATCCTAGTTCTCCAATCATCAAACAGCTGCAAAGTTCCTATGAACTTCCCATTGCTAGTTCAATGGTGCTTCCTAATATTTGTGAATCATGTCAAATGGAAAAAAACAAGCGTCTCCCCTTTTCTTCGTCTAGTAGAGTGTCTACTTGTCCCCTTGAACTTATTCACTCTTATGTATGGAGTTCACCAGTTTTATCAATTAGTGGGTGCAAATATTATGTCACATTTATAGATGACTTTTCTCGTTTCACTTGGTTATTTCCGTTGCATGCAAAATCTGATGTGTTTCCTTACTTTGTCAAATTTAAATGTCTTGTTGAAAATCTCCTATCATGCAAAATTAAGTATTTTCAATCCGATGGCGGAGGTGAATTTAAAAAAAGCCATTTTCGTAGCCTCCTTGAAAACAACGGAATTATGCATAGATTTTCATGTCTTCACACCTCTCAACAAAATGGTGTTGTTGAGCGTAAACATCGCCATATTGTTGAGATAGGTTTGGCTCTTCTTGCTCACTCTCTTCTTCCTCTTAAATATTGGGTTGATGCTTTTAACACAACCGTTTATCTCATTAATCGGCTACCCACGCCTCTCTTGCATCATAACAACCCATACACTAAGCTTTTCAAAGTTGCTCCTGAATACTCAATTCTTCGTGTGTTTGGTTGTGCGTGTTACCCTTTATTGTGCCCATACAATTCACACAAATTGGCATTTCGTAGCAAAAAATACATTTTCCTTGGGTATAGTTCCAATCACCGGGGCTATCGATGTCTCGACCTAGACTCGGATCGAATCTATATTTCTCGTCATGTGGTATTTGATGAAATCTCATTTCCATCTCGGGATAAGACTATGTCTACAAGGCCAGCTCGTGAAAGTGCTTCTGCCACTGCTATTGTCTTACCTCATTCACCCACCTCACTATTTGAACCTTTAGCTTTGCCCCTAACCCAAGAAACCTCACCACAGTCCCATTCTATACCTGAAAATGCCCCAATCGTCCATGACTCATTACCTTCCCCTATTGTCGATCTTCCTTCCCAAGCTATACTTTTAAATGCCACTTCTGAATCCGCGCCAGTCATCTCACCCCATGATCACTCGAGCACACTCAGGTTCTTCTTGTCCAAAAGATTTTCATGATTATCAACTTTACTACTCTACGAAACATCCTTTAAAAGTCTTTCACACATTTGAGTTACCCTCTGAACCTTCTTGTTATACACAAGCCATTAAAATTCCCCATTGGAGGATTGCAATGGGAGAGAAGCTTGATGCACTTCAACTTAATGGCACATGGTCTCTTGTTTCTCGACCTCACCATTACAATGTGATTCGTAACAAATGGGTTTACAAAATCAAGCAGAAATCAGATGGTTCCATTGATCGATATAAGGATCGCCTTGTTGCAAAAGGCTTTGATCAAAAGGATGGCATTGATTACAATGAGACATTTAGCCCAATTGTTAAATCAACAACTATACGTCTTGTACTTGCTATTGCAATTCAATTTGATTGGCCAATTCGACAACTGGATGTTTCTAATGCTTTGTTTCATGGGTCCCTAACGGAAGAGGTCTTTATGGAGCAACCACAAGGCTTTGTTGATCCCGCACATCCTTACTATGTTTGTCGCCTTCATAAGGCAATTTATGGGCTCAAACAAGCTCCCCAAGCCTGGTTTACTAGGCTATCTCAGTCACTTCTTACTATTGGTTTTGTGGAATCTCAAGTTGACTATTCATTATTTACTTTTCATGATAAGGCCATTCACATCTTTGTTCTTATTTATGTTGACGACATCATTGTCACGGGTACCCATGAAGATGTCATCGTGACTCTTATCAATCGGTTGAAGGAAGATTTTGCAATGAAAGACCTTGGGCCACTTAGTTACCTTCTTGGTGTTCAAGCATTTCGAGATGGAAATGGACTCTATCTTACTCAATCCAAATACATCACTGATCTTCTCCACCGTACAAAGATGATTGGGGCCAAACCATACTTAGCTCCCATTATCTCAGGCTCTAAATTGTCTCAGTTTGATGGTGATCCTTTACCAAATGGATCTGAATATAGACAGGTTGTGGGAGCTTTACTATATTGTACATTGACAAGACTAGATGTTGCTTTCGCTGTCAATCAACTGTGTCAATTTATGCATTCTCCAACCACTATTCATTGGACTGCTGCAAAATGTGTTCTTCGGTATCTTAAGGGTTCGCTTGATCATGACTTGTATTATGCTAAAGGATCCCTTCAATTAATTGCTTATTGTGACTCAGATTGGGTGGGAGGCCCTGATGATCGTCGTTCCACCAGTGGTTTCGACATATTTCTTGGACCATGTCTTGTTTCTTGGGGTGCAAAGAAACAATCCATGGTTTCCCGCTCTAGCACTGAAGCTGAATATTGTTCCATGGTCATCGTCACTGCAGAATTATATTAGTTGCATATGTTGCTCAAGGACCTTCATATCCCCATCACATCTCCACCAATGTTATGGTGTGACAATGTTGGTGCTCTTGCTCTTGCTTCTAATCCCGTGTTTCATGCTCGAATAAAGCACATTGAAGTTGATTTTGTCCGAGAGAAAGTAGTCTACAATGATATCACTACTAAGTATATCTCCACTGTTGATCAAGTAGCTGATATTTTCACTAAGGGTCTTACTTGTTCTCGTTTCCTTCTACTCCGAGACAAGCTCATAGTTCGTTTTCTCCCCATTCGCTTGAGGGGGGCTGTTAAGCATATCCGTGATTCTGATTCTCCTAAAATAATGGAAGCCAAATCCAATTACATGGCTGTTAATATTTCAAATTCTCCTCAGTTAAAGGAAGCTCAATCTCCTCAATGATTCTACCATCATTTCCAATAGGATGAACATTGATCTCATTGACTCCTCTTCTGTATTTAGAAAGTAACAGTATTGTACTCTTTGCATCAAGGAGAAATTCTTGTAAATTGTACATTCAAATTTATTTAAATATATGATACACATACAGCCAAATTAGGCTGCCAAAATCATTCTGCTATCACTTCTTTCAACAACATGTGAACAATAGAGATCAGGTAGCAGTTATAGCGATGCCATGAAAGTGTTAAGGCATTATCTGCTAGTCGAAGTGCCTTTCTAAGGTCCCAAATCCACCTATATGTCCAAGTACAATAGAATATAACACCACCATGGGCGCGTTAATAAATGTGTAAGCTTAGTAACATATACAATAAAATTTAAACACTTGAACCACTGCACTTTTATTTCCATTCTACACTGACCAGTATAGCTTGCATAAACAAGCTTTGCAAGGTGGTCGTCAATACGATGACAAAAGTGCTCTTTGTAGTGGAGGTGCGAAAGAATGATAGTTATGTTATATTTCAAGGGACAAAGACAAGTACATTTCATAATTTCCTAATCTATTTTGGTTGTCTTTTACTTTTATGATGAAAGTAATTTAGAAATCTATCGCTACTAAAACATGCAAATATATAGGCAAGGAACTGAAAACACATTTTGGATTAATCGAGTGAGTTTCGATGGAATAAGCAACGAAAATTTACGGAAAGACTACATTATAATATTTTTAATATATTAGTAATGTAATGCGAGAAATCTCATTTTTAGGGTACAAAATAAAAAAAAATTAAATATTTCGGGGGTGTAAAATAAGATTTTTTCATAATATAAAATATATTGAATTCTGTCACTCTAAAGATTTATTTTGTTTTTTTTTCAATCCCATACAAGTTGAATTCCCATGAAGATCACTTTAAATCTAATTAATATCATTGCTACATGTTAATTGAACTTGAAAATGGTGCGGATTAAATCACATGGAAGTTAATATTTCAAAGAGTAATGTTACAAAACCTAAATAAAATTCAAAAGTTACAATCCAAATATATATCATTCTTTGAATGAGTGAGTCCCATTATTTTTTTCAGTGGAATTCACTCATTTCACACTCATTCAAATAATTATATGCATTTGAGTTTTAATTTTTGAATTTTATTGTTATGTAACATTTTCCTGTTCCAAACCCTGCCCACGCACTCCTAAATTCTATCTCGAACGTTTAAGCAATTTAAAATTGATGGGGGAATTTGAACGTCCGGTCAGTGCTCACGTTAAAGATTGTACTCGCATGTGAATCAACAAAACATAACCAATAAATCAAATGACTATAGTTGGGATTGTCAGTTGTTTAATAGGGTTAATCCTATGGGAATCAGCATCACTAACTTTAAATATCTATTATCTTGTTGACTCATAAAATTAATTAGAAGAAATCATCATTTAACTCCACATGCTTCGATATTATGTTCTGTTAAAAATGGTGTTCCCAATTCACCACTTGGGAATAAATTTATATCCACAAAGAGATGAGTTCTTAATTTTAGTCCAACAAGCACAAATAAAGTTATGTGCAATTTTAGAATTTTATGGGGATAATGTGTAAATGTTTTAAACCACAAGGGTATAAAGTGAAATTTCCCTTCATGTTAAGACGGTCCCTACTCTAGTCCTACACGCAAATTGGTGTAGTAGGCTCGTCACAAAGTACCCGACCAGCCGACCTACTGGTTCATCCCCAACGCCCATCACGTGACTTAATAAGTCTCAATTCTCAAACCACCACTCCAATACACACACACACACACACACACAACACAACACATCCGACCAATCATACGTCGTGCATTCCAAAACTGAGTGGGGGGTTTCATTGACGGCTGAGATGCAATAATAATGAAGAGCAATGTTATAGGGATCTTATTTGGGGATCTAATGATGTGGCTTTAATGCAACCATTAGATTAGTTGTAAGTTCCAATGTTAGATGGAGCCCACAACCAATCCAATGATTGTACATCATTAGGTCCCTAGATTAGGTCCCCAAATTAGATTCAAATAGTATTTCCCAATAATGAAAGATCTCAACCGTTCAAATGATCAAAGATTCATGACGAAGTGATCAAAGCTTATTTCACTTACAAGGACAAGATACAACCGTTCGATTCATACAGTGATTCTGTGACGTTACCGAATCTCTCAGTTTGCAGAGAAACCGGGTTTGGATTTCTTCCTTTTTTTTGGGTTAAACATATCCATCCCTATCCCAAACCCACCTTTATCTGCCACCATACATACATCATCATGCCAGAAAATAGACTTAAAAAAGAAGAGATCAGACCCACAGTCCAACGTATTCTCCGATCCAACGCCTGGGAGAGAGAGCTCACATCTTACAACCATAGGAAGGCGCGCGTCATATACTTCCCTCTTAAATAACCACAGCCATTTCGTCTCCATCACACGCCAATTCCCTTCAGATTCCACCCAAATCAACGGCCACCCTCAATTACCCATCGGTGGACCCCATTTCCTCCACCCTCAATACGGGACCCTGATTCCCCATAAACTCCACGCCATCAGAATCGTCCTACGTGGCATAGGTCCACCGCATTAGATTGGAGAAAGAAAAGGACCGTGTCGGGTGGATATGGTATGGTAATATATAGTAACCTTAGCTCTGTCGTTACGGAAAGATAACCCTGCAAACGCCGTCTACTTTTTCTTTTGCAGTGCATAATGGTGGTACATTACACATATACATACACACTTATATAGAGAGAGAAAAAGAATTTTTAGAGAGAGAGAAAGAGAGAAGAAAACTGGAAGGAAGGAGTACGCTGAGGGTAAACCAAACCTGCACTTGCTTTATCTTCTGCCTTCACTTTTTCACTCTCCACCACCACCTCCTATGCTCCTCCTCGTCCACCACCACCACCACTACCATATATGCAAATTCACAGACCACGGTTGGCCATCATTTACGCACACAATGACGAAAATGTACATCTGAGATCCTTATATTTGCTACGAATTAAGCTTTTTATAGACATTTGATTGTCAGATATGGGGAGTGTGTCGTCTGAAGATGGATTCGATGGACAGAGTGAGAGATGTGGAAGTTACAGTTTGAGTGCGGATGTGAGCGAGTCCGAGAGTTCGAGTAGCTTCTCGTGTCGGCGCTACGACGGCGAAGGTGCGTCGAGCTCTATGGCGTCGTCTCCGCTCGCTTGTGGTCAATTGACTGGTAATTCCACTTTTCCGGCTCCAATGCCGCCGCCTTTGATGTTTCCGGTGATTGGCGGGAAAGATGTGGTGGTTTGGGATAAGAAGCCTGAGAAACGTGAGACCGATTTGTCAGGTTGGTACATTTTCATTTATGTGCTTCCATTTCACTGATTTTATTGTCAACTTGGTGTACTCTGCATCATTTCACCCGTAGTTGTAGACTTAATTTCATTAGAATTACACATTTGTTTCTCTATAATTATTTAATTGTGAGTATTCATTGTACGTTGAATGTGAGTTGATTATATTGCTGATTTTTGGTTGTAAGTAGATCTTACTTTGCAACATGTTACCATGAATCTTCTCATCGAGAAAAATGTTCCATTATTGTTAAAGTGCATAAATATTAACATGTATGAATATTTACAAATATATTAATACATATGTCTAATAGATTTATAATGTGCTCGTAGAACAGTTTATGTTAAAATCTTTGTTCCCTTCTAATGCATTTACAGAGGTTGAAATGATGAAAGAAAGATTTGCTAAGCTTCTTCTTGGTGAAGACATGTCTGGTGGTGGTAAAGGAGTATGTACTGCCCTTGCAATCTCAAACGCCATTACAAATCTCTCTGGTCAGTGCACATTTACCCCCCCCCCCCCTCCCTCCCCCAAACAAAAACAAAAAAAACCCCTCCCTCCCCCCCCCCCCCCAAAAAAAAAAACCCCATCTTCTCTCTGTTCATGTGTGTGTTTTTACCAGTGCGTTGTTTCTTATATGCTTTATTGATATCTTTCTTCATTTGAAATGGTAGCCACTGTATTTGGGGAGCTGTGGAGGTTGGAGCCATTGGCACCACAGAAGAAGGCAATGTGGTGCAGAGAGATGGAGTGGCTCCTATGTGTGAGTGATTCCATTGTAGAGCTTGTACCTTCCATACAGCAATTCCCCGGTGGAGGCACATATGAAGTAATGGCAACAAGGCCTCGGTCAGATTTGTATATGAATCTCCCTGCACTAAAAAAGCTTGATGCTATGTTAATTAGTATCCTTGATGGGTTTCGTGAGATGGAATTTTGGTATGTCGATCGCGGTATAATTGTTCCTGATGCCGACGACTGTGATGAGTATCCATTGGGTATGTCAGGTGGAAGGCCTTCAATTAGGCAGGAAGAGAAGTGGTGGCTCCCATACCCAAAAGTTCCTCCAAAAGGGTTGTCAGTGGATGCAAGGAAGAGATTGCAGCAATGCAGGGACTGTACGAACCAGATACTGAAGGCAGCCTTGGCAATCAATAGCAATGTGCTTGCTGAGATGGAGATTCCCAATGCTTACTTAGAAACTTTACCCAAGGTATGGGTTTCAATGTTCAGTCTACAAATGATATAATATATATAAGCAAGCTGAGAACTAAATTTCCTGAAACATATCCATAGATACTATAACTGGTTTGGTTTCTTTGTTTTACTTTGGATCTGATTGATGTCATTAGGTTGACAATGTGTTTTTGATGGTCATTAGTTTTCTTATCATTTAATATTGTAGTTTTGTTAAATTTAAATCTTGTGGAATGTTGGCAGCTTGCTTGTGATGATTTTCTGGAGTTAAGACTGCTTGTACTCATGGTGTTTGAGTTTGAGTTTGACATATGCTTCCACCACTCTCATATGACATATCCTATTTTGCCTAATCATAGTTTGGAATCACTGCGGTGTCCTTCAAAAGATAGTCAATTGGATGGCTGGATAGTGTAGGCTTCTTTGAAAATGTGGAATGCTGTTATACTGAACTACATTGATAGATGCATGCTTGCCTATGAAATTCCATTGCTATTCAAATTTTATCTTTACTCTTACAGGTGGTTTTGTCTCAATGATTTGAAATGTTTTATTGTTTAGGCATGGTAAACAAACAGAAAACATAAACCAGAAGGCAAAGCTCAAATTAAGAAGATGCTGAAATAAGAAGTTGAATATTTACTAATACTGAAACTATTCAACATGAAATGAATAAACAAAATCCAATCCGAGAGTTCGAAAACTTTTCATTGCATTTAGTACCAATACCAGTCTGGTATTTCATTTGAAGGTGGGATATTGCAGAAGTGCAAAGAATGGACAGTAACTAATTTATATCAACTAGCTTTGAAACCTAAAAATAATATCTGACATGAACCCAATTTTATTCCTTTTAAAGTTTATTGGTGGTCTTAATGTCATGATATTACATCCATTATTTATTTCTATTGAGGGAAAGACTGAAGAGGATGACATGCCTAACATTGGAGTGAGACGATTGAAGTGAAGGATCACATTGTTGGATTATAAGATTCTATGTTGTTAGACATGAAGGTATACATAAGATATTGAAACTGAGTCTTTCTTATTACGCAACAATTTTGAGTATGTAGGACACATGCTTATTTGTGATGTGGTTGTTGAGATGAATGAAAACCAATTAAGGAGACAGATTAAGAGAGTCAGAGTTATCACCGAATGCTGGCAGATGAGATTGAATTAAGTGGAGATTTTTGATCCAACAGAGGTGTGATAAGATTTGTGTTTTGAGTATGTTGCCTGGATGACTGGATGACAGCAGATAAAACAATAGTCATAATTTGAGGTAGCGTGAAAGGCTTAGATGCATATGCTATTAAACAAAAAAATGGCAGAAAGTGTAGAGAAGATTGGTAGCAATTGAATGAGAAATGTGGAGAAAGAATCGAAGCAAGATTTTCTGGCTGCCATCAAGTTGATTTTAGTTTTTTTTATGGTTTCTGATTTAGCTATTTATTCTCTATTTGAAAGATAGCATGTGTTGGGCACTAGTTGACAAGCATTTAACGTAATGAGGAAGGTCACATAGACGAGTGTGTGGTAATTCCTTGCTATTAAAATTCAACACTTGCTTGGTTGTGGTTGTAAAACAGATATAATCCATACTATTTCTCAGTGGATGTTGTGCTCTGAATGACTAATCACCATATCTATAAGTCAATGGTATTCTAATGGTTGATCCATTCTTTTTCTTGCTATCTTTCTTCAGAGCGGGAAAGCTTGCCTGGGAGACATCATCTATCGCTACATAATTGCTGATCAGTTCTCCTCAGAATGTCTTCTTGATTGCCTTGACCTATCATCAGAACATCATACCCTGGAAGTGGCAAACAGGATCGAGGCAGCTGTGCATGTGTGGAAGCTGAAAGATCGGAAAAAACGTAAAAGCCATCTGAAAGCTAAGCATAAAGCGTGGGGTGGTAAGGTCAAGGGCCTTGTTGCTGATGGCGAAAAGAACCTATTTATGGCACAACAAGCAGAAACCCTCTTACATAGCCTGAGACTTCGCTTTCCAGGCCTTCCACAGACTGCATTAGATATGAACAAAATTCAATACAACAAGGTAATTTGACCCAACCTTTTCTTTAGTATTTAATGAACAAAAACCTTGATTCCTAAAAAACAAGAGGGATGATTTCAAACCAAAGAACATAGAAGACTTGCAACATTAACAATATCGAGGTAGATTGATTTTATTATCATACATTCAGTGAGACTTGATCCTATCCTGTCAAGCACAAATTAAATTGACGTACTGAACATTTTCATGGCCTTAGGAAGTGGATTATAGATTGGTCTATAGCTCATTGAGCACAACACACAAAGTAATTACTCCATTTTGATGATTGTCTAGTGGAAACTCTAAATATTCTTGGTGGAACAAGGGTTTCATTTCTTGACGCTATGCTACATACTCATTTAAGAAAAGAGAGAACAAAGGCACACTTATCAGTGTTGCCAGGTTTCTACTCTCAGAAGGTTTCCTACCCTTTTTCCCACTTTTGTGCAGGATGTAGGCCAATCAATTCTTGAAAGCTACTCAAGAGTAATGGAGAGCTTGGCCTTTAACATTATGGCGAGGATAGATGACGTCCTTTATGTAGATGATGCTACCAAGCGCTGTGCTGCTGCAGAATCGGTGTCCATTTTCAGCCGGGGAGGTTTAGGTGGTCTTCCCATCCAAAAGCGGATGTCTCCTAGCCCCTTCTCGATTCAGCACACCCCTTATGCCTCTCCATTTGCAACTCCAACTTTTTGTTCATCCCCTCCCCTGGTTGCTAGCCCTGGTAGGGTTCCTTCCCCTTTATACAAGAATGGGGTGAAGGGGACACCAAAAGTAATGCCTGCTGACTTAGAGAAATTGTGGTCATATGCGGGGAATCTCAGTTCCAGAAAAGTTTCCGGGGATGCTCCAGAGCGTGATTAAGTGATTCTTCCTACAACCATTGGAGTTGCATGCTGGGCAAAGGTGGCTAGTCTCTGTGGTGCTGAGAAAGGTTGGTGGCTATGATCTTGTATATTTGTTTAGCAATAGCCAATTGGTATAATCATGTTTTGAAAGTTTAGATCATGATTTTCCATCTAATTCTAGATGGAAAAATAGGTATTATGTTATGACTGGGATATTTCTTTAATATGGGCTCTAGATCTGTTCACATGTTGATCCCAGTAAATGATGTAGATATAGCCAAAATCATTGCCCAACAAAAAAAAGGAAGAATTGTGGCCTGTTGTTATTTATAGAGCACTTGGTCACTGCAGGCATTTCAAATTAAGCATAAGTTGTTACAGGTAAACGATCAAACCTTTGTTAAGTATACATGGAGAGACTTCTGAACATTTAACCAAAAGTGTAGTTCAGCTTGAATTCGGAAATTTCGTGGTACTAGTACTCAGATGTTTCGGGTTTAGAGTATAAAAGCTTATATAGCAAAATCTTAAAGCTACTAATTAGCTAAAGCTAATTCATGTTCTCAGTTTGACAATTGACAAGATAGGCTTTTGGTTGAGTGTAGAGGTGCCATGGAGAACATATTGGTTGGGCTGGTAAATACATTTGAAGTCTCTCTGGCACAAACTTTTTTCATTCAGAGCAGTTGTTAGTTCTAAAATTAATTGTATAAAGCATTGCATCACTTTTCAGCCTTTGGGGCAACGAACAAAGGATAGAGGATTGTGTATGTTTGCAGATCAGACCTCCTTTCAGGCTGCTTGAACTATTGAGTAACCTGTGTACAGCAGGTGAGGTGTGAAAGAAAACATACCGACTAAACCAAAATAATGAACACGGCGAGGCACAAAAAAAAAAAAAAAAAAGCATCGCAATATGAAGATAAGACAATGGTGAAAGAGAATAAAAATGTGATAATGTTGGAGTGGGAGTTCACATCATTTCACCAAGTACAACTGCAAAGAAGAAAGAAACAGAGAAAGTGCCATGAGGATTTGATCACATGGGTTTCACAAAGAGAAGCTAACGGAGCTTCGTTGGCAAGATGCCCACCTCCACTATCTCCATGGGAGAGAAAGAGATATCTGGCGGAGGTAGACAGAATGCCAATAAACTCAGTTGGGAACCCTTTGTATAACCTACATGATATGTATTAGTATATAATTCTTGTGTTCACCCTCTATATATATATAGATATGCATATTCAAAGGCAATACTTTGACGTAGAACCCTTGTTAGGTGGACGGTGGAGTTTCTAAAGAGAGAGAGATGACAGCTATACATCACTTGTGTTATAGCAGTTAGGGGTTGAGACGGTGCGTTGCCAATATATGATTATTAATAAGGTTTCCCATCTCTCTCCCACTTGTTTTGTTGCTGCATACTTTCACAAATGATGAATTCCATTGGATTGGTTTAATCGTGACAACTGCCAACCAGAGGCCATGCAGAAGTTCCTCGATACATTGAACAAAATCCCACAAAGTACATGGTACTCAAACCAACGAAACCAACGTGCTCTTTCTACGTTTTAATGTTCATGTAATATGTATCCTATTTACAAGAATGCACACTACCTTGGTAGGGCATTTCTAAAGAGCAGAATCATGGCAAGGCAAACAGAAAAAGGATATGATAAAGAATAAAGCAAGGGAACATCAAGAGGAAGAAATATAAGCGAATATTCGAGGACCAAGCCATATTGATTTGACTGTACACAAATGCACATATTAGTGTATTGTAACTATATATCAAGATCAAGGCCCACATGTATTACTTTTGAGAAACAATCATCAAACATACTTCCACTTATTTACTTCCAATTTTAAACCAAAAAAAAAAATTTAAATTAAATTATTTTCCTTGTTAGTGAACGTACTTTCTTTTGAAAGGCATTATTCAACATTGCCCTTAATTTACGACATAAACAGCAAAGAGGTAATTGTCGGAGGAAAGCATATTATCGTGACCATGACTCCATGACTTCCATCCAACGCGTCTGCTTTCCTTCTCATATCCCCCCCAGGAAAAGGGGACGTTTGCAAAGCTAAATATGGAGCTGATTTAATCCCACCTGCATAAACATTGCTTTAATCAATCAAGAAAAAACAGTTCAGTCGCGCAGGTTTAATCAATGAAGCTTACAATTTTGAACTTCCTGGAAGCCACTTTGTTCAAATAAAGTCACCAAGGTGGGTCCTTTATATCTATTTTATCCACTGTCATTCAAAGTATATTAATTTTACCAACTGCCTCATGTGGCCCAAAGGGAAACCTGATGCAAAATGAAGTCATCACTCTCAAGCCTCAACTTAGTCTAGAACTGATAATATCTAATTCCATTGATGTAGAAAGCCACACAGCACATTTTCTGTCCAACTACAATGCAACCAAAAGTCAAGTGTATAAAAATGTCTGCTTTACAGAAAAGATGGCAGCAAGTGCTCTAAGTATATATGACTTTCACAAAACCGAATGTGATAAGACAAGAAACATTGGAAATGAATACCTTTGTGAGCCAACAAAGTAGCATCAATGGAGTTCATTTCATCAATTAGCATAGTAGCATCAGTGGAAGATCATTTGAGAAGAATCAATGAAAATGCTTTGAACATGTACCACGAAAGATCAATAAGTAGAGACCAGTGCGGAAGAGTGACATGATTACCACTACTGAAAATACTATGATGAAAGGAGGACCAAAATTCATATCGAAGAAGGATATAGTTGCTCAACAGATACATTTAGTCTGGCTCAAAATAATCAAGATTCAAGACGATATGGACCTACAAGTATAAGCATCAATGCACATTCAGATTAACCACAAAAAGCAAACATCTTCCAATGTGTCAGGGGCAATGGTTAATAAACTGACATCAAACTATACCCAACATTTAAACTTGAAACATAGTCATAAAACAACACTTACTTCCAACATATTTGAGGTCGAAGTAACCCAAGCAGGGGGTGGCCAAAACAGCTCTGAATAACCAGAATAATCAGCTAAAGGACCAATACTGCCAGTTTCCAAATCAAACACACCAATGCCTCGACTCTTCAACACCCCCTCTTCTTCCCTACCTGAATAAAAGAACTGATCCGCAAAGAATATACAATTCCCTCTAAACCCAGGAAAATCAGAAGCTGAGGCCGAAAACGTGCAATTGTCACCCAAAAACAACATCCTATCCCCCAAACTCTCCACCTCAACCCACTTCTCCCCACTTCTATCCAACTCAAAAACCTTGAACCTGACCGTCCTCTCACTGATATAGCAATCAAAATCCTCATAAAACTCGAATTCCTCCACGTAACCCAGATCATCCTCAGGCCCAACACTCAAATACACATCAACTAACAACAAATTCCCACATGACTCCACCAATACCTTCTTATCCCCACCAAAAACCGAATGTGCAACAACACTCACACTGGGAGGTAAACCCACATCAACCACTACAGTTCGTCCCGTATCATCCACAGCGTAAAACTCTCCTTTATAAAATATCACATCATCATACAATGAAGACAAATCATCCACTAAACTCCATTTCTTATCGCCAGACCTCAACATCACTAGCTTGCCCGACACGTGAATGGTCAAAAGCACAAACGCATCAATTCCCAACCCAGAAGATGCAAGCTTCTCCATATACAAATTTCCAGCATCGCTAATCGAATTCCTTGGCCGACAATAATTTATGTACTGGAGAGTATACTCATGCCCTAATTCAAACACCCGAAAATTTGATAAATCAAAAAGTTTGGGGAAATCAGAGGGAAGAGGTTTGAATTCAGATCTTGAGAGGGGATTCAACAAATGCATTCTCTGTGGGTTGTCTTTTTCCAATTTGATGAGCCAATATTTTTGGGGATAGGGTTGGGGTAATCCAATACGATAAATGGTGCGTTTGGAGAGATAAAAACCCAAGGTGGTGTCGGAGATTCCATCGTTTGGGAGGATAGGGAAGCGGGAAGGGGATGAGAAGGGATTGGATAGGACAGAGGATCGCCAGGAGGAACAGACGGATCGGAATCGGAGGAGATCGAATTCGGAGTCGAGGTGTTTAGCAATGAGGTCTAGGAGGTCTTTAGGGAGCTGAGACCACTCAGCCATTGCTTTGGGATTTTCTGAATGATAATAACTCTGAGAAAATTGGAAAAGTATGGCTGGAAGATGATCGTCTTGTTTATGAAAAGAGAGCTTTGGGAGGACCGGAAGTTCGGGTACCCGGTTTTATCCGACGGTTTAATTCTACTTTAATCTTTGAACTTTTTGTTATTTATATATAATCATTTTTTTTTTGAACGATTATATATATTCATTCAATTATCAATTTTATATCAATTAAGTTTGTTGTCTGTTTGCACCATTAGTATGCTAGAAATTAATTATGAAAGTTCAACGCACGTGTACACCTAACTAATAATTTAAAAATGATCGTAAATTTTGTGCATCACAAAGCTACTTCTTTATATGTCAAAGATAATAAGATAAGAGACTTAGGTTGAGAACATTATTTATTGAGTAAACTATACGTATGATCTTTATATTATGACTCTTTTATTAATTAAGTCTTTGAATTTATTTATTTTTTTGTCATGAGATATAAATGAGTTGTAACTCGATCACGTGAATGACATACTCTATCATTTTTTGTTAGAAAAACTATCAAATGCAAACAATAAGGTTCAACTACTAGTGAGTTCAAGGCTCAAATGATAAAATATATATATATACTAGTTATTGTCTATGCCTGAAGGCACATAGTAATAAAAATTGATAAACAATAAACATATTTGTATTCATATCCAAAATCAAATTACAAACATAGAGAAGAGATAAATGAATTTAAGCATCGGTTGTAGTGGGGGTGAGAGGTGGTGGTGGTAGGAGACGGTAATGGTTGTGGTGGGTGGCAATGACCGTGGTGGTGGTGGTGGCGGTGGCGGTGGTGGTGGTGGTGGTGGCAGAAACGATGACATCTGTGGTGGGGGTGGCAGCGACGGCAATGGTGGTGGTGGCAATGGCAGCGGTGGTGGTGGTGGTGGCGGCGACGGTTGTGGCGATGACGGTGGTGGCGATGGCGGTGGTGGCGACGACGGTTGTAGTGGTGGCGGTGATGGTGATGGTGGCGGCGGTGGCAACAATGGTGACGGCGGCGGCGGCGGTGGTGGGGCGGATTCAAACACTATTTTTAAAAAAAAAATATTTATGAGAAATAATTTCTAGAAGTACTTTTAAAAAATCACTCCAAACACACCCTTAGGAGCCTATTTTTCCTATTAAATTTAGGGTATTAATATTAGCCATTAGATTAACTTTAAAATAAAATTTAAAGCGATATGAACCGCGAAAAGTAAAAGTCATTTTGTTTATCTTTTGAGATTTGAATTGTAAGTTACTTTATTATATAAATCTATATAATAAAGTAGCTTACAATTCAAATCTATATAATAAAGTAGCTTACAATTCAAATCTCAAAAGATAAACAAAATGACTTTTACTTTTCGCAGTTCAGATCGCTTTAAATTTTACTTTAAAGTTAATCTAACGGCTAATATTAACACCCTAAATTTAATAGGAAAAATAGGGTCCTAAGGGTGTGTTTGGAGTGACTTTTTAAAAGTATTACTAGAAATTATTTCTCATAAATACTTTAAAAAAAATTTAGTGTTTGAAACCGCCCCACCACTATCTCTACCACCGCCGCCACTACCTCTACCACCGTCACTGCCACTGCCGCCGCCACCACCACCACCGCTGTCGCCGCCGCCATCACGGCCACCATTACCACCGCCACCACCGCCGTCGCCACTAACACCACCACCGCCGTCGCCACCACCACTGCCATCGTCGTCGTCGCCCCCACCACCATCGCCTCCACCACGGTCATTGTCACCCACCACAACCATCACCGTCTCCTACCACCACCACTGCCGCCCACCACCTCTCACCCCCACTACAAACCGATGTTTAAATTCTTTTATCTCTTCTCTATATTTGTGATTTGATTTTGGATATGAATACAAATATGTTTATTGTTTATCATTTTTTATTACTTTGTGTCTTCAGGCACATGCAATAACTAGTATATATATATATATATATATCGAGATTTACTCATATTTCAGAAATCTAGACCAATCAACTGTTTTGACAAACAAAAAGCAACCGACAGACCACTGATCCCCAATACTTCACGAAGCACCGGATGAAAACCCAGTAGTTAACCATCTCTCATCTCGTTCCCTAAGGGTGCAACTCGGGCGGGTTAGACAGTCAACCCTAGCCCAACCCTAGGTATATAATCTTCAACCCTAACCCTAACCCTAACCCTAACCCTAACTCTACCTCGGGTTAAGGAACTCAACCCGAGCACTACCCGAGTTTAATTCGGGCGGGCTCGAGTTGAATTCGGGTTCACTGCAAGAGAGACAAAGAGGGGGGGGAATAATTACAAATTCATAAAACAATCTATATATTTCATTCATAACAGTGCACAATTATTGATCATCTGCTTTCACACCAAAAAACTAGTGATCTCAAAGCACAATCCCAGAAAACATAGAAATTAGACCCATAAAAACATTAAACTTAAAACACTACACTATCACCACTAATCACGCATAACAGAGTAGCAAGTAACAAGAAACAGATGATGATGGAGTAAAAATGAAAAAAAGTGCTAATGTTTTATATATATATAATTATTTTTTAATTTGTCGGGTTCGGGTTGAAAGCGGGTTGCCGATACCTCAACCCGAGCCCGGCCCAAATTGAATTCGGATTGAGATTTTTGACCCAACTCCAACCCAGGCCCGGCCCAACAATGTACTTAAAAAAGCCTGGGCTTTAGGCCCCAATTCAAAGAAGGCCCCAAATTTTTAAACATTGTAAATAACCCATATAAAAAAAGCCTTATAAATAGAAGTCCAATCAACCATTAGGCCCATAATTCAATTCAAATATTAAATATCTAAACAAAAATTAACAATAAAAAAAAAATTTTATACTGAAAGGTCAAATCAAATCAAAAAAAATTAAAAAGTCAAATCAATCTCACTTTTTACTCTCTCGGTAAACCAACCAACCAAACCAATACAAAAACAATTATCTCTCTCTCTCTCTCTCTCTCAACCAAACCATAAACCAACCAAACCAACCAAAAACAATTATTCCTTTTATTTCTCTCTCATTAATCTGAAACAAACCGTCTCTGGCTCACAGTGCTCTCAACTCTCAAGTCTCAAGTCTCACAGTGCTCTCAACTCTCAAGTCTCAAACTCTTCTTCTTCTCTCTGGCTCAACTGAGTGTTGTCAAAAAAAAAAAAAAGTCTCAACTCTGCTCAGTGAACAAACCGTCAAGGCGTCAAGACCTCCACTCCATCCTCCATTATCATTCATCAACTTGAGTTTTCAATGCAACATAAGGGACATGATTTAGAACCAAAAAGCCAACATTTGAGATCATTCAAGACAGGTTCTATTGCTTCATAATTTTAAATTTTTTTGTTATATATTTTGATTTCATATATTGTGTTTGTTTGGTTGTTATATAGTTATAATATATTAATAATATGACATCTAGAAGACAACCAAGTGGATACGAAAAATTAAAAGAAAAAAGAAAAATAGATCAACTAATAGAATCTCAAAAATGATCACTTGATAAATTTGTTACTAGTAACAAAAATAATGTAACAAAAAATTTAGATGAAAATTTTAAAAATAAACAAGTAGATAATGAAATAGAAGATAATAAAATAAAAAATATTGAAATAGAAAATATTGAAATAAAAGATAATGAAATAGAAGATAATGAAATAAAAAATATTGAAGTAGAAAATATTGAAATAAAAGATAATAAAATAGAGGATAATGAAATAGAAAATAATGAAAAAGAAAATAGTGAAATAAAAGATAATGAAATACAAGACAATCAAAATCTTAATGAAACAAGTGATTATAGTCATATAAATATTTATGATCCGAGTCAATGGAAAAATATTGATACGAAATTAAGAGATTTATTAGTAGAAAATGGTCCAATTAGATATAATAATTTAGATTTTCCTCGAGATGAACACTCTAGACATTTTTCCACTACACATTATATTCGCAAATTAACAAATGGGGAAACACTTGATAGAAGATGGCTAGTATATTCAAAAGATTTGGATAAAGTATTTTGTTTTTGTTGCAAGTTATTCAATATGAATTATTCTACAAGTAAACTAGCTAATGAAGGAACAAAAGATTGGAGAAATATTGGTGTTAAGCTTAGAAATCATGAAATAACTAATGAGCACATAACTAATATGAATACTTGGATTGAATTAGAAACAAGATTGCAACTAAATAAAACAATTGATAAAAGTATCCAAGAACAAATTAATAGAGAGAAAGAATATTGGCAAAATGTATTAGTAAGAATTATTGCCGTTGTAAAGAATCTTGGTAAAAATAATTTAGCTTTTTCGGGGAAAAAATGAAAAGATATATCAAGAAAATAATGGCAATTTTTTAAGTTTAATTGAAATGATTGCGGAATTTGATCCGATAATGCAAGAACACGTTCGTCGTATTCAACAAGATATAATTCATAACCATTATCTTGGACATAACATACAAAATGAATTGATAAGTTTGTTAGGAAATGAAGTAAGAAGCAATATTATTAAAAAAGTTAAAGAAGTAAAATATTATTCAATCATACTTGATTGTACTCCCGATGCAAGTCATCAAGAACAAATGTCTCTCATATTACGATGCGTTGATATTACAATAAGTCCAATAAAAATAGAAGAATATTTTTTAGAGTTTATTAAAGTAGATGATACGAGTGGAAAAAGTTTATTTGATAAACTTATAGATGTATTAAGTAATCTTGAACTAGATATTAGTGATGTACGAGGACAAGGATTTGATAATGGGTCTAATATGAAAGGAAAACATCAAGGTGTACAAAAAAGGCTACTCAATATAAATCCTAGAGCATTTTACACACCATGTGGTTGTCATAATTTGAATCTAGTACTTTGTGATATGGCTAATTCTTGTCCCAAGGCTATATCATTTTTTGGAAATTTTACAACGTATATATTCATTATTTTCCTCTTCCACAAAACGATGGAAAATTTTACAAAATAATATTCAAGGTTTAACTCTTAAGCCATTATCACAAACACGTTGGGAAAGTGGTGTTGAAAGTGTTAAAGCAATAAGATTTCAAGCTCCAAGAATAAGAGATGCATTATTGCAATTAGCGGAAACTAGTGAAGATCCTAAAACAAGAAGTAAAGCTAATTGTGTGAAACCCGGGAAAAATTTAATTTTTTCTGAGTAAGGGCAAAATGGTCATTTGCCACCCTTATGCGTATTTGAAATAATCATGTTCTAGACCTCGGATGAGGAAACGGAGTTCGCCGTTGAATTCGTATCGCGAAATCGAGTCACCTTGTCAAATTTCGTCGAATTCTGAGATAGTTGGGTTTTTCACGTTTTTTGAGGTGATTGGTGTCCAGTGACCCCTAAAAACGATTTTTTTATTAAAATTATAAAATTTCCTTAGAATTAGATGAAAGTTCAAATAAAATTAATTTGAACTTAATCCGAGGTATAACGAATCGTTTCGGGACGAAAAATAGACCCGGAAGTGATAAACGAGCGGAGCAATGTGGACCGCGAATTAAAAAGTATAAAAGGGGCAAAATATCTGAAAAATCAGATATTCTATACCCATTTGGCTGGCTGGTTCAGGCGTGAGAAGAGAGAAAGAGAGAAAATCAATTCTTCAAGTCTTCTCTCTTGGATTCCCGGAGCTCCGTCGCTCGGATCAACGAGAACCAAGAATTAAAGTTGCTCTACGCGGTGAGGGCTACGCGTGGGTACCAAGAACGAAGAGTTTCACCAAAGATTCAAAGATCAAGTTTTTGGGAATCAAAAGCTTGAGCTTGGTGTTGGTGTTCTAGGAGTTTTTACACTTCTATTAAGGTAGGGGGTTCTCCTACTTGGGTTTATTCCAACCTAAGATGCCTATGGAAATGGTTGAATATATGTGCTTATGTACATATATATATATATACATATTGGTTCATGTGATTCATGTATATATATATGTGGCTAAGGAAATGAGTGTGGAAATTGGGCCTATACAAATTCCTAGTAAAATTTGGTAAAGGAGGTTACTTGTGTAATTCCTTGAGAATTGATGTGTTTGGGTATGTTAGGTGTTCAATGTTGACTTATCATGTGGTAGGCAATATTATGTGATAACATGAAATTTTTGCCTTGAAGGTGTTTGATTAAATGCCTTAGAGAATTAAATGTTGTTGTTTGATGTAGATAGCATGTTTGAGTTGTTATTACATGTGGATATATGCTTCTTGATATATGGAGCATAATGTTAATTTATGGAGATTATGTGCATGTGACATAAAATTCCATGGAAAAATGGTTACATTGCTCATGTGGCATTACTTGCATTTTGGGGCATGAGGTTGCATCACATTCATGGGACAATTGCATGAGTGTTGGTGTGTGGGAGATGCATAGATTTAATCAACACCTTGTTTGATGCTTGATATGTGGGCTCGGGGAAAAGTGGATCGACGATCCTTTTTGAGTTGCATGCTGCATAAGGAAAACTTGTGCTGGGTATAGCAAGAAGGGGCATGACGACTTCCTTGGGTGAAAAACCCTAAACCACTTGGTTCAGTCACTTTGCCTATGGTGAAATTCCAGAAAAGTGGCATGCCCACGGAGCCGGGGTGAAATTCCGAAATCCGTTGCCCAGGAAGACACAAGATTTTGTTATAAAAAAAAAAAACACCCATTCAATGGGTAGATTCCAATAATGATCGGATTTCATAACGATCATTGGAAGGATTTTTCCGTCAATAGACGGGTTGCATTACACTTTGGCGTTGCATTGTGTTGTGGAGTCGGTGTGGGCTCGGAATAGCATGCATGAGTGAGTTTCATCTCATTACAGGGCATGGCATCATGATTTTCCAACATTGCATTGCATGTTATGTTTGGAAGAAATACTTGTTGTGGAATGCGGTACAAGGCCTTTGCATATGCATTTAGGTGGGGAGTAGCCTCTGTAGGAAACTTTCTACTGAGCGTGACTCACCCTTTAAGGGAACACTTTTCAGGTGCGGGACTCGTGCCGAGGGAGGACACACACTCGGGGCCTTGAGAGTGAAGAAAAAGCCGGTTGTGGCTTTTGAAATGAAATTTTGTATAAACCAACTTATTTCATTCTCTTTTTGCATTATATTTGTATGGGATGGATTGTAATGGTCTCGTATGGATCATGTGTAATGTGAAAATATAGTTTGTACATGTCTTGGATGATGTGGAATTGAGTTAGGATGAATTGGAAATGAAAAATGGAGCAAGAAAGCAAATATGGGCAGTAACTACCGGTAGTCAATGGGTAACTACCGGTAGTCTACTGTCCAGTGTGTATTGACTACCGGTAGTCAATCGGTAGTCAACTGTCTGCTCGGACCAGTCTTCGTAGAATTGTCATAACTTTTGATCCAACCGTTGGATTGAGCTGAAATTTTGAAACAACATAGTAGACATCTAGATCTACAACTTTCATGTTTTGAACTTTTCCAGATTATGAAGCGATCATGGTCAAAATAGAGGAAAACCGAGGGGTTTCCACCAGATTGGTGCTAGTGTTGGTGCCTTCGTTGCCAAACATCAACACCTCCTTGATTTCGTCACTTCTAAGCCTCCCAATCTTCGTGTAACATGTTCATATCTTCCCCAACATAGTTGAAACATTTGGGATGAATATGGAATGAGTTATAAACCCGATAAATGGGATACTCCTCGTGAGATGTCGAACCTAACGGCACTCACGACCATTCCGCGAGTTGACGGGTTGTCAACGGGACCCCCGGATTTTGGGGCGTCACAAATTGTTTAGCAACATATGAGATTGAGAATTTTGAATTTTTATTGAGCATGACTATTTGGTATGATATTTTATTTTCCGTTAACTTAGTTAGTAAATATTTACAATCAAAAGACATGCATATTGATATTGCTATAGATCAATTAAAATGTTTCATTTCTTTTTTTGAAAAATATAGGGAAAGTGGATTCACAAATGCTATGATTTCATCTAAAGAGATTGCATGTGAAATGGGTATAAAACCTATATTTCGTGAAAAACGTAGAATTCGTAGAAAAAAATAATTTGATGAAAATGTTGATAATGAGGTAACACAATCTATTGAAGAATCTTTTAGAATTGATTATTTTACATATATAATTGATCAAGCTATTTCTTCACTAAAAAATAGATTTGAACAATTACAAAAGTACGAAAATATTTTTGGTTTTTTATTTAACTTAGAAAAATTAAAATCATTGACCAATGATAGTTTAAAACAATATTGTTTGGATCTCGAATGTTTCTTAAAACACGAAATTTTTTCCGATATTGATGGCTTAGATTTATTTTTAGAACTAAATGTTTTAAAAGAAATTTTACAAACGAAAGAAAATACTCCAATTGAGATACTAAATTATATAAAAAAATTAGATTCTTTTCCAAATGCATGCATTGCTTATAGAATATTATTAACAATTCCTATAACAGTTGCTTCTGCGGAAAGAAGCTTTTCAAAATTAAAATTGATAAAATCTTACTTAAGATCGACTATGTCACAAGAAAGATTAACTGGATTAACGATACTATCAATTGAAAAAGATATGGTAGCAAAACTTGAATATAAAAACTTAATTAATACTTTTGCAACTCAAAAAGCAAGAAAAATTAATTTTAAATAGAAAATATTAATACTAGACATAGAATGCCTCATTTAGAATTATCGCTTTAGGCCCCAAATTATCTTGAGCCACCCCTGCTCCAACCCAAGTATTAAAAATCCTAACCCAAGCCTTAATTTTTTCGGGTTGGACTCGGGGTGAAATCGGGTTGACCAACCCCAAGTTGCACCCCTATCGCTCCCGACCCCATTATCTTCCACCACTCCATCACTATGCAACTATGCTCTCAAGAGTTTCCACGAACGTAAATTTCCATTTTCCACCATTAAACTCAACTCCCATATAGTTATAGGCATATATACATACATATATAGATATAGTGAGAGAGAGAGAGAAAGGAAGTTGAAGTAATGGCTTTCTCCACAATTGTATCGTCATCTTCCCATCTCTACCTTCCAAAGTGCCGGCCAATTCTACAAAGAACAATTGGCTGTTCTTCTACTTCGGTTTCGCCATCAGTTTCGATCCAGTTCGATCTCAAAACCTACTGGACGACTCTAATTGCAGAGATTAACCAGAAGCTCGACGAAGCCATTCCTATTCAGTACCCTCAACAGATCTATGAGGCCATGCGCTACTCTGTTCTGGCTAAAGGAGCCAAGAGAGCCCCACCGGTCATGTGCGTCGCCGCCTGCGAGCTCTTTGGCGGCAACCGCCTCGCCGCCTTCCCCACCGCCTGTGCCCTCGAAATGGTTCGTCGTCCACTTCTATATATATATATATATATATATATATATATATATATATATATATATATATATATATATATATATAGAAATATATATATCTTCTGCGTCTTCTCTTCGAATTATTGTTTAATCTGTGTGATTGGAATGGCTTTTCTTCGGATTTCTGTTTGATGTTGACTGCCAAAATAGACATGATTGAATTGTTATAACTGGGCCACAACGATGTGAAAAATGCAAGAATCGTTCCCAAGAATATTTATGACATTGTCAACGATATTAATTTTTCAGAATCAATCCCAAGAATCTTCCCTCAAGTTTTGCTGTGATCTCCATATTAAACTTCAACCTATGGTCTGCATGACGTTTGAATCTCTGTTTGAAATTATTGGGTGAATAAAAAAATAAGCTTCAGTTGGTAAGCATCTGTTTTGTTGTTGACACATGACCCTAGTTTATTATACTTGGAACAAGTTACTGCTGAATGATGCTTGAAGAAAAAAAAATCCCCAAAATTGGTCATGTAGGGCAGGGGCTTACAAAAAAATAAAAGAAAGATGAACAGAATAGGCCTATAAAAGGCAGAGGAAACATTACTGGAGTCACTTCTAAGGTCTAATAGTGATCATGGCTCTTAAGACTTAGTACAGAATGAATGCCCTTCTTTTGTTATTTAACCAATCTAAGCTGCAACCAATGGACCAGTTGCGTCTTTACTCAAATTTCACCTTTTTTACTCCATTTGTGTTTTATATCTAGTATAAAATTTAGAAAGGATTGGTAGACAAAATTGTTTCATAGAACATCTTTTTGTTTTCTTTTTGCTGTGAAGTCCTAACGTAGCTTCTGATAGAAGATTAACATGCTGGATAAGATGCCACTCAGGCCACATACATAAATTATTATTTGCAGTTTTTTTGTATGTGTAGTTGCGTGCAAGAGTACAACTAATGAGTCTCAAAATCTAGTAATCAAGCTCATTAATGGAATTCATGATTTGGTAAATGACAAATGGAATTAAGCGGGTTAGTCATGTTTGCATTGTATTCTCGGGTTAAAGGGAAAACTACTGTAACAAACTGATAACATAGTTTTGTGGGAGCATAGATAGGAAGTTACACTAGCAAGATTTCAAAATTTCCCATTTCAAATAGAACAAGAGAGTCAACATTGCTTAGTGTTTATGTTCATGTGAGTTGTGATTCTGTAGACTCAACATAATGTTCAGCAATGGATGATGCATCTTGGATTCTAGATAATAGTGTTTATTGCTCCCCATTTGAGTTTTTTAAACAGGTTCATGCTGCTTCACTGATACATGATGACTTGCCATGCATGGACAATGATCCATTCCGGCGAGGCCAACCTTCGAACCACACAATCTTTGGTGTCGACATGGCAATCCTTGCTGGCGATGCTTTATTTCCACTTGGCTTCCAGCATATTGTCTCCCACACCCCTTCAAACCTTGTCCCTGAACTCCAACTTCTACGTGTTATTGCTGAGATTGCCCGAGCTGTAGGGTCTACTGGCATGGCTGCTGGCCAGTTTGTCGACCTCGAGGGTGGACCCAACGCTGTTGAATTCGTCCAAGAAAAGAAATATGGTGAAATGGGCGAATGTTCTGCTGTCTGCGGAGGCCTATTAGCTGATGCCACAGACGATGAGATTCAAAGGCTGAGAAGGTATGGAAGGGCGGTTGGAGTATTGTATCAAGTGGTTGATGATGTATTGGAAGCAAAAACAAAGACCGATAACAAAGAGGAGGAGAAGAGAAAAAAGGGCAAGAGCTACGTGGAAAAGTATGGTGTGGAAAAGGCAATAGAGGTGGCTGAGGATCTCAAAGCCAAGGCTAAGAAAGAGTTGGATGGTTTTGAGAAGTATGGTGAGAGAGCACTGCCTCTCTACAGTTTTGTAGATTATGCTGCTGGTAGAGGTTTTAACGTTGGTGAAGCTTAATTGATGAATTTTGCTGTTCCATTGTGATTTTGTGCACTCTCAAATTTCAGCTTCTAAAGTAAGCATGTTACCCGGTTTCCTGACTACTAAATTTTGCAAAGCAAAGCCAAGCCTCGGACCAGTGGCATAGCCCCATTCCCTCCCCCTCTGCATAGGTTTAGAATGATGTCTCTAAATGCATTGTACTTGGGGGGGGGGGGGGGGGGGGGGGGGGAGGTGGGGGGGAAGGGAAGGAGTGAAAGTTATAATTGAGGGGGTGTTGATGCTGATATCCCATAAAATCTTCAACGTTTTGGCTATTATTTACTCTGTTTTGATCTATTAATTGAAACTTAGCATGTTTTATGTGTGTTGTATGTAAACCATGTCAATGTAATTCTCAAGAAATTGCACAAATTACCCAAATACTGCTTATCTTTGCTTTTTTTTCATTTTTTTTTTTTGGTTTTCTTTGCATGATGAGAGGGTATAATTCAGTGGAAGTACGGGGAATGAGCTTTACCATTTACCAACAAACGCTGATATCAGAATGATTATATCCCAACCTGGACAAGCCAACATTAAGTAAAAGGAAAAAAAAAATCCATCGTTAACTGTATTTTATATGACAATAAATGAATTGGCTTTTTTTTTTTCTTTTCTTCATCTAAACTACTAGAACAAGCTCCATCCAGCATCTCTCGGTAGTGAGTGATTGAATCAGGGCATATTTCAAGTTCATTGAATGCCTCTCTCTCTCTCTTCCCCCTCCCCACAACTTCTAAGTTCTAAGGGTCATTAAGGGGCTGAGCCTACCAGGCCTGTCATTCACCCCCCATTGACACGTAACAGGCCAGATCGGTTAGCCCACGGACACAACTACAACCCATCGATTGAGCTAGTGTTAATAGAATAATCATATTATCCAATGTTAAAAATCAGAAAAATATTGGAAAAGCACAACTCCATGTGAATAATCCCTTAACAACCCATCATGAATTTAAAAAAGATTCACTATTTGTAATCAAAACTTCTATAGTTCTATTTATAATTTATAGGCCATAATAGTTCGTGGAGTAAAATTACAAAAAAAGAAAAGAAAAGAAAATTATATGGGATGAGATTGAGTCTCATTGTCTTTATTTTGAACGCAAACACCTAGGTAGGGTAGGTTGTCAGCATTGTTATCTGAATTCTGAACTTCAGTTTAGTTGGACCCCACATAAACTTAACTTTGTGAGTTGGGTGGTGTGTTACTCTTTGCTTCTTGTTCTCACCAACTAAGCTCTAAAAAATATCATATCCTTCTGTCTTCTTAATGTTATCGATCTTATTTTTTGCATATTTTAGTCTAAACTCCAACATTGCCGCATGCGCTGGCAATGTTGAACCCAATGCTCTTCCAGAATACTGTGTACTCCAGCGGTAGATTCTAAATACAATGTATTGATGTATTCACAAATCGTGTTTAGTCTTTTTTCATAAACCCAAAAAATATTAAATTATCATTACATATCTCATCTTGGTTTAAAAGTTCTAATCATTTTAAATCTTCTAGGGTGGGTTTATTTGATCCCATGGTCGGCCACTAATGAAGACCCGGGGGGGGGGGGGGGGGGGGGGGGGGGGGGGGGGGGACAGCCTAACAGGATATATTAGGATATAGGTTACTTAATTTGGCAACAATGATCTGAATCACATGGACAAAAAAGATGGATTGATGACAATGGAGTGGTTTATTAAGGATTGCGCTGTCCAAGCAGCCAAACACTAGATGGAATGGGATGGGATGGGAAGGTCACATGGGATGGGTCGATGGTCCTCCCTCCCACTACCACTTTTTACTTCCTCACAGGCACAGTCACACTCACACCAGCATGTATAATTACAAATGTGTCATTTTCTTATCGCTACTGGCCACCGCTGCTCATTCTCCACCTCATAAGCAAGGATTAGGAAAGGATCATAATCCAAAAGGTCCCTCTGCATTTCACATGATCTTGTTAGGTTGTGAAACTCCTTTGCATCAACTGCTGGAATCTTAGTAGGTTGCAACCCCCTTATTAATAATTTTTAGGTATTAATTTTTAAACAAATAAAGTAAAATAAAATAAAATTTATTAATTGTGAAACCCAAAAAGTAAGAATAATAAAATAATTTTTTTTATGCGAGTCAATTTTTCATTTAAAAAAGAAGGTAAAGTTCAAAAAAATGACTATTGAGTAGGGTAGTTGGACAAAAACTATTTTATATCACCAATTACGAGTTGAGCTGAAATTACTTATCTTGTCAATCAATTTTTGAATGTAATAATGATATCAAGTTATTATTGACATATGATAGTATCAACTACGTATTAAAATTATAATTATGCATCTAATGGTGTATACAAATAAAATAATATGACAAATGTGGCAAATATTTGTTTCCAAAAAAGACAAGTAATATTTAATTTTGGACTATATTGTTACTTTTTTCAATATAATTAAAAGTACAATATAAAAAATTTAATTTTAAGATATAAATTAAAAAGTTAAGAATATTTTAAGATATAAAGTATCATTTAATTTAATAAATTTTATTGGGAAATTATTTTACTTTGCATGTTAAAAGATTTTAAAATTTTTATTTTGTATTCCCAAAAATTAAAATTTGTGCATTATACCTTCAATGTATCAAAAGTGTTATAATGTAATATTTCTTCTAGCTTTTCATTATTTTTTTGTCAACGTCAATGTGTTGAGTTTTGAAGCAAAAAATAACGAAAGTTAACAGAATGCTCACATTATAATAATTTTGTTATAATGAGGGTATAATATGAGAAATTTAATTTTTTAGGGTATAAAATAAAAATTTTAAAATCTTTTAAGGTGTAAAATAAAAAACCCAATTTTATAAAATATCTACGGGCGCGGGGAGCGCACTAAGCCGTTAAACATTCTGCAAAACAGAATAGCCTCTACAAATACAATACACGTTTATAGAGAGAGAAAAAGAGAGAGGGAGGGACATACTATCAATACACACATATTTGTGTCAATTCGTCAATCTCCAGATAAACTACTCCTCTCTCTTGCTCGAAAATCCACTTCACAGAGTCTTGAAGTTTCAGAGTTCAGATCTTCGAAGAGTTTCTTTCCTTTTCAGTTCTTGTTTTTTTCTTGGTATTTGAACGAATGGTGATGGAAGACAACGAGAGTAGTAGTTGTAGTAGTAGAGCGGCGGAATCGATGCCGGTGAGCAGTCGGCAACAGAGAAAGAAGCTTGAGGTTTACAATGAGATTCTTAGTAGGCTTAAAGATTCGAATAACCAGGAGGCTGAAGAGCCTGGCTTCAACGACGAACTTTGGACTCACTTTAATCGGCTTCCCTATCGGTAATTTTACTTTTTGCCTTTTAGCCTATACCTCTCTCTTTGTACCATTTCGCACTATACATACACGAAGATGTATTATGTTAATGCATATATGTATGTGTCTCTGTTTGTATATATAAATATATATATATTTGTATCTGATCTGTGTGTATGTATGTATAATGATGTGGGTATGTCTATGTAGATATATGTACATGTCTGCTTTAATCTTTAGTGCTTTTGTAAGTTGTACATTCTTGTTTGATCAAGGTCTTGTTTGAATCTTTTCTTTTACCGATTAGGTGTTTGTTTAGCGAGTAAACACTGGAAATTCTTAGATCAAAAAAAAAAAAAACACTGGAAATTGGAAGAAAGTAATATTCCCGTATAAGTTCAACGCAATAATGCCCATAAACGCGGCTTTCATTTTCTTGCAAAATATGTGGGGAAACCAAGGGAGCCTTCCCATTTGCCCACAGTATCGTGGGTCTTATCATGCTTTTCACATACTAATCTTCAATTCAAAGGGTTGGCACTCGTAAACCATAGTCCTAATTCACCGATGCCTCTCTGTCACTGTTCACTGATCTATGTTGTCGATGGCACCCCTATTTCAGATCCATTTTTGCACTCCTCATATAATCCTGTCTAACAATTTTTTCAAGGCTTGATTCTATTGGTGATTTAGAAGCAGCAGTCGGTTGGCAGCGATCTGTGACAAAAGCTTGATGGGTGTTCTAAAAGATTGATTTGTGTGATGATGTTTCTCGGATAAAAGAAAGATGTCTGGTTGGTTGAAAGTTCTGGGATAATGGTTGGTCTGGTCGATGGTTTACAGTGAGTTATTGTGGGTGAATTGGCTTCACCTTCATCAAACATGGTGTGACTGCATTTGGGTGGTTTGGCAGTGGTTGTAGACTGAAAATTTGATTTGATTTAGATGGTGTTGAAATCTGTTTTTCATTGATCCAAACCAATACCTAATCATATTATGTGTAGAAAGATCAACATTATGTGGGCTTTTCAAAAATGGTGGTTAGGGGCTAATGGAAATGTAATTGGTGGAGTTGATGCATAGAGATGTAGATGGTTGTTACTGGTATACATTATGCATCATTCTACTGTTTGTATTTTGTATTCATAGTTGGTGAGTTAGAGTGAAATGAAAGGGGCAATTTTGTAGTACCAAGGATTTTTGTATGACATTCCGACAAAATTTTCATCTTAACCAAATGGACACTAGAAAATATATTTTCTTTTCCCTTTCATTTCTTTTACTTCACTCTTGATCACATTTATTTTCCATCATTCTTTTCTTCTAAACAAACAGACCCTCAAGGTTCTTTAGTGTATTCAACATTGGTCCCTTGCAGATTTGAGCAAATTAAAATGGATTAAAATCACTAGTTCTTTGTTGTTGTTTGTACTTCCACTTTTAATAATTACAATTTGATAGTATTTCTTTGTTCTTTTTATATCTAAACCTTTGATATTTATAATTGGATTGTACTATGGATATTTCTGCTCTCTCTCATTCTCACTCCCTACCACACAGAATGTTGTGGTACTGCAACTTAATCAATTGGATTGATAAGGCATGAACTTGTCCTTTGACTGATTCTGTTGAGGCATTTAATATTGTACATTGAAGTATTTTACATTGAAGGTATGCATTGGATGTGAATGTGGAAAGGGCGGAAGATGTTCTCACACACAAACGGTTATTGCATTTGGCACATGATCCTGCAAGTAGACCTGCATTTGAAGTCCGCCTAGTCCAGGTAAGTTGATTTGATAAGAATTCCACTTCAGCATTGTAAAAGAAAGGATTCTTTATCTTTGGGATATCTTGATGGACCCTCGTATTTACGTTGGCAATGGCTTCCAATACCCAAATTCGATAATATACTCCTTTGCATATACTCGATTTTTTTTTAATAGGATCTCATGGTTTACTCCCACAATTTGTTATTATTCTACTCAAAGGAATTCTTTTCTTTGTTTTTCTCTTTCTTCTTGTTCTTATTATTGTTATTTCTCTTTGTTTTAGTTTCATTTATGTTTTCTTGGTGTTGGCTGCAGGGGTTTTCAAATGTCTAAACTTTGTTGCTTGGTCAATTTAGGTTTAGCAATCACTTCTTTTGCAGGTTCCTCCTATCTCTGATGGGAACTTAGCTGAGTTCATTCATTCAAGCTTGCCAAGGAGCGAAGGTGCTCTAAGGTATTACTTATTAAGTGATTAGCTTAAAGGATTTCTCAGTTTGGAGAATGTAGATCCCATAACACATGCAAGTTGTCCTGAATGCTATTTATTTATGCAATTGTCCTTTTCTTTTGTTGTTCAGTCCACCCTTTGATTTTTTATATTTTAGATGATTACTGAAATCAGTAACTCTTTCTTCCCATATGTCAGCATTCATCCACCACCTGCCTTTGGTTCATCTCCTAATCTCGAAGCCCTTGCACTTGAAGCAAACAAACCTCAAGATCAAGCTGGGGACCATGTTTTAAATGCCAGTGTAAAGTCTTCCAGGTATACTTTATCTTTTATAACTCATGATGTTTTAGTGCACAAATTGCCTTATTATGAAGAGTCCTCTGGTGCTTCCACAGATCTCAAAGGACATGTGAAGTTGAATCTCTTTAGAATCATTGAATGATGTTCTTACTCCACTTTTTCAAGGATTGAAAAGGAAGAGTGCAGCTGCCTGCTGTCATTTTACTTTTGTATTTTCTATCCCTATAATAGTGATTATGATGCCCCAAGACCTCAATCAATTGTTAGATGCTTAAGCGTTGTTATATCTTGTGCGTTGGTTCAGCGTAGATCCTAATGTTGCTCATTCACCTTTTGTTTTGAAAGGTAATAGATGTTTTTGTTCTTATATTTATAATGCACCGATAGGTGTATGCCAGTAGGAGATTAGGGACTCCTAATGGTAAGCTCTTTGACAAATTGAATGAAAATGAAAAATCTCGTCTGGTCGAAATCCCTAAATGCATACTTCTTCCCCCCCCCCCCCCCTCTCTCTCTCTCTCTCTCTCTCTCTCTCACACACACACACACACACACACACACACACACACACACACACACACACAGAAAATGAGATAATTCTTTTAAAGGAAGCCATTGAAGCATTATCGATTTGAAAAAATCAATGATAAAGGAAGCCACTGAACATACGATCGCATTAGTAGTGATGTGCTGTTTTGAGTTCATATCGTGTTATATGTTGTTTGTCTACTTTTTTAACAAAGCGCTAGCCAGTCTACGTGGATTATATTATCTGGAGAAAGTATTTACAACAATACTCTCACGGGTATGTCATTAACAGCTTGCCGCTTCATGTAATCGATGGTTGTGTAGGCCCATGCATGAAATCACCTTTTCAACAGAGGACAAGCCAAAGGTCCTCAGCCAGGTAGTTAAATATGTTATTCCACTTGTATCAAAATTTAATTATTCAGCATTGTTTTCTTTCAAATGGGTAGAATATGTATTTGGGCTATGTCGTTTCTACAACTACCAATTTCGTATGTGATATCTTTGTTTATGAACGCATCAAAAGATCAGTTTGAAATTCACAATCAAGAAGGCATGTAATTTCTATCCTGCTTGTCTCAATGATGCTTGTGTCTTGATATTTGATCTAGAGGTAGGAAGATGCCTTCTGCTTTTCATTCATCGCAGGACATGTTGATATCTTTTTAGGTCATTATTCTTTGCATTCATAGAAAATCATTTTATATTCTTTGAGGTATATAGTTAGATGATGTAAGCTCCATAGTTACACTATTTTTAGTCAACTAGGCATGTCACTGAGGTAATCTACTTTTAATTGGCGCATATTCAGGCCTTATGTCCTCTTCGAAAATCCCTATGACTATGTTGATAATTCGGCCTTTTTCAAGTTGATGACTTGCTAGCTAATTATCTGGCTCTATGTTTGGAAATATTAGGGGTCAATGACTTTTATGGTTCAACCACGATTAGGAAACCCTGCTCTAAGTGTTTGTGTGGGGTATTGTGTAATGAAGCATAAACTCTCTGAAATGGGGTGAAATGGGGCATGTTTGTAACCAGTGACTGGTTGTTTGCCCATTGTTTCCCATTTGTGAACAAAGTGGAAATATGTCAACTTGGAACCTTCATATGTATATATTTGTCTCTTGTATGGTCTCCATTCTCCATTGGTGTTACAAGGGAAAGCCAAAGGCTATATCTAGGAAACAGTTTGTGTGACTAAGAACATATCATGGTGAGTTGGTTAAATAGTGAGCCACCAGTTCGGCTTGATTGGAAAACATCTAAATCCATAACTGCAGTCGGTTTATTGGAAAAACTTATCTCAGCACTTGGAAATACTAATCTAAATAAGCCTGCCTGCCTCCTTGTGTGTGTGATATTTTTTCCCTGTGAATGGGGAGGTAAGGTTGCTATGTGTCCACAAGTTTGCCTCCTAGTGATCTCTATACGACTCAAATTGCGAAATTTAGCATCTAATGAAATTTTCTTTTTAATGTGGAAAATTTGCAGTTGACTTCCTTAATTTCTGAGATTGGGCTGAACATCCAGGAAGCACATGCTTTTTCAACAGTTGATGGCTATTCCTTAGACGTTTTTGTTGTTGATGGGTGGCCATATGAGGTATCCCCTTACGGTAATGTTTTTTTATTAAGTAGCTAGAATGCTATTTAAGACTAGGCTGTTTGTTGTGTAGTTCATTATATATCTGCTTTCTTTTTAATGATTGCATCATTAAGATTTCCCGAAAATGACTTGTAGATTTCATCAGTCAATTTTTGTAGGCGTGGAAAGAAGTCATGTATTTGATTTTTTGATGTTCTTTGTTGTTCAATATCATTCTGGAAACTCTAACAAAATTTCATTCTCTTTTCTAGTAGAATATTTTTAATGGCCAAGGTTGAAGATGTACATATTTATTTGTTATTTCCTTTGTATTTTGTATTACTCACAAGAAAGTTCTATTAATTCTCAGGAAACTGAGAGGCTTCGAATTGCACTGGAAAAGGAAGTTTTGGAGATTGAGGTACCTCTGTTCTATGCTTCATTAAATTGATAGTTCTTTGGAATGTTGAAACACATGTTGCATTATGGAAAATTTGAAAATCATCTCACTTCCCATTTTGAAATTGATTGTAGCCTAACTTCAAGAGTTTTGTTGTTCATTTTATCAGTATATCGTTTTGTTCATAATTCGTGAAGTTACATTCATAGCACCCTAGAGCTGCCTAATGGTTAATCAAGGGTCGTAGTCGTTAGATAGAATCAAGGATTAAAATTTCGTTTCGGTAATGTTTCAGAAATATTTTAGAAATAAGATGTAAACAAAGAAAAAATTTAAAAAAATTGTTTATGAAACATTGGTCGAAACATCCAAAATATTTCGAAACATATGTCGAAAGACACTAAAATATAGGCCGAAACACATCGAAACATAGGAACTTTGATATTCAATCAATGATTCATTTTAGTTTCTATGGAAACGAAAATATTTCAGACGTTTTGACCAAATTGAATTCCTTGGATAGAATTTTATATTATTTCACTGATAGTTGAGATGATATTTTACGGTAGAGGACTTTAGCTCGGATGATCCTTGAACGCTTTGTCTTTGTTATGGATTTTGATCCCTATAACTTATATGTAGTTATAGGTACAAAAATTGATTTGAAACAATCTATAGTATGGGTGTTCAAATTTCTGATTACCTGTAAATTTCGATCTTACCCTGCCCTACCCGACCTTACTGACAGTATTCTGTAAAAAATCAGGTAGGAATACAGAATACCTACAAAATTTCAGTATTCCTACCCTACTCTACCCGCATATATATTTATATATATATATCCTAAAAATTAAAATCTAAAAATCTAGAAACTCTAATATTTTATTGATGTTTATGGCTTTCTTATATGATATATTGATGTTTATAGCTTTCTTGTTGTGTTTTATTGTAATTGTTTGTCTATTATCGAATTTATTGTGTTTTCTTTAGTGTTATTAGTTTATTGTGTTAGTTAATTGGTGCAAGTTACTTAATTAAATTGTTAAAATGATCTAAAAATTAATAATTAAAAAATATTTGTTTACCCGACTTCCTACTCGATTGTTTTGGACGGAATTCGGATAGGAATAATACACTTGATCGGGTAGGGTAGGCCAAGAAAAAAAAAATTCGCAAAGTATCGGGTAGGAAGATAGAATACCATAATTTCTATCCATAGTGTAGGGTGAACACCCCTAATCTATAGTATGTCGTAAGTTGATCTTCAAATTTTTGGGGCAAATTTAAGGTTAACTTGATTAATTCTTTCATAAAACATGACGACCCCTAAACATTTGACAAATGACATAACCACCTCTTACTTTTGATATAAGAAATAGATGGAGCCCCACAGTCATCGGTGAATATGGCATTGGCAAACATATCATTTAAAATGTCAAAATTACCCCCATATTCCTAGTTGGAACAAAATAATCTCATTTTAAAGTTATTTCCTGTTGCGGTAAAATTAAACACCTAACCAAACATCACCTTTGTTCTCTCTCTCTCTCTCTATCACGCACATGTACAATGTGACATAGTTTAGGAAGCACATATATGGATATGGGATACATGAACGATACGGATATGACGATACGATAAAACCTAAAAAAATAGGATACGAATACGGTCGGGCAGGCGGGATATTTCTATAATAAAATATATTTTATATTTTACTATTATTTAACAACTTAAAAATTATAATTTTTAATAATTCTTTAACATTAGTAAATAAAATTAGCAATTTTTACCTTGAAAAATGTGTAATATTATCTTATTATGATATATTCATACATTAAACGTGAGCATGCAAGGGAATTAGAATTAAAATTTAACTAGTTGGTTTGCTTACAAGTATTTGTTTCTAAGGTTATAGTATAACTAATTCATTTGTTTATACCTTTTTTTTTATATGTAATAGTACATAATATTTTAAAAACATCGTGTTTTTGAAGTCAAATCGAATTTTGTTGATGATTTGTATTATATGTAAACTCGAAAAGAAATGATATGGATTAAAATTAAAAATTATACATTTGGCTCCATGTGTAGAAGTATCTGCCAAGTATTCACATATTTTATGAATTATTAGATACGAATGATGTGTATCTGATTCGTGTCATCGAGGATTGACAAGTAACGTATGTGATATGGTATTATATACGGGTACATTGACTGAAGTATTTGTGCTTCATAGTTGGAGTTGGTGGGGTTGTCGCGGGGGGGTTGCATGCCTTGTTTTTCCTCCAAACACAGAGTGTACAATTGAGATTTCTTAAATTTCTCTATTTACTCATATTTGTTGTGAATTTCATCCAATGTGAAGTCCATAATTCGTTGTGCTTTTCGGGCTGTAGTTAATGAAGCTTCATTTGGAATTTTGGAGGGAATTCTTTCAAACTTATTTTCAATATATTGGAAATCACTTGCCACAAATCAGTTATTCAAACCCTACTCATAGGTGGAAAAAGAGATCACTCGGTGAGAGAAAGTTGAAAATAGCTTCAGTCATGTGCTATCTCTTAGAGTGTGTTTCAACTGAATCATCTGTGTTGTATTCTCTTGGAATATTTTGCAATTGTGGCATATAATCTTTTTTGATAGGACAACTGTGGCATATAATCTCTATGCTTTTCTCACCCTCATGCTTTATACTAGGGTTAAAATTGAGTAAACATGGAAAATAACTGAGCACAATCAACAAATGAGCTTTGTTCTGCCTGATCATTTTAATTGTACTTATTGAACAAAGCAAATTTCTCCAATTGTGGTCTTATGAACTTCCTATTTGCTGGCATAAACACCTTCTGAAATTTAAGGTGTTACTGCTATAGACTGAAGTGAAGATAATACTAAAAAATATGGAGAAGCCGAATACAGAATGGATACAATGTTATTGCATTACAGTCTCTGACTCGTTATGCTCAGTATATTCAGTATGTCATGTTCCTTTACATATGTTGTCCGTTACCTTCTTTTGGCTGCCCCTGCAGGGGTTTTTTATCAGGTTGTCTGTTGATGCATGTTGAGTGTTCTTTCTTTATGCCAATTTGCCATGGTGCATTGATTTGTGACTAGGACATTTTGAGTTGCTATGCAGAAGCAGGCTTGGCCAAATCAATGTTCATTATCTCCTGATCATTCGGGGATCAAAAGTGAACCTGAGCATATGACAATCCCTAGTGATGGCACTGATGTCTGGGAAATCGATCCTCAATATCTGGTACTTGAGAGCAAAATTGCATCAGGGTCATATGGTGACTTGTAAGTTTATAATATTCTAGGCACATTTTATTACTATGTTTTGAACGTTAATCAGTACTTGTGCATCCATGTCCCAATCAATACTTAAAACCTTGTTTCATTGATGTCATTAGATACCACTCAAGCAGACAGCTGTTGGTCCATTATGGGTGTTCAGTTAACCGTGTCTTTTGTTTGTTTCAGATACAAGGGTACATACCGTATGCAGGAAGTAGCCATCAAATTCCTGAAGTCTGATTGTGTTAGTTCAGACATGCAGAGAGAGTTTGCACAAGAAGTGTATATTATGAGGTTTGTGGAATTCTATCGCTGTTGCCTTGAGCTGCACTATCTGCACTAGTTAGCCTTCTAAGGATCTATTCAACCTACATCTGCTGTCCGAATGTTGTTTTGTCATCGTGTTAATCAATGCATTTTACTTTTTAGTTATTCATTTGTACGTTTTGTGTCTGTACCAATGCAAAATGAGAGGTTGGTGTGGTGTAAAAGGGAGGGCCTACAATCGTGAGGTTAAATGCGCAAAGGTTAGGTCTATAACCAGTTACTCCTCCTCGGACCGTTGAGTCATGAGAACAAAAATGGGTAATATTGGCAGTACCCGGATGTTTGCAGTAAATTTGCTTTTCATGAAACCAGAGAGAGAGAGAGAATTGCTTCTAATTTTCATTCCTAATTCTTATTTCATGTCTATTTTGTGTCAACACCCCCAATCAAAAAAAAGCACTATATCTACTTAAGCCCTCTCTCTCTCTACCTCCCCCTCCCTGTTTGCGCGTGCGTGTTTTTTTTGGTATCTAGTCTATGGTTCTTTGTGTGCTCGCAAGGCAAGAAAATAAAGGATTAGGTTGGAGCTTCTCCCTTTTTGTAGCTAGATCTTGCTCCTCTATTTTCACTTGCACGCTGCATGCGTTAACACCACCCTTCAAAGACAGATACATCAAATATGGGTCCACTTCTACCACCTTCCTAGGGAAGGTATACCGGGATCTTGTCCCTTGTACTTCTTGGCAGGAGTTTAATTCTCTCTCTCTCTCTCTCTCTCATGCAAATGTCATGCAAATTGGATGTTCTTAAAAATCCTCCAGGGGAAAAAATATTATGGGCCCAGTTCCATTGGTTTCCTCTGTGAGTAGTTATTTGAGGCCTCAATTTTGGGCCTGTAGTGACTCCTTTTTGGCACTTGCAGGAAAGTTCGACACAAGAATGTTGTACAATTTATAGGTGCTTGTACCAAACCTCCAAGTTTGTGTATTGTAACAGGTAAATTTCCATTATCTTACTGATTACTGTGGTGATGCACACATGAAGAGTTGTTGCTTTAGGATTTTACATTGTTTCTTATGGATACATTTTTGTTATGGTTAGCTTGGTTCCAACTTGCATATTGTCTTTTTTTTTTTTTTAATTTCAGAATATATGTCTGGTGGAAGTGTGTATGACTATCTACACAAGCAAAAGGGTACTTTTAGGCTTCCATCTTTACTAAAAGTAGCAATCGATATATCAAAGGGAATGAACTACTTGCACCAGAATAATATAATACACAGGGACTTGAAGGCTGCAAATCTTCTAATGGATGAAAATGAAGTAAGATTTTCTTTCTTTCTGTTACTATAATGACGAGAATATCTTATCCTTGTGGTCCTGTATTTATGTGTTGGACTATGAATTTGTCATATCTTATATTTCATTTGCCTCAATTTCTATATGGGAGAGTTTACTATATATTAATGAAACAGTATGAAAAATTTGAGACTTTTAACCCAAAAGTACATGAATATATATATGGACGCTCCCCCATCCCCAAGAAAAAAAAAGACCTCCCAGTAATTATGGATTTTTAATGTTAGTTAGAGGACAAATATGTATCAGTTTGGGATATTTGCATGGTTCTTAATCTCTTATCTCCCTTTCTTCTTGAAGTTAAGGAATAATTATTGATATTGCTCAAATATAATGCTATTACAATTTATTTGTTGTATCGTGTTTGTCCCTGAAATTATGAACATTAAAGGATTCCATACGGAAACAGGAGAGATATTGCCTTACAAAATGCATGCCATGTATCAATGCATAATCTTTGGCTCCCTTGGTCCATGTATCTCTCTTCAAAATTATCTAGCTGAATCTGGCCTTTTTTTGGCTCAAGAAATTTAAGTATATGCATGTGCACTAGGTATAAGTACGTTCAGAAAACTTCTCTTTCCCTAACACTGAATTTGATGATTTTTGTAATCCATATATGTTGTATATCTTCATAGCGTCTATTTCAAGTTCGAGTGAGCTCATGACTCGAGTTTGGTGAAGATGTTGAGATGTAACTTCAGCATGTCTAGAAGATTTTAATCATGTTGTGCACTTTAGGTGGTTAAAGTGGCTGATTTTGGAGTTGCCAGAGTGAAAGCTCAGACGGGAGTTATGACGGCAGAAACTGGGACATATCGATGGATGGCTCCTGAGGTGCACCTTTTTACAAAAAAATGTTGAGCTTTTATTATTCAACTTTGTTTGATGTTTTTGACATACTGCCATCTTTCTTTAGTTGTGTCCTGATGCAGATTTCAAATTTTGCATGTGATGCTTATTCTGTAGTTGTAGTCACCTGCATGATAATACCAACATCTTTGGTTATTGTAATCGTTTGTGTTGCCTTGGCCCCTTTTCTCATGATCTGAGATTGAGCTCCTGACGAGGTCACTAACGCAGACCCAAATAATGAGAAGGAAAACAAAGGGAATGAGGTTTTTGGGGAATAAAAAATGATCTCATCAAGAATGACATAGTGGTATACAATTGCAGTTATCAACACTTAGTAGGCGATGAAAATATGTTGAAAATGCCAAACAATTATTTTGGACATCTTGGTACAATGTGGTGCTAACTTCCATAGAAGGACTGATCTCTTTGGTTAGTTTGTATAATGTAGCTCTCCCCACCCCTCTCTATATCTCTATCTGAGTATCCATATGGGAGATGAGGTAAAGGGTTAGTAGTTTCAACATTGATAAGGTTTCACTTCTTTCTTCAATCAGTCAGAAACTTTCCTTCCACCCATTTTACTTAGGGTGGTGGGTCAATTTTGTGATTCACTTTTTTTTTATATATAGACACTTTCACCTGAAGACTAGTAGCCTAATGGGTTTGATTTCTACAGTTTCACACTTCGAAGAGGTAGGAGGTGTAAATTAAGCTAACAGGTAGTGGTGGCAAGAATTATGAACAATATAAAGGGGGTCATTATTACGATTTGTTAGTGGTTCCTAAAGGCTAGTGATGTTGGTGCACCAGAGTTCTATGAGGTTATTGGAAGAGCAAAATGTGAAGCAGTGGTGGAGATCTGGTTTGATAGCGTCTTACAAATTGGGTTGTTTCTCACCTTTCAGTACAACTTGCTTCCATACTAATACTGGTCTTTTTGGCTTGGCCCCCTCCCCCCCCCCCCCAAAAAAAAATAAAAAAAAATCTCTTAATCATTCAATCAATATTTATACGGTCATGACATATGAGGTTAGCAGTTTCAATAATTGACTGATTCAGTTGTCTCTACTCCCCCCCCCCCAAAGCCCAAAAAAATAAAACGCGCACACAGGAAAATCCCTCTTGAAGTGAAGTGGGTGCACACCAGTCTTGTTTAGAATGATTCAATTTTTTTCCAGTCTGTCAGGCTCCACTCCCGTCTCTCTTGAAGTGGGTTAAAAGACACTACAGGCCAGTGATGTTTGTGTTTCAGTTAGGGAATACAGACGAAGAATGGCACCTGAAACTGTATAAGGCATGCTGGCCATGGGTTCAAAGCCGCAGCTGAAAAGTACAACCGCTTACGTTTTTTTGGCCTTTTTCTTTTGTGTACTTTCTTACATAAATTGATGAATGATATTCATTGCCTATCGACGTGAATTTCATTTTTCGACTCATGGTAATTCTTGTTACATTGAAGGTTATAGAACACAAGCCCTATGATCACAAGGCTGATGTTTTTAGTTTTGGGATTGTGCTGTGGGAGTTACTCGCTGGAAAGGTATTGTGTGCCACGGCAAGAGAAATTTGATCTGGTAGTTCGGCCAGATATTGTGTTTTGTTCATAATATATTGTCTCTTTGGCATGTCAGCTTCCATACGAGTATTTGACCCCGTTACAAGCAGCTGTTGGAGTTGTCCAAAAGGTAAAGCATCTACTCTTAACTGTATTCTGTTTATAGCCACTTAATTTTTAGCCTGTGTGAGTCAGGAATTAGGACCCTTCTTCCAAGACATCCACCAAAAATTGAGACTAGCCATCACACTTAATGTATACAACTTTGCAGAGAAAATATGACATGTTAGGTGCTTTCGTTGATTTGGATTTCAGGGTTTGCGGCCCACTATCCCAAAGCAAATTCATCCGAAGCTGGCTGAGCTGCTTGAGAGATGCTGGCAGCATGACCCAACTTTAAGACCTGACTTTTCAGAAATAACAGAAATCCTGCAGCAAATAACCAAGGAGGTGTTGTCTCGTTTAACAGCCTTTGCATGATTTTATATTATCCTTCATATAGAGTGATGTACACCAAAGATTCACGTATTCCTGAAGGTTGTATTTAATATTTTTAGAAATAGATTGGTTACCTCGCACCATTTGCTTCTTCATTTCATGCTTGGAAAATTTTGCTCTGTTCTACAAATTGTGTGAAATCGAGATGACACCAGGAGTTTGTGGAACAGGTTGGAGATGGAGAGGATCAGCACAAGGAAAAATCATCTGGTGGAATCTTTTCGGTCCTCAAACTGGGACATCACTGACAGGGGGACACAACAGTTATAGCATACACACTTACCTCTAATCATGGGTCATTATCCAGCTAGTTTTTCATCTGCAGTGTACATTATTTGTCCTCTTCATGAAATTTTTCATATGTTTTTTCTTGTTTTAGATTTGCCCCATGTTTTTCCTTTATTATTCTTTTAACCACGCATTCCCCACTTTCTGTATGAATTTTATGGTGAAGTTTGTTCTGGACTTTGTAGCCATTGTATGGGTAGGCAATTTCCCAGTACCAGTATATGCATATGTTTTACCTGTTGGATCGGGACGTTGTATATGTCAGAGTGCCTTAGAAGAGGCCACAAACTCTCTGGTTATGATGCCCCGTATCATTTTACTTTCTCAATTGTAAGTTTATGCACATAAAGCCCCACGCCCCTGTGGTTTGTTACCAGTAGTTTTATCATCCAAGTGACTGAAGGAGTGGTTCACTTTTAAAATGTACGGAAATTTTCATTCACACTTCTTATAGTTAAGTCTAAATTCGATGACGCTTCTCTCTGATTTTGAAATTTTATTGCACCATTTTCTGGTTTATACTGTCAAACCATGGACACCTCTTCACAATAACTTCTATCTCTGACAATAAATAAAGTGCATAATTTAACTACTTATTCTTTAAAAATACCAAAATTACTATCTGTTATGTTAATAGACCAAAATGTCTTAGGTCGACACTTTATAAAGTTTATTTTTTTTTGTTTTTTTGATAAGTAGGATGATATATTTATATTTAATGAAATTAATTTTTACCCAAAATAAAATAATTCAACATAATAAGGTTAAAAATGCATACAAACCAAAAAAAAAAATAAAAAAAATTAATTTTAATATTTTACCAAAAAATAAGGTTAACTATACTTTGGAATGATTAAGGGTTTAATTTTTAGAATTTTTGTAGAGAAATTAGGCTTGGAATATACTTATGAGCATGTAATAAACCAATACTAATTGATTTGGTACATTTTAGAATTTGAAATATTGAATGGAACTTTGACGGATTCTTTCTTATGCCTGCAATTGCAGTTTAATCTATTTACCAGGACCCAAGGATTACGATGAAGTTGATGAGTGGAATTGCTGAAGGGGATTATGTACAAGCGAAAATATGAAGCATTAAATGGAGTGAAAAGCAAGGGGAGCCTTTTGGATTGAAACAGTTGGAGGCAGCTTAGATATTAGATGCTGCTCAGTGGTTCATGTTGCATGTCTCCACCTTAATTCACCAAGTCGAGCTTACTGAGTAAGAAAAATGAATACAAGCAACCACCTCACTCTGCACCCGCCACGTGTTCTGGTCGCTTGTTTGTGTAGGAGGTGAGGAGTCGGGGAGGAAATATATATATTCATGTATCATAACATTTTTACGTCTTCTGTGCTAATTTTTTGATATTCTTTTTTGTAGAATAACAATTTGCAAGATGAGGTTGAGCTATAATGCTGTACGAGAGAGAGAGACTCAGCCCTAAGGATCACATGAAGAGATATCTACAACAATTGGTGACATCTTGTGTTTTCTGCAGAACAGCTGTAAGAGAACCACAATCATCTTTTTTTTTTGCTTGTAATTATACATGTGGTGTCTGGTCTTAAGGTCCTACAACAATGTGGTGAATGCTGAGAAACGCCATCCTGGCCCCCAGTTTATCCAAAATGCATCTGTTCAATGGAAGGGGAAATCTTTGAGAGTGATTGTCCTTAAACTCTGTCTTGCAGCAACCGTGTATAGCCTTTCCCGGCTCAGCGAGTAAGGGATGGCTTAGCTCTTGGTGTAGACATCTCAAAGTTTCCCTGTCATTCTTCTACAAATTAATTCATGTTTCAGACTTCTGTGAATGTGATCTACATACATAACTACTGACTTTTTTCTTTCTTTCTTAGAGAAAAGCTGAAGTACAACAGCTGCATGGTGGAAGCCACAGAAAAAAAAAAAAAAGGTCAATGAAATGGTAAATCAAATCTTTTTTCTTACTTCCCTCAGATTATCTTTCTTTTTAGTTTTCATTACAAACAAGTAGAAATGATTTCTTTTTCACATTTTCATTTCTTTTTCCTTGGTAAGTCCTCGAATCAAACGAAGCATTTAAAACTCAGGTATCTCTTAGTTATCTGCAGCATCTAGCACACCCTGCATGCTAAGCTTATGTGCACATTCCTCCAAACCAATCGGAACGATATTGAATTTATGGCTGCAGCCACAGCCAGTCTGTTGTGAGTAATGTGGCATTCTATAAGGGGAATGAACACAACCAATCCCTCAAAACTTTCCCTTTGGCAACAAAGCATCCAGTGTTCTTCCTGTCTATTCTCATTGGACATTTCATCCTTACCGTCATCTCTTTAACCAAATCTTTCACTGGTGATTCCCCCCTAGTCTGGCTGTGCTTTCCTGATCCACATACCACTATGATCTCCACCGGTATCACATGATCCCGAGCAAAAAACCTTGACCTCAGCTCATCAAAACATTGTAACATTATTAAATAGGCAGAACCCAAATGCATCCCATGCAAATCCAGCTTCAACTCTGAAGAACTCCACTCCATTGCCACGTCCAAAACAGAGGTCCCAATCAACTCCTGAACCAAATCAGACTCATCAGCACACAAATTCTGCATCAACACTCCAATTGAAAGGGGTGCAGTCTTTGGCTCCTTTACCATTGACACTATCGTCGGGCATGAATTCACAACTGAATTATACGTTCTTACCGAAAATGAAACTCCAGAAGCCTTCATTCTTTGAAGCCACAAAACCATTTCCGATAGTTCATTGTGAGCTCCGAACGACGAAAGCACCATATTAGAACAAACTGTATCTAATCCAAATCCATCCTTCTCCATTTGAAATGCAATTCTCTTCATGTCTTCAAACAATCCCAACCTTCCATAGGCATACACTACAGACCTGAACTCAAACATAGATGGTTTAAGCCCTAACCCTCTCATCTCTTCCATCAAATTCTCAGATTCATGAGGCAACCCAATTTCGCACAAACCATTAACCATTGATTCATAGGCTTGGCGTCTTAAGTAAACAGATGATGAATGAGAAATAAGCTGCTTCAAATGTGCATGAGAATCGAAAACTCCTTTCTTTGATTTGTGCTTAGAGTGGGATTCCATCAGCTTACAGTAGAAGGTACATAATTCACGCTCTTTAGACCCTATTTTCGAGACGGTTTCTGAAATTAGGGCTTCTGCTTCGTCCCATCTTTCCTTTTTGTATAGCAAAGCGATCACATCTGCCACTAGCTTAGAGTTCCAACTGAACCATGACGCTTCATTGATCATTGAGTACAACTGCAGACAGACATATATATAGTTATTTCACTTAGAGAAAAAGAGACAAACCATAGAAAATTGTAATTTACACGGCGCAATTGCAGGTAGGAGAGAGAATTGACTTACAGGGAGTGCGAGGGAGGAGAGGCGGGGGTGGGAGGTGGTGGGGGAGAGGAGGTGGGCGAGGGTGTTGAGAACTACGTGTTTGGATGAGGATGCTATGAATTTTTGAATTAGTCGATTCGTGGCTTGGGAGTCGTCGGTGGCGGAGGTGATGGCGAGGGTGGAGAGGAAGCGGTGGCCTTGCTTGCTTAGTGCGCATCGTAATAGATACATTTGAGGAGGTGACTGTGGTTGTTCGCGGAGGAGGCTCCTGCGGTGGTTCGGTGGCAGTGGCAGTTGGAGACTGCCGCTCATTGCTAGGGAATGGTTTGTTTGAGAAAACATAACATTGGATCGAAAGACAAACATAAATAATCTTGGATTTGCTGTTGCAGTTTGGTCTCAGAAGTATTAATTTTATTAATTTGATCTTTAAAATATTTAATTTATATTTAAATAATCTCTCCACATAAATATTTTATATATAAATAATCTCTCTACATAAATGAATTATTAAGTTAATGATCATGTGTTAAAAATATAATTTATATCTATATTTATACTACTAATAAAAGTAACTGAAAAAATTTTGATTCACTATTTTATAATCATAAAAAATTTAAAAGACCACTTTATCCTTCCACACTTAATATTTAAATTATTATCATATCTTTATCTATTTTAATTTCCAAATTACATCTAAAATTATTTTTAATTATCTATTTTCTATGTATAAATATAATTTTTTATGAAACTTTTGGCTTGATTATATTATTCTTAAAAAATATATGCATAATTATAAGTTTTAATAAAATATTCAAAAAAACTCCATCAATCTAATATTACTCATCTCATTTATAAAGATAACATTATGACTATATATGTATATTTTATTTTTCATCAAAATGTTTAACCTTTTAATTTTTAAGATAAAAAATAATGTATATATATTTTTACATGATTCTTTAGTCACAATAATTTTTTCAAACTGTGTTATAGATTGTAGTATATTTTTAAGAAAAACTTATTTTTCTTTAAAAAATTTAATATGCTTTATTATATATTATAGCATAATATATTAAATATTATCTCAATTGACCTAACTAATTCTAAATACAATAAGATTCTAATATGATTGATATATTGAAAATTATTTGTATTTTATTTAATGATTTATAAATATAATCTTAATCAAATTAATTTTAAAAAATTTAATTTTCAAACATCACTAAAATATTACTTTCAATTAAAAAATTATAGAAAATAAATTAGAACTTTAATTATTATTTTTTATCCTTTTTCTTGAAGTTAGAATAACAAAACTTGGGAACATAAAAAGTTTTCAAAAATTCTATAATTGAGTATGAGCGATACAAAAATAAGTTTGATAAATTTAAGATGATATTTAATTTAGGTACACATATATCAAATATTTATTTATTAATTTTTGTCTAAAAAATTATTTACGTGTAACACACGTAGTGCATTGTTAGTACTAACTAAAATAATGATACCTAGTCACCCTTTTAAAAAAACTCAATAAATTTTCTAATTAAGGACTAAAGTCACACCAATTAAAACTTTATGGACAAAATGTGTTTCGCATGTGTAGTGAGATTTAACAAGAGGAGAGACAGCCGTTGGTCTGCGAGTTACATTTTAACCAATTTAAAATAATAAGGGTGTAATGTAAAAAAAATAATTTTTTAAGGCGCAAAATAAAAAATTTACCATCTTCTGGGGTGCAAAGTGTGAAAAACCCATAAAAATATATCAAACCCAAGCAAATGATTGTTGCTTGGTTTTCTTTGATTGTTGATTGGTAGATACCGGCTCCCTCACCTCACTTCAATTATGGCGGTCCGCTGGTACAAAGCAAGCACCTTGAAATGCACTTTGATAACCTTCAGGAGCAGACCTCAGTGGCAGCGCTGGAATCATCCAAACAGACCATGCACTCCCCATTTCGCATGTGCCCCAGGCCGTTTCGTCTCAACACTGAAACCCAAGACCTCTCTCACCCCAGACCTCCTTTCATTGAACAAAAAAATTACCCAGTTGATCCGAACAGGCCTAGTTGAAGATGCAAGGATGTTGTTCGATAAATTGAGGCATCGAAACACAGTAACCTGGAATTCGATGATAAGTGGGTACGTCCAACGCAGAGAGATAACCAAGGCTCGAAGACTGTTTGACGAAATGCCCCATAGAGACGTAGTGTCCTGGAATTTGATGATCTCTTGTTATATGTCGTGTCTTGGCAACAGATATGTGGGGCAAGCTAGGTATTTGTTCGATCAAATGCCCGATAGAGACTTTATTTCTTGGAATACGATGATTACTGGGTATGCTAGAAATGGTAAAATGGATGAAGCTTTAAACCTATTCCATAGCATGCCTGATCGGAATGTTACATCTTGGAATGCAATAATTACTGGTTTCCTACAAAATTGTGATGTGAAAAGTGCTATTGGATTTTTTGATAGGATGCCTGAGCGTGACGCGGTTTCTCTTAGTGCACTTGTGTCTGGTCTTATTCAGAATGGGGAATTAGATGAAGCTGAAAGGGTACTGATTACATTCGGTAAAAGGGATGATGAGCGGGAAGATCTGGTTCATGCTTATAATACTTTGATAGCTGGATATGGTCAGAAAGGAAGGGTTGATGATGCTCGACGTCTGTTTGATCAAATCCCCTTTTATCCTGATTGTCGGAAAGGAGGTGATGGTAGGTTTGTGAGAAATGTGGTGTCGTGGAATTCCATGATCATGTGCTATGTAAAAGCAGGGGATATTATTTCTGCTCGGGAACTCTTTGACCAAATGATGGACCGAGATACTTTCTCCTGGAACACCATGATTAGTGGGTATGTTCACATATCGGATCTGGAAGAGGCTTCAAATCTCTTTTCTAGAATGCCGAATCCAGATACATTGTCTTGGAATTCGATGATCTCGGGGTATGCCCAAATGGGAAACTTGAAACTTGCTTGCAACTTTTTTGAGAGGATGCCCCAAAAAACCCGCGTTTCGTGGAACTGCATCATAGCAGGATGTGAAAAAAATGCCGACTATGACGGAGCAATTAAGCTTTTCATCCAGATGCAAATGGAAGGAGAAAAACCAGATTGTCACACTTTGTCTTCACTTCTTAGTGTTTGTGCTGAGTCTGTGGCTCTGCATCTGGGAATGCAGATTCATCAGCAGGTCATGAAGATTGTTATTCCTGACATCCCGTTAAATAACTCCCTCATTACTATGTATGCAAGATGTGGGGCAATAATTGAGGCGAGAACTATTTTTGATGAAATGAAATTTGAGAAACATGTAATCTCTTGGAATGCTATGATTGGTGGGTATGCATCCCATGGATTTGCAAAAGAGGCTCTAGAACTTTTTGAATTAATGAAGCAGCTTAAAGTGCAGCCAACTTATGTCACATTCATTGCGGTTTTGAATGCGTGTGCTCATGCTGGCCTAGTGGAACTAGGTCGGATGCATTTTAAAACCATGGTTAGTGAATTTGGTATTGAACCAAGGGTAGAACATTTTGCCTCTCTTGTTGATATAGTGGGCCGGAATGGACAGGTTGGGGAGGCCATGAATTTGATTAATAGTATGCCGTTCGAGCCAGACAAGGCTGTTTGGGGTGCATTGTTGGGTGCTTGCAGGGTGCACAACAACGTGGAGTTAGCCCGAGTTGCAGCAGAAGCATTGATGAGGATTGAACCAGAAAGCTCAGGCCCATATGTGTTGCTATATAATATGTATGCTGATGTCGGGCAATGGGATGATGCCAATGAAGTCCGGATGATGATGGAGAGAAATAATATTAGAAAGGAACCAGGGTACAGCTGGGCAGACTTTAGTGGCTGATGAGGTTTATACTCTGACAAGAAGTTGCAACCATGAGTTCTAAGATTTGAATTCTATTGCAAGTGGCTGCTGTTTCTGGCCACAACATGCGAAGAGGTCGTGTTCACAAAGGTTTCCTTCTGGGCAAATCCAGGATAGAGTCAAATCACGAACATGTTGCATGCCTGCTATCATCGTGACACAATTATTCACCATTAATGAAGGCCAACAGTTGAAAGTAAAAAAAAAGCTACATTCAATCTGATAAGTATGCTCCAACTTATTTAATAGTGTCCAATGGGTGGGAAATCATTCGTTAAAAATTTAGAACTTTTTGAGTATTTTCATAAAACTGTTTTATAATGCTAGAGTCTATACTCTTGATTCCTGAATGACAAAATTTGTTTATTTTTGTGCTTCCTAAATGCGTATTATTTTTGTGTGTCTAAATAATGTTTCCAATATCTGCTCTTGCATCTGAATTTCTCATACCTAGATCTCTTTCAACAGCCAAGCAGAATGTCCATGGTCATCATACGGGGCAGACGTGCCCAGGAATTGCTCTATGATGTTTTGAGCTCTTGGGACATAGAGGATACTCTAGTGAGCCCCTTAAAACTTACGGATTGGAGTAGACAAAATCTTGCCAGGCCATTGGAAGAATTGTCCAAAATCATCACACAAAGGTATTAATCTTGCCGGGCCTTGTTACTATTTTGACATGTCTTGCTTCGAATTTGCTAAAGGATTTACCCGTTGTTGAATTTCAATCCATTATTTCACAGCTTTTTCCAATTCAGATGACTGGAGTGGCCAATGGTTTGGGTTAACACTTAACACTTGCCAACTTTCTGGGGGGTGATTTTGTTAAAGACGACTTGGCCCATGGTATCTATTATAAAACTTGGAAGGTGGTGCTTAGTTACGAAAATTTCTTGATTAACAAACAATATCCCATAGATTTTTTTTTTTACGTCTCATGGAAACTAAGCCATTCCATTTGTAAATATATATTCAATTTAAGGTCCAATTTCACTACCTCGAATGGGGTCATTAGAATGGAAAATGTGTTGCTGCCAAGAATATGATTTGCTTGGAAAGATTACAAAGTACGTGAAATTTCAAATGAACCATTCTTTATTCATTTAAAATGCTAGAAAACCACATTGACTTGGTTCATTTACCATCTAAATGACAATAGAATGATTTTTTCCATTGGCCATCCAAATGCCACCAATAGAATAAGTTCTCTTAAATTGCTAGCTTTACTTGGCTGAGATGATTGAGTGATTTTTACCCCTTAATCTGAATTTTATTATTGTATTATCACCAAATTGTTGGCCATGCACAAAATGATTGTTTATGCACATAATTACTATGTAATTGAATGTCTTAACAATTGAAGCTTCTCACCTTGTCCCCGATATTCTGCTGTAGTTGGCTTGCTTAACAGGTTAGCAACCTGCAAAATTGAGGCATGGCAAGATCTCGTTACTGGTGTGTTGAAGCTGAGATATCTTTACTTCTAGGGGAATACTTGTGGGAGGTACAGGATCTTCTCTTAATAGATAAAACAGCATTGCTCAAGGAGGTGTGGAGGCTCTAGAGATGCCGATGGCCAAGGAACATTTACTGTATCCTATAGATAGTCATTTGTTTCCCTTTTTCTGTTATTCTCTTCGTTTTTTGTTTTTTTTTTTGAAAGAAAAAGCCTAATTTGAGGCAATTCTTGCAGCACAAAAACTTTACTATATTGTTTAGTAGGAACAGTATGCGGCATTCAGGGTGGCCCGAGATATTTTGGGACCTAAAGTGGAAACGATAAATGAGGTATTTTTATTTTTAATATTAATAATAAATTTAATTTTTAAACTTGATATTTTTGTTATCATATTTGAACTTAATGGTAAGAGAGAGAAATAATGACTGAAAAATTATTATGGTAAGTTTAAACTTGACTTTTTTGGGGGTTAAAATTAGATGCTTTAGTAGCTTTAGTTTTACAGTAGATTTTTTTTTTCTTTATTTAAAAAAATAAATTTTAGGGCCTTTTAATTTTACGGTTGAATTAATAGGTCCGATCTACTTAAGTTAAAATATTTTGTTTAAGCATGGATTAAAATTTTTTGTTTGGATTATTACTGCACACTTATAAATAATGGGTTTTACTTGAATTGAGGCCTTAATTTTTTTTTTTGATTGGACTTGTATTTTTATAGGGTTTAAAATATTTATAGATTTAATTTTTTTTACATGGATTATTTATAATATTTAAAAATTTGAATTTTAAAAAAAAAAAAAGATCTAAAGTCCAAGTTTTTTTGATAATACTGTTGAGCCGCCCTGACATCATTTAGATGATTAGCTACTTCTTTCAAATAATGATGTGTGACAATATGTGCCCGGTTTCCGTAACAAAGTTCATTTTTTGGTATTGTACATCTAGTTTTCAACAATGCTATCATTTTTATGCGACTTTACATTATTAATGACAATACTCAATGTGTCACCACCTTAATATTCGTCGTTTTATAGAATGGCGATTTTTTGAACAACATAGATTCCACCTGTCTATATCGGTGGGTTCTAGTTGTTGATGTGTTTATAAGAAGCAAGTGGAAATTGTTATAGTAAATCATCTATCTATACTACTTTAAAAAGTAAGCATATTTGAAAAACATTTTTTTTCCACTTTTACCCTCTAAAACTATAACTATGTTATCCTTATCCTTTAAAGTTTATGTCACACTAATTTTATCTTTCTCTTTTATCCTCAAACAATTATATAAAGACAATTATATCATATTTTTTAATTTAACTCTTAGACCATTCATATTATAGGAATAAATGAATAAATCTATATTTATATATATTCTATATCTATATCTATACTATATCTATCTATCTATACAATTTAAAAATGTCAACAAAAGTGAAAAACTTTTAATTAAAAAAAAATATATCCATTATTCAAATAAAAATATACTTAAAAATATATTTCTATACCACTTAAAAATATATCCATTATCTATACTATTTTAAAATATCAGCATTCTTGAAAAATATTTTTTTTCCACTTTTATCCTCCGAGACAGCAATTATGCGTTGCTTATTCTCCAAATTTAAAGTTGCAACCTCAACAAACTAAATAATGGCAGCACTAAGTTAATGAATTCATTAATACTATAAACAGTAATTATGACCTTTGCAAACTTACTCTTTGTGTGGGCTGTTGGGCTACTAGCTCTGGTTAACTTTTCATATTCTATATATCAAAGATCATTCGATTGCATAAATTAACCTCAACATATACCAACTAGAGCTACTCCCTTTTAAGTTAATGGATTCATTAATACTATATGCATTAATTGTGACCTTTGCAAACTCACTCTTTGTGTTGGTTGTTGGGCTAATGACTCATACTAACTTTTCATATTCTTTATCTCAAAGATCATTCAACAATCTCAAAACGTAAGGATTGAGCCCAAAACGAAGGTGTCTTCTCGGTGAGCCTGGTTGTTGCTGTTTACTACATATGGAGGGAAAGGAACCTTAGAGTTCATACTAACTAGGCGAGGGACTGCCTATCTGTGTTGGAGACCATTCTACACACCATAAGGGATAAAGTGTCTTCTTTGAGATTCAAGAACACATCTCAGAATCAAAGCGTTGTCCAGAAATGGTTTCTTCCCAGTTGGCCATGGTAGTTAGAAGAAGGAGAATATTCTAAACCACTCCTATTGAGGCTTGATGTAATAAAAATTTTAAGTCTTGGTATGTTAATTAATTAATGACCAAAAATGTTAACATACATTCTGTCCAATTTAATTGTTTAATCAGTTGTTGCTTATGATGTGGTTGTTTTAGTGTGTTTATCGCACATTTTTTGATAGCAATGTTAACATTAGCCTACTAAGTGGATATTTTCCACACAATAAAGATGCTCAAGTTTAAATTATGATTATCGAAATTATGAGCAATATATTTTATCAAAGGTACATCAGTTTTTGTAATTTAGATTCTTGTTATGCATTATTTATATAAAATATTGCAATCAATAAAGTAGGATCAAGAAAATTCCTTCAAATGGTATTTACTATGTACTTTAAGACTATAACTAAGGCTTTATCAACCTCCCCATGTTAATAGCCAAGTATCATTGTTGCAGGCAATCTGCATTGATCACCATAGCAGCAATGATGTGTCTTATATCTCTTCTAGGTCTTGGTATGTGTCATAAAAAATGTCATTTCCAATTTCTTTAGTCTACTCTTCTTGTTAATCCTTTCCTCTTTGAACTCTGAAGCTTAATAATGTTATTGATAAAAAGAACCTCAAACCAGATCATGGGCCAAGAGTAAACAAGCAATTAATGGAGCAAATCAACTTTTTTGGTTTAGTTTCGTTTATTATCATTGCGGTTTTACCACGTTCGTCATAGTTATTGTGGTAAGAAAAAAGAAGAAAACTATTGATGGAGCATCTATATTTACTTAATTTTATGATGTTTTTTATAGTATCTTTAAATTACATTTTTTATGAGATGCAAACAAGTCCTCCATCATTAGAACATATATTGTCTGGAAGCATGTATGAGTTTTTGGGATTTCGGATAATTATAATGCTAATGAATTATAGTTTTGAAAACCAATTAAGTTATGACTTTAGCAATATGTGAATTTCATATATTATTTTTCTTCAATGTTACATCAAATTACACTAAACCATATTCAATGAGAAATAGGATCCTGAATAATGAATATGAATGTTTACAAGATAAAGACCACACATCTTTGTATTCGATTGTATGACAAATGATTGCCTAATTTGGATACAGACTCGTTATGTTATTAACATTTTTTTGTTTATTGCTTTTGATTTTAATCTTGACAATGAGAAAAAAAGTTGTATTAGTCAAAAAAGAGGTGCCTGTTAAGTTAATGTGAGCTATGACCCCAGAAACTTGACAATGATTTTGGCCTTTTTCAATTGACTTGCATTTGTTGTTTTAGGAATTTGTTAAATTTGGTCTTGGTTATTAACATTATAGTTCTAAGCAAGATTGGCTACCGAAAGGTTATGTGTCTTTAAGTTGGAATCTAGCTTATTATTTAGGCTTCAATATAACTTCTTTTAAAAATAATTTGGCCAAGCAGCACTTTGTTACAAAAAATATACATAAAAAATACAATTCAAAATGGTTCACGTGCAACGCACGTGTGTACCAACTAGTACTATTAATATACTAATAATAAATAGAGAGGAAATCATTTATTGTCTAGTGTTAGAATATTCATAATATTCTATATTTCTTCTCAAATAATTATTCATAACTCTTTTTTTTTAACTCCATCCAAATATTAGACTCTTTTTTTTCCCGCTAAATAAGCATCTAACTCTCTTTTTTTTACTCTATTAAAATTAGCTAATTCCTTTTTTTTTTGGGTTTCAATGACAAGGTGTCGCATATGTTGATCTGATTATATCATAACGACAAATGTTTATTGTTATTAATAAATTATTATTACAATGAAAATAACTACTACAATTTTTGAATAACACATTTATAATAAATGCTGGAAGATTCATATATGTGTGTAAAAAAATAAAAAAAAGTGCACAATAAAACACTCATAGATTTTAGTCTAGCGATTAGGATAATAAATCACTTAATCTCTTTATTAACTTCTTGCTTGTCATGTCATTTAATATCTTAAACTATCTCTTATTAGAGTTAGGTGATGAGGAATTTATTCCTTATAAAGAGATAGGTTATGAGGAATTTATCCCTTATAAATATACTAATCTTAGTGTAGATGACATGTCTTTGACAAAATCGAAGAAATGATTAGTCGATGTGTGTATAAGTTAGTCCGAACACTCCTAACTATTGAACTAAAAAATAAGTAATCACTACCCATCACGTCTATATAATGTACAAAATTTATAATATTTCTACAACATTACTGTTATCTTTACTCCCACTTCACAACTATCCATCTATCCCCACTCCATCGTAATATAAATAGAAAATTACTTACAATATCTTAAATTGATATTTGTTTAAAAATTGATTATGATGGGCTAGGCCCAAATGGCCCAACTCATGTGGAAAACCCAAGCTTGTTGAAAGGCCCAAGTTTATAAGAAAACCCTACAAACACAATGAGGTCCAAGCCGATCAAGTCCCTCAAGGAGCTGCGTCATCAAGAGAGCGTCCAGGAGCCTCACCTCTGCCACTTGGAGAGAGTCAACCTTCCCTCAAACATTGACCGGGTCTCTTGGAGCTCCCCTACCCGTTGAGAAGAGAAGAGGAGGGGTCACCGAACCATTATTTACTATTAAAATCTTCTTAATCCGTTGAGACCCCCTGCCTACATGATTAATACTCATTATGAGCCAACCACTATAAATTGTAAGTTTTCCCATCACTTGGGGGGCATCTCACAAAAACCCGAAGCTCATCTTTCTCTCTTGTAATTCCCTGATCTCCTTACCTGAGATAATAAACTTCCCGGCGAACTTAGCCATTGAAAGTGGACGTAGGTCTCGTTGACCGAACCACTATAATCCTTGTGTTGTTCTTGTCTTTCCTCTACTTATTATTACTGCATTTTATACTATTACTTGACTGTGGTGTGCAAACCAATTTTGTGCATCATCAGATTATATATGTCAGATGTGGGAATTTAATTTGAGGAAACTAATTAAATAATTTAAAATTAAGAAAAAATAAAATTTGAGGAGAAAAAACTTATCGAACTCTCCCCTCAAATCAATTCTTTAAGCAATGTTATGTACATCAAAATTGTACATTAAAATGTACACTAAATCATTTACAGTCGTCATATGAGTGGATTTCATCACTAATCCAAAGGCTATAGATAATTTTGTACATATTTTAGTTCACATTTTTTATGCACATAATTTTATCCTAATTCTTTGGGAAAATTTCAACCACACCCCTCCTAGTTTGTTATATCTTCAAGGACACCTCTTCTATTATCAAAAACATCACTGACACCCCTTCTAATTTATATTTAAACATCACTAACACCCCCTACCATTAAACTACCATTTCTAACAAAAATAAAATCATCTAAAATACCAAAAATGCCCCTACATAAACCTCAAGTAATTTTTTTACATAAAATTATATTAAAATTCGAGTCGATTAAAATTTATTTTTCTACGTATTAAAATTTGAACCAATTAAATTTCGATTGAATCTGATTAAATTTTATTTTTTAACGTATTAAAATTAGAGCTTATTAAAATTTATTTTTTATGGGTTAAAATTTGAGTCGATTTGAACTCTACCCGAGTTATTAGAGCCGATTAAAATTCGCTTTCGAGTCGATTAAAATTTATATTATTTACTTATTAAAATTCGTGTCAATTAAAATTCGATTTATTAAAATTTGAGTCAATTAAAATTTATATTTTTTTATGTATTAAAATTTGGGCCGATTAAATTCAATGTGAGTTGATTAAAATTTGATTTGAGTCGATTAAAAATAATTTTTAATTGGCTCAAATAGAATTTTAATTAACCAAAATTTTAATATGTAAAAAATATAATTTTTAATTGGCTCAAATAGAATTTTAATTAGCCCAAATTTTAATACGTAAAAAATATAATTTTTAATCGGCTCAAATTTTAATATGTAAAAAAATAAATTTTAATTAGCTTGAATCGAATTTTAATCGGCCCGAATTTTGATACGTAAAAAAAATTAGAAAATAGAGGGAGTCTCATTGAAGATATACTTATCTAGAGGGGGTGTGAATGAAGTTTGTCCTCAAATATGTCATGGGCAATTTAGTAAAATTGCATTCTAATTAATATTTTTAATCTGACAGGGGGTGTCAGTAAAGTTTCAGAAAATAGAGAGGATGTCCTTGAAAATATGATAAACTAGAAGGGGTGTGGTTGAAATTTTTCCTAATTCTTTTAATATATGGTATAAATTGGCTATTGCCACATCACAGGTTGTAAATTCATCCTAGGCCTTTACCACATGAAAAGGACTCCTTCGCATTGATGTAGGTCTTTCCCCACGGCTCGATTGAAGTACGTGGACATTCCCAAAGGCTCTAGGAGGAATACAGAGCAAGCGAGGGACGCACACCCCCCTCGCACACCAGTCACCAGTGGCCAAAAAGGAGGAGAGAGAGAGAGAGAGATCTTTACCTGCTGGTGATGCACACGGAGTTAAAAACAAAACCGATCTCTCGAAGGCGATAGCCTCAAGGCTACCCTTTCTTTTCCTCCTTAACCCAACACAGACCAAACCAAACCCCACCCCCCCTTTTTCCCTCTCTCTCTCTCTCTCCCTCTCCCTCTCGTATCTGCTATATATATATATAGATGTTTGATTGATTATTGATTTGCTTCAGTTAAACGAACAAATCAATTTTTTGTTTTTGTTTTTGAGTGTATAACAGGATGGGAAAGAGGGCGAGAACAAGCATCGACACGGCGATTGTCGATGTTTGGAAACGAGAAGTCGGCGGCCTCTCTACCAGAAACTTCGCTCAACGTCGAGGCGCCTCCGAGGTTTTTTCTTTTGACTAATTTTATATCCATATCCCTCTCGTGGATGATAACCTAATTCTTTTTTTTTCTTCTGATTTGTTTAATTGGTTTGCCATTGCCATATCAATTCATCAAATTGTTCCTATCTATCTGCTAAAGATCATAGAGAGAATTAACATATTCTTAAACGATGAACTTCTATGATACGCACGCACTAGTTTATGCTGATCCTATTTGTTATTATTGGAATTTGAAATTCAAGAGGTGCAATTGGTGTCGCTTGTGCTTGGGTGGCCTTTAATTACTATGATTGATCCAATGTTGCCATTGGACTATGTAAGCTTACCCAGTAAAGCACATATAGGTGCTTTTCTTTCTCATACATACAGTTTAGTATAGATCGTTTATATATGTGTATAATGAATCAGATGCGAGTCTAGGTATATAAAAATTCATTTATATGGGCGCACATATTTATATTCAGAGGATCCTCTTTGGTCGAATAAAGGGGTGGGATTGACTCACCATCTTAGAGCATTTTTAACCATGAGGCTCAAATTTGAGTAAAAATGTTGATTTGGTATAGAGAACTCCAATGGACTAACTCTAATATCTATTCAAATCTTTTAAAAAAATTTCTTATTGTCCTAAAACTCATTTTTTGTGTCATTCAGATCATAATATTTGATAAAATAAATGAAACTTTCATATCTCTCCACAAATGAGTAATTCAAAAAAAAAAATGAATATGTATAAAATACTACATGAGAATAAAGAAATCACCCAGAATTTTAAGATTATTTTAATCACTTATCATTTTTTATAAATCCAGAGAAAGAAAAAGAAAAAGAAAAAAATATATAATTATTTTGACATGGACCTGGTCTGAAGAACATAAAAACATACGTTTTTAACAAAAATGAAACATTGAAGAAATAAAATGACGAATTTTTTAAATTTGTGGGTAGTGAAGGTTTAAAATTTTAGGAAGAATCGGTGGTCTGAAATTGTACTACCGATAGTGTTTAACTTGAAAAAATCAAAGAAAAATTTGATAGGTCGGCTTAGGGTTTATATAGTATGAAAGATGGGTGAAATTAGGGTTTTAAAAAATACAATAAATCAAGAAAATGAAAGATGAAAATGAAAAAACTTACCTAAAGGCCTTCAAATAATTTGTGAAAGTTTCGGTAGTAGTCGGCGATGGAAGTAGCGTAGTAGAGAGAGGCAAGAAGAGACAGAGAACAAGTCGTCGAACAAGTCTTTTAGTTTTGAATAGGTTAAAAAATTACCGTTAAAAATTTGGTATAGAATTTGAGTCTGCTTCAATCAATTTGGGTTCAGAATAAATTTTACTTTGATTTGGTATAGGTTTGAGTCCAAGGTTGGAGAAGTTTTTTGGACTATTTTAACTTAAATTTAAATTTAAGTCTACATTTGAGTTAAGGTCGGAGATACTCTTATAACCTCCTTTCTACTATTCTGATTTTGTTCACACACCTGGCATAAGAGTCAGGGTTATTATTGTTAAACTAGGTGTATGTGGACTCCCCCCTTAAATGTTGGTAAAAAAAATGTTTCTGCTCAAATGGAATCATAATTAGGCTGCAAGATTTCTCATAAAAATAATAACAAATGGTAATTTTTTTTTGCTTTCTAATCAAATGGCAATTTGTTTGGTTCTAATGGGATCTTTTGTCTGTTGATATTCCTATATTTGGTGGGTTGTTAGTTATTGTTTGTTCTGTGCAGTTCTCACTGCACAACACATGAATCTCAAATTTCTATATAGCCTCAATTGATATTTTCCTGTTTCAGGATCTTGTTCTTCGACTCGATCTCTTTAGGAAGCTGGAAAAACACAGAGGTTGTGTTAACACAGTTAGCTTCAATGCAGATGGTGATATTCTCGTGTCAGGCTCTGATGATAGGAGGGTCATACTCTGGGATTGGGAAACTGGGCACGTTAAACTCTCATTCCACTCGGGTCATAACAACAATGTTTTCCAGGCGAAGATGATGCCTTACTCAGAGGATCGAAGCATTGTTACTTGTGCTGCTGATGGGCAGGTAATCTCTTGCTCCATGCGTTGCATTAGGCCAGCATGATTTGAAATGTCTGATGTTCATTTGAAGTTGGCATCTGTCTAGTAATGGAATCCACTAGAATATCTCCTGGTGAGGAAATTTATCTTAATCGTTTGGTTTTAGGTTAATGTATTTTCACAGTAGACTAAAATTCCTCGAGCAAATAGACTTGGAGAGTTTGATGTCATAGTGTGGATGATAGCAATGCTACTTGGAGAGTTGGATGTCAAATAGTGTTTGATAGCAATATTACTGTGTCATTATGAATAATCTACCATCCTTGCTCAATGTGCTATCTATTTAAGATATCTTTATGATGTTTTTTTGGGTTTACAGAATTTATGATATAAATTTCATTCCATAAAGTTAAGAAATGTTAAGCATTTGTTGTATGGAAATATTGCTTGTCTTCAGGTGAGACATGCTCAAATTCTCGAACGCGGCCAAGTGGAGACAAAATTGCTGGCAAAACATCAAGGACGGGCCCATAAATTGGCCGTCGAACCCGGCAGCCCTCATATATTTTATACATGCGGTGAAGATGGATTGGTTCAGCATGTGAGTCACTGTTTATCTTGTTAAGCTTCATTATGACTTTCTATATTCCTTTTTTTTTTTCTTTTATTAATCTTGGTATTCCTGGATAAAGCTGAACAACTGGTTGTAGCAGATGAACGGTCATGATCATCTCCATAGATGGCACCCCATGATGAGTACCCTGTTCGAGGCCCCGATGTCTTCCTTTTTTTAGGCTTTTTTGGTGGGGGGATTTTTATGCTCAAAGATTTATCTGGCCTCTTATAGCACTCCCCTAATCCTTTTGGTCTCATTTTATCATCTATTCCACATACAGTAGGAATTACTAAAAGCCTAGGAAATGGCTCCAAGGGGAAGACTTGAAGTCTAGACTTCTAGGTCTAAGGAAGTGGGGTCCTGCTGATCTTGTTTACGCATTGTGATTTTTCCGGTCTCTTTAGATAGCGAAGCAAATGTCACTCTTTTTTCCTGTTTTTTCATTTGTTTCCTGCCTTTCCAAATTCGTAAAAGGACAATGGTGTGATTCTGTCATCTATTTTTGCAGTTTGATCTGAGAACTGGAACTGCGACAGAACTTTTTACTTGTCAACCTCTCCAAGATAGGGGTTACATGCCAGTAGTTCATCTTAACGCAATTGCCATAGATCCGAGGAATCCTAATTTGTTTGCAGTCGCCGGATCGGACGAGTATGCTCGACTCTATGATATTCGCAAATATAAATGGGATGGCTCAATTGACTTTGGACAGCCAACTGATTTCTTTTGCCCCCAACATTTAATTGGTGACGAGCATGTGGGGATAACAGGATTGGCATTCTCAGATCGGAGGGAGCTTCTTGTTTCTTACAATGATGAGTTTATCTATCTTTTCACTAGGGATATGGGTTTGGGACCTGATCCGACCATGGGTTCTTCAGTGTCTATGGGCAGTGATGCAGGTGAAATGGTTCCCGACCATCATTCGGAAGAATCTCCAACAGATATGGTTCCGGATGTCAAAGTTGGTCCCCAAGTCTATAAGGGTCACAGGAACTGTGAGACGGTGAAAGGCGTGAACTTCTTTGGGCCTAAATGTGAGTATGTTGTTAGTGGGTCAGATTGTGGCCGGATTTTCATTTGGAAGAAGAAGGGTGGGGAACTCATTCGTGTCATGGAAGCAGATAATACTGTGGTGAACTGTATTGAATCTCATCCTCATATTGCTGTGCTTGCTAGCAGCGGAATCGAGTACAATATAAAAATGTGGACGCCAAAAGCTATAGATAGAGCTACTCTGCCTACAAACATTGAAAAGGTATGTTTCACTCTGTCTGGCTAACTTTTGAAACTTAACCATCTGTAAATATGTTTTGCTGTTTTTCTTCTCGAGGTCCTGGCCAAATCTTAAACTATGGGACTCATCTTGGTTAACAATAATATATCGCATACTCTAAATCTTCTGCTCTTTTATTTCTCTATTGCTCTCTCTTGATAATGCATGTCAGTTGGAAACCATGGAACTAGGATCCTACTGCATATATATTATTGTCCAAGGATAATAGTTTAATTTACTTTCCCACCTCCATAGTTATGACACACCTTAGGTCCTCTCGAGTGCTTCCTTACTCCCGAGTGCCTGACTACCATAGTTGGAAGCGATATCTATAGATATGTATATCCATGCGACAAACTGTATGGGCAGCAGAGGAAGTTCTAATTTCTCGGCTGGTACTTTTTTGTATAAGGTTATCATACCCAAACGGATTCGTTTCTTTCCCATTGTTCACTTTGATGGTGGTGATGATGATGATGACGACGACGACGACGACGACGACGACGACGACGACGACGACGACGACGATGACGAGGAGGAGGAAGATGGTTATGATAATGATGAGGAGGAGGAGGGGGACGGGGACGGGGAGGACTCGGACGAGGAAGATGAATCATGTGATGTTATTGACAATGATGATACTGGTCAAGATTCCCATGATAACTAGAATGATGATGTTCGTTCTAACAATCATGATTATGGTGTTGGTAATGATGATTCCTTTGATGACATCAATGATTTTAACGATGCCAATGTCGACTATGACTATGACTATGATGGATGGTATTGTGATGACAATGATATTATAAGGGGACGATGATAATTTTTTTGTTGATGATGATGATGATGATGCTAATCATGACAGTTGTGCTGATGACTTTACACTTTCTGTTTCCAGCTGAGACCCAAGGCAAGGGGCTGGTTACACCACATGGTTTCACCGCAGGACCTTATGCTGCAATTGTTTTCACTGCAAAGGCAGGGAACAAGTCCGGATCGGAATGGAGAGAATTCATCCGCTGGACGGGACCTGCTAGAGCTTATTTTAACGTTTGATGCCAACAGTGATGGTTCATCAGACGAAGGCAGAGATAACTCCAGTGCTGAAGACTGTTTTGAATGATGTCGGGGCACACATTGCTTAAAAAGCTTTGGTAACTGTACATAACAAGTGATTAAGCTCTTTCAAGTGGCTTTGGTTACTCTCAATATTTTTTCCGGTTTTGTTTTCCTATGAATGATTTTCAGTATTCAATAAACCTATTGTACGTTTATGGTTATTTTCTTTGTAATAGTTCTTGTTGTAATATATCAAGCTTGTTCATGTCCAGAGAGGAATCAGCTCAAGATGAAGTTGTGTGTTGACGATAGCAGATACTTTTGTTTTGTTTTAAGGTTTTTGCCAAGGTTAACTGATACTGATGAGTAAGAACCGCAGTACGAGGTGTCACCAAGTGGTCTCATTCTGCCAGAGTCGAATTCATGAACTTGAAAAGTTACTAGACATTATGTTTCTCTTTTAGCTTAACTGCTAAACCAAGTGTTTCATGGCATAGGAAGGAGAAGACGACATCATTTGCAAGCTACGTTTTTGTTCCAATCTAGTATTATGTATAAGTTCTTACATTCACTCATGAAGCTTTAACTGTTTGTGTTGCGACTCTGGTTTGAGTATGGTAAGAGACACATTGATTTGATTCTCTCTAAATTGCGAGTGATTTTATTGCATATCAGAGAGATTTCACTAGATTCCGCAGTGACAAAGTCTAGGGGGAGCTCACTAGTGTCGAATCTTTCTATTTGCATTCATGTTACAAGGGCTGATTATTCCGAGTTTCTTACATTCGCATCATTTACAAGCTATGTCATTGAATCTATATCGACATCTCAAGTTTTTTCTGAGTTATGACAATAGAATTTGTATCAATCTCGGAGGTTTTTCCAAGATACAGTAGAGTATGAGCTTAGAGCCAAGATGGTAGACCGATAAGAATCATTTGAATCGTGGTTAAGATTCGGCCACGGTATCTATGAAATTTATGTGGTCCAATTATATGTATGAGTACATAAATATCTCTTTCGAAGATCAAGTCTCAGAAGTCAACGATATAAATGGAGAGATCGTTTATGAATAATCTATTAAAGCCCAGCTCTCATAAGCAGCACCTCTATGTCTTGATCCGACATCGATTAAGTATGAATTTAGACGCGTTGTAAGCACTTAAATTGCAAATCAATTTTTGAAGGTAAGTTTTATTATGAGTACATGATATTTGATATCATGAACTACTTGGGGTATTATGTGTGAGAATTGATAGACAAGATTGAAATACTGAAATTATGTGCGAGGACATTGCTAAAATGAAAGTGAAATTATGGAGAGAAAAAATAATCTTAAATATCTATCTATCAACGTTTAAAAACACTTTTTCACGAGTAGGTTAACTTACGATACCAAAAAAAAAAAATTACCTACCACTCATCATTTTTTGAGTGTTTATGCTAGTTATTGGCAGAAACTTATTAATTTTTGGGATGCATTTATTTTTTAAGTTCACTTATCACTTTTTAATAAAAAAATTAGTTTTTATTAAAAGGGAAAACCGTGCTTCTTTACCTCAAACTATTTCTCCTATTCTACTACTCGCCATGAATGTTGCCATCAAGATTCGATATAGATCGAATCTGTCAAACATGCTTAAAGATGAGATATTATAATTTCATTAGTTACTATTTACTCGTAACTTTTGTTAATAGTATGAAAATGGAATCGAATCCTAGTGTCGGTGGCTTCCATTACAATCATAACACGATCATTATGCTTGTTACTGCAGTGTAAATGGTAATCCCCTCAGCAGAGCATTATCTATGTCATCCAATGTACAGCAAAAATCATAGATTATACTTAAAAATGTATAGCAACAATGATAGATGGAAGAAGACTTGAAGCCCATTCAATTAAATCTTTATTTGGATAATACATTTCACTCGGAATGTAGGACTATAAATTTTACAATCCGAGTTTTCATGTACGGACAATCGCCTATGCTAGGAGACAGGATATCATGAAACGAAAATTGATGTGCATACGCGATGAAGCTGAGAGACTCCAGAAGCTATAAGCTTGAGCTGATTTTGATAGAAGCCTCATACTTACAACTAAGCATCTGTGGAGTCCGTAGTGTCAATTTTCTCACTTGAAATATGAGGAGCCTTCATCATTGTGCTTATAGTAAAAGCTATCATCTGCATAAAAAAATGTCACGGCTGTTAGCTAAGGTTGCTTCCTCGTCCAAAGAAAACAACTATGATTATTGATGATGGAATGGTGGATGACAAAATAGACTCTTTTCGGGAATCAAACTCTTAGAAGAAAAGGAGTAAACGTTCAAACTAAAGTGGGAAAGAGTATTTTCAGCTTCTACACCTCTCAACACAGCCTAAGCTATTTGAGCGTAAAGAGTTTTGAAGCAACGGCAGATTAGACACATCTATATCTACATCTTTGTATTGTGGTCGGATTAGACACTAGTTTTCCAATAACCTATTACTAAGTTTATATAAAGAAGCATAAACCCCAATAAGTTGCAGATCAGTGCATAATGTGCAAAGATAGCTCCAGAACAGTCATATTAGCAGCCACATTATATATAGTTCAAGCTTTAGCATTCCCACTAAGAATATATCAAACAAGGAATACAATTTCGAATACAATTTCTCAATTCTTTCGATTCTATCATGGATCCTACGTGTGGTGGTAGGGAAAGTAACCAGTTGATTTTACAAAAAATCACTATAGATATATGGAATCTAGGTTCATTGGTTTGTGCAACCAAATGTTCTTACCAATGCGAGTGCGATGCACATGACACTGAAACCAGGGAAATAAAATGGAGCTGTCTCGGATAAAAATATAGCTGGAAGGAGAAAACAACTTGAAGTTAGTTTGAATAGATGTTCAGTACCAAAAAAAATAAGAACATAGATGTTGCAATTCCTTTCCATTTTCGGAAATGTAACAAGATTCTCAATTATTTTCAAGGTACCTGCCAGAGGATTATATATAAAAGGACTAATGATGTTGGCTAAGGAATTCACGCCCGAAATGCATCCTTGGGCTATCCCCTAATGAAAGAAAGAGAACACCTCAACTGATAGTAAATGAAATAAACAACAATAAAGAAGTATTCTACAGAAGACAGGATGAAATTAACAAATAAATGGAAAAACAACTTGCTGGTGGAAGCCATCAGTAGTTTGTCAGTAATCAGAAATTTTGGGTGAATTGCCGGACAGATGGTTTACAACGACCAACACATATGATTTGGCTGAGTTCTGAACAATCAGGAATCCTACCTGTTGGCACCGTTAGCTTCACTATATTTTCCGCCATTTTCTCCAGACGAAGGAAAAGGCCTAGTAATTCTTGAGTTTAGTTTTTCCGAGATTACAATTGCATTGGTTTAACTCTCACAGATCATTATTTGCAAGATTAAATCACAACAGCTCTCTCTCTCTCTCTCTCTCTCTCTCTCTCTTGTACAAATGCAAAAATTCTTCTCTATATCCTCAATTCCTCCTAAACAACCTATCAAATCAAATTTTAATTGCTATCATACTTCAATTTCCCACTAAACATTTGGAATTTGGAATCACTTTCATTTTTAAAATCTTAATTTTTTGTGCATTGCAAGGTGTCACTGCTACTAAAGCTCTCTTTAGAGAGAGGAACTACCTGTTCATGGGACCCAACTTGTTTTGATACAATGCTTTGTAACTGCATAAAGTCATAAAATCTCATCAACTTTCATATCAGCTAAAATGGCAGAACATATTTACCAAAAAGAAAAAAGGCAGAAAGTAGTTGATTTAATTAAAAAAAACAGAGAACTTACACTCGGCCTTATGAATCCTACCAAGAGAGCGAACACCGCAACAACATAAGGAACCTGAAAATTTTTAAAATGTTAATGAAAATTATTTTGAAAACCTTCAAATTCCTTGAAACATTACATAGCAATAAGCTGGAATATAAGCTCGCAATGAAGAAAATATAGCATAGTTTGCACAAGTCCCCTGCTACGAAGCGAGTGGTCTCGACATTTGCTAATAAGGAATAATTTGATAAAAAAAATATTTTATGTGCAAAGGGAACAAGCAGTCGTCATAATACTACTTGTAAAACCTGAAAAAAAATTTAATAATAATAAAATAAAATTAAAATAAAAAAATTAAAATCCTAATTAAAAGGGTAAAATAATAATTAATTGTTAAAGTACGGGTTAAAAACGTAAATTTAAAAAAAATAAATTTAGACTATATATATATAAAAGTGGAAGACAAGTCTTCCACTTTTGTTTTCTTCTCCAGAGGCGGCGAGACAGAGAGATAGAAAAGAGAAAGAGAAAAAGAAAAGAAAGAAAAAGAAATAGACCTCCTGATCTTCTTCCTCATATCTACGAAAATTTAACTGTTTAATCGCTTTGGGCCAAGAATTAAAGTTACTATACGCAACGAGAGCTATGCAACCACACCAAAGATCGTATTTTTATCCAAAAATATCAAGTACGAAAATTTAGGCCTAAGGCTTGAGAAGCTGAATTTGGGCTTCCTTGGAGTCTACTACGTGGGCTCACGCTACGAGAGGTAGGGTTTCCCCTATTTAGATGTAATTTCAACCTCCGTTCAATCTAAAAAAAGATGTAATTTCAACTTAAAATATGACATATGAAATGGGCAGGCTAAGAGTGTATATCACATGTTAGGCATTGACTAGTGTAACTAGTGGGTCAAATATAGGATTTATAATTAGTAAAATCCTATTGTAATTAACTTGATGTAATTTAATGTTAGTGTTTAAAGCATGTTAATTGTACATTAACATGACTTGATGTTTTAATGACATATCAAGTTTAATAAAATTATTAGCTTGTTATGTGATTATGAAATAATATGTATGTTAAATGATTATTTAACATATGATTAATATGGTGGACTTGTGCTTACGTTTATAGAAATAATAAACATGTTGTCATGTTGAAAGTAATAAACATGTTGCCATATTGGAAGTAATAAACATGCTAGTTGTGTAAATTGATTGTGCCTTCTATGTGTTTGTTTAAATGCCTAGGTGAATACAAATATGTTAATTGAGTTGATTATTTTACATAGCATGCTTGGAATTGTGTTGAAAATGTCATTATATTGCATTCATTATGTAATGGACATTGTAAATGATACCAAATGCAATTGTACATTATATTGCATTTATGCATGGGTTGCACTACATTCATGGGCATTGATATGGGTGGGAGTGTGTGCATGGTATGAAATCAATCACCACATATGTGATTGATCGTGGGCTCTGGAAAGTCGCACCAATGTCCGGCTGAGTTGCACGATAAATTAAATGGATAAACGTGTCGGGAATAGCAAGAAGGGCTAGATTCTCCCTCGGGTGCAAGACCCGTTTACTTGGTTTATACACTTTCCGGTAGTGCAATTCCAGAAAAGTGTAACAGAAAAAACGGAGCCGCAGGTGGGATGTCCTGAAAATCCGTTGATGGTTGGTGTCCCATTGGTGTAATACTATAAATCATCTCCCCGCAAAGACACAAGAAAATGAATCAATTAGTTATTGAGTGTACATAACACCAATGACAGAGGCTTGGAATGCCCGGATACATACGCATGACATTGCATGTGTTGTGGGAGCTTAGGATGGAGCTTGGTGTTGGTATTGCTTGCATGAGTCTCATCTCATAGCATGACATGATTTATGGCATTTGTTCATAATATACATATTTGAATGAATACATGAAATGATTGTTACATGTGACATTTCATATGCATTTAGATTGAGAGGTATTCTCTATAGAAGTTACCCTATTGAGCGTTGGCTCACCCTTTATGGGAACATTTTTCATGTATCGCCCAGGCGTCCACCGAAGGCGAGGCCATGAACCCGCTTTGACGACAGAGCCGGTCTGTGGCTCTTATTTTGACTTTGCAGTCCCTTGTATATGTTTATTTTTGGCCTTGTATAATTTTTGTAAACAAAAACCTCTTTTATATTAAAAAGGCATGTATATGAGACTCTTTTAAGACATTTATTCTTTTATGAATGAATGTACGTAGTGATGATAATTATGGTAGTATCCGATACTATGCAATTAAGTAGGGATGAATGGGCCCGGTGTGGTCAATGTTGTATGATTGCACATGTTGTGTTTTGGGTAGAGCTCCCCGTACAAAGGAGACTCTGCCCGAATTTTGTTAAGTTATGGATCCCAGTAACTGAGGCATAACGGCGTGGTATCGAATTTCACAGTATCCACGGGTATTCTGCGGGTTGATGGGTGATCAACGGATTGACAAAGGACCCCGATTTTTGGGGCGTCACACTACTAATAAAAAATCATGGTATACTGATTGAATCAAAGAGCTGTCGGTATAGTTGAAAGCTCTTACCCAACTTGACCATGCTATGCTCTCAAGTAACATCTGCATGATGCCAGACAAATGATCAGCATATAATAGATGTTTGCACAAATTCTCTCTCCACACACACACCCTCTAGAAAACATGTTACCGAGTGGTACAAGCACATACAGCCAAAGATCCAACAAACAACCCTGTGGAAAGCAATTTCTCATCTCCTACGATAGGAGCCAACGTCGGCATGAGAAGCAGCTTCAGAATTCCTCAAATATTCAAGTGTCAGCACACGACAATAGGAACGTATTACAGGAGGATTGTAGGGGGGAAGAAAGATAGATGATAAAAACCTAACATATTAGCACAAAGTCATTGAAAACGTACCTGTGAAATAGTCGCTGCAATGCTCATAATCAGAATTATATCGGCAAACTGGTTTTTGTTGAATTGAAAGCGTGCCTTTAAGAAATACTGCACAGGCATGAAACTTTCACACATTATCAACAGATTTTGGCTGCATATTTGATGAGTTTAGTATTTACGCCTGAAATCAAGGGGTAAAGTTTGTTGGTAACAACAGTAGTTGGAACAACATATTTGGAGATTGTGGTTTGTACTCTCCTCAATCATCTCTAAGATCTCATATGTTGCGAGCTTTGTCTACGAACTTGTAACCCCAGTTTTTCCTTACATAACAGGACTTGATATGTAAATTGCTTGTTGCTTGTAACAGAGCATTTCAACCAATAAGCACATTCATAAGACACTTCCTACCATCTCAATTCCCCCCTTCGCATTCAATTATATCAGCACTTTGTCTATGTGCAATGTTTCCCATTTTTCTGTAGTGATCTATCATTTTGTAAACAAAAAATAAAATATCATGACAGGAGCCCTATTTGAAGTTTTAATGCCCGTTCTTCTTCATTGAGCTCCAAATTATGAATGTTATCTCGATGGCTAATTACGAAAGATTTGTCAACCTTCCGTGTATAGCCAGCTATCTTTTTATTGTTCTATATACGTACACTTGCCATTTATCCATGACTATAAAAAAACTGCTGATTTTGCATCTGCATTATTTTTTTCTCAGGAAATTTTGCATCTCATTGAAAAAAATAATTTAAAGGAAGAAATGCACCAGTAAAGTAGCATCAGTACCACCCACTCCAAGACCATTGAAGAGAGCAACAAATGCTGCTTGTGAAATTGTGACTCTGCAGCAAGAGAAATACAGGTTATAACACTGTATATTAAGAACATGCACCCATTGGATATAACTATATAAGTAATTAATTGAGGTACATTTTTCTGACGGGTTATCCTACCATCGATCTTATTTATTTTACTGCCACTAATTAAGTATGGGTAAATTTAGCAACAATTTTACTATGCAGTCCTACATAACTGATATTAAGATGTCTCAACAAGCCTTAAAAGAAATTACAGGTACCTATATGTTACAAGACATTGCACCACCTACTATAGTCCATGTTATCAGATAATGCATCTCAAGATTAGAACTGTCTGTAAACATAAAAATTGATACAAATTTGTCTTACCTACTCTTGAGCAAGCGAATGAGATCACCGGGTGATGGAATTCGTTTGAAGATCTGTATCTTCTTAGATGATTCATCATCAGACTGAATAATATCTGATCCACTCTGCAAGATTGGATGCACCAAAGCATCATTTGGTTGCACTGAAGCATCATGGTGGCACCTTGTGTCCTTTAGAAAAACTCTCATGTAGATGAGTGCAGCCACTGCCACAGCTGCAGCAACCTGAATAGCAGAAAAAAAGAACATCACAACCCATTGGTAGCAACCTATAATGCTATGGTACTGAAAAGTTTTTTTTGAGTACTATATCAAAAAGGTTTTAAGAATAACTACACTGAAAACTGATTTATAATTCAAATTTTTTGTTGATTTATTTATAATCCTTTATCATGAAAATAAAAAAATAAAAAAAAAATAAAATGAGATAGTTTTATACGTGTTACTTCTTATGGGTACAACTATGGTAATAAACCGTATTTCCACTTTTCATCCAATAAAAACGTATGGCAAAGGAAAATAACCTGAAATGCCTGAGCACTGGAGAGCAAGCGAGCAGCTAATGTACCCAATATGAATGCAGTGGTTCCTATGCCAGATAAAACTCCAAATGCTGAAATGCGCTTTTCATCTGAAATATTGTCTGCCTGAGGAAAATGAAGTGAGATTGAAATTTTTTGGAGCCAACATTTTATCCTCAAGGTTGCTTATTATACTTTATTTTTGCAGGATAAGTTTCATAATGGTTTGGGTAAATTATATTTTGTGTTTGACTAGGTCGGCTATAGTTAACATTGCATAAGTTGTTTTATCCACCAAAATTTTGGATTGATCATTTTTTACAAGATTCACAATTCACGTCAAAATAACCTGATTTCATTTATACATGTCATATCTTCTTTTAAGGGTTTAAAATAAAGCAATCTATTCCGCTTTCTATGTTGTCCATGCACTAAACATACTTATAGATTGGTAACAAATACCAATTATTAAAGGTAAAAAAACTACAAATTTGAAAAAAAATATATGAAGTGTAGTATTATTTTATATGAATTGATTATTTCATATGCATCAATTCTATAACGTAGAAGAATGAATTGTAAATAACTAACATATGAAAAGATAAATTATCATGGATTTGAACTTCACAAAAAAAAATCGTAATGGTGGGGCAACCGTTCTTCCAAACTTGAGGAAACATTTTTATGAAATTATTGGTTATGAATGTTTTTAACAAACAACTACTCATTCCCTAGACTTCTTCAAAAAAAATTGAAAGGTTGCACCAAGCTAAGCTTCTAGTTCTGTTCCTACATCCATTGGTCCAGTGAATTTTATGTTTATCAGTGACATCCTTCTCCGATTTTCTTGATTTTTTGCTCTTTTATCATAAAATTGAAATGAGTATATCTCTGAGTCGGTAAAATATTAGATTTGTGTCTTGATTTTCTCTAAAAGGGATGACAATAAAACACTAGTAATATAGATCTGTTTTTATTTGTTTAATAATATCTCCATAGCCTTGTCAATTAATGTCATAACTTTTTCCTTCAAAATTTTTAAGGATTAGAATCTACTCATCATTTGATTCTCTCCATTTCCTCTACATTAGATGATCCACTATGATTTGGTAGGGTCTCTAGTAGAATAACTGGGTTCTATCTGGATTGTCAGTAGATGATCTAACATTAAACAAAGTGGGAGAACCTATTGCCGAACCACATATGAAATTGATTTTTTCAATTATTCATTCATTCAAATGCTATAGTTTTTGTTGCTATCTTCTTCTTCTCTTTTTTTTTTTTTTTTTGGGTTGTGTTTGTTGGTGTAAAAACAATATTTGAGAATACAACTCTAGGATATTCAAATGGCGATAATATAATACTATAGCCAGCTATTTGATACTTTAAATTACCACATAAGCAACAGCAAGACATTGAACAGCCGCTTCGCTTATCATAGAAGTGAGAAACTTGAATGCGTAATATACATAGAAGAAGCTTGTTGTTTGGCTATATGCCAATATACCTGCAAAAAAATTTGGCGTGGTTATGTTAGTAACAAATACTAAAATGTAATATTTTTTATATAAGTGACAATTTTTTGACCAAAAAAATAGATATGCATAAAATGCATGCTTTGCAATTGTATAGTATTAGCTGTTTAGTAACGTTTTCCAACTACTTTTTATTTAACCTAAAAAATAATTTTATAAATAAAGTAAAATCATGGTTGATTACTATTCTCTAAAAGTGATGTACATGTATCTCGATCTCGATATATAGATGATAAAATTATATGTTGACATGTTTCTTACTATACATACAACTAATATTCGAGAAGGGGACAAACTTGGGTAAATAAAATAAAAATATATATATAAAACAAACTTTTTTTTAAAAAAAATAACACATAATTCAGATCGACAAATGAATCCATCAAAGTTTTATGGATATAAATTATTTTTTAGTATAATAGCCCAAAAAAAAAAAAAAACCCGATACCAAAAACACAATTAGGAAACAGTTGAGACTTGAAAGCCTACCTAGTGGAATAATGGAGAGAATGAAGGGAATTGTTAGTAATGTTTTCCTCCCATACACATCAGATAGCTTTCCAATTAACGGCATCATCACCACCATTCCCACTCCTACAATCTGTATCATATCAAAGCAACCCATCATTTACATCAATTTTTATTTATTTTATTGGAAATAAAATTGATTCAACAAATAAGTTGGTGGATTCTACTCCTACATATTAGACTAACCACTTTGTTATGTCATTTAATAACCCCTCAAGTGAGATTCACCTTATCCATTTGTAGATTTATTATTAGATAGTGAGTGACAATGATGACGTGGTGTATAGGGGTGTAACTTGGATGGGTCAACCTGAATTAAACTCGAATCCAACTTAAAAAAAACAGGCATTGGTTGAGGTTTTTAATACTTGGGTTGGAACCTGGACTAAAAAACACTGATCCGAATTGAATTTGGGTAATACCCGAGTAGAGACATTTGATTATTGAGTTCAATTCGAATATATAAATCGGACTTAACCCAAACATATTTAAAAATAAATATATAATGCAATTGCATAACTTATTAGTCAATTCACTTTAGCGAACCCAATTCAAATTCAAGCGTGAATTAAATAACCCAATTCTAACCCAAATTTTAACTCCAAATCAACTCAAATTAAATAACCTGAATTAAAACCCAGCCCACTCAAATTTAAATTGGGCAGTACTTGAATTGAGATAGGGTTAAGGTTAAGATTAGGGTCGAAGATCATATAATTAAGATTGAATTAGAATTGATCCCTCAGCCCGTCCAGCAAACCAGAGTTATACCCATAACTAGTGTGACCGTTACACCCAATATTTACTCGAGGAGAAAAAATAATGTAACCAATGCATGCTGGAGAGGAGAAGTGGAAAGTCGTTTGGAGAGAGAATTACATACCGCCTGTTGCAATCCGGAGAGGTAAATGGCGAGTGAACATTCATCTTCGCCGGGGCAAATTGCCGCCATTGTCACGTCTGTAATTGCTGGAACCACCAGTATCGAAGCCAAGTTATACAGAAAGAATGACACAAAGAGGTGGCTCAAGCCTCCCAACTCCATCTCTCTCTCTCTCTCACCAACTTATAAAGGTACTTGTCTGTCATGTTTGGGACATGGGAGAGTGATCCTTATATTTACTTCGGTGACACAAGGTCATGGTTTGCGTGGTGGCCCAGGTAATCGGAGATAAGCTAAATCCGAAAATGAAAAAGTAAACTTATATCAACCGCATATATTTCCTAAAAAAGAAAAAAGAAAAACATGGTATATATTTTGTTGAGCATTTGATCATTGTTGATAGGGTTGACAATCGTGTCGTGTCGGATTGTATTTTTGTTAAGTTATTTGTAGTTCGTGTCGAGTAACTAGTCAATCTTAACCCAATCCAATTTACTAACCGTGTTATGTCTATCTATTTATTTTCGTGTCTTATTCGTGTTGACCTATATAACCCGTGAATAAAAAATTTAATGCTTAATTGTATGTCTAAAACTTATTTATCACTTAATCGAATCAATACTCATATTTTTTCTATAAATTAAAAATTAACTTAATAAATATAATAATAATAATGAGTAAAAATAATTTTTTTGTACAATAATTAAATCATTACTTGATAAAATATAATAAAAAATTAGTATTTTATTATTATAATACTACTTAAACGTGTTAATCGTATCAATTTTGCGTTGTTCGTATTTGACTAACCCAAACTATTTATTATTCATGTTAACGGCTCCTATTATATATAAATTCGTGTTAAAAAATAATCAATTTTAACCCATTAATTTCGCGTGGATAGTAACCACAAAATTCTTATCCCTCTTATCCTCGCGTGGATAGTAACCACAAGGTACCAGTCTATGTTGGCCCCTGGACTATGAATATATTCTTTTTCGCTGTCCTTAATGTGTAAGAATGTGGAACACACAAAGAACGTAGACATGGAAACTTTTATCAGTTTTCACATAAATGCAAATCATCCTAATTTTTTGTTTTTAAAAAAAGGAAAAACGTCTAGCCTACATATTGTAGCTTCTTGGCAATTTGTACCTACAGATGATTAAGTGCAATTGAATGAAATCTGGTGGGCTCATCCCATCCCATCCCATCCATCCACTACGATCCGAAGCAGGGGCGAATCTACAGTAGGGGCAGTGGGGGCAACTGTCCTCACTACTGCAATTTTTAAAACATGTAGGATATATTTAGAATTTCAAAAAATTTAAGACATTGTCTCCAATGAAATATTATCAAAGTTCATGGGTAAATTTGTATTTTACAAACAAGTGTGGCATTATTTGTCTTTGATGGCCCTTTAGCTGTGGGCCCACATTGGGATTTTCTATAAAAATAATAAAAAATTATGAAGTGATCTTGGCCGTTCATATGCTTGACTTTTTAGATTTAATAGTTTTAAATGAAACAAAAATTTGATTAATTATAAACAAATTTGAATAGACAATCAGATTAAGGGATGCACCAACACGAGTTAATTTGGATCACATTCAATTTCTTTTTTTCAAGGATGACAAAATATTTTTTATTTAGATAAATCTGATAAGCTATTTTTTTTGGAATTTCACAGTTGATCTTGAATTAAAATAATTGATTTTAATATTTAGGATTGATTTCAAGTATCTCAAAAATTATAATTTGATCCTAAAAAATTGTAACTTTAATCCTAAAAGTTATAACATTACTCATAAAAGTTATAATTTTGTAGAATTTATTTTTTTTCTTTTCCTCTTTTTTGTAAAAACACTCAAAAATTTTATATAATAACCACAAGGCTTACAAACTCCATCACCGTAATCCCTTTGATATCAAAATTAAATTCTAACTCTAAATATTATTCATAAACATGACACAAATTTAACGAATAATTAAATTGTCTCCACGGCTAAAAAAGTCTGAGTCCGCCCCTGATCCGAAATCATTATCCTTTCTCACACCAATGTATCAGTTTTCAATATTGTGTGTTCCACCTCCACATGATGGAGGTTTTTTAATAATTATTAGTATTATTTTGTGTAATTAGAGTTTATTTCAAGTTTCATTCAACGTGCCAAAGTAATCAAATTATAGGAACTCGTTACATATAGGATTTCAAGGGTTGATCTATATATATATATATATATATATATATATATATGTACGAGAGATTTCCTGCAATAGATTGAGATAACGATCCTCACAGTGAACTACCTGAAACAGCCAAGAAAAGGGTCAAGAAAAGGGTCGAGTGAACACCCGACTTATCCCCTCCGAAGCGTAAGTCAGTATCAGTTGGAAGGTTTCAACACAGTGTATCTCTTTTTCTCAGTGTGATTTTTCATACCTTTGTCTATTTTTCTGAGGTATATTTATACTTGAATTAGTAATGAGTGCATGGACAGGGAATCCCATCTCAACATTAAATGGACTGCACCCCTACCCCTGCATGATGAGTATTTTCTACTTAGATTCTCGTGTCATCAATGCTCGGGTGATAGGATAAGCTCCCAAGGCCACGCCGAGAGCCTAAGGCTATCCCTAGACACTCAAGTGTCTATGATCTGCGTCTGACACCTACTCCCGAGTGCTCGGTGTTCGGGAAGTCGGTACCTTGGATTCTGTTCTCGACGTCATAGTCATCAATGCTTGCACTCATGACTGTCAGTTTAGGTCTTTGAGGATGCAGAGTTCATTAATAGTCATGTCTTAGTCACTCACATCGTCATAAATGCGCTGTCGAGTCATCTTAAATACTGGTGTCAGCACACGTACTTGGCTTCTCTGAGCCATTACTCCTCGGCTCTTATCCTCCGCACCCTTTGAGCTTCATAACAACTACATCGTTACACGCGTCGGTATGAGAGTTTTTGGGCCGCCTAAAGTCCCGCCAATATATATATACCAAACCTACTTATTAAATGTCTGCTTAGAACTCGCCATAAAAAAAGGCTCCGAAATTAAGCACATATCTTTGTATTATTGTCCGGATGTGGTCCAAATTCATTTTAAAATCGTATCCACATGTTTTTCCAACTACCGGTCAAATCATCAATCACTAATCACTCCTTTTTTGAGCCTTTGTTGTCTTTCAATTTAGGTGGGTCCAACACAAAAATAAGATAGACTTTAATAAATTTATTTGTTGATTGTAAAAATATTTATCTAACGTTTATCAACGTCTATCTCAAAATTATTCACATTATATCGTAATTTCAAGTATGAGTTATCCCTAACTACAGCCCCGACCCCCAAATTCCACACAGATTTTTTCTTTTCAGATTGGAAAAGATATTGTACTTTCTTAATTAATATATTTTAATTGCTGATTTTTTATTTTTATTAATGTTATTTGATCTAATCAAATAATTTTTTTTGGTGAAGCAGTGAAGGTTAATGACAATGTTATTGTACATTTTGGGAGACGAACAAGGCTCATATACAATCTCATATTGACCGGGTATTATTGTTCTATTATTAATAACTTTCATGATATAGTAGATTTCTATGTCCGAGTAACAATATATTTTAGCTTTAGTCTCCACACAATGATAGTGACGGTTTTACTCTCTACATGATATTTTGTATTTGTCATTTTATTTTTTCATATTTTAACCACTAATTTGATTAACTACAGAGTTTTTAACTTTGATAAACTTTAATTATAATCGAACATAGTAATTGCGATGGTAATATGTGCTTTTTAGGCATAATTTTAACCTCTTCAAATTAGTTGACTTTTTTTAAGTTTCAATTGCTAATTTAACTAACTAGAGATTTTCAACTTTGGCTCTAAGGCCTATTTAATTATGAAGTTTTATTATAAAGGGAAATTTGGAGGCCGGTCCCCCTATATGGATTTGTTTGGACTTAAGTCCGTCAATGAAACTTATTTGTTAATGAAGTCTATTTTTTGTCAATTTTATCATATTATCTCTTCCCTTTAGAAGTGAAATAAAACTAAAAATTAAAAACTCATAAATCTTAAGAGTTTGACTAACATTAAAATCGTTTTTCTCTCATATCTATCTATATCCATATATAGATTAAGAGTTTGACTAACATTTAAATTTTTCTTCTCTCTTATCTATCTACTAGTTATTGCCTTTGCCTGAAGACACAGAATAATAAAAAATGGTAAACAATAAACATATTTGTATTCATATCTAATATCAAATCACAAACATAGAGGAGAGATAAATGAATTTAAGCATCTGTTGTAGTGAGGGTGAGAAATGGTGGTGGTAGAAGACAGTGATGGTTGTGGTAGGTGACAATGACTGTGGTGGTGGCGCGACGGCGGCGACGATGGTGGTGGCGGTGGAGGTGGGGGGGGCGGTGGTTGTGGTGGCGGTGGCGGTGGCGGTGGCGGTGGCGGTGGCGGTGGCGGTGGCGGTGGTGGTGGTGGCAACGACGACGGTGGTGGTGGCGACGACGACAGTAGTGGGGGTAGGAGTGGTAGAGGTAGTGGTAGGGCGGTTTCAAATATTATTATTTTTTTTAAAGTACTTATGATAAATAATTTCTAAAAGTACTTTTAAAAAATCAATCCAAACACATGATAAATAATTTCTAGAAGTACTTTTAAAAAATCAATCCAAACACACCCTTAGGGGCCTATTTTTCCTATTAAATTTAGGATGTTAATATTAACCGTTAGATTAACTTTAAAGTAAAATTTAAAGCGATCTCAACCGCGAATAGCAAAAGTCATTTTGTTTATCTTTTGAGATTTGAATTGTAAGCTACTTTATTATATAGATATTCATATATAGGTTAGGTGTATATATATATATATAGTAACATTAAAATAAAAAATAATAACATTCAAATACAAAAAATAATTATCATTTGGACACAAAAAATAATACATTTAAACACAAAAAAATAGTAACATTTAAACATAAAAAAAATTGAAACATTCAATATTAATATTTTTTAAAAATAACAACAGTAACATGTTCAACAAAAATATTAACATGTTCAACAAAAATAGTAACATGCTTAACAAAAACTATAACATACTTAATAATAATTATTTCTCTAAAATTCAAACGCAAAAAATAGTACAATTCGAACACAAAAAATAGTAATATTCAAAAATAAAAAAAAATAGTAACATTGAATATTAATATTTAGTAAAATAATAGTAGTAACATGCTCAACAAAAACAGTAACATACTCAAAATAATAATAACATGAACAGAAACATACTCAACAAAAGTAATAACATAATAAAAAAAATAGTAACATGAATTTGAATATATAGGTTATGTATATATATATATATATATATTCGACTACCACTTTCCTCACCATCGCACCGTTGTCACCTCCCGAGCAACGTCAATCATCACGTTGTCATCATCTTCACAACAACGCTCACCACCACACAAAAAGTCCATTCAAGTTCCACTCCGATAGCTCTTTTTTACTCCACACCACCACCACCACTATACTTGCATCATCTCCATAACAACCTAGCGTATATATATATAGAGAGAGAGAGAACTTTGAATTTGATATATATATATAGAGAGAGTGCTTTGAATTATATATATGTATATAGTGAGAGATAGAGAGTTTTGAATTTGAATTTTAAACTTATGATGGAGATTTTATTGACATATTTTAATTGACATTGAATTAAAGGATAACAATTTCCAAAATAGGAAATTAATTTAACTTCCTTTAAAGGAAGGGTATTTTTGAGAGAAAAAAAAAAAAAATTGACTTAAGTCATTACATATAATTTTAAACATGGACTTAACCCCTTATAAGTTTTCTTACATGACTTATCTTTAAACAAGTACATCTAGAGGAACTCAGTTCCAATTTTCAGTATTATAAATGCTAACATCAAGGACCAAAATCTAAAATGGGCTGCAAAGATTACCTAAAAGTAGTACGGCTTTTTTTCCATAGTATCCCACTAAAAAGCATCTGGCCTCCAATGCAAAAAGTAAATGGGCTTGAGGGCCCACTTGGATCATTCAGGCCGAAACACCAGAAAGCCCACACCTGTCCACTGGGTAATTTTCTTCTGCACAATTATAAAAGGTAATTTGAAAGCCGGAAAGGCCGAAGCAAAAGTCCAAGAAAGCTATTGGTGAGCTGAGACGACTGATCGGAGAGTGATGCCCATTACCCTAGTGAGGAAGGACTAAGAAGTTATCTTCACCATTAAAGTGTTTTTTTTTTTGTTTTAACATCTCATCTCTGACCTTTAAATAAAAAAAAAAAAAAAAATGTCCTTCTCTTTAATACTTACATGTAATGGGTGTTGGAGTAGAAATTATTTTCTAAAAGACACGACCAACATTTCCAAAAGGGGTGGGGTATTATTTTAACTCTCTGTACCCATGAGATGCAAACGGGTCTAGCTTTCTTTTATTATTTTCTTTAATTTTTTTGGATAGATTATTTATCCTGTATTTACAAAGAATCCATGGATCTCATTACACTTTTAACCCAATGCATTACACCAAATATATGTATAATTTATTTATTCAAAACTGTTTTAATCCCTAACTAGTTGCGAACTTTATATCCAATTTGGTGGGTTTAGCATTATAGTTTAATCACTTTACATCTCACAATGATCTGTTCTCCTGTGGGCTTGTCACAATGTGCTTGAGATCGTCTTTAATATATTTTTATTTAATAATAAATTATTTATTATTAATACTAATACATGAGATTTTATTATAAACCAGTCTTTCTGTCAATATAGACCACCCCAACCCCAACGTGAAAATTTCTGAGCGAGCGGGACAGACATTCCCAATCTCCAACATAAACACACCATCACCACCTTTCATTCACAAACCACTTGCTGCACTCACTCCCTCTCTCTCTCTCTCCACCATGGACTCTCTCACTCTCTTCTGCACCGCCTCCCTCCTCTTCGGCGGCCTCTACTGGTTTGTATGCGTCCTCGGCTCCGCGGAGCGAAAGGGCAAGCACGCCGTCAACCTATCCGGCGGCTCAATCTCTCGAGAAAAGGTCCAAGATAAGTACAAACAGTACTGGTCCTTTTTTCGCCGTCCCAAAGAAATCGAGAACGCCGAGAAAGTCCCGGCATTCGTCGACACGTTCTACAATCTCGTCACCGACATTTACGAGTGGGGTTGGGGCCAATCTTTCCACTTCTCCCCCTCTATTCCCGGCAAATCTCACCGCGACGCCACTCGAATCCACGAAGAAATGGCCGTAGATCTTCTGAATATCAAGCCCGGGGCTCGCATTCTCGACGCAGGCTGTGGCGTCGGTGGCCCGATGCGCGCAATCGCCGCTCATTCTGGCGCAAATGTGGTCGGCATCACCATTAATGAGTATCAAGTTAATCGAGCACGAATTCACAATCAAAAAGCTGGTCTTGATTCCCTATGTGAAGTTGTTTGTGGTAATTTCCTCCAAATGCCATTTGCGGACAGTAGCTTCGATGGTGTTTACTCGATCGAAGCCACTTGTCACGCTCCGAAGCTCGAAGAAGTGTATGCTGAGATCTTTCGGGTTTTGAAGCCTGGATCGATGTATATATCCTACGAGTGGGTTACCACCGAATTGTATAATTCTGATTATCCCGAGCATGTTGAGGTCATTCAGGGGATTGAACGAGGGAATGCATTGCCTGGATTGAGAAGTTACAAAGATATAGCTGAGACTGCGAGGAAGGTAGGATTTGAGGTGGTGAAAGAGAATGATTTGGCAAAGCCACCAGCACAGCCATGGTGGACAAGGCTGAAGATGGGGAGGATTGCTTATTGGAGGAATCACATTTTGGTTACGGTGCTTTCATGGTTGGGGATTGCACCGAAAGGGGTTGTGGATGTTCACGAAATGCTGTTCGTGACTGCTGATTATCTGACCAGAGGTGGCGACACTGGGATTTTCACTCCTATGCACATGATTCTCTGCCGCAAACCCGAAAACAAGGCTTCGACAAGGGATTAGAAGCCGGGTTGCAATGCTTAGAGAGGTTATTCTCATGCTGTTCTAGTTCTTTTGTCATATTTGTTGGATTATGTTTGATGGTTTTAATTTAATGTTGTGATTGTATTTTTTCCTTTTAATTTAGCTTTTTATTATGTGTAATTTTGAACTATCAATGATAATAAATTTTGAGGAAGTTGGTCCTTTAAGCGTATGAACACATAAAGGCGTTGTTTTTGAATTTGAGTGCATTCCAGCATTATATGTCAATTGTGTAGATTTGAACTTCCTTCTTTTTGTCTATTTGATTGCTCTCGGTTTCTGTCCTGCCATTGAGTTGGTGGGTTTGTGTTGGGATGGGAATTTTGCTGGCATGTAGCTGTAGAAGTGCTGTAATTGTCTTGTAATATATAAATCATTTAGTAGAGACATGGCACGTGATGCTGCTAGCTTTTGGACATGGTATCCTATTAGAGGCTGATGAGTCATTTGAGGTCCCGTGGTCCTTGTGCTCTTCGTTAAGCCTTGGCATAACTCTCAACCCAACTAGATAAGTTTCACTTTCCTTGTCAGTGACAAAAACTTTGATGGCATCTCTGGCATGTGTTATGCTTTTGGGTTATGGAACACTTCTTCTTTTGCAGATCTCTATGTTTTTTTTAATGGAAAGGTGCATTGCATCGATAAAGTTTGGGTGTATATTTTATTTGAACAGTGTCTTGAACTTCATATTTTTTTCCCTCCCTTTTTGGCAACAGAACAAGGATTTCTACATTTTTTATGTAAAATCACCATTTGTCCACCATGTTAGTGTGATAAACGTCTATTGTGTTGGTTTTTACGAAAGGGTCCTAAGCCGGAACTGGATTCAAGTCAGCAGGTGAAGGTTGCATGCTATGGGCATGATGTCTGTAAAATAAGCTTATAGACTGACCATGTTTTTGTCGGTGCCATTGGTTTGTTTTTAGTAGGTTCAAATTCAAAGAGCTTAGTAAACCTCCGATGTTTAAGTTCTTGTAATTACTCATGCTTGAATATTGTTTTCTGTATTCAAGTTGCTTCCTTCTACCATTCTGGTCGAAACTTTTTCTCTCCCTCTGGATATGCCCGAGTCCAATGCAACAAAATGTGATCTGAGAGTGCGAGTTAGCTCAGATCTGTTTTTTAGCTTCCAAACTAGTGGGGGTGTTAGGGGAAGCTTGGATCTTCCTCTAGAAAGAAGCACATGACTTGTCTAGAGCCTTGGTGTATTGTCTTGCATGTCCTTTTTTTTCTTGTCCATATTATTAAGCCTTGTGGTTTTGTGGGCACCTAGTAGCCTCTGGATTATAAACGTTTTATTTTGAATCTCCCACTTGATTGACTTATCTGCCCCACCATGCCTTTCTAAAAGAGTGATTCTTCATTGATTTCGAAGTATATTGCTTTTGTCAGTATCCCCTTGCTCCCCATATGGCAGAGGTTGGCTGTGTAACCCCACAGTCTTCAATTTAGGGATTCAGATGTCTTCCTCCAACTTGAATAGCCCACTCAACATCACCGTGATCCCAATGTTGGAATTTGTCACAGTTGGAGAAAATCTGTTGTCATATTTTTGTAAAGATGATTAGATTTATTAACTGGAAGACAATGATACTTGGAGAATAAAGTTGGTTTATTGTTATTTGAGTCACGAATAAATTCTAAGCAATGGGGGTAAAGTTGCATATATATAAATTGCCTTGGACATTACAGTGAGAAAAAACTCCGTGCAGTGGGCGGATTTAGGTAGGACACTCAAATATTAGTAGTAAAGAACAGAGAATTTGCAGCAATGCATGCGACCATCTCTCTTGGAACACCCTATGAGTTGGGCAAAACATCGTGTAGGTTCAGTCCCAACTGCCACCTCCCTGGTCCCTCCTCATTCTTGTGGAGTAACTATGGCGAAGAACTTTGATCCCATCGATACCTTCACTGGTAATGTAGTAATACTCAACTGCTTGGTTTTTTGACTCAAGCAACCCGTCCTGCTAAGTATTGATGAAAAGGTTAGCTTTCATCTCAACTAGTCCTACTTGATCTGAAAATTGGAGCTCGTTCTTTTACAGTCTGATTTTCAACACTGCTGGTTCTGATTAGGTGTACGAGCCTATGTCATCTACCTTTCCTATTTTGATGAAAAGGTTAGCTTTCATCTCAACTAGTCCTACTTGATCTGAAAATTGGAGCTCGTTCTTTTACAGTCTGATTTTCAACACTGCTGGTTCTGATTAGGTGTACGAGCCTATGTCATCTACCTTTCCTATTCATATCAACCAGTTGTGGTTCCGTGTTCTGTGACATCCAGAATCACACCAGACCAGATCTCCATGAAAACATTTTCGATAGGAAGCTGTGTGTATACGTAATGTTATCTTGTATGTGGAGAGACCATTTTGGTAGCTTGAAACTGTACACTTTTTTCCCCTTAGATATGAAATAGAGAGCATAAGCATCATAAGGGTTAGGCGTGTAAAGTCAGTCAGATTTACACAGTTTTATACAGAATGCTAGTTCCTAGGACTTGAAATTTTACACATTTACGTAAATAATTATTGATGGTGCTCGAAATCAGGTGGACCAGATTACAGAACAATCTGGGACGTGACCCAAAGAGTGTGTGAACGTGTGTGTATATATATATATATTTTCGGAAGGAAACGTGTGTATATATTAGATAGGGTGTTCGGTGTTAAATGCAAGATTAAGATAAAAATATGAGTAGTTTACCCCAACCGAAGAACTAGGGTTACATCACGTCCACTGTAAAGGAAGCTCTTGCTCCTTAGGAATTGCATTACTTGAAAAAGATGATAGATGTTACAAGAGAGTCGGCTTGAAGCTTTTTTACAGAGTGTTGCCTAGGTTGTTACTGTTGGGACCCCTTTCTCTGTGATGTTGTTAGCTATTTATACGTCTTGTTAGGGTTTCTTGGTGGTTTTTTTTTATGGCTGATTCTGTGGTCCCCTCTACGTTTGTCCTTTTGTTAGATTCTGCAATCTTTAACGCTTTTTTGCACCCACTATGCCTCAAATGGAATACTTGAGTCATCTCCACTACCGGTAGATATTCGCTCGTTAGGACTATCAAGTACTACCCCTGTCCACTTTGTGTGGTACATCTTTTGGCAAATAGCTTGGCGTCGTGCTCCCAATTCCCGAGCTAGTACATGTATTGAGCTTGCCGATATCGAGCTGACACCTATTCCAAATTGGTTTATTGCGGACCTCTATGGGGCTGAGCTGCAATTCAGCTTGGATCCGATGAGTGCTACCTAGATGAAGCGCTTGGGGTCGTCTTCATTCTTAAATGAGCCCAACAAGTTTTAGGCTCTGGAAGAAGCCCAGATTTAAATTCATCATCATCAATTATAAATTTATAAAAAGAGTTATATGAAACTAAAAGATCCAATTGTAAATTCACAGAAAGTCCTATATCGAACTAAGAATCTAAGAGGTTGAGTTAGTTTATGAGAATAGGAATGATAAGAGAGAGAGAGAGATACAGGGTGTGAGCATCACAAGAGTTGACAATTTCTTGATTTGGACCAAATTAAGTATGAGGTTCAAAAAGGTTCTCCCCAGGACCTCCTGAGGAATGCCACCTATTTCTTTCTTCAGCATTCATTGATTTGTCACCGCAATCTGCTCAATTTTTTCATAAAAAAGCTAACTAGTTATGAATCAATCCACTCTTCAGGTATACGCGTTGTCTCAATTTTATTCCTGCGCAACATTAGGATTTGCATGTGAGGGGGCGGTGGGGATTTAAATACTTGTATAATATATGGGAATATTACTAATAAACTATTGACTGATCAATAATCTAACCATGAAACATGGCTTACAATTGCACATAAAGGAGCCCCCCCGCTTCACAAATGTGTACGGCTATTAAACAATCCCAACAGCTTGGTTTGCTTTTGGCTTCTTTAAGTCACTAAATGAATGAAATTCTATCAATTTTTGAAAACAAGCTTAGAAAAACTAACAAGCAACTTGATTGAAGTCGATTCGATTGGGCACGTATAAATTTTACTATTAACAACAATGGCGTTATTGTCAAATAACCCTTATCCAAGAGATAAATAACTTTAAACCGAGCTTCGGATAGCTCAAGTTCATATATATTTTTTTCTCTTACTCTATTCTCATTAGACTCTTAAGTAAACTTTAGGAGTTTATATAATGGTTAATTGTATATAAATAGGATTTTGTTGAAAAATTAATTATTTTAGGATCGATATTTACATTCTATTGGGTATTTATTTTTTATTTAATGTTGAAAAACTACGTTTGGTTTTAACTCGAGCCCGGCTAAAAAACTCGTAAGTTCTTGTCAAGCTATAAACTTAAACAAGAATATAAGTTTCGCTAATTACAACTTAAGTTGAATTTGGGCATATTTATACTCGATTACCTCCACTCGATTATACTCATACAAATAAGCCTAACCACTAGGCTGAATAATCTATCCCCTTCTGACTTTTTTAACTAGCATAACTTGCATTAAGAATTAGGATAGTTTCTGTGTTGGTACTATAAAAGGCTCAATGTTCTATGAGCTTTGATCCATCCAAGACACACACATAGAGAGAGAGAGAGAGAGAGAGAGAGAGAGAGAGAGAGAGAGAGAGAGAGAAGATGGAATTGAAGGTTGCGGACGACAAGGCCTGGCCGAGGAGAGAATTCAGATTCGCGCGAGCTCGGAATCCGAAAGCTGCGAAGACCAAAGTGTTGGATGCCATTGCACAAGTAAACGGAGGAGCTGGATGTGTTGTTTCTCACACTGATGAAGATGGGGTGGTGAGGATGAAGGTTAAAGTGAGAAAACAAGATTTGAAGCAATTACTGGAAGTGATGAAAGGAGCTAAAAACACAGGTCTTGCTCGTCAATCGTCGACTCCGCCGTCAATGCCATCGTTGTCCTTGGAACAGCGCTTAAATCTTATGAGAATAAGGCACCTTGCGAGAAGTAGTCAGGCAAAGGTAAGCCGCCATTGTTCTTGGAGGCCTGCACTACAGAGCATTCCTGAGGAACATTAAACTTCATTCAATTCTAATTGGTAATGCATTAACATGTAGCTAGTGTACGTGTACCAGCTTGATATGTAAATGTAGAAGCTTGCTTACATTTTTGTTTTGTACTTTCTCTTATTACTAAATGTATCCTCTTATTAGTTGTAATACATGGTTCATAGTCTGCTTGAATTTGGCATTTATTTTTGTTTTTTCCTACCCCAATGATTATACCAAGTCGTTTTTCCAACGAATTTGTGTAATAGTATCTTGAAAAACGAGCAAGCGCGTTTGAGGTAGGAAAATCCGGATAGCGAGTTATAGTCTTGACCTGTTTATTTGAACGAGATATTAATATGGGTGCGGGTGTGCGATCCGACCCAAGTATTAAAGTCTTTAAGCGCGACGCGTATACGTTGAACCACTGTTCGGTGGGCCCGTTACAAATTTGTCCAAGTCACTAACCCGCCAACGCGTATTAGATCAGAGCATATGTAAACAAGCGGTATTAACGACTTCTCTCTCCCACCTCCCGCCCAAAGGGAAACGAGACGAAGCTCCATGTTTATCAATGTGAACGTTTCCAATTCTTGAAGCTGCCCAGTCGAACATGGCTGCGACTTTAGCTCTTACCTGTTCTTGCAAGGCCATCGTTCATCAGAATCTCTCACCAAGAAGAACAAAAGGTTCCAACACAATCCAGAACCGTGACCCCACCATCAAGCAAAGAGCCTCCGAACCAGCTCGTATCAAAAAATATCAAGCGAAGCCAGTAAAAACTTCGATTAGATCACAAGAGTTGTCACTCGTACATGCGCTTTGTTCATACGTGGATTATGGGTCTATGGAACATGCACTCAATCTGTTTGAGAATATGGATAAATCAGATAGCTTTGTTTGGAATGTGATAATCAGGGGATTGACTAATAATGGGTTTTCTCAAGAAGCGATTGATTTCTATGATCGAATGCAATTTTCTGGTGTTCGTCCCGACAATTTCACTTTCCCATTTGTGATAAAAGCGTGTGGCGAGTCATTGGCATATGTGGAAGGCATGAAAGTTCACTCGAAGCTGCTCAAAGGTGGATTGGATTTGGATCTTTATATTTGTAATTCTCTTATCATAATGTATGCAAAGCTTGGGTATATTCAGCTTTCTGAGAGGGTGTTCGGGGAGATGGGTATTAGGGACTTGGTTTCATGGAATTCATTGATAAGTGCGTATGTTTTGGTTGGTGATGGTTGGGGCTCACTGATGTGTATGCAGGAAATGCAGGCATTGGGAGTGAGAACTGACAGATTCACAATGATAGGTGCTCTTGGCGCTTGTACCCTTGAGTGTTCTTTACTCTGTGGAAAGGAAATCCACGGGCAAGTGATCAGGAGGGGATTTGAATTGGATTCCATGGTTCAGACATCACTGATCAATATGTATGGAAAATGTGGTGTAGTGAATTATGCAGAGAGGTTGTTTGAGGGGATCTCTCAGAAAAGCATTTTTGTTTGGAATACTATGGTTGGAGGGTATGCTCAAAATGGGCTGCCACTTGAGTCATTTGCCTGCTTGGAAAAAATGCGCGACAGTGATAGCTTTGAGTTTGATGAGATCACAATGATAAACTTGCTCCCTGCTTGTGCACAGTTGGGGGCAATCTTGCATGGTAAATCAATCCATGCTCTCGCCATTAGAAAAGGGTTTCTTCCTCATTGTGTACTGGAGACTGCTCTAATCAACATGTATGGAACGTGTGGGGAGATGAAACCTTCTGAACGAATATTTGCTCGAATGAGGGATCGAAATCTGATATCATGGAATGCCATGATTGCTGCTTATGTGCATAATGGGCAGAATAGAGTAGCCTTGGAAGTATTCCAGGACCTTTGGAATGAGCCTCTCGAACCAGATGCCATGACAATCACAAGCGTTCTACCTGCCTATGCTGAGATAGCCTTGCTGAGGGAGGGAAAGCAAATCCACGCTTACATCATAAAACTTCAACTGAGTTCCAACACCTTCATCATGAATTCAATTGTGTACATGTATGCAAAGTGTGGGGATCTCCGGGCTGGACGAGAAATATTTGATGGGATATTGTTTAAAGATGTTATTTCGTGGAACACAATCATTATGGCATATGCCATTCATGGAATGGGGTCAATTTCTATTGAATTGTTCTCTGAGATGAAGGAGAAGGACATTAAACCTAATTTCAGTACCTTTGTGTCCCTTTTATCAGCCTGTAGCATTGCTGGCATGATGGATGAAGGATGGGAATACTTCAATTCTATGAGAAGTGGCTATGGAGTTGATCCAGGAATAGAGCACTATGGTTGTATGCTTGATCTTCTTGGTCGCACTGGAAATCTTGAGCAAGCTAAGTGTTTTATTGATGAATTGCCATTGGCTTCGACTGCCAGAATATGGGGATCTCTCCTTGCTGCAAGTAGGCACCACAGAAACATAGAGCTGGCTGAACTTGCAGCTCGTCATATTTCATCCTTGGAACATGATAATACTGGATGCTATGTCTTGCTTTCTAATATGTATGCTGAAGTTGGGAGATGGGAAGACATAGAACGGATTAAATTTCTTATGAGGAACCAAAGGTTAGAGAAAATCACTGGATGCAGCATACTGGAAACCAACAATAGGACTTACAGATTCACCAATCACGATAGGTCCCATGTTGATTTGAATGTGATATATGAGGTGTTAGACATTATTTTGAGGAAGATAGGGGAAGAACTATGTTCTTATGACGTCTCCAAAATCAAACCACCAGATTTGGCAAGAAGAAGAGCAAACTCGACAAAGTACCACAGTGTAAGATTAGCAATTTGTTACGGGTTGATCTCCACATCCCTTGGAAACCCTATTCTTGTAAGGAAGAACACTAGAATCTGTGAGAAGTGCCATAGTGCTGCAAAGAAGATTTCAGAATTTACTAACAGAGAGATAGTAGTGGGAGATTCGAAGATATATCATCACTTCAGGGATGGGCATTGTTCATGTGGAGATTACTGGTGACTATAATACATAATGATGAAAACTATCCGGGTGAGCATTTTCTTGATCCTCGTAAATATTTCCTCAAAGGAGCAAGAAAATTAGTTCTTACTTTAATGTTATTATAAAATATATCTATGTGAACAGCACTAGTCTAGCAGTGTTGACATAGTTGTTTGAGGATGTAGACTATGAAAATACTAGCTACGATTTTATTAATTTTTTTAAGAAAAAAAAAGCAATTTCGTCATAAAAGCAAAAATATATTTGATCACCCTATGATAAAATAATCTATATAAATCTTAGTATATAAATAGTAGATGTAATAGCAATGCAATGCGAATCCAATCCTTTTTTTTTTTTTTTAGTATGGTATATAAATGAGCGTTTAATATACAATGATGTATAACATGTATCCTACAAAAAATATTATATTAAAGTTTAATTGGCTAAAAAAACACAATTAAAAACTCCAAAAAACAAAAAAAATAAATAAATCAGCTTCCTCCTCCGTAGACAACCAATTTTGCTTTCTATTTACGCATCACCACCAAATAATCAATAAGAAATAGTAGAAAATGGAAAATTAAAAGAGAAACTCTTTACACAAATCAGAACTCCACCAACCAGTCCAAACAAAGCTTCAAAAAGCCGCTTTGTCTCATAACTCAAGAGTTAACTTCAACTACCACCACTACCATCTTCACTCTCTGTACCTCCATTACTAAATCACCCTTTAATCGGCGGCACTAAGACGTCGTCAAAGATCTCTCCGAAGCACTCCAACAACCGACAACACTTACTCTTCAACCTCACAGAAGAACTCCGATCATCGACCTCACGCGCCGTCATCATCGGCTGGAGATAAGCCCAAGCAGCATGCTGAACAAGTGGGTCTTTGATCGGAATTTCACGCCAGCTACCTTTTCGGCTGGTTGTCGCCTGCCACGAGCAGGGCAAGAGGTCTCTGAGACTAGTATAGACAACAGGCTGAAAAGTGATCATATCTATGTCGGAGATTTAGAATGAAGTGCTTGTTATTAATGCCGATGGATTCAGATGGTTTTAATTGAAAATCCAGATCATCACAGACCGTAATTAACGTTGTTTCCATCTTGGGCTAGGGTTGAGGTTTGAATGACTTGAAGATTTGATTTTAGAAAGTTCCCTAATTAGGAAAGTTTTCGAAATTGGGAAGTTGTGGTGGATGATTCAATTAAGATCCTTTGATAATAATAGAAAGTGCTAGACTGCTGTGTGTGATTGTTACAGATAACTCTGGGAGGGGTATTTGATAAGGGTAGTGTTGGATTTAGATATGGCATGCTTTGGTAGGAAAATGAGATTTACTGTTTCAAATACCTATTTCTGTATCCACTCCAACAGCCAAATTGGTAATTGTAGAACCCCCCCCCCCCCAACAAAAAAAAAAAAAAATGTCTTTGGGGACATAGAAAAACTAGTGGGAAAGAGAGAGAAGAGTAGTCTGAGAGGGGGAGAGAGTTGGGAGGTGCAATGTTTTAGTTTATCCAGTGGTGTGAGGCCTTGGGTTCCATCCATTGCAGGGGGGGATTTGGATTTTTATTGAATTTTTGTCTTATTTAAATTCAAATGCGAGAGAAAAATAATTATTTTAATAATATTATTTGAATTTAATTTGTTAATATAATTTGATAATTTGATTCATTATAATCAGATTATGGATCTCAACAGAACCACGTCAAGCTAATGACTATTAATTAATCAAATTCATCCATTGACCTACCAAGTGACTGAGATTACTAATTGCAATGGCCAATGGGTGAAGTTGGTCAGTCGTGTACAATGACAATAACCATTCAGTGTTTGAAGAAGTATGATATGTAAGGAAAAGCTTCGAAGTGAGCAAATTTTTGGCACTCCTTTTCTCTCTCCACTTTGAATCATAGAATCCTTCTGAAACTCCGACTTATCTGAACCCTTTCTCTCCCTTGAGAATTAAACTCTCTCTCACTCTCTCACACACACACACACACATTTCGAACATCTGGTGATCTGTGCATCAGACTTGCCTACTCTCTGCCACACCTAATCGAATTTCACCTGAAAGTTGACACGTGGTGGCCCTTCTTAGTGACACGCCCACCAGCACCACAACTCCTGTCGAACCTCCTCATGGCTTCAATGGTAAGTATTTGAATTGTTCTATCCTATGTTTCATTGATTTTTGGTTTCAGAACTCGACTATCACAGTACAAAAAATGCAGGATTGAGGTAAATTGTAAATCCATCGTATCTTTTTCAATTCTTTAGTGAGACTCATGTCGCAATGAATTGTCGTGATATATATAGTTTTTTCCTGCTCTTTGAGAGAGAGAGCAGAGAGCAATTCTTTTGCTTAATATGTTCATAGGTAAAATAGGAACTGGTGTGTACTTCATAATTTGGCTGTTTCGTGAAGACCCACATGCTTGAAATTTGTGATTTGACGAGACTTGAGTTTTTTTTTTTTTGGTTTGTTTCTTTTTTGGAAATGTTTTTACTGTTTGGTATATGATGTGATATCCAGAGATAGATGACAAGAGTGATTGACGGCGGTGATTGGTGGCAGAGACACAGTAAATTAACTTTGTGTCAAATAATTATAAACGATATTGTCACTTATGGTTTAAGGCCCGTGACATAAGCACAATAGAATGAGTGCAGTTTTACTATTTGTTATGTGAACCAAAGGCAATTTGATGTTGAAAAGGTCGGTATATGGATATTTCATGAATGTGCTATCCTCGAATCCTTAAAGCTTGGCCTGTTAAGCTGTTGAGCTTGAAATTCAAGTGTGAGCTTGGTTTTAGCAATTGGTGGGCTTGGTTGAACGGTGTGTGTGAGCATCTTGAGTGGTTTAACAACCATTTAGGAAAGGTGTTGTGTGCTAATAATTGAAAAGTCTTATTCATTAAACAATCTCAAAGGAATTGTTCAGAGAGAAATAGAAGCGAAAGAAGGGGAAAGAGAAGGCTGTAACTAGCTATAACTATTATTGCAAATGGTCAAGGTTGATCTGCAGTCTGCTTAGTTCCCATTTAACAAGCTAGGCAGCAACCCACGGTTTCATTGGTTTATTTGATCTGAATAATGAAACATAAGGATTTACTTTATAAGGGCAGATTTACCGTGTTCCTGTATGAGTAGAAGTTGAGTTCTTTTGTTTATCTGAATATTTTGTTCGAAAACCCCACTTTTTGAATTGGATGTCAAAATCTTATTTTGTGTACAGAAACAGAGAGTTTCAACACCTAAGCAAACATTTATTCAAATGCTGGCATATGATAATACTGAAAATTTGGGGTTGGGGGAAGCAGTCCCTCCCAGGTTAGAGAACTTTAAAAAGGTTTCGGTTATACCTCTTGTTTTCCTTATCTTTTACGAGGTCTCTGGGGGGCCTTTTGGTGTGGAAGACAGTGTCCAGGCTGCTGGTCCTCTTTTAGCTCTTCTCGGGTTTCTGCTTTTTCCATTTATATGGAGTGTTCCTGAAGCCTTAATAACCGCAGAATTGGGTACTATGTTCCCTGAGAATGGGGGTTATGTGGTTTGGGTTTCTTCAGCTTTGGGTCCCTACTGGGGATTTCAGCAAGGTTGGATGAAATGGCTCAGTGGGGTAATAGATAATGCACTATACCCAGTCCTGTTTCTGGACTATTTGAAGGTCTCTGTTCCATATTTAGCAGGTGGTTTCCCTAGGATGATAGCAGTGCTTGTTCTCACTCTGGCACTCACTTATATGAACTACAGGGGTTTGACCATAGTGGGATGGATCGCTATAGTGCTTGGAGTGTTCTCAATCCTTCCTTTTGTTGTTATGGGACTTGTTGCAATTCCTAAACTGAAGCCTTCAAGATGGTTTGCCATAGACTTGCGCAATGTGGATTGGGGTTTATACTTGAATACTCTATTCTGGAATTTGAACTATTGGGACTCGATCAGTACTCTAGCAGGAGAAGTGGAAAATCCTGCAAGAACACTCCCCAGAGCTCTCTTCTATGCTCTGATTTTGGTTGTGCTGGGGTATTTTTTTCCTCTTCTGATTGGTACAGGAGCTATTCCACTTCATCGTGAACTGTGGAGTGATGGTTATTTTGCAGATATAGCTAAACTTCTTGGAGGGGTATGGTTGCAATTGTGGGTTCTGGGGGCTTCTGCTTTGTCAAATATGGGCATGTTTGTGGCTGAGATGAGCAGTGACTCCTTTCAACTTCTAGGAATGGCAGAGCATGGGATGCTTCCTGAGTGTTTTGCCAAGAGGTCTCGTTACGGGACTCCTCTTACTGGGATTTTATTCTCTGCATCAGGCGTGATTTTTCTCTCATGGCTGAGCTTTCAAGAGATTGTAGCAGCAGAGAATTTTTTATACTGCTTTGGAATGATTATGGAGTTCATTGCATTTGTGAAGTTAAGGATGAAATACCCTGCAGCATATCGGCCTTATAGGATACCAGTAGGTACAACTGGAGCAATTTTAATGTGTATTCCTCCATCTCTATTGATTTTTGTGGTTTTGGCCCTTGCTTCCTTCAAAATCATGGCTCTTAGTCTCTTGGCTGTCATGGTTGGGCTTGTCATGCAGCCTTGTCTCAAATACAGTGAGAAAAAAAGGTGGCTTAGGTTTTCTGTTAGTTCTGACCTCCGAGATCTCCATCCTGATTGTCCCAAGGGTACTGAACCATGAATTAAAGTTGAAAATGTAATTTTGTAGTAGTAGCCTTCCATCTTTTATATCTAACTCTACCTAGACCCCTCATGGTGGGAATCTCGTGCGCTCTTTTTCATCTCAAAATGTTTAATCCTAATATTTAATCACTTAGAAAAGTCAGAGTGCTTGGGCAAATAGGTATTTTCTCAGGTATCAATATGTAAGATATTTTTCTTCTTGTACTTGTATGTATGGTGGTGAAAATATCAAAAAATTCAATTTTCCAGCATTGAATTCTATTCAATTTTTTATCTGCCCAAGTATTAATATTGTCAATATTGACCCCCCCAAGCTTCGAATTTCTAGTTCCATCTGGGCATCTGTACGTGTGTGTGGATGTGTGAATTTCAAGTTCGAATTTTATGCAGACATCATGTTATTTCTGTGAATTGGTGACCTTGAGGGGCCTTAAAAGATGCTGATTCATTTTCTACTAGGTGATTTACAGGCTTCTTTTCTCTATACTCCAGTGCCTTACGGCAATATTCTCTAATCTTTATCTAGATCATATTTGCATCCTAACTCAGCTTTTCACACTTACTACTGATATTATATTATCCTACAGGTTCCCTCCTCCTTTCATATTTTTGTAATTCCTCGATCGTGTAGAAAGGCAATTATTACCCAAAGTGGAAAAGTTATTTCTTCTAGAAAGCAAAGCTTGACATAACTTAATTTGCTCTGTATTTATGTGATTCGAGTTTGCCTGTGTTTTGTTTCTATATTTACTATGAACTACATATATTTAACAATGGCACTGCATTCATGGTTCTTATGTTTCACAGAAGTCATCAGGTAGGTTCTTTTTGTTTCGGTAGTCCTTTTGCTTTCTTCTTCTCGTTTATTAGTGTTCTGCTTTTTCAAATTTCCCTCAAGACTGCTAACTAAAAAAGCTTATTAGGCAGTTAGGATGTACACCGCTGGACATGTATTTCAAAGCACATTTGAATTCTTATATATGATTCTTTTAACTTTGTCTACAGCATCTATAATTATAGCTTTAGCTCCACACAGTAATGGAAAGATTTGAAGGCACTAACAGGAAATTCATAGTATGTATAGTGTTAAAGATCTTATTGACAGAAAATTAAATACACATACAGTTGCTGAAAGTTCTTGTTCAGGGAACTTCTTGGTAGAAACCCTTATGGTGGAATTGCTTTATGTTATTAGTTAAAAGCGAGGTAGGCATGTGCTAAACAAACCTCGGTGCATTTTGTTGTGAGTTATACTGTGGAAGGGTACCGTGCTAGAACATTCTATACCTGATTTCATTCCTTTGCACTATTGATCTGAACTAAGTATTCTTGGTGATGTAAACTATGGCTTGTTTATTTGTACATTATGATTTATGCAGATCAAAAAGATTGAGAATTGTGCATGACAATGTTACAATTTTTAGGTTCTGACTTCTTTTCACAATGTGATGAAAGCAACCATACCACACATTTTTGACTATTAGCTCCTAATCAGATTGAGGCTTAGTTTGAAATCCCTTTGTTGCCATTGCCTCTACAGTTGTGTTAGGATGACTGCCATCTAAGAGGCTCACAGAACGAAAATTCCTATGCAATCTTACGCAATCGCACCAAAAACAGAAGTTCCTTTTTGACTTAAAACTCATCTTACCTGTCTTAGCTCTGAGACTGCTAGGCAAAGTCTGTATCTTGGTGTCGCGGATATTACAATAATCATTGCCTATGAAACATCGCCTATTCTTTCAGGAACCAACAAGGAAATAAGATAAAAAGAAACATGAATCTCTCTCTCTCTCTCTCTCTCTCTCTCTCACACACACACACACACACACAACTGAGGCATTTGGACAGAGTAGTCTGTAACAGATAACTGAGGAAATAAGAGAAGAAAAGAACAGAGGGAGACATGGGTACTCGTAGAAACAGCCTAAAAGCCTCACCAAAGAAAAAATCTCACACACTGCAGGACCTCTTTGAACTTGATTCCAGGGCCAGCACTGGCAGTAACCTTCACAGCAGCAACAATATTGGCAGGCAATCATCTTTTGAATCCGAAAACGATGAACTACTTTCAATCATCTCTTACTGCTCCTTCACCTATTCCTTCACTGATCCTCTGGAATCTCCTTCACAGCAAGATTTGAAGCGGCTCAAGCTCATCCAGCTCCTCTCTATCATAAAGTCTTCGAAAAAGCCGCTCCATGATCAAGTTCTATCAGCCCTTTTCTCCATGTTATCAGCCAACCTCTTCCGTCCACTTCCTCCCCAATGCAACATCATCTGTGTTTTACCTGATGATGAGGATCTCACTGCTACTCCTGTAGCTGCATGGCCACACTTGCAAATTGTCTACGATATCCTTCTCCAGCTAGTACTCAACACAGATGCCAAGGCACTTCGAGATTACATTGATCAATCCTTCCTTCTCAATCTTCTGTCCTTTTTTCAGTCTGAAGACCTGAGGGAGCGTGAGACCTTGAAGAATGTCTACCACCGGATATATTTAAAGTTCACGTTCTACCGATCATCAATGCGAAAGGCAATGAATGATGTGTTCTTGCACTATGTTTTTGAGACAGATCAGAGACACTGTGGCATAGGAGAGCTACTTGAGATTTGGGGAAGCATCATCAATGGCTTCACTGTCCCACTCAAGGAAGAACACAAGCTTTTCTTGATGAGAGTTCTGGTTCCTCTGCATAAGCCAAAAGGTTTGCAGGTTTACCATAGGCAGTTGGCCTATTGTGTTTCTCAGTTTGTGCAGAAGGAGCCTGTGCTTGGTGGGATTGCTATTAGAGGGATTTTGAAATATTGGCCTGTCACTAACTGTCAGAAGGAGATTTTGCTTATAGGGGAGTTGGAGGAATTGGTGGAGAACATAGATCCTGAGCTGTATAGGAAGTTAGCTCTGCCTTTATGTACCCAAATAACAAAGTGCTTGAACAGTTTCAACTCACAGGTACAATGAATACACATTTTCTTGTTTTGGTGGATTCATATTTTAATTTATTCAATTAAGGTGTTTCTATTCAACTAATTCCTGCCCATATATCTCTGTCACTACAGTTATTGTTTGTTGGCTCTATCAAATTTTAAGATCCCCAAACTTCATTCTTGTTGCTCACACGTTAAATGTAGAGTGTGGTAAGTAGTAGCAAATATAGTGGTCAATAACTTGAGAAGCCGTTGTGTTAAGGATCATGAAACTTGAAACTAAGTCCCGTTTTTGAAAATATACTATTCGAGTCTTTTGAAAATTGAACTCCATTAGGAAACTAGAGTTTTTTGGGTGGTATATATTGCAAATTCATGACAAAGTGAACGTTCTCTTGCAAGTTGGCAAAAGCTTTTCGAGAACTCTTTGCAATCTTGATCGTTAATAATAGATTTCTGTCCAATAGTGTTCGCTTGTGGACTTAGGCTTCCAAGCCAAACCAGTAACTTCTTGCATTCTATTGTTCTTTTTTACTATTTCCCTTTGTTGTTTCTTTATGAAGTCGTGAATACCAAGGTTTTATGCTGAATGCACTTGCTGTATGTGATGGAATTCACAGCGCTCTTAGACAAGGTGAAGAATCATGACAGTGATCTCAAAACCCAATTAGGAGGAGACATTGCTATATTAAAATCTGTTGGTTGCTTTTTCCTTATAAAAAACTGTTATAGGGGATGGAGTTTGTGATAGAGCATGTTTAAATTATTAGATATGAGTCCTTTTCTTTGTTGGAGCCAACCCTTTTTGTCTTTGCCTCTGGACATAGTTTCTGAAACCAAAAACTCGTCTTTTTCTTGTATGTATCATTTATTTATGTTAATTTTATCTGACTTGGGTGGTGCATATACACAACATTAAGGTTCCATCGATTAATATTTATATTATGGTAACACTAAATCTTTGTGATGCTCTGAAATTAGGTAGCGGAGCGTGCACTCTACGTGTGGAACAACGAGCAGATCGTGAAGATGGCATCAGCAGCAATGGAAGAGGTGTTTCCTGTGTTAGTCGAGGGAATGGAGAAGAACCTGAAATGGCATTGGAACCCGAGTGTCCGGCAATTGACAGAAAATGTTAAATTGATGCTGGAAGAAATGGAACCCACTTTGTACTCAAAGTGCCTGCAAAAGGTTGAACGTCATGAGTCCACGACTCGCGAGGAAGAGATGAGGAGAAAGGAGAAGTGGGAAAGAATAGAAACTGCAGCAGTCAAGAACCAGTTCCTTCAACAACCACATTATATATGTGTTTCCAATTGAAGAACACAACTCAGATACGTGTGCTGGCTGGCAGTAGATACTCAATGCTATGTACTTAGCACTACTATAGGGAACATAGCAAGGCTCCTTGCTAATCTTTATGCTAGATATACAACTACATTCATGTGAAATCAGGAGGGTCTTGGGGTGCCACACCCCTAAATTTTCATTCTATGTAGAACATTTATGTTGGCGAGTCTATCATTAGTTAATGAGAGTAATAATACTACTTGGACTTCCAATTGTTGTGGTCTTAACCAATCCACACACGCGTTGATGATACAAACAAAAAATAAGGGAGACTGTAATTCAATTTTTGTGTATTGTTTACTATACAAAATAATTATAATATTTCAAAATCCAAGAGAATATATTTACAATTAATTGCAGTCAAATTATGATTCAAAAAAAGTAAATGTCATCTTATTATGATAAAGTTTACGGGATGTTTACCCTTAAAAAAAATTTAGAATGAATTAAAAAATATTTTCTAAAGTTAGCATTTAGTTAAATCATAGAGTGATCCTATTAAATCATAATTTCAATAAGCTACCAAACTTCTCCATCTCCCCTAGCGAGAGCTTCTAGGTTTGGGTGCACAAAAGGTAATTCTTATTCTTCTTGTTCTTCCTCCTCCTTGTTCTTTGCAGAGAATAGACTTCCTCTCTCTCTCCTAATGGTTAGATCCAAAAGCCCTCACCATAGGGTTTTGAAGACACCATTCCCACCAGTTTTATAATATTATGTCCTCTTTCCCTCTTCCTAAAATTTCATTCCTATTTCGTCTCAGTTGTAAATAGACAAATCTTCAAATTTTTGTTTCAATCGTAGGCTTAACTTTTCCCTGATTGTTGTTATTGTGCTTAGAATTATTTCTTCTTAGGCTTGAATTTCTTAGTGTTATACAATTACATAGGGAGTTAAGTAAGAATGGTTGTAATAATCTAATTATAGCTGGATTTTTTTTGGGCACTTTGCATGTTCTCGCTTGTATATATAATTTAGATACGAGACACTGTAATAACAATTTATCAGGGTGACCCAACATAAATTGGGGCCTAAGAGCAGCTCCAACGGGAGTTGCTATCAGGGGTGCCATCCGCATAACCGCTAAAATGGCACCTCAACCGCAAAAATCAAGCTCCAACGCAGGTGGCATCAGAGGTGGCAAAATGCCATCCAGGGTTTTGGGGTGCCATATTTGGCAACTTTGGAGAGAGATGGGGGAGGTTGCAAAATAGCCGTTGGTGCTACTGTTCCTCTCAACGGCTCTCAACAGCTATATTCCATCCAAATTTCTATAAAAATACAGAGAAGCAAAGGGGAAAGGAACTTACCTAAAAATCGATTTGTGTACTGCTTCGTTGAATCCTTGCCTTTGATATTGAAAACCCTAGCTTCCCTGAACCCTAGCTTCCCTGAACCCTAGGCCTTGCCGTTAATCTTGGTGTACTGGCATAGCTCCGTTGCCGTTGTGATTGCAGAGAGCTGCCGGAGAAAGGGAGAAGACGAAGAACAGTCGTCGGTCTGGTAAGGAAGAAGACGATGCTTTATTTTAGGGCAAGGGGTAGGCAGTGTAATTTTTAATTACATCTGCCCCCCTGTTCTTTTTATAATTTAGAATTTGTAATATAATTTATAAATTGTTTATACTTTATGGCAGATTTATTTGTTTTAATTAAAGGTAATTTCATTTATTTTGTAATTGATAAATTGCTCATTCTTTAAATTGACAAATTGATTTTTTAAATTAAAATTGATAATTTTTTAATTGATAAATTGCTAATTCTTTAAATTGATTATAAATTTTATAATTGATAGATATATTTGTATACTTTATAGATTGCTCATTCTTTAAATTGATTATAATTTTTTTTTGTAGATGGATTCGCAATATGACGGTTCTTTCACTGATTTGCTTATGAACGACACCGATTTATATGATGAAACTATTCAGAGCAATCCCACAGTATTGGCGCCAGTACAAAATGAAGTCGTTCCAAGAGTGAGAAAATCGCAAAGGACAAAGAACTTCTCTGTAGAAGAAGATAAATTAATTGTGTCTGCGTGGCTTAATATGAGCAAAGATGTAATTACTGGGAATGAACAACAAGGTGGTGCATTCTGGCAAAGAATATTGCAATACTTAGAACTTCATGGAGGCAATCATGAAGAGCGTTCTCAATCTTCTATTAAAAGTCGTTGGACTGATATAAATGCAAAATGCAGCAAATTTGTTGGTTTTTATAGTCAAATTGAAAGACTGCGACAAAGTGGACACACCGAACAAGATAATGTAATAATTAAACTTTTAATTTAGACACTATTATGATTTGATATTTGAACTATTAACTGAATAATTTCTTATGTTTTTCAGGTTGATGACGCAAAAGAAATGTTTGCTAAAATTATTGGAAAACCATTTCAATACGAGCATTGTTGGAATATATTGAAAATGGAGCGGAAATGGACTGATAATATGACCAGCAATAAGAAAGCAAAAACTCATTCAACTGGTAGTCCTGCTGAATCAACTCATGTTGAATCCTGCTATTCAACTCCATATTTAGGGGATGACACTGAACCCTTGTCCACTCCCAACCTCGATAGGCCATTGGGGAGAAAGGCTTCGAAGAAACAACTTAAAAACAAAGAGAAACAAACTGGTGTTGAAATATCACTAGATCATCACCACTGGAATGACAGAATGGAAGTGGAACGACAAAAAGTTGAGCGACACGACAAAATTTATGCTCAACAAGAGATAGCATTGGAGCAACATCGTAGACAGTTAGAAATTGAAGAAAGACAGGTGCAAGAAATTCAAATGCAAAATGAAATGAAAATCATGGAAACTGATACTACTGGCATGGACCCAATTTCTGCAACATATTGGAATAACCTGAAGATAGAGGTTATGAAAAAGCGGGGTTTTAATTTTTAGTCGTTATTTATTATGTTGCTATTATTTTGTAATTTGTATTCATTATTTATTATGTTGCAATTGGAATTGAAAAGATAACTTGAAATTGAAATTGGAATTGAAAATACAACATGAAATTGAAATTGGAATTAAAATACAATATGAAATTAAAATTGGAATTGAAAATACAACTTCAACTTAAAATTGATAGAGGTTATTAGTCGCCATGTCGTTCCCACAAATGCTCGATAAGATCTGACTGCAGTTGAGAATGAGTAACACTGTCCCTGATTTGACAATGGGTTTGCATGAAGTCTTCTAATTCTGGTGTATACGCATGCGACACTTCTACAGGCGGATTTGCATCACTTCCATCAAAGTCATTGTTACCAATATCTCCTTCGTCCTCAATGACCATATTATGCATTATTATGCACGCTTTCATAATATCTGCAAGTGTTTCTTCATCCCAAAAACGTGCTGGTCCACGCACGATTGCAAAACGGGCTTGAAGTACCCCAAATGCCCGCTCTACATCTTTTCTTGCCGACTCTTGTGCTTTAGCAAAATGTTTTTTCTTCAAACCTTATGGACAGGGAATTGTTTTTACAAATGTCGACCAGTTTGGATAAATACCATCAGCTAGATAATATCCCATTCTATACTCATGACCATTAATTATATAGTTGACTGGAGGAGCATGACCATTTGCTAATAATGTAAAAACAGGGGACCTATCTAGAACATTTATGTCATTCAACGAACCAGGTAGACCAAAGAATGCATGCCATATCCAAAGATCTTGAGAAGCCACAGCTTCTAAAATGATTGTTGGTTCATGACAATGACCAGTATACATACCTTGCCACGCGGTAGGACAATTTTTCCACTTCCAATGCATGCAATCAATACTCCCTAACATGCCAGGAAAGCCACGTTGTTCCCTCGTTTGTAGCAATCGAGCAATATCGATATTGTTTGGTGACCTCAGGTAATGGTCGCCAAACATTGCAACAACAGCTTTCACAAACCTTCTCAGACTCTGTATGGCAGTGCTTTCTCCAATTCTGATGTATTCATCCACAGAATCTGCCGGTGTTCCGTAAGCAAGAATTCTATAAGCAGCTGTTATCTTTTGAAGGGATGACAAACCGAGAACTCCAACGGCATCTGTTGTTTGGATGAAGTATGGATCATATTGTTCAACCTCATTTATAATTCGGAGAAAAAGAGGACGACTCATTCGGAACCTCCTTCGAAAAAAACTTTCATATACACAAGGGGTAGCAAAATAGTCACGATAGAGTCTTTCGTGACCTTCAACTCTATCACGATTAACCATTCTGTGGCCTGGAACGGAACCACGATGCCTTCTTATCCGTCCCTGACTAGACCCTTCGGACCTTCTAGTTGCAGCATACAACATATCCAAGTCATCATTATCTTCTTCTTCAATATTGAGGATCTCTCCTAAAATATTAGGAAAACGATTCATATAACTTGATGAATGAAAATATGAAAAGATAAATAGTCAAAGAGAAATGAGATTTTGAATTTATAGAGAGAATGTAAGATAGATGGATGAAAAACATGAGAAAAATGATCATATTTATAGACGAATTATACTTTTTTTATTTTTTATTTTGGCGGTTAAATTTTCAAATTTGAATTTCAACGGTTGAAATTTGAAATTTGAATTTCGGCGGACAAAATTTGAAATTTGAAATTTGAAATTTGAAATTTAAAATTTAAAATTTGAACTATAAAAATATATCCGTTAAATTGCAATCGTTATGAAAAATATACCCGTTAAAATATAACCATTAAGTTTAATTATATTTTTTAATAAAAAACATTGAATTATTAAAATGACACCCCATTTTGGCACCTACCATTGGAGCAGAAACACTGTTCAGGGGTGCCAAAACACTGTTCAGGGTTGCAAAATGGCATTTGGCACCCCATTTATGGCATCTCCCATTGGAGTTGCTCTAAAGCAAGAATTTTACATGAGATTTCATTTAATATTTTAGAAAGATAATAATTTTTTTAATAAGTATTAGACATTTTATAGAAAGTTGCAGTATGCTTTGTTTTCAGGAGTTTTGAGATTAGGCAGAATCAGATAATAAATTGGATGCAATTGTAAAGTCAGAATCTTATACTTTAATAAATTGAACGAAGACTTAAAGTGACAACAAGAAAGTTAGAGATAATGACAAAGAACCAAAGCAAGACAATGAGAGTAAAAGGATAAGAAAGAGTTGAAGAGAAACGGTGAGAGTAAAGAAAAAAATAGTGAAAAGAATCGAAAAGGATTGTAACTTTAAATCTAGAAGTCATCATTTTTATATGTGTTTTTAGAAGGATTTGTTATATTTTAGAACTTTCTATAAGGTTTACATAGACTTGTGAAATTGCTATATTTTATATCTTTTTATAAGACTTTAGATAGACTTGTGAAATATATTGGGTATTTAACTTTGTTCATTCAAAAGGGATTTATGAGGTTGAACTAAAGGTTGAAAATTAAATTGGGGTCATTAATTTTTGGGTAATTTGGAAGCTGGTACAAAAATTTAGACTTATTTGAGTTAAACTACATTAAGGAAATTTATTTGGTTCTAAGTGCATTTTTTAAAAAAAAAAAGACTAAAATGTCATTTATTTCTCCATTACTCTCTCATTCTCTCTTCCCTATTTTTCTCTTTATCTATTTCTCCCTCTCTCTTTTTCTCTCATATTGATATTTTTTTTTAAATATATAAATGTTTGATTTAATTTTTTCATCTCTCCCCTATTTTTTTCTCTCTCTCACTCCCTCTCCCCTTATTTCCATATTCTCTCACTTTATCTCCTTCCTTATATCAACGTAAAAACAACACAATTATACTAACCAGTTATACCAATTAATTACAATTACCCTATAATACACCAAACAGTTACTCATGTGTTTTAATAAACAATTTACACTAAACAATTATATAAAATTACAACACCAACTCAGATTGTCATTCAATTATTTACATAAATTAAAGAGTTGCACCATTTAGTATTACGACATGATTATACCAATTATATACATCAAATTGGGTTTATCATTACATAAAAGAATTTACCATTATACTAAATTTAGTATATATAATTGGTGTAACGATGCCCCGATACTAAATGATGCAACTATTTAATTTATGTAAACAACTGAATGTCAAATTGGATTGGTGTCATAATTTTGTGTAATTATTTGGTATAACTGTTTGATTTATTAGAACGCATAAGTAACTGTTTGGTATATTATAGAACAATTATTAGTGTAACTGATTAATGTAATTGTGTTGTTGTAATGCTGATATAAATTTAGAGAGAGAGAGAGAGAGAAAAGAGGGGGAGAGAGAGAGAAAAAAAATATGGGAGAGAGATGAAAAAATAAATCAAATCTTTACATATTTAAAAAGAAAATAAATTATCAATGATAGATAGAGAGAGAAAATAAGGGAGATATGGAGAAAGTAACGGGGAGATAGAGAGAGAGATGAAGAGAAAATTAGAGAAAGATAGTGAGAGAGTCTGATGAAATCTTTACAAATTTGATTAGATGTATGACTGTCAACTAAAAATGCATAATTTAAGAGAAAGTATTTAGGTACAAAAAAATTGATTTCATTTGAATTTTGTACCTAAACACAATATATTTTATTAAAATTGAACTTAATAGAGTAAACAACTTATCCATACACTTTTTTTCAAATAAGTCTAAAAAATTGTATCCATAGCCAAAAAATCCTTAATTTTTGGGGTTCTAAGCGACTATTTTAATGATTGGGCCCTAGGTCTATCGGCCATGTTGTGACTCCTTCCATCCAAAGGATCAAAATGTTTGCGTATCTCGCAACAATTATAGTCTTTACTCGTCCCTTACTATCGAGTCTTTGTCCATGAAACCGATTAAATAAAACAAATTGATTATTGGATGACACGCAATAATTAAATGTAATATATGTGTTATTTTATATTTTAAGCATTTTTTTAATTTGTCAAATTATGCGTAGACTGTTATTAGGTACTATTATAGTAAAGATGCTAAATGTTACAACGTAGTGTCACATAATTTTTTTTTTTAGTAATTTAGGCATCTAAGATTTATTAAACATTACATATATGTTATTTAATACACATGATATCTGTGTACAACTATTCAATAATATAATTCATAAGAATTTTACTATTTTTTTTATGATCCTTAACTTGTTTATATATACAACGTTCACCTACTATTTTATTGTGTTTTATTTTTTCCGATAATAACTTTATTGAATTTATTTTTACATTAATTACTTTTTATTGCGGATCCTTTATAAAAATAAATAATTTAATTAGTTGGTGTTTTTATGTTTAAATGAGAACAAAATTAAATTTGAGAAAAATAAAAAATGTGTTTAATTTATTTTTATTTATAAAAAAAAGATATTTATTATATTTTTTTATCCAAGTGGTAATCCTTTTTCTGTCATTTAAAATATGTATGTGTCAGGTGGACTATACTTTTGGACTTAAATTTTAAATTTTATTTTGTTGATTTAATCTTTCAAGTAATGGTGTTCAAATTTTTCTATACCAGACCAATTTCGACCTTACCCAACCTGATTGATTGGCTTCAGTAAAAATTGGCCGGCTAATGAAAGGATTTTTGGTTTTTCGAGTAAGAATACAAAATACCTACAAAATTTTTGCATTTCTATCCGATCCGACTCGACCCACATGTATAATTTTTTTTAAAAATATATACATGTTAATGTGTGCACAAAAATCCTAAAATTCCTAGCGCATCCGAGACTCTCGCCTCTTTCTTCTTCTTCTCAGTCGATTGATCCCTAGCGGCTCCTCCTCTTCGAGTCTCAGAGACTCTCGCCTCTCTCGCCGCCTTCTCTTCGAAGCCACAAGCCACACGCATCCCAGGTTCTCTCTCTCTCTCTCTGTATGACAGTATGTGAGTCTTAATTCCTTTTGTTTTTCTGAAATTGAAATCATATGATGAGAGTTTCAGGAGTTTTTTTGATAAGCTAAATTATGATGAGTTTTCTTCTCATTGAGTTACTATGGAGCCTCTCTTTGAGGTGAAGTAAACAGCTTACTTCTTGTTGTCAATAGCTTTGCAAACCAACTTTGGCATGAGATGGCAATCATATCTGCTTTAGTGGCGGAATGTCCAGGTTCTTTCTCTCTCTCCCCCTCTGTATGTATTTGCCTGATTACTTATGTGATTCTTATCTCAGTCAGACTTGCTTAACTTTATTTTGTCCGGTTTTCTGTAGGCATACTTCATCCTAAACTATCATACAAGATTAGAAGATATGGTGGGAACAGATTTAAAAATTACAATGCCATTCGATTGATATCAAGAAAGGTTCCTTCTAATAATCAATTTGTGCAGTGTATTTACAAGTACTTTATACACGATTAGAAATTGTGTATATTGTTTGCAGATTCCTAATACAAGGATTTGCCACGCTCTTGGAGAGGATTTTGGCACCAAATATACTGCATCTGTTGGAAGAAATCATCATCAGTTGAGCTTTGATAATGACTTCACTGAGGAGCCTTTTTGGTTAAGCCAGATGAAGGAAGCTTTCAGGTATTATACTCACAGCCCCATCCCCAAAAAAAAACACCCCCAAAGAAGAAAAAAAATGCAAATGTGTTTGGATTAAAATTGACACCTTCTTTGGTAGAACAGGAGAATATTAGGATCCACCTTGTTAATACCAATATAGAACCAAAAGAGGTAGCATTCTCATTAAATAACTGAATGTATCATTTTTTAGGGGTTTGAAATCTTTATTAGGATTTCTAGCGGAGCAGCCCAGTCAACTGAAGTACATAGAGTGGCCAACCTTCCAGAGCACGGTTAGTCTCGTGAAATTTTGGTTATACATACCAAGGAAGTTTATTTTTTGTTCTTGGTTTTTGATTTACTTCTGTTTTGTTCAATTACCTTGTAAAAAATAAGCATTGCATATCAGATTTGAGTCGATCTGATCTTTATTCAGAATCTATTTTGGTTGGAGTTGTTATTGCTTTGCATTTTATGTTCATGGTTCATGCTCTGTTGACTGCTTGTCTGCTGTTTTTGCTCTCTCACTTAGAATCACTTGAAAGCTTTTCAGTTGTGCACCCTGTGACCAAGCTGACTATTGCCACTTGATGTATGCTCATGATAAGTTTGATGCAGATTTGCGAAACTGCAAATCTTTGAACGTTACTGAAAATACTTATTTTGATATTCTAGCTAAAAGTTACATTGATGGGTTAGTTTCAAAATCAATTTAGACATTAAACTGACATTGCTCTCTCTCTTTCTCTCTCCAGCTGAAGACTGCTAGTCTGACTCTTGTGCTTGTGGGTGTGTTAATTATTGCACTATCCTCAGTCGACTCGGCACTTTGTTATCTATTGGCTTTGCTTTCAAGGAGGACTGCATGATTAAATGATGCTCTAGAAATGAGTTGTTTATAATGCGTGGTCCAGCAGCCCAAAACTTGTAGATGGTGTTCACATCATGTTTCCTTGTGCAGTATGATAAGAATGAAGCAGAGTCCCCGAGCAAGAAAGCTATTGGATTTACTTGTTAGCACATAGCATAGGTATCAAACTGATGGGAGCATTACTGCTAGTAGCATTTGATAGTCCAATGCTCAATAAAAATTGCTGCTCGTGTTTGTACCAGGTGTACTCAGTTGAGAGGTATGTCGAATCAGTTCTGGAATTTTTGGAAGTGCTCAATCCAATCTCCCTTTTGGTTGTGAACAAATTGTAACGCTTGATTAGCTAAGAGTGAGGACTGCCTAACACAAGCATTCATACACAAGCCCTAAGGCCCGACCATAGTCGCCTAGTGCTCAAAAAATTTAGAGTCTCAATTTAATTTTGGGATTTTTGCACCGTTCATCAATTTTTAACAAAAATTTAAATAAATGTTAGTCTGAAGGTCACATTGAAACTAATTTATGACATTCAGGGTGCAAAGTGAAAAAAATAATCTTTTGGGGGGTGTAAAGTGGGAATTAAGACATCTTTTGGGTGCAAAAATTTCTTAAAGGGTTAATAGCACTTTTGATTCTTAAAGTTTGTATTTTTTGTCAGTTTAGTCCTCAATATATCAATTATGTTAAATTTGGTTCTTAAAATATTCAATTCGTGTCACTTTGGTCCCTAATTAGATAATCCTTCAAGTTTTTTTATGGAAGTGATCACGTGTCATTTTTTTAGACGGTATCACGTGATTATTTTGTCAAAAATTTAACGGTTCGTCTATGTAGGGATTAAAATGATACGAATTGAATACTTTAGGGATTAAATTGATAATAAAATTGATACAATGAGGACTAAACTGACAAAAAATATATATTTTAGGGGTTAAAAGTGTTATTAATCCTTCTTTTAATTTTCAACCTTGAGTTTAGTTTATGTTCTGATGGTTTTTTGAATGGACTAAAATTAAAGATACAATGTATTTCACAAGTCTATGTAAAATTTAAAGAAAGTCCTAAAATTTAATAATAGTTTTACAAGTCTATCTAAAACTTTCTAGAAAATCTTAAAATATAACAAAATTTTCTAAAAAAGCCTAAAAAATAGCGATTTTTAACTTTAAAAATAACAATCTCTCTCAAATTTATTTCACTCTTTTTTCCTTCATTTTCACTCTCTAAGATAAAAAATACATACGCATTCATAAATATACATTAATTAAAAAATGTAGACACTTATAAAAAACACATAGTACTAAAAAAAAAACAGACCCTAATAGAATAAACGAACATTCATAAACACAACGCTCATTCTTTAATACACTAATACCATGTCGATAAGAACACACACGAAAATACACACTAGCACAATAAAGTACACATATACTGATAAAAATACATATTGACACAACCACACACAAACAAGAGAATACACTGATAAAAACACACGCATTCACGTAAAAAAGTATCAAAAACAGTATCAAAGATAAAAGGACAAACTCATTAACATAAGCAAACGCTGATTGAAAAAAATATGTTGAAAACACACACATCAAACGCTGATTGAAAAAACATGTTGAAATCGATACGGTCAAAGGCAGATCATCTACGTTAGGATTAAAATATTGATGAGAAATATATCTCTTATGACATGTCTCCAAAATGTTACAAAAATTCGAACTCAAGACGTCTATATTTGCAAGAAAAAAAAACTTTTAAAACTCTTAAGGATGCGTTCATTTAATATGTTAGTGGTTTAGTACAAATTAACATTCATTTATTTATTAGTGAATTACCCTTAAGATATCCACATCTAAATCGTGATTTTTTTTTTAATTTTTTTTGTTTGTTAGAGAATTTTTTTTTTTTGAATTTTGAAATAGCAACATTTCTTCTAAAAACCACTCATCATTCGTATTTGAACAATGTTACATGGACTTAAAATACTAATTTGTTCAATCACTGTCATTAATTTAGCGGTGAGCTCCAATATTTATTGAGACTCAATATCTATTCAATGATTATGATTAATCAAGTCAGTATTTTAAATACAAATAATATTTTCCCTCTTATTTTGATTTTAAGAAAATAGTTGTGCGATTGAAGGGACTACCCGTTTGATCAACAAATTTGATGCATTTAAGTTAATTTCAATTTTTTTTTTATTTTTTAGTTTCAATCGTTAGTGTGAAATAATTATTGCAGACAGATTGGTTGACATTCAAATGAAAGCCTGCCTCTTGATGCTTGTTAAGCATAATTAAGTATGGATACGCACGTAGACTCATTCAATAAGAACTCATTTAGTAACAACAAACCCACAGAAATTAATAAAATGTTGGCTTTATGATGAGGCAAAGAAGAATGATCTCCATTCCTTTAACAAGCATACACAATGATGTAAGCATCCCCAAGAATAGGTCACAAAACCTATTTCAATTTGCAGTGTAACTTCATTCACAAAACAATACGGTTGCCCCTGATTTCTTGGATAATATCCAACTACTTTAGAACAATTGCTGCATTTCTCAGAGCCAGGTACCTCTGAACATACTCATTCGGAAGTGATCTTATCAGCTTGAAGACATCAGCATTCGCGTAACGCATATTGGTCCTTGGATCAAAGTAAGGTGCCTGCATGTGAAACACAAAAAATTGACCGAAGCTTTAGAAAAACCACAAGAAAAATGTATCATCCAAATTTAAGCAACGTACAACAAAAATGTATCATCCTCAACTGGGCAAGCTTCTGCTGAAGCATAATTTATATTTCTGAATTCTACAAATTTAATCAACGTGATTGATGTAGTCTGCAAGTGCTCCTCGGCAGTAGGATGCCCAAAGCCTCAAGGGTATCCCTTACTCGTGCATTAAGTGGTTTTTGTTATTCTAATTCTAGATGATACTTTCTACAAACTAAGTCGTATTCACTCCCTTAACTTCGATCCAAAAATGAAGACCATTCATCAAAGTAGCTTCATAAATGCTATAGCACATCAGTCATAATGAAGAACTTGCAATTTTTTTTCTTATAATTCTCATCTTAGGTTACTTAGCTCAAAGAAGTTTAGTTTAGTTGGACCATTTAGGTACTTCAGTCAATCCTGTTAAATAGGCTAAATTAGGGTAGTGAACCACAGTAAGCTTTGCCAAGCACAAAAGCAATCCATGAGAATTGGACAACGAGTTATGCTGAACTATATTGACAACCAACCAAATTTGAACAGTCCATTAATCTTCTCAACTTATTGTGACCCTACTTCTAATTAGTGGATACGAAAGCATGCAGAAACAATAGACTTTTTCAGGTGCTATTTAAAACCATGTGACAGGATTGTCATAGTTGACATCTAACGCTTGTCAGTGATGCCATAGAAGCTCCACAAGTGGAAATTTGAAAGCAACTGCAATAATCAACAATGTCAAAGAGCTATATACCTCATATCCTGTTATATCACAAATTCTTTTGCATGGATGCATAGAGGGTGGTGTCTCAATATTAACATCTGCAAAACAATATCAAAGGTGGGGAAATTTGATCAAATAGAGAGCTAGACATTAAGCTCTTAAATGAATCGAGACTCAAAAGGCTCAACGTGGAATATAAATATGTCGGTGTAAGCTAGACAAAGGCTACTTAGCAAAACCACAATACGTTAATGATGAATTGACACCCATAATGCTTCATTTTTGGCAGCTGCAAAATCATGGTATTGCTTCCATAGTGGACAGACTAAACCCCAAACACATACATAGATGCCACTGATGCAATTACAATCCACCCATTTGTCCTGCAATTTAATACCTTACAAATTGCTCCACACCGCAGGGTTAATGATCATGGATATTTATTGACAATTTTTGTAGGCTAATCCACTAAGTTATCAGACTTCTCTATCAGACATACACGATCAATAATCTGATCTCATTCATCAATTTCACTGTGAATAAAGCAAAGAAAGGATGGGAATTTATATAAATATCGTTCTCAAAATTCAGACCCTGAATTGACTCCACCAAAATTTCATATTTAGCAATTAATTATGCAAAAATATACCAAAGCATCATCTAACTGATAACCTTATATCCACATACATATAATCTGATTCCTAACATGAGCTTTATGGGTTAGAGAGAGAGAGAGGAAAACACAAAGTTGGTAATTTGAAGTCTCACAGTTGGGTTCTTCAGGGGGGTAGTTTTGGTAATTTTCGGCTTGGATGATCTGCTTGAGATGTTTCCAGTACCTGCCTCTGGCTTGGCCCTTTGGGTACTTGTCATACATCTGAATCTTCTTAAAGCTCATGTGGTTCGGCAACACTATCTCTGCTTCCACCACCTCTGCTTCCATCTACAAAAACAAAAAATTAAGCTCCAATTAATTACCTTCCGATTCTTAAATCTGTTTCCCAATATATGCGTTTACATGGAATGATTCATATGTATATCAGCGTGGACAATTGAAAAAGATTTCACAGAGAAAACATTCGAAACTAAATGCTTACCACTTACCAGTCTCAGAGAGAGAGAGACAGAGAAAGAGAACGAGTGAGCAGTCCGAAGGAGAAAGAGAGCAGCGAGAGAGGGAGAAAAGGGAGAACTGAATACGGCGCCGTATGGCGAAATATTATTTTCTGGGGGATATACGAATGCTTGTGTAACCAAACACGCACTTGTAATTTAATCTGGTACCACGCAAAGGGCAAATACGTCATTTCCTTATACAACACCGGCAAAGTGGATTTCCACGACGTCGTTTTATTCGAAACCAAAAAGTGTTTTCCTGTTCTTCTTGCTTGGTTCTATTTAGTATATGAAATGGTTAATCAGTCCCCTTCTTCAGTTCTCTCCTCGGCTTCAACCGAGTGAATTTAACCAACCAGCCTCTACTCTCTTATACGAAAACACTATACCTATACCTTGCGAAGTATTGGAACTTTGGAACCCTACCTCCAATTTGTAAGTCACTCAAGTATTATTCAGATTTTGTTTAATTTCTTTCAACAATTTGTTTTTGAAGATTAAAATACAGTTTGATTGTTCTAAGTTTCCAGATCAAGGCACTTGCGTCATTATCTTTCTGATTTGTATCGTGACTATTAGCTCCATTCCAAGAAACACTGAAACTCTGTAGATCTCGTGTTCAAATAAATCACCATAAATTGGTTCTAACGATGAGAAGCTTAAGACATTGACTATGGATAACGATTTTCAACGGTCCGTGTCCTTAAGGGCAAGCCGCAAAACGGACCGTAATCATCATCATCATCAAAATAAAGGTAAATCAGATTTGTATATAATGCTACATATCAGTTTGTTTTTAATGTATTGTACTCTTTTTGTGTTAGAATGTATATGTACATGTATAAAGGGGTAGATCTTTAGTGACGCAGAGAATGGTGTGAAATTAATGACTTGTAATTTTCTGATGCAGATGCTGAAGGTAGTTCCTTTTATACAGGGAGGTTTTCGCCAGATTACCCTATGAAAATTATATGGAAGAGGGGATTTATTCGTTTAGTTCTTGTGGCGGGAATTATTTGGATGTTACTCATTCTCACTGTATTAATGTTCCACGTTTGGTCTTGCCAATCTTCACTAGCTTTCTTTTCAGGTATTCTAGGAATAGATCTGTTGTTACCGGTGTTCTTTTTTGTTTTTGGCTTGTTGGCAATTCATTCAATGGATGTTTTAGTGTAAGCTGTATTCATATTCCATCTGCAAACATTTGCAGGGTACCTTCCATAAGAATGATGGTTGTTGTATAAAGTTCTGGTGCTTGTCCTCTTTTATTGAATGATGTTCAAATTACTTATTGAAGAAAGGGAAGAAAAAAATAGTCTTAGAAAAATAATGGCCGATACGTTCTTTGTTTTGATATAACATAATTAAATCGGATATATGGGTGTCCATTAGAAGATCCCAGGTACTTGTCTTTACCTATTGGCGTTCTCTGCTATGGCTCCTCCTATCTTGACATATTTGTATTGACTAGCTCGTTAAACTATTGCACATAAATTTTGGGAAATGGGTGGTAGTTACAAAACTCTGAAATAGTACCAGGAATGAAATTGATAAGGGAGAAGACAATAGATTCAAAGATGAGTATTGGTAGTTTTTTGAATAACTAGGAATTTACATGATTGCAAATAAATTTTCTTGATTTTGAACCAACAGGATTTACACTAAATGGTTATTCTATAATTTTACCTCAACATTCACATATTTTTGTGTTTCTACAGTAGGAAATAATTGTGGCTTTGTTTGATGTGCAGCTCTTTGTAACAAAGACAGCAAGGTATTTGGCATGTTAAACACAATGGGACTTGTAAAACCACCACACCGTAAGACTATTACAGTTTCTTGTCTTAATGTCTTCCTATCAATTTTCACATGGTAAGTTGTTAACATTCTTGCTACATGCAAATTAGGCTGTACTATCCCTGTTGCTAACAGCCCGGATAATATAGTTATTCCTAAGAGGAAATCTCCAGAAATTTTTGTCAAAAGCCTGTCCTATATTATGGAGGATGATCTGCCAAATAATGGATCACAATCAACTCCGCTATTTGGAGGGCATCAAAGCTGGCAGCAAAGGGAGGAGAGTTTCAAACTGAAATCGACTATGAAGGTGAATGGTCATTCTATCCACAATTCCATAGTCAATTTGCATGTCGTTTGTTCAATTAAATAGTCTGCCTAAAAAAGAGTGTTGCAAGTGAATATATGCATGTTATTAATTAGGGTGTCTTTTTGAGATTCTGCGTGCCCTCACTTTTCGGGAATTCCTTTGTTCTTAATTAGGATGGATTGGGAAGCCGTTTGTGGATTGTAATTTTTTTATTACTTGTGCTTACTTATGGTTATTGTACTTTTTTATTCGTGAAGGACTTCTCGTCCATCATGTAAGTTTTTTCATTATTAATGAAAAGCTTTTGTTGATTATAAAAAAAAGTGAATATATGCATGATCCTCCAATGAAGAAAGGTTCTGCCTTCGGGGGTGTGTAGGTTGTGTTTAAAGTTCTACCTGAACTTTAGTTATTCTTTGCAGAGGCATCTCCATCTCAATTGCACATAGTGGTAAATATTTTGCAGAAGGTATACAATTTATAAATTTTTACTTCTTGTTAACTAACATCTATGCTACTCAAAATGTAGTTGTGAGGATTTGTTGTGTATGTGATACTAGGCTGGTTTGGTTAAAATATCTATAGTACTATTCTGGGACGGAGTCAGGAAAAAGTTTTACGATGGGCACAATAGCGCGTTTTAATTTTTTATTTCAATTGACTGTAGAAGTTCATAACTTCATATTTACTGAAATCATATTTAATCCTTAAAAGTTCATTAAACATAAAAAGTTAAAATTCGATATACATAGCATGAACAAATAAAAAATAATTAAAACCTCTTATCAAGAATTTGACAAATTATTGTCACTTAAAATTGACCTTGATATGTTTTTATCATTTGAAACGTGTCAAATCAATCTTATCAACAAGTATTTTTTATATTTATATAATTGGGGTAATAATCTTCTATTTATGACCCTCTAGTTTACTTATATAATGACACTGATTTTTATATAATAACAAAATAACCCTATAATTTAAAAAAAATTACAAAATAACCCCAATATGTTCAAAACTTATTCGGACATGTCTGAAATGTGTCTAAAAATTAAAAAAAAAATCTAGTTGTACCTAATTTGAGATTTAATTGGTAGAGATCCAATGGTTTATAACCATTGAATGAATAGTGGAGTTTATTAAATATTGGAATTCACTATTAGGCTTAATATCACAATGCATTAGGTCCTTAGAGTAGGTCTCAATAACATTGTTTGAAATTTAAGAATCATTTAGGTAAGGGTCTATTCAAATCGATATCACCAGAACACAATAATACGATGGGCGCACAATTAAATGTCTAAATTTTATTTCAAAAAATACATATCTAATATAAACAAAAAAAAATTGAGGGTGGGCACCCAGGGTGGCTCTGCCCCCGGTACTATTGCAACAAGTCAAAAAGGAAAAGAAACATATTTTCGAAAAGTTTGAATTTGTGTGGTTTACATACGTATATTGGTCTATTAGAAGTCCAAAAGTATTTTTATATGGGACCTTGGTAGGAGTTTGTTTCTTCAGAAACATATATAGTGACAAGTGTTTTAAGGAATATCAGGAAATTGCTGTTGTATAGGTGTTAGAGAATTGATTAAAGGCTTCGACTTGGGAAGGAAAATTCTGTTGAGTGATGATTATTTCTCTTACCTTATTTCCTGTATTGTGATTAGATGTTTATGTTTTTTATCTTCAGGTGCACTGTGGTTTTATGCACAAAGGTGGTGCAGATATGGATCCCCAAGACATCAAATACGCCAAAAAGTGTAGGTTTGTGGTTGCATCTGGAATCTTTGATGGATATGATACACCTCACCAGCCATCAAATATAAGCCAACGTTCGCAAGAACTCTTCTGTTTTCTTATGGTGGTGGATGAAATATCTCTTGACTTCATCAAGAAAAATGTTACTGTCAGAGAGGACAAGGATGGTGGACAATGGGTGGGTATCTGGCGTCTTGTTCTGCTCAGGCATCAACCTTATGATGAACCCAGAAGGAATGGGAAGGTTCCCAAGATATTAACCCACAGATTGTTTCCTCAAGCACAGTACAGCATCTGGATTGATGGTAAAATGGAGCTACTGGTTGATCCATTGCTTATTCTTGAAAGGTATGGTCTTCTGAACTGACCAACAGACTAGACCTTTCATATGCAGTACATGTAACCTCACACAATACAGAAGTCATTTAAATGGATTTCTATTGACAGGCGGATGGATTTCCAATTAAGATTCATTCATTGGCTCATGATTGTTAGCTTGTTCAAGCAGCATGTGTGCATGTGCTTTGGATGAGAATGAACTCAACAACATGGCCTGTCTTGCAGATACTTGTGGCGTGGGAAACACACATTTGCCATTGCTCAGCACAAGCATCATCGCAGTATATTTGAAGAGGCGGATGCGAATAAACGAAGGAAGCGATATGCTCGACCTCTAATTGATCTCCACATGAAAATATACCGTTATGAGGGAATGGAGCCTTGGAGTCCCAAGAAAAAAACCGTTAGTGGTAAGGAACTTCATAAAAGTAGTCACTTTTATTCTTCTTTTCTTATGATTCCCCTTTTAATTTCAGCAATCCAGGTGTTGTACTCTATGCTATTGACAGAGTTTGTGTAAATGCAGATGTGCCTGAAGGGGCAATTATCATACGTGAACATACTGCACTGAATAATTTGTTCAGTTGCTTGTGGTTCAACGAGGTTCACCTCTTTACACCAAGAGATCAGCTGAGCTTTGGCTATGTCGTATATAGGTTAGGGGGTCTGTTCAAATTCTTTATGTTTCCAAACTGTGAGTACAACTCACTTTTTGTGTTGCACCCACACACTCGCGAGCATTCCTCCAAAGTAGAATGGGTGAAATCTTTGGATGAGTTCAACAAGAAAAATAATGGTTTGAAAGAGAGTAGAGGAGGATTAGGCTTGTGGACTCCTTATCCTGGGAACCTTGATCTGGTTGTACTACCACCTGTAGCAAGAACATCAAAAGCAGGATGAGTTTGAATTTCACTCCCACTTCTGTCAATTGTGGAATATTCAGAATTTCTTATGAAGTTCTTTTATTCTTTATTCCTTGTTCATTGGGAAGATCATTTAAGCCCTGCCAGAGGTCGTCGTGCATTATCTGGTAGAGGAAAGCAGAGGTGGGTTTTGATTGAATGCAGTTTATGCTCTTCCTCCCCCTCACCCTCACCCTCACCCACACCCACACCCACCAACCAAACATGTAAATCTATAATTCTCAAAAACCAAGATCAATGCAGACTTTTGTGCCAACAATGAAGTAGTGATATAAAATACACACCAAAAAGATCTGGGTGTTCTTTTCTTGTTCACTGGCTGACATGAAGTGTTCTGGTCAACACTTGAAGATGGTTTTCTTTTTCTTTTTTCAGAATTAAGGTGTGATCATGTAAGAGCACATGATCACTGAAAACGACATGGCTATAGCAATCTAGCATGCATATAATAAGGGGTTGAGCCATGGTATCGAAAATAATCTCATAATTTAGAAGATATTCATGTTGCATAACGTAGACACCAAAATTATAGTCACTCGATTAATTTATTGGGGCCAATTCCACAAAGTTAGTAACAATAGCATAAGTTGTTTGAAATGATTTCCAAAATTGCTCATGTCAAATTTGCTTCTTTCCTCAATTGCTGAAAGGGCAAAATTAGAAAAGTTATAGCAATAACATTTTATTATGAAAACATATGGACCCTTTAGGAACTGAATTGCCATATCTATCAAGGACCCTAGTAAGTCCTAGTAAGTCCAGAATCCAGAGCATTTTCATACATAAAAAATACAGAACACGGCATGAAAAATTATACTATCTCGTCCGAGCAATTAAGTATCCCCAAAATCATTTTTTTTTTCACCCAGAAAATCATAGTACATGACAAAGACAATGACATGGCATGCATTATTTAAGGTAAGGGCAACACACAAAAAAAAAAAACCCAAAAATAATAACAATAATAATAACTGGATAACACAAACAAACACAATTACAAAAAAATACAATATCTAACTGGTTCCCACTAGAAGAATAGAATAATGATGTCTTTCTAAATGCCGGACAGCTTTGGCTTATGAGGGACTCACTAAGTACACAACCTTTATTATTTGAGCTGGACAAACTCATGTCAAAACGATCAAACAGGAGACGTGGGTACACACACGGAGATTGTTTCCCCCCTCAATTATTTGCATCGCGACTGTAGTACAGATCAAGAGTCTTTGCTGGAATACGATGGAGAAGCTCGCGAGGGAATATGCGGAGCAATGTCCATGCCAAATCAAGTGATTGGAAAATGTTGCGGGTGTCATAGGCTCCTTGGGCGACAAACTTCCTCTCGAATTTGTCCAAAAACTCCAAATATAGCTGTTTAGTCAGGAGGAAGTCTGTTAGTCATCTCAATACATAATTTACTGATGACTAAAACGAAACACCAATTGTGCAAAAGTGGTAGACGCAGACCAGGTCCTCCGAAGAGAGTGCTTCTTCTCCAACCACAGCTTTCATTGCCTGGACATCCTTTCCAATTGCATAATTTGCATATAACTGTAGAGGAAAATTATACAAATGAAAATTGTTCAAGTCAAATAAGAAAGTTTCGGGTAATTACATTATTAAAATGACACGTCTAGTTTTGGAAATTACACAGATACCCCCTATCAGATTCCGACTCCATGAAAGTAACATAATGTGTGTGTTGTCATGTTTATCCTAAAGCTTCCAAACGGTCCTGCACCAAACACCTCTTATACCTCTCTCTCTCTTTTTCCCGGGGGGCTATCCTTATACCTTATTGAAGTAGCTTAGTGCTGTAGAACAAAACTCCTACCCCCCCCCCCCCCCCCCCCCCCCCCCCCCCTTCTTTCTCCTGGAGCAGGTCCCATCTCACATCCACCTCACCCCTTCCACCCTGCAGCTGACACCCACACGTCTGCCCTCCCTGCCTCCCCACCTCATCCACCCCTCCTGATTTTTAAATCTTTTCTCTTAGATAATCTAGTGCCCTTATGTATGAAGATAAGAAATTCGGTCGTTGTGGTCAGAATGGATTTCTAACCACATTCTCCATAGGGCCCTCTTATCTCTTCCTTCTCCGAGCTCAGATTATGGAAGAAGGAATTGAGAAGAAGGTATCAACAACAACCTGATCTCTATCACTCTTACACATACTTCTGTTTTATATGTAAAATTACAGATGAATTTCATAAATTGGGTTTGAGAGGGTTGAATTGGTCTAAGAGCATGAAAATGCAGTGTCCTAGGCCAGGCCGAACAGGGCTGGCATGAGCCCCTGGACCATGACCAAGGTCACCCCAAAGTGCAGTGTAATTTAAAAAACTACTAGGGTACCATCTAAAATTGTAAAAACTAAGGGGTCTCATTGTAATTTAACCCAATTTTTTGCAGACAAGAAAAAGAGGGAGCGGTGGGCTTGCTTGATCAAATTTTGCACCACTCTAGTTAGCCAAACCAACCTGATTGGACACATCAGCATGATCCCTGCGAGTCATCCCCTCACCAATGGCACTCTGCAACAATTAGATGGTGAAGTTAAATGTAAGCCCCCAGGATCATGCTTTAGCTTTATGCTAGATTAACAAGTAAACAGAATATTGTGTGCAGTAAAATTAAGCAAAGCCTTCAATTTACCTTCATTAAACGAGACAAGGATGGAAGAACGTTAATAGGTGGGTATATCTGTTCAAATCAAAAACGATAATTTTCAGTTTCAGATCCATCAAGGAGGGGAAAAAAGTTCCAGATGTTGATGAACTACTCACAATCAATCCCTCATTTCTGAGCTTAATACAAGTTACACATTCAATTATAGAGATCAGAAACCCAACTTTGGTAATGCATCCATCAATATATGTTACAAATCTGAAGTTATCTATCTCCAAACTAATATGCACTATGTTATTTACGGACTTATTTAGTCCAAACTTTAGCAATTAGCCAAGCACAAGACCTGAATTTTGCCACCAACTCACACCTTAACAAATGATACAAACGTTACATTACTTGCAATGCATAACGTTATGAAGATTACAAAAGGTGTAGTTCTTATTGCTGATTCCAAGCTATGAAGCAGTGTGCCAAACTTCATTAATTATAGCACACCGTCGTGGCACCTGGTAATTAACTTTAAAATAAAGTAGCTTCACAACTTACCTGACGATTTTGAAGTTGTCTGTCAATATATATCTGTCCCTCAGTAATGTAACCCGTAAGATCCGGAGTAGGATGTGTGATGTCTGATCAAATAACACACGATCAGGTAAATTCCAAATTTCAAATACCAAAGCGAAGAAGGATTAAAATCCAGACAGTTAATGCAGTTTCACAATACTACATTACCATCATTCGGCATAGTCAAAATTGGAATTTGTGTAATGGAACCCTTGCGTCCTTCAATTCGTCCAGCACGCTCATATATTGTTGCCAGATCAGTATACATGTACCCAGGATACCCACGCCTTCCAGGCACTTCCTCACGGGCAGCAGATACCTGTGGTAGCAAGTAATGCTTTATCTCACAGCAATAGCCCACTGGAGAAAATCTTACGAATATCTCACTTAATATATTTGAAATCACTGCTAAGAAATAATTCAGGTTTAATAGGCTTATAGGAAAGCTCGTATCATTAAGCCAAGTTTTTAAAGACGACAAAACCCTAAGAAGATAATACAGGATTTCTGATATAAGTTATTAGACTGGCAATGCAACTATTTTATGAAATGGATAGTGCAGAGTACACTTATGCATAATTACCTCACGAAGAGCATCAGCATAGGAACTCATATCTGTTAATATGACAAGAACATGCTTCCCACATTCATATGCCAAATATTCAGCAGTAGTTAGAGCAATCCGAGGAGTAATAATACGTTCTATTGTAGGGTCATTGGCCTGTACAAAAAGCATATAAGAAACGGATTTTATACAACTGAACATAATCAGACATCACTTTGTAGAAGGAAACCCCATAGATTCAGGATTAATTTACCAAGTTTAGAAAAAGGGTCACCCTCTCCATTGATCCATTTTCCTCAAAATCACGTTTGAAAAACTGTGCTGTCTCCATGTTGACTCCCATAGCTGCAAACACAATGGCAAAATTGTCCTCTTCTCCATCCTGTGAAGAAAAAGTAGATAATGAGAATAAGCTAGCTGCAGTCAATCATCAACAGGAAAGCAAGGAAATTAAAGAAATTAGAGGGCCAAATGACCACCTAACTAGAAGCAGAAGCGGAACAAACAAGAGCAAGGAGCAAGTAGAGGAGGAGAAAATGAAGACGAAGAAGAAGAATACAGGAAAGCAAGGAAATTAAAGAAATTAGAAGGCCAAATGACCGCCTAACTAGAAGCAGGAGCAAGGAGCAAGAAGCAAGTAGCAGAAGAAGATTATTTACCCCAAAAAAATAGCAGAAGAAAAAGAAGAAAATGAAGGCCATCTCAACCAATCTAGAATTATTTGTTACACAACGGCAATAAATGATGCATGAAGCAGAGATCTAATGATAGGACAGAACCTCATCAAAATAAGCATTGAGCAATGGTTTTCCAGCTCTCAGCTATTCGTCGTGTCAAGAATATCCATTACTCAATCATTACCAGATGCAAAATATTCATATCCCAAAAGTACCTGAAGGAGATTTCCAGTATTCTCCAACCGCTTTACCAAACCAGCCTGACGACATATCTGGGCAGCTATTTCATTATGGGGAAGACCGGCGGCAGAAAAAAGAGGAATTTTCTGCCCTCTAGCAATTGAATTCATAACATCAATTGTTGAAATTCCGGTCTGTATCATCTCTTCAGGATAGGTTCTCTCACTAGGATTGATAGAACTCCCTACAGTAGAGAAGTGAACAGTTGAATGATATTTGAGCAGATCACACAGATTTGTATGATTTTGCAATATTTAAAATTCATTGGCTCCTTACAAACACTCACCAGAAATATCCAAGTAAGCCTCAGGCAAAATAGGCGGGCCATTGTCAATGGGCTTCCCAGAACCATTGAATATGCGACCAAGCATATCCAACGACACAGGAGTTTTCAAAACCTGTAAACCAGTTGTAATTGAAATACTTAGAAGGGTAATCTGATGTAAAGTGCTGCATTGAAAGAAAAGAAGAATCTGTGAATTGCAATAAGAGAGCAGAGACTGATTCTTAAGAGCAAGCACAGGCTTGACTTCCAGTGAAAAGCCATGAGCAAAATGAGCCTATACTCCTCACAGTCACAACAAATTTGTAAATCACGCATATCACAAATAACTGGCATGGAAGTCCACTAGTTAAATATACACTTGGTCATCATCATGATTATTCAATTGACATGTGGTACAAGAAAGTTGCAGGTTTCTGCAGGCATATGCAGAAGCAGGGTATATAGATTCCTCACATAGGCAATTGAAACAAGATATTGCACTGTCGTCAGTGAAATGCGTTTATCAACATCACACCCTTCAAAAGAAACTAATACTGAAGAACCCAATCACAGCTTGTAAGCTTTATTGTTGGAGTCAAATTTTCCATGTGCCAGACCAAATTCATCTTCTTTCTATTCATTCCTCAACAAGTGACGTAATTAATTGTGGAATGTCATCTGTTTTAGCAGTAGTATATTACTCAAAAAGAAAACAGATCTTCTAGATTTTTCACATCTAAGAATATAATAGCAAATGTTTGAAGTTTGCATATATGGTCAAACTCAATCAGACAAATTGTTTATGAATATAGACAGGATCAGACAAATTGTTTATGAATATACACAGGAACAATCTCCCAAAGATTGAAACGAAGCAATAACTGAGGCAGTTAGCAAGGTCTCCAAGGGAAAAATTACTGCCTTTTTCCAGGACCAAGCTTTTCAAAAGGAAATGAGAGCAAATCCAGGTATAATCATTAGTGTATACTTCATCAACAAAAGAACAAAAATTAAAAAAAATAAAAATGATGATGAGGGACTATTCCATACCTCCCCTGTAAACTGCACTGTTGTGAATTTGTTGTCAATCCCAGATGTTCCTTCAAAAACCTGGTCAAAGAACACCAAATGAGGGTAAATGAAAGTCAATAAATGAATTCAAAAGAACTTCCTAGGAATAATCCATAATAAGGCCTGGACATTTTTCCAAAACAAACAATGATTCTCTGTATACTGTGCCAGTCAGTCGCTAGCCATAATATTAATTGTCAGAACATATAGTGAAATATTGGTTACAGGAGTGGGTACCAATGTATCAAAATCATGATATAGCCGGTCAAAACATATCAGTTAAAAATTCATTGATAACAGAAAATAACTGGGAACATATCAGAAGTACTGGACAAAGAGAAATAACAATATAATGATATCAGAGTAAAAAATTGCAGTATATCAGTCAGAATGATTGAATAATGGCCAAGACAATACCACGAAAAAAATAAAAATAAATGAGCACAATCTTGAAACGATTGTGAATTCTCACTCTCACCATTCACCAAAAGTCCAAACTGACCAATAAACAAGGGATTAAAACCATGATGGAAGCCATAAAGCTTAAACTTTGATGAAGCATCAGGAGAAAAAAGAAGACTTCCTCGGAGCATAAAGGAGAATCAAAACCAAAAATTTATTGAAGAGCGCATGCTATGGGAAATACAACTAGTTGAACGATTGTTATTAAATCTACCTTCCTCATCAAAAATAGCCTGCCCAGGTAATGAAGGGAACCACAGAAACATTTAAACCTTCTTGTGAAAAAATAAATAAATCATTGAGACACCTGGCTTTGCACTTTAGCTTTTAAGAACTCTAGAAACCTAAAGGCAGGTGATAAGAAATCTAAGAGGAATTATGAAACATTGCTGCACACATCAGCAATTGAGAAGATAAATTCACTGCAAAGGAACATAATGGAATCTGTGGATGAACAGGGAAAGAGGCAGAGAAAGTGCTCCTCAATGATGTATGGGCCACAATCAAATGTGAAAGTCTCAGAGTAATGAACCTGCACGAGAATATACAAACCAGAATAGGAGAATGCCAAAGAAACCCACCTGAACAACAGCTTTCTCCCCATCAACTTCCAGAACTTGCCCACGCCGAGTTGTTCCATCTCCTAAACGAATGTTAACAATCTCCTGATACTTGGGTCCCTGCGATGAATAGAAAATACATGAATAACTGTTATTTTTTTGATAGGAGACATGAGAATTTTATTAATAACAAATCTAAAAAAATCGCATGAGAGGACAAGAAGTCCTCAAAATGAAAAAAGAAGAGAAAAAAAGAAATAGAAACAAATAAGACATGGCAAAACACCCAAGCCTCTATAATCGGCACACAATTGAGCCCAATGATCCATAATCCAACAGAATGTTAATCTTTCCAAGTCTGTAAATGTGGAAGCCTAAAGAAAAGCCATGAAAATGATTTTTCCCCTTGAATCTTTCCAAGAAGGCTCTTTATTCTCAAATTTTCTGCCATTTCTTTCCAACCACACCATTCAAAAAAACAATACTAAAACCATGCAACTCCATAAAATCTTAGATTTGTTACTTGAGCAAAAGCCATCAAATGAATCTCAAAGATCGAAACACAATCTTTAGGACACACCCAAGGGACTCCAAGCAATTTTTTTTTTTTTTAATTGTTCCCTTGTCTATTCCACAATCCACATATTATAGACAAGGGAACAATGCAAAATAGGTGACCATAATGCCCCCAAGTACATGTATAAGCATAAAATATATATATATATGTGTGTGTGTGTGTGTAGGCCTATAATATTAAAAATATGGCGTTTAACATAAAAATATAGATATAAGTTGAGTAAAAGCATAAACAAAAGATGATGAGGGATGAAGAGCATAGCATCAACCTTAACTTTCTCAAGAATAACCAGTGGTCCAGCAACGCCTGAGACAGTTCTATATTCTGCAAAGTAAAAATCAGATCAATATCATGCAGAACTGCTGCCATGGCTGGAAAAAATTTTGAGAGAAGCCCCAATCTCTGATTATATGACTAAAATTCTCAATGAAGTGTAAGTATCTGCAACTGAGATGCGAATCTTTATACGATGTAATCACACTGATCCTTCATCCTAACCGTCATGCTCCCGCTAGAGGAGGTAACTGGAGGTAAACTTGGAAGTGGCCATGGGCAAGTTGTCTGAGGAGGTAAACTTAGGAATGACTAGGGGCAAGGAACTGCTTGACAAACTGGAAAGTGCAACCTTTAAACCAGTGACACCTTGTCTCATTGACAGACAACCGAAGTCCAGTTAGTTACTCACCACAATGCTTCAATGTTGTCTACATACTAGAGAATGTCATGAGATAAGAAAAATATTTGCTCTCTTTTTCTCAATTCAAAATTCTCATTCATAGAGATGTAGAAAATAAAAGTAGAAAGACCAGACCAAGAAATATTGTCAGAAAGATTTTGAGATTTGATCCAAAGAGCGGTACGCCAATTCACACACATGTTTGAGTGTATCATGAAGACCAAAAGCACATAAAAAAAATGCTTCGTTTTGTGGAAATATGGACCAGGAGAAATATCATTCCCCACCACCAGATGACATCAAACCAAAGTTGTTAAATGGAAGATATTATTTTTCTTTAAGAAAGGGCACAGCCAATAAAATTAAAAGCCGCTTCAATTTTTGCTATTTTTCCCCAACTTCCAAATTTTTGTTTATTCAGACTTTCAAAACGACAAAATTACTCCCACATCCCTAATATTTGAAATTGGAATTCCATTCTTATTCAATATTCAGCATAAGTGTATAATTTCTGCATAATCTCATTTGTAGTTTCTCTTTCACAAATTCCAACTTATGAATACAATGCACTATAATGCATGGCAACATATTACTCTAATTTTAGACCTTGCGATTGCAATGTGCAGCCTAATTACAAATCAAAATCATCCACTTATCTTCCGATCCTAATTTACTTGGCAACATCCTTCTTCATTTTTGCTGGTAAGAAGTACAAACTACCTACTTGATTTGTCGTTCAAAGTGAAATTGCATGTATAGTCAGATTTCAATTGCCACTTTTGAAATAATTCACTTGATTTTGGATGCAAAAAATCAGATCAAGTTTGCTTTCAAGAGCTGCAAAATAGTTCTACTGCTATGAGCATGTTGCCTCCCAAACTGAATTTAGCACATTTCTTTGTCGATACTCACACACAAACACATCTAAATAGAGTGTGCACACATATATAACAACTCACCCATGCCAATCTCCAGTGTTCCCTCTTCCATGTCGATATTGTTTTGGGTCACACCCATATTCTACCTGAAAATTTCCAATAGAAAACAAAGACGTCAATGAAATGGCACTTAGAACACTTGTCTAGACTCTCGGAACACCCCCAACATATCACAGACGATGTGTAACACATGTATGTATCCACAAACATAGCTCAGCTTAATCTTAGAGGAATATTGCAATCAGCATCACTTCAAAAGTTGATTTGGCTTGAGTTTCGTTTTCTATGAAAAAACAATCACTTAACTTACTCTACTTCGTTCACATACATATACATACCGAAGTGTGTGTGGGTGTGCGTGTGTGTATGAATATTAACATCATATCAATATATACTCCATTAGATCACATGTTCAGATCGAGACAACTAGGGCAAAGTGATCTTTGGAAGGAAGACGATGATTGATATGGTGTGATGAGTTGTTTCCATTAATTCAGAAGCCAAAAAATACATATAGCGTACATACAAACATCAATCGAACCAAATCGAATTGAAAGGGAGGTAGTGAAAATTCGAGTATGGATCTGAAGGAAACTCAACCTTTTCTGCGATCCAATAATGCACACACACACGGAGAGATGGAGAGAGAGAGAGAGAGAGGGAGGCCAAAAAGAAAATATATCAGACAGATCTGATGATGGAGATAAATATAATTAAAAAATATAAAAACAATTTTGTAATACATACGGAAATTTAATTCAACGGTGATTTATTGGGATAATTACAATGACACCCCAATAGTTTGCATCAATTGCAAGATATGCATATATAGTTTTTGAAATACACAACACAACCCAAATTAATGTGTTTGTAACCAATGTAACGTCTACTAAGATGGAATACAATCAAACAAACTAAACTAGAAGTAAGACAACAAGTCATTTGTATCTTGGGCAACCTTAACCTTACAACAAAACACTTCAAATGTTTATTATCTCTCATTTACACGACAACCTCTCGCCTTTACTTTACCTCAATCATCTATCATCTAGCAAACAAACATGTACAAACATAAACACAAATTCTTTTATCTGTGGATAAACCACAAAATAACTGAAAACCAAAGGTATAGTAACTATACTTGGTCAGTCAAATAATTTGTTGGGGCCAAATCAACATTAATAACAATAGCACGACCGTATTTGAGAATGATTTTCAAAACTATTGGTGTCAACTTTGCTTCTTTCCTCAATTGCTAAAAAGGCAAAATGAATTGAGCTATTGTAACGATAATTTATTATGAAACTTAGAACCTTTCAGTATTTGAATTGTCATATCTAAATAACTTACATTTGTAAACTAATTTTTTATTTGAGATTACTCTTTTTCGTTGCATATAGTAAAATCAACAATTAAAAATAAAATGAGGCTTTTAAACTTCTCTCGTATGTCATAACCTTTTGGGCTATACTCCCAAATGAGAGGTAATAAGCTAAACCTTATATAAGGCAAATTGTTCACTCGTATCATTCTACATATCATTCTAAGTATAGGAGTAATATTTGACAATTTTATATTTAAAGGACAAAATTGTTATTTAAGGAGGTATACTCACCGACATCATCATTTTTTTTGACATGTCAATAACGTCTATGACGGTAAGAATGGTGTATGAAATAAACATATATAAACTATAGAGAGTGAGTGGTATTCAAAAACTATAGTCTTTGTAATTATGCCATTTTCTAGAGGGTGTCCGTAAAATTTGCCGAAACATAATCTTTCAGAAAACCAAAAAAAAAAAAAGTTCAATACATTTTAAAGGGCAAAGTTCCATTTGGCCCACAATAAAAAAGCTTACGATACACATTCTTCTGTTCAAATCCCCACCGTAAGAACTCTTCCAAAACAGTCCACGTCATCTACTCACTCTTCTACACTACTTAACCGTTGCTTTGCTTATTCTTCCACACACAAGCCATCTCTGACAAAGATACCAAGGTAAAGAAATGGCCACAACTCTCTCGGTCCGGCCCAACCGCGCCATCATCGGCCTTGACTCGGCCGGTTCGGTCCGGCCCAGACCTCGTTCTCGCCGGTCGTACACAACCCATGTCGCAAAGATGTTAAAGAAAGACCGTTCCTGGTGGGGGGTTGCGTTCAATCCCTCCCGGCGCACGTTATCTACGGTCCTTTTAGCCGGCTCCAAAGCAGATGACTCCGCTCAGTTCGATATGTCCGTAGAGAACGCTTTGAAGCTGTTGGGTGTCTCAGAGGGAGCTTCTTTTGATGATATACTTCGAGCTAAGAAGTCAATTCTTGCTTCTTGTAAAGACGACCAAGAGGCGATTGCACAGGTTCTCATACTCTGCACTCTCTTTTTGGATCATTGATATCTGCTTTGAATTTGATTCCTTTCTTATTACTTGGATTTACAGTTACTCGTGGTGTTTGGTTTGGTATTTTCCTGAGGATTGTCGATACTGTGATTTTTTTGGGTTTTGCTTGGGCAATGGATTGTTAATTTAACTTTCTGTAATACCCAGATTTAAATTTTGAAATTTTTGGTGGTTTGCTGTGATAGATTTGGGCAGTGTTTTGTGGGTTTTGCTGAATTGTGAAGTTCAACCTTAACAGTCTCAAAATCTGTGGTACCAAATGTGGAAAAAACTTCAATATGATCCTATGTTTATGAGATGTGTAAAAAGTTGGGGTATTGGGTTTGTTGGTGGATGTGTATTTTTTGTTTAACAGAATAAACAGTATTATTAAGTGTGTCAGAGTCAAGAGTTGTTAAAGGTGCTCAAAGTAACTCCATTCTGCACTACAAATGAGGATTCCGTCGAAACATTCAAACTTGGAAAACCCCTTGCCCTTCCTTGGTGGGTTGGGGGGGGAGGTATGCTTGTTAACCCACTTGTCATTTCATGTTTACCATTCTATAGATGGTGGTTGATGGTCATTGGGGATCGTTCTGTAATAGTCATACTCAATAGTAAACAAAAACCTTGGTCCATTTTCATTGGTCGAGTCCTATTTATTTTCTTGTTTCTTTTAATTGAAATCTTGGCATTCTATGATGGGATGCACCTTTTCAATTCCCTTGCCTAAAGGGGATTTTGTTAGTGACACCTATTTGAGTAGCTGATATTCCTTCAGTTGATGTTTGCTTTATGAAAATTTGTCATTGTGAGCTTTAAATTTAGCCACTCATTTGCTTCAATAAAATTGCACATATTTGTGAACCGCATTCCATTGTGATGTTAAGCCGATTCTTTTTTAGGAACACATTTATCTATACTTAAGGAGCAAGCGAGTATCTTGAGATGAGACACTTTCTGGCATACCTTTATTTGGCATATTCATGAACATGTTTCCATGCTGATTTCTCATGAATGAATGCAAAATGAATGATTGATTGGCAAGTTGTTGCATCACAGTACGAGTTATCCTTAAAACAGTCCATGTCTGTCAAATAACCTAATGGTCTACTGTTAGCAGGTGCAGTTTCTTCATTGGACATGAACTTGTATTGTTTGTTTAGAGTGTGAGGACTTTCTTTATGAAGGGACGATCATTAACTTGAATGCAAGAAGCAAAATCGGGTCATTCCTCAAATATATCTCATCCTATGAATATATCTTTATATTTATGTTGTTGAGTGAAACAATTTCACCAATGTACAGTGGACACACTAGTGTGACAATTGTAGAGTAAATAAAATATCATCTTAGAGCTGCGATATTATTCTGTTATATAGGATGAGAAGTTTCTGTAAATAAAATTGTCTTCCTGGAATCTAATTGCAGTAAATATATATCAAACTGATTTGACTGACAAGATTTGTGAATATTGGTCGCGTATATGGCATACGTTTTGGGTCTAAAAGGGCCTTGAGGCATGTGCTTAACAAACACCTCACATGTTATGTCAGGCAAGCTGAGCGAGCTTGTTGATGAATGGCTATCTAGTCTCTAGATGCTAGACTTTGAAGTGAAGGGTGATGTGGAAATGGAATTTGCTCATGGTACTTTGGGTTTTATGGGAAGCAAGAAAAAGGCATAAAAGAACAAAAATGTTCTTGGACACAAGGAGAGATCAGTAAAAGATGTGGTGAATGGCAACAATAACATGATCTCCTTTGTCGACATTTTATCAGATTTCTCTGAAATTTTATATAACAGACATCTGCACAAATATAGTTTTTGTGTATCCATTGATGCATCTATCATATATATTGTGAAATATTTCCTGTTTTTCCTTCTAATTCTTTATGCTGCGGTGACATCATGCTGATGAATACATCACTAGCATACCAAAATTTGAAATGAAAGAGACTTTCTCACCTCTGGTTGACGTCAGAGATACTCTTTTTGATGTTACAAGAAGGACAAAGGCAATCTCCATTGGATACAATATGAGAAATGAGCCTTTCAGTCACATTAGAGCAATTTCATGAGCAACTTTTGTTTTGGACTTGGCATTTTGGGTTAAAGAGCACAAGCAGTGTTCAACACCTGCAGATCAACCATCAACCATCCTTGACTCTATATAACTTTTAGACAATCTCTAGGTCCAGCAATCACAAATATGGATCGTGTATTTTATGTGCTTACTGCCACTTCATCAAGTAATATGGTCCAATGTTTGCCAGGTAGAGGCTGCATATGATATGTTGCTCCTGCAGAGCTTGTCACAGCGGAAAGCAGGAAAGGTTGTAAGTAGTAGCATTCGTTACGCTGATGTTAAACCTGTGAAAGCTCCTGGGATGGAATCAATGCCTCAGTGGTTGCAGACTACAGTCAAGAGTCCACCCATTTCAGTTGAAGCACCATCTACTGGAGACTTAGGTATACAAGCAGGAGTATATGGAGCTTTAATGGTCTTAACGTATGTCAATGGAGCCTCTACATCTTCTGCAGGGCTGTATGCTGGTGCTGATGTTCCCGGGCTGATCTTGGCCACTAGTTTTGGGGCGTCCTTATACTTCATGACCAAGAAGAATGTTAAGTTAGGTAAGGAGGTTCAAGATGGCTTTTTATTTTTTTATGGATTTATTAGTATCTGATGGAATATTTCTAATAAATTTTCTGGCAGTTCATTGTCAAACCGGCCCCCCCCCCCCCACACACACACACACACATATCTTGGATTGCTTTGCCCTTTGCTTAGAATAAATATTTGACCATAAGTAGCATTTATTTTTACAGGTAAGGCAGCCTTAATAACACTAGGAGGGCTTGTGGTTGGTGCAGTGGTGGGGTCAGCAGTTGAAAATTGGTTACAAGTCGATATTGTCCCGTTTCTCGGTATACACTACCCTGCTACTGTTGTGAGTGAGTTTATACTTTTCTCTCAACTTTTGGTCTCTCTTTATGTAAGATAGGAGTAGGAAAAACTCTAATATTTGTTGAACTTGTATGATTCGAAGTTATTCTTTTGAATTACCATGTATGTGCATCTTTAGAACCTATACTTGCACAAGCACAAATATAATGTTGTACAGCTTAATTTAGTTGAGATTTTGCTCTCGAACATTTATGGAGATCAGCTAGTTTCATTTTGGACCTTCTTCTTCTTTTTGTTGTTGGCAAATGATTGAATCCAAAGTAGCACCCCATATATTTCCTGATTAGCCATAGGTGCTTTTGAAGTTCTAATAGGGGTCTGTCTTATTTTTCCATTCTTGGAATACTGATCTGATCTGATGAGCCGTGAATAAGTTAAGGCTTATCCGGGACATGGTGCATTGGCTCAATTTATTGTCAGGAAGAAGGATTGGGGAGTCTGGTGCCCAAATTTCATGCTTATAGAAAGTTTAGTTGTTTAGTTTTTGTTGATGAATATGGAGCATGAAAAAAGCCTTCTATCTTCATGCTGTAAACAGACTGACTGAAACTGGGCCTGTCTTCAAGAAAGTATATCTCAGAGGAACATCTACGATGTGTTGCTTATGCATTACTTCCTCTGAGTTGGTAAATTTCCTGTATCAATTTAAAAATAATTCACAAGGACCAGACTACAGAATTTCAACCAGCCACCGTCTTTAAAATTATCTGGAAGGATAAAGATGTTAACATAAACCATCTAGAAGGAAATAGAACTTAAAAATAACTGAATTATATACAGTTATAAGCTAGCTATAAAAAAGGAGCTCACCAAAATCTGAACTGATATCGCAAAAGGTAAGCTGAGGAAGCTGGTTTCAAGAGACGTGAGGAGAAGTTCACGAACAACACCACCAGATTGTAGGGCAAAATGTTTCACAATATGCCGTCCGTCAACATGCAATGCAAACATCAGAATTAGACAGTCAATCAAAGTATACAGTGCAACTACGGTCATCACTAGATTGAAATCGAAATTGAAATTGGCATTGCTCCTAAGTGAATCCCAATCTTGAAGGTAAGAAAAGTGGTAGGATCAGCTCTCAATTGCTGAAAAAATTCGTCGTACCATCAATTAATGTCACCGGAGAAGCGGTGGAGGCAAGTTGGAATAGAAGTAATGACGAGCGAGGTAGTGAGATTGTTGTAGAACTCAATAGACATTTGATTTTGGTTAGAGAAGATTCAAGATACAGTTAACCACAAAATAGTTCGTTGAAGATACGAAGTGTATGAGAGTAATGAAAACGAGTGATGGCTATAGCTCTGGCCATTATCGGTAAGTGTGATACAATGAGTGTGAAACGAATACGAGGAGTAAAATGTGAAAGAGAAAAATATGAAATGAAATAGGGTGCTTAATTCGTTTTAAAATTTTAAATAGTCACATTGGAGGGAGGTAATAAGTCAGTTAGACTGCTACAGTATAAATTTCAATACGATTAGTCGATTATTAAGGTGCTATCTTTGAATTTTCTTATACAGGATATGAGAAGGTGATATTTTTTAATTTTTTTTTGCTATTGAGATGGGATATTAATTAAACTACTTGGTGTGAAGGTGCTTTAATCCTATCATCTCTTTCCTTTATGTTTGAAGAAATCTCTCCTTGAGTCGAGTCTCATAACAATGCTATGGAGACCTAATTCAATGTGACTTTTGATTTAATTGTGTGTTTCAATGTTAGATAGAGTCCACTTCCAATCCAATAACCGCATGTGTGTTTCAATGTTAGATAGAGTCCACTTCCAATCCAATAACCGCATTAAATTAAGTCTTCAAAAAGTAGATGTTGACAGTGAGGAAATCCAATTATAGACATAAATAAGAACGTGTCCCAGCGAGCTGCTTAGACACAATCTAATGTACAATCACTGCAGACACCTTAAACCCTTAAGCCTAGAACATCCCTACTAGTTTTTCTATCATCTGTTGCCATCTTCAACTTGGGAGTCTTCAATATACGATGGATTCCCAACTTTCTCAGAATTCTCTTGGTAGTTCAAGAGATCATTATACATTTTCAAAGAAGCTTTAGAGAAATCTGTCAAGGACTCAAAAACCCTACCAAACCCTGTCTGAAATCCATTCAATGTTATCCTCTGTGTTTCTTGCATGCCACTCTGGTGTTTCTCTTTCTCCATATCTACCTTCCTCCTGAAGTTGTCCAGCAAATCCTTTCTCTCTCTCAAGTTCTCAGCCCGATGCTCGATATCTTGCTCTGAATCATGGTCTGCTAGCTTGGATTCAAAAATCCTGTTCTCTGCCTTCTGGAATGCCAGAATCTTTCTCTCGTATTCCTTCGACAGACTATCGACTTTCCTCTTCTGTTGTTGTTCCTCTCCTTGCTGAACCCACAAAGCCCTTACATCCTTTCCAAAGCTTTTTATGGCAAAAGCAACAGCCTTGTCTGGTAACTTTTCCATGGAAGCTATCCAATCTTGGCAAATCATGAGCAACGGGGGACCATTCGAATGACATGGTGAGGGTGAACTCCAGCTCTTGGAGTAAAGTTCAACTTCAGGGACAACAAACTTGGATAGCCATCCATGAAGCGTGTTGATGTACGCCTTTTGTGCAGTAATGTACTCCATGAAGCATGCACGCCAATTCTGAAGCTCAGCCTCAAGCTGAAGTGCAGCGAGTCGGTGACTGTTATTGCACAGCTTTCCAAATGTGGGGCAGGTGAAAGTTTTTACTTCAAACATGATCTTATTCTGGATTTCATGGGACTCCAGCATAATCTTCCATGTTCTCATCAGACTGCACAATACAGAAGGGGGGGAAAACAAAGTTGGGGAAATCAGTTAATAGCACGTAAATATTTCGAGGTCTGTCAGGGTTTTATATCCTTACCCTTGTAGCAGTTCAATGATTTGGGGCTGCAGTTCTTCATCTCTCAGTTTCTCAATTGTTTTGGAGATTGATTCAGCGCTCCGAATCGCCACCAAGATCCTGCTATACAGATCTTTTACTGCAGCCCTGGTTTTGTCCACAGTGAGTCCATCATCTCCCTTGGCATCTAGATTTCTCAGTTGGTTGCATTTCCTCTCATAAATTTTCCGAGTGCTATCTCCAGCCTAATTCTCATAGAAGTCTAACAAGTCAAGAACTGAAAGCAAATAAGTAGAAAGGATACAAAAAGAGGAAAGGGAACTTTCTTCACTTTGTTGATTCTTAGCTTATATATACACATGGTACACAAGTTGGGTTAGCAACCTAATTACTAAATGGTGGTACCAGTTCCAAACTTTTCTCGCCACGTACAGTATCTTGACTCAAAAATTGTGGATGACAATGTGGATTTTATATTGCCATTGGTCATTACAGGAGCTTTACAATACAGTTCTAATCGGTATAGAGATCCACCTTCATAATCTCCACTATTATGACTTCACATCTTCATACTGACCAATTCTGAAGGAAAAAAGACAGTTTCTATTAATGCAGTGTGCGCTGCGCTGCATTAGTAGCCAAAACTACACATAATACAATTCAGGATTCTCAAACATATTGACATATTCTCAGAGTTGATGAGTTCTTCCGTACACGTACAACATACATCCAAATATTTTCCAAGCAAAAGAACTTGCAGCATTTGAGTGGCAGAAACAGAGTGCTTTCTGAAAAAAACAGAAGATAGCTAGCATATTAAGTATTAGGGAAGGTGGCCAGTGTTGCAATGATCTGAAGGATTTGCACAATAGAATAGTGATCAAGAACTTAGCTGAAAAGTCAGATTTAGTAGCTTGGCTGTAGCCTGTAGTAGTGTAGTGGTATATGTTCAATTTTGTTGAAGTTATACCACTCTTATCAAAATAGATGCCTATATTGAGTAAAAATGCTATCAATGAGAATCCACAGGCCGATTTTATCTGGGTTGGCTGTATGAATTCTGCAGTAGGACTCCAGCCTGCCGAAAGGCATTCTTCAATGATCTTAAAAACACATCTTGATCCATTCTCACCTATTTTTTCTCGGACAGTCCACCAATTCTATGATTTATCTTCATAAAGTTCCTACTCGAGAAATAGTAATGTCATTTCCTACTTCAAATAATTTCATTGCTACCTCCCAATCCTTTAAAATCTCACAAAATAGCTAGATATGCCATCACATTACTTAAGAATTTAGGTATGTTATACCATTACTAATTTCTTTTTACATTTTCTTGATCATCAGTGATATGATTTTAATTTCAGCAGTCTAGTTTGAACAAGTAGAATGACAGAGCAAGGAGTAGGAAGGAAGCCACAAGGATAGATCTAAGGGATCTAGATCATCTATAATACACTTTTCATCAATTTTCCAATAAATCACCCATCGTGAATCCAGCGGAACCAACAATATATAAGTGGGTCCTCCAACAATACACGATGGATGCAACACCATTGACAGAACTTGAGAGGACGTATATCGAAGGGGGTCAAAAATTGAAATCTAATGCAGTTGTTGAAAACCAAAGTTAATGAGCAGTGGTGTTTCCTCATGCCTCAAGCCCTAGTCAATGTGCCAGAGTTCATTATAGCAACCCGCAACAACATATAGGACAGCAATATAGCCTTATAGGAATAAAGCTGTGCTTTTGCTGCATTGTTTATTTCGACAGATCCCAAACTGTTACTAGATAAGCCAATAGGTCATTAAAATGGTGGGTAGAGCAGTTCCAAGTGATAATACTTTTACCTTAACCTCTTCATAAAGCTTCTTTTCCCAAGCATACAGCCGTCCTAGTGTCAGTGAATGGCTTCCCGAATCCATTCCTCCATAATCATCAAAGAGATCATTCTTAAACTCTGTCCATGTTGAAGAGCTTTTGGAGCTTGATGCTACTAGACTCTTACAGGATGAGGATCGAGATGATGTGGACCTCCATGTAATTGCTTGGATGAGTTTTGTGGAGTTTTCTGCATCCATATGAGACGGGTGAAGGGACTTGTGGTGTAAGAAGGCAGGCACAAAGGCAAGTTGGAGAATAAGTTTGAGTCATAAATTGAAGCTCATATATTACAAAAACAGCAAAACAGAAAAAGAATATGGAGGACCTCCTAGATATATTTCAAAGTATAATGAAGGCAGAACAAGTTAATCTCAGATCCAACTATGAAAAGGCATAGGATTTAGCCTCAAATTAAAGATTTCAGATTTTTAAGCAAAAGATGGATGATGATAAATAAATATAACTACACTGAACCTCATGACAAGAACTAAGAAAAGGCATAAAATCATGATACAGACACAGTGACAGTTACTAAAACCTCCGCGAAAATCAATTAAAAAGAGTGGGAATAAAACTAAGACAAATAAACCTGCAAGCAAGTTGAAACGCAAGCTATTGTCATCATCTCTGGTAATTCACTTGATTTATTTATTCTGGTGCTCAGTGCAACTCATTCTTCGGAGAAACTGCTTACATTTCACAGGTAACATATGGAATTGAAAGCGAACAGAAAAAAGTTATAATGCGAAAGACCAAACGAATTTCTTAATTAGTTTTAGAGAAAACAAAGATAAGAAAGGAAATTTTTGGATGCTTTGTCTGCAATGTTACATATAGACCAACAAACTTAAACCGGAAGATGTTACACGGAGCTTGCAGAAAAATTGAACTCTCGTCAATCAAAGGAGACCAAATAAGCCTCACCATAAAAAATTCATTTAGAAGATGAAGAGGAACATAAGAGCAAACAGGAAGAAAATTCTACAGATTAACATAAAGAATGAGGCTTGAATAAGAAAACTATGGTGGCTTCCTCCACATAATTGCTCAGAAACCACCAAATACAAAAGACAGCAGAAGCAGATTCAACAGAAATCAACCAAAAGACTTCATTTTCCTGAACTAAGATGAACAATAAGGCCCACAATGTCAAAGTTATATAAAGAATATGGCAAATGAAGTCAGAAGAATAAATTTTCCTCCCCTCTCATAAACTTATGGCAGTGGAAAAGATCACAACCTAAAGCTGAACATAAAGAACTTTTCAATAGGCATCCAGAGTACATGATGCAACTAAAAGGCACCAAGATTCGAAAGAGCACAACTACAATGAATAGGCCAACCAGAATAATTTAATACCACCTCAATATGTGTTTCATGTGGAGATTGCATACATAAAAATTGTGTCAGCCTACACCTAGGATTACAGAGTAACTTACTCCTGTGGTAAATTTAAAAGAACTTTTCATGCAGGGATAAATTTCTATTATGCAAGACCCAACAAACAAAATGGGTCATTTACCTACCCCCCCCCCAAAAAAAAAAAAAAGGAAAAAAAAAAAGATAATAATAAACAAAACAAAAATTGTTCAGCAACAGGTTAAAAAAAAGGGGGAGAGTTCAACCTTTTATTTCTTCCAAACCTGATTGCAAATGAACCCTATTAGCCTCTAACATCCTGGACACATCCTTGCCAGAATCATAAGCCCTAATGAAATGGTCCTCAATATCTGTAAGTGCTTCCAACAATTCCCTCCCTCTTATTGGTGTATCTATAACTGTTAAACCCTTCTGTTCCCTTCGGCTCAGATTAGCACCATCCACTGCCATAACCACTTCAACCCCATTCTCTTCATGCTCTACATTCTCTTTTTCTTCAGCCAAAACCTTATTTTCTTCCTTGATCTTGTCCCCTTCTTCTTCTTCTTCTTCTTCTTCTAACTCTGGAATTCCTTCCTGTTCTCTTACAACCCTTAAATCATCATCTGAGTTCCTATTGTACCCGCTTATTATCTCTGGCCTTCCACCAATAAAAGGGTTAAAAAAATCCCACCCAAAATCTCTCTGTGGTGATGGCAATGGTGGAGGCATTTCCATATAAAAATACCCACAAGCCTGTTCCTCTCTGTCTACTTTTTCTTCTCTCTCTCCATGAGAAGACTCTGAAGTTGTTGAAGAACCGCATGATTCACAGCCAATGGCTTCCTGGGTGGGTACGGTTCGTGTTTGTTGAAGGAACAATGGGTTTGAAACCACATTTTCTTTGGGTGGAGATGGTGGACAAGGTGGTGGGAAGGTGATGAGAAATGGTGAAGAAGCTGAAGAATGGCGAGCAACGAATAGCCTTATAGCTGCTGATACTCCATAGAGTGCTTGACAGTATCTACAATGTGCATCTGCGAGGGCATATCTTCTCTCTACAGCTGATTTTAGCAAGCGTTTTCTCTCCCTACAAATGGACACTACTTCCTCTTCTGCCTCTAACTTGGAGGCAACACACCCCATCTCCTTCCCTTGCTAAAGTTAGAGCTCTACTCTATGCTTTGGAGGTGGGTTAGAAATGATAGAAAAAAGGTGGTTTTTTGGAGGAATGTGTGTGGAAAAGAAGTGGGTTGAGCTAAAGTGGAGTTTTTCTTGGTTTTCACCGGGATTTTGTGGGAAACATGGAGGAAAATGTGCCTTTTAGGGGCGCTTTAAACCGACTCATTCCTAATGGCAAAGCAACAAGCTAGCCCTCTAGCCATTTCGAGCAAAAGAGGTCAGAGAGAGAGAGAGATAGTAAAGTTGGGTTTAGGCTATGAAAAGAGGTGGTCACACACTCGCAGAAGGCGAGAGAGAGACCTGTCGCCGTGACAGAGAAGAGGTCTTCTTTTCTTCTTCTTTTTCCTTTTTTGTTTCCTTTTCTATTTCATTTCTCTGCTAAACAACAGCATAGGAGAGGGTTTAGTTGGAACAGTGATTTGGGTTATATTATTGTACTAACCTAACAGGCTGAAGCTAGCAGAGAGACCGGTGAGTGAGAGAGAGAGAGATGGGTAACTGAGTAAGGGGCTCGAGGAAGAGATGATGGTATTCTTGTGTTTGGAAATGCGGTCCTTCAATCTACTAAATGACAGGTGTGGTGTACAACCTAGACAATTCATTTTTCCTGAAGAAAATAAAGTTGCTGCCAAATATAGCAGAAATTTGGAGGGAGCCGGACAATGAGCTGACTGGCGAGAGAAAAGAGGAGGTCAGACAGACTTGGTCAATACTGTTGCGTTGCGTTATGTTATGTTTAATAGGAAATTGAGTAATGAGACGTATGGAGAGAGAGAGAGAGAGAGAGTAATGAAATTGTCTTTGTTTATCAGTTCTAACTTCTAACTGCTAAACCTGTAATTATGAGAATATAATCGTCTCTCTTTCTTCTTGTCAGCTGGTTATTAACCTAATCCTCTGGTTAATTAGTCTGCGTGATTAAAACTAAAAAAAAATAGGATTTTAACCTCAAAAATAGCTCAAATTATAATAGGAACGAGTCGTAAATTCAAACGTCATGAGTTCGATTCTTGATAATTTTTTGGGATTAGACCATAAGGAATTTATCCCTTATGAATTTTTTAGTCTCGACATGGATAGTCTACCTTTAATCAGATTGAGAAAGGAATTAATCGAAGTTCTCGTAATTTAGTCCGGACTTGGCTATTGAACTAAAAAAAATCAGGATTTTGATTATTGCCAAAGTGAAACTTTTATGGCTATAAAGTAGTCATTAGCATGACAATTTGATCTTCATATTTTGCTTAATAGCTACAAGATTGTTTATTAAGATTATTCTATAGTATTTTTTTTTATATTACGTCTTGAATTTTAGAAATAACTTTCGATATACAAAATATAATTACATACTTTTAATCTTTTCTAAGCCTCAAAATGGATGTACTTTTCTTTTTTATTAGGTTATGATATTGCGAAAGTATTATGTAAAAATTCATGTGTAGTCGTTGATTTATATTTCAATGGTTTGTAATTATAAATTAAAAAATATGCGGGTTTTATTTTTATGAAATAAAAAATATAATATAATATTAAAAAATATTTTTCGGTATCATAGATAGCTAAATCCTAGATGTATAAAGAGGAAAAATCTTGTGTATGGCATTAGATTTTTGCAATTTGTTGCAAGGATTTGGTATTGAAGTAGTGAGGAAGTCAATCAAATCTTTCTATATAAAGGCAGAATCAATTGTGTGGGTACCCATTTTTGTACTTGCACCTACCTCTATGTGACTTCATTATCTGGAAATTAATCATGGTGGATCCTTCTAAGATTTCAGACTTTTTTTATTTTTTTTTTGAGTGTTTCTATATGAACAATTTGTGATCACTTGAGGATTCTATGGTGCCCTAATAGCTAATAATCTCGCTGTTGAACATAAAGATCGAGAGTCTGAACCTATTTCACTATCTCATCATTGTGATTACTTAAATCTAAATTGATCTCGTAATTTAACTTTCTATCCATTAAATTAAAATAACACAAAATATAGGAAAAATCAGTGATATTCAAACGGGTATTCCACTCATACTTAATGAGCAAAATAGCATTAAGAGAGTTACAAGTAATCTAATAGGAGAGTAAATCCTATTATAACCCAATCTTGCATTGTGTAATGGGAAAATGAGATGATATCCTACTATCCTAGGTTGATCTTTTGGCTACTTAACATGGACTATAAGATTATAAGATCATTAATTCCTCTTCATTGATGAGTAAATTCTAAGAATGAAAAGTTGGTGTGTTGATGGGCATGGTACCAATTATCACCTTCAATAGGTATTGATTCACAGATGGGTATTGATTCAGCAAGCTAATCATTGTGGACCATATCAATTGTGTGAGTTTCAATAGTTTCTCAGCTTTTTTTGTTTTTTAATTATAAGGTGTACAAGTTTACGCCGTCTACTCTTTGAGTTTGGTTAAAACATGTCTTTAAAGAGACAATGATGACTAATTCTTATGGAGTATAAAAAAAATTTAAACTAAGATTTCTGAATTATCAAAAAATCAAATTTAACCACTGAACCATCCATCTACTAAATTTTTAGCAAGAGGGGAGTGTTAAGTGTTAGATAGACAAACCACTAAGGACCTGTTTGGTATGTGGGTTTGGGAGGGATTTTGGAATATGGGTTAGAGACTAAACTCATTTAAACCCATGTTTGGTAACTATGTATGTAATTTATGGTTTGAAATCCGACCCAGTCATGAAACCTAAGTTCATAGATTTCATGAAACCCATGGGGAGTGGGTTTCATATGTGGGTTTGGGGATTTTACATTCAAATGACATTTATACCTCTCATATATTCATACCTATGTTTGGATTAAATTGGTTAAGGGGCACAATAGTTATTTATATACAAATATATTATCATAATAGTCATATATCCCTGCGCATATCAAACATGAATATGAACAGCATTAAATACTAAATTCTATTTTTAAGTTTGAAAGGATTTAGACAAGTCAATTCAAACCCCTCCTAAAAAATATATCAAACAAGGCCTAACTATTCGGGACACAAATGTTATCTCTTGGATTTGGGTCTGTTGTGGGGTTGCGGGAATATGCCTGTGTGCCTGACAAACTGACAATCAAGACAAAAAGCTCTCTCTCTCTCTCTCTCTCTCTCTCTCTCCTCGTAATCTACTACCTCCACCTATTTTTTATTTGTTCAGTTCCACAAAGCCTATTGTCCTAAACCTTGTTTAGTTCACCATCTAACTAGTAAACCACAGAAGTATGGATTCTGAACAATAGTACATCAAGGAATGAGTTAATAATATAGTTTTTTCTCTTGACCATTGACCTAGTATTCTGTCCTTTTGTTTGGCTAATATTATTATTATTGTTTCAAAGAATATATCATATCAAAAATTTACAAGTAAACAAGAATAAATTAAAATTTACATAAGTCTGTGTAGCGTGTACCACTTAATAGAGCCGGAAAAAGTCGAGATGGATCTAGAAACGTTAGGATTAATCACAAATACTTTATTTTAGCGTGATGCATGGTTACAACTTCGTATAACAGGGACAGCTGTCCAAGCACTAAAGTGGGTATTGATAGATTTTATCAATGAGCTTTTTCACAGACTTCCATAAAAACTCAAATTATATTAGGCTGCTTCTTCATGTGAAACTGCTTCTTATCCATGAATTCATGACTTTTATCGAGATACGTATAAATTGAATTGTTCTAAACATCTCTGACCGAATGACAGTTAATATAAATACACAAATGCAACATCTCATAAAGGTTGGTTGATATTTCAATTGAATAAAACCTTATTTCAACATTTTTAGGGTCGGATAATCAAGTTCAGGTAAAATTTCCCCTCAAATAAGCACATGATCAATCGGTATCTTACAAGGAGATAGCTTGAATTTGGTATCAATGGACAATATATCTCACAGCAAAACCACACAAAAAGGAGCTATGCTAGAAACATTTCCTGTATCAACTGTTTCATGGAACACTGGACATCCCAAGAGCACAAGCTTAGCCAGGCAAAGGATAGAAACATATCAAACATGATGCTAAACTTTTAAAATAATTATTGCAATAAGAAAGATAATATACATAAAAAAGGTAAACGACAAAAGAAAGAGTAGCGCAAAAGAACATCCCACAGAAATCAGATCCTGCAGAAGTGTCAACTTTTCTGTCCAACTAAAAAACAGAATTGCAACTATACTTACTTCCCCACCCACCCCAACAAAACAAAAACAAAAAAAAAAAAGGTTGGACAGTTCCTGTGAAACCAAAGATCGAATAGCACAACTTTAAAAGCAAACAACCACACTGATATTTCAAAAATTAAACCATATATCTACAGTTTCCACCTATTGAAGCCATAAAAATGAAAGGGATCAATGGGTTTAAAGCGCGTTTGAGAAGCTCTTCGAAATAACAAGACAACCATCAGTAATTTCGTTTTCGCACTATTAGTAACGATGAGGATTGTCACCATGAAGTTCACTTTCTCATTCTCTTTTTCATGGGTACAGAAACTAAACCCAAGTATTAGTTCTCAGTCTAACAGTTACAGTTTACATTAAAGAATTGACGATCGGCTCTTCTTATCTTTTCAGAATCTACCTTGTATTCACACGAATATAGTAAAACAGACAACAACATTAGGGACAGATACATCAAGTAGTGGAAGCTTCTGTTGGCGTAGCACAAGGCGCAAGCGTGTTAGGAGGTAGGTTGATCCCACCCCCTTTCACAGATAGGTTGGGACTCCTGGTTGAGCTAGACCTGCTCACGTGATTTGAGTCAAGAAATACAACAATCACTGTAATGTCATCATGGAAATGCCGACGGACTCCGCGGGCAATCCTTTTCAAGTCCGAGTACCTCATCTCCCTCTTCTTTGCTGCTTCTTGCAGTGCAGTTTTTACCAACCTCCTAGCAATTCCCTGTATCAACGAAAGCAACCATTTTCGAAAATATAAGATCCAGTACTTGACATGAATGAACTATATTTATGCAAAAAGATCATCCGCTCGGGAGCTTGTTTGATGGCACATGCATCAGATAAGACGACATGAACAAAGGTGGAATCAATTCTTCAAATTTACTAATGGACTGCAGTGCATTCATGCAGAAGGTCAGAAGAAGTTATGAAAAACAAATTAGTATATTATGTTCTTGCATAAACCACAGATGGCCAATCTTATGGATCAGATGTGGTAATCCTTATTCATAATCACCACTTATCCATGCATATGAGAGGCAAATCCTTTGTCAGAGGAACGAATCAAAGCTATCAGAAGGCCGGAATCAAAACAGCGATAACAAATGAACAGAGGGCAATTTCTCCTTCCATGTGTGTATGTTTGTGTGTGCATGAAATCATATCAGAAGACAAGTATAATACTAAACTTATTGATACTTTCCATTCCAAAATAAAGATACGAGGGCAAACTTAAAGCTTGGCCAGTATAAGCTGATGCCCCGGTAATGCTTTATGACTAAAAATACCACCGAGCAAAAAAGATCATAATTTTACCCACAACGCCAATGTGCTCAGCAAAAAAAAAAAGTGCCCACATTCAAACCATAAGTTGTCTTACACTGCGGGGATGATTTTGTACTATATCAACTGCTTCTTGGTTGCTTAGGTGCTCCCAGAGGCCATCTGATGCAAATATAATAAACTGATCATGCGGCAGCAATTGTTGCGCTGAAATTGATGGTTCTGAGCTCAGTATTGGCCTCCTCAAAGGTTCACGAAGGCGAAATTTAGCATACAACGGCTCCCTGTTGAATTCAGCCTTCTTTAGGTATACATCACCAATGGATCTGGAAATCTGTAAGATAAAATATCCTGACAATCTGAGAACAGTAATAACCAAAAAGCTTAAGATGCATCATATTCAGCAAAATTATGCAGACCAAAACTATAAGCAACATGCATAAACAGAAATATTTTAGAAAAGGCGACACATGTATTTGTGAAAACCATGCTCATCAATCATCCTATTTCAGTCAATAAATGCAAAGATCAGAATGGCAAAGTAGAAGGCTAGAAGCACCTTGAAACAAAACCACAAGTTAGATAGCTAAAAGTTCATCGCTTCTTAATGCTCCATCTCCAAACCTACCCCCCTCTCCCGCACAAAATAAGGAAGGGAGTTCTTCTTTCAAAGTTAAAAATTAACAGCATTCGCACATGCAATCACTTGCAATCCAGCTAATTGGGTAAGCCTAAACAAGTAAGACCTGGCTGGAAGATTATTACTCAAGACCAACTCATGATCAGTACGTATGACTGTGTTTCGTGGACTATATATTGGCATATAAATGTTGCTAGTTATCATGGATTCGTAAAGTTGCTGAAATGTCTGCAGATCTGACCATTTTTTTGGGTCAAAGCAGAGCGGGCCCTTAGTGCTACTATTTATTAGGCAAAACATTTGTACAACTCCTCATCCAGGAAACCCTATAGTTAAATTATATATTGATCCCATTGTTACTAATGAATAGTTGGAATCTTTAGTAAAAGTAAAATGATGAATGAAATTGACATTCTTAGAGGTAACTGTAGGGAGTAATATTAAAATAAGTAAGACTTACCTGAGATAGTCTCACATAAAACCATTAGGAATGCAAAGAAAAACTTACCTGTATTAGGCCCTTTACACGCCACACGTTATGCTTTAAAACTACAATTTGTGAGTCATCGGGGTGCAAAGAATGTAATTCCTGTCTCACAGACTCTATACTAGCATTGTGCTCTGCTGAGAGCTGAATGGACAGAACCTCCCCTGTGGACTTAACAAGTCTCCCCAAAACAGCACGGGAGTCACCAAGGTTGGCAATGTAAAGGGTCCCGTTGCAGATAATTCCAACCAAGCAGCATGATCCAACCGATGCAATCTGTGGGCTCGTTGGCCAATGGTTCGTAACAAGAGAGATAAAGCCCTCTTCTGTTGCTTGAAATGCCTTCCGGATTACCTCAACTGACATGGATTGGTGCTCCGAAGTAAACCCTGCAGCAAGAAGGCGCTGTTAACCTTAGCTCCCAAATCCAAAAGTTTAAGAAATTTAATCCCCATAAACAAGGGTTATTGAAGATGATAATTCCTTTGAGTTCACAATCATTACATCTCTGTTCGGTTACCAATGAAATGTTGTAAAAAGATAGGATGCATAATTTTACATCTTAACATGTTCACTACAAGCAATCATATCATATTATACTAGAATTCTGAACTGAACTACCTTATATATTATTTGGTTCTATACAATAACAGTTCCCATTGGCAGTAGAATAAAAGAACATAGAACATACAAATAACATTTTTCTAATATTTTTTTATCCTTTTTTCTTTATAACCAAAGTTTGCTAACATTTTTAACTAGGGATCAATATTTTGAAATAGTCAAAGAGAATAGAAATTCCAAATTCCAGTACAGTTCTAGCAACTTACTCTTGAGATGTTGAAAGAGATGAGCATTGATGTACCGTGACGTCTCAGGGCCACCGTGCCCATCATAAACCCCTACAAAGGTACCATACGGCCCAGAATCGTGCAAGCTTAAACAACCCGATTCAATTTGGCTCTGATCCTCGAGTAAATTATTAGCTTGAACTACAGCCATCGAGAAGTCTCCATTAAAATGTTGTCCTGTATCCTTGTACCAGAGGAGCCCATCTTGGCGACCACCAGCATCCAAACCCGTGTGAACATATCGATCCCCCCTCGGCCGAAAACAGGCCCTCAGAAAGTTCATTAACCCAGATAACATACCTCATTCTCATCCAAACCACCCCCCAAATGCCCACATCTAATGTGGACTCAAGATAAGTCTGACTTAAATAAACCTCAATTCTGATAGTTCCCTTCCCACAAGACGTAAATTTATGCACTACAAGTCTACAACAAAATCAACAGGGAATATAACGCACAAAATTAGAGCTTGTAACATCACAACCTAACCATTCATAAAAAAAAAAATACATATTATAACCAAATACATATGGAAAAAGAAGCCACAATTCCTGTTCAATTCAGCTAAAAATTGCTGCAAAACCAGGGAACAAGAGGTTCATATGAGAATCCAATTTCTCTTTCCTCTTGGAACAGAAAAACCATGAACACAAGCAACAGCCACAAATTATGAAAAATTCAACCCCAACACAAAAAGGAAGGACTTTGAAAAAAAGTGGTCATATTCACTTTTTTCTTAGGCAACTGTTTGGTCAGCCAGTTCAAATCCAGAAGGTCAAATTATCACCAATGGAAAAGTAAAAAACCCTACTTCCTAATATCCCAAAAACTTCAACACTTCTGTTTTTCAAATAAAACAGCATATGCACACATGTATAAGTGCATAATACCAACAAAAAAAAAATACTAAAAACTTACCTTTACAGTGGAAAGAGGAAGATCTGAAAAAGGGTTAGATCTGTGGATCCATCAAATCAAACAAGAAATGGGTTTTGAGGGTTTTTGTTTTCTCTCTCTTCTATTGAGCATGGAGATGATGAGGTGATGGGATAGAACAAGAGAGAGAAGTGAAAATGAGCTATCAATGAGGGAGAGGACTATTATTTGTTTGATTGGGCCAAGTGAAACCCTGGTCTTTCTCAGCAGACAAACCCCATTAAAATCCAAGCTTGAAGCCAGCAAAGCAGAGGACTAGCTTGGGCTCCACACCTATGGCTTTGAGCTTAGAGAGAAAGTAAAATTGGAGAGAGAGAGAGAGTCAATGGAGTTATCTGGATAATGCTATTGTGCTTCTGATTTTTCATGGCACATATTCACGTGGAGACACGCAAGACTTAATGGTTTGTTGCAATTAGGGAAACTATTGTGTTAGGTACCGTTTGGTAACATAGTGTTTGCGTTTTTTTTTTCCAATTTTTCTTAAAAAAAAAATAAAAACATGTTTGGAGTGTATTTTTTTTTTGGCCAATCTATTTTGTAAACAACCCCAAATTTTAGAACCAAGGATTTTGATATTTTTAAAAACAGGCTAAAAACGAAACACGTGCCCTTCAAATCAATTAATGAGGTTTGCCATTCGAATCCTATTAGCAGCAAAAAAAAGAGGGTTTTTTGTTCCAACTATAAAAGAATGTGTTACCCTTTTTTTTCCTCCTCTCTCTTTTCGCCAACGATAAAGGCAAAACACTACGAATGAGCTCTCGGATCCAGATGCCAGCACTCCATCTCCAAGGTTAGATTTCACTCCATCTCAATCGAGCTATCTCTGTACTTACAAGCCCTAGATCTATGTATATACATATATAGCCTTAGATTATATCTATGTATCTATTGTTATATTTGGTTAGACAAATGTTGAGTAAGGTGTTTTGGTGAATGCTCCCCAGCTGGTGCTACTGTGAAATGCTGAAGGGAATGGAGGTCTGGGTAGCTTCCTGGTCTATGCTAAGACAAGGTGGTTGCGATTGAATATGCAATTTCTAGCTTTGAGAATTAAATTCTTTGATTCTTTTATTGTTTTTGGAATTCGAATGTTGTTAAAGACAAGGTTGCTTGCCTTTTCTTTCATTGTAAACAATTTTAAAGAAATGAAATAAAGTGTTGATTTAAAAGAAGAAAAAAAATTGTTATATTTGATTAGATTTGTGTGTGAATGTATGTTTGAGTGTGTATGTGTGTGTGTGTGTGTGAGAGAGAGAGAGAGAGAGAGATGTGGGTTTCAGGCTGTTGGAGGTGGGTTTCAGGCGTTTTGGGGGTGGTGGGTGGTGGGTTTTCGAGAGTGGTGGATGGTGGGTGGGGGGTGGGTTTTCGATGTGGTTGGGTGGTTATTGCTGGTGGGTTTAGGTGGTGTTGGGTGGTGGGTTTTGGGTAAAATACTAAACATGTTTTTTATTTTTGTTTTCATAAATTTTTAAATGTAAATGACTACCAAACATGTTTTTTATTTTTTATCATAGAAAAACAAAACCTAGTTTTATTTTTTTTTATAAAAAAAAACATAAAAATAAAAAACGTTACCAAACGCACCCTTATTTATGCAAAATTTGGGAGGGCAAATAACAATTTCTACTTCAAAAGATTTTCACATTCTCTACTATGAAAGATTGAAATTATTATACTGCACTCTCCCTATTAAATAAAAATATAGTAATGTGCTCCACATTAAGAAAAATTGAGTACCAACTTTCAATTAAAAATATATAAAATTGGGTATTATGTAAAAAAAATTATGTATAAAAATAGGGTATTATGACAAACACAACAAAACAACTTGTTAAAAAAGACAAAAAAAACTCAGACGTTTTGAGTTCGAATTTTGACAATCCCTTGAAATTAGGTCATGAGAAATTTATTCCTTATAAATACCCTAATCCCAGCATGAATGGTCTATCTTTGATTAGACCGGAGAGGAGTTAGTCAAAGTGCGCGTAAGTTGGCCTAAACATCCCTCTCAATTGAACAAAAAAAAACATTTACTTTTAGACTACATTGTTACTTTTTTTATCTAATTGATGAGTGTAATGTGAGAATTTTAATCTTTTCAAGTATAATTGAGAATTTAAAAAAAAAATTAAGGATAAAAATATCATTCACCCAAATAGGGATGTGATCAATTTCCTATAAATTTGGCACTTTTTCACACCTAAAGAATTGGGTGGGGGAGTGCTAATTGGATTAGGCTTGTTGACAAATTTTTGTTGGTTAGTTTTTTTTTTTTTTTTTTTTTTGGGGGGGGGGGGATTGATCATTGGACCTGAGTGTGTGTGGTCATTGGACCAGAGTGTGTGTGGTCCATGTAGGTTAGGAACTTGGCGTTGTCGTTTGAAGTCAATAGCACAGAAGTTGTGTGATCTCTTAGGTGTAGCTTTCCGTTGGGGTCACTGTTAAAAACGGGACATTGTGGTGGATTAGAGACAACGATGGGCCAATGGGTTTCAGCTTTTAGGTGTTTCAACGTTTTTTATCTCCGCCGACCTTTAATGACCTTTGGATCTTTCTGCAACTGTTTTCTATGTTTTCTCATTTTTACAAAGTTTCCACTTTATGAACTCTGAAATTTGTGCTATAAATTTCTTTATTTATTTATTTTTTCATGGTTAATAAGATTCGACCTAGTTTACGCATATCTCGATTAATCTTTTTTTTTTTCGATTCGATTAAAAATAAATCTTTCACACCCAAATTAAAATATTCATGAAAAATTTATATCGCTCGTGACTTGTGCCCTCATATACCTTCTTACATGACGTATAAAGAACATAATAGCTAAGGCTAACATGTTAGGTATCAGTTTTCAATTGAAGATGAGTTGATGTATGTCAAAAGGCTCTTGTAGCAAGAATTGACCATTTAAAAACATGTTGATATTAAGGTGGTTTAGCGGTAATGTGGCCAAAGAATGACTCATAAACATGAGTCAAAGTATCGATCCATATCAATACGATTTGATCAAGTCAAATTCGAATGAATACTTTATAATCTAACATCATTCTACATTTTCGTGTAAATGAGGAGTCTTACATAACTCAACTAATTAGTTAATACCATCCCACAATATCAAAATATCGTCTGAATCTCTAAGTTCGAATTTCGTAATTAAAGATTTATCATAGAGACTATATTTTTTAACTAGTTATTGCATGTGTCTGAAGGCACAGTGTAATAAAAAATGGTAAACAATAAACATATTTGTATTCATATCCAAAATCAAATCACAAACATAGATAAGAAATAAAGGAATTTAAGCATCGGTTTATAGTGGGGGTGAGAGGTGGTGGGCGACAGTGGTGGTGGTAGGAGACGGTATGATTGTGGTGGGTGGCAATGATCGTGGTGGCGGTGATGGTGACGGTGATGGCGATGACAGTGGTGGTGGTGGCAATGGCGATGACAGTGATGGCGATGGCAGTGATGGCGGTGGCGACGATGGCGATGGCAGTGGGGGGCGATGGCGGGGTGGTGGCAGGGTGGTGGCGGTGGCGGCGACGACGGCGGTGGTGGCGGTGATGGTTGTGGGGGTGGTGGTGGTGGTGGTTGTGATGGCGGTGATGGTGGCGACAACTGCAGTGCGGTGGTGGTGGCGGCGACAATGGTTGTGGCGGTGGTTGTGGAGGTGGCGGTGGTGGCGGTGATGGTGGCGACAGCTGCAGTGGCGGTGGTGGTGGCGGCGGCAGCGGTGGTGGCGGCGGCGGCGGTGGTGGTGGTAGAGGTAGTGGTGGGGCGGTTTCAAATAATATTATTTTTTTAAAAATACTTATGATAAATAATTTTTAGAAGTACTTTTAAAAAATCACTCCAAACACACCCTTAAGGGCCTATTTTTCCTATTAAATTTAGGGTGTTAATATTAACCGTTAGATTAATTTTAAAGTGATCTGAACCGCGAATAGCAAAAGTCATTTTGTTTATTTTTTGATATTTGAATTGTAAGCTACTTTATTATATAGATATTCAATTAATCTTTTAACAATACTTGTCAATTCTAATCTTTTCAAATATAAATTATATATTTTCATTCATTCCTTTTTTTTTTTTCGAGAGCACGAAAACAACCTTACCACCCACGGTGGGAGGAGGGATCAAACTTGCATGCTGTACTATGCAAATGAATATTCTTGTCACTTGGAATAAACTCGTATGTCTTAAGCTCTAAATTTTTTTCTTCTTCTATGATGAACAATGTACATTTAATATCGAAATCAGTTGATGTATATTGTTTATGGCACTATTCTCTCAAGTTTGGATCAACTATTCTCTCAAGTTTAGATATTGATCACCATAATCCGATCGAATTTTAGAACATATTCCTTGAGGAACAAAAGTGACTGATTCTTATGAGATATGAGAAGTGTTGAACCTAAAATATATGAATTATCAAATATCAGACTTAATCACTAAACCACCCTTAAGAATTACCTCGATATTAGTTGTTATGTGGGGAAAATATGGAGCCATCGGTCCTAATTTGACACATTAAATGGAGTAACTATCTGCGTCGTAGTCTTTGAAATTTTGGTTAAGTGTTACGTCACGTTGACCCTCTACATCAGTTTGTGTTTGGGTGACAAAAAACAATCTCTCTCTCTCTCACACACACACACATTCACCCTCACCCATGAGCATGAGAAGCAAAAATGTTCAATATTTTTCCCTTTTTTTTTTTTTTGTGGAGCTTGGAGGCATTTCTAGGGTTTTTGCCAAATTATTTTTTGTTTTCGATTTGCAAAACTACCATATTTAGAACATGAATTTGGCACAAACTTTACCTAATGTTCTTTTTCCTCGGAGAAAAGTTATGCTAATATTATGTACATCATTTAGCTTAGTATACCAGATCCAGTGTTGTAATCACTAACAATTTCTTAGCATGACTCACAAATATTAATGAAAAATATATGAAATTAGTGTGTATGAGTTTAGTTTTAATGAATTCGAATTATACTCAGACGTCCTGAATTCGAATCTTGACGATCTTTTGGGTTCAAGTTACGAAAAATTTATCCCTCATGAGTGGCTTTGTTAATGTGTGTGGAGGATAAAGATTAATTAATGTCACTAATTATGGTTTATCATCACGTCGGACACTAGACTGCATGATTCGATCTTATCGTCTCTTGTGTTTGGTGGGTCGTTCTTTCAATATACTTTATTTTAACTTTGTTCGATATAGTTCATTTTATGGCGTATTAATTGGAGATATTTTGCATAAATCATAGTTCTATTTAAAATGATGTCACCTATTGGGAAAAACATATTGAAAGGACCTAAATCCAAATTTAGAGGGCCATTTTGCATCCATTTATTTATTTTGGTATTTAAAATGTTTGTGCAAATAGATTATTTTACATATTTCTCAAGACACATTTACCCTCAGCACCACACAACTATTTGTCAGAGATCGCAAAACAATTACGCTGGGGCGAAGTCAAGGGCGGAGCCAGACTTTTTTAGTTGTGGGGACAACTTAATTATTTGTTAATTTTGTGTCATGTTTATGGATAATATTTAGAGTTGAAATTCAACTTTAATATCAAAGGGGCTATGGTGGTGTAGTTTATAAACCTTGTGGGTTGTTATATAATTTTTTGAGTTTTTTTACAAAAAAAAATAAAAATAAAAATAAATTCTTCAAAATTATAACTTTTATGAGTAATGTTACAACTTTTAGGATTAAAGTTACAATTTTTTTGGACCAAATTATAATTTTTGAGATACTTGAAATCAATCCTAAATATTAAAATCGATTATTTTAATTCAATATCAACTGTAAAATCCAAAAAATAGCTTCTCATATTTATCTAAATAAAAATATTTTGTTGTTCTTGGAAAAAAAATTGAATGTGATCCAAATTGACTCGTATTGACGTATCCCCTAATCTGACCGTCTATTCAAATTTGTTTATAATTAATCAAATTTTTATTTCATTTAAAACTATTAAATCTAAAAAATCAAGTATATGAACGGCCAAGATCAATTCATATTTTTTTGGTAAGTAGGATCACTCCATAATTTTCTATTGTTTTTATAGAAAACTCCAATGCTATCATGCAGATATATGGGCCCACAGCTAAAAGTCTGTCAAAGATAAATGATGCCAAAATTTGTTTGTAAAATACAAGCTTACTCATGAACTTTTATAATATTTCATTGGGGGCAATGTCTTAAATTTTTTAAAATTCTAAATATATCCCACATGTTTTAAAAATTGCAGTGGGAGCAGTTGCTCCCACTGTAGATTCGTCCCTGGGCGAAGTTATGGTGAGTATGTTTAGCCCTACTGAAATGTTATAGCTATAAATATTCTAACCTAAGTATTAAGCGAAGAAATCATAATTCTTACCTATTTGATCAACAATTCGGTGATAAATAATCTAGTCTCGAACCCAAACATCAACTTAATTTGCCAAAATAGGTAAACGATTTATATAACATTACTCTATTATGACTTAGACGTCATGAATTTAAGTCATGAAAGCTCTCTTCATGCGTAAAGATAAAATTGCTTACATGTCATCCTCTAAAAACTTACGGGTTTATGTTCTTTTTTCCTCCTATTCAAGTAACTTGGGACTTATTGTCAAAAAAAAAAGTGAAAATTGGGGTTGAGTTCTCCTTAAGGGATTTATAATGAGTTTATTCTGTCAATGAAACTTATTTGGGAATAAGTCCGTTTTTAATCTTACTAAGAAGTAGTTAAGCCACTATTTTTTTAAACTCCAAATTAATTTTCTAAATTGGGAATTGTTATCCCTTAATTCTCTCTCTAGCACGATGAATAAGGAGCACTCTACCTTATTCAAATTTCTCCAGCACTTATTGTTCTTCTCCTCTTGAAATTCAAATTCATACTTACTGAACATTTCTCTCTCTCTCCTGAACCCTTGTTAGAAGAAGCAGCGCCGCATCATCACTCCAGTGCCACAGCTCTTCTTCCTTAGATATTATTTATTTTACAAAAAAAAAAAAAAGATTAAAGTAGAAGATGTCGATCGTTGAACTCGCCTGCACTGACGCTACTTTAATCCTCAGCAACGATGGCATCCCCATCACTGCGAAAAATATTGCTAAAATTACAGGAAGCAGCGAACGTGAGCGTTGAATCTTATTGGCCAGGCTTGTTTGCCAAGCTCCCCGAGAAGAGGAACATCGAAACCTTTTGTTGAATGTCGGCGCTAGTGGCGGTGGTGATGCTACTCCAGTCACAGTTGTTGGTCCTGCTGATGAAGCCGTTATCGCTAATCACTCTTTTAAATTGACAAAGAGAATCATTTTGCAAGTTGTATTCCAGCCGGAGAATCACTTTACAAGCCATTATCGCTAATCTCTCATTTCTTATACCATCCATATTTGGTTATATTATTTTTCTTATATTATGTTTTTTTTACCATGTTGCTATTTTTTTTGTTGAGCATGTTAATATTTTTATTGAGCATGTTATTACTGTTATTTTTTCAAATATTAATATTCAATATTACTATTTTTTATTTTTAAATGTTGCTATTTTTTTATTTTGAATGTTAGTATTTTTTTTTGTTTGAATGTTACTATTTTTCGTGAGTATGTTACTATAGTTATTTTTCTAAATATTAATATTCAATGTTACTATTTTCTATTTTTAAATGTTAGTATTTTTTGTATTTGAATGTTATTATTTTGTTATTTTTAATGTTACTATATATATGTATAGTCATTGCTCAAGTCTGAAGGCACTATGTAAACGAAAAAATCTCAAACAATTTTGTTGTTATCTCATTTTATGACAAAAGGCAAAACAAACACCCACAAAAAACCAACTGCATCAAATCTTAATTTCTAAAAATTGGGTAGACTCTTTTAATAAAGCACCAATTCCTGTTTTAGCAATAGTGAAACAACACAACCAAAAACCGCATTATCATTGCGTAAATTAAACTTTACAACAAATTACCTAATATCAAAATCACCTAATACCAAAAGCAATGGATAAACTACATTATCTGCGAATGTGTCATATATAGAAAAATCAGATGGAAGGAAATTCAAAAACAAATAACATCTAGAAAACTATTAAGAGAAATTCAAACCTGATGAGAAGAACTAAACTGAAACCAATACGATGAACCTAAAATCAAGATTCTCTTTTAAACATGTCATTGACGATATCCATGTTAAATTTGCAACCTAATACAGAAGTTAAAATTCAACACATTGCTCATCTGTCACTACCACCAGGGCCTTCTTTTTTTACAATATCTTTTCAAACATCACAGTGTTGTGACTATAACTCATCACTATCAACCATACTCAATAAAAACCATAAAAAAAAAAAAAAACCAATCACAACAAATAAACAACACACCAAAACTTAACCAAAAAAACATACCCCCAAATAAACCAAAGTTTTCTATCCTAATTTCTTGAATGTATCAAATTTTCAGTATAAACACAATCGTATGGCATTCCTATGCGGTGTGAAATACTCGTAATGTGGACAATTCAGACCATGGACTAAAAGCCAAGCGTCACTGATGAATGTGGCCTCTCAACTTGTCATCTAAAATCATAATCCGCATATAGTTAAAATGTGAGCTTCATTTGATTGAGAGATTTCTTGTGCATGGCTATTGGCTAAAGGCATTTTAATTTTAGCTTACCAGATTCATGTTCCTTTGGAGTTGGGAAACACAACAAAAAAATCGATTTCCATTTATTTAGGATGGGGAAGAGAAAGTGACATGTTTCCCTAAATCCTAACTAGATGCATTTCACAATTTTTTGCATTTTAATTAGCGTTGTTCACCCTAATTGTTTTAAATTGATAGTCTGCAAAAGAAAAACATCATATGTATATAAAAAAAAAGAATAGAAAATAAACTACAACCACACTTGGATGTCCCCAGTAACCCAGTTATCAACATCTTATCTACGTGATGTTAAAATGAGACCAACTAAGAGATCACCAAACTCAAGCACATACTCAATTGGAGGAGTGGAAAAAAGGCAATAGAAGATTAAGCCATATACTATCACTTCCAACTTTCCAATTATGATAGATAACTACATTTGATTAAGAAGACTTGAAGTCTTGAACATAAGGATGGTTGGATTGCTATCACTATGCCAATAAATTTTTTACTGTAAATTGTTAGGCTTCTAGATTATTGAGGGAAGTCAGGGTATACCATATTTAAAATACTCCCACAGGCTATATGTTGTTGGTCTGCCTTGATGCATTTAACCATGTCCAAGTTGTTAAAATATGAATACTAAAAGAAGTTGAATTAGTAAGAAAGCAACAAAAAAATTGAACACTTGATAGCTTAATTACATACAAATTAAATCTTCAAAAAACAAACAGTTGGAGTGCACTTGTAATTGTGAATACATGTGTGACTGTGAATTTGTTCGTGATTGTGAATCCGTGAGTTTGTGATTGTGAGTCTGTGAAGTGTGTTGGGTGTGTGTGAATGCATGAGTCTTGTGTATGTGTGTGATTATGTGAATCTATGGGTGTGTTGGTGTGTATATGTGATTGCGCAAATTTATGTTGGGGGTGTATATATGTGTGTGTGTGAGAGAGAGAGAGAGCTACATATAAGATGCGTTAAAGAGAGTTGAGTTACCAATGTAGCAAAGAGAAAAAATTTGATCTATAAACACCGAGAATGAGGAGAAAGAGTTATCAATGTTTTGTTTGGCCAGAGCCACAGAGTCGTTGCTTCGTGGAGACGGGAGTGAGAGAGAGATGTTGGGCTGCTTCGTAGAGATGTGAACGAGTGAGTGAAAGAGAGATGCTAGGGAAAGATAGAGATTGGGGATTGGGTAAATTAAAAATAGTCTCCATTCTGTTTGGGATACACAACGAACACGTGTGAGAGAGAAAGTCATTGAGTCTGAAAATAGAGTCCTAGCACCTCTAGACGTGAGTGAGTGAGAGAGAGATGCTGGGGGAGAGAGAGATATTGGGGAGAAATAGGGACGTGAGAAAGACAGAGGAGTTGGGGGAGTGGAGAAAGAGTAGAGATAGATTGGATAAATAAAAATAGACTACATTCTATTTGGGAGACGCAAAGAAATGCGTGAGAGGAAAAGTCATTGAGTCTGAAAATACTCTCTTACTGTTTTTGGAGAATGTATGGGCAGGAAATTTTTTGGAGAAAGTTTTTGGTTTGTTGGATCAACAATCTTGAAATGATCCGAGGCGTTCGAAGAATTTTATAAGTTTAGGGGTTTGAAATTTTCTTTGTACTTTATTACATAGATATACATATGTGTGTGTGTGTGAGAGAGAGAGAGAGAAATAATCATAATCTATATATAGATATAGATAGATAGAGAAAATTTTAATATTAGTCAAACTCTTCAAATATAGAATTGTTAGTTTTCAAATTTTTTTTAATTAAATATAACTACTAAGGTAATTTGGACAATTTTAAGAAAAACGGACTTAAGAGTAAATAATTTTTTTTATGAACTTATTTCCAAATAAGTCTACATAAGGGACCGACTCCTAAATTTCCCAAAAAAAAAAAATGTAACTTGGGACTTGGGAGCCCTATGCCAGAGTACGTGGGCCAGGCCAATTGAAGCCCGATGCCATGGTAACTGATGTTACGTTAATTGTATGGGCCTAGAACTAGCCCAAATGTCGGCGCAATCAGAAGGCCATACCAAAGTGTATCGGGCCCAGGACTAACCCCAAAGGTCGGCATCCGGGTTCAACCCGATTATATATCAATTTGGGTCAAAACCCTTAATTACTGGCCACTTTCTCTCTGTCCTGGTCTTCCATCTTCAGCACTACTTACCAGATGTCCCCTCTCTCTCTGTCTCTCTAAGATAACAATGATGAGGAAGACAAGGAAGATTAATACTTGATGGTGACGATAAGGCAGTGTTATCTCTCTAAGAAGAGATTAGGGTTTCATGAATCAAGAAATCTCGCCGCCCACTGTTCACTTTACATCAATGGCTGATTAGGGTTTTTTTTTTTTGCTTCCACGTGGTGGAAGATAATAGATCATTCACAGATCACTATAACATTCCTTTCTCCGTTTAAATTCTTTCCTTCCTTCGATAGATGTGAGTAAGGCAGAACAAGATGGCATTTTGGTGCCGAGTCAAGCAATCACAGCTGAACTGGTTATCAAACCAGTTCAAGAGATGCTATTTTCAAACATATGGTCCCTATTCGGTCGATCGCAGAGCTTCCTATACGAGTATATGTGTTCTCAATAGGCCTAATTGGTTTATTTACAGACCCCAAAACGGGTTGCCTAACAATGTGAGGTTCTTCGCCGCACCGGTTCAGGTAATCATGGTTATACACACACATAACAATATAATATCTGTATATCATGGTTTTGTGTAGTTGTGAACTGTTAAGGATTGGTGATTTGATTGGATTTTAGACTAAGCCGAAGCAGGAAGGAAAGGACACGAGTGGGCCGCGATTGAATGAGCAAATTAAAGCAGAGTATGTTAGGCTAGTGACCGATGAAGGTAATGTATGTGGAATTGTGGATTACACCTATTAATTCAAATATTTGAATTTTTTGGCGGTGTTTTATTCTTGCATCATTCGTATATAATATGGCTACCTTATGTTTGTAAATTTTAGGTTTTGTTTGGTAATCCTGAAACATTTGTAGTGATACATTGTCAAGGACACTACTTGATATAGCTTCTGCAAAATTGAAAGGAAATACAATAGTTCTTTATGAAGTGAAAATTGTTTTGAGTTAGGCAGAGTTGGCCATTGGAGAGAGATTAGGCCAATTTAAGTGTCGGAATCCAACATACAATTAATATATGATGCACATTTTTTGCTGATTAATTATGTGCACTACATTTTCCAGTGTCTAAATTGTCCATCAAGTTCTAGGGAATTTTGTTGAGATCCTCTTCCCCCTCCCAAGAAAAAAGGAATTATGTTATTACTGATTAATTTTTTCGATTTTGTTTCAGCAATTGATATTTTTTCATCAAGTCATGCAATCATGAGCACTAGGTCAATCAACTTGGAAACTACTAACAATTCACAATTGGGTTGTCTCACGACGTTCTGAACCCATCTCACGTACCGCCTTAATTGGTGAACAACCCTTATAATTAGTAAGGCTGTGTTCTGTCCAAATGCATCCTCATTGGGGAAGGTGAAATAATCATTTAGGGCAAGGGAGCATGGTGTTGACTTATGCTAAATCTTGGCTTTTGGCATAGACCACCTGCAATCCTCTCATAAATAGACCAGAAAGGAAAAGAAAAAGAGAAACCATTCCAAAGTGGTGGATTTAAATGAACTGATAAACTGTTATGACATATTTTTAGTATGATACAAAAAACCAGAAGAGCTGATGTTAGAATGTTGAGGATGGATTGTCATCTGGTTATAGCATGTTTTGAGTTTAAGCGTATTTGCAGGGCATGGTGTAGTTTCTAGGCGGGAAGCACTGGAACGTGCAAGGAGACAAAGGGTTGATCTTGTTGAGGTAATTCTTTTTCAAGCTCAAAGCGGAGTTATGGTGAGGACTCATGAAAACTTATATTGAATTTTGAAAAACAGTGTAATAGAAACAGATTCGATCAACTAGAAAAAGCCATAAAGTAACTCTCATCATTATTCTAGGAACAAAAATTGGACTTGTGTTCTTTTTCCTGTTATTGTGTTTGCATGTGCTTGTGCATGAGACAGAGACAGTTGACTCTTTCTTCTTTTATATTTACAGGTTCAGCGACATGCCCAGCCACCTGTTTGCAAACTCATGGACTACCATAAAGAAAAGTACAAACAACAAATAAAAGACAAGGACCGTTCTAAAGGCAAGGTAGGTACTTTTTGGATTTGTCCTTGGTTTCAATCTTGTTCAAGTTAGGGAAAACTTTGACTGACACTGCATTCTGCAACCTGGATATGTTGTTCTTGTGCCTCGAGCTTTGTTTTAACTTGTTTCCCAGCACAATAAAAATTAGCACTATGCTCATTTTGTATATCCAGTATTTCTTGAATTTTATATATAGCACTTATAGTATTAACAGAAATAGGGAACCTTTGCAAACATCGTTTTTGTAAGAGAATGAAGTTATACCACTGGAACTTCCACCAAATTTTTTGTGCCACATGATGGCACATTCATAGTCATTGGACGATTAGTGGGAGTTAGTAAGGCCCACTAATCTAATAATTCATGTTGATTTTGTACAAAACTTTGGTAAAAGTTTTGGTAAGTGAAGCATTGTTGTCTGCCAAATGATTCCTGAGTTGTCTTTTTGAAGATAACAATCTGATACATCTTATGAGGGTGCTTTTCAAGCCGGCAGGTGGTCCAGTGAACCTTATGCCATTGCTTTATCCACAAAATGGTCTCCGGCTTCCTAGGAATTTGTAAATAGGGCCTACATAGGGTTTCATTAACCAAAATTTAAAAGTATGCGTTCTCGCCAAATTCCATGGTCTCTACTGACATTGGTTTTTTTCATCGCTTGATTTTTCTTTTCTTTTTTCCCTATAAATCTCAGGTTGAGTTTACATTAGATTCTGCATTTGGGAGATAGTTGATAATAATCTCAAATTTATTGAAATGTCTTTATCTCTTTTCCTATGCAGAGTAAGGCTTAATTCGAGCTACTTTTTGTCAATGGTTTACATAACTAATCTTGTTCCTCAAAATCAGTGCCTGGACTAGACATGCCTTTAATTGATCTTTTTCAGCTTTAGGCCATTTCTCTGTTGTGCTAACAAGTGAGTTTTTGTTTATGACTAACCTTGTTCTCTCAGGAAAAAATACTTATTAAAATTGTGTTTGTAGATAACCGGCCATGTTCTCTTAGGACAAACATCCTGCCATAGGTTTTATGTTTGATGAATGTTTAATCTTGGTGTTTCTCAATTTGAATTGGAGCTATTTTGTTTGTGACTAGTTGTGATAGCCTCCTGCTCCATTTGATTATAGTATTTAAAAACTATAAGACCCTCTTCTAGTCTTCTGAGTTTAGAGAGTGACCAATCAACCATGAAATGTGAATGACCTATTAGATTGAAATATTGAGTGCTAATTCATTTTGTTTTTATGTTGTATTATATGCAGTCTGAGATGAGTTTACGGAAGGGAGATTCCAAAGAGGTTCGAATTGCTGGTAAAATTGTAAGCTACTATCTGGTGCTCTTCTTATTTTTATCCCTAGACTGTGGCTACTTGCTTTATCTCATCAAACAAGAATGAGGTAGAATGTGCCTGTGGCTGTTAGAATATTTGAAGGACTGAACAATCTTCCGTAAACGCTGGAGATCCTCATTATTTCTTCTCACTATCTTGCTTTTTATGGAAAACTGGTGGTTCCTTTGCTTCATTGGTTCTTTAGAGTACTAATGAATTTTGATTATAATCAGGGGATGTGGTCAGTTGCTTGAATGTCGCAACAAGCATGCTGATGTATAGGTTTATACCACATAGCTATTGACGGCGAAAGCAATTTTGATCACTGTTGTCTTTTTGAATAACAAGCAAGCATTGTACCTGGAAATCTGTTTGTAGAAAAATCAATTACGGAAATGTGAAAAAAGTGAGAATGCGCAATTGCAAAAAAAACTACAATGTTCGGAGTAGATAATATTGCTATGTAATCTATGTTTCCAGGAACAAAAAGACCTGCAAATGAAAGCAGATATGGTTAAGAGATTAATGGAACGTGGATATCGAGTGAAGGTAGTTTCTTCCCCTTTTCAGAAATTTCCACATACAATATCTTTTTCTAACATATATCTGTTTTGGTGATTGGGTGCTAAATCCGGTTAGTGTAATATTTCTACAATATAGTATGACGTCATAACATTCCGCTGGCAATGGTGAATACATAGGTCCTCTGGGCTCATGCCAGTTTTTGTAGTTGGAACTGGCCCCATGTTTCTTCGAACTTTGGGCACTGCAACTTAGCTTTATGGTTGACCTAGCCAGCATGACATTGGTAGCTGCATAACCAGCAAACTAGACTTCCAAATGATGAGTTGCAATTGACATAAGAACTTTATCAGATTATTGTAGTTGTAAGGAAAGAAATGTTTATCGTTCTGCACTGGAAATGGGTTGTTTGGTCATATGCATGCTTGTTTGCGTGTGTTTAATCCATCAATGGTGTAGAAAACTTTATTTTATGCCATTTATGGTTCTTAAACAGTGCACTGCTTTGAACGCTGAAGATGACCTGGGAGGATTGTTGTCTCGTCTCTCTGCTCTGGTATCACAATACACTTATCATTCTTCTCATGGTACTTTATAAGATTGATTTATTTTCTCATCTTTTTAAACCTGCACTCAGCAAGGAGCACTTTTCTGCAGATTGAAGATGTGGCAATTGTGGAAAGTGGACCAAGAGTGGAGAAAAAACAAGCATATGTTGTTGTTAGGCATGTCAAGTTTGGCCCATCAAAAAAAGGCCCAGGAAAGAAACTTTCTGAAGCTGTCCAACCTACAGGTAATGTCCAAAAAGTTGCAGTGTCACCGCCAAGCACCAGCTTTTCACCTCAAAGTCCTATTCCTTTTGAGCAAAATTTGGATGCCAAAGAATCTGGGTTGGTAACTGACAGTGAGATCATTTCTGAAGAGGCACCTACTTCTCCTTCAGTTGAATTGCCTGGTGATGATCTTGAGAAGGAAAAATCTGTCTGGTCAGTTTCTGATGCAGGTGATGAGTTTGACAAAGTTTTTGCTTTTGGGAATGATATAAATGGGGCTGCCAAAAGTTGTACCAAAGAACCAATTAGAACTGCACCAGAATTGTCATCCTCTCCAGCAGATACTTCGTCAGAGGTTATGAGCACCAGACCTGTACTTAATTCTACAAGGACACCTACAGTTCCATCCTCTCCATCAGAGACTCCACTCGGACCTGATAATAGGTACAGAAAGGAGCCGATAAACAGGTTTCCTCCTACTAAATCAATGGATATTAATGGCCCTGGTGCAAGAGACCAAACAAGATTAGAACTTCAATATCCAGCCCAAGCCAAGCAACCACGAATCGATTTGAATTCCTCCACCCGCACAAGAGAAACTAAGCAAGGTGAAGGTGAGGCTTCCATGTTTAGAAACTTGAAACTTCCTGCAGATGAGTTTCCCAATCAAGAGCCTTCACATCCTACCGATACCAAGTCCCCTGCTTCAAGTTACGGAATTTTTAGTGCACCAAAAGCCACTGATACCAGCATAAAAGAGAATATAGCAACAGAAAGCAATAGATACAAGAAAGGAAGTTCTTCCAATTCAAATAGAGGGTGGACAAGAGAGATGGGGAAGATTCAGTAGTGAGAACTCGAATGTGATCCCAAGCAGGAACACCGAGACGCAAGCCAAGGTGCAAAGATGATATAGTGATAACATGTTCCATCCAAATGTCAAGAACAGAGTCAATAATTCTGGTGCGAATACTTTCTTTCATCTTGGCATGCTCGGATACTACTTTCGTTTTCAGGTATGTATTATTTAAGCATGCATTGTCTTCTTTCAAGCGGCTGCAGAATGTACTCTAGGTTTGCACATGGAATATATTCATTCCTTTTTGTAGGCAAATAATTAATTGTTACCAGTACCCCATTTCTCTTTTACAATCCCTGCAGTTGTAAAATGGTATATTATTAGCACCCTCTCTTCTCCGATGGACTAATAATAGGTGGCCCTCTGTTTTTAGTCTCATGCATTTTTGTTTTGTTTTGTTTTGTTTTTTTTTCTTTTTTGAGAAATCTCATGCATTACGTGAGTGCTAAACAGTCGTATGTATCTCTTTGGGTGTCAATGTTTTTCCCCAATCCATCTGCAAAAGGACGAGTGTTGTGCAGTTGCACGAATGCTGTCCGGTGTCTTCCAGTTGCTGATGCTGAAGTTGTAAGCAAGTTTCATCTGTTTTTATGTTGTTTACCCATTGGAAGAGTAAATATTACAATAATAAACAAATAAATTGGCAAGTGAATTTTTTTTTTTTAAATATGTAGCGGTTATTATCCTACGTGGAGGGGTAATTATTTGAAATAGTGGGGTCTATTTTACTTATTTATTTATTTTATCATTGGACGGTTACATCAAATATTTTTTCCTATTGGACATCGTATCTGTCCTTCGGCTTGTGGGTCTGGACCTTTTTTCTCTTTGGGATTTGGAGATTGATATAGAAACTATGACTAGTGTATCTTGGCCTATAGGAGTCGCATACATATAATTTATGATCCTTAAATTCTTATTGGCTTCAAGACTCTCAATCATATGTAGAATCATTTGAGAAGTCTTGGAATTCAGTGTTTAGTGTAATGACAAGCGGAAGAATACAATTAGATTGCCATTATTTCATAGCCTTATAATTAAACTATTTTGCAATTGCAGTAGGTATGGCACTTATTCATTATTCCCTCATACGCCCCCACCCTTTTTTATTTTTGGAGTGGGAGGGGGTGGGGGACCGGCTGCCATCAATAAAAATAGTTTTTGATGAAAATTTAAAAAACTCCAATAAAGCTTTCTATTTTAGTAAAGAAATAGCTTTAATAGTCTAGCATTTAATAATAATAAAAAGGGAGAATTACATTCAGACTTCTGAGGTTTGTCACTTAATCACTTAGACCCCTAACATTTAAAATATTACACACAGACTCTCTGAAGTTTGTACGCGCGTAACACTTAAACCTTTGTTATAAATATATCTGTTAATAAATTATAATTAGACCCTCTGAAGTTTGTAAATATATAATATTTAGACCCCTTAAGTTTAAAATATTATACTTAGACAAAAAAATAATCTAATCAAAGATAGAATATCAAATATTTTAAATTTTACAACCAAAATTCAAGTTCTATTGTATGATTTATTGAAATAAAATTAAAATTAAAAATTTAATTTTTTCTTACAAAATCGTAATTAATATACAATTATACTATCTATTGGAATAAAACTAAAAAATCAAATAAGAGATCAAAGTCATTTATAATAAAACATAAATTTTACATCAAAAATTCATGTTCTATTATGTCATTTATTGAAATAAAATCAAAAATAAAAGTCTAATTTTTAAAAAAAAAATCATAGTTAGTATATAATTATATTATCTATTAGAATAAAACTAAAAAATTAAACAATAAGTCAAACTGTAATTGACACAATATCTTTTAACTTTAATTGAAGTAGTTTGGTATTTTAATTTGGTCATTTAAACGACCAAATTAAATTCCAATAGACAATATAATTGTATACTAATTACGATATTTTAAGAAAAAAAATGAATTTTTATTTTTGATTTTATTTCAATAAATGATACAATAGAACATGAATTTTAGTTATAAAATTTAAAATATTTGATATTTTATCTTTAATTGGAGTATTTTTTGTTTAAGTATAATATTTTAAACTTAAGAGATCTAAGTATTATATATCTACAAACTTCCGGGGGTCTAAGTGTAATTTATTAACGGATATATTTACAACAGGGGTCTAAGTGTTACGCACCCACAAACCTCAGGGGGTCTGTGTGTAATATTTTAAATGTCAGGAGATCTGAGTGATTAAGTGACAAATCTCAGGAGATCTAGGTGTAATTCTCCCTAATAAAAAAAAAAAAAAAAAAGTGTATGTCATCTTTTTATTTATTAATGACAGAATAGAGAGTGATTTTGATTTTTTGCTTTACTAGTCAAAATAGAGAGATGTGTGTGAAAAAAAAAATCCATTCCTCTAGTGGGGCCCTTGCATAATTATGAGATAATGGAAGGTCCAACAAGTTCAATCACATAAATAAAATAAAATTTATATGTATTCAGCAAATTTAGTCTAAATTAGATTATTGGGGATAAAGATTAATAAATGTCGGAGTACTGAGAATTCTTTAGATTTTTTTGGGCTGCGTGTTATTTTCTTTCTCGGCCCATTTTCAGAAAGAGACAGCCTATCGTAATCATCAACACTAATAATTGCTGCAACTGCAACTGCAACTACAAAAAATAGTGCCATCTTCAGTGCGCCATAATATTTAAATGCAATATCGTAGATAAGCTTGTCCAGTGTGACCGGTAGTTTGGTTGGGTGTTAAAATATTGTAACATTTATTAGTATGATATGAATATTATAAGATTTGAATTTTTCTTAAGTTTCGTAAACTAGTGAATCTTGGGTATGAGTGAAATTATTTTAAAAAAAATATATGATGTGATTTTTTGTATATAATATTAAACACGATTTATCCACGGCTTTAATTCAATACTACACAATTGATTAGATAGAAATTAATAAATAAATTGAATATGAATTGAGTGTTTTTTGACATGTAACCATACAAACCACAAACCCGACATGATTGACAGACCCAACTGGCTGTATTCTTCTCCTTTTAACAATTTTTAACAGTGAATACTCGAATTTATATCAAATTTATAGCATAAAAATCTCATTAGAGAATTTGTGATATGTCTAATTAAATTTACATTAATTCATTTATTTAATAGGCCTGAAGGGGTCATCATCCATTTATCACCTACATTTGCCTAGGTTAAGTTAAAATATATCAATTTTATGTTGATTTTGTATCAAATTTACGACCAGAAAAAAAGAAAATTGGGGCAAACTTTTTTGTGGGGGTTAAAAAATAAATAATAAAAAACTAAAGTTTTATCTATCCAAGCCTACGTATTGGGTGTCATCATCATTTTTGTCATCGTCAATCTTCACAAATATTGTAAGTTTATTACTTTATAGGAAACTTTATTTTATTGATACCTCCGACCTCCAAGGTGTAGCCGCCGTTCATAATCTTCTTCCCCTCCTCCGTATTTCCTTCAAAAAAAAAAACAATCTTCTTATTTATAGTCTCAGTCCAAAATTTTCATCTCCCAACAGCAGAGCCTTATCACATCTTACATATTACAGGCTTCAGGCTTCAGCAAGAAAAATATCCAACACTACTATGGAAGTTGTCGAGGACATTGTGATTGTTGGAGCTGGTATTGCCGGCTTGGCAACATCCTTGGGCCTTCACCGGTACCCCCTTTTAACTCTCTCTCTCTCTCTCTCTCTACCCCCTTGGCATATATAGACGAAATGATATGGTCAGAGAAACAGAAACCCCAAAGGGAAGACAGCAAGTACACACCTTTTTTGGCGCTCTCTCTCTCTCTCTCTCTCTCTCTCTCTCTCTCATATTCTGTACATGATGTTGAAGAAAAATGTTATTTTTACTAAATTTGAGGACTTTATATTGGATTAAAAAAAGTGATTTGCAACTTTTCCAATGAATCGTATAACATTTATCGATGTTAAAATATGAGATTGTTGGTTGATTTGATAGGTTGGGAATCCGAAGCTTGGTGTTGGAGTCATCAGAGAGTTTGAGAATCACAGGGTTTGCATTTACAACATGGACCAATGCATGGAAGGCAATGGATGCCTTGGGCATCGCTGATTTTCTTCGCCAAAGCCATGACCGCTTGCACGGGTAATAACTTCCAACACATTAATTTCTGGGCTTTTCTGGTTTAGTCTATTTGAGTCAATGGATCGATGCATTAGACAATCCATTTTCAAGACACCATATTTTTTTCAATTTCCTTCTATTTATACCTGTGTTTTTAAAGAATGGTGAAACAAGTTAGAACCGGATGAAGTATAGAAAAGGTGGAAATTTGGTAAAAAAAAAAAAAAAATACTTTACTTTGCGATGGGTTGACATTGTATTGGTTTTTGATTTGGAGTCGCTGACTAGATTCTGATATGTTATGTAGGATAATTGTTACCTCTACAGTTACTGGACTTGCCACTTCAGAATTGTCATTTGTGGCCAAAGGGGGACAGTAAGTTTATCATAGACTCATATCACACCAGATTGATGATTTTTAAGCTTATATGTCACTGTATGTTGTTGATGTATTACGCATTTAGTATATAGATTACCAATGAGAGAGAGAGAGAGAGAGAGAGATTGGGCACAATTGGGTTTTTCTTTATATTTGTGAGAGTATGTCCATGTATGATGTGCAGGGGAGAGCATGAAGTTCGGTGTACTCAAAGGACGTTGTTGTCGGAAACTCTTGCAAAGGAACTACCAAGTGGTACCATCAGGTACTCTTCCAAGGTGGTGTCCTTTGAGGATTCAGGTCATCTCAAGTTGGTTCATCTTGCTGATGGAACCATCCTAAAAACCAAGGTACTTGCTACTACATTTAGATTGTTAGAATATTTTAACTAAAAGAGTATTTTGTCTTGTGTGGGAACTCAATCCCACATCGACTAAAAGATCAAAGATACTTGAGTATATATATAGACTAGTGTTATCTAACCTTTGAATCAAAGAGAGGTCTTGGGACTCTCACGTGCGCAGGGGGGGACTTGCGGAGAATGTACGGATTTCTAAAATCTACGAAACACATGGTTGTACCTAGTCCACGACTCGGGTAGTGGGTCCCCCTGGCTCGCCTAAAATAAAATATTAACTGGTATTAAACCCACTTTTTATTATTATTTTCTGTTATTACTTCAATATTAAAATTTCAGTTGCTGAATACCAAAAGCCTCCAACGGCTAGTATTCCAACAGTCATATTTTAATTTATTATCCAATTAAATATAGAAGTAATTACGGCCTATTAAACACATATATTATCAGTATATATATGTACATATATTCAGTATACAGATATATCATATCAGCTATATTTTCTTAGATAAGTTTCTGGGCAATATTCAAAGGTGTGTGTGAAGCTTCTGCTTCATTCGATTGTGCAGATTTGAGTGAAGCAACAGTCAATAGGCTGGACTGTTGTATCCTGGGGACGACGCGTCTATACCTTCTGTGCTGTGATTCTTTCATAAAGGGGCGCGAATCGTCTTAAAAGAGCGACTTAGTCCGCGCCTCACCCTGCCGTTCACTTTATTTGGATCCACTTTTCCAACAAAATTTATTTCCAAAACATTGGTATCAAACCTGAAAAAGAACTTCTCCCAATTGAAGGAACCACAAATGCGATTATGTACTTTACGAACGAGGTCTCTAGTTCAAGTCCAAGATGACCCCAGTAAATACCAAAATTTCATTTCAGTCACTTAGGAAACGAAAATGTTTTGACCCGTTTTGGAAACAGAATGAAAAGAAATAAAAAATTTAAAAATTATTTTTTTCAAAACATTGGTCTAATTATACTAAAGTATCTTCAAACATTTTAAAATAATTGTGCAAATGTATTGAAACATTACAAAACACCTCGAAATATTATGAAACACATCGAAATATTAGAATTTCAATTACATAACTGATTCATTTCAATCTCCTGAAAACGGAAATGTTTCAGACGTTTCGAAACGAAATTTTGATCCTTAGACCCAACTATTAAGAGGGCCAACCATGAGATAGGTGTCTACAGCAATAATTGAATGGGCTCACTTTTATTTTTCAATGTAGACTTTGAGGAAACTTGAGACCATTTTTTTTCCTGCTCATCACTATGCTAATGTGTATACGAAAGGTGTTGATTGGATGTGATGGAGTGAACTCGGTGGTGGCAACATGGTTAGGGTTCAGCAAGCCGGCGTTCGTGGGCCGGTCAGCCATTAGGGGTTTTGCAGAATTTGAGAGCAGTCATGGCTTTGGGACCAAGTTCTGGCAGTATGCTGGGAATGGTGTTAGAGCAGGGTTCATCCCCTGTGATGATCACACTGTTTATTGGTTTTTCACCTACACTGCCTCTCCTCAAGGTATGCCTTTAATCTCTCGCTACCAAGTCGTTCAGGTCAATTTTTCATTTCATTTTCTCTTCAATTCTCTTCTTGCTATGTCATTTCAGTCCTCATCATTTTATGAATCTGAAAATGGCGTGTCATTATCTAATTTCAAACCTAATCCCAAAAAATTGTATATCAAATTTAAACCAATATTTTATTCAATCTTATGTTTGGTAAGTGATATAAATACATGTGGAGTTTCTGGGATTCATGGCAAATCATATTAATTACTGAATTGACTAAAATGTCTATTATTAGATGAATAAAAGAATGAATTTTTGGATAAAACAGTCTTTGTATCTACAAATTTCATCTCTTACTTTTGAAACTCACACCCCCATGGGTTATATTAAACCCCATACATGGATTTTAATTCATTCACTGCGCGTTGAGAGTGATGTCGAAGGCAGGGCTAGTGATTGGAGTGAAGTCGTAACAAGGTAGCCGTACTGAAAGGTGCGGCTGGATCACCTCCTTTTTAGGGAGAGCTAATGCTTGTTGGGTATTTTGGTTTGACACGTACAATTCCCTCGACGCCAGAGGATATTTTGCAATTTTTTTGTACATAATTCTTGATACAATCTCTTATCCCGGTTCATTTATCTTATAAATTTCGAGCCTCAAATCTTGAATCAAACACAAATTTAGAAGGTGCATTGAATTATTTTTACAAAACCCACCTTTTAAATCTCATCCAAACCCATATACAAAACATGACCATGTAGTGTCAATTTTGCCAGCATGTAACTTTTGTTGGGTGAATTGATATGTGGTGCACTCCTGTCACTGAACTTGATTATATACTGAATTTCCACTATGTAGATAAAGAGATGGAGGGTGATCCATTGAAAATGAAGCAGTTTGTATTGAGCAAGGTCGGAGAAGTACCTGATAGAGTCAAGGCTGTCATAGAGATCACTCCATTAGAGAGTATCATAGCTGCTCCATTAAGGTTCAGACATCCATGGGAACTGCTATGGGGAAACATCAGCAAAGGCAATGTCTGTGTAGCCGGAGACGCGCTCCACCCCATGACACCGGACATTGGCCAAGGTGGTTGTGCAGCCCTGGAAGACAGTGTCGTCTTGGCGAGGTGTTTGGCTGAAGCTTTAAGAAAAGAACCAAGTGGTGAAACGCAAGAGAAAGAGGAAGAAAATGAATATAAGAGGATTAAGAAGGGGTTGGAGAAGTATGCAAGAGAGAGAAGATGGAGAAGCTTTGAGCTCATTAGTACAGCTTATATGGTGGGCTTCATACAGCAAAGTAATGGGAAAGTGATGAGCTTTTTGAGAGAGAAATTTTTGGCTGGATTCATGTCTGGGTTGCTCCTGAAAAGGGCTGCTTTTGATTGTGGGAAGCTCAATTTTTCTTGACAAATCTCAGATTTAATGTTACTAGTGTGTGGTCTGAGTTTAGTAGTTTGTAGTTAAGTAACTATCTTAATTTTCTTTTGAGACATTGCTTGGAATAATGGAACCAGTGAGATTCCTCCAATATATTTTCTCTCTATTTTTGTGTTAATAGATCACCTATCATGAATTCAAGTGGAATTAGTTATATATAAATGTGTCGAACTCATTAATAGGGAAGATTTGCTAAGAAAAGAAATATTTATCTATATAATAAAGTAGGTAGATAGTTTGTCTTGAGCTTTTCGCGGCTCAGATCGTTTTGATCAAATGGTCCTAATTGGACTTTTCTTTTTACAACTCTAAGACTCAAATCTCTCATATAACTCTCTCTCTCTCTCTCTCTCTCTCTCTCTCTCTCTCTCTCTCTCTCTCTATGTATCTCTATCTATCTTATACTCTCTCTCTTTATCTCTATCTAACTACATGTTTGTAATTACTTATTCCATGAAACTAATTCAAAGTTTTTATATCTATATAATAAAGTAGCTAGATTTCTTTATCTTGAGCTTTTCGCGGCTCAGATCGCTTGAAGAAATATTGATCTGACGGTCGTAATACGAAAAGTCATCTCCCCCCAATTTTTTGAGTAAGACTTTTATTCATTCCACAATTCTAAGACTCCTATCTCTCTTATAACTCTCTATCTCATACTACACATTAATTAGGTCGTTAATTATGATTCTAATTAAAGATTATTTTTAAAAATTTTAAATAAACAAATGGACCTTAAATAAATATTTTTTGTGTCAAAACGAGTCGAATGACTATAATATATGTCATATTTTGTATTGAAATAAAAATACTATAATATTCAAATGGTATAATAGACGAATAATCTACATATATAATGTGATATATCTATATAGTAAGGGGGCTATCATTATTTATCTTGAATTTTTCGTAGCTCATATTATTTTAATATTATTGATCAAACAATAGAAATTCCTCCTCCAAATTCATTTTACTTGATTATTAGTTCAAAATGATTATGATTAATATTCGAATTTAGTTGAATTTAGTTGTCGAGTATAAAATATATATTTTTATTTAAACTTAACTTTGTTTGAATTTTATAAGTATTCAAGTTGACGTCAAAGTGAAATTGATTGTAAAAATAATAAAGAATAACTAAAAAAAAAAAAGAAGAAGTTATGACATCTCAGTGAACGAGAATAGATAATAATTAGTTTGTAGGTTTAACATAGAAGTGCTAATTGAGTCAAACTTAAATTCAATTCTCGATTTGACGTAATTATGGTTAAGACTCGAATTGAACTGAATTTGACTGTCATGTATAAAGTATAAATTATTCCTTAAACATAAAGGGTGGGACTATTCCCACCCACAAATCTCCATTCTCACCCCATTTAATTTCTCATTATTAAACTATTAAGTCTACCATTTTTATATCCACCACATGCTACATACACCCCTTTTAAAAAGAAAAGAACGAAATAAGGAAAAAAAAAGAAGCAAACCGAAATAAGAAGGAAAAAAAAAAACCAAGTAAAAATTAAATGAACAAATAAAACTACAAAATGCAAAACCACAAGACGCAAAACTGGACATGAAAAAAAAAAGTATCAAGCACAAACACAAAATCGAACAAGAAAAAAAAAAAAAAAAGCATAGATACAAAACCTAAACAAGATAAAAAAAACAACAAATAATCTGAAAAGTATACATATATGTACACATATACATTCTAAATAAAAAATTATTAAACTTGACAAATATATCAAAACATACCGAAAATAATAAAAATCCATACAACAAACAGGAAATCAAATATATAATTAAATTGAAAAGTAATATTAACATGTATCTCACTGGAAAAATTCATATTAAAAAAGTATTTTTGTGAGTGCATCAGATGAAATAGAGAATAAAACTATAATTATGACAAAATATAAGATGAGTTTATTTATTAAACGGGGTGTATGTAACATGGTGTGGACTTAATTACTAATGGACTGACTATATAATGAGTGGGTTTAGTAGTTTGATAATGAAAAATTAAATGGGCTGGGAATAGAGATTTGTGGGGTGGAAATAGCCCCACCCAAAATTAAATTCGATTGAATTTTACGAATATTTAAATTGAACTCAAATGGAAACTGATTTTAATTACTCAACAAAATTTTTTACATTTATGAGAATTCACATGAAACTTTTCGATGTTTTCCTCACAAAAGTTACACGAACTCACATTAAAAAAATGGTGCAAAAATAATGTTATGAACTTTAAGTAGAAACCTGCAAATAATCAAATAGTTATATTTTTTTGAAATTTAAGATAAAGTTTATTAAAAATTTTAAAATTTTGGATGTTTAACCAATAATAATTATATTTTCTCAAATTTTTGAATTAATATGTTGCAATAGTTGTAGCGTGACTTTCGTTATATAAAAGTTTGATTATATTTATTATGCATACAGGTTGAACAATATCAATTTGATCGTTATATTGTTGAAATTGTATTATACATTGCCTTTATTTATGAAAAAATATTTACAATTTTTTATGAGTAACGTAGTGCCTTCAGGCACGGGTAATTACTAGTCTATACAATAAAGTAGCTAGATTGTTTGTCTTGAGCTTTTTGCGGCTCAGATCGTTTTGATCCGATGGTCCTAATTGGATTTTCATTCCTTTTACAACTCTAAGACTCACATCTCTCATATAACTCTCCCTATCTATCTTATACTCTCTCTCTTTCTCTCTATCTAATTACATGTTTGTAATTTACTTATTTCATGAAACTAATTCAAAGTTTTTATATATTTGACGGCATATATTTTGTCACTTACTTCTTAATTTGTAAATAACACTTAATGTAAATAAAAAATAACAATACGAAATGAATCTTAGATTGTAAATTAATATATAATTTTATCAAAAGTTGACATTTAATTTTGTCCAATTTATATTTAACTTTTTTTCTTTTATTTATTGCTTAAAGATTGTAAAATTCATTGGGTTATGTTAGTATTTGTTTTTTTTTCCAGAAGCATTTGTGTATATGATGTTGTTTTGGAGAGTTTTTTTATATATTTTTATGACAGTTCCATTAATATGGAAGATATGATTGACAATATGTTTTGATTTATTTTAAAAGAATAATTGATATGAATATTTTTAGGTCATTCTTTTTTAATTTGGCAATTATTTAAGATTTTTTTGTTTGTTGTATAGTGCCTTCAGACATGGGTAATGACTAGTACTACTATAAAATGTCAACAAAAGTGAAAAACTTTTGTTTGACTATATTAACCCTAATAATATAGTTAATGCCCATATTACCTTTTTAGAGTTAGAATAGAACATTATTGCTAATATTATTTGTGATTGTGACTCTTGAGCTATTATTTTATATTTTTATTTATATCAATATTACTTTTTAATGTCAATCAATATCTTCAAAAACTTTTGCATTCTTTTTTCATAATTAAAAATTTAAATAAAAGCAATGCAATCTATAGCTATCTATATCTATATCTATATATTACTTCTTAAAACACCTTTTATGTGCTTCTTCTAGAATCTTGTCATAGTTAAACATATTGTTTCAACTTTCTTTGCAATTCTCCCAGGGATTGTTCAGGCAAAAAGATGACACTACAAGAATAAGGGTCTTTTGTGACAAATTTTTTACGGCGGCTATGTTCGCCGACACAAAAGACGTATTTGAAACAATTTTTTGTGGCGACTATGTTTGCTATCACAAAAAAACTTGTTTGTATTAATATTTGTGGCAGTTATTTTTTCTGTCGTAAATAGTGTCATAAACTCAAAAGAAATTTTTGTATTTGAGACAGCTGTTTTTCCTGCTTCAAATAATATTTCATAAACTCAAAATAATTTTTTATATTTATGACAACTATTTTTCCCGTCGTATATAATATTTCATAAAACATTAAAATGTTATTTTAGATTAAAAAACAGTTTATAATTTAAAGAAGAAAAACTCTAAAAAAATTTATATTGCCCACAACTATTTTTCATGTTACAAGTAATATTTTATAAAATTACGTAGTTTTACATCAAAATACAATTTTTAGTTCAAAGAAAAAAAAAATTAAACTCTACAAAGTCAAATTTTTATATCAAAACTAGGGGTGTCAAAATATGACACGACCCGTTAACACGACATAAAATTAGTGGGTTTGAGTCTTCCTTAAGCCACCTGTTTAGTAAACGAGTGGACCCGACACGATACGATTATAAACGAATCAGGTATTGGTAAAACCAATTAGAAGAAATGTATACAATATGACTCGTTTATATACCATTTACATAATTGGACAAGCCGTTCAAAGAAATATTGTGTGGCCCTCTGTTGATGTATATTCTAACTTCTTTTAATTCTTTATTGTATATATATATATATATTATTTCAGTATAGTAACAATAATTTTATATTTTTTTTCAGATATCATTGAGAGAATAGATGAAAGTTTTGTTTTCTTGAGGTCAAGGGTTCAAGTCCCTTTCCCCCTTCCTCCTCCCCCTCAAAAAAAAAAAAGTTATACGGAGTATATATATGCACCGGGTATATAACATTGGATACCAACGGTCCATAATAATTAAAAAAAATTTATTTTTTTTGTGGCGGCATCGTTGCCGTCAAAAATATATCTTCTATTTTTTATGACAGCCAAATGTGGTATTTGAGGCAGCACTTTTGCCGCCATGATAGAAGCAAAAGTGTCGAATTTTTTATGACAACTTATTTACGACAGAGTCTTGCTGCCATAAATACTATTTGAGACAGACCGTTACTGCCGTAAAAACCTTTTGAGACTACACTTATTATGGCAAGACAATGCCGCCACAAAAAATATTTGTGACGGCAAATAAACTTTTTATGACAGCACTTCACCGTCGTAAAAACCTTTTTTTCTTGTAGTGTGACTTGATCATGATAATACAATATCTTAATACCATCATATCCCATCTAAAGCAAGAATGAAAATTTTCTATTTTTTATTTTCTTTGCATTTTTTAGTGGTAATGTTTGTATCTAAGCAAAAAAGTCCTTTCCAAATTTACTCATGAAACGACCAACTATCATATTTAGTATGATTTTTTTTGCTTTTGTTTTGGGATTTGCTTATCAAAAGTGATTATCGATTGATTGATCATCAATATTCACTAAAAACATGAATTTAAGAGAAAATAATTTATTGAAAATATGAATTTCAAATAAAATAATTTACTAAAAATATGAATTTCAAAGAAAGTAGTCCACGACTTTATTTTACGATATTTCACTCAAAATAGTCCACGTGCAACGTACGTGTGCACCCAACTAGTAAAATAAAAAGTACGGGATTTGAATTCGCTTTATAGACATATAGTAAGACATCAATTAAAATATTGAACATCAAACTCTAAGCCAAAAGAAAATGGGTGGGACTATTCACACCCCTTAAATCTCTTTTCACACTTCATTTAATCATCTTGTTTCAAACTATTAAATTTGTCTCATCTATACCCACCTCATCAATTACTAAACTCACCCCGTCTATATTCACTAATTAAAAACTAAATTCATTCAATTTTATTTCAACCTAGCTACTATATAGGCAATGATCAAAAAATTGTTTCTACTATATAGGCAATGATCAAAAAATTGTTTCAATGTATTATTTCAGTACGAAAGTATTTAGAAACAAAATAAAAATAAAAAATTTATTTTTAAAATATTAGTCAAAATATACTAAAATATCTTAAAATACCTTAAAATATTTCGAAGACATTGGTAAAAATATGCCAAAATATTTTAGATCATTTTCGGAATATTGAAATTTCGCTTCAATTACTATTTTTGTTTCGATTTTTTTGATATATATTTAATAGTTTAATTGAATGGGTACAAATTGGGTGAACTTAGTCACTAATAGGGTGGGTATAAATAGGGTGAACTTAATAGTTTGAAGTAAGAAGATTAAATGGGGTGAAAAATGATATTCAAAGGGTGGAAATAACCTCCAAAGAAAATACTAAGTGTCCTTTTTATATGTGACTTTATTAGGAAGTTATGAGTATCCAAGCTTAATCACATTGAAGGAACCTTGCTAATTTAAAAAAAAAAAAAAAAACATGAAAAAGGTTTATAACATTATTAAAACCATCTCATAGTAAAGAAAAGGTGTATAACATTATTGTCCAAAATTCATACTTATCAAGTCCTTGGCAAGGACTTCACCAAGCAATGTAGGATGAACATGGCACGCTACAATCCATTCCCTTAAACTACATTAATTGTTTGAAGAGTCTTCTCTACCTAGGCAATGAAAATTTTGGAGGAGATTTTTCAATTTCAAAGTTATCATCCCGTCAAGTCAGCACGCCCCAAGGAGTTCACAATTGTCTGACATTCCCGCCACGAGGGTCATTAACTCTACTATCAAATGTAACACAACACATCTATATTATATGAGTAATACTAGACAGACTTAAAATTTATACTTAAAATACAGACTTGATGATGTGGCTGTTTATGTGTACCAGCCATGTCATCAATTTCTTTCCCCAAAAAAAAAAAAAAAAAAATTCTATTTTTAAAAAAAGATCACATGACTTGGCCGATCATCTTCCCTCTTCCCTCATCTTCTTCCTTCCCTTTCACTAAACCAAACACCGCTGGCTAGCCATAGGATTTCTTTATCAGCTCCTCCCTACCCCCTTTCTGATCTCCCAAAAAATTGAACCCAATATGGTATTTAACCCTCAGACCTCACCCAAGAGCCACAACAATCAGTTCGGCTTCGAATGTGGTGAAACAATCGGCTGTTCAATTTTTTTTTAAACAGAAAGGTCTTGAGCATGTCATCAACCAGTTCGGCTTCGGATGTGGCTATGGAGAAAACCCGATTTATTAGGTTCAATTTTTTTTTAAACAGAAAGGGGGTAGGGAGGAGCTAATAAAGAAATCATATGGCTGCCCGGCGGTGTTTGATTTAGTGAAATGGAAGGGAGAAGACGAGGGAAGAGAGAAGATGATCGGCCAAGTCATCTGATCTTTCTTTAAAAACAGATTTTTATTTTTATTTTTGGGAAAGAAACTGATGACATGGCTGGTACACATCAGCAGCCACATCATCAAGTCTGTATTTTAAGTATAAATTTTAAGTCTGTCTAGCATTACTCTATTATATAATATTGTTTGTTTAGGATAAAGTCTGCACTACTTAAAATACAATGTATTAGTGATGTACACTTGAATTAGTTACGATGTTTATCTTAAATCTAAAGACAAAGTGCTCGTTTGGTTGCTGTATTAAAAATGGATGAATTGGATAAAGTAATTCAGCCTAATACAGTACAGATAGATAAAAGACAAAATTAAATATGGTATTAGAATAATAAGTAATTTTATCTAGTGTTTGACAATACATAATATAAGCGTTGAATAATATTTATTTAATCAAATCGGTTGTTTGGGTAGAGAATTATTTCATTGTATTAATGTTGAATTAACAAAAACACATTCAATCAATGTTTGTTACATTGATAACAACTTAGATTTTATCACTTTGGAGATTATAATAGTAAATGTATAGAATAATACATTTGAGTTAGATTATAATACCACCTCTCTTGGTGGTATTAAAAAATCTCCACAATACAGGTCTACCGTACAAAAAAATATACGATAAGTATACGATTAATATACGTTTTTGAAATTAATACGGTATCAAATTTACTTACCAAACAAAATATTAGACCCGATTAAATAAAAAATAATACAATCCAATATTTAATCCTCTCGTAATACGTCTACCAAACAAGCTCAAAAATTTATAAAATATGCATAGTTTTTAAAATTGGAAAAAAAATTACCTATTTATTTAATACGTGGCAATTTACGATTGGATTTTAAGAAAACCATAAAGGCGTCTATTCTGGTTCAGTCTTTCTTCACTCTTTAAGAACTGGGCCAGTTAGTCCAAACGAGGTACGATTTAGTGGAGGCTTGTTTGGTGCTCAGTTGGAAAAGAACCCAAAACAACGAACCAACCCAAAGCCCCCACTATAATTCTAGGGTTTCTCATTTCGCAATCAACGAATCTCAGGTTCGATTCACAACTCCTTTTCTTTGAATTCTGTATCTTTACATATATGTGAAAAAAAATCATTGTTCGTGACTTGTAGAGAAAGAAAGAAATCGAAACCCTAGCTTTCCAGCTCAAATCGATTTCGATTGCCTCGTTTCCTGAGAATTCAAGGTAAATTTGATCCCAGAATTTCAATTATCTTTTGTACCGTAAATTCGAGTTATCGTGTTCTCAATATGTTCAGTTTTTGCTTTTGTAGTGATATTTTTGTGCATTTCTCTGGTTTTCAGCAAAATGACTCAAGACGTTGAGATGAAAGAACAGGCTCCTCCTCCTTCAAACTCTGTTACATCCACTGGTCCCTCCATTTTGCAGCGTAAGACGCAATTTACATATATGTATAATGTTTCAGTTTTTTTAGTTCTATTTAATTTTTGTTCTTAAATGGAAATATGGGGATTTTAGATTTGAAGGAAATTGCATCGCTAATTGAGACTGGTGCGTATGCTCGTGAGGTGCGTCGGATTGTGCGCGCTGTGCGGCTGACCATTGCACTGAGGCAGAAGTTGAAGGCCTCTGTGGTTTCTGCATTCCTGAACTTTGTCCTCGTACCTGGATCGGAGTTGCACAGTCGATTATGGTCGTATCTTCCCAAGGTAGCTTCTATAAGCTGTTTGAATTTGGGCACTTTTGGGTGATATTGTCAACGTTGTGATTTCTCTGTCCAAAATATCAGAATTGTTGATTGTGTAGGATACGGCAATTTACATTGACATTTGTAGACGTACATCTTATGAGAAGACCATTAAGAATCTTCTCCTTTAATCTTCTTTAGGCTTCAGTAGTGCTTATATGGAAAATTTGAATACTACTAGCAGTATATTTTCCTCTTGAGACATGATTGTGTGCTTGTTATTCTTTCCTACACAATGTCAGAGTGCCTTGAGAATTGACAAAGCACGTTTCATGATCTTATAGTGGTTGAAACTTAACGGTCGGTCTAGCTGTGTCTGTTCTGCATGGTATGAATCCTTTTTACCCAAAAGGTTTGACAGACTAGGTTTGAGCAGTTTTTGTGATTCGAAAAGGAATTTGAATTAGTACTTTGATTCTGTTGCATGTGGAACAGTGAGCTCTTATGGGCTCAGATGCTGTGAAGACGGCCCACTACCTCACCAGATGCTGATTGGCAATGTAAACTATGATAATAGATAGATCAAATATTTAAGCATGTGCATGACACTTGGGATATTTTGAACTGTTGCAACTAGTTTTTCTCGAATAATTGAAGAACGATGAAATGAATGGGCTGGCAATGGAGGAATGGTAGTGGAAACTGCTAATTATAAGCACATGAAGAACATAGCAGTCAGCAAACTACAAATAGAATGGCAGTAGATAGAATTTCTCAATATGAGAAAGCCAAAGGATGAAAGAAAAGTACTGCCTAATTATATATGATAAAGTGGATGACATTTTGTTTCTTATCAAAAGAAGAAGAAAAAGAAGATGATTTTGAACTTGATGAACATTGGATTGGAGTTGTTACCAGAGATTCATTTAATTTTGTTTCACATATGTTAAATTTTTGGCTAAAGACTTACTACAATGGTCAACTTATAGACAGATAATAAATGGTAAAAAAAACCATAAGATTGAGGAAATTATCTCCTGGACTATGAGACAAACAAGTGACATAAAACTGGAAAACTGATTTTTTTTGAAATGAAAGCTATGAATGAAAGGCAACAACTTTGGGTGTTGATGTAGTGGAAAATAGTATTTCATGTGATCAGGGTGATTTTGAGGGTAAAACTTTATTGTGATTTATTCAATGATGTCAAAGAAAATGTCTGTGGTCAAACAAACTGAAGTAAGAGGAAATTATAGTACACTTTTGTTGTTTATAAAATAATAAATGAGTTGCTAGCAATGGTTTGTATTTATGGGGAGAACAAACTGAAAAAGAACTAGTATTATGGCATGACTGCATGGTGTCATGGATTTAGTCATATTGGTCTCTTAGATATTATTCTTCTTTTCTATTTGTTTAGACTAGGTTTTGCATTTGATAAGTCGATCAGGTAGGTATGAGTCCAGATTAGCATGATATGATAACCCTAGTTTTACAAGCATCTAACATCCTTTACAGGAAGATGAGCATGATATGGAAGTTGATACTGCATCATCTGCAACTCAAGCGCCTGTGAAACACGCTTTGCCAGAGCTGGAGATTTATTGCTACTTGCTTGTGCTGATATTTTTAATTGATCAGAAGAGATATGGTGAGGTATAATGACATCTGATTACATCCCTCAAATTGAATTGCATAGTCTTATTTAAGCTTTTAATGGTTATTTATGCTAGTGCGTGCTTTTGTTGTCTTCAGGCTAAAGCTTGTTCCTCAGTCAGCATTGCCCGTCTGAAGAATCTGAATAGGAGAACCGTTGACGTTCTAGCATCCAGGCTCTATTTCTATTACTCCCTTAGCTATGAAGTTACTGGTGATCTTGCTGAGATCCGGGGGTGAGTTTTATAGCACTACCAGTTCATAGTTTTTACTGGCAACAATATATGAGGATTTTGTATGCTCTAGCATGCAGCATACATATAATTGATGAGAGAACCTTGGAAGAAGTAACAATTTAGAGTTTAGAGTTGGATACGTTTTTTTTTTAGTTTCTTGACCTTCATTCTTTGTCAGACTTCTTTACTTCTTATCTAGTTTCCTTGTTTTTTTTTTTGGCTCTTTGTCTAATCAAACTCTCTTTTTTCAGTAACCTTCTTGCATTACACCGGATTGCAACCTTGCGCCATGATGAGTTGGGGCAGGTATGTGTCCAACTGAATTAGCAATTAGTTGATGTCAGGGAACTGGTGTCTCATAATTGGTATATGCCATATGTAGGAAACACTTCTCAACCTGCTACTTCGGAATTACCTCCACTACAACTTATATGATCAGGCAGAGAAGCTGAGGTCAAAGGCACCTCGTTTTGAAGCTCACTCAAATCAACAGGTGATTCTAAACGTATTTATTAGTTTTTTTTATGCATCACTTTGTATGGATCTGTTGTAGGCTTTCATGGGATGATTGGTTGCATTAGTGCATGTACAACTGTCTTGGGTCGGGCATTTATTATTCTGCACGACTTTCTTTTTTCATTTTTTTCCCCAGTTTGTTGGAAAATAAAGATCAGTGATCTACTGATCTCATAGTTTATTTAAATTACCTGTTTGATGCGAGGTTGTGAGATTTGGATTTTGGACATTCTGATAGGGATCCATCATCCATGGCAGGACCTCAGGATCAATTTTGTGCTTGTGTAAAAACCTATGGGATTGGATAATAAATCTATGGATTGATGTTAGATAAGTAAAGATTAAAAGGTTAGCTGTAAAAGCGTGATTTTCCAATTGCTAAAGGGTATTAATAGGAAAATTGGTGAAGAAACTATATGAATGACAACTATAACTTAGAGAAGCCTTTTAACATATGCTGGTTATCAGACTGGCCAAATTGATGGGGTTATTTGTTATAAATGCTCAATTGCTAATATATATCGAAGTTGGCTGGCAATATGAATCTGCAAATTCTTTTGATAGATGAGGAGTAAACAATGAAGATATGTACGCCTGCGATTGCCCCTCCCCTTTTCCTCATCCTTTCAGCTTTAACAGTACGAGAATTTGAGAGTGACACTCATTAAGAGTCCCGTACCTAATTTGCTATTCAATCTTTTATGTTCTGGTTTCCTAATTTATTATCAGTATATTATTTTAGGGTGTGGTTCTCACCGGTTTTATGTCCACGCCTCATCTTTGAATAAATGTTTAGTCTCCGTATTCTGCTTGTTCTGATCTTGCCTTTTTGGTTCTTTCAGTTCTGCCGCTACCTCTTTTACCTGGGAAAGATTAGGACAATTCAGTTGGAGTATACGGATGCAAAAGAGTCTCTCCTCCAAGCTGCTCGGAAGGCCCCTGTTGCAGCTCTTGGGTTCCGGATTCAATGCAATAAGTGGGCTGTAATAGTGCGCCTACTGCTAGGAGAGATCCCTGAAAGGACTGTTTTTATGCAGAAAGGCATGGAGAAGGCTTTGAGGCCATACTTTGAGCTTACAAATGTAAGTTTTAATTATTGTGTGGAATTTTACTGGCAACTACATTTTCCCCTCTTGACAAGGTCTGAGAACTGCTGGTTCAAAATAGTATTGTTTGTTGAATGGTAACACATGGTGTTCCTTAAGAACATTTATATGTAGGGAGAGAGAATATTATCCTAAATATGATGGTGCGCCTGAGCACCTCTCTCAGTTCTTAAACCATCTGTCCTACATTAGGGTTGATCTTGTTCTAAGAACTATGTGTATGTAAAATCCCCAAGCGTCTGCAATTGATTTGGGATATGATGTGTCGTGCTTTCAGGCTGTTCGAATTGGAGATTTAGAGCTGTTCAGAAATGTTGCTGATAAGTTTTCAAGCACTTTCAGTTCAGATAGGACCCACAACCTGATTGTTAGGCTGCGGCATAATGTCATAAGGACTGGGCTCCGAAACATCAGTATCTCTTACTCCCGTATCTCATTGGCTGATGTAGCCAAGAAGCTGAGATTGGACTCTGCAAACCCTGTTGCTGATGCTGAGAGTATTGTAGCCAAGGCAATCCGCGATGGTGCAGTTGATGCGACGTTGGATCATGCAAGTGGGTGGATGGTATCAAAGGAGATGGGTGACATTTACTCCACAAATGAACCGCAAATTGCTTTCAACTCGAGGATTGCTTTCTGCCTTAACATGCACAATGAAGCAGTGCGTGCCCTTCGTTTTCCACCAAATTCACACAAGGAGAAAGAAAGTGCTGAGAAAAGGAGGGAGAGACAACAGCAGGAGCAAGAGCTTGCAAAGCATATAGCCGAAGAAGATGATGATGAGTTTTAACAATGTTTGTCGGCGTCTGGTTACATGTTCTGCGCACCTAGCAACGCTTTCTCGTAGCAGTGCAGCAGTTTCATTGAATTACCTTCTACGAGGATGTTTTGATTTCCAAGGACAGAACGACTATCATCCGTGATTGCATTTGCTTTTATTTTCACATCGTTCTCTCTGGTTCCAGTTGCAGGTCTGAGCAATTACTATTTCATTCTTTTAGATTATATTTTGGAACCCTGCCTCTTCTAGCGTTCTCCCTTTTAAGAATTCTGTGTGTTTAGGCTGCTTTGTGTGGTCAAGTTGATGGCAACCCGCTCTTTCTTGTCAGACTGATCGAGTGGTAAACATATATTTTTGCTTCGGGGTGAATGACCACACAACTGCACTGTATCAATGTTTGTTATCCTGATTTTGTAGGTAATATCAAATGCCTTTTTTAGTAACTTGTTGGATATCTGCTAATAAACTACCAAACCCACCCCTGTATGGATGACTACCAGTGTAGGAGGCCAGGTAAGGCCATCCATCGAGCACTTACCTATTTTGTGTAATGACAGACGAGGTAACCATGTTTTTTAAGGATTGCAGGAATGTTGGAAAAGTATCTCCGTTTTCCCCTAGATAATTATATAAAAGTTGAATTGCATCATTAATTGATGAAAATGTAAAATGTTTGCCTGGTTATGATATCCTATTTTCGTTTTATGGGGATTGTTGCCCAGCAGGAGGTGGCGGTTCCTCTGCACATTTATAAGGGGGAACATGAGAAGGAACATAAGTAAATCATATCTATCAAAGATGGGGGAAACAAATATCACAATAACTTCAGCACTAATGTAATTTTGATTTCCAGTTCTCGAGATAAGAGTAGTGAATGTCATAAAAGACGTTCGAATATGTCATCTAGAAATTCAAATTAATCTGAACTCCAAATTTAGCTGCCAATAAATGTACAAAAATAACAAGGGGAAGGAAAAGTCGCTTCCACCACTTCTATAAAGGAGGATCTGAGAATGTCAAGTCCTAAACCAGTGGCAGTCACTCACCCAGCAGAACTCAACCCAAATGATTTGACAATGTTGCTGACCCTTTCAGCAAAAGTTCTGGATGTTATCTTTTTACCCGGAACATGAAATGGGTTGGACACGGCATCCACATATGCAGCATGGAATCTCCCGAAAAACTATTCAGTAGATTAAACCAAAACATAAGTAAAAGTCAGATATTATTTCTTAGAAACTTTAGCAAATACATCCTACAACCCCAAAGTTAAAAGAAGGAAAAAAGAACCAACACAAGCAGTTAAAAAATCCAAACTCCAAAAGTCTTATTACTCTGCGCAATAACCAAAGAGAATTCCAACTTCCCTGCAGTATTACAAGCAGATAAAAGAGGCAAGAAGCTTCAAAGGTAAAATAACCAGAAGGAAGCTACTGTAAAAATCAGTTTGCAAGTTGAGTCATGCTTGGCTACTGACAAAGAAAATACTCCATCAAATGCAAATGGTAGTTTAGCTCAATGTTCATATAAATGCATATGCAAGCTTGATCTACAGATCAGACCAGAACTCGGTTTGAAAATAACAATGCCCTTTGTCTCCACCCCCATAATAGCACATCCTAGAGTTCTGAAATGAGTTTGTGAAATACTTGAATGAGGGGGATGGGAAGAGCATCAGATTGTGGTATGATTATGGTGTGATGGGAGTGCTGCAGTTCGAGTTCCCTGAACTCTTCAAGAGAGCTGTTGCTGAGGAAGCCTCAATTGCTGAATAAGTGCATTTACTGAACATTGGAGTTGTTTGGAATCCTGGCTTGATCAGGCATTGCAAGCATTACAGGAATGGGTCATGGAGCAATGAATCACATGCAAGAGCTTCTGCATGATTTGGATGTTAGGGCAAATAGGACAGAGTAGGTGAGATTCAAAGAGGCTAGTCATGGCAGGTAATTAGTCAATGTATGATTCGTTGCTCTGTGAAGGGTGTTCCTTCTCTTTTTCTGGATCAGGTATATGCAGCACCGAAGCCCGATGCACGTGGAATTTTTTTAGGAGGATAGTAGCAATACTAATTTTGTAACTTGAAGGCTGAGATCATCTGTAAAATAGTGATGACACAGGATATTTGGAGCCTCATTTTTTTCGGTCTGGGTCTACTTGGTCATGTTTGGGATACTGTGTGATTTGTTGTGTAACTGGGGCAGAGTTGTTGGACTAGAGGACGAGAAAGGCATTGGAGGTATGCATTTTGTACCTGGTATGGTGCAGTTGAGGGGAAAGAAATATGAGATCATCTGAGGAAGTGCATTTTTATCACATTGATTGAGGTAGTTTTTACTGCACTCTTATCTTTTTCCTATAATAAGAGCAACTCTAAGGGGAGTGGTATCAAGGGTGGCAACCCCATAACTGCTAAAATGCCACCCCAAATTTAAAATTTTTCACTCCAAGGGGGTGGCATCAAAGGTTGGAAAATGGCAACAATGCTCTTGGGGTGGCAATTTTGGCAACTCTGGAGAGAGAAAATGAGAGGTTGCAAATGGGTTGATGAATATAAATCCGTTAAATTGCTGAATGATCCAACGATGAATATAGATCTAACGATTCATATAGATTGATGAATGAAAATATGAAAATAACACCCCATTTTGACACCTGCCATTGTAGCAAATTTATAATTCAGGATGCCAAAACACTGTTCAAGGTTGAAAATGGGTGATTTTGGGGTAAGCTTCTTTTTCACACACACACATATATATTGTAGGCTTCATTGTGATGTTAACTGATGTTCTTGGTTATACCAATCTATGTGTGTCCTATAACATAAGATGAAATAACATTCTGTTTTCCAGAAAAAGGCAACATAACCATAGCTTGAAGCAACAAAACTGAAAGTATAGCAGTCCAAAATAGTACACAACCACTCACATTTCTCACATCTGCATCTCGGACATCAAGATCGGTTGTAACCAATATGAACTTCACCTTCGTGTTGGTCAAATAACCATACCTACATACAGCTTACAGTGTGAGAAAATACTAAATGAACATGGGCTTAAGAATGCAAACATGAAGTAAACAACCCTTTTCTTTTTCCTTTGCTTTACTGTTCTGCATTTGTTGATCTATTAGCCAACATAAGCGCAGAACAGAACCACAGCTTACTTACACTTTGTAATTTTCAGTTGGATAAAGTAGACCAAGAAATGTCTCATTGAGCGTTGGTCCAGATTTTTTCGGATTGTTCACTATACATGGAAAAAACAGTTGACACGAGTCAATAAACTCCTCAAAATATAGACAAAGATAAACTAAACACCCGAAGCACCAAATGACTTCATTCCTGATCTCCATAACATAAGTAGTATGTCATTGAACCATTTTATATCTAATGGATAAAAGTCAATTATCTCTTACTACCACTGAGGACGCCACTCTATGCAAATCAAGTTATGTATGAACACATACAGATCGAAATGTATACATGCTTAGCTCACCTACAGGCTACAATGCTATCAGTAAAAATATAAAACCAAGGACTACACAAATTCACATGCTATTCAGCTATATTTAAAGGTCACCTGTTCTGATAATAACCTGAGATTACTGTGTTTCTGGTAATTGAGGATTAAGTATATTAGTTTGAGGACAAATTGGTGGAACAAGCCGCATTAATAATGTCTTGCTCGCTAGAAACATTTGAGAACTAGGTGGTGAGAAAATCAATTGTGACCAACTTATGCTCTAAACTTGTCCAATCTAGCAAACTTTCCAAAATCTAGGGCTTCCCACACACCAGTGATATGATCAAGTAATACCATGTGCCATTATTCAAAGAGAGATATCAAAAGACATGAATAAGGTGACTAACAACGGTGTCTATTCCCTTAGTTTCAAGTCAGAAGATTCGATCATCAGCTCCTCCAAAAGATAGAATCTAACGTAGTTTGTTATGGCTTCCATAGTGTCTATACAATGAAAACAACCAATATTCCTCAATCTGACGTAATGGAATATTTTTGTAGAATGAACTGCAGCTTGTTACTGTGATCTTGTGGAATTTGGCATAAACAGATTAGGAAAACGAAACAGATCAACATTCATGCCGTGTCAATTTGCAATGCAATTCCTAGAATAGACAAGGTTATTGTTATTGTTCTTCTCAAATGGTGTTCCAATAATAGAAGAAATTGGCTTCTAGTCTTGATTAAGTGAAGGATTAATCCACTATAAATACACAGAAACTCAAGCTGAGGCAGCTCAATGTCATACCGATGCCCAACGAATATATTGCAAACTTATTTTTCTTTATAGAAAACAAATTGTGATCGCCAATAAGATAGATCTATGGTGGTTCAATCATCAAATGTGCATATAGCAAATCCTGGAAATCAAACTTATCCGAAACCCTCAATCCCATTCATAAGATAAAATTGAAGACGCGTATCAGCAAAATCAAAGGATCTAACATGTCGTGTTCGTACATATGCATAAACACGCTGACGTATACATACGCACGAGTGTGTGTGTGTGTGTGTGTGTGAGAGAGAGAGAGAGAGAACCTCTTTCGTCAACCACGTCTAGGGAGCAATGAACTATGTGATGAAGCTTAAGAGCATCATCTGCTTCGGTGAAGCTCTGAATGTACAGTGGATTGTTCTGCTCGCCGGAAAATTATTGCACATCAGTCCGATCCATATAAATATATGCATATAGACACAGAGATACACTAATGGACGAGAGAAATTTACTAGGTAGAAGGCGGACCTGGTGGCCGACGACGGCTACGCATACGATCATCTTCCCCGGTTCACCTCCGATTCGTGGATCGCATATAATAGTTAGATCTCCCCCTTGTGCCGGTCCGGCTCCGGCTCCTCTGCATTTAGGGACTAACAGCACGCTGTGCTGTTAGTTTATACGACGTCGTCCCATTAGAAAGCCACTGCACAAATAAATTTTGCACAGACGTCATCATTTTTGCACAATAAACTCGGCATTAAATGGTGCCGTCTGAAGCATAAAAGAAAATTCTGGTTGTTCTCTTCAAAAACTAAAATTTGGATTCACTCTCCATCAGTTCAACAAGGAAAGATCATCCTCCTTCCACGAGAGATTTGTGATATTCTTCCACATAATTTTAGACTCATTAATCTCTCGCTCTATTCCCCTCAATAATTTTAGTATTAAAACATCTTTATCTCTAACTTAAATTTAGGCTCAAATTTAAATTTGAGTAAAAAAACTTATTCCAATTTTTGACTCAAAATTATACCAAATCAAGCGAGACTCATTTTTTTTACTCAAATCAAGAGAGACCCAAATCCTTACACAAATCTTTAATGGTGATATTTTACTATCTTTTAAAGATTCAATGGTCATTCTTACTCTCTTTTAAATTTGGGTTTATCCTCATTTAAATTTGAATTTCTCATTCTTTAAATTTGAGTTTATCCATTAAAGCCATTTATATCAAATCAAACTTTTTACTCAAATGTTAATTTCAATTTAAGTAAAAATTTGAGTCATAGTTGGAAATGCTCTTACCCCCGTTAAAATCGTAAGACCCAAATCTCTTTTTCTCGTTGATTAACTACTCCGGCATCGGCACCCATAATTTCGCCCTTTTCCAATATGCACTAATTTTATCTGTTGATAAGGTCAAATCATTCATCTTGTTCAATTATCATCTTGATCAAATCATTCAAGATGCAAAAAAATTAAACTGATAAATTGAGAGATCCATTTTGAACAAGAATTTATATTTAATTGGAACTGTTTTTTATACATAGTTTTAGTATTAGAACATCTCTAACTCTGACTTAAATTTAAACTCAAATTTAAATTTGAGTAAAAAAACTCAAAAAATTTGTTGCAATCTTTGACTCAAACTTATACCAAATTAAGGGAGACTCATTTTTTTACTCAAATCAAGAGAGACTCAAATCCTTATCCAAATTTTTAATGATGATATTTTACCATCTTTTAAAGATCCAATGGTCATTCTTACTCTCTTTTAAATTTGAGTTTACCCTCATTTAAATTTGAATTTCTCCTTCTTTAAATTTGAGTTTGTCCATTATAGCCATTTGTATCAAATCAAATTTTTTACTCAAATGTTAATTTAAATTTAAGTAAAAAATTTGAGTCATAGTTGGAGATGCTCTTACCACCCATTAAAATCGTAAGACCCAAATCTCTTTTTCTCGTTGATTAACTACTCCGGCATTGGCGCCCACAATTTCTCCCTTTTCCAATATGCACTAATTTTATCTGTTGATAATGTCAAATCGTTCAATGTGTTTAATTATCATCTTGATCAAATCATTCAAGATGCGGAAAAATTAAACTGATAAATTGAGAGAGCCATTTTGAACACAAATTTATATTTAATTGGAACTACTTTTTATACATAATTTTAGTTTCTGATGTTATTGATATCAATGACTATAACGTGTTTGTTACATGGTTGACTCATGGAACAGTCAATAAATCAGACTAGTATGTCGAATGGTAGTTATGGAGTTGTGAGGTCGGTGCTCGAGATGCAGCAATAATACGGCTTTGGTCTTGTCAAGGGAATTCAAGAGTAAGGGATCGGCGTAGTCTCAGCCGAACCACCTCCAATGCCTAGGTTAGTTTTGCAGGTTATTGGCTAGAATAACTAAGAAAAAAGAGAAAGAGAGAGAGAGAGAGAGAAAGAGAGAGAGAGAGTATTCTTTTTCAATTGTTATCTACCTTAACTCTTCATTTAAGAGGGTTTTTATGGTGTAGGTTGAGTGTGATCTTGACTTAAAGGGTAATCATTCCTGGTTCGAGTGTGTATGAAGCTATTCTTATGCAAGAGCTTTAGTTACTGACGTGTGTCAGCTCTCCTGAAGCCCATGTGGGATGTCAGGTATATGATGCCATGTGTCAGACTATTCCTGTTCGGGATCATGTAGGTGATGGCTGACGTATTTAGAAATCCCCATGGAGGCCGAGAAGGGACATTAAAGGTCTGGACTCTGTGCTCTATTATTTGGATTATATCTAGCAGTAGCCCCTGATTCCCTGTAATCCTATGGTTATTTGGAAATTTATTTGTTTTATTTTGATTTCCTCATATCTCGTCTTTGACGGTTACAATGATTTTTTTTTTTTTGAATTTTTCTTGGATTTTGAATAGACGGTTTTTTGGCGCCTCTTTTGTTTTTCGAGGTGCATTATGGCACTGTCCTTTCAAGTCACGCATGATTGGTCTTAACCACTTCCACGTGTCACATTCCCCTTAATTCTTCTGACCCTTGGGCTCCCCTTTGTTTGATCAAACGAATCTGGCCCCTTGGTGGAGGGTATAAATACCTCCTTCCATCTTCTTCCTCTACTTTGTTTTGTCTTCCTTGACTTCTAGTATTGCTTCATTCGTCTATTTATGAACATCAATCCCATTTGGGTATATAGTGACAGTGAGCCAGATAGTGTTGTTAGCCCATACAACCCCCCAGATCCTTCTGGTAAGCCTCCTCTTGAAACTCTCGAATTTAGGTGATTGCTTTTAGAAGGTTCTCCTCAGGAGATTGTAGAAGCCATTGATAAGCATTAAGGCTCTGTCATTCTTTCTTTTTGCCAATATTATGACTAATAGAGGTAGCAAGGACATAGTCATAGGTTCGTTTGACCCAGACGCAAATTCAGAGCGAACTAAATTTGTGGGTCAAGGGGAGGAAGACTCTGAACGATCTTTTTCCCCTTCCTTCGATAGGTTTTCTCTTTGGGAAGCTCATGAAATTGAGTGTCGATATACTAAGGACACTATAGGGTTTGTGAGGCGTCGATATAACTTACCTGATTTCGTGAAGGTAAGGTTACCCTCTGCTCATGAAAGAGCTTGTACCCCTTCGTATGGTGAAGTCTGTTTTCCTAAGTCAGCTCTTTAGGCCGGTCTTCGATTCTCAATTCCTTCTTTTATTAGGTCTGTGTTGTCCTGGTTGGATATGTCTCCTTGTCAGTTGGTTCCTAATGCCTATAAGACTCTTACCGGTTTGATGGCTTTATGGAGATTGAGTAGTGGGGGCATCACTCGATTACTTTAGAGGAGTTCATTTACCGCTATAAAGTAAAAGAGTGTACCCATAAATGATATTTCTATTTGAGTACCCATCCTAGGATAGCCAAGCTTGCATTAGGTCTCCTTGATTCGAACAAGAATTGAAAGCCTTGGAACTTTTTATTGATTAGAGATTGGGAGTTCAACTCAAAGGGGGGACACTCCGAAGATCATGCTTCGGTGTCCAAAATGTGGGGCGTTTTCAATCCCTTCTGGTGAGTTCCCTCTTCTGGATTTTTTTTTGGTCTGGCTAGACAACTTTTTTGGATGACTCGGCTCTCTTTTTCTCGGGTTGACTAATAGAGAAAGACCCTTGTCGGGCGCTGATTGTGTCTTCTGCGTTCATGGTTTCTGGGCTTTGAGGAGTGGGTCGGCTATGGTTTTGGATGATGATTTTGGTAGGGAATAAACAAAGGTTGGGGGTACTGATTCCCCCCAAAAAGGCTATGAGGGAGACCCAGTCCTCGAGGTCCTCTACTTGCAAGGCCTCATTAATGAAATGAGTGACATAATTTTTAAGAGACTCACTTTCTTATTATTTAATATTCAGAAGATAGGTGGCTGTTTTCCGATGATTTTGCCCTCTGACGAAGTGTGACATAAAAGACTGGCTTAACTGGGAGAAGTTGGAGATAGTACCAGATTTCAATTTACTAAACCACATGCAAGCATTCCCCATCAACGTGGTTGGGAATGATTAGTACACGATCTCGTCTGGAAAGGCATGTAACGTTATCAGGTCCTTGAACTTTTGGAGGTGATCCACTGGGTCCTTGCCCCCTTCAAAAATTTCAACATGGGGCATTCGGAAAACCATGTGGTAAAGGATAGATGACAATGGCTAGGGTGAAAGGAGTTTGTTGCCTTTTGGTGGTGGTTCCAGCTTTGTTATTAAGAGCATATTTCAGATCCCCTAATTGAGCTCGGACCGGAGGAATGAGTGGTTTATATTGTTGCTGGAGGACAACTTTGAGGACTTCAACCATCTCTTTCACTTGTTGGGTCAAGGTGACAACCTCGCCTTGTATAGGCTTAACTGAGGCTCGGTCAGGTCAGTTTTTAGGAAGGTTAATGTTTTCGACGCCCTTGCTAGTCGGGTCATTTTTGCTCGTGCCTGGTAGAGTGGCCATGGTTCAATTATTGTGAAAGAGGTTGGAATATTCAATTTGGAGAGAGATTGAAAAATAGTTCTTTGGAAGGGATTGGAAAACGATAAAAGTCGTTTCCCATAGACGGCACCAACTAATGGAACAATCAGTAAATCAGAATAGTATGTCGAATGGTAGCCATGGAGTTGTGAGGTTGGTGCTCAGTGCTCGAGATGCAGCAACAGTACGACTTTGGTCCTATCAAGGGAATTTAAGAGTAAGAGATCGTTGTGGTCCTAGCCAAACCACCTCTGATTGCCTAAGTTAGTTTTGCATGTTATTAGCCAGAATAACTTATAGAAAATAAGGCGTTTATGGAGATAGAGAGAGAGAGCAGGGGCGGCCCAACAAATCCGGAGGCCCTAGGCGAGAATATGAAAGTGGGCCCTATTAATAGGCAATAATTATTAAAATACATTCATTTAAAAGATATTTTTCTAGCTTTTTGAGATGCAAAAATATTGATTAAATTTTTATATTCAAGTTTTGTTAATATATCTTTTTCAATAGATAATATAACTAATTCATTTAATCTTTTTTGTGACATAGTTGATCGGATATAAGATTTTATTAATTTAAGTTTCGAAAAACTTCTCTCCGCTGAAGCAACTGTTACTGATATTGTTAACAATATTCTAAAAGTTATACATGCATTTGGAAAACAATCTAATCGTTTTATATAAGTTAGGGTTTCAGCTGGAGTATTAATTTCAGATTGTAGAACTTTTCTTAATACAGTCAATTCTTGAAATAAATCTAAACCATCAATATCAGAAAATAAGTCATGCTTCAAAAAAGTTTCAAGGTTAAGACAATAACTTTTCAAACTATCATCATCTAAGGATTTTAATTTTTTAAAACAAAATAAAAAACCAAAAATATTTTCATATATTTTGAATTGTTCAAATCTACTCTTGATCGAAGAAATAGCTAGATCAACTATAAATAAAAAATATTAAGAAATAGCTAGATCAACTAAAAGACTTTTCAGCTGATAGTGTTACTGCATTCTCAATTGTATCACCAAATTGTTTTTTCCTAAAAATTTTACGTTTTTCTCGAAATACTGGTTCTATTTCCATTTCAAGTGCAATCTCTTTTGATGAAATCAAAGCAGAGTAAAATCCATTTTCTCTATATGATTCCAAAAAAAAAATAAGTCCTTTTAATTGATCAATAACAACATTAATATGCATGTCTTTGGATTGTAAATTTTTACTAACTGTGTTGACAACAAATAATATATCATACCAAATATTCATACCCAATAAAAATTCAAAGTTTTCAATCTCATATGTAGCTAAGCATGTGGCTTCACTCCTTGTTTTAGGATTTTCACTAATTTTTGCTAATTGAATTAAAACATCTCGTATTTTCGGAGTCTGATACTTGATTGCTTTAATACTTTCGATACGACTTTCCCATCGCATTTGAGATAATGATTTAAGAGTTAACATAGATATATTATCTTGTAAAAATTTTCATCGTTTTGTTGAAGAAGAAAATAATGAGTATATACGTTGTAATACTCCAAAAAAAAATATGGCTTTAGGACAAGAGTTAGCTATATCACAAAGTACGAGGTTAAGATTATGACATCCACATGGTGTGTAAAACACTCTTGGATTTATATCTAGTAGTCTTTTTTGTACACCTTGGTGTTTTCCTTTCATATTAGATCTATTATCATATCCTTGTCCTCTTACATCATTTACATCAAGTCCAAGTTTTTTAATTACATTTATAAGTTCATCAAAAAGGCCTTTCCCAGAGGTATCATCTACTTCCAAAAATTCTAAAAAATATTTTTCTATTTTTGTTGGACTTGTTGAAATATCTACACATCGCAGTATAAGAGTCATTTGTTCTTGATGACTTGCATCAGGAGTACAATCAAGTATTACTGAAAAATATTTTGTTTTTTTAATCTTATTAATGATTACACTTTTAATTTCAGAAGCTAACATTTGTATTAATTCATTTTGTATCTTATGCCCGAGATAATGATTATGAATTTCACCATCTTTAATTCGTCGAACATGTTCTTGCATTATTGGATCAAATTCCGCAATCATTTCAATTAAACTTAAAAAGTTTCCATTGTTGTCTTGATATATTTTCTCATTCTTCCCACGAAATGTCAAATTATTTTTAGCAAGAGTTTTTACTACAGCTAAAATTCTTACAAGTATTTTTTTCCAATAATCTTTCTCTTTGTTAATTTGTTCTTGAATATTTTCATCAATAATTTTATTTTTTGACAATCTTATTTCTAAATCAACCCATGAATTCATGTTAGTGATATGCTCATTAGTTGTTTCATGAGTTTTGAGCTTATAACTAAAATTTTTCCAATCTTTAGTTCCTTCATTAACTAATTGACTTGTGCTAGGTTTTGAATTGAATAACTTACAACAAAAACAATATACTCTATCTAAATCTTTTGAATATATTAACCATTTTCTATCATGCTTTTCTCCGTTTGATAATTTTCGAGTGTAATATGTAATAGAAAAATGTCTATTATTTTCATCATTAGGAAAGTCTAAATCATTTTCCCTAATAGAACCTCTTTCAACTAATAAGTCTTAATTTTGTGTCAATATTTTTCTATTGTCCTGGATCATATTTATTGGAACATAATCTAATAGTTCACTAATATGTTCACATTCTTTATCACTTTCTACTTCACTAACAAGCTCACATTCTTTACTAATTTCATTTTCTTTTAAATCTTTTTGGCATTCCGTTGATTTTGATATATTATCTAATATTTCAATCATTGAATCATCATTTGAATTTTTTGTTGCAGTTGGTTTATCACTAATAACAAATTTATCGAGTGCTCTTTTTTGAGATTCAATAAATTCATCTTGTTTTCTCTTCTTTTTACGTTTTTCACATCCAGAATCATATCTTCGAGTAGACATACTAATTATATAACTTGCAATTACTACAATGAAAAATTATAACACAAAATTTATAAAAATTAAATTAAACTAAAATAAAAGTTAAAGAACAACACAACCTGGTACGGTTGGCACTCAGCTCCTTATCCTGAATCACTACCTTCTTCGGTACTGTTGGCAGCAAGGATTGATCCTTTTGTTTTGTAGCAACAGCCTTCCAACAATTTTTGTGTTATAATTTGTAGCAACAAATTTTGTAGCAACAACCTTCCAACTTTGGGCCGCCCCTGCTTCCAACAAAAGGCAGCCTTGAGCCTTCCAACTTTGATGTTCTTTGTTCAGATTCAAACTTCACACAGAGAGAGAGAGAGAGAGAGAGAGAGAGAGAGTGTGTGTGTGTGTGTGTGTGTGTGTGTGTGTGTGTGTGTGTGTGGCGTTAAATCCTGAACAAAAAAAAAATTCTAGCAAAAAATCTAGCGTTAAATCTTAACAGTCCACTACAGCTGTAGAAGTCCAACAGTCTAACAGCAGAGAGAGAGTGTGAGACATTATCCTTCCTTGTAGAAGTCTAACAGTCTACTACAGCTAGGAGCAATTTTCTAGGTAAGTTGTTAAGTGTTAATGGACCTATCAATAAAATTTGGGCCCTTTCAAGTCTCAAACCAATCTATCCAAAATTTATATACCCATAACTAAAATTCTTAAAAAGGGCCCCAAAATTTTGCAAAAATTGGGGGCCCTAGGCGGCCAACTAAGTGGCCTAGGCCTAGGGCCGGCCCTGAGAGAGAGTATTCTTTTTCAATTGTTACCACCTTAACTCTTCATTTAAGAAGCTTTTTATAGTGTAGGTTGAGTGTGATCATGACTTAAAGAGTAATGATTATTGGTAATCATTCGTGGTTTGAGTGTGTATGAAGGTATTTCCATGCAAGAGTTTTAGTTATTGACGTGTGTCAGCTATCTTGAAGCCCATGTGGAATGTCAAGTAAATGATGTCATGTGTCAGACTTTCCTTATTCGGGATCATGCGTGTGATGACTGATGAATTTGGATAGGGGTGTTCACCCTACCCGACGGGTAGGAAATATAGTCTTCCGCATTCCTACCCGATACTTTGCGGAAGAATTTTTTCTTACCCTACCCTACCCGATCAGGTGTAGTATTCCTACCCGCATTCCTACCCGAATAATCGGGTAGGAAGTCGGGTAGGAAGTCTGGTAAACACTTTTGTAGCTATTAATTTTTGAATCTTTTTAACAATTTAATTAAATAACATGTATCAATTTAACAACACAATAAATCAATAATACTAAAATCTAAAACAATTATAATTGTTTTAGCCATCAATCCACCATAATTGTTTTAACCATAAATCCACCATAATTGTTACAAATACAATCCACCATAATTGTTACACAAATACAATTCACCATAATTGTTACACAAACACAATCCACCATAATTGTTACACAAACACGAATACATTAAAATATAACTACTTGAAGTAGTCTACTTCGCTCGTGGCAGTTCACCACAAATCATATAACCTACACACAAAAAAAAATCAATATTTTAGCAACTCAAACATCCACAACAATAACAAATACTCTTATAATTACTAAAAAAAATGTAAAAAAGTTAAATAATACCTTTTTTGCTAGTGTCATTCACCTCTCTTCACTCGAGAGAAATTGAAATTGTCTCTGCAGTTATTTCTGAGATAAAAAAGAGTATGGAAAAAAATTATCTGTGAACAATACACATCATCACAATAAGAAACAGTATAAACTTGTCAAAAATTAAACAGTCCACTAAACTTGAAAGCACTAAAAAACAGTCCACTAAAACAGTCCACTAAACTTGAAAGTACAAAAAAACAGTCCACTAAACTTGAAAGCACAAAAAAACAATTATTGATAATTATTGATAAAAAAACAATAATCTCTATATTGTTTGACAAGTATCAATAAACATGTAAATCATATTTGGGTTTACTTGTCCCAGCATCATCATCATCATCATTTCAAGAATTGGGCACTGGAATGTTTTTCATAAACTGAATTGTAACTGTTTGATGAATTGCTCCATCGGCTTCTCATTGTTGGAATCTCAGTAATGGGTTGACAACATTAATCATTATATCTAGTGTTTGATTTTCAATTCGATCTCTCACTAACTGGATGAAAATATTAATTTATCAACAGTGTGGGCTTAAATTTGATTTAACATTGCTGTATTTTTTTCTCACTGAATAAAAAGACTAACAGTAACGGACATTCCATGACAGTCTGCTACTGCTTGATACTAAATAAGAAAATGATTTTCAAAGAAACACTTGAACTTCCAAAGATAACTTAAATTTCAGGCCTCTTCGAGCATGTGATTAAGTACTATATCAGTATTTCAAAAACAAATGTGTCTTGGAATGTCATTCGATTAGTACTGTGGCCGCAGGATCACATACAAACAAATCAAGGAAATTACCCAAAGAAATAAAAGAGGAAAAAACCCAAAGAAAAGAACTGATGTTCGCCTGGATGGAAGAACTAACAAATTAAAAAAAGAACGATCTCCAAATCCACCAGGTACCAAGACACATGCTGCATTCTGAAAACGTAGTTCTCATTCGTTACTAAAATTTGGTACTAATTCCCAACTTCTTCGTTGAATTTTAATGCTAAAAAAATTCAGCAGTACAGCCATATACACACATAGGATAGAAGATCATAGGGAGTATAGTAGAAAGTTTAATCATAATAAACAATCACCAACTCAAATCAATTCCAAACAAAGGTCTGCCTCACTGTTGTCGTCTCTGATAATAGGACCTCTATCAATTTTATACTTCTATTCTATCTATAAAAGTGTGTACAATGTCATCATTTTCAAACCCTTATACTGCAATATGTGTCGTGAGCATATGAATCATACTATATATCCAAAATCAGAAGAGGTCACGGAACCACAAAGTTCATCGGTTGATTGACCTGGTCGTCAGCCGTTGGCCTGATCTGGGGCTCCTCCAAAAACTGGTTTTATGCATGTCACAGACCAGATTAAACAACAAATCAAGGAAATTACCCAAAGAAAAAAAAAAAATTAACCACATTCGTAAAAATATATGAGCACAGGTATTCAGAAACTCATGGATGCAAATTTGCAGGTAGACCAAGAACAGAGCAACAGGTAAATGCTATACAAAAAAAATACATTCACCAGCATGTATGCAATGATCAGATCTATGAATGACCAGATCTGTGAAACTCGCATCGCAAGTGATGGTTAGACCGTGAATGACCAGATCGCGCAAAGAGAGAGCACAGATCTGACCAGACCAGACCACAATAGATCGCGAAGAGAGAGAGAGAGAGAGAGAGAGAGAGAGAGAGAGAGAGAGAGAGAGAGAGTACCTGGGCTGGGAATCGAACGATGAAGGAGGAGTGGATTGTGGAGTGAGGTGTGATTTGTGAGGAATTGAGGCGCACGAACAGGAGTAGACAGATAGTAATTAGGGTTTTTTAGTTTATATATATTTATATATTTATGCGGGTAGGGTAGGGTAGGAATGCGGAAATTGATGGCTATTCCGCATTCCTACCCGATTTAATCGGAAGAAAAAAAACTCTTCCGCATTCCTACCCGATTTTTGCGGCTAGCCATTCAGTAGGGTAGGGTAGGGTCGGGTAGGGTAGAAAATTGCGGCCAATCGGAAATTTGAACACCCCTAAATTTGGATATCCCCATGGAGGTCGAGAAGGGACGTCCGAGGTTTGGACTTTGTGCTCCGCTATCTGGATTATATCCATCACTAACGATTTTGCATTATTAGTTTCAACAACACACATAATTGTTCCTTCTTGATCTATTGATATGAAGATGATTTTAGTTTGAAATCAAACCTAGGTCTTGATCCTTCCAAAAAATATGAGTCTTAATGTCCACAAGGGAATTTGAATTGGAGCTTCGTTTTCACTATTGCCAGCACTGGAGTTTGTTAGTGGTTGATATTCGGATAGAGATTTGTGGGTGGGGTTCATCTCTTTTTAAGCATCTTCTGTCAACAAGAGGGTTTTTTGGGGAAGAACTTATTTTGCTTGAAGCCTCTATCCCTCACTAATTTTGACGATGTTGTTTGCAAGAGAGCAACTGTGTTGTGACTTTTTAATGGAACGACGTCGTATAAACTAACAGTACAACGTGCTGTTAGTCTCTATCTGTAGAGGAGCCAGACCCCTATTGTGCAACATTATGAAATGAGAGCTTACCTTGCTCACTGTTGCATAAGTTGAATTTGGTTAAATGGTCGGTTAATATTGTATTATTAATGTAAATAATGTTAATATAATTTTTTTAAACAATCAATCATTAAAATGAAAAATGGAGGTGTTCCGGTTGGGATTTCGAAGCAAGCAACTAGAATCTAATCGGAGTTTACCCCGAATTGAATACGAATTTTAATTTGAATAATGTAACTTGAGAATTAATTTAGATTTTTAATCTGAATTTTAATCCAATTTCAACCTGAGTTTATAATCTAAAGATCAGATCGTAGCTAAAACTTATTTTTCAATTCGAATGTTGTAATTGGAGCTCAAAAAGTTAAACGTACACATTAAATACTTGCATCTTTAATTGGTGTTTATCCTAAACACTTATTCCTTTTGAAAAATATACCTTATCTATTCCCTTCCTTTAAGCAAGCATTATACTTTGCTTTATCAAGATTGAAAATTAGAATATCAATATATCTAACCTTTCTTATACTAAGTAGTAACATACGTTTCATACATTAAGTTACATTTTTTTTTATCGATTTTAATAGTTCCTAACATTTCGGTTTTCTTATAATTTAGTGTTAATAATATTTTTGATCCTTAAAGTATATACGTTTTGTCAATTCGGTCTCTAAAATATTAATTTTATCAATTTGATTATTAAAGTATTCAATTCGTGTTTAAATGATTCCTACATAAATAGACTGTTAAATTTTTGATGAAATTATCACGCGATGGACACGTGATACCGTTTGAAAGAATGAAATGTGGTCATTTACGTTAAAAAATTTAGGGTTAATTGCATTAGAGGTCCCCAAAGTATGAAATTTGTCTCATTTTGGTCCCCAATGTTTCAATTGCATCATTTTAGTCCTTGAAGTATTGAATATGTTTCTATATGGTCATTCAAGTAGACAATGTCCAGATTGCTAACGATTTTTATCATATACTTGCCACGTAATACCTAAATATGGACAAAAAATAATTTTGATAACTCTTAAATAAAATTTGGGTAGCTTTTGACAAAAAAATGTGTAATATGAGCAGGGGCGGAGCTACACTTACATTTGTGGGGGCAGTTGCCCCCACTCAGTTTTTTTGTCCAAACATTTTTTTATATAAATTTTAATATATTCTAAATTTGCCCCTACAAAAATTCATATACATTTTAATTTACTTAATAATTTCTAACATTAAGATTAAATTTCTTTACTCGATTATTGATTATTTAGTTGAATCTCTCAACATGTGTTCAAGAAATTTTGTAGTTTTTCGTTCTCTCCCCAATATAAAGTCCCCTTACTCTTATCTTTGTAAATTTTGATACATTGAATGATAATATTATTATGTAATATTTTTATAATATAAAAATTAGTCAATAAGATGGTAAAGATAAGGTATACGTTGTTCCTTTATGATTTGAATGTCAAAGATTCAAGCCGCAAAAAAAATACTCTCTCACATGCAGGATAAAAATACGTACATTTTACTCTAGACATTGCAATAGCAGAAGCCACACGTTGGGCCACCTCGTTGAATTTATGATTACTTCAAAATTTTAAATTTTACTTTTGTTAAAAAAATGTTACTAACATATAATTGAAAGGCCTGATTTGATAATATAATGCATTATTATTGTTGAATTAGTATAGGGTATCAACATTAAATGCATTTTATTTGTTAATCCAACGGTAATAATGCATTAGCTTTTCCAATGTAGTACATATAGTATTGTTCTTACTAAAATTTTTGCCCCCATTACCCCATATTTCTGGCTCCGCCCCTGAATATGAGTAGCTTTTGACTAAAATTTGGATAGCTTACGTTCAAAACTGTGTAATTTAGATAGCTATTTAACCAAAATTTGAGTAAAAATTTTGTCAATAGTTATTCAAATTATTTTTTTGTCCATATTTAAATATCACGTGACAAGTTTATGATAAAAAATCGTTAACAATCTGAACACTGTCTGCTTGAGGGACCATATAAAAACATATTCAATATTTCACGGACAAAAATGATGCAATTGAAACATTGGGGACCAAAATGAGACAAACTCCATACTTTAGAAATCTCCGGTGCAATTAACCCAAAAATTTAACGAATTGTCTTATTAGGAATTAAAGTGACACAAATTGAAATTTTAGGAATCAAATTAATAAAATTAATACAATGAGGACATAACTGATAAAATGAGTATATTTTATGGACTAAAAGTATTATTAATCCTATAATTTAAATTTAAATTATGAATTTAATAAATTTTAAACCAAAAGGTCCCCACACGAAAAACAAACTGATCTAACGGTCAGATCCATTTACTTCCTTGACTATTAGATTTGTCTTCGCATTAGACGGTTCAGATGGATTAACCAGTTTAATACTCGTTTGTAATATTTAAAAAACTGAAGGGTATCGTGAGTAATTTAACCAGCATATTCCATTTCCATCATACACACTTCTACGGCACGTAATGACATTTATGTCCCTCACCCCACCGCTTCTGCTTCGTCTCTTCGATACACCTTTTTTATATATATAGTCATATAGATTTTCTACGATCGGTTCAACGGCGAATGGCCATTTGTTGAGAAGCATCAAAAGCTCTTAGTTCTGTGCCCTTTTTCGATTCTTCATTCCTCTCTTTCTCTCTCCCATTCAAATCATCCGATTTCAAAGGTATAACCATTTCTCTCATCTTTCCAACTCCAATCAGCTGTACACATTTCCACATATTTGAAATAGATAAATACTCATATATATACACATACACATGTATATATTCATCCCTCCAGCACCATCGATATTAATGAGAATCGTTGATTTGTGCAATTTCTAAAACGATTCGTTCAATGAGTCGAGCAAGCATGAAATTTAGCTCGTTTGTACTGTATCGATTTTGAGCTATAATTTTTTGTTTAGTAAATCGTGGAGCTGTTTCGGGGTTTGTCTTTCTGTACTGTTTTTGATTTTTTCTATGATTTTTTTTGTCCTAATATCAGGATTGATTGTCTTACCCTCTGTTTGGTCGACGAAGTAATTGAGGAAAAAGAAAAGAAAATGTGGATTCAAATCCTAAGTTTTAAATCCTAAAATCGAATTGGTATGAACATAATTCCTTCTTTTTCCCCTTGTTAGCATCTAAGGTGGAAGTCTTGAATTCAATGTTGTTCTTTTTGTTCAACAACAATACATTCTGCCATCACCAATATGGCATCATTGGGGTTTTTGAGTAAAGGTGGTGAAGTCAAAGTCTATCATTTTTTTTTGTATTGCATATGTTAAAACCAATTACCAATGAACAGTCCAATGTAGATGATAGAGAATTAGTGATGTAAAGTATATAGGTTGGGTTTATTGTGTTTCACATATAGGATTAAAATTTCAACTTCATTTGAAAATAGCTTCCAAGGAAGACTATAGTTAGGAATTATATTGGATTGTCTTGTGTATATGCTTCCTTTTTTTTTGGGTTTTATTGGGTATATGCTTCCTATTTCATTACACTGATGAAGAGAAAATTTGGGTGCTTGTTATTTTTCCTGTTAACCAATTTAAATAATGCACATACTCTCATTGATTGTGAAAATTTATAAGGTTGCTTACAAAGGATCCTTTATACTCAGGAACAAAACCTCAGGATTTCAAATAACTTCCACACTGCTTCCTTCTATATGTTTATCAGATGAAAACCGAACAACATTATGATGCCTCCAAAGTTGAAGAACCTTCAACAACTGGGAATGACAGAGCCACTTTGAATGAGGGCTATCAGGAATCTGGTTCTCATCAAAGTGTGGGTTCTGAGAGCAAACCTGGGGAAGTTGTCAGGAACCTACATCATGTCTCTTATATTTATAGACAAGATGTAGTAAGGAGCAACACTAGTGGTAACATTGGGATTGTGACTGAGGTTGCTGGTGATACTGATTCAGATAGCAGCACAACCGATGATGAAGATGAGGACGATGATGATGACAACAATGATGATGATGATGAGGCTGGTCCAAATGAGGAAGATGGTCTGGATGGCAATAAAAATGATAAGGGGAGTGCTGATGGGAACATAGATGGTGGCAGTTATAAGAGCACTCCTCTTCCAGCTGACCAAGTTAGAGTGCTTTGGATGGACGAATCTCAGACAACGCAAAATATTGATGGTGTCACAGTTGTTGATAGGGGATTCTTACATGGAGATTACATTGCTTCTAGTTCTGACCCAATGGGCCAAGTGGGTCTTGTGGTTGATGTGAATATTTCTGTTGATTTATTAACTGCAGATGGATCTGTAATAAAAGATGTCTCATCCAGGGACTTAAAACGAGTTAGGGATTTTACTGTGGGCGATTATGTTGTCCTGGGTCCCTGGCTAGGTAGGATTGATGATGTTTTAGATAACGTAACAGTATTGTTTGATGATAGTTCTATGTGCAAAGTTGTGAAGGCTGATCCACTGCGTCTCAAACCAGTTGGTAAGAATATGCTTGAAGATGGACACTTCCCTTATTACCCTGGGCAGCGTGTACAGGCGAGCTCTTCATCTGTTTTCAAGAATTCTAGGTGGCTATCTGGTTTGTGGAGAGCTAACCGGATGGAGGGGACAGTAACTAAAGTTACGGTTGGGTCTGTGTTTATATATTGGATTGCGTCTGCTGGGTATGGGCCCGACTCTTCTACTACTCCGGCTGAAGAGCAGAGTCCAAAGAACTTGAAATTGTTATCCTGTTTTATGCATGCAAACTGGCAATTGGGTGACTGGTGTCTTCTCCCATCGCCTGCATTATCGTCCTCCATTCCCTTGGACAAGGGCCTATCGAAACTAGAACTCCATGATTTGACCAACGACAATTCAGAGTCTGCTCAAACAAGATCTGAATGTGATTCAGAAGTGGTTGCTCCAGAGGAATCAAATGCAAATGGTGATTCCATGGACATTACTGCAGAAGCTGCATTGGATGGAACTCGTGCAAATAAAGAAAATAATTATACTACCGAATCTAGTTCATGCAGTAGCTCATTGTCAGTTTCGAAGGAGCCTATTCATGAAACATGGCCTCTTCATCGCAAAAAGATCCGTAAAGTTGTGGTCAGGAGGGACAAGAAGGCCCGGAAAAAAGAGCAGGATTTTGAAAGAGCCCTTTTGATTATTAATACTAAGACAAGAGTTGATGTGGCATGGCAGGATGGAACGATAGAACGTGGGCGGGATTCAACAACTTTGATTCCAATTGATAACCCTGGTGATCACGAATTTGTTGCTGAACAGTATGTGGTGGAAAAGGCCACAGATGACAGCGATGATGTTTATGAAACAAGGCGTGTTGGGGTTGTGAAAAGTGTTAACGCGATAGAACGAACAGCTTGTGTTAGGTGGTTAAAGCCAGTTGCCAGGGCAGAAGATCCTAAAGCGTTTGATAAGGAAGAAGTGGTAAGTGTGTATGAGCTAGAAGGGCATCCAGACTATGACTATTGTTATGGGGATGTAGTTGTTCGACTGTCACCTGTTTCTGTACCAGCGCCAATAGATTCCCCTGGGAACTCTGCTGAGGAATTGAAGCAGCTGGCTTGTCCAAACAAGGTTATAGGAGATATGAAGAAGCGCTCCGGGTGTAAGAAAATAGAAGGTGAATCCGTGGATGATGATTGTGTAGAATTCTCAGATCTCTCTTGGGTAGGAAACATTACAGGGCTCAGAAATGGGGATATCCAAGTTACATGGGCTGATGGGATGGTATCATCGGTACAATCACTGTAACTCACTTTTTAATGGATATCCTATCGTGAATTGCAATCATTTGGTCTTTACATACACATTATAGAAAAGCTACTTTTCTTCTTTACTTTCCATCTCTATCCAATTGGCAAACTTAAGAAGATAAGGGCTGTTACCTTTCCAGTTAATCATTAATTGATATAAGATTCTGGGGTCAGCTACATGAAATGGTCGAATTGCTTGGATAGAAGTCATTGATTTGGTATTTGAATTCTAAGTGGACATCAATTAAACTAGTAGAAGGGTCATGATTCATCTTTGAGGAAGGATAATTTTGTTAATCTGTTCTCTTTTGTATTCCCCCATATGATTGTATTCAGTTTAGTTGTGAGGGAGTTTGTCACAGTTCTTGATGGACACAGTTTTGTGTTTTATATCAGGTTGGGCCTCAAGCAATTTATGTTGTCGGTCGTGATGATGATGAGTCGATTGCGGCTGGAAGTGAAGTTAGTGATGCGGCTAGCTGGGAGACAGTTGAGGATGATGAGATGGATGCCCTTGATAGTGCCATAGAGGTTGACAATTACTTTGAACAGTATTTTTCATGCTCTCTTGAATTGAATTTTCTTGTGTGATGTACTTTCTTAGGATAACGTGGGGTGTTTAGTTAGAATAAGAGTCAAGTTAGTTTCAAGCAATTCCTTGTCATTGTTCATGTTGATGCTTTATGTGTCTGCTCACTGCTGTGGAATTTAAACAGCTATCAGACTGGGTTTGTTTTTCAGGAGTTCTTATTCTCCTGAAATTGAACTTTCAGGTGGTTCCCTAGTGCGTATACCCTTCCATTTTCATAATTTTTAGTGTTTATTTTTGAAAAAAGATATGTATAGGTTGAGGCAGGCATGAACCTCCAAGTAGCGGAAGCCCTTATGTGACCATTAGCTTTTTCCTGCTGAGAGCTATATGACATTTGTTGTATATATTGTCAACTCAATCAAACAAAGTCTCGTCCCAACTATTTGGGGTTGACCACATGAATATTGTTCTGTCATTGTGATCTATCAAGGGCCATATATGCTGATTATTATCATTATCATTTTTTGACTATTTCATTTAAACTTAATATTGGTCAACATTTATCCCTCGCCTTACCATCGATTGCTATCATGTCACTTTTCCTTGCTGGTGTTCTACTACACATCATTCTACTATATCTATACCTTAGGGACAGTATTAGGTATTCTATGAACCTATCCAAACCGATATTAGTCGACTTGCTTTTAATATACTCATCTCGAATTTAATGGTTCTGGTTCTACTACACATCCTTCTACCATACCTTATATTGTTCAGAGAATTGAACTGTCTTACTGAGAATAGCTTTAGCCGTAGGTTTTGGTTTGTCATTGTTTCCAATTGTAGTACCAACAAACAAATACCCGGAAATGAGTCTTTCTTTGGAGATTAAACCTTTAATTTGTGATGTTTGGCGCATGATGTGGGATTCCCACTGAAGATGTGCTCACCTGATTATTTGGATCACCAGTTACAGAGAGTGTTTTGGCAAACTTCATGTTCTATCATCATCTTAGATAGATACAATATGGATCTAAATATTTAACACTTGAGATTTATATACATTGGTACTGTGGGTAATAGATCAGGTGGCTTGATTATTTTGTTTAGGGATGTTTCATCTTGAAGTCAGGTCTGTAATTTGCCCGTTGAATGTGTTTTTGCCTTTAGAAAATTGTTATTTGCGTTGTTGTGTTCCAACCCTGGCTTTGTTAGGATGTTATATCCACTTTTCTGTACAACAATATTTTCTTTCCTGTTATTCGGGTTAAATGAATGATGCATGTCATTGGTATTCAGGAGCTTGGGTCTCAAGGTGCTACTGACCTCAGTCCTGAGAGCGAAAAGAGGTCAATGGCAGCAGAAAATTCTGGAAGTAATGGAGCTCTTTCTATTCCCCTAGCTGCACTTGGTTTTGTGACCAGACTGGCCACTGGAATATTCTCAAGGAGTCGAAAACACCTTGATCCAGTAAATTTGGATTCTGTAGGTGAAAATGAAATTCAATCTCTAGGGATGATTAAATCTTCTGTGGGAGGAGAATCTGGTGATGAATCTAGCTCCCAGAAATGTAATGGCACTCATATTAGTGGTGTGCCAACCTCCCATGGTATAGGAGAGGAAAATAATGTCGCTGAGGCCACAGATTTGGTGGAAGTGACCGAAGCTCTTTGCAACTTGAAGCCTGAAGAATCAGATGTGTCAGCACAATACACCGATAAATCATCCAGTTTCAAAGGCTTTGATATTGCTAAAGATCCTTATGACCATTATTTTTTTGGTACTAATGAACAAGTAAGTCATACCTTTCTTTGTTGTTTATTATTTTGTCTTGTGATTGACTATATCATTATACTTAAAAACTCTACTTCCAGTACTATGTCTCTCTTATTCCAGCACATTCTGTCATTCATGAGTTTGAGAAAAGTCTTGGGTCTTCATTAATTTTTCTCTTAAAAAATTGGTCTTTTTCCTATCAGTTTCGATGGCTTTTGTTCTTGTTTGTAAGAAAATCATGTGAATGATTGGTAGAGCTTTTTTGTCTTCTCCTTTTGACATTGTGCTTGATATGAAGTCTTCAATCTCCATTAAAAGACGGTGTAAATGAGAGTAACGCTTCAAGGTATTTGCAATAGGTTTTATTTTTTGAACACTAATTGCAATAGGTTGGGTGGTTGTGAATTTAACCTGAATTCTTCTCAACCCATTCCATTCTTTGATGGAAGAACTTGCCTGTTGAAAACTTGGGCCCTTTTGTCCTTATTGCATAGACATTTCTATGACCTATTAAAGGTGAACACGTTTCCAAACTTGCAGAATAATGCTGGAAGGAAGTGGCTCAAGAAAGTTCATCAAGATTGGAATATCCTTCGGAATAACCTGCCTGGTATTCTTTGTGCCAGTTTATTGTTAAAACTTCCTAATGTGTCCTGAAATCCTGGATACCAATTAGATATTTTTCAATGAAACTTTTGTTTTAAATGGTTGAACATTCAAAACAGATGGGATATACGTGCGTGTTTATGAAGATCGAATGGATCTTTTGAGAGCAGTGATAGTTGGAGCATATGGGACACCTTATCAAGATGGCCTTTTCTTCTTTGATTTTCGCCATCCGCCAGAGTACCCTGATGTTCCACCTGTAAGAGAATATTGATATTTGCTCTTTTAGATGATTGTTCATTGGAATCAGAACCTTAAATTCTGATTCTGGTTTTTGTGCTTTTTCGAAGACCTCCTTGAACTGAAAATAGAGATTATGATGTTTGCAATTAATTTTGAAGTTGTGTCTGCTATGTTGCAGTCGGCTTACTATCATTCTGGTGGCTGGCGAATAAATCCAAATTTGTACGAAGAAGGTAAAGTTTGCCTTAGCCTTTTAAATACTTGGACAGGCAGAGGAAATGAAGTCTGGGATCCTTCATCCTCAAGCATCCTTCAAGTCCTGGTTTCACTCCAGGGGTTAGTGCTAAATACTAAGCCATATTTTAACGAAGCTGGGTATGATAAGCAAATTGGGACGGCTGAGGGAGAGAAAAACTCATTATCATACAACGAGAACACATTCTTGCTGAACTGCAAGACAATGATGTTTCTTTTGCGGAAGCCCCCTAAGGTGATTAGTGCCAAACCCATATTGTGTTGACTTCTGTTGCTGTTTTGATCAATACTATTTCTAATTCGCCTTTCTGGTGCCCATACTTGGTGTGGCTTATGGGCATGTTGAGCTGCAACATATCATCGTGTTTGGTTATGATAGTCATCAACGCTATCCCAAACTGTAACACCTTGAAAATTCAAACATCCTTCATCTGTCTCATGGGCTTTTTCAGTGAACTGATAAAATAGAAAAGCTTAGTTATCTGTCTTAGCTTATTATTGCTTTATATTCAATCTTGGTTTATATATTAGAAATGTGACAACCTAGATTAAAATGGACTCAGCAAGGCCTTAGTTTCAGCTGGTTTGGTGAGCTTCTTGATCTCTTTTTCCTTGCGATCATGCTAGAGACCACATGTCCTTGTGTCTTTCAGGATTGCCTCATTCCACATTTTTTATGATAAATCATTTATCTTGTTTTGGTGGCTCATGGTTGGATCATCTTCAACAACTTTCCTCAACTCGTCATCTACTACCTTTAGGGGTCGTTTGGTTGCAGTATTAAGGGGTGTATTAAGGAGTCAAAACAAATTAAAACTCTCTAATCGGGTCTAATACTTTGTTTGGTAAACAAATTTGATTCCGTATTAATTTTAAAAACGTATACTAATGGTATAGTTATCGTATGTTTTTTATACCATAGACTTTATATTATGGATGTATTTTACTACCACCAAGAGAGGTGGTATTATAATTCAACTCAAATGTATTATTATACACATTTACTATTATAACCCTACAACTGATAAAACCAAACTATCATCAACATAACAAATACTGATTGGGGGTATTTTTGCCAATTCAACATTAATATGATGAAATAATTCTCTAACCAAACAACGATTTGGACTAAATAACTACTATCCAACGTTTATGTTGTACGTTGTCAAACACTAGATAAAATTACGTATTATTCTAATACCCCATTTAATCTTGTCTTTTGTCCATCTGTATTGTAGTAGACTGGATTCCTTTATCCAATCTATCTAGTTTTAATACGGCAACCAAACGAGCCCTTAAGGTGTAATGAATGGAACCATTGCTCAAGCTTGGCCTGAGCTCAAATGAATCCTAGGCTCGAGCTTGACTTGATTAAAGAGTGATTCCAAGTGTAAACATAGTTTGTTCTACCATTATCAAATGGGGTAAACTTGTTAAATAAAAAACAAAATGGAGGACAGGAATTTAAATCCCTTAAATTAAGATATTAAGGGATATGTGTCATGGTACAGAGTATATAGCTGCTGAAACTTTAATAGTGATTGTATTGTCACACTGCATGACATAGTTACTCTTTTATGAATCTTTTACATACTTCAAGAGGTCATGATATCAAGACTATACTACAGCAGCACAAATATTGGTTCTCATCATTCTGATATAAAGCTTGGCACTGTTTGATTTTTGCTTCATGCATTTGGAATGTTTATCGACTTTTCAACTTATTCTGACTTAAATAAAGTGACAGAATTGTATTTGAAACCTCATTCCTATCCAGCTTGTCCAAACAAGTAGGCGGGATTTGTTTGCTAAATGAGCTTCACTCGGCGCTTTGAGGCCTAGTTGAGCAAACTCATGACTAGTGTCATTGGGATTTGAGGTGAAAATATCATGTATGATCTTGTCCAGTAGCAGCGACAATGACTTATCAGTAAACTTCTCTTTCATCATCCCAAAAGAACTAAACTCTTGGTCACAAAACATAGAGATTATCACTTAAAAAAGATGTTTTCTGAAGTTAAATGGGATCTGGATATATGCTTGAAGGCAGTTTAACCGGCGGAATCCACATCAACCATTCATCAATCAACATAAATTTGGTCTGCTGTTTGGTTTTGGTGATATTGTGTGCTAGTAGATGTGTATGTGGATATATAATAGGCTTCTCTTTTGGGTTGGACTCTAGAATAGCTGTCTGGGTCGTTACTATTCAGGTTTCAGAGGTGCAGAATGCCAAAATTACATGAAGTGAGATTGCCAAAAAAGGATAACTAGTAGGTTAACTGAAAACATTTGACTAGATACAGCAGAATTGCAAAACAGAATATAGGCAGCTGACGACAAATAGTTTGGACCAAGTTTTGTTGAGTATAGCAGAGTTTTAGAAGTGTATTAAGAAACTTATTATTATCCCATTCTTTAGGAGTTCCTCGCATTTATGAGTGTACTCAATGGATTTTTAAATATGGAATAGATATCTATTTATACATTAGAAGCCATGAGGTGAACAAATTAGAGCCACATCCTTTGAACCCAATTGCAAAATACTATATTTTTGAACTTGAAAATCGAATCATATGTTGTTCTTTTGATTTTCTTTCTCATTATTTTTGCATTAGTCTTTCGATACAATTCATTTAGTGAATATGATGTGTTGACTGACAATGCAGTTAAAGGTTTCAACTTCTTATAACAAACTGTCATATTGTTTCGTATAGGATTTTGAAGAGCTTGTCAGAGAACATTTCAGGAGGCGTGGCTATTATATCCTCAAGGCCTGTGATGCTTACATGAAAGGCTATCTTATCGGCTCCCTTACAAAGGATGCCTCAATAAGCGATAAGAGCCATCCTAATTCAAATTCGGTTGGCTTCAAGCTAATGTTGGCTAAGATTGCGCCAAAACTTTTCATTGCGCTCAGTGAAGTTGGAGCTGATTGTCAGGAGTTCAAGCATCTACAACTGTCATATCAGATGTCTTAAAGGACCAGCCTCCCCTCTTCTTCACCAGTCCCAAAGAGGTCAGCTTTAAAGAAATATTGATGCTATTTTAAAATTTGAAATACACTCCAAAGTAAAGCTTATAGATGTTTTAGGAATGTTGTACACTTAAAAAGGGGATAAACAACATTCTTTGGTCATGTTTCAAAGCTTGGCAGCCTGGGAAGCAAAGTTGGAAGCTCCCGACTTTGCTGTGATTCTTGTAAAACTTTATAAGCTAATGCAGCAGATTGTCTCAGTTGTTGTGTCCGTGATTGTTTTCAGATTTCCTTTCCCTTGTAAGTCTGAGGATGCTCTTGGGGATTTCCAATGATACCAACTCTTATCTGCTATTCAGGATGATGGGTCAATTAATGTTGGATTGTATCCAGATTCTTTTGTGGCATTTCATTGTTTGTTCATAAACTTGACACAAGAATGATATTTGACAAGAAACTTCTTGCTTTAGCTTTACTTATATTTCTGCTTCAATTTGTTGTATGAAATACTGTTGTATATTTTATATACATTACTGAGAAGAGTACATTGATTCTTCAAATGCATTTCTTTTGCGTTTTAGTGAAAATCATTTGAAAGCAGGTATCAATAGTACATATAAGGCAGAATAGCATTTTTCTCATACGACATTCTCGAGTTTCTCTCACTTCTATACAAGGGGTATGGCGCCAAAGAATGGCACCTTTCACTCACTTCTTATGGGACTTTGCTTGTAAGCAAGTTGAGCAAGGCATGGAACGATGGGGTTCTCCGTTCTCAATCTAAATTGTATTCATCGAGGGGAAAAAATTTACTCTTATGATGGGATTGAGCTTCTTGTTCATTTTGTATTGATCCTTGCAGCCGGGTGGGTTTGAAATTTACCTTAATATTAGAGAAGGGTTTGGAACCATAGTAACTCACACCAACCTAGGTTAGGGGTTAGCTTGTTGCTGAAAAACGTAATAGGCTAGGGCTGCTCGATTCGCTTCAAGCTCCGCATGATTTTATATTATTAATGTGTTAAACATGAAACAATTTTAGGGTAGTTATTAATAATGTATCATCTTATGCAATAATCTATCCTACGAAGGTCTAATTTTGGATGTTTTTTTTGGTTCAATGGTAAAAAGTATTCAGGTTTATTTATGCGCACTTCGACTAATCCCCTTTCCGTTCCGGTTAAAGTAGGTCATTTACGCCGGGATTAGGGTATACATGAGAAATAAATTTGTCATAATTTGATTTCAAAGTATTGCTAAGATTCAAATTCAAAACATCTGAATTTACAATTTTATTACTTAAGCTACCAATTTTGGATGTTTGACACCGCAGTTGGGGTGTTTTATTAGGCCTTCAAAATCGCACAAGGAGGAAATTGGTTTATAGAAAGAGACTGATTTATTGGGGGTGGAAATAAGACTACACAAACGGAGTGAAGATCAAAGGTCAGTTTTGGCCTTTAAATTTAAGCTTTGGCTGGCTCACACTAAGCCTTTTTTGCCTCACTCCTGATCTTCCTCTTTCTTTTTCTAAGTAAGTTTCTCTATGGAGCAAACCCGCCTAGATCTTATAGCTTACCCTTTTCTTCATACTCTTCCCCTCCCTTGCACCTTAATACAAGGTTTTCAATACCACCAAGCCTTATGGCTTACATTTGATTCACGAGAAGTAGATTTTCGAGTTATCTCTAACGGTTTAGTGTGAGATTAGAGTCTAATTATGACTAAAGTTGTCTTTAACAGCATTTGCGGGTTTTTCTGTCTAGGGTGAGGTCCCCTTCTCTAGATCCTTTTTAATAGAAATAATCAACACCAGATTTTCAATACTACATAAAGAATTCACTTTTTTCAGTACTTCTAAGAGCAACTCTAAGGGCTTGTTTGGTATGTTTTTGGGGAGGAGTTTGGATTGGCTTGTCCAAACCTGGGTTTGATCAAAGATGAGATTCAAAGATGGGATTTAATATTTAATGCTGTCCATACCCATGTTTGTTATGCGCAGGGATATATGACTATTATGATAATATATTTGTATATAAATGACTATTTTACCTCTTAACCAATTTAATATATGAAGTATATAAGATATATGAGGATATAAATGTCATTTGGATGTTAAACCAACAAACCCACATGTGAAACCCACCCTCCCCATGGGTTTCATGAAACCCAAGTTCATGGGTTTCATGACCGGGCCTACACCGGGCCGGATTTCATAACCCTGGACTGGATGTACATTGCCAAACATGGGTTTGAGGGGTTTATTCCCTAACCCATGTTCCCAAACCCCTCCAAACCCGCATACCAAACAAGCCCTAGGGCATGTTTGGTATGTTTTTTGGGATGGGTTTGGATTGGCTTGTCCAAACCCGGGTTTGACCTAAAGATGGGATTCAAAGATGGGATTCAACATTCAATGCTGTCCATACCCACGTTTGGTATGCGCAGGGGTATATAATTATTGTGATAATATATTTGTATATAAATGACTATTTTGTCCTTTAACTAATTTGTATATATGAAATATATATGATATATGAGGGTATAAATGTCATTTGTATTTTAAACCCCCTTAACCCCCATATGAAACCCACCCCCCCCTTGGGTTTCATGAAACCCATGTATGTGGGTTTCATGACCGGGCCAAGACCGGGCCGGGTTTCAAATCCTATCCCTACTTTATTGTTGCCAAACATGGGTTTATGGGGGTTTATACCCTAACCCATGTTCCAAAACCCCTCCAAACCCCCATAACAAACAAGCCCCTAAAGGAGTGGCATAAGGGGGTGACAATCCCTGCCAAAATATTATTTTAAATTCAAATTTTTTCACATCAAATGGGTGACATCAAGGATTAAAAAATGACAATAATATTTTTGGGATGACAATTTTGGCAACTCTGGAGAGAGAAAGTGAGAGGTCGTAAATGGGTTGATGAATATAGATCCGTTAAATTGCTGAATGATCTAACGATGAATATAGATCCAACAATTGATATAGATTGATGAATAAAAATATGAAAATAACATCCCATTTTGACACCTGTCATCAGATTTATAATTTATGGATACCAAAACACTGTTTAGAGTTACAAATAGATGATTTGACACCTCAAAATGACAACTTTCGTTGAAGTTGCCATTCAAGATAATTAGATTATAAAAGGCACAAAAAACCCATTTTTTTTCATATTATTTCCGGTTGGGCAATCAAACATATAAATTTTTCATGAAACATCAAATCAATATAGAGGACAAAGGTCAATTATATCAAAAACTCCAAAACCCTTTATGTATTTCTTCAATTTACATCACCAAAAGAGTTCAATGAACTCTGTCAAAAACAGAGAGACCTAGAGATGATAATTAAGAGAAATCATACACCGTTCTTAATTATGCCTCGCCTCGACAAGAGCCTCGCGACCGGAGGGGTAAGTGCGATCGTAATCGGAACCCTCACCGGAAACAGAGCCTTATTCAACAACATCGCCATAGCTAGAGCTCCACCGCTCGAAGTAGCCATCTCAGCCGTTCGATTCTTCTTCTTCATCATCCCAGACGTAGTGTCTCGATTATGCACTGGTTCTTCACGAATGGACCCATCGGTTGGTTCAGAGTTCGTTTGGGGCAGATTAGGAGTTCTTTGCTCTTCTTGTTCTTCTTTGGAAAGGGTTTTAGAGAGGCGTTGCATGCCGATCTTTTCGAGCATGGACTCGACATCGACGTTGTTCTTGATGGCCACATAGAGACCTGCCGTTGAAGCTGCTGAGACTGAGAAGTGTACTCCCAACGCCACCTTTCCGTACTTCTTCAATAGCTCTCGAAATCGACCACCCCTAAAAGCCATTGATTTTTGATTATATGTATACGTGGGTGTATCTATCTGTGTATTTCCACACAGAGAGAGAGAGAGAGAGGTTTTTGAGGTAGGGGTTTGGAGTATTGGACAAGAAAGTGTGAGAAATAGGGGGAAAGTCCAAAGGACAGTGTCTGTCAGCGTAAGAAACGGGCTTCAATCATGGGCTGGGCCTAATCTACAAAGAACCTCTTCTAATCAGTGGTAAAATCAGGGCCTTAAGGGTTTGTGTCAAAGTGGGCTGCCCATGATCTGCAATTTTTCGAAGAAAATATATGGACTGGTCCAAATTTAGTGATTACTTCATTTTTTCCCCGATAATTGATTAAATTTAGTTTCAACATGTCGGGATTCAGTGCTAATTTAATGATCACAATACTCAACAATAATCAATAAATTTAATTATTAATTTAAATTTAATCATATTTTATCGGATTTTTGACTTATATGAGCCATGAATTTGCGTGATGTTTGGGACTTGGTCAATTGATGTGTGGGAGGTTGGTTTGCTTTTTATTAATACTTTGCTAGAACTAAACATGAATTGTGCCGTGTACGTTGGGCTTTGAGAGTTTGAGTTTGAGTTTGAGACTCAAATCTTTCTTTAGGATCTTATTAAGTGAACTTAAAATCTTGAGACTAATTTTTTGATATCTTATATTTGGAAAACTAATCGATTTGAACATTCTTTTTGTGGTGTATTGTTTGATGCAGGGTGCAGATAGAGTTCATGCCCCTCGACATAGTACTGTCCTCTTCATGTTAAGAGAATTCTTCTATTGTTATTTTTATATAAATCTCGGATATCTTATAACGAGTTATGTTTTTGGAGTTCTGTCTTGTCATAATACAAGCTCTGTTGCGATACAATTCTTTTGCGATTAGTTACAATTAAAAAATTAAGATCCGTGTCAAAATATTAGGATTGATTCGAATGGAAAACAATTTTTGGTACCAAAGAATTATCCACATGGCAAGCCTTGATTCCAGAGAACTCGTAATTCCAGAGAGGCATATCATCAAATTACCATCCACTTTTTCTAATTTATTTTCAGCACTTCTCTTTTCAGTTAGTCCTATTGCCTGCCTTCAAGTCCAAAAGAGAAAAAGGTTCTTGTCATGCCAGCAAATTCTACACACCTTTCCAGAGACCAGAAGGGTGGAGAAAAAGTTAGACCCCTCCACCCCACCCCCACTGAGACTCGCAAGTCACAACATAGAAGAGCATCTTTGGTTGCTGCTTTACAGAAAACCGTTGAAGAGCTCGTATCCATCAAGATAGTATGGTCAAAGCTCGGCATTTTTTTTTTTGAACACACCCATCAAAGATCAATCCTAGCCGTTCAAATGCAGGGAGAGAGAGAGAGAGAGAGAGAGTCATTGCTCACACATTGAAAGAAACAACACCACCAGCACTACTCATATACTAATTACCAAATAAATACACAACCAACTCTAGTAACAGCACTAAATTACAAGAAGAAATAAAAATGGAAAAAAAAACATAAAAGAGAAAGAAGGGCTCATAAATATTCATCTAATACACACAGAAGAAGCAAACAAACAGATCAGAGAATTGGACAGACAATGCAATTTTTTTGTGTAGGCTTTGGGGGGGGGGGGGGGGGGGTTTCTGTTGGTGTTGTTTAGTTGGTGGGGTTGCTGCGGAATGATCCCAAAGCTTTAATAGCTGCAGCCCTCAAAATATACTGGTGATATACAGCTGCTCCCAATGCTCCCACAAATGGTCCAACCCAGAAGATCCACTGTCCACCACAATACCCAGTAAGTTACTATGAAGGATTCAACTAGTATGGAACTTAATTTTGGGGTTGATTTGCAATTTATAAGTCTTCGGGGTGAAAAAAAAATTATATATATATATATGCATATAAGGGGTCAAATTATGATACCAAAAAATTATTTTTTGTTATTGTTTTTCTTAAAGAAATATAATCACAAATAATTCGATACAAAATCAATTTATGGTACAGAAAAACACTTTTTAGTACCACAGCTGTATCCCCAAGCGTGTAAGCAGAGAGAAAGACTTACATGATCATCCCAGATTTTGTCGTTGTTGTAAATAACAGCAGCACCAAAGCTCCTAGCTGGGTTGATACCAGTCCCCGTGATGGGGATGGTGGCCAAATGAACCATGAACACAGCAAACCCAATAGGAAGAGGAGCCAAAACCTACATACATGAACCCACCCACCAATCCACATGTTATCAAAAAACACAAACCCTAGCACAAAAAATGTACACAAGATCACATCAAATGGCTACTTACAGGTACGTGAGAGTCACGTGCACTCCTCTTAGGGTCAGTAGCTGAGAAGACAGTGTAAACCAGCACAAAAGTTCCAATAATCTCAGCACCAAGAGCTGTGCCCACGTTGTACCCATGAGCCACAGAGTTAGCACCGCCACCTTGTGAGTTGTAGTCGTGCTTCATGAAAGCCTTCACTAATCCAACACCACAAATAGCACCCAAACACTGTGCTACCATGTAAGCCACTGCTCTGATCAGAGACACCTTCCTCGCCAAGAACAGCCCAAACGTCACCGCCGGGTTAATATGACCACCTATAAATTGTTTTTCCACCACACTAATAAGAAAAAAATACACAAAATAGAGAAGGATTTGAAGGGTTTTTTTTTCCAATGAAGTTGACGATAAGGGCTGTAAATGACCGGGATGATCTCGGATTTGAGTTGTATGTAAGTCGTGTTATGTTTAAATTTGCTCAACCCATGACGCATGATCGTGTTTAAACAATGTTGTGTCGCGTGTAATTGGGTTCCTGATAAATGATAATTCATATTGTTGATAGGTCTAACAGTTTCACCCAACTATTCCAAACTCGTTAATTTTGTGTAGATTTCGTGAGGATTCATGGATAGTGCCTAGAATTGTTAAGAGAGGGTAAAGTAGTGGTCTTGTTACCGGAGATGCCGGCGGTGCAGTAGACGAGGATGAAGATCATGCCGCCGAAGGCCCAAGCGATACCCAAGAGGCCCACACCGTCGCATGGGCCGGTCTGCTTCTTGTAGCCGATGACAGTGGCGACGGTGATGTAGAGGAAGAGGAGGGTGGCGATGAACTCGGCGATGAGTGCTCTGTAGAAAGACCATAGCTTGATCTCGGCCAAGTCGATGAGTGGTGCTGGTGGTGGGTCCACGTAGTCTTTGCCGTGGTGGGTTTGTCCCTCTTCAATCACTTCCTTCGACATCTTCTTCAGTCTCTCTGTGTTTCTGGTCTAAAAGTCTCACTTTCTGTCTTAGATAGGTAGCTCTATGCTATAGCTGTCTCTCTATCTCTCTCTTGTTCTCTGTTGAGCTTGGTAATGGGGGTGGTGAGAAGCTATTTTATGAGTGAAGGGTTGGGAATTGGGGCATTTATGGATAAGCTAAGGGCTTTCCAAGCTATTTAAAAAGATGAAAAATCTTATAAAAATTGTCGTGGAGAGAGAGAGAGAGAGTGAATGGGGCCAAGGAAGACAACCAGACCATGTGATGGCTAAATCAAACTGTTGGTGGGGTAAGAAGTCTCACTGGCATCCAACCAAAACCCACCACTCTCTGCAACGGTCTTTTCCCTCATGATTTTACAGTTTTGCCTCTTGTTTCTCTGTTTTTTTCTGGGCTGTAGTTTGTTCGGTTTACATAGACCACTCTATCGAGTTCTTCGACTGATCATTATAATTTGAATTAGTTCACGGACATGATGTTGAAAAATAAGAGTTGGTCATTAAGACAAGTGAGAAATATTAAACTTTAGATATTTTATATACAAGAGAATAAACTTGATCCCTACATCACCTCTAAATTCTCTCCTATCTCTATTCATTGTAAGCGCACCCCTTCATTTACTAGGACGCTCCTTCTTGTTGGGGTCACGGGACATGGTGGTTTGCATTTTGAGACACTTCGTGTTTAAGGTACTACAAAAAATAATTTATTTTTAACTTTTAATTTAATAAGATTTTGACTTCAATAAATTTTTTATTTATTACTTTGTATTATATCTACACTTAATAGTAACATTTTTTTTTCGGAAGGTACTCATACTAGTAACAAATTAGTTAAACTAAATCTATAGTTCTTGATCACCTTTTGTTCCCCCACAAATATTTTTTTTTTTAGAATTATCATGGCTGATTTTTTCGGTGGAAATGCTTACTTGTCTTGTCTATTGCCACTTTGCCAGCTTAATTTTGCTATGTTTTGGGTGCTTTAAGTGCACTTATGAGTTGTTAAAATACCTCTATACACTAACGGGTGTATGGTCTAATGATACCATTTATCTTGTCAAGTTCTTTGTGCGACAAAAACGTGATTGGTTAGTAGGACAGATTTCAGTTACTTCGACGAACCGTATTCAGGTCTTTGATGTAGATTCAAATCTCATCGAAGACCAAATTCTAATCTAATTGGTGTATTAGTTGAGAGACAGTTCATACATTTGGGGTTTGTCTTCGGTTCTACTTGAACTCACGAGTCTGAGTGACTAAATCGCCTCTTTTTTGTTGAAGACAGGATAAAAATTTCTCATGTTATCCAAAAAAAAAAAATTCTCTAAAAGACGAAACAAACATTGGAACATGGATGTGCACCACTCTGAAATTTTCAATTTTTGGGTGAAAAATCTTGACAAACCCCTAATCTTGTTTTTTCATATTTTTTCCCACCCATTAAACACAAGGCGTTGGCTCTAATGACAAGGGCCCTTACTCTCCCTATAGTTGATGTGGGATCGAGCTACACCTCGTATGTAGTTCCTTTTTCGAATTAAAATTATGATAATTGTTTTTGTTTTTGTTTTTTTTCGTATTATAACTATGATTAAATTCTTCATTAAAAGGGAAGAAAGAAAGACTATATATTAATCAGTCAATTTTTGCTTAACTTGGATAGAACATCGTCAATTGAATGGCCATGACAGGACCAACATTCTTGGTATTTAATTACTAGAGCAGTGTGCTTTGCTTTTCAGTGGTACCACATTCTTTATTAGGTAGAATCATCGTCAAGTTGTCTTTTAATCTGTCTTCTATTAAATTGACATTATTCTTATCCCTTTAAAGATTTTTTTTATAGAAGAAATGAATGATGTAATGGGTTTAAGAGACATGGAGAACCATGTACTCTATGCACATTAATTGTTCGATTTACATATATCTAAAATTTATGTTATAATCAAGAGTTTAAAGAAAAAGAATTTTTTATGCAAAAAAAGATTCACAACTTAAAAGAGTAAATTGTCTATCGATTTAAGATAAAAAAAAATATTTTCTTAATACTTAATTTTTCTTGAAAAAATTAGCTGAGTCGCTTCATAATCCGATAATCCAAGTGATGACATGAAGAAAATGGGAACGGGTCGGAAAGAGATTGTAACTCTGCTGCATCGCGCGGGTCCGGTGCTAGTAGGTTCTTCCATGATTTTGGCCTAAGTGGTTGTGATTGCTTTGGTTATTCAGTACCAACATTTTTGAACTTTCTTTCTATGAGGCTGCAATAAGCTTGTTTCAATTTTTTTTTGGTCAGATCATCCGGTATACGAAAATCACATTGGGTTCCGACTAATCCGGATTCGAGCCGAGTGGGACCACAAGGACGGCAAAGCTCTCCCTACCGAACGCAGCTGCGTTCCCAAGACTCGAACCCGAGACCTTGATTAAGTTAGAACAGTCTCTCACCAATTGATCTAACGCTCGGTGGTAAGCTTGTTTCTATAACATCATTATATTGTGGACCCCCGTCCAAGCCCATCATCTAGTGGACTAATCACGGTTCACATGGCGCGCGTTGCTGTCATTAATCAAGGCAGCATTTATAAAGAGGACATTGATGGGCCCCACTGTTGTCCCTCTTAAACATTTATAAAGAGGACATTTATCGATTAATGAATTATATTTTTAATTATATTTTACTCACTTTCATCCAACTAAGATGTTCCCTTCCAAACACCTCAAATGTAAGATTAAAAAATCAATTTCGAGATAAAGTAAAAGAAATTCAAAGATAAGTCTGACCTTTAATCATTGAACATTATACAGTGGTGTCTAATCATTTAATCAGAGAAGGGCCAAGAACTTAATTCTGCTTAAGCCCAATAATAAAGTTGTATTAAAAAAACAGAAGATGTCAGGAATTAGGTATATTAACCTTGGAAACAATGTTAATGAATCAACCCTAATGGTGGGTTTGGCCAATATCAATAATATAAGTGCTTATTAGGGTTTAATTATAATGAAATACATGCATTTCTTGTCACGTCTATGACTAGTCGTCGTCTTTCTTCAAAGATTGTCTAAAAATCTAAAAGAAAAAATCTTTCCATCATAGCAACGCAAAATTCTTTTGGTCATACTTGTAACTCACTCTATATAGATTGTACGTAAACTTCCTATGCTTGCTTCTCATCAACTATCTTAAGAAATAAGAATACGAGAACAAGAATGAGAACGGGAACGAGAAGATGGTCTAGTAGTCAAGGGTTCGGGCAGTCATAATGGGGGGTTCGATCAGGAATTTCGATGTTTGAGTGGCATTGGGGGAGAGGGGCAACAGGTGTGGGATTTGAGGTTGGGGTGAGGGATGCCTCAAGGGGGTTCAAGGGGAGGTGGGGGATATGGGGAGAAAGTCTCAACTATTGGGTTTGTTATTTTTGGAAAACTTTTTTTTTTTTTCCTAAGGGAAAACTAAATATCAATGAAGTAAGGTAAATAACTAGTGCCTAACAACTATCTCGCGAATGACAAACCAAACTAGAAGGTAGTATAGTATAATTCTAAACCAAACAAAATTATACTATGGTATCTTTTATAATAACTTCTAACTACGGCGTCGTCAACGGAATTTATCCTAAGAGTATCTCCAATGGAAATCCAAATTTTTACCTATATTTAAGTAAAAAAAAAGGATAAAAAACTTAATTTGATATAGACATCTCCAATTGAGAAATTCAAATTTCAAGGAAGAGAAACCGAAATTTAAATGAGGATAAACTCTAATTTAAAAGATGATAGAATATAACTATTAGATTTTTAAAAGATAATGAAATTTAACAATTGGTGAAAAGGGTAAGGATTTGAGTCTCTCGATTTGATATGGGTATAAATCTAACATTGGAAAAGATTTTTAAGAGTTTTTTTTATCCAAATTTATATTTGGGTTTAAAAAAGGATAAGGATTGAAGATGTTCTAATATTTAGTTATCTCCAATTAATAGATCAGACAAATAACCTATGAGTAATGCTATTTAAATTTTAAAAAATGATTTAATTTACTAATCTAATGATGTAAGAGTGACATGTTCTAATAGTATTGTTGTGATAATAACTCTAAAATTTCTTCATTAAAACTCAATCACTTGACAACTTATTTTGTTATCAAATTAAATCAAATTTTGAAGGTATCAATAGGATTACTCGATAACCTACTGGTAAACATGAGTCCGGGTAGGAATGACCTAAACTTCATCAAACGAAACTTTAGGCCTCAAGGAATAGAATTCTAATCCGTCTACAACTTTTATTAGTTCTCTTTCCTTTCTGCTTCTGCTTCTATATATATATACAGACTCTGATAATGACATGTTGTACACATATATCTTTCATAGGTTGGTGGATGTGATTTTCATAGGGGATTGCAATGGCGGAGCAAGAACCAACGACTGTTTTTCTACGAGACTTGGATGAATTCCAGAACGGGAAGGAGCGAATACAAATTTTCACTGATAAGGTGCACAAGTATACTAGCTTTGTATATATATATATATATATATATATATATATATATGTATGTATAATACATGATTTTTCTCTCTTGGATATCGCCCTAATATCAGTGAAAAGTTTTCAGTTTGATTTTTTAACCCATGTGTTGTGTGACGCTGGCTTTGCATAATGAAAACATGGCATTGAAGTCTTGTATCATTCACACAATGGATTTGAATGAGAACTTTCAATTGCAATTGATCCCACTGAACAAAGAGCTCTATATAAAACGTGGGAGCAACGATTTATTTTTTTTGGTGACTTGTATGATCTCAACCATGCATTTATGGAATTTATTGGTCGCGAGGAGCTTGTAACACCGAAATCACGATTCCTAGGCGATCTCATATTGACATGAGGCTGCCTCTTTTCAATGTTGGAAGTGAAGCGAGCATTGTAGGAGCTATCTATTCCATCGGGGAGACGGCAAGCGAAACTCATAGGCAGTGACGTTTCCGAGCTACCACATTCAAGCATGCCGTGGGGATCATATGTGGTTTCTCCGGTATACCTGTTCAAACGAGTGGCCAGGACGTACATTGTCCCTCAGTACGTAGGGGAGAAAGCTATGAGTCCATTCTTTCATTCCCACTAGAATAGAAAAGAAAGAATTTGCCACTAACTAGAATCCTTAGGAGTGAGGGGGTCCTCAAGCGGCGAGGCTTGTCCCTTTAAGCGGCGGGACCTTATACACCTGCTTTCACTCATCCCTCTCTCCCGAGGTAGCTACTAGTTGACCTGTATATAAGTCACATGTTATAAGGGTGGATTGTTCTGTATAGATGTTTATGATTTGCATAATAGTCATAAGTTATAAGTTTAAAGAACACGTGGTTGGAGTATTCTCAATTACAAAAATAATGATCATATCGGTGCAGATTATAATGTTGTCTATCTACTGTTTTGCATATCTGTCTTCAGTTGGATTCACCGGCCGCGTCTGAGCAAGGTCTGAAAGCAACAAAGTCACCGAAAAAGTGGGATGCTAATATATACTGGGTTGCATTAGTGATTAACTTTCTCTTGATGATGCCTTGGTGGCATTCACTTGGGATCATAAAAACTCGTTTGGCTATTGCCACTTTAACCCTTCTTGTACATTTCGCCTGGCGTTTTTACAAACTCCTATCAAACAAGACTTATCAGGAGGTGCGCATCAATACAAACCCTACCCTATTATTTTCCTTGTTTTCTCTCTGTCTCACACCCTATTATATATATATGGCCACATACACCATTTAATGTGATTACGATAATGTGTCTATGGGTAGCAATCTGACCGGTAAGTATGATTTTTTATTTTTTTTTCCTAATTGCTTTTATGATTCCTTATAGAATGAGAGGATTTTTTTTGCTTGATCCATACAATACTAAACTCCCACAACAGGTGTCTTACAATTCCTTCATAGACCAACAATTTAGTTTAATATGTAGTAGTTAGATAACGCGTTGATTTTATTTTAAAAAAAATCCTTATTAGTGCAAGACATCAATCTTTATGGTTGAAACAATATTATCACCTGCAATTTTGGGAGAGAAAATCAAAGTGATGCAAACACCGAGAAAAATCAACATAGTGTCGTTAGGGTGAGTAAGTATTCGATATATTCCTTAAGGCTATGGTTTACAAGTATTTATAAACCCAAGGCACCCATTCAGATGAATAGACACACGCTATGACAAGATTGTAAATGTTGGTTCAATTACAACTATTTCAAAGGTTGTGTTGGTTCACATTCAAACCATCTATATTTTTCTCTTTATGATATTTTTTTGGAAAATGCTACATAACTCAAATGAAACTCAAAAGTTAAAACTCAAATTCATATCATCCCTAGAATGAGTATGGGATGAGTGGGTCTCACTGAAAAAATAAATGGAACCACTCATCCAAGGGATGATATGCATTTGGATTGCAACTTTTTGAGTTTTATTTGGGTTTTATAGTGTTGCTCTATTTTTTTTTTCATGCATAAGAACATAATCGCCAACCATTGCATTCATTCATGAGTTACATGTCCAAGTTTAATAACCCAATTCATGGGTCAACACTATGGTCTACATCCCTATTGTTTATTCATATGTTACCTAACCCTTATGTACTCGCTCACTGATTCAAAAAAAAAAACGGTAGAGAGAAATTTGTGAAATGAAAGCGAACATAACTTGTATTTGCATCCCATGTGGCGATTGTCAATATCTCATAATGTTATATTTTCAAAGTTGCAGGAAATTGATATTGATGATAACCTACGCAAGGAAGAAGAGTTGGATAGGATTAATTGTGATAAATTGAAGAAAGAGAAGGTTGCTCAAGAATCGGAACAGCAAGAAAACCCTAAGGAAAGTAATGGCAGAAGTTACCGCAACGATGTAAAGTTCAATTGGTTGAAAATCCAATACGATCGCAGGACCAGAGCGAAAAAAGTAGCAGAGGAAGAATTGTTTTCACTTAAGAAAGAATATGAGGAAAATGCAAGAGAATGGATAAGAAAATTGAAGAAAGTGAGGGATGAACACGAAAATTATCAAAAAGAGTGGGATGAAGAGAGAAACAATCTTATTGCTCAACTTGGAGATGCAACAGAATCATCCAAAATGTTCAAAGATCTTTCACGAGAGTATGAAGAAAATCGACGCAAGTGGGAGGAAGAGAAAAATGATCTGGTGGCAAAGCTCGATGCCGCAGTTGCTTCTTCGGAACTCTACCGGGGGTTTTTGCATGATTTTGATCATTATTAGCATATTTAGAACATTTTCTATGCCCACTTGTCGGGTTTTTTTTGCTGTAGCCCCGACTACTTCCTCGAGCTTAAGGATTGGCCACCATGACTTAAGCTAGATTAGAGTCAACGACTACTCTTTCTTTATAGTTTAAGTGGAAGTTAGGTATTTTATGTGCTTGGGTTTTTCTTTAGTTTTGTAGTTTGGTAGTGTTATGTTTTCTATTGGGATCTTATTGGGCTCTAATATCCTTGTTAAAATCGAGACTTATACGTAGTTGGATTAGAACTGAACTTAAAAGCTGAAGTTTAATCTCAAAATAATGTATACCCGTCTTTATACATTAGCCTTTTATATATATTCAATCATGTTTCTATCGATTCACTTAAGAAATTATAAGAATACGAGAACAGACAGATTGTGTAATGGTTCAGGGTTCGAGGAGTCTGAATTGGGGGTGGGGGGGATGGGAAGCTGCAAGGGGGTTCAAGTGAAGGTAGGTTTCAGTGTTTTGATCGGGGGCTTGGTGCAACGCATGGGAAGAAAGTCAACTATTTGGTTTGTAATTTTTGGAATAATTTAATTATTTAATGTTTAGTAAAAAAAAAAATTTCAACACTTATTCCAGGGATGATATGAATTTGGGTTGTAGTTTTTGAGTTTCATTTGGGTTGTGTAGCATTTAAAAAAAAATAAACTTAGATATAACAATAATTTAATCTATGACAAACAAATTGTTTAAGTTGAATCAACCGAGCTACTTTAATTAAAAATATAATCTATAACAGGTAGTTTCATAATATAAGAGTACAATTTTAAATATAATAAATTAATTAAAACAATATGGAAAGAAGAAATTTTAAAGATCAAGTGATGGGTGGTAGATGTGGTTATGAAAAATAAGCTTCCAGTGTTGGATTTTTTAGTCCCAAGTTGTATTTGGAACATGACAAAAGTAATAAACATGTCCAATGTTAATTACATAGATTGGTTTGGGATTGATTAATATTCAGGCATGAACTCAAAGTGCGATAACCCACCTACCACGACATTACTCGAATTTCAACTCTAGCTGTGAAGGGAAGAGAAGAAATTAGAGAATTGTAGAAAAAGTTATATGAGAAATTAATATTTAAATTTTAATTGTCTAATCTGTAACAGAATTCCAATTATTTTTAAAATGAAAACCTACCTCAAATTATTTAAAAATTTTCATGGGGGCAAGTTCTAAATAATGCTAAATTTATCAAAATTTTAAATAGGCCCCAAAAGTTTTTGAAATTGTCATGTTGGATTTGCCTCTGATTAGAGACTGATGAATTGTGAATTCTAATATTAAAAAGAATTCACTTTTAATCCCGTAATTGATTAGTTATCCATAAATTAATTACGGACAAAGTATTTATCAACATGAATCCTGGTATGAATGAACTAAACTACATTAAACGAAAGCATAAGCTAGAAGGGAATTAGAATTCCAATCCCTTTATAATTGTATTTATCTTTTCCTTCTAATTCTGCACATATATACATACATATATAAACGTTTTGTATGTATATTTTATAGTTTGGTGAATCTGATCATCATCTTCTTAGAGTAATATTGCGATGGCAGATGAGAAAGAACCATCGGCTGCTGTTCTAAGACAAGAGGAAGAAGATTTCATGTTTTTGATGGAACGAATCGCCACCACAATTCTGAGTCTTAGTTTGTGTTATGAGACAGCTGGGGTATGGTGGCGCTTCTCTCTCATTCTTGCCTGCACTCTCTGCATTTTTATCATTCATTGGTTGGAAAGGAAGACATGGGCACGCCATGATAAGGTACATGTACACCAATATGATCGATCACCTTTGATATTATAACTTAGAAGATCATCAATATGCATGCTCACTCTCTCTCTCTCTCTCTCTCTCTCTCTCTCTCTCTCTCTCTCTCTATATATATATATATATATATTCTTGGTTTTGCCCTATTAGTAATGAAAACTAATTTTAGCTTTATTTTTTTTTGAAGCATGAAAAGTAAACAAGATCAATTTTAAATAGTTGTACTAAATTTTAGTTTCTGTAAAGGGTTATAATTAATTTTTCTAGTTATTTTTTTATTTGCATACACTATGTATACCCATTTTTTGGCCTTTTGTATTTATTAAATTTCTAAGTATCAAATATAATGTAATAAACATAAGTATGTTATATCATTTTTAGCTGTTAGTAGAAAAAATTAAAATTTCTTTTTTCTAATCTTAATCATATGTATAATAAACATACATGTACACAAATGTCCATATAAGGTTTTTTATTTATGTACAACTTTCGATGTATTTTTGATCATTTCTTTCTTTTCTTTTTTTTTTTTGGTCTAATTTTGCAGTTGCCTACACTGGTACCCGATGAAGGATCGGAATCGGAAGAAACAATGTCACCCAAAAAAAGGGATGCTAAGAAATTGTGGTATGAACAAGTTGCGACCACCTTCTTGTTGATGTTTGTTTGGCGTTCGGAAGTCGGAAAGACCTTATTGGCTATCCTCACTCTTACTTTTGCGATCGTTGATATCGTTCCCTTCGTATTGTATTTTGACAACCCCTTCGTAGAGGAGTATGAGGAGGTGTGCATCAATATCAACCCTACTTAGTACTACATTATTTCTCTCTCTCGTATACGAACTCTAATTAGATCATTTACTACTAAAAATGTATGAACTGAGTTTGATACCACAAATCCATTTAACTAATAGGTTATGGAAAAAAAATCTGTTTTTTTTTCATTGTTACAGTTTAGACTGTATGGTTCATTACAGAAATAGATGATTTTTATGAATCAAATGAAGTTTTAGCATATGGAATTCTGTGGTTGATAAATTTGATTGAGAGATAAAGGGGATTTAATCTTGAATTTCTCATTATTCTTACGTAAACTAGTAGGTTACTTTCAAGACATACAACAGAATTAGATAGATGAGTTGGTCCAGAGTTTCACCTGCATGCAATAATAACTCTGAATGATGGGAATACGACTCGACTCGATTATCATCTATCTCACACCTTAGTAGAAAGTGATCTTTAAGGACTGTTTGCCTCTAATCTATGTTGGGTTTGCTCTCAAAAACCTAGCAAATCACTTTTTATGACATTCTCCTTACTACGAATCAAAAGAGAATCCGCGGGTGCACATCAATCTCAACCCTACTGCCATTATTTTGCTTCTTTTACATGTTTTTGATATCTTGTCCAGTTAGAATTTTTACGTGTTTATCTTGTGTGGTTAGAATTTCAAACAACACAGTACATCCACATGAAAATACCCACAAGGCTTTGCATACTGACACGAAAAATATTTGTGTTTTTTATATCTTGATGGATTACAATGCTTATTAGTAGTTATTTTTGATATCGTACTAAAAATTACTAGAAATTAAAGATGAATGAAATATACAGTCATTCTCAGTTTGACCCATAAATTCGCAATTGTGTTATATGGGTCCTTAAATGGGTTATTTGTTTATAGACAAGATGAAAAATCTGAGAATGAGGTTTATTTGCATCTAAAATAGTGATTGCCAATACCTCACCACGGGTTTATTTTGTTTTTTTTTTTTTTTTTTCAAATTGCAGGATACTCATGGACTGGATGAGAAGGAGGAGGACAGTGAGGAGAAGAGTGCTCCATGTGATTCAGTGGAGGAAGTAGTGAAAGAAAGCGATGAAACAAACGAGGATTTTCAAAACGACAGTTTGGGAAAGAATTTCGATACATTGAAAATCAAACATGATCAAACAGGGAGAGAGATAGATGGACTAATAAATGCTCAGTTTTGGCGTTGGAAAGCATATCAGAGAAAGGAAGCAGAATGGGAAAGAAAATTGGAGGAAGCGATGGATGAACACAAAGACAATCAGCTAAAGTGGGAAGAAGAGAGAAAGAGTCTTGTTGTTCAACTTGGTGCCACAGCAGAATCATCCAAAGCCTACCATGATCTTTCACAAGACTACGAAGAAAATCGTCGAAAATGGGAAGAAGAGAAGAACAATTTGGTTGCAAAGATCAGTGCTGCAAATGCATCAGCTGAACTCTACCAAGGCCTTCTGAATGACTTGGGTTATTAGAACAAAAACTTTTGCTAAGTACAATGATTAGGTATTTTTTTAGTATATGTGGGTAGAAATTAAAGTACTTGTGCTTTGTTTTTTCATCACACTAATTAGTAGTTTGCTAGTTATGTTTTGCATTGACATCAGCCCCTTGGGATCTTCTTGGGCTCTCTGATACACTTGTTAGATGAGGACTTTAAAATGGAATCCAGAAAAGATTAAGCTTAATCTTAAGAGTAGTTTGTTCCCATCTTTGTACAATAAGCCTGTTATTTTTTTTACCTGTGGAAATTGGAATGCCTTTTTTTCGATTTTCTCACATGTGGGTTCCAACACTTCCCTCATGCGAGTCAATTTTTTCAAAGGGGCCAAACAATTGTAAGTGGGTACACCAAACAAAGAGATGGAACACTTTTGTCTATGGAGTATCATTACAAACCCACGTCAAAAACTCAATTTAGCCCATTATCAACCAAGAAACAAGAAAAGTAATAAAGTGGCGACCGCTGTAGTATCGGAGTCCTTCGCTTACCTCCCGGATATTCCGACTTGCAGCCATCAATGTCCGCCTTCTCGTACTCTCTGGGTTTCTCAGCCAAGCTAATAAGCAATTCCGCGCCCCCTTGGGACCCTTGTGATCTTATCAGCCCACAGCCTAAAGGAACATAGATGCATCCGTCCGTGTGGAAGGGGCGTAGTGCCTTCCACTCCAGACAACCAGACTATTTTAGCCCGGCTAACCCTAGCTACTAGTGTTTCGGTGTTAAGAGATCCGATGTTCCCGAATCATAAGAGTGATTTCGAACATCACATACGCAATACCCAAGCAAGGTTTCGAGTTCGAGTTAGATTTACAACCGACACGTGGGACTAAAGTAGCTGAAAGTTGGTCCAATAGTTTCAGTTGTCTAACTTTGAAGATGTCACTAGATTATTAGTGGTTAAAATTCATTCGATTAACCTTAAGCTTGTGAGTTTCAAAGCTGAGCACAGCCACTTCATGCATCTCAATGAATGTATCAATCCAAACATGAAGCCGCTGATATCGGCTTCCGCACGAATTCATTGAATGAACAGATCAGCAACCAGTGTATCAATGAGGAAGCCATCGAATAAAGAATCATTAACAAGCAAAAAATTCAAAGAAACCTTGCAGGCATAGATTATCACACCAAAAGAAGTTCGATCTTTGGCAAATCACAAGAAAAGTGGAGGTCTGCAGTTTCCACAAAGCAAGGACACACCACATATTTACTAGCATATAAGTAAAGTGCACATGGAAACTATTAAAAGGTACTCAATCCTACTGCGGTATGGATATTGCAAACGTTTCATGATTCACTCAAATGCCCAAGCATTCTCCCGACGAACCTCCTCTTCTTCCTCTGGAGTGAAGTCATTCTTGATGTTAAAGGTCTTGCGGATCTCCTCTGGAGTCTTTCCCTTAATCATATCAGCAACTGTCTGACAGGTCAGATCTAGCAGGCTCTTAATGTTCAGATAGTTTGCTGCCTGAAATGAATATTCCAACCACCCATCAATCAAATAGGTAAACAGAAAAAAAAAAAAAAAAAATCAAATGTGCACAAACAAAAATTTCAAATTTCATCATGCATTGCCCACCATTCTGAACACAAACAAAATGTCACCCACAACTTTGTGTGCAACATGAAACCAGATGAATGGAACAAACACCAGTAAACTAAACCCCAAAGCAACTCCATGTCCATTAGGTGCACAGATAACATCACCATAAGCTACTCAACATAAACACCAAAGAAAGTCCATATATGGCATTTAATGATAAACCCACAAAAGAAAATAAAAGCCAAGCAAAACAACAAAACAAAACAAAGGTTCACTTCCACCAAAACCTTTGGGTTTGAAAACAACATACCCACCCCCACCTGCACCTACCATTCATCCTTTCCACTGTCCAAACACAAGTATCCCAGATCCCAGACCGTGTCTTTCGTGAAATATTAACCAGAAGGAACATTGAAAAATGTTATCCACTAAGGTAAAAAGAATACCATCTATTGCATCTTCATAAGAAATGAACAATTGCTATCAGAACATGAACAAGAATTTATAGGCAACAAAGTAAAAGGTCCAAACGAAACTGACTGCTATTAGATTTGCCTAGCTTTACACAAAAGATGAACCCAGACTCCTAATTGAGATATTTAAGCATGTCAAAAATACCAATTCCACTATTTTCAGATTTACTCCAGCTTTCCTAATAAAACATATGGCACAACTATTGAGCAACACCACCTTATATTTTTTATCACAAACAAATCAAGAAATAGTAAAATTGAATCTCTCATGAAACCTCTATCATCACCTACAGCTACACCTGCTAACACCCACATTCCCATTGTCTGAATACCATAAAAATCTAGATATCATTTTAGAACTGAAAGACCAATAAAATAATTAAAGCTGTAAAGGCAAAAAGAATCACCAAAGTTAAATAACATGCACTCCTATTTTTTTTTTTATCACACAATGACATTTACAAAGTTCCAACCCGGAATCCACCACCAAAATTTCGTCATGATTGACATCTAACCAACTAACTTCTCACAACCATATTTGTTTATCATATGTAATTGCACATAGGCAGTCACAAAGACATAACCACCATTACAAACCACAAGAGTAATAAAAAATGTAAAAGTTCCTTTTTCCTAGTTTGGTAAAGTTACATGGTTCGAAAATTTAAGTCAGTCATGTGAACTGGCTGAAAAGCCACTCTTGACCCTGCAATTTCAACTTTTTTGGAAAAGAGAGTAATTGTTCTCATCCATCTATTCACTGGAACGCTACTTTTACACTCTGGCGTATGAGTTCATGCCCAAAGAATGCCCCACTGTTTCAAACATTCCAAAATAAGTCTCAATTCATATTATTACCGTATATTGCTTCCTCGCCCACATATTCACACTCTCACCTGAATTATTGATAGAGAACAAAATCAGCTGTCTAAAACCAAAAGACAATCCAACAGCACTATCGGTTACATATCTAAAAAGCCCTAAACATGTTTCTGTAGACCGACAACAAGAAAACAGAGAATCAAGAATATTAGCAATCCCAAAGGGTTGATAGAATCAGACTCAAAGTAAAAATATCAACCACAAAGTAAATCTATAGGCATTTTATCAGAATCAAATGATGAAACAGAATAGCACATACAAATCAAACAATCCAATACAGGGAGTCAAAGACTGAGAGACAAACAATGATGACATCAAAGAAAACTCCCGCAACAACTGTGATGTTTCCCACATCATAGTCGGCACACTCACATCCCATACCATTATTTCTAATAATACAAATAGAGATATAGTCACAAGCACATTAGAGTCGTCTATCCATAAAAACCCTATCAGAAACCACCTTTGTTCCAATATATGCAAAATCACAGATACATACCTCTGTTTTGGACCAACCCTTGAAACACTAATCACATAAATTCTTATAAACGCAACAACAAATCATAAAATTCTCCAAATGGAAATATATAGTACACACCGAAATCATAAATAGGTACATATATGTAGACTGAAATAGACGCATCGGAAAGTCTATACGACTAGACATAGAAACCATAGGAATACACAATTAAAAGGTAAAATCGAACCATAAAACGTTGTAAGAAAATAATAATAGAGGAAATAAATGGGTTTTCAGATTTAGAGATCAAACCAAGATGAGATCAAAAAGAGTGCCCTGGTCAACTTTGACGAACTCAGCGTCAAAGTTCTTGAGGTCATCATCGGCGGCTTTGTCTTCGGATTTGGGGGTTTCGACGTGCTTCTTGCAGTACTCAATGACCTTGGCCAAGATCTTGCTGGTTACGTTGGGAAGAGGAATGACGGTGTCGGCACAGTCGTCCTCGATCATGTGCTTAATGGTCTGCGACTCCAAGGCCACGATTTCCTCAACCTCGAAGGTCTCAGAGTCGGAGCTCTTCAACACGATGGTCTTTGAAGAAGACATGGTTTCTTCACGGAGTTCGGAGAGGAGAGCGCCGACGAATCCCTAACCCTAGGAGAGAGAGAGAGAGAAAGAGAGAAAGAGCGAGAGAGCGATATAGAGATTGGGATTTGGGAGAGCCCAAACGTCAGAAAAAGATATGAGAGCAAGTGGTCCTACGGACCCGTTTTATATAGATGGTTGCTGTGAGTATGGTATGGTGTGGTATGGTATGGTATGGTATGGCCTTTCATTTCTAGTAATGAAAAATCTAAAAATCTTTTTCTCCCTTTCAAAAAAGAAAAAAAGAAAAAGTTTTTGATTTTTTTTTTCCAGTCATATTTCATGGTTTAAAGTTTCATTTTGGAGATATGTTTCAGTAAAACAAAAAATTGACACGCTTCATACTAAACGAAACGCAATTTTAGATCGTAGTCATATATGCTTCTATAATAGAATCGGAAGGTAAAATTTTAATGTATCTAATTGTAGATATAGATAAAATTTTAAGGAATATTTAGCTTCAAAGATAGTCTTTATTTATCGAGCTATCCCTACCCAATAAGAATTGACAAAGAACCTACTGTCTTTAAATCATGGGCCTAATAAGTCGATCAACTCATTTGCCCTGTTTGACTGTCCTAAATTGATCTAGACGAAACCTTTGAAATTTTTTTAATTTTTCAAGACGGGTATATTTGTTTATATAAAACGTCATTTGTGACCCTTTCTTTTCATTATAGAAGTCATAGGTTTTTTTTTAAATCATTTATACTGCCAAGAATAGAGATATTCATATAGTTAGACGCAAAATGATTCTCAAGGCCAGCCAAATTAATTGGTCAAAAAGCTGGATCAAAGTATAGGTGTTTGTGTCCTTACCCTAATACATGGACAAGGTCAGAAAGACAAATACAACTTTAGACAAAAAAACAAAAATTAGAAAACTTAATCGCGATACTGACATTTTTCACCGTTAAAACAAAAAATAAAATAAAATAATTCGGAAACTTAGTTCACATTGGACGTTTCAACCCCACATCGAAAGGATAAAAAATGTCATTTTATCTTTTTTCCACTTAATAAATGTAATAAATTCAACAAAATTAAATAATAACACGAGATTTAAATCTTATCTTTTATTAATGTTTGCATGAAAGGGATATATATGTTACTGTTAAACAATCAAGAGAAATACAAGAAACAAGAAAAAAAAGGACGAAGAGGAGGCTAGAGTTTCATTGATACTGCATAATTCTATTGAATACCAAGAAGTAGTTTAACCTAAATACATAGAGACTATATATAGTCTAAACAAAAGAAACTGAAAAGACAGGAATAAAAGACTATTCTACCCTTAATAAACAAAATAACCCTATATTTCTTAACAGTTACAACACTATCATTTGTTTGTATATCAAGCGATTTTCACGTCATTTTATCAAACTTAAGGGATATTAATATAATTTATCAAAAAAAAAAAGAAGAATATATATATATATATATTTTTTTCCCCGTAATAACCATAACCCATACATTATACGCGAATTTATCATGCTTTATATAAAAATTTACATTTCAGCGGACCCCCCTGGCAACATCCCCAACACCCCAGTATCAACTAAGCATGCATATGCAGGTATCCACACCCTGATCAGAAAAGTTAAGTAGATAGTTTTGTTTGTGTAAAAGATGATGTAGCAAATATACAATGTTATCAGCATTCTTCATAAGCAAATATACAGATTATGAGATATCCCTAGAAAAGAAAAACGTGATACAACCCACACAGCTCAACATCTTCAGTACGTATATCTGCACCAAGAGGCCATACATATCAAGCTGTCTGTGCTTACAGCTTTGAAACAGGTAAACCTGGGACGGATTAAAAAGTTTGTGCATAAGACAATCTTCTAATATATTGCGTGCCAAGAATGGAGAGCTCAAAAAAAATTTAAGAAAAAATTACCCAAGGCTTTTGAATTGACAATGCTTGGGCATGCTGCAGGTGGTGGAGATTTGTCGTTCATGAATGGCTCTGCACGATTTGGATCACCCCAAACTGGGTATCCTTTAATTTTTCCCTGTATAGTTAAAGATGGTCAACAGTTTATTTCGAGTTTTAAACCTTGGTCTAATGTAGCTGAAACAAAAAAGTGGAGTCCCAGTTGAAATAGAAATCAAATAGCCTCAAGTTTTATCCCCCAAATTCCTTACCAGGACATTCAAAGCAGCCAGTGTTGCCATTCCTTCCCGAGTCCACTACATAAAGCATGTAGGAATGTAAGTACTTTCAACAAAAATAAGGAGCAAATCTTAGCCTGATAAATCAACAAACAATAAATTCTTTACCCAAAAATCTCTCTTTGAATCTAAACAAGTGTGTTAGACGAAAAAGTTCAGCAGTATTACCTTGGAAGCAGAAGCTATGTGAGGTACCACAATGGCATTCTTCATGTCAGCAAGCCCAGGTTTCATGAACGGTTCATCCTAACGAAACACCATTTATAAACTTAAGGGAGATTTACATGCAGGAATCTGAATACAAGAAAAGGAGACAAAACTCGCTGTTTGGATACCTCAAAGACATCAAGACCAACTCGAAACATGGGATTTTCCTTCAGATGCTGCACAAGTGCTACCTCATCAACCACAGGCCCCCTACTGCAGTTCACCAGGATTGCTTCCTATATATTTGGATTGCATGACATTAAGACATTGGTTACCATACCTATTCCTTAAATTAAACTGTCAAGAAAAGAGAATTTCCGTATAAAGTTACCTTCTTCATCTTTGCAAGTCTTTCTTTGTTGACAAGATGATAAGTTGTTTTATCCAGGATAGGATGAAGACTTATCTACAAAGGGCAACAGTATAAAGACATACTATTGCAAATAGAAAATTTTGCTTGTGTTTGATAGACAGCGAGATTAGAAAAGAAAACTTAAAGAGTGGTTAAATGCACATGTATGTTTTAAGAAAGTGTCTAACCACATCAGCCTCTCGAAGCACCTCATCCATGGTTGATGCCCTCTTCCAAGTAACAGGTGGTTCACCATTGGCTTTGAGAAACTGACCATAGGCTGCAATATCAAAACACATAATCATTTGCAAGGAGTCGTGGAATTGAATTGAATAGCTTATCATATTGACTGAGGCATGCCTGTGACAAACTTTTCCAGACGGGTTGATTGGTATAGGTCGTAGTAAATCAGATTCATTTTAAATCCTTCAACCTGGAGAAAGTAGAACATTAGATTGCTAGATCATAATAAAATTCTCTCCTTGGAATTCTTCTGAACTCGCAGAGTCAACTCATTGTCATAGGAATTGATGCACAAAAAAGAGGTTGATAATGAAAACAAATGGATAACAGTCCCATGGTTATCCTGAAACAATGGACAAAATAATATAGCTGCAATAAATTTTATTACTAATTCCTCCTTATAAAATTCTGGTCGCAGTTTTCAAAAAGCACAACTTTGTTTTGGTAAAAAAACTGCCCAACTTGTAGAACACTATTTCTGCAAGTATGAAATGGGAATGCTATTTGCACACCCTTTTTTAACTGCTGCACTCTACCTCCATTGAAAATTACACAAAGCAGATGTGATTAATCTCCAATAAGATGTGCACCAATATGATTTTGCAAACTTAATGATATGTTAAAAGGTTCATCCACCAATTACTTCAAATGTGGTTATGATGCGTTGCAACTGACGCAAGTCTATTCAACACCTTGGAATTCAGCCAATTATAGGGGATTGAATGGAGATTGCCAGATTACATACAGTGAGAGAGTGAAAATTACCATCATTCTAGCATAGGCAGAACCAATACGACCAGCTCCAATTACACCAACAGTCTGTCCTTTAAGCAAGTTTCCCACAAAACTATCAGAGAATATAACTCAATCATGCAATTAATCCATGCAAAAAGAATTGAATTCTCAAAGACATTAGTACAAACAACAGAAAGACAATGAAATGGAATTAATGGTGGTCATACAGATGAGGAAGCCATCCATCATATAAGCCAGCCCTCATGAACTCATCTGCTTCAACAATTCTTCTAGCTGCTGCTAAAGAAAGTGAGGCTGCTAACTCTGCTGTCGTCTCTGTTAGTACTCCCTGACCATATAACCATAGAATTCTCTAAATACCTTTAAGTAAACACACACAACACTTAGCTCGCTCACTCACACACACACATAAACTTCTTGTTATGTTCCAAAATGACTGATAAAATTGCCCAGCACATGCTTAAGTATCTAATAACTTCCATACATGTCCTATGAAACGTAAACACAAACACAACATATACCTAAGGAAAATGGACTTACAGGAGTGTTTCCAACGGCAACACCATACTTAGTGGCAGCATTGACATCAACGTTGTTGTATCCCACAGCCATGTTACTGAAGGCTTTTCCTCCTGCTCTGCTCAAAGCAGAGAACAGTGTCTCTCCCCAATCTTCAGTTAACTAAATACACACACACACAATCCACAAAAATTTCAAATATTCATAAACCCACAAATCCAACTCACAAGTTACAATCCACTTCTCCTCATCTAAATAGAAAATCCATTTATATTTACATGATATACAAATGTACACACCTGTCCAATGACTCCATCGCACTTATCGCCTATCAGAGCAATAATTTCTTCAACAGATAAGATTGTTTTCTTCTGTGTGCATATCTGAACATGATGGTGAACAAAACTCAGATCAATATTACATGATTGATGCCAAGAACAAGACCAAAACCATAAAATAATGTTAGGCTTACTTCAACACGACAATCTTGTTGGATCAAGAGATTAATCCATCGGGTTCCGGGCATCGGTTTTGTGCTGACCACTCTGTATTTCCCATTTGGGTTCCAAACCTCAATTGAAACTGGCTTCGCCATTGAACAAAGCTTTAGAGTAGAAAAGCTCAGTAGCTCAGTCTACTGAGAGTATGTCTGATGTGGGTGTTTCGTTAAGCAGGTGGAAGTTGGATTATAATTGTTCAAAAGTCTCTGGTTTTTTTTTTTTTTTTTCATGGAGTATTTGAACCTTACGTTTGGCATAGATAAATGGAAATATGGCTTCATGACACGTAAGAGGGCCCTATCCATTTTATCGATAGAGAGACGTAACCTTTTGGCTCTGAACACCACACACCAATCAAAGCAAAACAGACCACCATATGAGCAATGATAAGAAGTAACTTGTGGGCTTCTCAACCCAAAAGAAACATACATTTTTGGGTTCTATGTACTTGGGCTTCCGGTTCTTGAACCACTAAAAAACCCCAAATCGTGGTCCTCAACCTCTTTCTCCACTCTTTCTGCATCTGCAGGTGTTAGAAGGGTCAAATTTTTGTCTTGTGATGGTATTAAAATTCAATACTCAATCTTAATCAAACTCATACAATCACTCCCAAAAATAATATATTGAACATAATATAGGCACGACTCAAGCACACAAAGGCACACGAGATTACAGGCCACACGACCCAACTTTTTTCTTCTCGATAATTTTGAAGGATTTTCGACTATGGGTCTATTTATAAAAATATGCTCAAACTCTCTTGGTTTCCTGCAGACCCTAGCAATCTATATATAAAGCTATACATGACAGTCACAAGCTCAACCACATAGGCAATGCTAGCACCAACTAGTTTTGGCCAACTCAGTCATATGGTTGACATCCCCAACTACTAGGTTTGTAGGCACCAATCAGATTCACCCTCAAAGGTTGTGGGTGATTTTGCCACTCCCCACAATGTACTAAGCATGGTTGGGTGGTTCTGCCACTCCCCCTGAATATGTTGAACATGATTGAGCAGTTGCAATTATCATTTGACTCAGCCAACAACTGCTCGTAACCACCCTACATGTTGTACACATACTAACAATTGCTTAGAACTGTCCCACATGTTGTGTACATGCCATTAACTACTCATAATTGTCTCACATGACGTACACGTGTCTTCCTTGTGAGCCCACAACACCTGATTTCCCTTGCCTGCGTGCCAAGTCTTACCTAGCTCATGACTAGGTCTTTCCAAACTTGCAATGCACCACAATTGGAGCCTACTGTATAAGCCTTACTTGCTTATTTGTGCCCAACATGTCTATACATGTGCTGCCTTCCTCAACCATTCATAGGGGTTCCACCAACAACAAGTCCCACCGATCATCGGCCCCACATCTCGGGTCTCAAACTTTTGCATGCCCTTGCCCACACTCATGGTATCAACTGAAACCCATAACTCAAGTTCAATCTGAGTTTAAAAAATTAATCACCGATTGGGCTCAAGTTAATGATGTAAGGTTAAAACTTGAGTTATGTTAGGCTCAGGATAAAGATTTTATATTATGGATTGAACTTGATTGTCCCCTCAAACCTCAACCAGTCCGATGGGGAATGGTTTATTATCAAGAAGAATATTTATGTTTATATTCTTGTTAAAATTTTGAGGGAACTTCATGCAATTAATCAAGCATTAAATCCTACGTCAACAAACTTAGTAATTAAGATTTTATATTATCGATTAGTGGGTTTTCGTGTAATTATTTAAAAGTTATTCGTTTGCTTGAAACACAAAAAATACCAAAAAAAATTAATCGATGAGATCAAGCACTTACATCTCATAATGGACATATAAATGAGTCCAAATACAAACACCTATGACCATGTCACACCCACATTATTCCAAAGTAGACTACTCTTTTATGGCTGGCCATGCTTTCAAGTCTCAACTACCGTTTGTAGTCAGTTGGGTCAATATTGGAGTGTCATGACTTTTTCTCCCTTTTCCCTTTTTTTTTTTTTTTTGGAGGGGGGGGTGGTTTACATTTATTTGACTAGAGAAAAATTGAAAGTTTTATAAATGCTATGTTTGGATGGAGGCATATGGATTTGTAATTCTTTTTTGAAAACTTGAGAGATTAATGAATTATTTTAAATTTTTCTATTTTTATTTTTATTTTCTTTGAATTCAAATGCTCAGCACTTAACCTCTTTTTTTTTTTTTCTCTCTCAATACTTTTATTTATCACTGTCAATTGCCACTTCAAAATTTTCAATAAATTTCCAAAAGATTCTTCGTTTCCAACCTATTTAACAATCGAATATACATTATGAATTTCCAATCTTTCAAATCATCATATATTGATAATTGTAGAATCAAGGACCTGCCCAATAATTAATTGTAGAAAAGAACAAAACTTCAATTTACAGTTAAACGCCTAAGTAGGAGGTTAGTGTAGTTTATCATTAGCTTCCCCATCTCCCCTGTCTTCTCTGCCAGATCTCTACCCCTAAACCTCTATCAAGGTCAGAGAACATCAAAGAGAGAGAGAGAGAGGAGAGAGGGGGCCGATGGAGAAGCTTATCTACTCTAACCCCATCCCGTCAAAGCTCCATCTAAAACCCTATCCTTTTCTCACACGACTCGGCCGAGTTGACGCCCCAAAACTCGTTCTTCCGTCATCATGGCGCACCGAGTCTCGGCGAGTCAACTCGTTATCCTGCAAACAGGAGGACCCATATTCTAATTCCTCCTCATCAAATTCCCCAATTAATTTTTCTGGCAATTATACAGCAAAAGCATTATCTTTCGCATCTTCAACGGTGGATTTTCCAGATGGGTCTGTGCCCAAACCCCAATTTCTCAAACAAATCGCCGATCCATTCCCTAGGCAACAAAAGGTATTAATTTCCACTCGATTTTGGATACACACACGGGCGTAAATTCTCTTAGCCTATTTTTCGTAAATCTTTTCATGTAATTTGAGGATTGGTATTTCAAATTTCAATATGAAGTATTATTATTTGATCCATAATTGTTTATTGGCTTGTTCTGCTGTAATTTGGTGTCCATTCATATTCATGGTTTCAAATGTCTGGGTTTGGTAGAAATGCTTGTTTGGTTTATGAGAAAGTGAGTTAATAGAAAATTTTGGATTATCCTTAGATCCCAAACAGTCATGGCATGCATAGTTTATTTTATTTTCCTCTGTTTATCACTAGTCAAGGTAGGATGAACAATTTTAAGAGAATGGTTTGGAGTTTTTTTTTTTTTTGGCCTTTTTAACTTAGGGAGATGGGTTATATAGAATGAAGTTGAAAAACAAGTGCACTACTTATTGTTTGCTTGTTGGTGCTTATTCTCTTTCATGATTTTTACAGCACCTTTTGCTGTCTCCTAGGTTCTTATGCATAACTAAAAGGGTTTTTTAGATACATTGGTGTCATTTTTTTTTGCTGTATTGTGCCAACTTTGTTTTCGGTGTCCTTGTCCCCTGTTTCCCATTTCAACTATCAGTAACCAAGCTTTGTACATTAAGATTTCTGATAAAATTTACACCGGATGCTTGTCGAAGTGGCCCTTTTCTTTTTCTTGAGCTTCAATCATTTTCAGTCAAAATGGGAAGGCTATTCCCCGATTATGTAAAAAAAATTTGCTGTGTAATTAAACTGCTGAACTTTTACTGAATTCATGGGAAACAAAAGGCTGAGATGCTTAAAAATAAATGAATGAATGACCCCCTCCGGAAAAAAAAACTGTTGAATTCTGATGAATATTATGTCGCTGGAAGAGTGAGCTTGGAGAAATCGCGGCTCTGGGGCGGCGAGGCAAAATAGATAGAGTAATGGTTATCATGCAATTAAAATAACTCTCTAATCTCCTTGGTATGGACAATGTTTAAAAATCTGGAGGTGTGGTGATTTGTATAGATACTGCTAGTTTGCAAACCTATTTATTTTGACAAATCCTTTTTCTAAATGTTTCAGGCAGTTGCTGCAGGGACGCTGATACTACTCTCAGCTCTTTTTATGATATTTGTGTCACCAGCGTTTGCTTCTTTCCAAACTGCGGCTAAGACTGGTGGTACAACTGCAGCTGTGGCAGGTGGTAGACTCCTCCATCCTGAATTACTAAGTAGTGCGTGGACTGGTTTCTTTGCCGGTTGCTTACACACTCTATCAGGACCTGACCACCTTGCTGCTTTGGCTCCACTTTCGATTGGTCGCACCCGGTTGGAAAGTGCTGCTGTTGGAGCTCTCTGGGGCTGTGGCCATGATGCTGGACAGGTGATTTTCGGCTTACTGTTTCTAATTCTTAAGGATCGACTCCATATTGAAGTCATCCGAACCTGGGGCACTAGAGTGGTGGGCTTTACACTACTTGTTATCGGTGGCATGGGCATCAGGGAAGCTTCAGAAGTCCCTACCCCATGTGTTGCCCTAGAAAATGGTGAATGCGACATTGGCGTCTATGAATCCGTTGAGAACCCAACGATTGGGAAGAAGAAGAAGATTGGGTTTGCTACTTTTGCCACAGGGATTGTCCATGGTCTGCAACCTGATGCACTGATGATGGTCTTGCCTGCACTTGCTTTGCCATCTCGCTTGGCCGGCGCTGCATTTCTATGTATGTTTTTAGTTGGGACTGTAGTTGCAATGGGGAGTTATACAGTCTTTATAGGCTCTTGCAGTCAGGCACTAAAAGAGAGGGTCCCTAGGATAACTGAGAAGCTCACATGGGCTTCTTCCCTTGTAGCAATCACTCTAGGATTAGCCATTCTCATCAGTCAATTTTTCGGGTATAGCTTGTATTAATTCAAGCTTTGCATTTCATTTGATACCCCTAGTGTTAGGAAGATATTTTGAGAGGAATTTACCCTTTCAGCAACAAAAATTCATCTTTCCAAAACGTTGTATCTCAATTTAGATATTTCATCCTTGATTACTTATCATGTTTACCTTTCGAGGCTGTAGTTTATACATAAGGGTGTGCAAGAATCCGACTCCAGTCCGACTCCGTCTCTATTGGAGTTGGAGTTTTTCAGGGTCGGAAGAAAGTTCCAAAATCCAATCGGAGTCAGTGTCTGAAGGCATCCGACTCGAACTTTTATTAATAAATAATTTTATATAAATTATATTATTGCATAAGGATAATTTTTACGTAAGGTTAGAGTACTCTTATCCTATCAAGCTTGGTTTCAATGGCTTCCGTAGATTGCTCTTTCTATCGTTATCAATGGAATGCCCCTATTAGTAAAGCTTATGGGTTGCTATTGCCCTTCCCGTTCCCTTGTGGTATGATTGTTTATGGACGAGTGACTCTTCCTTCAAGAGCTCTAACACCAAACATTCAATTTAATAAAGGAGTTCAGAGGTCATCATTCAATACATTTAAGACTCAGATGCTTCATCAAACATTTTTCTATCTTTAAACAATCGAGAGTTAAAGGGACCAGGAAGTTAGAATATATGAAGCATTTCTCTTAAACACGTTGGAGCAGGGACCTTTGCCATCAGCACATTACTGCTTCCGCTGTTTGTTGATGTCATACAGCACACATGCATCAGCAGCTGTCTTCATCTGAAAGCATAATACGAATTCCGAATAAGAGCATATCACAACAGTCATAGAGAACTACTCAGCCACCCAAATAATAAATTGAAGAACGTATCTATCTATTACCAAATACAAAGGAAAGGGCAACCTCAAAGTATCCATCCATTCTTATATCTGAGTAGAGGGGATTGGCCAGATTGGCATGCCCGGTCATTCCATTGCTAAATGTTGCACATGGTAATATTTTAAGAGGGTAAAAATAACTACATAGGAGGAGAAAACAACACCACAAAAGAAACAGTCCAGCTAGGAAGATACACAAAACACCAGGCCAGCTGTTGCATTGATTCCCTAGTGAGATAATATAATTCAGAAAACCTACCACGCTTGTCCTAACATGTGCAACACACACCCCTCCTTAAAATTAGGTGGGACCTACAAATGTTACATAAACTGCTTGACGTTGAAATATTCCAATATAAATAATTTTGGTAAAATAACTATAATAAGTATCCAAAGCATATTCATATGTATATTGGGTATGAGCCATGAAATGTGCATAGAATGGAGGAAATGAAGCTCAAAGTTCAAATTAATAACCTTTAAGATGTTCAAGGTTAATAAAATGTTAGCATTCTCCCAATAGTTCCAGAAGACCCCATTATGGATTCTTGATAAGTAAAAACAAATATGTAGAAAGGACCTCATAGGGAGTGTTTGAAGGCATTGATTGTTACCTGTATAATGTTGACAATTTGCTTGATTGCCCATCCAAACAGAAGTAAAGCTAGTAGAGTAGAATAAACTAAACTTTGTTTTGCAGCATCCATTAAAACCTAAAAGAAAAGTATCCATTAACCAACATTATATTGATGAATCCTCTCAACATTCAGATGAGACACTAAAAGCCTCAACAAAATTAAAAGCTTACATTGGTCATACTTTCAGTCTGGTTCTTAGCAAGAAGAAATAATGTTAGGTAAAGAACCTGCCGAACCAAAACACTCCAACTCCAGTCAGTAGCACAATTTAAATTAATGAAATCTCTTAAAAAGCAAGAACACCAAAAGAGACATTCACCTCACAGGCTATACAACAATAACCCATAAATATCCGGTTTCCATAGTATGCCTTGAACAGCCAATTAGTGCTGTCTTTTACATCCTTATGACTAGCTTTACCTACCAAGAAAGTACTGCAATAAAAATAAAAAATTAATGTTGTATAATTAAAGATTCATAGGAAGTTCAGATGTAATCTAATGAATATAGTTGAAGATTCAGCCAGCATTCTATTAAAGTTTATTCAGTTTTGGAATTAGATATGAAAGATGTATTATCGCAAAGTTCAATACCTATACATTTGCAGCCAATGGCTGGCAATATCCAAAGCAAGCAATGACAAGAAAGTGAAGCCAGGCCTGGAAACATCGAGTGGAAACATGAATTATGCAGGCAAAAGGTTGCTGAGAAACCATTACCATCACAGCTAAGAAAATTCTACCTATAAACTTGGGAGAGAATCACCAGTAGACCAGCAGTGCTAATCCTGGGAGATAACGCATAGAAATCAGGATACGAAGTAAGAATAAAGGTAGAATTCAGAATCCATGTGGGTAAATACCACAAAAGGAGCTTACAAAATATTGGAGGGAAATTAGAGAGGAAATGGAAGTTTTACAAATGATAACCTATCTGTCACCATGTCCAGAACAGCTCCAAAGGTTGAAACTGAACCAAGAAAGGGAAAAAGGTGAATCAAATGCCACAGCACATCTCACATATTCTTCTTTTGTTATGTTTAACCAACACTCTTCATTATAAATCATTGTACTGAGTCATATAAACATGTACCACCAAACAAGAGAATTTAAAAGAGTGATAACAAAGAAAGGGGTAAAGAAAGAATTTCTTAACATATTGTGTCATTTGTAGTGCTTTTGTGAATCCCATAAACTCAAATTCAGGCAAAATTATTTTCAGAAACATTTCAAATTCTCCAAAAGAAGGATATTGTTACCAAACTTGCTCTTACCACCCTTGGAGAGATATATATATATATAGAGAGAGAGAGAGAGAGAGAGGACATACAAGCAAAAAGCTTTGACTTAAAAATAGAATATATTTAGAATTTCAGGATCTGTGCTGCTTTGTTTTGTATCTATCCAGTTCATTATTCCATGCTTTTATTCAAGCCCACATGTTATCGCAACCAGAAAACCCAATCTATAAATTACATCACTGACAGAAATTGAATCTAATATGCAAATGAGATGTCAAAGTAACATCATTCATCACAATGAAACCAAACAAATTCATACCTTGATTGAATTTGCGGGCAAACCAACCATCCAAGGCATCACAGACAAAGCTGAAATCACAAATTCAGTCATTCAAAACTACAACTTCAACTTCTACAACAATCAAAATCCATAAAACTTATAAACATAGATTCTCACCTAATAAAATAGAGACATGAAAAAAGCTTTTTGTCAGAAAAGCATATGGCAAAGGCAATGCAATTCATCAGAATTCTTATATATCCTGCATGAAGAAAAAAATCAATAAACGCGTAGGTATAATAGCATCCTTCAAAGAACTATACACGAGAATTCTTATCCATCCTACCTGCCAGGCAGACATTTATTACCCAATTATCTTTAAGGAAAAATAGTTATTGATGAGGCTAATTATTCAAGCAAATTCTTGTGTACCCATTTAAGCATTGTGAATTCTACACACTAACAAGATCCAACGACTAACACACTCAGGTTTACCACTGCAACAAGAAGAAAAAATCAATTATCCCAGAGAATTCTAATATATCCAAATCTGAGCAAATAGATCAACAACTTATTGCCAACATATAACAAGCAAACAGCTACATTGCGCATACACATATAAACATAATTATTTAATGAACTCATCGGAAGAATAACAAGCTACAAAAATTGCAGATGATTTTTTTCTTTTTTAATTCTGAATATCAACATGACCGTATAGTGTCTACTAAACTCAGCTGCATAACAGTAAGATACAAACCATTGCATCTCAAGGCTCCCCCAAATATGTCATATACAATAAATCCATAGGAATACAAATTTCAACAAACTGAGAAACAGAAAAACCACCTTCCGAAAAAGAGAAACAAAATAACCATAAAGAATCATAATATAAATTGTTTCACGACAAAGTGTAATCTCCATCTAAGGTAGAGTATTTTTTTTCTTTCTGCAAACCCAATTATATGTCCAAGATCACAATCTAAGAAAGTTAAAATGCTTAGAAACCCACCAATGATGTTGGGAATGTAGAGGTAAACGGTCAATGTGTCGGGTCTCAAATCCTTGGCCATTGTTGAAACTTCTGCTAGAATCGTATAAAGAGCTTCTGATTTGCGAATCAGATCAATCTTTGTCCTGCATACCCAGATTGTCTATCAGTTCACCTAGTAATTCTAATTTCTACATGTATTTGGCGCCACACACACCTTCAGCATGTAGAGGGACTTAGGTTCACATATTGTCCCTACAGATATACCAAATTTATACACCTCCTATAGCACATTGATGTATTTGGTAAAAATCATATTTACTCTTCACATTATTACTAAAAATTCAAAATATTTTTGACATAAATTTACTTTTTTCTTGTCAAGTACTAAAACTATAAATATCTGCTACCTATCAAAAAAAAAATTTCTTCTGCTATTACCTACAATAGAAGTGGCTTTAAAATTCTTTTAACTTTCCTTTTCCTGTTCCGAAGATACTTTCACTAGCTTGCTGTGTACATACATTATATCAATCATTGAAGTATTCGTCATATAGTAACAATAAATCGCCTGTCTATGTTCAATTCGCCGTTACAATGTCTATTTATTTCCCAAATTTATCCATGATATTAAGGTTATTCAATTCACAAAAAGAGGACTGTTAATCTCCAACTCCATCTCTGATCAAAAGCTACACAAAAAAATTGCAACGCTGGAATTGAAAACGGAGTGCGAGAGAGAGAGAGAGAGAGACTTACTCGTCGTCCCCAAGGCGAGCTCTGTCAGGTTGATATGGCAAAGATTCGCAATTGGAGTGGAGTGGCCGTGTGGTCAAGTCTATTGGGGTTCGTTTGGTCGAAAAGAAATGAATGTTGGAAAGTTAAAATCTGAAGGGAAAGGAAAGAATATAAAAAAAAATATATATATATATATATATATATATTTTTTTTTTTTTCAAGAAAAAAAATTGCTTCATTGTGAAAAAATCAAAGTAAGAAAGAAAATTATTTTTTTCATTATTTTTCATTTCATACTAACAAAACACATGCAAAAATTAAATATTTTCTCATTCTTACATATTTTTTCATTATCCTTCTAAAAAAAAAGATCTTTAGAATTGTTTACAAAAAGACGAATTTACTGGAACGAGGCCCAAGTACGACGCTCAAAGTAAACAAATTTACTTAGATGAGGCCCAAGTATACAAAAAATTTGGGCCTCCAGAAAATGACTTACTTAAAAGAGGCCCAAAGTCTATAAACACTTTCGACCGCAAGAATACATTCATTCGATGCTTCAAATCAGGGATTACCAGTCAATTGAACAAAGTATATTGGCAAATCTCAAGGTAGTTAAAATGATAATAGGGACGAACTATAAATTTAAATGTTCTTCGAATTAGGAAAGGAATTAGATCAAAGTGCACATAAACTAGCCTAAACACTTTGACCGTTAAACAAAAAAAAAGTATTATAATGGTAAAGATTAATAGAGGCACAATCTCAAAGTTAGCCTTGATGGGCCAAGCCCAAGGGTCCAACTCATGTTACAAGCCCAATGGCCCAACTTCAAGAGGTCCAGCTAGCCAAGTCCAAAGAAATCTACACCCAGTCAAGCTCATCAGGAAGCTACATCAGCTTGGTTACGTCATCTGGAGAGCATCCAGGAGCCTCACCTTCACCACCTTGGAAACAGTCAACCTTCACCTCATCCTTTGACCGAGTCTCACGGAGAGCACCTCAACTGTCTCGCCCGTTGAAGAGAAGTCATGAGCTCCACCAGAATAGTTGCTTAGTTGCTATTAAGTTGCTCAAATCTGTTAGGGGGCGACTATAAATTGTAAGTCCCACCAACACTTGGGGGGCAACACACTCGACAGAGCACATAGTTCATTTCATTCTCTAAGCTTATACTCTCTGCTGCTCCCTACACTCTTGAATTAATAGAGCACCCGCGCGACCCTAGCCATTGAAAAGTGGACGGAGGTCACATTGACCGAACCACTATAATTCTCGTCTTCTCTCTCTTTACCTTAATTACTACATTTATTACTCATACTTGACAGGTGGTGTGCAAAACCAATTTTTGCATCATCATGCCTTATCCCCAAAATTTAGAAAATATTTATCATAACGGTTATAGCATATTATTGTGTAATTGTTTAATAATAATTTAACAAGTGGGTAAAGTAGATCTTATTTTTTCAAATAACTATCCTTATGGAGATATTAACACCATAGAAAAAATGGGGTTGACCTTATTTTATCAAGAATCCCGCTTTTGTTTATGCAAACAGAGCGTTACACCAACAGTGGGCCCCACTTTAATGGATCAAATAAAGATATGGAAAAGGGCCCGGTTGGATCAGAATCAAAACCCACTAGAGCACGCCCGCTCCAACTCAGCTAGTGGACCTGGCGGCGCCAATTGAGGAAGTTGACTACCAAATATGACCGCATTTTACGCTTTTACCCTTTCACTTTAATGGTCCAGAAATATAATGAGGAATGACACGAACCTCCCTATGATTCTCACAAATTTCACTCATCTCCTTTGGAATTTCATTTATGGCGATTGCTCTGTAGCCTGTTGTCTTACATAACACCACAGGACTTTTGAAACTGGCCATAATGGGAAGAGTAATGTTATTTAAATCTAAAAAATTAACTTAAATTACCGATATAATGATGTAGTTTAATTATAATTATTAAATTAACATCAAATTTTAATGTTTGATGTGAATTCACAGTCAATTCAAAAGCGCCTCCACAGTGAATTATGTTAACAATTTAGATTAACAAATTAGGTTCTAATAACATTACTCTAATGTGAAATAGAGTCATTGGTAAACAATATTAATTAAGGTCGTAATCCATAGTTCTAGAGTCGATATACATCGATCGATTACTATTTAATAATGCAAAATTGAGTATTATAACTTAGAACAACACTCTTTACAAACTAGGCTACTCTTTTTTGAAAGTCCGCAAGACAACCGACCATTAATTTTCGGCCGAAGGAGTTTATTGCACAAAAACGCCTCCCTTTAAAAGGGCTATATCAATATCAAGCTAGCTATAAATCCAATAAATATGTTTAAATTGGGTATTTTTTGTCTTATGAAAAGATTACGGTATCAACTTTGGTACCATACTTTCATCAATTTTTTGTATGGGTTAAAATGTGAAACACAGCCTTTATTCATCTTTTTTTTTTTTTTAATGCCCTGAACTGGATACCAATAAATGTTGAATCGTACAAGCAATTGCAATTTTCAATGTTAGAATAAAGAGCTTGTAGACATGTAGCTTTCCATTTTCAATAATAGCTAATTTCAATGGTTGCAATGAAGAGGCTGTCAACCTTGCAGCTTTCACTTTCCACAACCTTGCAGTTTTAAAAAATTAGGAAAAGACTATTGTACGGCAAACTTTTTTTTGGGGGGGGGGGGGGGGGGGGGTCATATTTTCAATTTTAAATTTTGAGTTATAATATTTTTGGACCTAGCTACCACTTTTAACCACAAAATGTTGGAATTTTTCCTATATTGGACTTCTATTAATTGATAGTTAATTTTTTGGTTTGTGAAAAATGGGCTGAATTTATGGTCCAATGAGATGAGCCCAATATTATTAAGTGATCTATTTTGATGATCTTATTTACATTTTTTAATTGATGTGGTTGAGGCGGTTAAGTGTAGGCCTTAATCTAATTGTGGCCCGTAATGGGAGAGCCCATTAGATTTCATTATAAATACAGGCTAGGTCTCCTCTCCACTTTATAACCCTAAATTGGCTTGTCCCATTGATAGCCGTCTATTGCTTTGAAGAAGGAGAGGAAGACCTTGCCCTTCCGCGAAAGAAACTTGCAGATCGAATATCATGGCTCATACAGGTATGTTCTAAATCTTGAATTTAGAATCTGTATCTTATAATTTAGGTGTTCTAAATTTCATATACGAATCATTAAAATTTCTTACATGAAATTTCAATAGTAGACTCTAAAGGTTGAGGAGCCTCAATAGGAACATAAGGGTCAATTGCTGGAACAAGAGGATCAACAACTGGAGTAGGAAAATTAACAACAGGAGCAGGTATAATATTATGTTGCACAATAGGTAAAGGAATAGAAACAAATTTATCTTGCTCATGCTCATTAATAGGCTGCGAGCAACCAACATCAGCAACATCAAGCTCCAAAAATTTTGTTGTTAAGGACTTGTCAATTTTAGTACCACGTGTAGGACAATATAACTGGTATCCGTTCGAATGTTCTGGGTAACCTATGAAGAAACAACGAGTAGTTCTTGGATCAGTCTTTTTTTCAAAAGGGTTATAGATTTTGACCTCAGTAGTACAACCCCAGACTCGAAAATGGTTAAGGCTTGGTTTCTTATTGGTCCATAATTCAAAAAGTGTCTTTGGAACAGATTTGCTAGGAACTCTATTAAGAATGTATGAACCCGTTTTAATGGCTTCTCTCCAAAGATAATCAGGTAAGTTATACCTACTCATCATGCTCCTCATTATGTCTTTAAGGGTGCGATTACGCCTTTCAGCCACACCATTCTGTTCGGGACTACCAGACATAGTATATTGGGCAACAATCCCACAATCTTGCAAGTACTTGACAAACGGTCTCAAATGCTGCCCAGACACGTCATATGAAGAAGGAGAGGAAGACTTTGCCCTTCCGCGAAACAAACTTGCATATCGAATATCATGGCTCATACAGGTATGTTCTAAATCTTGAATTTAGAATCTGTATCTTATAATTTAGGTGTTCTAAATTTCATATACGAATCATTAAAATTTCTTACATGTGGTATCAGAGCCTATCGTATATAAATTTAGAATCCAGTAAAATTTATATTACAATTTTGTGATATTCAATTTTATTATCGAGTTGTTGCTGTTAATAGCCATGGAACACAATCACACAGACGTTGGCGGCACCGAGTTTCTCAAGCCGTCGTCAATAGACCTTTGAAAAAAAAAAAAAAAAAAAATTAACCTGGGCCTTGCATGGCCGCCAAGAAGAAGAAAAAATTAAAAACTAAACTGACCTTTAGATTTTTTTTTTTACTTGAATGATTCGGCGGCTATAATTGATTATCATCAATATATTGCTTCAGTTTTTTCTTGAATGGTTGGAGGCTATAATTGAATGTCATCAATATTGCTTCTTGTATTGTTGGGACTTTATGGCAGTACACATATGATAAATTTAATTTATTTAATTATGTCATATATTGGGTCAACTTATTAAATAATTATTAGTTATTTATAAGTTTTGTTGACGATATCTATACAAATTACTGATAGCAATGAATTATTTTATTTTATTATCATGTAACTTTGATTAAATTGTTATAATTTGTAGAGGGTGTTTGTACAATTTTATTTTTAGTCCCTAGTGATTTATACGAGGAAATTTTTTTTATGATCTACATATTATTTATTAATGTTGGTAGATTTGAATTTTAAATTACTTAATTTTAAAGTAAAAAAATAAAATTGAGACCTGAATGCAACGATTGATGATGGGTGATCTAAAGAGATACATATTGATTGATCATATGATACTTAATTATGGGCAATTTGTTATAATATCCCGGTTTGAAAAATTCTATGAGTTAAGATGAATGGTTGCCACCAAAGTGGTTTATTCATTAAAATTTATAGGTTTTCTCATGCTATTGTTACGGGATGGTCTTTAAATTATAATATATAATTACCTGCCCAAAGGGGGTTATTCTATATTGTAATTTAAAGATATCATAAAAATATCCTGATTTGAAAAAAATTCTATAGGTTGAGATGGATGGTTGCCACCAAAGTGGTCTATTCATTAAAATTTATAGGTTTTTCTCATACTTTTGTTACAGGATGGTCTCTAAATTATAATATATAATTACCTGCCCAAAGGGGGTTATTGTGTATTATAATTTGGAGATGTCATGAAACATTGTGGTAGAGGTGCAATAGTCTAGAAGGTTTATCTGCCCAAAGGGGATAAATTTTTCAAAACTTGAGCATTCTCATTGGTTAGTTTCATGAAAGAGAGGACCTATAGCATATTGCATTCTCTGCCCAAAGGGGAGTTTGTATTGATGCATTTAGACTCTCTTAATAAAATATGACTTATTATGTTCAAAGCATATTTTATTTTTTATTGCCCAATTTAGCTAACTGTTTATATTCTCGTTGCCTTGAACAGTCTCTTTTGCTGTGAATAGTAATAATGCCAACATTGAAGTCTTGACTGGTTATAATTATAAGATATGAAAGCAAGATATTGAGTTTGCCCTGGGAATTGCTAATATAGACTTTGCCTTGAAAGAAAATGAACCTGCTAAACCTACTAGTGAGAGTTCCCCTGATGAAAAAGAGTTTTATGCAAAGTGGGAGAAATCTAATAGGCTGAGTATGATTGCCATAAAAAGGTCTATCTCTGAACACCTTATGAGTGGCTTGCCTGAAACCAAGAATGCCAAGGAATTCTTCACTGCTGTAGGAGAGAGATACAAGGTATCCAATAAGACTGAAGCTGGGGGCCTAATGAATGAATTAACGAGTATGAAATATGACAATGTAGGTGGTGTTAGGGAATATATCCTTAGAATGGTCCATGTTCAAACCAAGCTCAAAGCCTTCAAAATTGTTATTCCTGATGATTTCATTGTTCATCACACTCTTAACTATTTGCCTCCTGAGTTTAGTCAAATCAAAACTGCCTACAACACCCAAAATGAGTTATGGACAATTAATGAATCCAATTTTGTTAATGTCTCATTAAATTCTTGGCGGATTGATAGTGGAGCTTCTGTTCATGTTGCCATGACTTTGTAGGGATTCACAAACAAACAGAGGCCAAGTGAAGGAGAAGCCAATTGATTCAGGTCTAATATTTACATTTGTCAGAGGTAATATTGATCATTTTATTGTGAAAATGTGATATTTATGTTGATTTAATTGAAGATTAAGGCTATGAGAATGAAAGATGAGTTGTGTTGTTTTGCAGGCTAATAGGGCAAAAATTGGAGTGAAGTTATGAGAAGAAAGGAAGCATAGCTCAGGACGGATCACACTGGAACACGCGTCCGGACGGATGAAGTGTATGCGTCCGGATGCGATTGGCAGAAAGTTGATAAACGGAGGAAGGACCATTCTGGAAAGTGCGTCCGGACGCGTGTCAAGCTTCTGCTGCCGAATTTAGAATCCTAGTGGGATGCAATCTCTTTAGAATGTAATTTATAAATACTAACCTAGGACCTTGTAAAAAGGGCTGTTCTTTTTGATTAGTCTATTTTCTGCATCTTTTTACCATGTCTGGCTAGAAGGCTAAGTTAGGGCTAGGGGAAAACCTCTCAACGGAGTACGGTATTTTTATTGACTCTTGTACTTAAGGACTTATGTTATTGTGTTAATTTAATCCTTAATATTTTAGCAAAGTGTTTATGCTGTATAAACTCTTGAGTTGTTGTGCCACGTACATCAATTGCTTGATTTTCCCTGCGTGTAAATCACTGGTTATTCCATGCTGGAAGGATTAACATTATTTCATAAAATAATATGATTGAATGATTATTCAGGTTCCTGGTAGTCTTTTGATTATAACCATTGGATTTATCACTTGATTTGTTAATTGGTTTAACTGACATTTAATTCCTCTTTCAAGTCAAGCTTTGAGTCTTTAACTATTATTGTATGAAGTTGAGAGGGAGTACCTGATGCTCTAGTATTTTATTTATTACTGTTTTAATTACCAAAAATCATTTTTCTCCAATCAACAACTTTCCAAACAATTCTTTTTCCTTTCAAATTACTTTCATTGTTTGTGTGATTGTTCCTTGTTACAATTCCTCGTGGGATCGACCTCGGACTTCCGAGATTATATTACTTTGCTCAACCTGCGCTTTGGTTTACACTTTTAAAGTTGAAGCAAGTTTTTGGCGCCGTTGCCGGGGAGTTGTCGAAAGATAAGGAGCCATTACATCATTGAGGTTTGCGGTATTTGCGAGTCTTCGGAAATCCGGTAACTTCGTTCTAATTTTTAGTTTATTTATTTTAGTTATTTTTTTATGTTAGTTAAATTTAGAATTTATTTAGGTTATTTATTTGTTTTATGAGCTTTTGACATCGTGATTTAAGTGGACATTTAACAAGAAAAGATTCAGATACTCTGTTTGGAAATTTATTTGATTTATCTGTGTCGAATCACTTCTTGCACACAATGGCTGCTAATCCTAATGACCATAGGCAAAATGATCTTCCCGAACGGGAGGATCATGTTGATAGAATAAGTAATCATGATGAGAATGAGGTGGATAATGTTAATCAGGGTAGGACTTTGCGTGAGTATCTACAACCTGTACTTCTCACTGAACCGTCATGCATAATTTTTCCATTGAATGCCATTAATTTTGTTTTCAAACCTGGCATGATTCAATTACTTCCAAAATTCCTGGGTATAGGTGAGGAGACACATATTTGCACATCAGAGAATTTGGGGATGTATGTGCTACGTTCCATGATCAGAATGTGGCAATGGATATAGTCAGGCTGAAGTTATTTCCTTTTTCATTAAAGGAAAAAGCTAAAACTTGGTTATATTCGTTGAGATCTAGGTCTATAGGAACATGGCAAGAGATGCAGAAACAATTTTTAAAAAAAATTTTTCCCACACATCGCACAAACTCTTTGAAAAGACAGATAATGAATTTTTCTCAAAAGGAGTCTGAAAATTTTTATCAAAGTTGGGAAAGATTTAAAGACCTTCTTGCATCTTGTCCACATCATGGTTATGAAAGCTGGCGCATAATAAGTTTCTTTTATGAGGGTTTAGGCCCACAGCTGCGTCAATTTATTGAAATGATGTGTAATGGGGATTTTATGAATAAGGAACCAGATGATGTTTTTGACTATTTATACCAATTAGCCGAGAATGCACAATCTTGGGATACTACATCCCAGGAACCATCTAAGGGTAAAACTGCACAATCATCATCATCTAGTGGGGGTAAATACCAGTTGAGGGAGGAGGATGACCTAGGAGCTAGGATTGCCACCTTAACAAGACGGGTAGAGGCTATGGAGTACAAAAAGATTAACCAGGTTGACACAGTTCAGGTTGAGGAGATATGCAGTATCTGTGAAATTCCTGGACATCCTGTGACGGAGTGTCCATCATTACCTGCATTAAAAGAAGTGTATGACCAAGCAAATGCTGTAAACACTTTTTCAAAGCCTTACAATAATCCATACTCGAACACATACAATCCGGGGTGGAAGAATCATCCAAATTTTGGTTGGAGGAATGACAATCATGCATCACAACCACCCCAACAAAACTCTTCAAATGTTGCACCTTACATTCCACGCCCAAAAAGAGACATTGAGGAGGTGTTGTCACAATTCATGCAGAATCAGCAAACATACAATAGACAAACAACTCAGGCTATTGAGGATATGAGGAGTGCAATCACTAAATTGACCATTGACCCATGCCATCAGGAAAAAGGTAGGCTTCCAGCACAACCACAACCGAACCCACATGGTCAATTTGTTGTGAATGAGACTTGCACTTCTGAGACTGTCCACGAGCACGTAAAGTCTATCACTACACTCCGCAGCGGGAAAGAAATCAATAAAACCATTCCTTTGGAAACTCAAGATTCTGAAAAGATTTCTCAACCCACGGAGAGTGATGATAAGATTAGCCTGCCTGAAATTAATAAGTCTGAAAAGTATGTTCCACCTGCACCATTCCCACAGAGATTGCTTACTTCTACTAGCCCTGTTGTGTATAATGATATGTTAGAGATTTTTAAGCAGGTGAAAATTAATATTCCCTTGTTGGATGCCATTAAACAAATACCTTCTTATGCAAAATTTTTGAAAGAGTTATACACTGTTAAAAGGAAATTAAATGTGCAAAAGAAGGCATTTTTGATTGAGCAAGTATCCTCCATCATACAGCACAGAACTTCACCGAAGTATAAAGACCCAGGTTGTCCTACTATTTCTTGTGTTATAGGCAACCACAAAATTGAACAAGCATTACTGGATTTAGGAGCTAGTGTGAATTTGCTCCCTTATTCAGTATATGAACAATTAGGGTTGGGGGAGTTAAAACCCACTTCGGTTACACTTCAATTAGCTGACCGATCAGTGAAGATACCGAGGGGTATGGTAGAGGATGTTTTAGTACAGGTTGATAAATTTTATTTTCCCGTAGATTTCATAATTTTGGACACTCAACCTGTATTAAATACTAGTGCTCAAATTCCCGTCATTTTAGGCAGACCATTCCTAGCCACTTCAAATGCTCTAATTAATTGCAGGAATGGTGTGATGAAATTGACCTTTGGGAATATGACATTAGAGCTCAACATTTTTAATGTATGCAAACAACCTGGGAATGTTGATGAAGATGTGCATGAAGTTAACATGATTGAATCTATTGTTCCAAGCAGAGTATATGATTCTTCCTTGTTTGATCCACTTGAAACATGTTTGCTTGAACAATATTCTGAGTTAGAGATAGATGAAAAGAATGCTGACATTTCTGTTTCAACTGATATGTTAAACTCTTTGCAGACACTTGAAATGAGAGAGTTGAGACAGAGATTTGAGGAGCTCCCACCAAGAACTGATCCACCAATACCATCCAAGGATAAAGCTCCCAAGCTAGACCTCAAGCAATTACCGGTGGATTTGAAGTATGCATTTTTAGGAGATGATAAAACTTATCCGGTAATAATTTCTTCTCAATTAAATTCAGCAGAGGAAGGTATGTTGTTACACCTTCTTGAGGAACATAAGAATGCAATTGGTTGGACTTTAGCTGATATAAAAGGAATTAGCCCTTTGGTTTGCACCCACAAGATTTATTTGGAGGATAATGCTAAAACATCTAGGGAGATGCAACGTAGGCTAAATCCACATATGAAAGAAGTTGTGAAAAAAGAGGTGTTGAAACTGTTAGATGTAGGAATTATCTACCCTATTGCAGACAGCAAATGGGTAAGTCCCACACAGGTAGTTCCTAAGAAATCTGGAGTCACTGTAGTTGCTAATGAGAATAATGAATTTGTGCCAACTAGGACAGTTACTGGTTGGAGAATGTGCATAGACTACAGGAGACTTAATGCTGTTACTAGAAAAGATCACTTCCCTTTGCCGTTTATGGATCAAATTTTAGAAAGGGTAGCGTCACACTTGTACTATTATTTTTTAGATGGTTATTCGGGATATAACCAGATTGAAATTGCCCTAGAAGACCAAGAGAAGACCACATTTACTTGCCCTTTTGGCACCTTTGCTTATAGAAGGATGCCTTTTGGACTATGCAATGCACCTGCGACTTTTCAAAGGTGTATGCTTAGTATTTTCAGTGATATGGTTGAGCGTTTTCTTGAAGTCTTTATGGACGATTTTACTGTTTTTGGTGATTCCTATAATGACTGCTTAGCTAATCTGGAGAAGGTACTTATAAGATGTGAAGAAAAGAACCTTGTACTTAACTGGGAAAAATGCCACTTCATGGTTAGAAAGGGAATTGTTCTTGGTCACATTGTCTCTTCTGAGGGAATTCAAGTAGATAAGGCCAAAATTGAATTAATTGCTAATTTACCTAGTCCGAAAGCCCTTAAGGATATTAGATCTTTCTTGGGTCATGTTGGTTTTTATAGGAGATTTATAAAAGATTTTAGTTCCATATCTAGACCACTCTGTAATCTCCTAGGGAAAGACACACCTTTTGAGTGGGATAATGCATGCCAAGAAGCTTTTGATAAGTTAAAGGGCATGCTTGTCACCACTCCAATCATGCAACCCCCAGATTGGAGTAGTCCTTTCGAAATCATGTGTGATGCCAGTGACTATGCTGTAGGGGCAGTTTTAGGACAAAGGAATGACAAAAAGCCTCATGTCATCTACTATGCCAGTAGAACTTTAAATAGTGCCCAGATGAACTATTCTACAACAGAAAAAGAATTACTGACTGTAGTATTTGCACTAGACAAATTCAGGTCGTACTTAGTAGGTTTCCCCATTATTATCTTCACAGACCATGCAGCTCTCAAATACTTATTAACTAAGAAAGATGCAAAACCGAGACTGTTGAGGTGGATCCTATTACTCCAAGAATTTGATATCACTATTAAGGATAAAAAAGGAGTAGAAAATGTAGTGGCTGACCATTTTTCTAGACTTGTGAGTGATGTGCCCATTGAGACAGTGCCGATCAAAGATACTTTCCCGGATGAACAGTTATTGGCAGTTTTTTCATTACCATGGTTTGCTGACATTGTGAATTTTCTTGTTACAGGTAACATGCCACCGGCTTGGACTGCTTTGGATAAGAGGAAATTTTTAGTCGAAGTAAAAAGTTTCTTCTGGGATGACCCATACCTTTTCAAATATTGCCCAGATCAGATTATCCGAAGATGTGTACCCGATGATGAGGTAAGTAGCATTCTATCTTTTTGTCATGCGGGAGCTTGTGGAGGCCATTTTTCTATGAAAAAGACCGCTGCAAAAGTTTTGCAGTGCGGATTTTATTGGCCTACAATTTTTAAGGATGCTTATAATTTTTGTAAAGTGTGTGAGCGATGTCAAAAACTGGGGGGATTAACCCGTAGGAACATGATGTCCCTAAACCCGATTTTGATCATAGAAATTTTTGACTGCTGGGGAATAGATTTCATGGGTCCTTTCCCTCCATCTTTCGGGTATATGTACATTTTAGTGGGAGTAAATTATGTCTCTAAGTGGGTTGAAGCTATACCATGTCGGACAAATGATCATAAAGTTGTTTTGAAATTTTTAAAAGAAAATATTTTGTCCAGATTTGGTATACCTCGAGCCATTATCAGTGATGGGGGATTGCATTTCTGTAATAGGCCTTTTGAGAATTTGATGAAAAAATATGGTGTAACACATAAAGTTGCAACTCCCTATCACCCACAGACAAGTGGTCAAGTAGAGCTTGCCAATCGGGAAATTTCTTACATTTTGGAAAAAACGGTGAATCCAGATCGTAAAGATTGGTCGTTACGACTACTCGATGCATTATGGGCATACCGAACTGCATATAAATCCCCGATTGGTATGTCTCCCTATAGATTGATTTATGGAAAAGCTTGTCACTTGCCTGTGGAACTAGAGCATAGAGCATATTGGGCCATTAAAATGTTCAACTTTAGTTTTGACCAAGCCGGCACCGCACGGAAATTACAACTAAATGAGCTTGATGAGATCCGCAATGAGGCATATGAGAACTCTAGAATCAGTAAAGAACGCATGAAGGTGTTTCATGATAAGAATATTGTGCGTAAAACCTTTACACCTGCGCAGAAAGTTCTTCTTTATAATTCTAGGCTTCACATATTTAAGGGAAAGCTTCGGACTAGATGGAGTGGCCCGTACGTTGTCAAGGAAGTATTCCCATATGGAACAGTGGAGATTGAAAACCCAAGTAATGGGAACATTTTTAAGGTTAATGGGCAAAGATTGAAACCATTCTTGGAGGAGGGTATTGTGGAAGTGGAATCCATCGAATTGGTGGATCCCTACTATGAATAATCCATCTCTAACCATTTTCTGTATAATGTTGTATATTAGTGTATGTTGTTTTCTCTTTAATTTTCTACAGATGCATGGGCACACTTTACGCGCATCCGGTATGTCTTTCTATCCCTTATTTGATCTTACTCTCTGGATCCATATATTGAGGACAATGCAAATTTTTGGGTGTGGGGTGGAGCATTCAATTGATAATACAAAGTATATTGGATTTTGAATTTGAGCCGTGTGCACATGCAACTGTGTTTATGTGTTTATTTTTTTAGATAGTCAAGTAGTATTGTTTTTTTTTTAGGGGACTTAGGAATTTTTGTGAGTAGAATGGAGCCATCTGGGAAGAAAAGGTGTTAAAAATGTGAAAATATGAAATTTTTTCTAAGTATAAAGGAATCAATTCACTGGAACTCGCGTCCGGACGCATGAATTATAATATAAAATCTTCTGGAGTTTGCGTCCGGACGGGGAAGAATAGGCTGAACTTACTGGAACACGCGTCCGGACGGTGAATTGTCATGCGTCCGGACGCATGTGCAAATTTATAAATAGGGACTTCAGTTAACTTGTTTTGCACGATTCTAAACCGAATTTCAAACAACTCCCATCCATTCTACTTCTCTCCTCTCTATTTTAACAACTATGGCACCACCAAGAGCCTCCTCCTCAAAGAGAGCCCCATCAAGCACCCAAGAAGAGGAGGACACCACATTTGACCCGATCCGTTTCCAAATACTAGAGAAGCGGGTAAGATTCGAGAAATACTACGCTTCCAAACCCTTTGTTTGTGAGAGGAAGATTGAACTCACGGATTTCTCTCGATTAGGAGTCCAAGAGATCATCACATCTAGAGGGTGGGCCGAGTTTATGGGTAAAGATTGGCCTTGCATTCCTATCCTGGCAAGGGAATTCTACAGCAACGCTGATGACCTCAGAAATGGTCAGCTGACCACCTATGTCCGAGGTAAGCACATCAGTGTAGATGCCACAGCCATTGCCCAATTGACTGGAATGACTCAAGCCCGGGTAGCTATCCCTGAATATCCCCAGAATTTTGGTGGTAATGAGGTGGGTAGAGAGTTAATGGGTAATCAAGATTTTGTGTGGACAGACGGAGTGAAATTCCTCCAGCAGGGGGACTTGACCAATAAGTACAAGATTCTCAATCTGATTTCAGTCTCCAACATCTTCTCTTTGCTGAGGAATAATCACATATACCCTGACCGAGCCCGACTTCTGTATGCCATAGGCACTGGCAAGACCATAGACCTCCCCTCTCTTATTTTCTCAGAAATGCGTAGGGCCATTGTTGACCCTAAAAAGCCATCTTTCCCATTTCCCGGTCTGGCTACCGCATTCTGTGAAAATGCGGGAGTGGTGATTGACGCCACAATGGAGAAGGCAAAAAAGGTTGTTGCACTCAACTCCGGGTCTCTTCTAAAGAGTCGGAGTGTGGCAAGGCCAGGGGGGATGAGAAGCCAGCAGGGGGAGACTGCAGCTGAGGGTGATGTACCGGTAGAGGATTGGGATCAGCTCTTCAATTTCGATGAAGATTTTGACTTGCCAGTGGATGAAGACACTGATCCCAGGACTGACCGGCAGATTCTGTTCGAGTTGTTGAGAGGTCAGAGAGAGATGAGGAAGGAGATGAGAGAGTTGAGGGCTGAGATGAGGGGGCTAGGACATAGTTCTCGTGATCAGGCAGGCCCCTCATCTTAGGATGATTTCTTCTAGGTCCCGGTGGTTTTAAAATCATTTCTTTTATTTTCTTTTCCAGTTTTATGTAGAAATCAAAGCCTATTTTGGGTAGTTTTTGTTAGGGTTGATTTCTTTTATCTTTTGAATATGCATTGTACTTGAATTCTCAGTATTATATAAAATGCATATTTTGTTTGGTGTGTTATCAAATATCTAAATAACGTTGTTATGAATAAGTTAATACCACAATATTGAAATAATTTGTTCGACTTTAAATTTGCAACTGTTTAAGCATTATATAGAACTTTATTATATATTTTTGTATTTCATATCGTGTTCTTATAAAAACTCACAATTTGTGCACTTAAGACTTTACCAAGTTGAAAATTTGTTAGGTATGTTACCTTGAGAACTTGAAACATATAGTGGAGATGCATAGAAACCCTAGTAAGTTTTGATCCAATCTTTCTTGAAGGGTTATTTACATTTACTCAATAAAAAATATTTTTATTCAGCTAATCTCCTTCAATAGTCTCATTATTTTTGTTTTGGTTAACACCAATATTGTGAATGATTGCTTGACTTTGAATTATTTGCATGGGAAGTGTGTTATCAAAAGCTCTTGAGATATGATTTTAGGTCATCTTTGTCATTATTTGAGCCTAAACCTTATTCTTTGAATATTATTATCCCTAGAAGCCATGATTGAGCCTTTAAAGCAAAATTTTATTTCTTATACCCAACATATACTAACCAAGCCAATGAGAAAAAAATAATATTTTTTACCCTTGGTTATCCTGAGATTGAACTTTTATTGTTTATGTAATTTGGGAGATGTTGGTTTTAAAAAAAAAAGAGAGTTTTACATACTTGTGAATATTTGCATTAGATGTCTTGCTAATATTTAAAAAAAAAAAAATATGAGCAAGTGATGTAAATTATGCTTCTAAAGAATGGAGATGAAAGACTATGGAAAGAAGTTTGGTTGTGTAATGTACATGTTCTCTCGGGATAATCTTTTGAATTCCTGAATATCCTTCGTTTCAAAACCCTTATCCCAAGGCCCCATTACAACCTTAAATAAAGACCTATTTGATCTCAAGAGTGTATTGATGGATGCATGACTTGTGTGAATAAGGAAGAGAATAGTGATTATTTATTTATTGTGTGTTGATTTCCTTTCATGAGATTATGTCAAATCATTTTCTTTTGGATTACAATTATTTGAATGGAACATGTGAGCAGTATTTTGTGTTGATTTAAATATCCTCCACTCACATGTGATACTTGAGTGTATAGTCACTATAATCTGAGAGAATTGTTCATGAGTGAATTATCTAGTGAGATTTGGCATTGAGACGAATAGTTGATAGTTGTAGAGGTGATTACCAGATAAATTATTGACTTGGTATAGTTAACTCACACTACACACGAGTTTATATGAGAATATGATAAGTGCATACAGTTATATACCGCATAGATCTATATGTTGTTTTGGATATGCTTATAAAAAGTTTGTGTCTTAGAATTTCAATAATGTGGTAGCAACTTATATTGTACAAATGTTATTCAGATGTTTGAGCACAAAGTGATGTTTGTTAATGTCTCATTAAATTCTTGGCGGATTGATAGTGGAGCTTCTGTTCATGTTGCCATGACTTTGTAGGGATTCACAAACAAACAGAGGCCAAGTGAAGGAGAAGCCAATTGATTCAGGTCTAATATTTACATTTGTCAGAGGTAATATTGATCATTTTATTGTGAAAATGTGATATTTATGTTGATTTAATTGAAGATTAAGGCTATGAGAATGAAAGATGAGTTGTGTTGTTTTGCAGGCTAATAGGGCAAAAATTGGAGTGAAGTTATAAGAAGAAAGGAAGCATAGCTCAGGACGGATCACACTGGAACACGCGTCCGGACGGATGAAGTGTACGCGTCTGGACGCGATTGGCAGAAAGTTGATAAACGGAGGAAGGACCATTCTGGAAAGTGCGTCCGGACGGTTGAGAGATGCGCGTCCGGACGCGTGTCAAGCTTCTGCTGCCGAATTTAGAATCCTAGTGGGATGCAATCTCTTTAGAATGTAATTTATAAATACTAACCTAGGACCTTGTAAAAAGGGCTGTTCTTTTTGATTAGTCTATTTTCTGCATCTTTTTACCATGTCTGGCTAGAAGGCTAAGTTAGGGCTAGGGGAAAACCTCTCAACGGAGTACGGTATTTTTATTGACTCTTGTACTTAAGGACTTATGTTATTGTGTTAATTTAATCCTTAATATTTTAGCAAAGTGTTTATGCTGTATAAACTCTTGAGTTGTTGTGCCACGTACATCAATTGCTTGATTTTCCCTGCGTGTAAATCACTGGTTATTCCATGCTGGAAGGATTAACATTATTTCATAAAATAATATGATTGAATGATTATTCAGGTTCCTGGTAGTCTTTTGATTATAACCATTGGATTTATCACTTGATTTGTTAATTGGTTTAACTGACATTTAATTCCTCTTTCAAGTCAAGCTTTGAGTCTTTAACTATTATTGTATGAAGTTGAGAGGGAGTACCTGATGCTCTAGTATTTTATTTATTACTGTTTTAATTACCAAAAATCATTTTTCTCCAATCAACAACTTTCCAAACAATTCTTTTTCCTTTCAAATTACTTTCATTGTTTGTGTGATTGTTCCTTGTTACAATTCCTCGTGGGATCGACCTCGGACTTCCGAGATTATATTACTTTGCTCAACCTGCGCTTGGGTTTACACTTTTAAAGTTGAAGCACCAATCTTAAAGTAGGAGATAATAATGATGTCCATGTTGAGTTCATAGGAACAGTTAGGTTGAATTTAGACACTAGTTTTCAACTTGTTTTAGAAATACTTTTTATGTACCGTCATTTATGCAGAATTTTGATTTTAGTTTCTTTGCTTGATAAAATTGGATATTGTTTTAATTTTAGTAATGGTAAAACTCAGTTGTCTTTAAATTCCAAAATTGTTGGTCATTGTGTTTTATCAGATGGTCTCTATAGTATATGCTTGGCTACCAATAATGAATATGATCTTTCAAATATTGTGAATGTTGTATCTAAGAGACCTCTCGTTAAAGAAAAATCTTCACAGTTGTGGCATAAACGTTTGGGTCACATTTCTAGAGAAATAGTGGAAAGATTAATAAAAAAATGACATTCTTCCTTCCCTTGATTTTGGAGACCTTGAAACTTGTGTTGATTGCATTAGGGGAAAATTGACCAAAACTAAGAAGAAAAGTGCAACTCGCAGTCTAGATCTTTTAGAAATCATTCACACTGACATCAGTGGACCTTACTCACGTACCTTGTGTGGTAATAAATATTTTATTACATTTATTGATGATATCTCTCGTTATGGATACATTTATTTAATTAATGAAAAATCTGATTCTCTTGAAAAGTTTAAAATTTTCAAGACTGAGGTAGAGAAACAATTAGGGAAAGTCATCAAAATTATTAGGTCTGACCGTGGTGGTGAGTATTATGGCAAACATGACGTGTCTGGGCAGCATTTGGGACCGTTTGTCAAGTACTTGCAAGATTGTGGGATTGTTGCCCAATATACTATGCCTGGTAGTCCCGAACAGAATGGTGTGGCTGAAAGGCGTAATCGCACCCTTAAAGACATAATGAGGAGCATGATGAATATGTATAACTTACCTGATTATCTTTGGAGAGAAGCCATTAAAACGGCTTCATACATTCTTAATAGAGTTCCTAGCAAATCTGTTCCAAAAACACCTTTTGAATTATGGACCAATAAGAAACCAAGCCTTAACCATTTTCGAGTCTGGGGTTGTCCTACTGAGGTCAAAATCTATAACCCTTTTGAAAAAAAGACTGATCCAAGAACTACTCGTTGTTTCTTCATAGGTTACCCAGAACATTCGAAAGGATACCGGTTATATTGTCCTACACGTGGTACTAAAATTGACAAGTCCTTAACAACAAAATTTTTGGAGCTTGATGTTGCTAATGTTGGTTGCTCGCAGCCTATTAATGAGCATGAGCAAGATAAATTTGTTTCTATTCCTTTACCTATTGTGCAACATAATATTATACCTGCTCCTGTTGTTAATTTTCCTACTCCAGTTGTTGATCCTCTTGTTCCAGCAATTGACCCTTATGTTCCTATTGAGGCTCCTCAACCTTTAGAGTCTACTATTGAAATTTCCTTGAGAAGGTCTACAAGACCGAGGAGATCTGTTATTTTTTGTTGAGTATTATGTATACCTTGGGGAAAGTGATTATGATATTGGTGATCCTGTAACATACTATAATATTGTTACTTGTCCTAAGTCTGATATGTGGATAGCTGTCATGAAAGATAAAATGCATATATCTTAAGGTCAGTGGGAGTAAATTTATTCATTTTTTTTTCTTTATACTGATGATATTTTACTTTCTTGTAATGATTTGGACTTACTTTATAAGATTATTATACAAAATATTTGACATAAAAGATCTTGGGGAAACATTTTTTGTGTTAGGCATTAAGATTCATCGGGATAGGAGTCGTTGGATTGGTGAAACTTTCTCAAAGGGCATATATAGATCGTGTGCTTGAAAGATTTAATATGCATAATTATAAGTTTGGGGATGTACCTGTTGTGAAATGTGATAAATTCAGTTTAAGTCAATGCCCCAAGAATGATCTTGAGGAGAAGCCTATGAATAATATATCTTATGTGAGTGTTGTTGGTAGTTTAATGTGTGCACAAGTTTGTACCAGGCCTGACATTGTTTTTGCAATTAGTATTCTTGACAGATATCTTTCTAAACCAATATTAGATCATTGGTTCTTAGCTAAGAAAGTTATGAGATACTTGCAAAAAAAAAAAAATAATAATTACATGCTTGTTTATAGGAGAGTTGATAGTCTTGAGGTGATTAGTTACTCAGATTCAGATTTTGTTGGGTGTCAGGATGATTTAAAATTCAGTTCAGGATATATTTTCATGTGAGCTAGATGAGCAATAGTATGGAAGAGTGTTAAACAAACTCTCACAGCTCCTTCCACTATGCAAGCTGAATTTGTAGCTTGTTATGGAGCTGCAACACAAGCTATATGGCTAAGGAATTTTATTTCAGGACTTATGATTGTTGATTCCATCTCTAGACCACTAACAATTTATTGTGATAATAGTGCAGCTGTGTTCTTCTCAAAGAACAACAAACATTCTAGTGGGTCTAAATATATGGAAATTAAATATCTTTCTGTTATGGATCTTGTGAAGAAGGGTGACATTGTGATCGAACATATTCATACAGAATCAATGATTGCTGATCCTTTAACCAAGGGACTGAGACCTGTAATTTTTAAGAAACATGTTGACAACATGGGCATTTTGGGGTCTTTTTATGTACTTGGTTAGTGGGAGTTTATTTATGTGTTAAAAAACTTTAGTATTGATTTAATTTCATGTGTGATATTTGATACTCATTATGGTTGAGATATATCTATTTGATGAATAGTAAATATTTGGATGATTATCTTTATTGTTAGCATGATGTTATTGCTATGTTATATGTGTGCACATTTATGACATGTCATTTTACACAAAATCTTAAGACTTGGTGTATGTCTTAAGTATGACTGTTTTGTCAATTGAGTATGTCTCTGATTACACCATTTGAGAAAATCTTGTGATTTTAAGTTTGGAGACATACTAGCTTATTGTTGAAGCTAACGGATTTCTCTAGCTTATTGTTGAAGCATGTTGTTAAAGAGAAATCATTTGGAGGACTGACAATGAAAATAACATGTTTATCAGATCACATATTGAGATGTTATTTTCTTGCTACACTACCACATCTTGATCCATGTCAATAGAATTATTATTTTTTGTAATCATGGATTGGTCCTATGTCAATAAATGATGTAAATGCCACCATGGTTCGAAAATAGTAGTTTTATTGGACTGGGTCGTGTTTGAGATGTTGTCTCAGGACCATATTATTTTTTATTGTGGCCACATTGAGTTTTGTTTGATTAGGCCGAGAGTCGTTTTTCAAAAATATATTTGATTTTATTTTTATTTTAAAGGACTACAATTAATATTGTCCAAGTGGGAGAATGTTAGAATTTTTCCTATATTGGACTTCTATTAATTGATAGTTAATTTTTTGGTTTGTGAAAAACGGGCTGAATTTATGGTCCAATGAGATGAGCCCAATATTATTAAGTGATCTATTTTGATGGGCTTATTTACATCTTTTAATTGATGTGGTTGAGACGGTTAAGTGTAGGCCTTAATCTAATTGTGACCCGTAATGGGAGAACCCATTAGATTTCATTATAAATACAGGTTAGGTCTCCTCCTCACTTTATAACCCTAAATTGGCTTGTCCCATTGATAGTCGCCTATTGCTTTGAAGAAGGAGAGAAAGACCTTGCCCTTCCGCGAAAGAAACTTGCAGATCGAATATCATGGCTCATACAGGTATGTTCTAAATCTTGAATTTAGAATCTGTATCTTATAATTTAGGTGTTCTAAATTTCATATACGAATCATTAAAATTTCTTACACAAAAGTCGTAAATTTATTATTTATTTTTGTGAGTGATTTATTATTATTGTGATAATTATTTTTACTATTTTTTTTGGTACAAAAAAATTATTACTTTTATAAATAATTTATCACTTTTGTTAATATTTTTATTATTGTTATAATTATTATTTTTATTTAGTATCACAGCAGTGATAGAAATTTTCACAAAAAAAAATAAATGTCAATAAGAAATTTTATTCTCTTTACCGTAGACAACTCCCGAGGTGTTTGGGTATGAATGAGAATGACCCAAACAGGTCATTCTGATAGTGCTTACCATGCTCTGTCACTGTAAATTGGCATTGGAAAGGACACATACAAGAAATAGTTTAAATTCTGATGTGAATAATCAAATCAAATCAATCCATCCACCAGAGTGAGAAATTAAACCCCCAGAAAAGGAAAAGCAAGAAGACTCCAACTTGGAAAGGAAAAGATGCTCTGGTTCTGTACCCCTCTGTTCAGGATTAGCAGTTCTTTACAAGTACATATCAAGTATAAGAAACAAGAGTCCCCAAAAAACACTGGAGGGAATCAAAAATGGGTTCTGTTCATTAACCCTTTTTCTGACCAAATTCAACTATTTTCTTCCTTTTCCCTAGAAAATAATTATAACTTTCCTAGAAAATCAAAACAAGGCCTCTATGCCAGCTTTCTTTACCATTCCACAGACAGGGCATGAATGAAAAAAAGCTTCACAATCTTTGCATGTACAGAGGTGCCTGCAAGGTAGGAAAATAATGCACGAATTCCGAGAATTGCAGTTTTTGCACATCATCTTCCTCGTTCCCTGTTCTGCATTGTCTTGTTCATGTTCATTTCCTCTTTTTTCTCTTTCTTCCTCTGTTGTGTCTCCTCTGTTCTCTATCATATCACAGCAAGACTCTGCATCTTCAACTCCATTGGATGAGAGACAAGCACTCTGTCTGAGTTGCTCGATTGTTGTGTTGAGAGACATGACCATTGCTTCGTTTTCTCTAGCTAATCTCTGCCATGTTTGGTTCTCGACCTCCATTCCTTTCAAAAAGTCCTCAAGCTCTAATGTTCTGTTCATAGCTTTAGCCATTTCTTCATCTTTTTGTCCAAGCAAAAACTGAATTTTTGATTCGTATTTCTTCAATAGTGATTGGATTTGTTGCTTTCTCTGTGCTTGTAAAGCCAATCTCAATTTCTCATTCTGTTCCAATGAATCACCAGAATCATCAATCATATGAAATATAAACAGAAAATCAAGGAAACCCATTTATCAACAAGATGAAATATTTAATATTAAAAATTGTTTATAGGAAACAAGACATACCCAACAGAGAAAGGTACAAATCCTCACCTGTAAACTAATGAAGAAATCGATTTCTTGCCTCTGTTTCTCAAACTGAGCAGCTAATGTTTGAGGAAAACTCATGGCTTGATTGTCGTTGCTGTTGTTTTTTGGAAGCAAGCTGTGATTTCTCTGTTGAAGATATTGTAATGGCTGATTTTGAATCTGGTGGTGGTGTTGTTTCTGCTGTTGATGAAGATTGAAATACAAGTCATTGAATCCACAACCATTGTCCATCCAATCCTGTGGACTAGTCGAAGGAAACCCAAGATTTTCTGTATGGAACTGCGCTTGAATAGCCATATTCTCAAAAACCAAAGCTATGACACCAAACACCCACACCAAGAGAATGGAGAATGGCCTTTTTTCTCAGATCTTTCTCGCTGTTTCCATGAAACCAAACAAGAAATCAAGAAGAAAGACAAGTGGGTTTAGTCCAAAACAAAATTTTGGCACTTTTTCTGCTATCTGTTTGTTGGCAAAACGTATGGTTTGTGATATGCTCTACAAAAATAAAGATGGTGGGGGTGTTCATATATACATTGAAGTTTGGAGTAATGTGGAGTTATATACAGATAAGCCGATTGAATTAAAGTAACGGAAACCTGGGGAAAAGGTTGGGGTAGAGCGAGAGATGTGGGCCCTAGGATTCTCTTTCTCTCTCTCTCTCTCTCTCTCTCTCTCTCTCTGATGGTGATGCATTAAAGAGAGAGAAGTATGGAGGGTGATAAGCAGACGACGTACACATGCAGATTATGTGACTAAACTATCGGGTCAGAGATTTCAGAGGCGTTGAGAAATTTAATTCCAAGTGGGTGCGGTGTGAAGTTTGAGGCTGTGTGTGAATGAGGCAGTTTTGTTTTGTATGGATTTAGAGAGAGAGAGAGAAAAGAGGTCAGTTTTTTCTTTTTAGAGAGAGAGTAGAAAATCTGACATTTTTCAGTTTGGTCATTCGAAAAGGCCGAAGAAAAGGATTCATATTTCTCTTCTCACGTAATTCTAACTTTCCATAAAGTTCTATAATTAATTTCTTTTCCCCCCTTTTAATGTTATGTATACATGCAAGACCTCTTCTTAAACCAATATTCAAAAAAAAAAAAACCCATTTTATCTTATAGCAATTAGAGTGATTTTGAGTCCTATAAGTAACAAAATTACCATGTCAAATCAGTTATCAATTTGGCTAATCTTTTTGTTTAATTTTGATTTATATTTTGTGCTTATCTGGTGATTCATGAGATCCAATGAATTATTAATGGGTGTGATTAAAGGGCTATGCATATACAAGAGCACCAGTCAAATTTGCCTCTCTCTGCCTGCCTTATTTGAAATCTTTTAATTATTCACACATAAGACAAGTTTGGAATATTAATAAATAGCTATGACCATTCTGATTTCATCATTACTAGAGACCTATTTGTTTATTCCAAAATTGGTGCCATAAAGATAGGACTATCACACAAATTTACCAATCTCTCTTTCTTTTTTTTTCTTTGTCTCTTTTTTCAACGGCAAGGTTATCTATACCAGTTTATACACGTATTTCGATTAATTCTTTGTGGTCAAAAACAGACTATCTACGCCAAAATTAAAGTATTTATAATCTAATTTTAAGAAATTACTAAAATTCGAACTCTTATTTAACAATCTCTTATCATTTCTTATTAACTAAAAAAAAAATACCATAGTGATGGGAGTTTTACATGGTGGACTATCTTTTTCTAGAAGATGAACAATTAGTAGCACTTATCTTAAATTTGAATCTTAAAAATTTATTGAAATCAGATTATGAGAAATTTATCTCTCGTGAATAATTTAGTTTCGGCATAAATGACCTGTCTTTTAATCAGACCGATTAGGGGATTCGTCGAAGTGCACGTAAACTGGTTCGGACACCTCGACCGTTGGACAATAAATAAATAAAATAAAATAAAATTATTGTTGGTTATTACCTAAAATGAACAGTAGCTCCTATATTGCTTTCTCTCAAAAATAGGCCAGATGTTTATAAATTCCACAACCAAACAATGGCTCTTGCTTAATTAATTTCATGATTATCCAAACAATGGCCTTTTTGTTTCTTCTTTATACTTTCCGAAAAAGATAATGACCCAAGTTCAATAATCACTCCCAAATATATTTACGGTCCATCTTGTATGCCTATGAGAAAGAGATTGTTTTGGTCTTATTCATTTATTCTCCTAGTTGAACAAAACAACCCTAAAAGTAATAGCCACAAATACAACACCGTGACATTAAGGGGACTTGTGTCTCATCTCAATCTCCTTCTCATCTAATGTCATCAATATTGATTTATTGTGAATTGTCCTTTTATATTTTTAGATTCGAGAATAGCCTCAATCACAATCACACATTTTCCATACTTGTAACTATTACGTAAACGCAAGACGACGGTCATTTACTTAGATATGTATCCTGATGAGGTCCACCCAAGCAGAGCCATCATCAGGAGCTGCAGAGAGATGATGGGAACTCACCATATACCCATTCTCCATACCCTCAGAGAAGGAAATCAATGTACTGATTTTTTGGCCAATCTTGGGGTCCAACAGACGGATGCTTTTGTGGAGCTTCAGGACCCTCCACCCCAGATGGCTAATGTTTTTATGGCTGATATGATCAGTGTGTGCTACTCCAGGCACTCTATTTAGTTTAGGTTTTATTTTTTCCATTGTACCAAAAAAAAAGTACATTGAATCAATTAGAATATATCCCGCAACACTTAAACTTCAGATTTTACTAGAGTCTAATTGTCGGACAATGGATTGTGGTTTGCTCTTTCAAATTATGATTACATACAATGACCTAATAATGCGCGCCAAGTATAATATGGTCTTAATAAAGAAGTTTAATAGTTACAGTTCTACTAATAATAATATTATCTTTAAAATAATTACTTGTTATCAAAGCACGGATTATAAAGGATGTTGTGGGTATGATTTTTCAAAAAAAAAAGGTATTTGCATATACAATCATTGGATTGATAGTAAATCCATGGATTTTTTAAGACTCACGATCAATTCAATAGTTGTGATAGATTATATCAACAAATTATATTAATAAATTAAGTATAAATAACATTAAAACTCGTTAATTAATTGGGCTAATCTCGAGGAGAGAAGTCACTGCGTGTTTGACGGTGAGGAGAGGGAATGGTTTATGGTGGAAGACAAAAGAACAGTTTCTATCAATAAAAGGAGTGCATACAAATCTTGTCACATCCTTGTGTTTCTTTCTTTCTTTCTTTTGTTTACATGCCCCTTTGTTTCTTTCCTTGTTCACATCCTTTTAGAAAGTCCTAAATCTGTGAATGTCTTCTTCTTTTTGACAATGCACATGGCCTTCGTGGGAGGAGGATGGCCAGCCAACACGGTGGATGGAGTCATGACTCATGACCCATTTTGGACGGTTACGAATGAGACTTTTTTGAATGAACAACATTTGGCCATGCCAATATGTCATGAATTTGCTATGGTCCAACAATTTCTAGGGAAATTCCTTATTACACTTCCCAATATCTTGTCATAATCATTAAAATTTGGTTCGAGTATAATTAAAAAAAAAATTATCATATTTCAGTTATACTGTTTTTTTGAATGATATTTGAATGAAGTGTGAGTCCATTTACAAAATGACGTCAATCTAATGTTTGCAAGAGAGATTACGGTATGATATTGAGTTGAAAAGACGAAGGTACACTACATCAATACATAACTCTCTAGTTTGTCGGAGAACTCTAGTCATTTTAGATTTTAAGATAATCAGGTTTTATCTAATCACACATTAGATCGTATTGATCTATACTAAGCATGTGATGTGAAATGATACTATAACACGAGGGTATGGAAAAAGAGTAATGCTAAATAATTTAAATGAAATTTCAAAAAGTTACAACTCAAATGCATATCATTTCTGGGATAAGTGGATTCCGTTAACTTTTTCAACTCATCCAACACTCATTTAAAAGATGATATGTATTTGATTTATAATTTTTAGGTTTAATTTAAGTTATATAGTATTTTCCATTGAAAAAAATCATTTATTCACTATGATATGGTTCAAACCTAAAATCCATAGCTAACCACCCCAATATGTCATGAAGATGCAATGGCCCACAAGGTTTTGGAAAATCCAACTCTAATACTTCCCAATGTCTTGTCATACTCGTGAATACATATATATGAATTGGATTTATTCAAAGGCGTCACCTTTTGTTGAAAACACATAAAAAAGTTTGGCTTTGCAGTGTGAGAAGTAACAAGGAAGGCAAATACATATGGGGGTCCATATGGTGGCCACCTACTAAAGTCCCATGAGTCCTGCCATGGTTGGGTGGCTCTTCTGCAAGAGCTGGTGCAAACCCATGTGAAAACCACTAAACCACAACACGTACATATATACATACATATAGATATATACATGTATCAACCTCCATCTCCCTCATTGACTAAGACCACCCAATTGGGGTGCATAAAGCCAAAGTACCTGTTTCTCGTGTATGATGAATAAATCTAGCTAGTACTGCTACTTTCAAACTATTACTCTTTGCTATTAACCTTTGGGAAAAGTGACAGGAACCGGCTGGGGCCATATTCTCTTTCTCTATCTACCCATCAAAATCTTACCCCACTCTCATATTTGTGCATTTTGCGTGTGTAGTGATTCTAGTAAATCTGTAAATGCAACAAAAGGTCAAGTGGGTGTTTTCCTTGGAGCATGATGGGTTCTCCTGTTATTTCTGCTGTAGAGTGATTATTTTACTGTGATGGTTTATTAGGAAAGAGGGATCTAATTAGTAGAGTTCATTATAAAATTCAATGATAGATAATTAAACTTGATCAAAACTGACAAAATCCAAATTTAAGAGAATGCAGATCCAACCAACACATGCGGCCATATTCTGGGCATGTGGCCTATGTGGGTAAGTCTGTTTGTCCATTTTATATGTTCATCAGAAGTATATGTCTTTTTTTTAGTCAGACATTATTACTGGAAAAGAGAACGATGAAATTCGAACTCGTGACCTTAAAATCTAACAACGGGAACGGTGATTATTAAACCAATCGATAACCTTGAAGTATATGTCAACAGAAGGAAGTATAGTCTTTGTGTTCACACGTAGTATGCTGTATTTCAGTGTATGTTTCTCTCTTGTGTCTCCTTTTTTGGTGGCAGTTACCATTAAGATTCTGAAATAATCTTTCCACGGCATACAAATTAATTAACTTGTCTGTAAGATTCATCTCTTAACATTGTGTGAACAAACCATGTTTATAGAAAAAATATTTTAAAAACACAAGGAAAATGGATAAAATAATATGTGAATCTATTATGTGCTAATAATGCCAAGAGTAGCATTCGAACAGCCTGTAATGACACCTATTTTTGTATGATTCAAATTAATATATAACAGTCTTTTCTGCACAGATGATATATTGACCAATAAACCCCCTCCCACCCCCCAAAAAACAAATCTCTCTCTATCTCATTCTCTCCCCCCAGCCTTAGGGGTTATTTGGTAAGAGGGTATGAGGGGGCTTGGTAAGATAGGTTTGGGAAAAATAGTCCAAAGCTCCCCAAAAACCCATGTTTCTATAGAAAATTTAGTCTCATTTTTCAAACTCGGCCCGTAACTAGCCCGAAGACGAAACCCATGATCATGGGTTTCGTCAAACCTAGGAAGGGGGTGGGTTTGGGAAGATGGGTAAGGGGTTAAGGATCCAAAAGATAATTGTATCCCTTAAGATGGTTATGAATTGAATTGATTAAGGGTAAAATAGTTATTTACTGAACAAATAGTTGTTAATAATTATGATATATCCGTAGGTCGTACATAAGTATGTGTTGCATACTAAACATGGGTATGAACCAGATTGAATGTTGAATCCTATCTTTGCAAAAAAAGGTTTGGGTTTGAAAGGGTTTAGAGAAATCAATGTAAACCCCTCCCCAAAATTCATCCAAACAAAGTCTTAATGTGCAAGTCCACACATTCAGGTTGGGACTACTGTAACCTAGCACTAGAATTGGTAGAGCGTGTTTGGGGTCCTATTAATAGGCAAAGCTCCCACGCCTCCCATCCCATGTTTAAGTTTTCAATAGTCAAACCATGCATGCCTTTAAATGAGCCACGAGTATAACCTTGGTCCACAATCTAGTGCTTCCTGTTGCTGTTATAATCCCAAAAAATTTCTTGAGCAGTAGGGTATTATTCATTTAGTCAGACATACAATATGAACGTATGGTACATGGCTAACAAGTCTTGGGGGTCATGGTCATCAACATGAAATATATTTGTTGAGCTTGACTGTGCAAAATAAAAGATCAATAGCTCAACCAAACAATCTTGCATTAGGGGAACCCTTTTCCTTCATGTAAAGAAGTATGGCGCTAAATTGACAAGCAAATAAATAAATATTCAATAACACTTAGATACCATGTCATGATCGACACGTAGTATCATAACCTAATAATATGTACCCCACACATTATGAACGTAAAATGTTTGTGACTTTACGTGTAAGTAATGATATGGTGTAACATAATCAATATTCACTTGGTATATAATTATCCAAACCTTATGGTTAATTTTTGCTCTTTAATTCTTGTTTGTACGTGTGTTTTTTTTTATATTGTGTCATGCTGTCGTTATCAATCTTTATATAGAAGGATAGATTTAATCTACTTCTATGGAGAATGGAAGTGGGAATCATTAAGTGGGTGGAGGATCAACCCCAGTCTTTAGATGATATCGATCGGATGAGAATTGACCCTTACCTAATTCTTACAAAGACTTGAATTCCTGATTTCTCTATTAGAAAGTCAGGTTCTTGTCCCTCACAAGGACAAGGGGATACAAATAAATAAAGGGGAGATTTAGTTATGGTCATGTTCTCTTTACATTGGACACACACACAAATACACATATACACACGCGTCATGTGAAGAGTGAAATGTCTTTGAAGGTGCACAATGCTTTCTTTAATTATTTTAGGGGGTCCTTTTTCTTTTGTTTGAAGAAAGATAAGAAAAGCCGTTGGGTGCACTCCATGCAAACTTTGACTAAATTGAGTTGGTTTCTGATACTGGTCATGGGTCCATCACCATAGAACATTGAACCTCACCAATGTATTAATTGAGATTGATCAACTTTTCTTCAAAGTACACTATGGCTTCTGTTTTCTTTTTTCCAAATTTGACTTTGTCTTAGTTCCCAAGATTCTCAGTTCCAACCCCAATGAATATAATTGAACACCAACCCCAGCCTTGTTCATCTTTCTCCATTATCCATGAGTGAGAGAGAGGTGGGTTATTTTTCCTTTTCTTTGCGTCTTTTTCCCCATGGAAGATAGCATTGAATAAGGTTTTGAAAATCAAAAACAAAAAGACAGGAAAGATTGGTACCTTGAATTTCAATCATTGTCCTTTATTCCACTTGGATATATACAGTTGCCGGTTCTGGCACGGAGGCAATGTAGAAGCAATCAACTTGTAAATTTTGGTTTTAGTGTTAATCTTTTTCCAGACATGTTGAGGTTTAATTATAAGATCAATAGAAATTGTTTATGTAGTTGGATGTTGTGCACAGTACTCTACGACTAGCAATTACCATGAAAGGAGAGAATATTACACTTAACCTTGATACTTTTACCTTTTAGCAAGTAAACGAACGTTTAAGAGTTATCGGAAGTATAAACCCTTTCCCGTAATCCCCAATAAGGGAAAAAACATAATTCGAGAGGCCAATGCTTCAGCTAAGATTGGGCCTGTTATGCCTTCTGGGAAAACACACACACAGCTACGGGTGGCCCAGCCAGACAAACACGCAGAGAAAGAGAGAGTGTGTTTTCTTGGAATTAACAAATGAAACTTTTACTTTTAAGAGAGAGTGTGGCCCATAGTGAAGTGATAAGTATAGTATTTTTGTTAGTATGGATAATATGTAATTATTGATTGAAAAACAATAAAAAAAAATAAGAAAATGGAAAATTGTTATATATCTCATGTTTGATATTTAATTATGCATGATTCGTTAAAGGAATGCGGAGAAGATGTGGTAGGAATGTTCTAGAGTGAGGCAGGGGCATCCAATGAATTTGTGGGTCTAAAACGAAATTTATAAATGATGTCATGTTAATATTTAACAAAATAATAATAATAAATATTAAATTGCATTCATTAGAAATATATATTTTTTTACTTTTCGATTCAAAATAAAAAATACAAATTAAGTTGCACGTTTTAATTTGCTTTTCGATTTTTTCTCGTACATTTCAATCCTTCTAGAAGGCAGGTCGTAACAACCAATAGTAGTTGTACAACCCAAATGTGAACTTGGCAAATTGGTACAACCCAACCACACCCCCCTTAAGGATTCTAGACTCACCTTATCAAAACCACGACAAATTTTTGGCACCACTCGCAAACGAGACATAAAATCTCTAGGGAATTAGTAGTTGACTAATAAACAGGTAAACACATCTAATAAACGGGTAGAAGTTGCATATCTCTAGGGATGAAACACAACACATGTAAATTTGAATATTCATCATTATAAATGAGTCGAACAAATTTTGATACAAAAATACACGACTCATTGCCATCCCTACCCTACCTCCGAATATAATTATTATATAATTCATCAAAAACTAAGAAGAAATTTTCCTGAGGTGAAGGTAGAAGAAATTTATCCCGAGAAATGAATTTGTTCATGTGGTTAAAGAGTTGATTAATTTGAGATGGTGTGTCATCAATCATATATGGGTGTCATGTCATTCCTGTTGATTAAATTCATGAATGCATCATTCATCCTTGTATACTAAAGAGATAAAAAAAAATTCAAAGAATAACTAACGCATATAGGTATTGGAATGGGCTACATACAATACAACCAGGCTTATAAATCTTTACCAACTTGTATGGACTGGACATGTAAATGCTGCCACACTCTGGCCTACATCGCAAATCAATGATCCAGACTAACTTGTTTTTTTTGGCCCAAATTGAGAATGCTCCGCAGTGGGCCCCTTTCTAGACAACTCTATTGTGTGAATACGTACGTCACGTCAGAGAAACCGAATAATTGAAATTAAGATTTTATTGTTTTGAATTAGATATAAAAAATACTCTTCTTGGAAAAGTCTCAAAATACAAAATTTCATTGCAGTACTAAATTCTTTTAATTTTCTCAAATTTATCCAAGCTATTATAAATTCATAATTTATATACAAATAAATTCTCCCTCAATTTAAGTGATGTATTGGTAATATTTTTTAAAATATTCTCTAAATAAAAAATAAGTTTGTAAAATATATTTTAGCACTTATTTTTTTTTTTTAAATGTCTTATATCAATTAGAGTATATGAATAGTATATTTATATACGTAAATATGCCCTAGGAATGGGACAAGTGTGAAAATTTTAAAATAAAAAATAAATATTATTTTAGAAACAAAAAAAATTGTTTAACAAACATTAACAAATGATAGACATGTGAACAAACAAACATAACTTGAGATGAACCCTTCACCAGCTGCTCCTTTGAGTGTGCACTGGACCCCTTGTCGTGGAGCCCAATCAAGGGTGGTGGGACCATGACCCCACCAGAAGGAAATTTTAGTTCAACAACCGTCTGACAAGCGCATTGGAGATGGAGACGGAGATGGGGCATCATCCCTCAAATTTCGAGGAGGCGGTGCATAAATATCCATGTAAAATTTTCAAATTTATTTTAGGAAAATTTCACTTTGTACCCCGAAATATTTAAGATTTTTTATTTTATACCCTTGAATATTATTATTCTATGGAATCATATCATATTTGATACATGAATTTTGTTCAACATAAAAAGACAAAAAAAAAAAAAATGTATATTTTGTACTAATTATCATCATTATAAAAAAGTAGAATTAATTATTATTTTAATAATTAAATTTTTTTCAATTATACTCTTAATATCCATTAAATTTATTCAATAAATTATCTTGCAAATATTATCACTAAGATATTAGAATAATAAAGTCTCTAAACTAAAATTTAGGAAGCAAATATATTAAAATTTTTGAAAATTAATTGACATATAATAAACACTATAACAATAGTCAAATAAAAATAGAGACGAGTTATCGCAAAAGCCAATAAAAGATCAATTACAAGTACTTTTACTTTCAAATTAAGAAAATAAAATTTTAATTTATTAATATAAATATTAAGATCACCTGCAGAAAACCTTAAGATAATAACAAAGGCTAAACAATTCAAGTAAAAGAGTTAAGAGGGATGGATACAAAAAGCACTTTTGTGTTATTTTCAAATCTATGGGCTTGTCCCTTGCAATTATGAAAAATTATAGGTGATGTTTGTATTATTTGTATGTACTATTATATATACCCGATGAGATCTATGCATAGAAGAGTAAGACGTTAAGCCCTGCGCTTATATACCTACATACCAAGAACAGAGTCTGGTGAGATACTTGTTTGTAATCATTCTCTGATAGAATAGAGTGATTGTTTTGCACTATATCTTCCTTTGGGCATCAGAGTTAGGAGTGAGAAAGAAAACATGGGTGTTTTGGATCATCTCTCTGATATCTTTGATTGCTCAAGTGGCCGAAGTTCCAAGCTCAAGAAACGCAAGCAATTGCAGGTAGGTATTGTCTCCTTCTCTTTGTTTTATGCTTCTTCATGTATTAATTAGTTTGTTTATGCCATTCTAAACTCTAAAGAGAGAAACTTCAACTTGTCTGCTAGCTAGCTACTAACTTATATATAATAATGGTTTTTACTATTGAAGATTCTGAGGGTCTTTTTAAAAAATAATGTTCTGGGTCAGATCTTCCAAAACCTCTCTGTTTTTAGTTTTTCAGTCGTTTTCTTTGATTCTCCAACTTGGGAGAGTCATGAAATACTCGCCGGCAAAATGTCCGGTGTCGGCGAGCGGCCGGCGTTCTCAGTCCCACATCACTTAATGGAATGAAAAAGTTAGATCATTTCTTAGTTCTTATCTAGCTATAACCTGCACGGTAGCATGATAAGAGAGATGCTTTAGCTATTTGCTTCGATATTGAAAAGTGAATCATCAGCCTGTGTTTGAAACCCGGTTTGTGGTTATTTATAGCTGATGTTGTATGTTGGGAAGAACCTAAAAGCCCTTGTGATGGGAGGCTTCATCAATGTTGTTCAAAATGGAAAAGAAATCTTCCTTGTCCAAGAACCACCTCCAACCGGTAGGATCTTCTGGAATAAACTAGTAATCGGTGCTACTGTGTGGGCCAAACAGTGTCTGGATCTGGACTCTATTTCGACGTACTGACAAGTCCAGCAAAATGACAGATAATATATCCACCTACAATAAATGACTACTGACCAAAAAAACAAAATACAATAAATGACTAGCAATGTTATTTCGATTGAAAATAATTAACTTGATTAATTATTGTTATTGATTTAAATATTAGTTTCACTGATTTAATTATGATTCTAAATAGTTGTCATTGATCATCTACAAATTAAATTAATATTTAAGTGTAAATAGTATTTTCTATAAATTATTGTGTCTGCACGGTTTTTTTTTAATACATGAGTTGAGTTACTATGATTAAAAATTATGGCTAAAATATTAAAATATAATATAAATTGATTTAAACGATTTGGACCGTCGTTGTATTTTTTCCGAGTGAGGAGTTTGAGGATTTGGCTCTCTATAAATGATAGGTCCAGAATAGTTGGGGGTGTCTTTTAAATATTTGGATAAGTTTAGGGGTCCTAAATGGGCAAACAAAAGGTATTTATAGACACTTGTCCGATTTATGTAGTGTTACATGCTGGCATCCGCATGTAAGCCCATTCTTTTCCTGGTATACTCGCTTTTATGATGATGGGCCATGCACCACATGGCTTCTGGGCCCATACCCACTATGGATTTCTTCGATACTAGCTAGGAATTTTTTTTTTTTTTTTTTTAGTTCAGTGGTCAGGATGTCCGAATTAATTTATGCGCAATTCGACTAATTTTTTCTTCGATCTGGTTAAAGACAGACTATCCACGCCAACATTAGGATATTCATGAAAGATAAATTTTGCATGGTCTAATCCTAAGAATTTCCAAGATTCAAATTCAAGACGTTTAAATTTACAGTTCATCTCTATTACCACTTGACTACTCTTGAGTTTAGCTAGGATTCACCCAAGTGCCTAAACTCTTAACAATTTGAACCAAAGTTTAATTCAAGGTTAAATTTCTTGAAACTTCAATGCAAGTGAAAAAAGGATGGTTGTCTGTGTGAAAAAGGTTAGATGTAAATGACCTTTTTTTTATTCGTGGTGAGATTTTTTTGTGTCTCGAATCAATAACGTTCAAACAACAAAAATAAATAAATGACTTTATTATTGTGTCAAAATTTCTCATCATGTGGAATCCTATTGCCTCTGAATTTTGATGTTATTTAAGAGGACCCAAATACTACTTAGAATTTATTAACATAGTCTTACAGATTTCACGGTATATGACTAGCACTGAAAATCGAGTTGAACTTTGCGAGGTCGAGCCAAGTATGTTGAGATCGTTTTTTAAACGATTCTAAAAAAATGTTCAAGTTCAGTTTGTTTAGAAAATAAGTCGAGTCAAACCCGAGTTGCACCAATAACTTGATTATTTTACATATAAATGAGTCGAATTTTGTGAACTCGATTCGAGCCATTTTAAAAAATTATTCAAGTTTAACTCGTATTCTAAATGAGCGAGGTAGAGTCGAATTTAAGTTAAATCCGAGTAGTTCGGGCCTTATATATGATGAAACTTGATGAGGATTAAAGAAAGTTGGAATTGAGAGGGTTTCGAAGCTTCTTTTGCAGCCCGACTTGTTTAGTCTAAACTTCTGTTTTTTTTTCCTTTTGTCTGAATACTTGCTTGATCTGATTGGATCCACTGATTTATTGGTATGACTTGATCAGACGGTGGAGATCAAGGTGAAGATAGACTGTGAAGGATGCGAGAGAAAGGTGAGAAGAGCCGTGGAAGGAATGAAAGGAGTAAGCTCAGTAGAAGTGGAGCCCAAGCAAAGCAAGCTCACAGTCGTTGGATATGTGGACCCTCAAAAAGTTGTGAGCCGCGTGGCTCATCGGACGGGCAAGAAGGTGGAGCTGTGGCCTTACGTTCCATACGACGTCGTAGCACATCCCTACGCACCTGGTGTGTACGATAGGAAGGCCCCAGCTGGGTACGTGCGATATGCTGAGGACCCACAGGTTTCTCAGCTTGCACGTGCGAGTTCCACCGAGGTACGGTACACCACTGCCTTCAGTGATGAAAACCCCGCTGCTTGTGTTGTCATGTGATCATAAGCTTTTCTATTATGCTGCCTGCTTAATCGTAGATTGTATTAAACCCTTTTTTTTCTTTTTTTGGTGTGTTTTAAACCAAATTGCCAAACTCTCTCTTGTTTTGTGATGAATGATATGTAGTTGTATTGATTGGAATATTTTGGTTATCTTGTGCATGGGAAACATGGCCCACCCACGGGTATTCTATCTTTTATCCAATGAGATCAAAGTTATAATTCAATGAGCCCAAAACCCCCTGAAAATCCTGAATATGGACTTCGAAGCCCAAAGAAAATGATCCCAACCGGCCCACATCGAGAGCAAAGGGCCTAAAAGACCGAAGAGCCAACAGCCCAGCCTTGATCCGATTCTCAACCCATAACCCAAGGTGAGTCCTATTGCGCCACGTGCTCCAAGGACAAAGGGAACCGATTCTGATTCCTCAGAGTTACACCCTGCGAAATGCAGAGGGAAGTGGTGCCGAACGAACCTAGGTGGTCGTGGGCACAGTACCGCCGACGGACAGAGAGGCTTGCAGGGAAAGGACAAAAGGTCCCCACAAGATCAGGGAAAAAGAAGAAGAAGAGCAACAAACCCTAAAAAAAGGCACGATATAAATAGAACAGTAGAAGCAAGGAGGGGGGATCGACTCCTGAGTCCTCTTCCTAACCTTCATTCTGATATTTTGCCCTTGATCCTAGGATACCCGGATAAAAAAGAATCCACAACGGCCCTGTGCCTGTAATTTTCAGATAACCATTTGAGATCAATACACTTCACCAGGGAGCAAGAGCCTCCGTTACAGTGAATGTAGCCCAAGCCCATCGGCCTGGGTGAACCACTTACATTATCTGTTTGTCATTGCATAACTTTCATTTTCTTAAGTCTACCTCAAAAACCCCAACAGAACCATATCAGGCTGGGCCTGGGAGATTGATTCCGAGGCATCATCAAAATTCATGAAAATTTTTGGCATTATAAAAAGGCCCCAAAAAATTTAAGCCTAATCAAAAAATTATAATTTCAATAATTTGGGTCTACAATTCAATTCATAATATTAAAAATTCAAAAATCAAAATTTTTAAAAATAAATAAATAAAATCTCTCTCTCTCTCTCTCTCTCTCTCTTAAAAAACAAAAACAAAGTATCACATCCTCCTCTCTCAGTTAAAAAAAAATTTAAAAATATTTTTTTTTAAAAAAATAATACTAAAAATAAAAAAAATCTCATTTAGTATTACCGTTTTATGACTCAATTTATATTGAGTCGTCCCTGATTAGGACCCATAACTAAATCAATGAGAATGATTGATCAAGTCAAATTTTCAAGTATATGTAGGAGCATTACTCATTTATTTTACACATATTGGAACAAAAACTAAGATAATGTGAGATCACTTAGATATCGGGGGTGCCAATTGAAATTCTTTAACTTCTCTAGGGTTAGCCTATTTTGCTGGTGTCTCTTTAACAAACTATCTTTATCTTCACACGCTTTCGGGAAAAAAAAATTTATCTAATATTATAGTTTGAAAATTGAATTTTTAATTTATAAAAGCATGGCAAAAATGAAGATTGGTTTAATTTTTATTTACTTTGATCTAATAATACAAAATTTATCCTAATTTTTTTTCGCTAATGCCAAACAAAATCATTAATCCACAAATATATTTTTATTATTTTCTCTCTACCCACTTTAATTTTAAATTATATAATTCAAAAAATTATTATATAAAATATAAATATAGTGTCGAGGTTATTACTAGTTATATTATATGCCACAAAATTCAACCCCTAAACCCCCGTAAAAAGGTAAATAAAATTACAATACAAAAATCCAGGGTTTTAGGCTAAATCCATATTTTGAATTGGAACTCCAAAAGAGTTTGACTTCAAACAAAACACCTCTAAGCTTATCCTATCCTAAAACACAAGAGAAGATCAAATGACGAACCCACAAGTTACCCCTAGCAACAAATATAATACACAGGTGTTTGTGAGTAGAGTCTTTTGAAAAAACCAAGACAGACATGATAGGCATAGCTATTTTTATATCAATTCAGCACTGTGTGTCAGTAATATTTTTTCGAGTAATTCTCCATCCTCTAGTACCTATATCATGGCCAATGGAATTGGAAACCACCTCCTCCGTGATGGCTGCGTTGGTTGCTCAAGTCTTGGCTGTCATTATGAATGTATTGCATGTGATTATATGTAACAAGGTTGAAGAACGCATCTCTAAAACACGTCTCCGATATGGCACCAGAATTTTATTTATTTACGTTTGCAGTCATGCCTTTACACACATTATTGCCAAAGGAAATATGTTTGTTGTTGTTGCTCTTTCTGCCATGTCTATCATTGTGATATCTAGTTTCAAAGTGACTGCAACTTTTCGAGATTCTATGGTTATTGCTCGTTGGGTGATGGTTTTGTCAATGATCACTGCGTTTATTCTCATCCTCAATGGCATGTTAATGGCGGCAATTATAACAATATTTCCTGCCCTTATTGCAGTTTTTGCCATGGTGAGGATTCAACTACTCCCTTTCATTAATTATGAGTTGTGTCACTCTTTGTTTTGTCATTTTTTTTTTCTAACATATCTCATTTTCTTCTCTAATTTTGTTTTGTTTCTCAGCGCTGCTTCAAATCAAAAAATTTACCCGTTGGTGCTAAGATTGAGTAAGTTGTTTTCCCACTATTTTTGTCTCAGCTTTTGCATTAAGTTTTGTTTAAAAAAATTTGTTGCTTTATATATCCATTCTTCCCCTGCTCCTCTTTCTAATTTTCATTTTTCTTTTTTGCATTGCAGAAAATTAGACTAAGCAGCAGCATTACCACCGAGTCGAGTGGGTAACTTTTTTTATAATTCTATTGAGTTTTGATCCAACATTGACATTGTAGCGGACTTGTATTTCTTTTATTCATCTCATGATCCAACTTTCTCTTTTTAAGGGTCCAACGTAACGTAACCATAGTTTTTTTGGTATCTTGTATTGTATTCCCTCCTTTTTTTTCTTCCCAATAAAAAAGTTAACATAAAGTAAAGTTTCCTTATTTTATAATTTTTATCTTATTTTCTCATTCTTAGAATCAAGGGCTATAATATAAATGAATCAAACAATGATCCATACTTCTTAATTAATTTTGGTATGGTAACAGTAAATAAATAAATTAAACACCTAACCCAACCCCTCCCCAGAAAAAAAAAGTTATTTGGATGACCTATTTTTTGTTTAAATTAAATATCGACGATGCGAGGGTGGAATTTTATTCAAATATCTCAACGGGTTATAACCTTACCTTAAGGATGAGTAATCTTACCTTGAACGATGGTAATTTTATACCTCAAAGGGTTATAATTTTACCTTAAAGGTTGTAACATTACATTTAAACATGATAACTTTACCTCAAAGAATTATAATCTTGTCTTAAAAGGTGGTAACCTTACCTTTAACAATGGTGACTTTACTTCAAAGTGCCAAACACACTCTTCATATTTTGGTTATCTTGTCCATGGGAACCATGGTCCACGCTCTTCATATTTTATTTATCTTTCCGTCCCGTCTTGTCGTACAAATATTTTTATACTAAGGTACGATCCTCCTTGAAGTAAAATTGTAATTAATTCAATGGGATTAAAGTTGTGAGTCCATGGAATAGAGCATAAAAAAGATCAAAATTGATCGATGTTAACAAGTTGGGATTGATTTTGGATTTGTTGGATTGAAACTTAATCGATTTTATTCATAATGTTGTTGTATGTTTGAATTGTGATTTGATTTAATTTTTCAATTGGAAATTTTCGTAGATAATCTTTGTATGTCATGTCATAGTATTTACTTCATTTTTTCACATTGCGCATTTGGTAAAATATTAATTGAATATATATATATATATATATATATATATATATATATATATATATATTTTCACATTACCAAATATATATTTTCACATTGCGCATTTGGTAAAATATTAATTGAATATATATATATATATTCACGTTGAGGGTGTTATAGTACTATGTTTATTAAGGGTAGGATAGACTGTCTGTCTATATTCACAAAAGTAAAGTACCGAATAACGCAACTAATGTGAATAGCCTGCAAAAGAAAACAAATATTCTTCCATGGCCAAAAATAAACATGAAAGAGAATTCGGATCTCCCAATTCAATCTCTCTTTCTAATTCTTCCTAAAAAAAATTTCAATATCTTTCAAGTTCAATTCAATCATTGTAATATTTGTTAAATTCAATAAATACAAAAAAAAATGTTAATTTATTTTTTCATATCGAAATTTATGTCTTCTTGTAATTTTTACATACAATTTTATTTTTTTAACAAAAACAAAAAACAAAACCCTCCCAGGCCCAACTAATGACCCATCCATCAGGCCTACATGTTCCCAAGGGCAGGCCTGACCCAGTTCGTTGACAAGTCAAAGGCCACAGGCGGGCTATGGGCTGGAAAATGATGGATAAGAAACTGCAACCTGCAGGCACATGGATTAGATTAGATAAATGGACATTGTTGTATGCATAATATGAGTATAGGTAAAGTTTTGGGAAATTTGGAGGCCGGTCCCTTATATGGACTTGTTTGGACTTAAGTCCGTAAGGAAACTTATTTATTATGAAGTCCGTTTTTTGTCAATTTTACCATACTATCCATTCCTTTTAGAAGTGAAATAAAACTAAAAATTAAAAACTCCTAAACACAAAAATTTAGTAACATTTAAACATAAAAAAAATTGAAACTTTCAATATTAATATTTTTAAAAAATAACAACAGTAACATGTTCAACAAAAATAGTAACATGTTTAACAAAAACTATAACATACTTAACAATAATTATTTCTCTCAAATTCAAACGCAAAAAATAGTACCATTCAAACATAAAAAATAGTAATAGTCAAAAACAAAACAAATAGTAACATTGAATATTAATATTTAGTAAAATAATAGTAGTAACATGTTCAACAAAAACAGTAACATGATCAAAATAATAGTAACATGAATTTGAATATATATATATATATTCGGCTACCACTTTCCTCACCATAGTACTGCCACCATCGCACCATCGTCACTTCCCGAGCAACGTCAATCATCACCTCCACAACAACGCTCACCACGATCACCATCACACAAAAATTCATTCAAGTTCCACTTCGATAGCTCATTTTTACTCCACACCACCGTCACCACTATACTTGCATCATCTCCATAACAACTCAGCGTATATATATACTAGTTGGTGTACACATGCGTTGCACATGGACTATTTTTAAAATAAAAATGTGTGTTTTTATGTTTTTAAAAATATAGCACTAACATAATTCAAAGTATATATTTGAAGCTCTAATGATCAATACCGGAAAAATACAGTGAAAAAGACATAAAACATATTACAATACCAGTTGCTGAGCTATTATGAAAGCTCAAAGTAGAAATAAGTGTCAATCCAAGCTTGTAGTTTTGTTTGCTAGATTTACACCAATAGAGGTTGTTTCGCACCTACAAAAGCTATGGAAAATTAAATTGTAAATATAAGTATCTTAGAACATTGCAAGCAATATGGGATTTTGAACCATATTGATATAGGGGTTTTGACATTAATATTGCAATGACAAGTCAATGGCTTTTGAAATTGTTACACATAGTTACATATTGATGGTAAAACAGAAAAAAAAAAAAACTTAAATTATTCAATTATGGGATATACATATATAGCAAAAAAGACACAGGAGAACTTTATGCAATGCAAAATTAGAACTCTAAAATCATGTAGTGATCTAAGCTAGATATATTAGTGCACTTACCTTCATTCTAGAAAAAATCTAAAAACTAAGAAATATATGTCATAAAACTATTAACCGCATGCACTGCTATGTCTTATGAACTATTACAAAGTTACTAATGCCTTAATGGGCCCGAATATTGAGACCTTTGTGCAATAAGTTCATATCGATATAAATTTTTAAAGGCTGATCCATAGGATAAATGTGGAAAATTAATTGTAGTTATCAAAACATGACACACCATATATATTGGCCAATGCGTAATGCCTCCAGGTAGACAATTGAATCAAGGGTCTTTCGTTCTAACTCCTTGCGAACTGTGGGAAGCATAAGTTGTTTCTCACACACAATCTTTCAATGGATTGTAGAAATGTAGGGGACTTCGTTATGAATCAATGAATAACAAAATTAGATTACTTTAAATGGACAAAGAAATTCACAAGAAGCAAACTATTTATCCCAAAAATTACACAAGAATATCCAGAGCTGTTTAATTAATCTTGATAAACATTATCAACGACCAACATCAAGGTTTTTTCATATTTGATAAAACTCTTAGAGCCTCTCCGCTTAAAAATATAGAGATAAGTTAATTAATATGTTTTACGAATGAAAAAAATAAGACACCTTCTCTAAAAGATAGTTTGAATTATAAGGATAGTTTTCTTTATGATAATAGTTGATGCATAGCCATGCGGTGTATATCAAGAGCCTTAAGATGTCAATTAATTTGTATCTCGAACAAATGTGAAGAAATGGAGGTTAATTATCATATGTCTCCAGTTGTTCTATAATCAAACTCTACTTAAAACAACCAAATTAACATCCAACTTAGCCAACAAATTTAACTGCAACTACTGCTCCTTGTGGCTGCATAAAACTTTTAGGAGTATTGCACATAAAAACAAGGGAAATAAATAAATAAATATGATAACTCCATGGTACAAACGACAATATTGTGAGACTTACCATTTGCATTACAATAGAGGACAACATTCACTATGTTAACCATCGATATAAAACTGAGCAGTTCATGAAAGATACCTGATAGGCAAGAACACGACATAGAAATTGTTGCAGAGCCAGCAAACATAAAGTTTTTTAATGCTTTATATAAGCTAAGAGGGAAAATCCATTACTCACAACAAGAAATCACCACAATTTGTTTGACCGTTATACTATAGGAACACCTATGAACATATTAAAGAGAAAGAGAGGGACAAATACCAGATTCAACCTTGAAACCACCATGTGCTTAAAACTCATTTTACTTGTATTATATTATTGAGATGAAAATTATATCCTACTGATGAGATGAAAGTTATCAAAGGCTAAAATATTAATAGAGTGATCATCAATCCTATAAAATAGTCATTCATCAATAATTTAACTACTCCATGGTGTTAAAAAAAACCACCAAAAACTTGTATTTTAAAGCAAATTCTTAATTCAGTTAAATGTTGAATATGGAACTTATATGACATGCTACAAACAAACACAATATTATAAGCTTCAAAAAAATGGAAATGCAAAAGTTATATTCAAAACAATAAAAGTTAGCACCAAAAATAAAGCAAGAATATCCTCTACAGTAATTTAAAATCACAAGCACGTAATGGTTTAAATCTTGGAGTCAGAAAGACAACCATCCAATGTGTTTTTCACCTAAAGTCGACACTATTCATTTTTTGGATTTACCCATCTGATGTGTTTTTCCTTGTGATTGCATGCTATTCTTCACATATGCTTGCATTGCTGCCTCTCAAGGGGTAAATAAGTACAAGGGTTATTATTGTGCCATAGCATTCTTATATTGTGATAGGATTTTCTTCATTGTGAACTACCCACGACCTTCTCTTTTTTTGACAATTCTCTCTGTAGAAATAATAGTGTAAAGACAAATTAGATTGGAGAAAAGGATCAGCAACACAAGAAATTAAAAACCCATATAATTTGCATGAAATTTCAGAAACTCACACAAAAGCTTAAGGATAAAAGATTTTAAAGGGAGATAACTCTCAAAGCTGCACAATATCATACATGATCTTAGCTATAATTCTATAAATACTTCAACCAAACAACTTGGGAACAATAACTTCAATTGGAAAAAGATGATAAAATTCAGTATATGCACCTTGGTGGGTTTATCCTCCTAATTAGTTTTTCAACTCATCATCCATTTTAGAGAGTTTCTCAACGAACAACTGGTAAATGAGAAATCTACGAAAAACTGAACAGCAATGCACCCCCTCAAGACGTATGTCAAGCAAAAAATCTGCATCATTATAAAATATGGGATGTGTAAGTCATTGCTAACTCATGTATTCAATGCACATCAAATATGAATTTCCAGAAGTTGAAAGGTCTCAACGTCAAGTAAAATTGGCCCCAAGCATTAAAGGCAACCAAACTATTAGAAGTTACTACATAAACATGGTGTCAACGGTATGCCTTAAAAGTTGTAAGGTTTGTTATAAATTGTATTATAACCTTAATTAAAAAAGAAAAATAAATAAACAGTATATAATAATTTAAAATAAAAAGAACATCAAAGACATAAAGGATATTATTGACATTAGAAGATAACATACAAGGAAGTTCAAAGGACATGAAGGATATGATTGACATTAAAAGAATAGTTAAGGAAAAAATTTAAAATTAAAAGTTTTTTATGTTAGCATACTTTTGTTAGTAGTAGATTTATTCATTTATTCCTAGAATAGGAATGATCTAAGAGTTAAGTGAGAAAATATAATATAATTGTTTGACGGATAAGGATGACTTAGTTGTGTGGCTTTAACTTTGACGGATAAGGATGACATAGTTGTAATTTTAGAGGGCAAAAGTGGAAAAAAATGTTTTCACATATGCTGACATTTTAAAATAGTATAGATTGAGTAATTAAATACATAATGATATAGTTATTTTTAATCATTTTTATAGGGATATTATGGTCAAACAAAAGTTTTTCACTTTTGTTGACATTTTATAATAGTATAGATATATATATATATATAGAGAGAGAGAGAGAGAGTTTTGAATTTGATATATATATAGAGAGAGAGCTTTAAATTTGAATTTTAAATTTATGATGAAGATTTTATATATATATAGAGAGAGAGAGAGCTTTGAATTTGAATTTTAAATTTATGATGGAGATTTTATTGGCATATTTTAATTGACCTTGAATTAAGGGATAACAATTTCCAAAATAGGAAATTAATTTAACTTCCTTTCAAGGAAGGGTATTTTTGAGATTAAAAAAAAAAAAGTGGTCTTAAGTCATTACATATAATTTTAAACATAAACTTAGCCCCTTATAAGTTTCTTTGCAGGATTTATCTCCAAACAAGTACATCTAGGAGGACTCACTTCCAATTTTCACTAAAGCTTTTCTCTTGTTATTTTTCTGATGTTAATTTGAAATCCCAATCCCAATCCCCTCATGATTTTGATTCAATGAAAGGAAGGTGATGGCTATTGTGGTTTTACCAGCTGTGAAGTGGTACTAGTGATATACATGATACTGGAATGAAAATGAAGAAGGCTGGCTAATTCATTGATTAAAGTAAATAATGTACTACCTCTATTACATTAAAACCAAAATACTTAGCTGGAATCTATCTAGCACTATGATTTGATTGAATCTACAACGATAAATAAAACCATCCACCACACTAAGCCACTGCACCCAAGAAATTACCATAGCAAAACTCCAAGCTCAATAAATATACTCTACGAAGAAACTAACCTCCATTTGCTGCAAACAAAAAACAAAATCAGATTAAATTTTTGTACTGTTACACATACATACACACAGATATATATATATATATATATATATATATTGTTCCAAATGAATGAAAACTAAAAAAATAGAAACAAAATCGTACCGCTGCAAATAAAGAAAACCCACAAGGAACTGTAACCACCGCAACTGCCAGATATAATTTTTGAATAGCCACCAACTCTGCAATTGCAGCTCCGCATTGCACACAGACACTCTTTATGAAATCTTGGTTGTAATTAGTGAAAAGAGCTAAAACGAAAAGAAGTGTTAAAAATTTAAAGTAAATTTTTGGAAATTATTTATTTAAATATTTTAGGGATGTAGTGAGAATTAATTTATTTGTAAATTTCAATATTTAGAATCTTGTAAAATATGCTTGCACTTAATATCTTTCTTGAGCCTTCTACCAACATCTAGAACCTTCACTTTTCTACCAATGCTCACCATTAAGTTAGAATTCTTGGATCTTCCAAACCTCCACCTACCTTGAGCTTCTAGACCCTTCTCTAGTCACCTATAAATAGACCCCTCACCAACCCAAATCAAAAAGCCAGCAAAAACACAAATCACCAACAACAATTACCAGCTTATTCCTACTTTCTCTCTTGTAAGTTTTTTGTAAACTCTCTTTTGTAAGCTTTTGATTGTAAGCTGGTACCTTAGATTTTTCCATAATAATAAATGTCTTTTTCTTCCCTCATTTTTTGGAGTTATATTCTAATTTCTTCGTTGTTCCACAACTTCGGTCGTGAGTCTTGGGTTAGTGGAAATTTATTTTTCACTATTTTAAGAAAGCAATTTCCGGAATTTGGAATTTGTCTTTCCAACTCATCGCGATAATGGGAAGAATATTTTCGCTAACTACGACCAATCTCCCAACGGTGAGAATCAACATATCAATGATGAGGGCCTAAACGAATAATTCATTCGGAACCCTTGGAAAAATAGAGCCACCAAACCGGGACGTCTAAAATACGCCAGCAGACCAACAATATCAAGAGAAATGAGAACAACGATGGCTATGAAGATGAAGATTGACAATCCAATAATCCTTTCCACGGAATGAGAATGTTCCATTTCAGTGATGGACATGACACTAGCCAAAAAGAACAGTAAACTTGAAATTACTAACAAGCTTAAAAAAGAAACAGAAACTTTGAACGCCATGCTATGTAGACCTGAGAGAGGCTAGCTAAGGGGAGAGTGAGGGGATGGAGAGAGAGTGTACGTTGTGTGAGTGAGAAAAAGGTTTTATATGTAGAATAATATTTTTCACAATATCACACTATACACCACCTCACTTACGTCACTTTGATATGGCATAATCTTACCTTGAACGATGGTAACTTTATACGTCAAAGAGTAATAATTTTACCTTGAAGGTTGTAACATTACCTTTAAACATGGTTACTTTACCTTCTTTTTTTTTTTTTTGAAAAGATGGTTACTTTACCTCAAAGAATTATAATCTCGTCTTAAAAGGTGGTAACCTTACCTTTAACAATGGTGACTTTACTTCAAAGTGCCAAACACTCTTCATATTTTGGTTATCTTGTCCATGGGAACCATGGTCCACGCTCTTCATATTTTATCTATCTTTCGTTCCCATCTTGTCGTACAAATATTTTTATACTAAGGTACGATCCTCCTTGAAGTAAAATTGTAATTAATTCAATGGGATTAAAGTTATGAGTCCATGGAATTGAGCATAAAAAAGATCAAAATTGATCAATGTTAACAAGTTGGGATTAATGTTGGATTGAAACTTAATCGATTTTATTCATAATGTTGTTGTATGTTTGAATTGTGATTTGATTTAATTTTTCAATTGGAAATTTTTGTAGATAATCTTTGTATGCATGTCTTAGTATTTACTTCACATTGCGCATTTGGTAAAATATTAATTGAACAAAGACTATATATATTCACGTTGAGGGTGTTATAGTACAATGTTTATTGAGGGTAGACTATCTGTCTATATTCACAAAAGTGCCAAATAACGCAACTAATGTGAAATAGCCTGCAAAAGAAAACAAATATTCTTCCAAACATGGAAAACCCGAGAACTCCCATGTATCAAGAGAATTCGAATGCCTAAATTCAATCTCTTTTTCTAACTCTTCCTAAAATTTCTTTCAATATCTTTGAAGTTCAATTCAATCAATGTAATGTTTGTTAAGTTCAATAAATACCAAAAAAAATGTTAATTTATTTTTTCATATCGAAATTTATGTCTTTTTGTAATTTTTACATAAATTTTTATTTTTATAAAAAAAAATGAGAAATTTGGAAGTCAGTACAAAAATTTGAACTTAATTGAACAAAACTACATTATAGAAACTTATTTGGCCCTAAATGCATTTTTTTGAAAAAAAAAAAGGCTAAAAGACTATTTATTACTCCATTACTCTCCCTTTCTCTCTCCCTCCCTCTCTCTATTACTCTCTCACTCTCTCTTCCGTATTGTCTATCTATCTATCTCTCTCATTTATAATTTATTTTCTTTTCAAATGTGTAAAGATTTAATTTGAATTTTTTATCTCTCTCACTACCACTCTCTCTCACTCTCTCCCCTTATTTTCTCTCACCGTTATTCTTTCTCTCCTTATATCAACGTCAACAACACAATTACATTAATCAGTTACATCAATTAGTTATAATTACCTTATAATACACTAAACAGTTACTCATGTGTTCTAATAAATCAAACAGTTATATCAAACAATTACACGAAATTACAAAATCAACACAATTTGTCATTCAATTGTTTACATAAACCAAAAAGTTACAACATTTAGTATTACGACATGATTACACTAATTATATACACCAAATTTGGTTTATCATTATACAAAAGAGTTTATCATTACACTAAATTTAGTGTATATACACCATGTCGTAATACTATATGGTGTAATTCTATTAGTTTATGTAAGCAACTGAATGACAAATTGGGTTGGTGTCGTAATTTTGTGTAATTATTTGGTGTAACTGTTTGGTTTATCATAACACATGAGTAGTTGTTTGGTGCATTATAGGGCAATTATAACTGATTGGTGTAACGTTGATATAAAGAGAGAAAGAGAATAAGGAGAGAGAGTAACGGTGAGAGAAAATAGAGGGAGAGAGTGTGAGAGAAAGAGAGAGACAAAAAATAGGGGAGAGATAAATGAAAATATCAAATCAAATATTTACATATTTGAAAAGAAAATCAATTGTCAATGGGAGATAGAGAAAAGAAAATAGAGGAGAGATAGAGAGAGTAATGGAGAGAGAGAGAGAAAGATAGAGAGAAAAATAGGGAAGAGAGAGTGAGACAATAATGGAGAGAGAGGGAAAAAGAGTGAGTGAAAGAATAATAATTATGCATAATTTAAGGACATAATGAGTTGTCACTAATGAAATGATAATGAATTCATTTAGTGCTAGAGTGGGACCCATCATTAAATATATTTTATTATCATTTCATTGGTGACAACTCATTATGTCTCCAAATTATGTCCCTCAATTATGTTCTAATAACATTAGTGAATTTTAAATGTCATTTGAATTTTATACCTAATCACAAGATATTTTATTAAAATTGAACTTAATAGTGTAAAATACTTATCCATACACTCTCTCAAATAAGTCTAAAAAAAATACTCACACCCAAAAACACACAAAAAAAAAAACCGTTATAGGCCCAATTAATGACCCATTAGGCCTACCTGTCCCCAAGGGCAGGTCTGACCCAGTCCGTTGACAAGTCAAAGGCCACAGGCGAACAACGATTTGAATCTATTACATTAAAACCAAAATACTTAGCTGGAATCTAGCACTATGATTTGAATCTACAACATGGTTCAAAGTATCGGTCAATATCGATACGAGTCAGTCAAGTCATATCCGTCTCGACACCGTCAAAAATGATACTGTTACACTATACGTATAAACCCCGAGACTCGCACAACTCAGCTGAGTCGTCATAGTTGTATTCGAATCAATTCCGAGTCGCCGAAATATTGTCACCGAATTGACCGATACGGTTCTATGACGCCACGATATGTCTTGAATTTCTCTTCATGTTCAATATTTTCTTCTAAATCGTATCGCACGATACTGCACCACGACACCGCAATCGATATGTCTCAGAGTTCTCCGAGTTGATAGTCAATACCGCGACCTTGAACCATGATCTACAACGATAAAACCATCCACCACACTAAGGCACTGCCTCCAAGAAATTACCAAAAAAAAACTTCAAGCTCAATAAAAATACTCTATGAGGAAACTAACCTCCATTTGATGCAAACAAAAAACAAAATCAGATTAAATTTTTGTATTGTTACACACACACACACACATATATATATACATGTATTATTGTTCCAAATGAATGAAAACTAAAAAAATAGAAACAAAATCGTACCGCTGCAAATAAAGAAAACCCCTAAGGAACTGTAACCACCGCAGCTGCCAGATATAATTTATGAACAGCCACCAACTCTGCAATGGCACCTCTGCATTGCACACAGACACTCTTTATGAAATCTTGGCTGTCAACGTAATTGTTAAAAATTTAAAATAAACTCTTGGTAATTATTTAATTAAATATTTTATTTTTGAGGAATGTAGTGAGGATTAATGTATTTGAGAATTTCAATATCTAAAACCTTGTAGAACATGCTTGCACTTGGTATCCTTCTTGAGTCTTCTACCAACATCTAAAATCTTCACTTTTCTACCAATGCTCACCACTAAGTTAGAATTCTTGAACCTTCCAAACATCCACCTACCTTGAGCTTTTAGACCCTTCTCTAGTCACCTATAAATAGACCCCCCCACCAAGCCAACAAAAACACAAATTACAAATAATAATTACCAGCTTATTTCTACTTTTGTAAACTTTTGATTGTAAGCTGGTAATTTAGATTTTTCCATAATAATAAAGGTCTTTTTCTTCTCTCATTTTTTGGAGTTATATTCTAATTTCTTCGTTCTTCTTCAACTTTGTTTGTGAGTCTTGAGCTAGTGAAAATTTATTTTTCACTATTCTAATAAAGCAATTTCCGAAATTTGAAATTTGTCTTTCTTCACAGTAATTGCTGAAAAGGGCCAAAACGGAAAGAAGCACACTAAGGAAGCAACTCATCGCGATAATGGGAAGAATATTTTCGCTAACTACGAACAATCTCCCAGCAATCAATATATCAATGATGAAGGGGGCAAACGAATAATTCATTCGGAGCCCTTGGAAAAATAGAGCCACCAAACCGGGACCTCTAAAATATGCCAACAGACCAACAATGCCAAGAGAAATGAGATGGCTATGAAGATGAAGATTGACAATCAAATAATCCTTTCCATGGGACAAGAATGTTCCATTTCAGTGATGGACAAAACACCAGCCAAAAAGAACAGTAAACTTGAAATTACTAACAAACTTAAAATAGAAATAGTAACTTTGAACGCCATGCTATGTAGACCTGAGAGAGGCTAGCTAGGGGAAGAGTGAGGGGAAGGAGAAAGAGTGTACGTTGTGTGAGTGAGAGGAAGGAGAGAAAGTGTGTACATTGTGTGAGTGAAAAGAAAAAGGTTTTATATATAGAATAATATTTTTCACAATATCACATTGTACACCACCTCACTTACGTCACTTTGACATGGCATAATTACAATTATTGAATATTTGATAAATTTTATATATAAAACCAATCCAATAATTTTTTTTTTTTTTTGTTATTTAAAAGTTGTGACTATACGCTCATGTCATGGGTGCAAACAATAAAGGAACTACGTATATGGGGTTAGGTGTAATTTTGTGTAATTTCACGACCATAGCTAAACAAATTACAATAATAAATTATAAAGGCTTCTATACACTATAACGAAGATATCAACTCATAAAAGTTATAATGTTGGATGAAAATAGAAGGAATAACGCTAAATACATTAAAAAAAAAGTCGTAATTATGTAATTTTATTTGAATTATTGGATCAACATTAAGTTTTAAAATTTAATGGGACTATCGTCAATTCAAACGTCATAGTGTATTAAATCAACAAATTATATCAATAAATTAGGCCCAATAACATTTTTCATATCAAAATTGAAAGAAAACAAATATTCTTCGGTCTAAAAATATTGCATTTTGATCTCTCAAAATTGGGAAAATGTAAGATAAATAATTAAAGTTAGGGAGTAGGTGCAATATTAGAAATAATATAATTGTTGATGGGATGGGATGGGACAACGTGAGTCAATAAGCCGGAGGAGTTGTGAACAGTGAAAAATAACGTGTCGTACAAGAAAGTGGAGAGAGAAAATGGGTGCGGTGGTTGACAGCTGTGAGATGTACAGAGGTAGAGGATAGAGGTACATGATATAATAAAAAAATAAAATTTAAATTTCACGATTGAGATCATCTCAAAATTATATATGTTTTCATTGTATGGTCAAAACATTTCATTCCATCTCAACAGCAATTACACGTGGGGACGCGTAACCGCTCACGGCAATTCCAGTGTTCAATACGGCAACCCTGAGTGATCCTCTCTCTCTAAGGTAATTAGTCTCTAGGACTAGGAAGTCAGTGATGAAAAGATTAGCCTTTCTTTCTCTTATATTGTATGTATCACCAACAAAATATGAGATGAGATGATATTTAGTTAATAATGGGTAGTATATTGGCAGCTAATGTTTCACAATGTGTTTTATCTAATTATGACAAACACGAATGACGTGGTGAATTTATGTGTGTTAACGGGACAAATATAAATGCCGTTAGATTATCTTTAATATATTTTTTATTCTCATTCAATTCTCTATTTTAGAGAATTAACTCTCAAAAAATTTACCAACAATATGCTCTCTATTAAGACTTAGTTATAATAGAGAGTCTAATTTGGCTCTCTACATTTAGAGAGTCAGTGTTCACTCTCTATTTGATCATATTAATGAATACTAAGATAACACCTATATCTTTTTTATTAAATGAATGACTATTCTTCTATTCTATTACAGTTGTCTAAAATAATTTCTAATCTATTTCACAATTTTATCAAAGACACTCTATTTCAAAAAAAAAACTCACCAAAATAAAAAATACTATTTGAGATGCTCTCAGCCACCAAAGATTGCATACCAAACCAAATCAACCAAGTACGAATTTTTTTTTTATTTTTTTTATATAATGGGGATATGTTAATAACCACTAATTTTGGTCTCAAAATATCACAATTCTTCACAAAATAATTTGTTAAAATTCCTTTGTTTCAAGAGTAAGACTACTACGACGGAAGATCAATTCCCAATTTTTGAAAATACATCCTAACATTTAGAATTAATAATTCCCATCTATTTTAAGTCGCAACTGTAATGACATCAACCAGAAAATACAGTGGAGAAAAGAGAGTCGCAAAATATATATATTTGAACTTTTCTATTGAGACCCAACTTTGGCCACGAAATTCAAATGCAATATATAACATAAAAAAAAAAAATAGAATAAAATATAGAGAATCATAAATTCTATGAACATGTGAATGAACAGGATTCTCATATTTTTATCTAACGATGTGACTGAGAAGTAGGAGTGTTAATCGAGCTGAATTCAAGCCCAATTCAAGCCTAATTTACACATAAACGAACTGGCTCATTTGACTATTTACACATAAACGAGCTTAAAAAAATGTTCACGCTTGGCTTGATTAACAGCCCTATTGAGAAGTCGAAACAAAATAATACTTACTTTTAAAATGGACGGAGACTGCAAAACGAATCACTAGAACCGAATAAAATGACAAATATTGGTATACATATCATTATCTAAGTAAACCCACAAAAGGAGACCACCCTTTATTGAGCAGGCAGCAGAGCAAAGGCTACTTTCAACAACAAACATAGCCCAGCACAGCAGCTACCAAATGACCCAGTCTTCCCGATACAATATACAGTTTAAATAGTTAGTTTCAAGACTCATGACAAATCAAAAGATCCCTGCCCTTCGCTGGTTGCATACAGTAGTTTCTTGGACATGATTTCCTGTTACAAAGAATAAAGTCATCCAGGGAAAAACAGAAACTGAATAAGCAAATATTGTCCATACATTTTCACTGATGAATCACCAGATAACAATAGACCGACCATAAACTAAACTAAACATAATGGCTAGATAAATAAAGCATCACAAGGAAGGAATCCCAAAACCAAGTGTTTTTCTTAACTAACTGGTACCTTTGAAGAATAGGGTGGAAGCTTTAAATAATTAGCACATGTCATCACACTCGGCAAGTCATCATCTGCAGATTCCGAAGTCCCAGTCCCATTCGATGTTGTGTTGCTGGGGGTAGATGAATGCTGCACCCAGACATATGAGGGTGAATATGCAACTATGGCATAAATAATTCCAGATAACCACCTGAGGGCCTATTTGATATTTGCTCTGATATTTACCTTTCTCACAATGGTCAACTTTGGATTCAGCACTGCCAGACCACCAGGAGGAAGACGAGGAGCACCAGTTACAAATTGACAGAATGCCCGTTGCTGCTCTGGGGTAAATTCCCCCATAATCTCAAGTAACTGAAGACAACAAAATAAGATAATTTTCAAAATAAGTGGTGTGAAATCAAATGGGTACCATTTCAAGGAGATGAGACCCCAACCATAGAGAAAAAGGAGAGGGAAGAAAGGGTGTCCATACATAAACAATCGCAGGACTTTTGGCAGTGTATCCATGGTCAAATTTAATGTGATCAACAAGTGTCTCAGCCTGCATAAGAATGAATGTTGTTATTTATCCATGATAATCCAAGAAATACAGGTCCTATCTGTTGTCACATAGCAACAGGAAAATCACATCGAAAAAAACATCACCTTCCACAACTCTCTGCGGCCACAAAGCAAATAATCCAATTCATTTGGAGAAAATATTTGTAGACTCGAGATGTCAAACACCTGACAGGAGTTCAGATGATCAAATTTCTTATCACAAACAGCACAGAGGTATATATTTATTCAGAAGAGACAAAATATGATTAAAAATGAAGTGGTGATTCTTCCAATTAAATAATATTTTTGAACATTCCCATGTAGATAAGAACGTGACCATGGAAAGAAAATTCAGCAGTAAAGATGGCAAAGATTCCCAAGAAGGCGATGTTGACTGCAACATGAGCAATGATGCCACATTGGCCAACCCAAAAACACAACTTATAAGAGGAAGTAATACAATTTGACATCAAAGAGACTAAAATTCTCAAGAGTAACTACTCATAACCATTTAGCAGAGGAAACCGCATACCTGATTAAACCCAGCTCTAAATGCATCCACCTGCCTCATAATCCCAGTCCTGACAGTAGCATCAACCACCAGCGAAATATACTCCTCCAAATTACTAACATCAACCTGCAAATTTTAACAAATCAATATGAGAAACACAGCCACAAACACAACCAACGAGAAAATGGATGTGCTTGAAGATACATTCAAGGAAAAATAAGTTACATTCTCATCGCCTTGTTTCAGAATGTAATCAGGATAGCCAGGGATGGTGAAATCCAAACAAAGATCTTCAATGAGAGCCCCACGGAAATGTAAATCAATTATTTCATTGCGATCACGGCCACCAATGGATTCCAGATAATGTTTCCGGCTAACAAGGGCTTGCAATTCTTGCAAAGTCTTCCCAAGCTCCGTATCAAAAGAAATAATATCATGCAAATCAAGTTCCTGCAATGAATTGGAGAAACCATAATTTTCTCATTAAACCAAACCATACTGCTAGTTGACAATAAAAAAGTGCAATATCTAACCTCAAACAAAGTTAACTAAGGGAATTTGCTTACTTGGCCAAGCACAAGCTTATAAAAGGCGGTTGACAGCGGCAGGTCCAAAAGCCGCCCATCTTGAAGAGCTTTAGCCATCACACGCCCAAGCAATCGAAAATACTCAATTACTTTATACAATTTACTACCATCAGAAGCATCAGAATTTGGAGGCCAAGGACGGGGGAACAAGCCAAGGGGTGCTTGGATAAGATCTGTATCGCACCCAATTGATCCCTGATCAGAGACGCTATTAGCTATTCCATTTGCATCTTTTTGTTCATCTATATCAACTTCCATGGAAGGTTTATCTGATGAAGAATATCTCCACATTCCCAGTCCAGCTTTTTGCAGGTCATGACTTAAAAGGGTATAAAACTCCAAGGTAGGCCCCAATCCAGTGCCAACTTCACCAAAATACTCTACTTCGAGGACAGCCTTTTGGCTTGAATACATCTCCATGACTTTTGCAGCAGAATCCAGAATACGATTTCGGGAAACACGAACTTTCTGGCGCTGTAATCTCCCTACCCTTACCTCTCTCTCATTTGTCAATCCATGTCCATCTGCACCTTGCTGCTGCTGAAGCCGATACAATGCACGGGACAACCCAAAAGCAGTTGAATAGAAATATTGACGCCGAGTCTCAAAAGGAAACAAAAATGGACATGCTTTTGTCAGCTGGTAACACCACGATGGAAGACTCCCACTGCAAAGTGCAAGCGCATCCTGGATTTGTCGAGCCAATTTAGGAGTGAGCTTACTATTAATGAATTCATCGGGGGGAACCCTGACACCGGTGACATTCAGCTCATCTAGACACAAAATCTTCCCTTCAGAGAAACTGTCTGTCACTACCTGAATTCGTAAACGTGGTGCAAGCTGATTCAACCCCTCTAATACACGCAGTAGTGCCAATATGTTATATGTGGGATTGATTTTTTCCATATCACAGGGAAGTTCCCCCTGCAAAATGCTATCTAAAAGCGACATTCTATTAAGTGAGGAATCAATGTTGGAATTGGATGTGGAACCTGCTTTTGTAGATTTAGACGGGGTTGTCAAACTAGCAGTCCCAGCTGAAGGTCTCTCAGTTTGGCCGTCAGCCCTTCGGTATGTGATGGTGTAAATATCGCTCCATAGCCTACTTCCATCACTAGATACAAAATCACTGCCAGCATACCTCTCATCATCATCATCATCCAGGACAAGTTGTCGTTGGATGGCCTGATATATTGTTAAATGCCTATTAAGTTGCTTTCCACCAGCAGAAAAAAATAGTCTAGGCGGATCATTAGAACCAAATAGAGGATGTCCCTGCCTATCTCTGCCTCCCCTGATCCCCCGACCGTTTGCAGATGCAAGCCCAGCCATGGCGGCAGCAGCAAATGACATTGCACCCTTCGAACCAAATGAACTCCCACCCCTAAATTCAGCAGAATCCGAGCCCCTTACAGCAGCAGCTTTGCTGCTAGAACCAGATGCTGGATTGGTCTGGCTATCACTTGTTTGGGCAACAGGACTGTCCTCAATGGAATCACCCAATTTTACATCGTGCACTTTGTCTGGCATACAAACAGGAATAGAATCATCCCTCAGTACCTGAAAATTACAACCAAGATAACTGTTAAGTCAAAATTTATCTGAGATTGCTACTTTCACAAGCATTTGTACCTCTTGTCTCAGATGGCATTTATCTGTGCCTTACTATAACTGACAGGTTATATGTTCTATGTGTGGAAGGACCAACCTCGCCAACATGATTCAGGTTATTTCCCCCTTCCATCTCATGCATATATGGCATGGTCGGGTTCCTAAAAGGTATTCCAATTCACTCAACCTTGTCTTCTAATTGTCTTGACATCATGGATCAGACGTACTAATGAAATCTCACTATGTTTGAGTTGTTTGTAAACATTTTTGTCCATCAAATTTTATTTTGCTGCTAATTGATTGTCTTGGCATTTTTTGACAAGAACAGCAGCGCCCATGCAAGCCAACATCTAATTACTCGTTCAAACCCCCCCCCCCCCCCTTTTTTGTCTTTCCTAATGATGATCTCTGCACAAGTCATGTTCTAGAGATCTTCACCGAATAACCTGAAAGCAATGGTCCACACACTGGGACACAACTGGGCTAGCAGCTTGACTGACCTTTTTATTGCCATCAGATGCATAAGTTGCAAACCAAAATCACCTTAAGTTTCCTTATTCCCGCCAGAAACTAAAATTAGTAAATATGAGGAAGACCAATAATTGCACAAATTCAACATATATCAGGAAAAAAGAAGGGGAAAATAATGAATTAGGAGATTTGATAACATACATCATCATGGTCGTCTTCATCATCATCAGAGATATCATCATCTTCAATTACCAAGGCATCGTCAATCTCAACAGGAGAAATGTCCAACTCCTCATCCTACAAAGCACCAAAAAGGGGTGTGTTCGTATAGCAGGACTCACAGATGTTAAAACTCTAAAAGAGAGACCGAAGCAAGATTTCTAAGTGGGAAAAAAAAAAGCAAAAGAATAAGAAATGACAATAAGAGAAACAAATCACTAAGCAAAAAACTGGGCATGACTTGTATATCTCATTACATTGTACATGTTCAGTAATTTTCAAAGATGTTTCATTTTGACATGACACCCCATGTTACAGCTATATCCAAGTCAATTCACATTCAATATCATTTACAAAACATAGAAACATATATGACAGTATAAGGCATACCTCAGAACTAGAATCCCCATTCACAGGCTTCTTTTGTGCATCTTCATCAAGAGCTGCTCTTCTGCGAGCAGCATTTCTTGTCTGAGGACCTCTCCCCTCCTCCTGACCAGGCTTCAAAACAGCTTTTCCCTTCCCCTTTGACGAGCTTGCATTTTTCTCTTGTGACTCCTTCTTGGTTGTGTCTCCTATATTAACAGACGATCTGGATCGAGTAGAATGGCGACGAGTAGTGGAAGGAGTAGAAGTAGACGGTGATGAAGCACCTGCTCCAGTAGGTGTAGTCCCAGACTCACTGTTCCCTGCAGATGCCAAAGGCTTCTGCCCAGACTCACTTCGTTGAACCCGGGGCCAAAGAAAGTCTTCAACAGCTGCTAGACTCGCTAATGGATCAATCAGGACAACATTTGAAGAATAGTCACGAAGAGATTTTTCTCCTGATGCTCTACAAAGACGCAACTTAAATGGCTGAGACAATGCACTCAGACCAGAAGATAGGCGTGCATTACCACTAGATGACCTAGAAGTATGGCTCAGCACAACAGGAAAACGCTCTAAGGAGGACAAAGCATTTTGAAGCTTTTCAACCAAGACAGACATTGGAGCCACATTCCCTTTGTCAACACTTGCAGGGAGGGCGACTGCAACAAACGATTTGTATCTTCTGATTGCTTGCTGTCGAAGCTTAGTTAGATTATCTTCTGAAATTCTTTCCTTGGAGAAGTATCCACAAGAGAAGTAATTCAGCAGAGCAGCTACGACCCCACTACCAATGAACTCAAAAGTGGACACGCCGTCCCCTTTGCTTAGCTCCCCAAGCATTTCAGATATTACTCCAACCAAGTTGTCCTCTTTACTAGCAGAGATGTCGACAAAGCGACCACCAGAAGCTTTACCCTTTCCCTTTGATTTAGTTTTTTGGTCATCGACCCCAGCATTCAGCTTCATGCAAAGATTCTTCAAATGTAAAAGATCATCAGTAACACCAGCTTCGCTGGCCCCAGGGTCTGAAGGGAAGTACTTATCTTTGAATGCTTTTGCACAAGCACTGACTGCCACACGAAGACTAGAATTGACAGTCGGAAACTCTATCGACTTTGGAGGTGAACCAATACCTGGAACTGGATTCTTAGAATCATCAGCAGAATTTACATCTAAATCTGAGTTACCACCACGTCTTCGATGACGCCTAGAGCGTGATGATGATCCAGGTATAGAATCATTATCCTTCTCGCTCGATGATGGTTGGGAAGTAGCAGTACTAGGAAGCCTCGCTAGGATGAGTGCATCTACAGCATGAACGACACCTTCTCTCACAAACATCTTGGAAAAAGTACCAGGAAGCTTGTCCATCAGAATCTCTGCAATTTGAAGGGCAGGCACCAAGACTTGTGGATCTTTCCATGCTAAAACCCCAGCTAAGAAACTAGGGAAACAACAGAAAAAACTCTACATAAGTACTTGTACACACTTGCCATAGACAAAGTATATCATTTCATTGTGGATTAAACATGGTATACCTTGATAAGTTTGTCATGCTTACTAAAGATTGGATCATATCCGCAGAGCTGAAGTACATCAGTTTTCCAATGACAGAGAGGCATTTGTGACGAACAGGACCATTTACACTAGATCCATATATCTGTTTGACAGATTCTTGTGATATTAACTAATGGCAGAACTGAGATTCAACAATACTTAGTTCTCCAGAAAACTAACCTGAATTAAAACAGGAAGAAGGTCCATTCCAAACTGCTGCAGAAGCTCAGGCTGATCATTTAATAGTTTCTCTCGAGTTGAAACCTCGGGTACATTTCCATTTGAATCTTCTGGTTCACCAGAACTGCCGACAGAAGATTTCTTTGAAATAGATCCTTTGAAAAATAAACCAGAGCTGGCTGGAAGAGAGATGATTCCTTGAGGCAGTGGAGGAAGGAGCTCGTTTGCTAGGTTCACAATCTCAAATATCTGAGCAGTCAATAAAAATCAGAAGAATTCCAATACCAAAATCAAGAAACAGTAGCTAGGTTAAAACTGACATCAAGACCAAATGCACAAATTCAAAATTTTATGCAGAGCATGCTATAACACGTTAACAATATACATAAAATTAAATTTGAATGACAAAATGGAAAACTAAAGTCCCACAATGAATTTAATAGTGTACTACTCTTTTTGAAAGGATTGCAAAAATAAAAGCATATAACCACCAACCGTAGCACCCTAAAATTACTTTTGCAGAAAGGCATGCAAAATCCCGTCAGAAGATACTTGCCGTTAAAGAACTTCATGTATCCGGAACTGATGCTATACAAAAAGTTTCAGTAACCAATACAGAAGGTAAACAACCCATACCAACCACAAAGCACACCAGATTGCAAATCTTAGTTGTCTAGATTCGTATAAGGGCTTTATGAGCACCTCATAAATTAACCTCTATGCAACAACTAAACAAAGAAACAGTACCTGCTCTGGCGGTCTACTTAAGGCAGGTGAAATAGACATGCTCGCAACAAGTCCAGAACCAGATAGTATGTCTTTAAGAATACCACTGATCCCAAGGAGCAGCAATGCTTTGGCTCCTAGATGGGAACCACTTGCACATGTAGAAAGTAATCGGATTAAGCCCTGCATATCGTGTAAGTCACAAATGTAGCCTCCATAAACAAAATCACTGAACTTGAAATCAATAACAGCACTTACCGTGTAAGTAGCTGAGCTGAGGGAAGCCTGACCACCTCCAGAACTACTGGTCGAAATTAGTGAAGCTGCTTGTGTAACCAGTCCATGATTGCATAGTTCATCCAGCTTTTCCGGAGATGATGCAAATGACTCTGCAATCCGAGTCAAACAAACAGAAGCATGTTCCAAAACCTAAAACAAAACAAAGCAAACAAAGAAGAGGAAAAAGACAAGAAGGGATTAGTTCTCCAAAATTAACTATATGAAGTTGAGAAAAATGCCTCCCATTGTAACAGAATAATAAACTCACCTTTGCATCATGATACTGAAGGAGGTTTGTCAACAAAGGAACGGCTTCCATCACAAAGTCAGCAGCGTCTGATGGGAGTTTCTTGCACATATTTGCAGCAGTAGACAATGCCACTCGCTGGGAAAAGTATTAGAAGAAAATAAATTATTTTGAAGTATCATAGAACAATGCGAGTTTCCAGAACATGAACCATACCGTGCCGATTACTCTAATTAGCTTACCTGGACTCCGGTGGAGAAGAAGTCGAGGTACGAAAGCACTGCCATTAGAGCACCTGCTCGCAAGCAGGCAGTTGGATGTTCCTGAGATATCTTTTTCAGAGCTTGCAGAGACTGTTCCCATTAAAATAAACATCAATGTCAATTCGGAAGTTTTAAAACTATAATTATGTCTTGCTAATATGTATTGAACATCATTAACAAAGAATAATAATAATGATACGAAACTAATATCTAAGAAATGCAGTTCTCAGACTACTACAAGTAATTTTTATCCATTCAAAGTGGTTTTCAATAAATTTTCTTGTTTCTTCCAACTGATAACTTGCTCACCTGTTCAGCCAAGTCCATGTACTCAATTGTGAGCAATCGAGCAACGAAACACGAAACCGCACCATAATGCACAACCGCAGCACAAGATGAGGGAAGCACGTCAACGAGATGGGTCAGTGCTCTGGCAGCAAGAAGCATGATATCCACATTGCTCTCATGGTTAAGCAACCCCACAAGCACCGGAACAAACGAGTCCACTGAAAAAGTGCTCAAAGACTCCTCAGTCCCAATCGAAAGCATCTCGCAGAGCTGCGTCAATGCCTCCACTTGCTTGCCTTCCTCGCCATCCGCCCTCAACCCCGATAAAATCTTCTTAAGCCGCCCGCTTTGATGCGACGAAGACGCAGACGCCATTGCCGAACTGGGAAGCAAATCATCCAAACCAGCACCCAATTTTCTAAGCAGACCTTGAAGAGCACTGCTCGCTGAAGTTAGATTCTGATGCAAAAGCCCAACACCGCCTTCGCTATCGTTATCATCGTCGTCGCCACCATTACCGTCAATTTTCAAACCCAAGCTCCTCTCGGTGTCTCTATCTCTATCCCTAACCCTAACCTCATGCTCTTTTTCCTTTCCTTTATCGGAATTATCCTTATCAGAGTTCTGACTAGGGTTCTTACCGCGTCGGCCACGGGAAGCGGACCCGGACGATTCGTTGGTGGAATCCATCGCAGTTGATGAAACAGCTAGTGAGTCTTGTGAACGAGTACTGACACGAGAACGAGTCGAAACCGATGAATTGACGGCGGCGCTAGTGGTGACTCCGGCGGGGACTGAAGATGAAGCAGCGGTGACGGAGAGACGGGCACGCTTGGAGGAACGAGTGGTTGGACCAGAAGAAGAAGAAGAAGGGGCCGATGAGGTAGCCTCCGCCCGCTTCCGACTCCGAGTTTCCATACAAAACCGCAAAACCGCGAATCGGCCTCGCCGATTAACGGCGATCAATGGCTTCCCGATCCGCAACTTCTTATCATCTCTCAAACCCTAAATCCCAAAATTCACAGAAAAAATAAAGATCAAACCTTTCTCGAACCAGCTCAACAATCCCCAAAACACCCAATCGCAAACCTTAACCCTTCACCAATTTTCGATTGAAATCAAAAGCTACAAGCAATCGGTGATCGATTAAGATATTGGGGCTTTAGACGAAGGACACCGAAAGAGAATTGTAGAGCGAGAAAGGAATAAGTTTAATTGGTGGAAGAAGAAGAGGAGGGGAAAGAGTTAAAAAGAAAACCCTAATTGATTTTGAGTTATATTCTGGCTTCTACCTGTATGAATATGACTATATCTAGGAGGGGGTACGTTTGGGGGTGGGGTAGGCGTTTTGTATAAAACGTGTGAGCTTCCAATCCATGGCGGTGAATGCTTCTCCACGGCCCTTTTTAACAATTTTTGACCCGATTATGGGAATTCCACACAAAATTGATATTAAATTATTAGGTTTATATTTAATTTTTATAAATTTAAATAATAATTAGGTAACTTGACATAAAATTGTACAAATACCACACAAACCCCCTTAATTTATTTATTTTTGGGGGTCAAGAAATTCCCTTAATGACTTATATACAGTTTAACACGTATAAAGAGTAATTTTGTATGCACTAAATTGATAATTAAATCGAGCTACTCGAGTTCAGTTCGTTTTTTAAACGAGTCGAATTTAAATAATTTTTTAAGTTCGTTTAAAAAATGAGTTTGACATGTTCAACTTGTTTATGTGTAAATACTCAGACTTGGCTTAGATTCGACTCATTTTAGCCTCGTTCAAACTCGGCTCATTTTTTAGAAGAGAAAAACCTAAACAATTTTTTAGGTTCATTTATAACAAGGAGTTCGACAGGCTGGACTTGAACTCAGTTAGGCTTGTTCGATTATCAGTCTTAATGACAATGGAGCCCACTACTCTAACAACTCACATTCATTTGATATAAAATTTTAATGCATATTCTTTATAATATAAACTCGACTATAAAAAATATATTAAAGTGTGGTGAACGAGTTTCACATCGGTTGATGATTAAGGGGTCCTGGACCATATAAGAGAATAGGTCACTCCGCCTATTAGATGTGCTTTTTGGGCTAGAAGTTCATGTCCAACAAGTAATATCAGAGTCATGGTCCAAACCACCATTTAGACTTGGCTCCTTGTGTTGGATGAGAGAATAGTAATAATCATTCATCATTAATCTCGTCTCATAAGGAGATTGTTATTGATGTATCGAACAATCTCACATCAATTGGTGATGAGAGAGTTTTAGCTCGTATAAATGAGTGAGTCACTTCATCTATTAAGTATACGTTTTTGGAATGAAAACCAATGCCCAACAAAATATAAATAATTTGAATATATGTTAAATAAATTTTGACACAGTTACGGATGAGATTATGAGAGACATCATGATATGAAGTAAAAGACAAACACAAACTCTTCCTAATACAAGTCATTGATAACACATCCGAAAACAACTTTGAGTTGAGAGGATGCCGAATACAATTCCAAGTCAAGGTGGAATGGACTTCACTCTCCATCAGGTCTGGACTTTCCACCCGGTTGGTGGTGTACTTTTCTTGCTGCTTTCACACTCTTGTTCTATTGGGTTGTAACTTGTAATTGACAATTGTTTGAAGGTAAACTAAAGTTAACCCCACTCTCGGAAAAAAGAAAAAAAAAATTAAAGTTTACCCACGATAGTTCAAGTAGTAACAAAGACGAATTTTAAATTCAAACATTCTGAGTTTGAATCTTGACAATCTCTTGAAATCAGGTCATGAGAGATTTCCCTAATCTCGGCGTGGATAGTCTGCTTTTAATCAGATTAGAATAAGGATTAATCGAGATGTGTGTAAGCTGGTTCAAAAATTCTTGACCGTTATATAATAAAAAAGGTAAAAAAAAAGTTATTGGTCCAAATCATTTAGTTGGTACCTCTCAAGGAATAGGACAGTTTGGTCTCAATATAGCCCCCGCCATCTCCTTCTTAAGATTGGAAACCAAGCATAAGTAGAGTATAATCTAGTGATTTTCGAGTTACACATTTATACTTGAAAGAGAGTCATTTGGTACAATGAAAAAAGTAAAATGACAGAAAACTCAGAAGAGTGGTAAACACATCATATTTGGTTATAAAGAAAATATATAAGGAAGGAAAGTTTATAAGGGATGAAATTTCTTTATGTTCTATCACCATCAATTCTCTCAAATTAAAGTTAAATAAGAAAAATATTTATAATATTTTAACCAAGATAAATATTTATAATATTGTTTAGATGACAAAATAATGATCAATGATGAAAATTATAGATCTTTAGAAGAGGAGGCTTGACCCGGCCCACCTTCCGGAATTATTTCAAGTGTCCAGTCAAACGGATATTATTTTTACGTGGCCCAATTACATGGATGTTTCCACAAAAACAACCAAGTGGCACCTTCCACTAGCCCATTGGCCCACTTCGCAATTCTATTAACAATCAGTTTTTTTTTTTTTTAAAATCAAACCATAGTGGTTTTGAAAATTTATTTCTTCGCTATAATCTTTATTTACTTATTTATTCCACTATATTTATATATATGTATATATATATATAAAACTGTTTTTCAAGTACATTCTTCCATTAAAAATTATAATATAAACCATATTCTTGATTACCGCTTATCGACCAACAGACCGCCTACCAGTAGTTACAGGACAAGATCTAAGTTCGCCAATTGCCAACCAAGCCAATACGCAATTCTTATCCCTTCCCAATGAAACTTCCTTTGATTTGAATGAATGAGGAACGAAGATGCATGCAAGAGAAAAGAAAGCCCCTATTTGGGCATGAGCCCTCAAAAACCTTTCCCCCTTTGCAACCCTCTGACACAGGGTTACAGTTCTTATCTTGTCTTATTTTTTTAACTAGCTTAGTCTTACTAGCCCAGTTGAAATATTTATTTAAATAAGCTAAAGGGCCTAGCTAGTTAGAGCGCTCGCTTTCTTGTAATGCCTTCAGATAACAAACGTTAATCTGTAAGCGCCGAACCATACATAAAAGTTCGAAGTCATTCCCAAAGCGCAAACGAGTTCCCCATGCAAACAACTATCGATTAATAAATAAGTCACAAAATGAAGAGATAAGAAACCAAAGGAGTGACAAAAAATATTATATTTGGTTATGAAGAAATGGTTTATGGGATGAAGGTTCCTTCTATCTTAACCAGATCAATTCCCTCAAAATTAGACAAAAACAACCAAGTGGCACCTCTCAACTAGCCCATTGGCCCACTTCACAATTCTACTAACAATCACTTTTTTTTTTAATCAAACCATAGTGGTTTTGGAAATTTATTTCTTCGCTATAATCTTTATTTGTTTTTTTATTCTACTATATATATATATATATATATAAACATTTTTTTAAAAACGTGTTTTGCAAGTACATTCTTCTATTAAAAATTATAATATAAACCATATTCTTTATGCAAACAACGATCAATTAAAAAATAAGTTACAAACTGTAATGAAGAGAAAAGAAAATTAACGATAATTTGAAAATTGATTCCTACAATTAACATTTTATTTTCTTTAACCAACCAAATTGATTCAGTAACAAAAATAATATGGGATATAATTTTTTTTAAATGTGTTTATATATCATTCAAGTTTAACCAATATACGTGATGAATTTTAGTTTTTTAAATTTTACATTACAATTTTTAGTTTATAAGACTCAATAAAACCCATTAATTTTTCTCTTTTTTTTCTTAAAATAACATTAGACGTAGGAGTTAGTCTACTGATAACTTAACCACCTAATAAATCTTTCATAACTGGTAGATCATGGATTTGAATATCTCTTAATTCATAAATTTACCCTCATATAAAGAGACGACTTTATATAAGGTATAACATTAGTCCCTAAGAGCATCTCTAACCCACTAGCTAAATCTTCATTTTTAGCTAGTTGTTGCTCGCTAGATCTGGAGAGGGAGAAGAAGCTTGCCAGACTGCTCGCGCCAACGGTTGCTGCCAAGGAATCTTCTTCATCCCCTCACCTCCCAAGCTACAGATCCCCTCCGCCCCCCAATTCGAAACCCACCTCCCCCTCCCTCACCTATTCTGCAAACCCATTAGGTTTTGAATTAGTGTTAAATTGATATTAGGTTGTATTATTTGAAGTTTGATTTATAATTATTATTATGATATGGTTTTGGTTGGGTTGATAATAATACACGATGAATGTCCTATTTATACATTTTTAAAAATATGATAGTTGTAAAATTTAAAATTTGAAACTTTAACGACGTAGCGTGACACGTCATTATTATAGCGCTAACGTGTTGTTGCATCAAGAAGAAAAGATGAAGAAGATAAGAAGAACATACTTGTGTTTGTTGGATGGCGCTGACACATGCAAAAAAGAAGTCTGAGATTGTGGAGAAGACGCATATGCGATGAAGGAGATATGCGATAAGGATGTGTAAATATTGGGGCAAATTTGTCAAATAAAATTTTATTAAAAAACCTAGTTGTTGAGCGTTTTCAATCTTCAATATTAAGTAGGTAAAGAGCTACTTAAAATTGGCCTTGTATTTAGGTGACACTTATTCTATTAAGGAGTTGTAATATTGAGTTATCAAACGAGTTTAATTCATTAAACACTGAAATTGTTCAGTTTTAAGACTTAAATTAGGTTATCGAACACACCTTTAGAGTTACTCTAAATAAAAAATACTGCAGTGATCAACCCATTGGAAAAAGAGCAATGTTATTGAAACATAATTTACTGACCTAATTCACTATAACCTTTAAATTGACTGTGAAACTTATGAAACTTTATGTTGATTCAATAATTTTACTAAAATCATATTATTATATCAACAAATTAAATCAAAATTTTAAATTCAAATAATATTATTCTCGAAAAAAATGTCATCATCACGGTGGCCGAAAATGGAAGATACAAGGGAGCCGTTTTTGTCTCCCCTGACACTCCGCCACGTCTTAACGTCGTTGTACTTGACCACATCTGAGCATCTCTCCGTGGGCCCAGGTCGATGGCCCAAATGCCGAGCAAAGAATGACGTGTTTCGCTTAAAAGGTCGGTATCCTCCAAGTTGCCCGTCTATCTCTATCTCTTCTCGGTCACTATCAGACACACTAATAAACAAAGCCCCTCGTTCATCTCTTCACTGTGCAAGATCCAATTCAAAAGACATTTGAGTCATTCTGTTTGTAGACTATTTCCTTATCCAACCTTCGTAATACGCAGTGAGAGACGGGGATTTGAGGAGGAATCGAGGAGATTTGAAATGGGTTTTCTGAAATTTGTCGATTTGGATTTGAGTGGGAACGTATAGGTGAATGAGGTAGAAAGACAAAGGGGAATTGTGTTTCAGAGTTGATTTCGTTTTCTGGAAAGTTTGAAGGAAAGAAGTGAAGATTGGTGTGAGTTCGAAGGAAACTGAAGATGGGATTGATCAGTACTGTACTGGGATTCACTGGATTTGGAGTCGGGGTTTCTGCTGGTCTCACGATTGGGTATTACCTCTTCATCTACTTCCAACCCAGCGATGTTAAGGTCTCTCTCTCTCTCTCTCTCTCTCTCTCTCTCTCTCTCTCTCCAAACATGCATTGCATGAATTGATATCAATTTTCCTCGTCTTTGTGCTTTGATTGGGAGTATTTGAGACCAAACGTGGTCGTGGGAATTTGGGTACACAAATGTGATCATTTTTATTCATTGGATGCCTTTATCTGTTGATTATTTAGCTGATTTAGTGACGCATATGATAAAGAGAGAGGGCATGTGTAAAATTTAAGGGGCAGAAAGAACCATCAATAGTTTAGTAGCGTCTAAGGTTTCCTTGACTATTTCTCTGAAAGAATTAGAGAAAGAGAAGGCAAAGCTTAGTAACTAGTTTCTCTGTTGAAGTACATTCGTTCCTTTTTGTCTGTGATTTATCATTGTTCTTACAGTTGGTTTGATAGCAATTTATGATGGCTGAATGGGGTTAATATTCAGTGGCATGGAATTATACACTAGATAGTAAATATGTGAAGGAGCCAGAGAGGGAGGATGCATCAGTACGAAATGAAATTTGATTTTTTTCTTTTCTAAGATAAATAGCTAGACATGGCAGGAAAATAATGGCCTGATGAAAAGGGGAAAGAATCAGATCCCTGCAATTTAGAAGAAATTTAACGGTTAGCTACTTCTTGTTTCAAGCATGTTTCCGTATGATTTTTCTAATCAGGCTTAACTATTTGCTTGATTAGGATCCTGTCATTCGCCCGTTGGTTGAGCATGACTCTCAAAGCTTGCAGCGGTTACTTCCTGAGATACCTGTTTGGGTTAAATGTCCAGATTTTGATCGTGTATGTATTTTTGGTCATTGTATTGCCTTTTGACACTGTTTGGTTCCTGGTTCTTGACTACAGTGCTCTGAGCATTTCCATTCTTTTTTCTCTTTCTGGTTAAAGGTTGATTGGCTGAACAAGTTCATTGAATATATGTGGCCATATTTGGACAAGGTATTTTCCATCTGTAACTATGATTGATTGTATTTATTGGTCACCAATTAGTCCCTTATCTTTAAGTTTTGCGTTTTGTGGCTCAACTTTCTACTCTTAGGCAATTTGCAAGACCGCAAAGAATATCGCAGCACCCATTATTGCTGAACAAATTCCAAAGTATAAAGTTGAATCTGTTGAATTTGAAGCACTTACTTTAGGGTCGCTACCACCTACTTTCCAAGGTTAGTGAATGCTGGTTATTAGTTTCATCTTGTCATTATCTTCTCTCGTAGGTTAGGACATTTTATTCTTCATGAGAACTTATGTTGTTATCTTGATACTGCCATTATTTCACTTCCATATTTGTAAAAGTATATATCAAGGCTGCTTTTCCACATCCATCTTTTACATTATTGGTGTCATAAGCTATTGGTTTCCTAAAAAACTATTGTGATTGTATCTGAAAAGAAAGGACACTATTTAATGTAGTAACTTCAATTCTATATTTTTGATCACATGCTATCCTAATCTACAAATTGATGCGATATTTTTGACTGGTTAGGCCTCCAAGCCATGGATTTTTCTTTTTACATTCAGAAGGTTTTGCTGCCTTTCTAATTACATAGCATCTGGGTAGCCCTCTAGGTGCCTGAGGTCTAGGCCTAGAAAACCCTTTTGTAGGCGTTAGTATGCCATTGTAAATAGAACTAAAAGAAGAGGAGAAAATAATCTGCAGAATTAATTTTTGATTTGTAGTAAAATGAGAGAATGCATCCAAGGATGCTTTGGTATTGGGACTGATGCTTCCCGTATGAGTGAAATGATCCATTATCGGAGCAGGATATACAAGTAAGTCCAAGTCCATGTTAAATCTTCTTTTGAGAAGGCAGGATTTTCATAGCAAGGTTTCATGGAGGTCGTTGAGGCCACCATCTCGATCTATTATGAAAGAAAGAGAAAAGAAGAAAATCTATGTAATTATGCACCGAATATTTCAATCCAGGTTGTTCACGTAAATATCCCAACTACCTTGCACAGTGAGAAGGAGAAAAGAAGTAAAAGTAGTTTTCATATGTACTTGGGATTTTGGAGGGATTAATGGGTGAAACTCGTGTTTTGATGTTTTTAAGTACTATTAACTTTGAAAGTTTCCCTAGTCAAGTGGAGATTTTTAAGATCATTGTTGGTCTTCAGATCAAAATTCAGCATTTATTTCTGTCTTGTACTCTATTTATTCAATGTGACTTGAACTAATAGCTGCTCTCTGCTATGATAACTTCTTGGGCTGGGGATGTTTTGGTCTTCAGAAGTTGATATTTCTCTGTGTTGCCGTGCCATTGATGTTATTAACTAAAGTGGGTTTATCTCATTAAAACTTTCTGGTGTTGGGAGATTTTTCAGTCTTCAATTATTTGTTTTACTTGTTGACTTGTCATTGATGATATCAACCAGATGGTTTTACCTCCTTCAAAATTTGCTGTAAAATTTGCTTGTCCCTTTTGCCTCTTAGTCGTATTAATGACTGAGGAACTACTTTGTTGATCGAGACATTTTGTGGTTACTGTCCATTGATTACTCTTCCTACATATGTTTGTATTTTCGCTTTTCCAGACGATGAATGCATAATTCGGAATATAGGTTGGACACTTATTATATATATGGAGGGAAAAATTTTCGTAGGATGTTTTGAAAAATTGGTCTCATTTTTCAGCGCAACTGTTATTTTTGTCAGGTATGAAAGTCTATGCTACTGAAGAGAAGGAGTTAATAATGGAACCATCCTTGAAGTGGGCGGGAAATCCTAATATCACTGTTGCTGTCAGAGCATTTGGGTTGAAAGCAACAGTTCAGGTTATTGGCATCTCTTGTTGTTTTTGAAGTAGAACAGTTGACCCTTTTTCCATGCACAAATGCACACATGGAAGTCTCCATTTCATGTGCTAAGTAGTAATTGAATAACTAATTTGATTTATTATTTCAGGTGGTGGATTTGCAAGTCTTTGCCGCACCCCGTATCACCTTAAAGCCTTTGGTTCCTAGTTTTCCTTGTTTTGCCAACATTTTTGTCTCGCTCATGGAGAAGGTTTGTGGTCATGGCTATCTTTATAATTATGTAATTATTTGGTGCTCGAGTTGGTGGATACATACCCTGACTATTCAAATTTGCTTTCTTGTGGCTGAGTCTTTAGCATTGTTGCCATTTGATCAAAAGAAGTCCCTTCATTGTGATTTTGAAGCACTACAATCTGAGCCTTACATTTTCCTTGACCTTTTGATACTATTTACAGCCAACTTTGTTTCGGATGCCCATGAACTGGTGGGAACTTTTAGTTTTCTCACATGAGATGTTTGACTGTACAAAGCAGTTGGAGTATTGTATCTGTAAGTGTGGTTCTTCTTTTTCTTCTTCTTAATCACTTGTCTGTGATTTTGCAGCCACATGTTGATTTTGGACTCAAGCTTGTTGGGGCTGATCTTATGTCAATTCCTGGCCTGTACAGGTTTGTCCAGGTACATTTGTTTTTTTTTTTTTAAAGGTTCTCTCTGTGTAGGAATTTGTGTTGTACGCATGCGCGAGGTTGGCTTTGGAGGCAAATGTCTGAACCATGTGATGTTTTAGAGATAGCTTAGCTTTGATCGCAGTCATGGAATTGCATCAAAAAAGTTGTTATCTAGTTGGAAACAAAGAATTGATTGAATTATGGTTTTCTGTCATCCTTTAAGTTACTCTACAGAATTTGGGTATTCTCAGTAGCTATAGCTGCTTGGCTCTGAGGTATTTTAGATTCCACGCCAGCATCTGAATTTCTGATTTAGAGAACGAAGATTTCTCCCAGTTCTCTCTTTCTCTCTTTTCTCATCTTAGATTCGACCAGCTGTCATAACTCTTATGTCTACTGGATGAAATCTGTGTTCTTTTTCTTTTGGGGATTTCTAGCCATATTCATTATACTTATCATAGAGGGGAGATAATTTACTATTCTGTTTGCTTAAATGTATGGGGCCAGACTGATTGTGCCACATGTATCTGATGAATTTGATGATATTGGGGCCGTAATTATACTTAGAAGAGCAGACATTATTTTATTTAAAATTTCATCGTCTTGAAAGCATATGTGTTGAGAGTCAGAATTTGGATGCTTTGTGTCCTAAGGTCAGCCTAAAAATCCCTAGTGAGCACTTTTATGTTGACAATTATTTCATAATGTTGCAAGCTATTTCAAGATAATTTGATATAATTCGACCAATATTTTGGAAAAATAATTCTTAAATTTTTGATTTTTTTTTCATTATGTTTCCGAAATGGATCGAAACGTTTCTGAAACACGTCTAAACGTTTTCGTTTCCTAGGTGACCGAAATAATGTACCGAGACGAAATTTTGATCCTTGACTTTGGGCCCTATTTTAATTAAGTAATTGCGGTTTGAGAAAGGTGCTCATGGTAGTTTTAGGTATTAGCTGGATAAATTTTGGTTCATATCCGTTAAAATTTTCAGTATCTTCTACAATTTAAAGTGGGAAGTACTTTTATAATAGTCTTTTTAATTTAGTGAGTTACATTTGTCTTCTTGTTAAGTTTGAATTGAGGTGTTGGATTAATCTCATTTAAAGAATAGGCCTTATTGTTATTAGGATTGAGTTCTATAAACTCTAAAGGGCTTTGTATAGCCTTTGCGAAAGATAATTGAGATATTTCTTTTTTTAAATAGAAGGTAAGTGAGCCTATTAGAGTATCTAACGAATCCTCATAAACACATGTAGTCCTTTGTCCCACATCCATTAGACAATTACTGAGATAAATTTTTTAGAATGGCCCAATGGAGTCATCCATTTTAAGGCAAGGTTGGTTCAAGAGATTGTAATTGCTTTCTGCCTCTTTTTGGTTTTCTTCTCTTTTTTATTCTGCTTATACATCTTATCTTCTAGGAAGTTACAATGAAGACTGTGATGTCTTTTCGCTTTAGATTTAAACCATTAAATAGTCCCCACAAATGTTGGTTCTCTCACCAAAATCCTACTCTATTTCTGCCACTCTTATTCAACTCTTAACTCTTAACATATATCTATATAAGTTTTTAATGCCTGCCTTTTGCAGCTTATAGAGTTCTAGCATGCACTTTCTTCTGCTGTTTGAACATGAATTTGGACATGATGGAAATTGCTGCTACGGAATGCATTCTAGATTTAGATGCAGTTTGTGAATTACCGGTCATGAGGTCTAGAGTTTTAGTGTTGCATCAGTTTATTGTCTATTTTACCTCTTCTCTCAAAGAGGCAGCTTGATAACTGGGTCCAATTGCACTTGGCTCATAGCAGCTCTTAAGCTTTAACATTCACAAATGCTTTATTTCTGCAGGAGCTTATTAAAGATCAGGTTGCCAACATGTATTTGTGGCCTAGAACCCTTGAAGTACCAATTATGGATCCATCTAAGTATGCCTCCTTTGCTACTTGGAATTTATATGTCTTATGGCTTATCTTCATGATTGTCAGACCTTTATTCATGAATTGTCAGAGCCATGAGGCGTCCTGTTGGAATTCTTCATGTGAAGGTCTTGAGGGCTATAAAGCTGAAAAAGAAAGATCTATTGGGTGCATCAGATCCTTATGTAAAACTAAAACTCACCGAGGATAAGTTGCCATCAAAAAAGACTACCGTGAAGCAAAAGAACTTGAACCCTGAATGGAATGAAGAGTTTAATATGGTTGTTAAAGATCCAGAATCCCAAGTTTTAGAGCTACTTGTTTATGATTGGGAGCAGGTATGTGGTTCTAGTTTACAGGTTTGAAGTTCTGCAGCGTCATTCATGTTGTGTACCTCAAGCTGTCTATCCTCTTTACAGGTTGGCAAAGATGAGAAGATGGGTATGAATGTTATTCCTTTGAAGGAACTAACGCCTGATGAGCCAAAAGTTTGGACATGTGATCTGCTTAAGAACATGGATGCAAATGATGTTCAAAATGAGAAGTCTCGTGGGCAGCTTATGGTTGAATTGACATACAAACCTTTCAAGGAGGAGGATATGCCAAAAGATTTTGAAGATTCAGGTACCATGGTAAAGGCTCCTGAAGGAACACCTGATGGGGGAGGTCTGCTTGTGGTTATAGTTCATGAAGCTCAAGATGTTGAAGGAAAGCACCACACTAATCCATTCGTACGGATCCTCTTCAGAGGGGAAGAGAGAAAAACTAAGGTTATATCAATAGCAAGAGCATCCCTCTTTTCTTTTTTCTTGTTCTTCTATTTTTTGTTACCTTTGTTCTAGGCGTAAGAGTTTTAGTTGAAAACAATTTTGGGCAATGAAATTTGGCATAAAGATAAGGATCACTAGTGCTATTGAAATATGGTTTGTGACTCTTTGCCTTATAGGTAATCTATTTTTCCCATGTGATTTCATGTAATCAGTCGGAGTAACTGCTATATTAATGTAAACTTTCTGCCCTGAACCACTTCAATAAAATTCCTATTCTTCGGGAGGTACTTAATATAATGACTTCAGGGGGATTGGTGTAGTTAAATTTGTTGATCATGTCTTTTGTTGCTCATGTGGCCACTAAAGTGACAGTGACTTCCTCTGGTGCAGCATGTGAAGAAGAATAGAGATCCAAGATGGGAAGAAGAGTTTACATTCATGTTGGAAGAGCCTCCCACAAATGACAAACTGCATGTTGAAGTTGTCAGCATTTCGTCGAGGATTGGCCTATTGCATCCTAAGGTACAGAAAGCAAATTCTTTCTTTATCCATTGTGCAATAAAGCAGAGGAGCACATAAACTGTAAAAAATAGAACCAAGGAACTGATATTGTTTGTATCTTAATACTTTCGAATCAAGTGTGAAATATTGGTTATACCTACGGTTTACCATAGAGAAGCACCATTTTGCATCCCATGCCTAATTATCTGAGAGTGTATAGACTCATGAGACACTTCTGATGCTGGAATTGTTGCAGTGCTTGAGATAATTATCATCTTTTGATCTTAAGGCTGCTATGGTGCTACCGATTCATTATCTGTTATCTTGACTTCCCGTATTTTTGCAGAGTTCTGAAATCCCTTTGCAACTTTCTGGGTGTGCATACTTTGTTCTATAGTCTTTCAGTTACCATGAAGTTTATATGATAGGGGTTAAATTAGTGAATAAATGAAGTTTCAATAAGGAATATAAATTCTGTATGCTTGATAATATTATTCATGATAAAGATGAATGATTTTTGCACATCTCTTTTGCTTTATGAGAGAACTAGTTCATGGAAGAAGTTTTTATTCGTTTCGATGAACAGAAAGATTTTTCTCAAGACAATGTGTTTTTCCTGCTCTATACAATGCCTCTGGTGGTCTTCTGGAGCTATTTTTATGGATTTGCTTGGATGCTTCTCAGAATACAACTAAAGAAACAGTCGTATTTCATCCCATCTCCTACCTGCTCCCTTTTTTTTGGGGGGGTTGGGGGGGGGGGGGGGGGGTAAGAGAGTGCTGCCGCATGGGCAGCTCCCTTTCCTGTACTGGATGTCTTGGAAATCCCTGTATAAATACAGTTATTATGTTTGGCTGATCCTCCACTTGTTTTCAAAATTAAGCACGAAGGGCAGTTGTTTAGGTTGGCTGACAACCGTGTCTTTTTGAAGAGTGATGCCATTACTGGCACATGTTCTCTAATTGACGTCATCTTCATTTCCTATTGCATTGCTAAAAATGCTTGACTTGTGTGCGGTTCTCTTTTTGAAATCAGGAAATCTTGGGATACATTGATATCAGTCTCGCAGATGTTGTTAGCAACAAAAGGATCAACTCGAAGTATCATCTCATAGATTCCAAGAATGGACGGATTCAAATTGAGCTGCAATGGAGAACCTCTTCCTAAGTTCCTGGATTCTTGTTTTACATTCAGTAAATGAGACATTGTGTCGAGTATAACATAGAATCGTGATTGAAAAGTTACTTTCCTGTAGGCCTTGACACTGAATCACTGTGTTGTGTTTGTGTAACATTAGTATCAATTGTAACTGAAAATTTCAGCTCCTTGTTACTTTGTATATTCACAGTGTCTCCATTTGGGTTGTTTTATTTTTCCATTTTAGGTTTTAAGGTTTGGCTTTGTTTGATTGTTTTTAGGATCATTTTATATGATCTGAAACACTTGGGGATGATTTTATATGATCTGCATATTTCACTTTTGTGCAAATCATGTGATCATATGTTGTAATGTTGGATAATATTGTGATTGAATTAGCTATGTATGTCCTTGCATATCAAAAAAATTATAAATGGCCTCGAAATTTTATTGGGTCGGGGGCTTAAATGTCTTTTTTCTATTTCTTAAAAAATAAGCTGAGTAGAAGCTAATGTCAATCGAAATAAAATAGTTGGGTTTGATGTTAAGTCAAAATTTTCCCGATACCAAAATGATCTTATTTGTATCATTCTTATATGGATAAGGGTGTTTACTCCTTGTTTAAATAGACCGGTAATAGTCATTTGTATCATTCTTATATAGATATTTTATATCTAAAAATTATTATTTTTTATCTAGTAACTTTCTTTTTATCAAAAAGTGTTAATTCTGTAGTGTCTTTTATAGAACATTTAGCGACTATGTTTCTACTAAATTGTTCAAACACTCTGGTTATAAGTGTGAGATTTATTTATCCCATGTATCATGTATATTTTTTAATCATGTCAATTTTAAAGTCGTGTTTTATCGTGTTTGTATGGTATTTTGGTTTGATGGATCAGACACAGGTTAAAACGATCCATATCACGAGGCCTAGGCCCATGAGTGTGACGTCAGTCTCTCTATCTTCTATCCGATATCAGTGGTCTGACCGCTTCCATTTCCATGGGCGGCCTCTATTTGCTACGTTCCCTTCCCTTCTCTCTTCTCGGAAACCAATCATAATTTCCTCTTCTGTTCTTTCTCTTCAGTGCAGCGAATTCACAGTTCTGGTGATCAAATCAATCCGATTTTTCATTTCCATAGAGTGATTTGTTTTTGGCGATGGCGATGCCAGTGGTGAACACCGAGTATTTGAAAGAAATCGACAAGGCTCGACGAGATCTCCGTGCCCTCATCTCACGCAAGAACTGCGCTCCCATCATGCTCCGCTTGGCGTAACTCTCTCTCTCTCTCTCTCTGGCTTTTTGGTTCCACTTGAATTGTGTTGTGATTTTGTTGTTTCTTGAAGGTGGCATGATGCGGGAACGTATGATGTGAATACCAAGACTGGTGGCCCTAATGGTTCGATTCGTAATGAGGAAGAATTACTTCACGGCGCAAATAGTGGCCTCAAAATTGCTCTTGATTTCTGTGGTAAATCTTTTCGTTCCTTCTCGTTGATCATTTATTAAATGAGTGTATTATTCACTGAAATATGACAATTAGAGAGTTTGGGTCACATTCCAACAGATGGCATAGTATTATCATATGTGTTTGTCGCAATACCTTGTTTACTACTAGTAGCTCTATCATATTATTTTTTGCAAGTTAGCAGTATAGGGGCTATATATGATTGCTGTTCAAGCAATTCATTAGCTATTTGGAACAGTTTTTGCTTTTGGAACTCATTTTTATGTAGTTCTATTTTCGCTTTGATTTATATCATTTTTGTGTTCCCCACCATAGTGTCATTGAAACCCTTATTTAACATTTTCAAACATGTTGGTTTCACTTTTGTATGACAAATTAGTTAAGTGGTTTACATTAGTGGGAATAAGTTAGATTGTTATTTTTCTTCCAGCCATTTGCATTTGGGAAACTCAGCTTGTCTCCAGTATGTCTTAAAGGGGCATGTTATGGTGCTTTTTCTAAACAATATGGATACACCTGTGTGTTTAGTCTACTAGGTCCATAAACAGTCAATTTCTGCTTGATAATGTTCGTATCCTGAAGTTTGAAATTGAAGTATTGTTGGTTTCAGGGATAATATAATGTCGAAAATATCATGATTGGTTGGTCTGATTACAAAAACCAAACTCTTTTTTTTTGATTTTGTGGTATTATGTAGGACCTTCAATTTGTTGATATGTGCAGTTCCAATTTTCCTCTTTAAGATTGACTTGAAATTAGATCTTTAAGATCTTTTTGATGTTGGTTCTTCTTTCTGATGGCAGAAGAAGTAAAATCTAAACATCCGAAGATTACCTATGCAGACCTATACCAGGTGATTGTTGATGAAAGAAATTTGTGAGATTTATTATTTATATTCATTTGGTTTTCCTTTTTCGGAATCAATAGCTCTGACAATAAGTTTTCCATCAACTTATTCGGTCCAGCTAATGGTGATGGAAGAATGTCACCAACTTCAACACCCAACCACACACAAAAAATTGCCAGCCCTGATTGTAGTCGTTTCTTGAGTGTGGTAATTAGATTACAGATAATAATTGCACAAATAGTTATCCTTGGATGTTTTGTGCAATGCTGCTCCCCTATTTCCAGTTTTGTCTTATTTTTTTTAATTGCTGAAATCTAAACTGAAGAACTGATTATTTGGTGCAATATGTTGTAATTAAGAAGATCCAATGCATGATTGTGTCTGTACTCTGTAGCTTGCTGGTGTTGTTGCAGTTGAGGTCACTGGTGGCCCCACCATTGATTTTGTTCCTGGTAGAAAGGTACGTGTATGTGCATACAGTGAGAAAATAGTTTTCATGTTGCCTGGTATGAGGCCCTTTCTTTATATCTTGAAGGACAAATATACTTTCCCCTTGATGTTGATCTATCTTCAATTTAAGCTGCTTCTATTTTTATTTTAGGATTCAAAGATTTCTCCCAAGGAAGGTCGACTACCAGATGCTAGTAAAGGTATTCAAGTGCTGCTTCTATATAATATTTATTATTCTATTTATTAAACTGTGTTGAAATCCGGGTTGTTCTCTGGTCAAGATTCAGTTATGACTCGTGAGGCATCACATTTATGAATTTTGGGTTTATATATATTTTTTTCCAAGATCATATAAATTTTTGATCATCTTACAGGCTGGAAAGCTATTTCCCCTGCCAACCTTAAAAATAAAATAGCGAAGCAAAAACAAAAAGGAAAAAACCTCCACAGTCAAAAAAAAAAAAAACACTTATGCACACACACACTCAAATTGTTGTTAGTTTCTTGTGTTCCTTCCCTTTTCCCCATCTTTTGCATCATCATAACCGCCAAAGGAGTGCTGAGTTTCTGTGTACTAATTACAGACTAGGATGAGTGGTTGCATGTATCTTTTGGTTCATATAATTATGGATTTTCTGATCTTGTGTTTAGTTGAATCATCAATCAGGTCATCTCATTCTATTTGTGTACTTCCTTGTTTGAAGTAAACTGGAAACTTCAATTTGAACTTTCGTTTTCATTATTGTATAGAAATTCAAATCAAAGGCCCGTTGAACACATTAAACTTGTGCTTAGACCCCATGCTTTTCTTTAAACAATGTTTTGGAGAATTTTATGGATATTTTATTGGTTTGTCATGAATGGGAGGCATTAATTCCTGTTGTTAGAATTTCCATGTTCCATTCCTACCATACCATGGAACTTGACTGCATTTCCCATACACAACGATTATCAGCCAGTTGATCCGTCAAAATTTCCTTGCATACAAACCCACCTTGTTGGTGCTTGTTGCTGAGGTACTTTAAAAAAAGATGGTGTGTCTTCACTAATAGCTTAAGCTTTTGGTGAAACGGAAAATGCTGCAATCCAACAATGGGTGTCAAAGCAAGGTCACGGGTTCAAGTCCCATGGTAGTCACGGGATTGTTGGCTTGTTAGAGGTGCAACAAGTCTCCCTGCATCTCCAACCAGCCCACCCCGTGGGCGCTTGTTGCAGCTAGTTGAAAAACAAGAAATTGCGCCTTCACTAACAACTTGAAGCTTTAGGTGCAACGATAATTGTTTTGATCCAACATATTGCACTTGAAGTACAAAGTACAATCATTCTTTTAAAACAGAGAATCTACCTGCCAAAAGATGTAGATGAGTGCGTATTTTGCTTGCAGTTATTAGCTCATTAGCTGTAATACTTATTCACGATTTTCTCACTGCCCTTTGCATTCTTTGTCACATATGTGCCTTTTGGAGTTTATTGCTTGTTTTCATCTTGGAGAGAGAGAGACCAAGAATCAATGGATGAAACAGCTGTTGACCTGCATGGATTGGGATCGGCAGTATCAGTATTGTACACATGGTCATTATTATCATTGCACTTGTTTTTGCTACTATGGAAGATTAGGGAGCTCTTCTGTTTCAAAGGAAATTTTCAGATATAAGGTTGGAAAAGAACCATGCCTGCACTCTACATGAGTTCCTCTTATAACTTTGTGAACATGTGAGATGACCAGAAGTAGCTCTTGCAGAATCCCTGCCCCCACCCTTTCATTTGAGCATGTTGACTTGTTTGAGCATGTTGAGATGTTGAAGGAATTGTCTTCCATGTGATTGTAGTTGGGGGTTAAAACATAACATTTTTAGAATAAATTCCCTAGATTTAATCTTACATTTTCTTCTGTTTACTAGGCGTACCGCATCTGAAGGACATATTTTATCGGATGGGTTTATCTGACAAGGATATAGTGGCACTGTCTGGAGCACACACACTGGTACTTTGCCTCTGAAATTGTTTGCTCTGTTTCTTCGTTATGCTTTTCTTTCCGTGTCATGGATTTATGCAATTTGGTTGCTATTTTGTGCAATAGGGAAGAGCACATCCAGAGAGATCAGGCTTTGATGGTCCGTGGACTAGAGAGCCTTTAAAATTTGATAATTCTTACTTCGTGTAAGACTTCCAGATGAAGTTAGCTTGATTTTCTAATGTTATATCCCTAAAAGTACAATGTAGAATAAAGAGGACTTTGTTGTCGTTTATTTTGCTGTTGATATTTTGGAACCAGGGAACTGCTGACAGTTGAATCAGAAGGCCTGTTGAAACTCCCAACAGATAAGGCTTTATTGGATGATCCTGAGTTTCGTCATTATGTTGAGTTGTATGCAAAGGTAATGTGATGTTTTGTTTCCCAATCAAATTACCTACTTAATAGTGTTGCCATATTTCCTTTTTTGATGCGATTCAATGTCATGGGATAAGTTTCATGGTTCAGAAGTCAGAGGAGTACTGTTGCCTGGTTCTTTTAACCTATCCAAGTTCTGGACAAAATTGCCGAGAAACTAAGCTTTTTGGAGGTGCATGTGTCATGTTTCAGTCAATTGAACTTGGTCCTTTGAAGTTGTAGAGGTTACGAAATTGAAAGTTGCTGACTCGTATTACAATGTAGTGGCTTTGAGTCTTTGGCAGCCAATTTAACTTGAGTTTAACTAGTTGCTGTTAAGTGTAGACCCTTAATTTAACTGTAGATCAACCTTAAACTGTGCTAATTGATTCCAGCATAATTTTCTATCTTTAAATTTCTCTTAACTTGGAGATGGATGCACGTAAAAATTGGGTTGGCAGATTGGTTTCAAGGAGGTTATGCTTTTGCATTGATGCGTCCTTTCTTTCAAAGCCGAAGCTTTAATTTGATTTAATTTGACCCGAACCTATTAAAGTCTGAACATTTGCCAGCAACCATTGCTTCTTATTAAGTTTTCATTGTTCACCCTGAGTAGTCTTGAATTCGATTAGTGCCTGATGTTTTGCATATTGCAGGATGAGGATGCATTCTTTAGAGATTATGCAGTATCGCACAAAAAGCTTTCTGAACTAGGTTTTACTCCAAGTTCCGGTTCCAAGGTTATTGTGAAGGACTGCACCATACTGGCACAAAGCGCTGTTGGCGTTGCTGTTGCTGCTGCCGTGGTGATACTGAGTTATGTCTACGAAGTCCGAAAAAGAATGAAGTAGACAGTGTCTATAATGGATTATCTCCCAATAATTTCACATCTAGTATGAATCATGGACATGAAAGCTCATCTCAGTCGAGCAACTGGGTATTTATTTGTTTTCATTTGATATAGTTACATAGCACTTTAGATGCCTGAAATATACTCAGCCAGCTATAGATGCCTGAAATATACTCAGCCAGCTATAGATGAATTAGATGCAAGTGAACATCTCCTTCCATGGAGAACTTAATAAATTGCATTGATGACTTTTTTAGTTGGTTATCAATATTCACTTCCTCTGCAAAGTTTCTTGTTATTCTATCTAATCCATTTCAGATGGGCATCTCTGTGGAAGGCTGTTGTGTTATTTATGGATGTTCATGATGCGATTTTTGGGTTTGTTATAGCGATAGGCAATTACTAGTTATTTTATATGTTCCATGAGCATTAAATTATGCTGTTGGTTTCATTGTTTACCTAATACTATCAAAGGGCAGAGGCATGCCATCATTCTTTCCGGATTTGGTAGGGTATGCACGAGGTCTTGCAAGTTGTCATTGTGTGCATGGTTTCTTGTGATCCAACTTACAAATTACCATCCCTAGACATGAAGATCTTACCACCCCCCCTCCCCCCCCCTCCCCCGGGCTGAAGTTATTTACTATGGCGCGAGTTACCCTTAGTTCAAATATATGTGGATAATTTTTTAATTAACTTGGTGCTCCCCCTCTAATTGGATTGTAAATGAAAGAAGAAATTTATTGTGTGTAAACATTTCAATGTATGGGATTCTATTCCCACTCACCCCCTTGTGATGTGATATACCGCATTAATTAATTCAACATGCCATGTAGGGATAGAGAATTTCCTTATAGATAGTGAATGATCCTTGAATTCAGAATTCTTGATAGGTAATCTATTTGTTAGGAAAAAAAAAAAAGTGGATTGAAATTAATCTCACTCCTAATAAAACAAATGAAAGAAAAGAGGCCTTAAATCGAGGAGGAGATCTAGTAGAACTAAAATTCCAAGTGGGTGTCTCCGTCAATAATTCAAAAAAAAAAATAATAATAATAAAAAATTAATTGTGGTATGCCATTTTTGAAAGCTTTATCCACCATGTGGGGTCAGTTGATACTGACCCTATTTCTGCTATGGTTCAAGGGGCCTCACATGGAGGGTGAGACCAACCAAAAGAGGTAGGTAAAAGGGCTTTTAGGACAGCCCCACGAGCCTTGTTCAATTACCTAAGCACATGATATCCACAAGCTGCTGAGTTGGCTGTCACCACTACTGTTTCATATTGCCTATTCCTATTGATGCCAATCTTCTTGTTCTTTTACATTTCCATTAATTTTGATGACCTTCTTTGTACATACATGTTTAGAGGAAGCCCCGAAGAGATGTTAATTGCCAATGCAATATTGTTATTCTGCGGGAGATCGTTTATTTGGTGAAGAATTTACTTATATAGAATGAATTTTATTTTTAAATTTATAGTAAATGATCTATTATTGAAAGAATATGAAAAAAAAGTATGTTGAAGAGAATTCTGACTTAAATAGGAGAACACCAATAGATGTAACACTTAAATTCTTTCGATCTTGTTTAGGGTTAGCTTTCAATCCACTTCCACTTTCATATTAGGAACATCACCTTGCTATTGCAATATTGGATTTTACTTTCTCGAATCCTGGTTCTTGGTTTCTTTATATGGGCTGCTCATAAGAGTGAGTGCTCAATTTCCTAACAATCAATGGGTGAAGTAAGACTTGTTAATTAATAAGTACAATTAATTGTCTCCCCAACTAAATATTCTGTTGTTGGTTTGAATTTTGAAAAAAAAATATGTGGATAAGCATAGATTGTTTTTCTCTGCAGAGAAGATAATGCAATGGGTGGGAATACTATCGCAAACACAGTTCAACATCAAAGGTGGAGCCAATTTTGGACCATGACAGGCAGAAAAGGTGAAGAGGTAGGTGAAATACCCACATGAAATTACACAAGTGGACATCTTTCTCTTTCTCTCCCTCTCCCTCTCTCCGCTCTATCAAAACCAAGTTGATGAGAAGAGTTGAGGGTCACGATTCATAGGCACAAGTGGTATTCAATGTTACTTTTAGAGAGAGAGAGAGAGAGAGAGAGAGAGAGATCATTTATGGTGGTGGGTAACAAATAATATGAGCAAATTGGCAGGACATAACAACGAAAAGGTGAACCAACCTTCCCATCCATAGCCTTAGTTAGTGGCCTAAACTTGTACCACAAGGTTGGGGCAAAAAAGAGAAGTGGAAGGTGAACCAAAGCCCACATACAACCACAACCACCACCACACTCATTTCCTTTTCTATTCTTCTCTTTTTCTTTCATCATCCTACCTTGAACCCAACTCCTAAGTCTTCTAGAAACCCTAGCTCTCTCTCTCTCTCTCTCTCATGCATGAGAGAGCACCACAGAGAATAGAGAAGTACAACATCTACCTACCCTTACATGCACAAGAATAGCCTAACCCACTAAACCTTTCTTCTCCAAATGCCCACTCCAAGACTGCAGGTAATTTACTAAAATAACAAGATTTTAGGTTGGCGCATTACACTATGCATCCAATTGAATTTGTACTCAACAGTTAATAAATTAGATAGAATGCCTTCATTACCATTGAAATTTTAAATAGTTAATAATTGGAGTCAAATTATACACAATTTGGATTAAAACTTTGATCCATGCTAACTGAACTGATTCACATTATGACTAATTAGCTTGACAATGAGTCGTTGTCATATCATATTTTCTAGACCATGAAAGCCGTGTCTTTTCAAATTGTTCAATTCATACCTCGCTTATTTATAATTTTTAATACTCGGCTCGTATCGTGAATAAGTTATAATTAATTAGAGTTCATATTGATCTATTTATTTGACGAGTACGGTAATTCTATCCATTTACTATGCAAATCCGTTAGGGCATGATATTACTTCTAACCATAAGACACAGTATAAATAAATATGTTCTAGTACATGTTGTCCAGTGGGTTGGGGAAGATTTTGAGAGGGTTAGTTAAATTATTAATCCAAGGTTGTTTAGAGTTTAGACAACAGAAAAGCGGAGTTCACTGATCTTGCCCTAATCTAACACCTTACTGTACACCTACCAGAAGGTTACCTATATTTAATGTCCTTTGTACCTTATTATATATTTGATGTGAGATGAACCTAATATCATCACAAGAGATGCTACCAGCCACTCCCTCAAACCTGTCTCACCAACTCACATCTAGAAGCAATTAGTCTCTCTCTCTCTCTCTCCCCACTTATATAGTCAAAGTCCTATAAAATCCCATCTCAAATTCTCAAAGGGCCGGCTTTGATGTTCAAGCACCACCAAAGGTTTGAGTTAGACTTCAATTTCCATCATCCTAGCAACAACCCAAAGGAGGAAGAGAGAGAAAATATTTTGAGCTTCAACTAGTAATTTAATTACTTGTAATCTTGCTCAATGGGAAGGTCTCCTTGCTGTGAGAAAGCTCATACCAACAAAGGAGCATGGACCAAAGAAGAAGATGATCGGCTCATAGCTTATATCCGAGCTCATGGCGAAGGCTGCTGGCGGTCACTTCCTAAGGCCGCCGGCCTTCTCCGGTGCGGCAAGAGTTGTCGGCTCCGGTGGATTAACTACTTGAGGCCTGACCTCAAACGTGGGAATTTTACAGAAGAAGAAGATGAACTCATAATCAAACTGCATAGTCTCCTTGGTAACAAGTAAGTCCAACATACTTTCATGTATCTACGTACCTTTTAAAAAACTGTACTTTGATTAGTTAATTATTCTTCTTCCAAAGGATTCTGACTATGGAACCAAAGTTATCGATATTTACAATGAAAACGGACCATTTCCAGTTTATAAAAAGTGAAGTTATCGATCCTAAACAATTCTATTTCATCGTAAACTCACCAAATTAAGTCATAATCTCACACTTATTTTGTAGTAATTTAGTTACGGTACTGAAAAAAGACTCTTTTGTATACTAGTTGAATTCTCTTTCTAGAAGTCTGTTAGGTTTTATTAGTTAATGAGATTTTATGGTACTTGTTATAGGTGGTCCCTAATAGCTGGAAGATTACCAGGAAGAACAGACAATGAGATAAAGAATTATTGGAACACCCACATAAGAAGAAAGCTTCTTAACCGTGGCATCGATCCAGCGACTCACCGGCCAATCAACGAGCCTGCGCAGGAAGTGACAACCATATCTTTTTCAAGTGCTGCTGTTAAAGAAGAAGAGAAAATAACTAGTGGTTTTGTAATCAAAGAAGAGAAGAGCCCGGTTAGCGAACGGTGTCCGGACTTGAACCTTGATCTGAGAATTAGTCCTCCTTATCACCACCAATCTGAGCCATTGAAGACCGGAGGGAGGACTAGCAGTGTATGTTTTGCTTGCAGTTTGGGAATACAAAATAGTAAAGACTGCAACTGTAGCAGTGGTACAAGTAGCAGTAGCAGTGGTTATGATTTCTTAGTGTTGAAAAATGGTGTCTTAGATTACAGAAGCTTGGAGATGAAATGAAATTGAAAGGGGCTATGGATCAAAGAAAGGGCGAGATCTTTTTCAATACATTTTCTCTCTGTTTTCCTTCTCAAATTTACATATAAGTGCGTTCCACACTTGTTAATTTGGTAGATGATTTGTCAAGAATGAAAATGGAAGAAAAATAATATTTGAGAAGATCCAGATCCGAAAGAATAGGGAAAGAGGATAGAGGAGAGAAATGTGAAAATGAAGTGGTATTAGCTTAAAGCCTCTATATGAGTTTCTTCTCCTGTTTGTAAAACTATTAGTGCATAACAATATAGTGGCAGTACAGATGATCATTTTGGTTGTTCATTTTGCAAATTTTGTGAATGTTTCTGATCACTCAGTACCTATTATTGTTTTGTTTTGCTTTGTCTGTGAGGAAAAAGTTGGCATATATGTCAGATCCTTACAAGATTTTCAAAAGAGTTTTTGTACTCTTGTTATGGTTGTTGCCGAACGTTGGTGCTAACAGCAACTAAAGATAGATGATTAAGACTATACTATACTGGGGTCCAAAGAAAGAGAGGGTTTTTCTTTTCTTTTTTTTCTTTTTGGAAAAACTAATGTGTTTTTAATAGATGTTTAATGCTAATTTGTTTCCATATGGAAGCTTTATCTTCTTTTTTTTACAAAATATTCACCTAAATAACATATGCATGTAGTGAGGTTATATCTTTTTTTTTTTTTCCTTTTGTCTTTTCATTTTCTCCTTCTTTATCTTTTGGGGGTGCCTTTGTGATGAATCTTTTGATAAAAGTATGTTGATTTATGTGACACAGAAGAATTTCAAGGCTTCCATTAGACCATTTTTTTTTTCTGTTCATTACCTTTTCTTTCTCCAATATTAGATTCTTTTTGGGTTTGTCTTCTTTGGAAGAAAAGATTGGGATTTGCATGTGGGGGTTGCAATGGATAAGCAGTGAGAGGATGAGATGAAAAGGAGAGAGAGAGAGAGAGATGAGTGGGTAAACTGAACTCTCTCTTCCTATACAATAAAAGCGCTAAAGTGCGTGAAGAAACTAACAACTGTCCTTCGTACCATCTCTCTACCAACCTAACCATTATTATCTCTTAGCCATGACATGAGCTACCCAACCAAGCTTTCTAGAAACAAATCCAACCTAAATCACTCCTTTTACTCTAATTCAAGATATTACTTATTTTGTGCAATACTCCTTCAATAAGACTTCACCATAGGTTTTGTTTTAGCTGTATAATATCTTCAATAAACATGAATCTAGATCTATTCCGATAGATATATTTAAATGCAATGATAAAAGTGAATTTGGTCAATAAACTTGAGTTTGAATTAAAATCCATCGCATAATCAATCTAAGATCGACCCGAATCACCAATCTAGTTGTTCTTGATCATTCACTTGTTATACTTCCATTTATAAACCGTAGATGTTTGGAAAGTGGAAACCCAATTACACTTTTATGAATGTGTGAGGGGTATAAACAAGAATTAAACACTTATGACTCACTCTCTTCTAATTGAACAAAAAAAAAAATAAAAAAAACAGAAGAAACATGTTCTTCCACATGGAAGTCAGTTTTAATACTTTTTTTTGGAAGTAGATAGGAAAATGAGGTAAGAAGTTCAAAACAGAGCCTTAAGAAGTAGGATACGAAGTAATAGAAGGCATAAATGACTGTCAGCAACAGGACACATAGTAGGTGGATGGTAGGCTGATATGAAACAACAACCCATAAAATAATACCTCTTTCTCCCTGTTTTTCTTTTTCTAAATGTGTTAGGTATAGACATTAGAAGCTTCCATGATTTTTTATTTTCCCCGGCTTTCCTCACTCTTAAAATTTTTTTTTTTTAATCAAGCTGGTGTGTTATAATATCTCTTTGATGATGAAGAATCATTATAATCATAGAAAATGCTTAGATGAACTTAAAAAATAGATTTAAAAAATAAACTTGATAATTATAATCATTAAATAAATAGTGAGTTTTAATAAATACTGGAACTCACAGTAAAATCAGTGGTTATAATTAGCAAGTTTACTTTTTAAATCAATGTAGTATTATTCTTTTAATCACGCATTTTTTAACTTAAAAAAAAAACTAATCTATTATGAATGTAAAATATGAGTAATCACCCATGAATGATTTGTTTGGGATTAACTAAAACGTCTCGTATAAAATTTGAGATCTCAAAATATTAATCAATAAAAATTCAATATCGAAAGTATATATGGGTTTATTTTGCGTTATTGCTCCTTACTCTATCTTTTTTTTTGGTTCAATGGTCAGGAGTGTTTGTGCCATTTTACGCGCACCTCGACTAATCTTTTTCTCTGTCCGGTCAAAGACAGACCATCCACGTCGAGACTAGGGTATTTATAAGGGATAAATTTTTCATGGTCTAATATAAAGAATTGTCAAAATTCAAACTCAAAACATTTAAATTTACAACTCTTTTTTATTATCATTTGAACTACCGAGTTACACTTATACCTCTCACTCTTTCAATATATAGTATTGATTGTTGTACCTCTAATAGTTTAGAATTCAATTCCTACCAAACATCACATGCATGATCCTGATGTTGGCCCCCACCCCCAGGTCCCTCTTCTGGATCCAAGACTCAGCCATCAAAAAATGATGAGTACGGGCCTCAACCATCAAATAATTTTGTTAAAATGCTTCAAAATAATGCACAAAAGCCTTCTTTTTGGTAGCTTCACTAATTTTGCATATCCGAATTTAGTAAAGGACAAAACAGACTCATTAATGTGCATTTGATTTATTATTTTTTAACTAATATAATTATGAATTTGACCTATTCTTCCACACCAAAGGTATGAAACAGTAATGTGATTAACGAGAACCGAACCCAGATTGTATATGGCAATAAATAGTTGTTTAAGTGCTTAGATAAACGCAATTCACTCTTTCATTGAGAAAAAAATTGAGCACAACAAGAAGAATTTAGGAAACATTCAATTTAAATGTCGTTGGAAATAGTTAGAGTTTGAAAACAACAAATTTAGATGTCGTTGCTTCCTCAAATCAATCACTTGAAGATGAGAATTTGGTATACCCTAATTCACAGATTGCCAATCTTGCTGGAAGATGATTAAGAATATATATATAATACTTGAAGAGGTTGCTTTTTACCAGAAATTAGGAGGAGACAATTTATTGTATTTGTGACTTGTAAGTTAGGGCCAACTAAATATATATTTTTTGGTTAAATAAAAAAGGAATAGGGATAAAGGAGAGCGCCCAAAGATCACCTCGATAAGTCCTCACTGATATGATCATGAGACTCCTCATCATACCCGTTACTCCTCTCGGGATATTACATTATTATTCACACGTGATAGTCGGATTTATTAAATATCTGACCGTTATTAATGACTTAGAAAGAAAATTGGTAAGATGCACTTGGTCTAATTGTTTTTTTTATAATAAGTTAATAATAATAAATGTAGATAATAATGTGATATCATCGTTACATTAATATCGTGGGAAAAACAACGTAGGATGGCAGCATTGTAAATAGAAAATAAATGGAGGGTAAAAAAATAAATACCATGGGGAGACGTCAATATCCCACACGCTACCAACTCCTCTCTCTTTTTGGGCGGTAGTTGGTAGCAGTCCGACGTGGGCTCATGTGCTCGTTTGCGGCTGTGGGCCCATTCAGTCTCAGCCCAAATTAGTGGGCCCCACCCCCTGCTACTTCAAGTCTTCAACTTCTCCTTATCATGCGCATTCCTGTCGCCTAACTAGTCCTTTTTTATTTATTTTGGGTAAATAAAATAGAATAATGTAGCCTCACTGTTCCACCACACTCTTCCTTTTTCTTCTTCCTCTTTTTTCTTTTGGTGTCTCGTGTAAGTAAGTCAATATATCATTTTCTAATAAATTTTGATTTATTTGAATATTAAATAAATTTTATTTTTACAGTTCACAAATAAATTTATTGTGAGTAGTAGATATAATTCTATCTGAATAAATTAATTAAGACATCTCCAATTCTTACTCAAACTGTTAATCAAATTTAAATTTGAATAAAAATATATTAAAAACAATCTCCAGTTCTTTACTCAAACCAATACTGAACGAAGAGAAACTCATTTTTTTTTTTACTGAAATCAAATGAGGCTCAAATTTTTAATGGTCGAATTTTACTCCTTCAAAAAATTCAATTGTCATATTTCGTCTTCCTTTAAATTTGAGACAAGCTTTCAAGCAGCAAAAACAGTGATTCCATGAGCAGACACTAGTTTCGGAATTGAAACTCCCGTTTGAGCAAGTGAGTTAGGAAGTGATGGTGGTAGAAGGAATCAAAACGTGTTCTCCTTTAAATTTGAGTTTGTCCGTTAGAGTGTCTTGTATTAAATTTGAGTACAAATATAAGTCTGGAGATGATCTTAATGATTATTTTTAAGTAATTATATTTTGAATTTTAACTCAATTACATTAGATAATCACATGATTTACCACAAATGTGCATCCACATTCATGGAGTTGGGCTCCGAACTAAGAGAGTTGGGTTTTGTTTTATATTTCTAAGAGTGGTCTGATCCCTTATTTGACCAGACTACTCCTGATATTTGAACTAGTCATTAATGGTCGACTTAATTAATACCTTTTCAGTATGTATTGCAAACACTTTCTTTTTCGGCCATTTTTCATTGCCCTAAAAACTTGATCAATTGAATTATCTTCTTTGCCCCTATACTTCTGGACTTTTGCTAGTGCATACACACACATATATATATATCCTTATAAAAAATCAAACTAACTATACATGACTAATGAAATTAGGATTTAATTTTTTATTATAGTTTATATATGAGAGGAGATTGATGAGATTCGAATCTTGAATTTGTGGGAAAGGTGGAAAAGTCGCCAATTGGCTTGTTAATCCTCTTTTGCTCAAATCCACTCTATTGACGGACTTAAGCATGAGTTCCTTTGAATCTTTGGTCCAATTTTATATGCTCAACTACGCATTTTGGGGCGAATACAAAGGATGACCATCTTCCAACTTTATTTTATATGCAATGTTATATGAAAATTGATTTGAAAATCTAACCATACTTAGTTCATTGAATTAGTCATGTGTTTTAACGTTGGATGAAATTCACTTTTAATTAAAACTGATAATCGAGTCAAGTTACTCAAGCTCGGCTCGATTTATTTTTTAAACGAGTCGAGTTTAAACAATTTTTTAAGTTCGTCGAGAAAAACGAGCTCGCAAAACTCAGCTTGTTTATATGTAAAATAGTGAAGTTAGTCGGACTCGACTCAGGTTCAACTCGTTCTAGGTTCAGCTTAGGCTCTGCTCGTTTTCTAAACGGTGTAAGCTTGAAAATTGGTTTAGACTCATTTAGAAAAATAAACTCGACATGTTCGACTCGAGCTCGTAAAGTTCGACTCGATTATCAGTTGTAATTTTAATTCTAACATTTGTAATTGATTAGTGTATCAAATTAGATCCTAGAATGAGTACAAATAGAATTGTTTTATTTTTACTCGATTGTATCCTTATGACTTAAAAATTCTCTTACTCAATACAAAATCTATGCAATGTTCTACACAATTCAAAGAATCCAACTTCCCCAAAGTTTTTTTAATCTTTTTTTAAATGAAAACTTATCAATAAATTTCTTGCCCATCTATCTAAATCCAACCTCCATCCTTATTCATATGTATTCAAGATCAGTTTCTCATTGTCCACAATATATATATTTAATAAAAGTGGGCCCAAAATTTAAAAAAAGAAAAAAGAAAAAAGAAAAGAACAACCGCACACGTCCCTTTCTCTACCTTCTTCCTTCTAGAAACATATTATTTGTTTGGTGTTTTGCCTTGTGGGTTTGGTTCTTCACTAAACATTCAAAAGCTTCAAGACATTAGCAATTATTTAATTTAAAATAAAAAAAGTGGCCTTTTTTGTATTAGTTGTTGGTTCAAAATGTGTCGATTTGCTCTTGTCATGGCGTTTCTTCAAGCCCACCTCCACATTATTCCAACCCACGAGACCATTAACATAATCACTATTGCTTCTTTGGAATAGTTTTTAAAAAGCACCATACATGAACCCTAATTCTTGGTCTACGCGTGCCTTTGAATTGAATTTAGATCGAATCTTAACCAACCTAAATCCAATCTTGATTAAAAAATAGTCTCAAATCAAATCTAATTTGATTATTGGACACATTTTATTTTCAAAGTCTATATACGAATCCATTAAAAACGGGATGTCTAGTCCCGAAATTTTGTATTAATCTTTATGATCAAATATTGGTATGTTCAAATCTAATTCTTTGAAATATGATATGACGGATTCGAATTATCTATAAAAATGTCAATTTATATTTGACTAATTAGATCCGAATTGGATGAAAATCTAATTCATTGACAAACCTAACTTTAGGTTGGATGATAAAATTTTATGAGTTTAGAACAACCATAAGTTCACAAGCCACATAATTGAAATGATTCTAGTTATGCAAGCTAATGGTTCAACAAGCACCTTTACCCATTAGCTTGCCTAATAGTAATAGAAAGGAAACAAATTTATACAAGTAGCTTTCTTATTCCTAGTTCATCCACCCATAAGTATCGTATTGGTCCTCCAACAAAAGACATTGTTAGGTTACTAATGCTAATGCGATGTAAACCTAACATGATTCATTTAATGTTAGGACTACGTAAATTTAAATGAAATTTATTGTATGTATAAGTGATTTGAGAAAGAAGAAAATTGTAAACTTGCATGTTTTCAATTACATACCTAATATTACAATACCATGGACTTCAGGTAATCTATTGAAAACTCTATCAATTATGGAATGTTTCTGATATTCCAATTATCCTAGTAGATTATCACAATATTCTCCTTCCCCCCCCCCCGGCGGTCATGTACCGGACTAATGCTTGATCTTATATAAAGTCACCTCTCCACACAAGGGGATAAATCTATGGATAATGGCTGCAAAGAACTACGTTTCGTGGGATATTCGAACCCATAATCTACACCTCATGAAAGATTTATTAGGTAATTGAGCTATAACTAAGCTAATCTCTTGGGGTTCAGCTACGGAATGTTATCAACTACAAAACCAATTGAATGAGTTGAGAGACTCACAATGCTCATGTACTAGTTTAGGATGAACCAAATATAACAAAACGTTCTCATGAGACAAATAAAGAAAGAATGATATATTATGAAATAATGATTCTTGTCCAAAAGACTCCGTATAACACAACTCTGATATCATGTTAAAGTATAAAACTCAAACTCTACCAACATCGAGAGAACCACTTGAAGGGAAGACCCCTTCGTAGCAAACTGGATCTCTAGATATCTTGCCTAACACACACTTTATTTAGATATATATTACTTCTTTTGAGCGATTATCATATCTTTACGGACTACTAAAAAAATCTGAGCTAATTGATTTGCTATTGTACCAAGATAATTTGAGACAAATTACAACCTAATACGTCAAGTTATGATTCAATGAATCTCAAAATCCCGACGCAATGGTTGAATTGTAATTTAACTTGATTGGATCATAACTTTTACTATTTTATATGTCACTGCATAAAAAAACAAGGATGTTTAATTCCAATAGTAGGATAATTTAGTGTTAGGCTCGTACAAACATCACCAATCCCCTTTATCTGCATTTAAAACACAATAAAGACGTCCTTTGGATATCGAATTCGAGAAAATATTAATGTAATCGTGATATTATGTTATCACTATCATTTGTATCATTGTTTAATATTAAATTAATAATATGTAGACAAATGAACCCTACATGACGTTATCGTTATACTAAATATGTAGATACTTATAAATTTATTATTAAAAAATAATATTACATGACAATAGTAACGTAATTGTATCATTATACTAAATAGGGAAAATTTCAACCACACCCCCTCTAATTTACCATATCTTCAAGGACACCCCCTCTAGTTTTTAAATCTTCAGTGACACCCCTTGTCAGATTAAAAATATTAATTATAATACAATTTTACTAAATTGCTTATGATATATTTGAGGACAAACTTTATTCACACGCCCTCTAAGTAAGCATATCTTCAATGAGACCCCCTCTGTTTTCTAATTTTTTTTACGTATTAAAATTCGAGTGAATTAAAATTCGATTCAAGCTAATTAAAATTTATTTTTTTAAATATTAAAATTTGAGCCAAAAAAAAATTATATTTTTTACGTATTAAAATTTGGGCTAATTAAAATTCTATTTGAGCCAATTAAAAATTATTTTTAATTGACTCAAATTAAATTTTAATCAACTCGTATTGAATTTTAATCAGCCCAAATTTTAATACATAAAAAATATAAATTTTAATTGACTTCAATTTTAATAAATCGAATTTTAATAAATCGAATTTTAATTGACACGAATTTTAATAAGTAAAAAAATATAAATTTTGATTGACTCGAAAGCGAATTTTAATCGGCGCTAATAACTCGAGTAGAGTTCAAATCGATTCAAATTTTAATATGTAAAAAATAAATTTTAATAGGCTCGAATTTTAATAAGTTAAAAAAAATAAAATTTATTCAGCTTCAATCGAATTTTAATTGGTTCAAATTTTAATATGTTGAAAAATAAATTTTAATCGGCTCGAATTTTTATAAAATTTTATGTAGAAAAATTACTTGAGGTTTATGTAGGGGCATTTTTGGTATTTTAGATTATTTTTTTTTGTTAGAAATGATAGTTTAATGGTAGGGGGTGTTAGTGATGTTTAAATATAAACTAGAAGGGGTGTCACTGAAGATTTAGAAACTAGAGGGGGTGTTCTTGAAGATATGATAAACTAGAGGGAGTGTAGTTGAAATTTTTCCTACTAAATATTTACTCTTGGGGGCACAGGTGCGCAGTGTGCGTAAGATATCAAAAGTAGAGACGGTGAAGGAAGTTAAAGGAGTTGGGTGAGGAGATATGATATAAAAAGTTATGGTGGTTGGGGGTGGGGGTGGGGGTGGGGATAAGTTTATGGGCAGAGAGTGTTTGAGCGGTGAGGGAAGTGATAGAGTGTGTGGGTGTGGCCAAGTAAGATAGGTTGGTAGCTGACAACAACCTAACCCTCCCATTTTGGTCAACCACCTCTCTCTCTATAAGTATACTTGTCCTTTTCTTTCTTCCACACCTGGCCTACATCTATGCTATGCATCGTTTAGAGAGAGATCATAGATTTGGAGATCTCGGGACACATTTATTTCTAGGGTTTTTACTGATCGTCGTTTGGCTCAAAACTTGTAGGTCCTCTACTAACCAACTCCCACTGCTATTCTTCACTCTCAACTTTTGTTTTGATTCAAATCAAACCCCCGCCCCTCTCTCTTTTTTTTTTATTTAATAAAATCACGACATGTAAATTTTATTATTTTACAATTAATGGTTACAAACAAATTAAGGCAAAAAAAAAGAATGGAAAGTATTTCAATACAATATTAAAAAATTATTTTTAATACCATAATGTAATGGAAAATGGTACCCACCTTCTGTATAATATGAAAGTTACATGTAAATTATAAGTTACAAGCTTTTTGAGGGTATAACTTATAATTTAAAAAATACTTATTGATTATAACAGGTCGCTAAAAATATAATTTTTAAAAATCAAGTTCGTTATCGATGACCGAGAATTATCACATTAACTATCAACAATAATATTTTTTAGTATAGTACTTAAAAAAACTATCCTGTTGTTGCATATATAGATCATTGTAGTAGACCTGTGCATGTGACGGCACATCCACATCCCTGGTTCTCTGTGCAGTGTGCACTATTAGGTTTGAAGTTGTAAATACCAGGTGTTGGTATGGAACAGGTATACGTGTTGGACGGCGAGGAAGGGACTTACACCCAACATTCGGTGAGAGCATTTTCCCACTCGCAGGCTTAGAATAATTTTCAAGCATCAAATGGCACATGCGGATACGTCTTCTCTTGTAGAATACCAATTATCACCAAAACGCAACACTCCTCTTACAATAAAATCCCCAATTTCCGAAGCAGCATAGACAAATCTCACCCCAAAATTTTCATGGTTATACCAAACCTAGGTGTAGTTCTAAACCTTTACATGTCTGTCAACAGTCTCAATCATAGGCTGGCATATATTACAATCAAAGGACAGCAAAGTATTGAGAAATGCATTTGACTACAGAAAACAAGAAGTTCAGCATGACCAAAGTAAAAGATGACAATTGCCAAGTAACAAGTTCTAGGTCCTGCTTGATAAAGAAATTAACGTTCGTTAACAATATAGTTTTACCAAGAAAAACTAAAAGATAAAAAAAAGTTCATGGAGTATAAGAAGCTTAGCAGGACTAAGTTTCTTTCATAGGGGCCTTCTTGGCTGCCTCTGCGGCTGCTTTCTCTGCTTCAATGTCTGCAACTATGGAGTCAATTTCGGCTTCTTCAAGTTGTCGTAGTCCATGCTCTTTTGTCATCACAGCAACTTCTATGTTCTTTCCCCCACTCTCAACAACCTAATTATAGGATTGTTTATTGCACGTAAATATCAATGCATCACTTCATGGAAAAAACTTACATAAGAAAACATAGAGGTATTGGATATCAAATCAAACTTTCTCCCAATCATTAAAAAAAATAAGAAAGAACAAAATAAATAAATTTTGAAGGTAAACTTATTTGTATTTCGGGGTTTCGGAGGCAAATGTTTAAGAAGAAACTTAGATGAGTCCATCAGAAGTAAAGATGGCTTGAAGCAAATATTGCCAAAGGGTTTCTCAATAATTTCGAAGAGATCAGTTTGACATAGGTGAAAGTTATCAGGGCTGTTGGCTATATGAAATGGACAAACACAGTGTTCTCATTGGGTGGCCAACTCAAATGAGAGGAGATTAATGAGACCGTAAAAAAAAAGGAGTTATTGAAACGTGGACAAGGTTAGATGTTTCAGACAGGATGAGAATGGCTTCCGTCCCTATTGTTACATAGTCAGGTGATAAATTTTGTCTGCTTGTTTCTTGAAAAAGGAAACTATGTTTCACACTAATAATGAATTTGTTTACTGGGCTCAGAAGATGATTCCTAAATTGGAAGTAGAAACAACCAGAAGTGGTTCTTAACTACATATGCATCTGATCGATCATGTCAACTGTAGTTTCAGTTTAGGTGTTCTGCGCCAAGATGTCCTCAAGGGATATTGTGTATCTTCTGCTGTCAAAAAAAAAAAAAAAAAAAATCCTCTTTTGTCATTGATGAACTGACACAATTGGTACCCTTTTGCAAATTCTTGCTATTGGAAGTGGAGGCGCTCAAAGAATATTTAGGCAAAGAAGAAAATTAGAATGAGAGTGAGGAGGTTGGAACAATATCCCATTATCTGTGTGTCAACGGTGCAATGTCACTAATGCTACACAATTCTGGCAATCTTACTCATAGTCTGTTGGATCAAGTATTGACACTCTTCAAGAAGAAACCAAATTAAGGCATAAAGATCGAAGAACAAAAATGACAGAGGTTGCAATCGAATGCTAAACAGAAACATCGGTAGTCAATTGCTAGCATAAGGATTACTAAAGATGCTACAACAGTTAAAACTATGCAATTTTAGTTGGGAGCAATGCAATGATCAACTTCAAAGTATAAATAATTAAACTACACTCTCTCACTTGAAAGCAGCACAACTATCACCTTTCAAAGTATAACACCATAAAGAGGCTATGCAAGAGCAGCACACACTACACAGCCAAACTCAAATTCAAAGTGAAGTATATATGTGCGCGCGTGTGTGTATTGACAACTTACTTCAAGCAAAGCACGAATGGCTAACTTCAAGGTTTCCTGTCCGGATGTTTCCTTGTAATTCTTCTCCAAAAATTCCCGAATCGAATTTGAGTTTCTTCCAGTTGCATTGGCTTTCCATGCTGAAAAAGTCCCTGATGGATCTGTCTGATAAAGCGATGGAACTCCAGTGTTTGGGTCAAAGCCAACAATCAAGGTTGAGAGGCCAAATGGTCTTACACCACCACTTTGTGTATATTTTTGCTGAAGACCAGCAATATAACGCGTTATATATTCAACAGTCACGGGATCCTCAACTGTAAGTCTATGACTCTGACATTCAATGCGTGCCCTATTTATCAGAACACGTGCATCTGCTTTCAGTCCAGCACAGGCCAATGCAACGTGATCATCCAAATTTACGATTTTTCTAACCGATCTGAAATAAGAGCAAAAATAGACTGTGAGCAGGAGAATCCTATCACAGCATGCCAAACATGACACAGCGCATATAAATGGAAAGCAACACAAGGGAGAGACAAGGCAACGTTATAGCTTTGCCTAGGGTGGTAATCTAAGATGGAACGATATGGGACTCCTCACAAGGAACACAGTCTCAAACTTATTAACTGAAACATCAAAAGCCAGAAGTCACATAGTTGTAGCAGAAATGAATGACTATAGCAGACGTAAATGCATGATATACTTATGCAGAGGTGAAAACTTTGTCCTCTTATAGCGATGCAGAAGCCTTTTGAACCAACTGGAATAATTTTTTTTTTTTTACAGAAAGCAAAAACTTGTGTTTATTAGGACTTGCAACCTCTCATGGACCAATTCAACTTGAACAACACTTTGAAAATTGACAGGCAACTGAGGCTACACAGCTTTGTTGAGGTGGTGTTACGTAGCACAAGGGTATGTCTGGAAATCAGCTCCTATATGCTTCTTTCAGTTGGTGCAGAAGGAGAGGAATCTGAGATCATTTGAGTGGGTGGAGTCTTCAGTGACTAAAGTGAAACATCTTCTTAACAGTTTATTTTCCTAGTCTCTGAGGGAAACATACTTTGGGTTCTGTTTCAGAATCATCAAGAGCTAGCTTTCTTTGGCATTTTATTTTTTCTTTTCTCGATTCTTGTATGTTCTGTGGCAGTCCCCTCTTTAATGTTCCTACACTTATTTATTAGGAGAAAATTTTAAATGATTAGAAAATAAGTTTTTTATTATATGAATTATATGCATACCTTTGTATTTAGTTAATGGCAATGTATCAGACATCAAGGTTTGTGAATGTCAGAACTAAGAACTGAGCGATGTATTAGTCCACTCAGTCTCAGAAGACAGGTCTGAAACAACAATTGTCAAGCCACACCTACCGAAACGAATAACTGTCTACTTATAATATTCATATACCTGTATATCCAAACAGGTGCCAAAGGCGAGTTTCCAAATACCCCCTCTTAGGGCTTTTTAGCTCAAGATCATGCTCCACCTATCAAAGATCCAAATCTTAAGCTTAATTCTGTGAGAGCCTTCCTTATTCCCAAACATGGAACCCAGATCTGCGGACTGCTTATATTCCCTTATATTTGTATCACTCAAACTAGGGCCGGCCTCTCAATTGAAGAGGCCAACCGTAAAGATAGTCAGTCATATGTAGATCCAGTGCTTAATCTAGTTACGCATTATCTCCCAGTTATTAAATTAAATTTAAGATTCAATTAAATCTACTTCCCCCAATATATGCCAAAAATAAATGAAAACCGGAGCAGGATTTGACAGCAAATACTCAACATTCAATAAACTTATGTCTTGGTAAAGTAAAATTCAAATTATACAAAGAGAAAGGGCTCAATCATCGTTAAGGTTCATATTGATATAATCATATAACATTGGCCTAAGTCTAATTTTCGTCGTATCAGTGCCGGAACTGAAGGACTCACACAATTCCAAACATCAAAATAAAGAAGGTCGCACAGAACATTTCAAATCCCTAGACCCCAAATTCATGAAAGTAGTTCGCGAGCATTGTAGAATTGATCGTTACAATGAACTGATGATAAATAGTAACTAAATACCGCGTGTCTTGAAGCTTGGGGGTGGATTTCTTCTCGACGGCGAGGACGATGGTGTCGGTGCCAGGGACGCCGACAACGGCGTTGCCTTTCCGTACAGCTTCAAGTGCATATTCAACTTGGAAGAGATGGCCGTCCGGCGAGAACACCGTGATCGCTCTGTCGTATCGAGCCATTTATATATGCTCCGATGAACTTATGTATTTTAGATCTTACTTTTCCGATTTGCGCGATCGGAGAGAGTGAAGATGAGACAATAGAGTGAACTTGGACTACAAGGCAGGCAGTTGAAATTAAGCCAATCCGAAAATGGTGTCGTATTTTTCTTACCAGCCTACCAAGCGGGCCTTAATTGGGTCTAGAAGAAAACAGAGGCCCAAATCCTTACTCATGGGTAATCTCTGACTCCAAAATTGGGCCTATCAGATATATAGCGGGCCAAGGCCCTACTCAGAGGCAATCCGCTACCATGTGGTGGGCTGGCCCATTCCATGGACTGAGGGGTTGCCAGAACTTATTTTTGAGTTTTAATCTCAATCCCCTTCTTAATGTTTCATGCCCAATTTGCCAGAGTCCTTCAATGTCTCGCACACGGCCCAAGATCAAGAGCCAACATCTTCCTTCCATCACTAGTACTGAAGCAGCCAAAGGTAAATGGAAGGGTAATTTGCAAAACAAACCCTTAAAGTTTGGCTCCAATTCCTATTTGATCCCTGAAGTTTGAGTTTAAATAATTATATCCTTAAAATTTTAATTGAATTACGATGTTGTCTTTTGGTCCAGATCAGTTCAAATCTGCTAACGGGATATCATCACGTGATATCAACGTGACATGGCAAAGGGATACTTACGTCCAAACAAAATATTTTCCACCCATTGTTATATTTGATTTTTCATCTTCGATCTATCTGCTAAGGCTAAAATGGAAGCATTAGTGTGAAATACCAACACAGAGACGCTAAGAGATTTTCAGCAAAAGAGGGATATATTGAAAGAGATTCTTAAACTTCCTTGAAGATTGACACAACAATACGAAAAGAGACACTAAATGGCAATCTCAAATTGCAAATCGTCGGGCATTTATCTGTTGCTATCACGTGATGATATCCTGTTAGCAGATTTCAATAGATCTGGACAGAAAGACAACATTGTGACTCAAATCACAATTTAAGGACTTAATTGTTCAAGTTTAAACTTCACGGACCAAATAGGAATTGAATTCAAACTTTAAAGGTGTGTTTTGCAAATTGCCCTAAATGGAAATTTCTTCAGCAAACCCACGTTCCATTTCGTTTATTGATCAAACACTGGCCAAGTTCATCAACAAAAGTAGAACAGCCGGCTAACCAGATCCTTAATAAGCAACAAACAAATGACCAAACTATGAAACTATAACAGATGGCAATAGGGGGTGTTAATCGAGACGAGTTATTTGGGCTTGATTCAGATAAAATTCGGCTCGAGCTCGACTTATGTTCTAAACGAATTGAGCTTGAACAATTTTTTAAACTCACCCATGTTCTAAACGAATTGAGCTTGAACAATTTTTTAAACTCGATTAAAAAAAAAACTTAAAAGGATCAACTCAAGCTTACAAAGTTCGACTCGTTTATATGTAAAATAGTCGAGCTACTCGGGCTCAGCTCGAGTTCTAAACGAGCCGAGCTTGAACAATTTTTTAGGTTTGTTTAGAAAAACAAGTTCGTCAAACTCGGGTTCAAGATCACAAAATTCGACTCGATTAACACTCCTACAGATGGATTGTAAAGAGAAGTGCACTCAGTGCATACATATATTGATTTATTTGGTCGGTAAGATGGTAACAGGTAAATCTAAACCCCCACATATTAGAAAGACAATTTTCTTTATAAGATTTGTAGCAAGTTGGTCTCCCCACTAAAATCTAGGAACCAGATTTGATATGTGTAGGTAAGATCTTGGTGGGTGCAAGAATCCATCTTCACATTATTAGGTTTTTAGCCCATGGGTCCAATCCCTAATATAAATCATAGACATAGCTTATCTTCACTAAAGTAACAATAAAATATTTCCAATCATTCAATTGTAAACCCCTGGAGATCCCACAAATTAATCTAGAAGTACCACTCACTAGTGTTTCATCAGAGCCAATAAGTCCAGTGTCTTAGTGTAAAACTGCAAATAAAACGAGTTGTTCATGAACAGATTAATGGCCAAACACTTCGTTTGTCCTTTCAAAACTCTCCTTCCTCTCTTCTGAACTGGTAGTTATATCTACAACATTGAGCTTATATGCTTCTTATCTTGTAAATACATCATATATCATCAGATTCTTACAAAAGAGAGAACATGAAGATAGAAAAAAACAGTACACAAATTAAACACTTTCAAAGCCACTTGCCCACTCCTAGTCCTACACATTCAAAGTAGGGGAATAATAAACACACAAAACCATAAGCTATCTGCCCGTAGCAAAGTCATGCTACTGTACAGTAGACGAGAGTCTATTATCTCCATCAAACTGTCCCTATTGGTACCAACCTACCCATCTACCGTCTGATCCTTGATCAAAATCACATGATCATTATGGATTACAATTTACAATGGAGGGTCTATTTGGGTCACCAAAATGGGGCTCCGAACCACATGCTTTCCATCCATCCAAGACAATGACCCGAACACAGCACCCGACTCATCCAACTCCAGATTCTTGCTATCCACCGTTACAGTTACAAAATAGCTCAGTTTCCTCTTTCCCTCCGAGAACACTAAGTTCCACGGTTTGACACTCACCGTCGCTCCCTTGGGTGGCTCAACCTTGACCCTGTACACCGCATTTCTCTCCCCCACATTCGTCACTGTCCTAAAGAACGTCTTGCTTGTTACTCCCATTGATGAGCTCGAAAAAGATGCAACAATTGAAGGATAATTCAGATTCTCTGGCAATGGTTTTTTCATCGGACACTTCACCGGTGATCGCGTGATCACCTGAATTGTCCTCGGACCATACCCAATTGAGCACAAAAAGCTCACATAATCATCATTGGTGATATCATAAACAAGTCCGGGATCCATTGCACGATCAAGATTCAACTGCCCAGCACCAAAATCATAGGACGTTGATTGCTTGGCAGTGGATTCATCAGTCATGGGTTTGAACTTATTGTCCACAATGTTAGCAGTTGTCATCATAGCTGATCGTATAGCTGCCGGGCTCCAATCTGGATGAGCCGATTTAAGCAAAGCCGCTGCGCCACTTACATGAGGACAAGCCATTGAGGTACCAGATAGTATATTGAATTCTGTTTTTCGTTTATCCGAATCCAAACCCGTTGGACCAACAGCATCAGTCCATGCTGCCAAAATGTTCACACCAGGAGCTATCAAGTCTGGCTTCAAAATTTCAGGGTTTAGACCATTTGGTCCTCTTCCCGAGAACGAAGCTACCACCGGCGCCGGCTTAATTCCCAGTAAAGTCCCTCGGAAATTAATAGTTGCCGTCGCGAGTGAATTGGAGGTAATGTAGGACTTAATGGCATCGCCTTCATCGGCACCAACGGCGCAAGCCGGTAAAAGATGAGCATCACCCACCAAACCTTCACCATTTGAAATTCCGTTAGCTAAGATCATACCTACACCGCCGGCTTTCTTCACAACCAATCCTTTAGCAACTCGGGGATTGCTTCCTCGATCACAGATCACGATTTTACCCATCACTAGATTAGGATCAAGTGAATTTTCCATACACAGTGAAGCAGAGAGTAATCCAGATCTACCAGGATAAACCAGAGGATACATTTTTCCATTCAGAGGCTGTCCTGCGTATAAGGATACGCCGGCGAATTTCCTCCCGTCGGCGAGAATCACATCAGCCGGAAAATCGCGATCAATGGTGCCGGCTCCGACTGTTGTAAGCCACGGCGCGAGGTTAGTGACGGACATTCCATTAGGTCCATCATTTCCAGCTGAACAAGACACAAATACACCTCTTGAAACAGCTCCATAAGCTCCGATTGCGATTGGATCGAGGTAATATGGCGAAGAAATGCCATCGCCGCCTCCAATCGAGATTGAAATTACGTCGACACCGTCGGAAACGGCGGCGTCGAATGCAGCGAGAATATCGGAATCGAAACATCCCGAATTCTTCCAGCAGACCTTGTATACCGCTAATCGAGCTTTCGGAGCAACACCTTTGGCGACTCCCGAAGCATAACCTTCCATACTTGCCTGAAAAGCATGTTTTCCGGCAGCCGTCGACGCCGTATGAGTTCCGTGTCCGTCCGCATCTCTCGGAGACCGAAATTCAACGGTTTCATTGATTCCTCCACCCATTCCACCAAAACCGGAGGCTGCTTCGTGTCCTTTAGAGAAAAATCGAGCTCCGACAAGTTTTCGATTACAGTTTTTGACAGTAAATTTGACTCCAGCTTCGCAAATGCCTTTCCAGCGAGCCGGAACAGGGCCGAGATTCCGATCGGAGAAACTACGTCGTTCAGGCCAAACTCCGGTATCGAACACTCCGATTATCACATCGGAGCCATAATCTGAATCGGACCATAAACCCCGCTGGTTTCGGAGCCCGAGAAATTGAGGCGACCGTGTGGTATGGAGCTGTCTCCGACGGTCTTCAAATGTCGCGAGGATCGAAGGGTGGTGAAGCACAGAAGCGGCTTGAGATGGAGTGAGAGAAGCAGAGAAGCCATGGAAAACGGTGTCGTATACGTGTAGAATGTTGAGAGGGTCAGTGAACTCAGAGCTGTACCAGTGGTAGTGGGTGGGGAAGATGGACGGCTTAGAGTGACTGTCCACTCGAAAAATGTAAGTTTTGACCGTCTGATCAGCTGAAACTATGAGGGTTTTAACTGGAAAGTTGAAGTTGAAGAAGAAGAAGAGATAAAGAAGAAAAGTTTGAAGGAGATGTGACGCCATTGGAGGAGAATTTTGAGAGTAGACTGATGTTGAGAGTGGAGTACTGGAGTGTGAATGACTGATGAAGATGGAGTTATATAAGAGGAATTATTGTTTTTTTGCTATTATTTTAATTATTCTGATTAATTAGGTAATTAATTAATTTTTTAATTTATGTGTTTAATTATAGATATGATTTTGTCGTCGTAAAGGTTTGGTGAATGATGAGTCAGCCCTGTCTTTGCGGGAGTCCATACATACAAATTCCGAATTCTATCAAAATTTTGTTTTAAAACATTCAATATATTTAAAATATTTTTATTTTTAAAGAGATTAAAATATATCAATCAAAATTTTAGTTTTTTTGTTATAAAATAAATCAATAAAAAAATATATTGAAATAAAATTTTGGTAATTGTTCTAAATCTTTTCAGGGACATTACGGCGCGGTTGGATGTGTTTTAGAGGCAGGACGACGTCGTTTATTTCTTCTTATTCACCTACCTGGCCAATTGGCCTCTTTTTGGAAGTGGTCAGTGGAAGTCTGGAATGGTGCGAGTTGCTTTACATGGCTTTTTGAGGAAAAGGTATTGGGGTCAAGAGTTTATGATATGATAATGTGATTACTATATTTAAGGGTGAGTGCACATTAACTAACTCGAAATGATGACCGTTGATTACAGGATGTGGTGCTGATGTTGTGCTACATGCAACTGTCTAGTAAGACTTTATGCTGTGGACCCAACCATTTGGACTTGGACCCACACTCGTTTAAATTATAGAGTGCATGCAACAATAGCTATAATGGTATTTGTTTTACTTCTACACCTTTTTTTTTTTAAAAAAAAAAAAATTATTATTTAGACTTAATTTAAAGATGTAATAAATTAAAAAATTAAAAATAAAATTTATTTAATATTAAAACTCATAATTAATTAAATCTCAAATGAAATCCCTATAGCATTAATCTTTTCTTTAAGAATTATAGGGTGATTCTTTCACTATATAATATTAACAATTCAAGAACAATTAATATCTATAATGCATAAGATTCTTATCACTTCGAACTTTGAAAAAAAATCATATATCTAGTCTTATTTTTGATCAAAAAAGAATTATTTTTATACTTCGAACCAGTGATATACCAACCATAATATAATAAATTTATCCCTTAACACAGCTCGATCAACTAACAATTAAAACGAACATGAATTCATAATATTAGTATTAATAAGAAGCTTGATATATATATATAAATTCTTTCAGCTATGGTTATTGCAGAATTAGAAATGAAACTATATTAATAATAGTTTTGGAATGCTTCTACGGTTTGATTGCTTAAAAACAAGATTCTTATGACTTAAACATGATGCAAATCTCTACAACACATTAATTTCAAGTCACACCTACCAATGCTTATTAGGTCTTGCATTTAATATGCATGTCATTACTAAGGTTTACCTTAATTAATAGGAAAAAGAAAGAATTATATTAGATTTAGTATTTCTGAAGGGAAATAATATGTATCCCAAATTTATAACTCAAATTTATATCCCAAATGAAGGGGAACCGTTGGATGGGTGGGTCCCATCAACTTTTTTAAATGGGACCCACTGATCCAACGGTCCCCTTTCATTTGGGATACAAATTTGGGTTATAAATTTGGGATACATAGCATTGCTCATTTCTGAAAGCGTATTGTTTGATCTAATCACGAGATTACAATTGGAAGGTTTCTATTATCTTATTATTTTATTTTGTTTTATTATTTTAACGATTAATTCCTATAAATAACTTAAATTAAAATTTATAGTGATGATTACAAAATAATACAAAGTAAAAAAAAATTCACGTAACATATACTATTAACATAGTTTTGTATCACACCCGCGAATGTGCCTTACATAATTTAGTGGGCCACACTATAGCTCGGATTGGACGGTGTAGATCATTAAGCGTGCATCTATGTTGTCTCCTGGCAAACATGTGATCATCCTACCTTCTTTTTCAATGGGACCCATTCCACCTGTCCCTCTGACATCCTGCGACCGAGACAGCTCTAAAGCTGGAAAAAGTTTGTCTGATAATTGGAAGGCCCACCTCGCTGACTCGTACTGTGACTCGGTCCGAGTAAGCTCATTTTTTAAAATAATTCAAGTAGAATAATTTTTTAAATTTATTTAAAAAAATAAATTTAACAAATTCGACTTGATTATCAACCTCAATAATACTACAAAGGATTCTTATCCCGAGTAGAAAACTCTGTCAGTAGGAAGTCACTAGCAAGATTTTGTAATAAATTTTTTATAACTTATTGTCAACCGTGCAAATTATGTTTTTTTAATATATTTAAAATATAAATGAATGATTAAAATATTTATTGTGATTAAAGTATGAACGGGTAGTTAAAATATTTACGATAATTAAAAAGTTAAATGTAAATGAAATAATTATTGTGATTAAAATAAGATAAGTATTTAAATTTAAACGATTTGATCCGTTGTTTAATTAATAAGTCATGAATTTAAATAAAACATCTGTTTTATTAATATAATTTAATTTAAAATTTTAATCAATATGATTCCTAAGTTTTGCAATCATTTAAATCAAGAACAAAAATATAGCATTTGTAAGGCGAAAGTATGACATTAAGAATTTAGAGTCAACTTTTGACCCAAATAAAGAGTCAAAAGCAAATTGTCAAAGTGTAAAAAAAAAAAAAAAGAGAATAAGAACAATAAAGCATGGTCAAACTTTGACTAATCAATTGTTGATTGTGCTCTTTAGGAAAAGGGTTTTGTTGTTGGGTGCCTATAATTTTGGAGAAGAGAAGTAGGGGTGACCATGCCTCCTAATATGAGGGCGTTACTTTGATGTTGTTATTCATTGTAGAATGTTCGATTTGAATTATAGTTATTACCAAACAGTTTCCACGATACTATCGAGGGAAAGGTGAACATTTTGTCCCTCCAAGAGTATCTGGTTTATAGAGACTATTACCGCAAGAGAATTCGAACCCATAAACACTAGAGGATGATAGAATTTTTACCTTCTATTGAAGCCAACTATGTTATCCACTCGGTGGTACTAGACTAATTATATTGCTTTGGAGTGTCATGGACCATTTTTTTAAAGTTTTCAGTGTTAGTAATGAATCGTGTCTAAATCCTATTAAATCCAATTTGGTGAATGAATCATTTATAATTGTGTATAACCATATTTGTATATAGTTTCAAATTTATGTTTGGTAGTTTCACTCATATTGATCTATTTAGTAATGATTTGTATCGGAGAAATTCATATGCATATCCCTTAGATATGATCACCTATATATTGTGGCAACATTAATACCGCCTTCTATCTTTAAACGGGGATAGTCAGGAATATCGGTACCACGTAAATGCTACTGTCGGCACACTTCAATGTTGCTTATAAAAGATATAGAAGCTGTTTCTGAATATTTGTTTGTTTCATTGAGTTTATGAATGACAATACTCAATGCAACTCTGGTAAAACTAATGCCTGCCACATGTTTGATTATTGTACTCTGAGATGGGGACTGAGGCTTCTCTGGTCATGGAAGGACAAATTGGAAAGGTGATTGAACGTCCCTGGCTCCAGTTTGTAGGGCTGCACTGTCGGTGGGCGAGCAACATCCATGGCTTGGTTTTGAAATTGGAATTGGAACACTTCACCAAACATATCTGCATTCTAACTGGTATGCTTATTCTGCTTTGAAATTTCACCTCAAATCAAGGCCTGCTCTATTTGTTTCTTCTTTACAAATCTATCATTTGGACATATAATAAGCATCCTTTTCCTGATTTATAAGGTGTTTAATACTACTCTGATACAACGTTAAATCACTTGCTTCGAAACTTAAGTTGTTAAAGCATTTTCAACCTTGACTCAAATGTAGACTCAAATTTAAATTTGAGTCCAAATATTCCAAAAAACTTCTTCAACCTTTAACTCAAACTTATACCAAATCAAGACAAAACTTATTCTAGACCCAAATTGAAGCAAACTCAAATTCTATATCAAATTTCTAACGGTAATTTTTTTATCCTATCCAACACTAAAAGACTTTTTCGACGACTTGTTCTCTGCCTCTTCTTACCTCTCTCTACTACGTTGCTTCCATCATCGAAGCTTTCACAAATCATTTGAACGCTTGTAGGTAAGTTTTTTTCCTTTTCATCTTTCATCTTTTTGATTTCTTATATTTTTCAAAATCCTAATCTCACTCATCTTTCATACTATATAAACCTTAAACTTACCTATCAAATTTTTCTTAGATTTTTTGGAGTTAAATATTATCGGTAATATAATTTCAGACTACCGATTTTTCTTGAAATTTTAAACCTTCGCTACCCACAAATTTAGACAATTTGTCATTTTATTTCTTTAATATTCCATTTTTATTAAAAACGTATGTTTTTGTGTTCTTCATACAAGACTTATGTGAAAATAGATATTTTTTTTTTCTTTTTCTTTATCTGGATTTATAAAAAATGATAAGAGATTAGAACAATTTTAGAATTTTGAAGTAGTTTCTTTATTTCTATGTAGTTTTGTATACGTATTCATTTTTTATTTTTTTTTAATTATCCATTTGTGGAGAGATATGAAAGTTTCATTTATTTTATCAAATATCATGATTTAAATAACACAAAAAAAAAAAAAAAAAATTTGGGACAATAAGAGAATTTTTTTAAAAGAATTAAGTAAATATTTGAGTTTACCCACTAGAGTACTCTATATCAAATCAAGCTTTTTATTCAAATTTAGACTCAAATTTGAGACTAAATTTGAATCATCGTTAGAAATGCTCTCAGAGTGTGTATTATAAAAATTTATATCCTCAATAATTTTTTTTATTGCAAAGATGCTGATGAGATTCTCAAGGTGTTTAATTTGCAAGTATCTAGTTCTTCTACCCAAAGTACTATCAGTTGGACCAGTACCAAGTCCTGATGCAGTGCCATTTTGGGCCTCCATTCCATGATCAACCCTTACTGTGAACTGGTGTTGACAATTTATAGTGGTCCTGAAATAGATATATGCAATATGGCTTTGTCATGTCCAAGGCCCAAATTGCATAAGCCCATACATAAAAAGAGCCCTAATAGCCCAGCTGCTGCAAGGCAACAATTGCAATATATGGTTTGATTTGATCCATGTAGTTGCCTTGGTTCTTAATGAACTTCCATTGAGTATCTATTTTTTCAGCTAGAGCCTACAGTGGAAGAAAGATATGACTCTAGTCAGTAGTTATGACATCTCTGAGGCATCAATTAGCTAAGGGTACTGGTGGTTGCAAAAGGTCAGAGGTGAATGGAGCATCTTTGTGCTTTTCCCATGTAGTGAAAACTAGAAAGTTTGACATGACATTTGCTTTAGCTCATGAGCTCAAGAATAATTATTAATTACAGCTACAAATCATATGTTAGTTCAGAAATACACAAGGTGACACCAACAAAGAACCTCTTATATGAAACTAGGTCCATTAATTATATCTGTTTGGCCCAACCCTCATAATGTTGACCCCTGTGCGGTTGGTCCAAAGAGGTGCCATCATTTTTTCTACCGAAAATCCGTTCTAACCTCAAGTTTTTTGGACTTGCAGTTATAACACAAAACATCAGATACACGCAATCACCTACTAACCATGCACATCGGTTAAATTTTATATAATCAATCAAACAATTGAAACTTCAGACGTGTGAATTTAAGTCTAGTGCTCTATTTGAGCATGGAAGCAACTGTGCAGGCTGATGCTGTGTAATTTTATTTGGCTCCTACTTCCACATCAAAGGCTAGTTATGGACAAATCGAAGCACCTGAGATATCACTATACGTATGAGTCATAGGATTAACTCACTGGAGAACCCAATAAACAGTAGAGGACATGGGTAACAACAAGAGTAAGGAGTCAAGCTAATGGTGGAAAGTAGTTGCCAATATATGATTTACAATGTTCTAAATGGCCTCACTATCTTTAGGATTTGATTTTGACAAGTCTCAACTACTACCAACCCCGTGGGGCCAAGCAACGTGAGTATGCTCGCACTATACATATAATGTTACTTGAATATAATTATTTCATGAATCGATATGATCTATTACTGTTGTTGAATTGACGATAAATTATAATGGATGAGATTCATGTCCAATTTGTTGAAAGTATTTGACTAGTTCGAAAAATTGAATCAAACCCATTTAAACATAATTATACAACACAGACTGATATGATTGAACGTGCAAAAATCCATTCAGACATGTTACCATGTGAAATGAAATAATTTGCCAAGATGGTACATATTTGGCACTTAATGAAATTTGATCGATTTAATTGCAATGATACATCTCAACGTAATTTGTGCTTCACCACAATCAAATAGGACAAAGATTGGCAAATAGTAGTCATAATAACCTAGGTGAAATGAATAGGTTAATACCACCGAGCGTTAGATCAGTTGGTGAGGGACTGTTCTAGCTTAACCAAGGTCTCGGGTTCGAGTCTTGGGAACGCAGCTGCGTTTGGTAGGGAGAGTTTTGCCGCCCTTGTGGTCCCACTCGGCTCGAATCCGGATTAGTCGGAGCCTAATGTGGCTTTCGGATACCGGATGGTCTGACAAAAAAAAAAATGAATAAGTTAATAATACATCTTATTTTCCGAGTTTGAAAGTCAGAAGAAACCCATTGATTAATCCAAAATGTATAATTTGCAGGTGATTACATGCGTCTTAAGTTTTCTTGATAACCACAACTTGAAAGGTTGTGAATTGAAACAATTCTCGATAATCAAGGGTTGTAGTACTTGTTTTTGTTGTTCTTATTACTATGAATGGTATACTAAGACACACTTGATGGTGTAATTCTACGTATTCAACAGATATGCGGCGGCTAGATTTGTCCCTAATGAAAATGATGTAAGACGAAGAGATTATAGTGGTTCACCGAGCTGCCGAGCTTGGCTAATCCACTCTGTAATGGAGATACTGGCTCCTTTTTCTATATTGATTCTTCTCAAGATATTACAAATTGTCCCCCCTACCGGGGTTTTTTTTCTAGTATTTATCATCGTACTCCTCCCCTAGGGGATCCCTCTCTCCGGAGATTGTCCCCTCTAATCGTGGGATCCTCCCCCAGGCCAAGGAGAAGATCCCGGGTTTTTTGAGAGTCCTATGCCTAAAGTCACGGCCCAACCGTTGCCTTGAAGATGCCAGCTGTTTCCGGATGTCTTCATTGCGACATTAGCCGTGGACTCTTTTAGACTGAGCTCGGGTCTGGGTCCTCTGTATTACAGGATTCTAGACTGAGCTCCTTTACTGACCTACCGGGCTGAGGTAAACCTGGGCTTAATTTTCAGACATCATCAGTTGCCCCCCAGCCCTTAGCCCAAGCAAGCTTGGGTAGGGGCTGAATTCAAATTAAGCCAGAGCTGACGACCTCGAATTTCGTGTAGGACAGGTCTTTGACGGTTATGGGTTATCAATTTTCTGCCTCGTTTCCCGCGCGCGTTCTCCACTCGGTGTGATAGGCCTTAAATGCTTTGATTCGACTGTAACGGCCACTTTTCCTTCTTGAAGCTTCAGACCCCCCCTCTTCATTGACTCCTGCGAATTCAGACCCTTCAAATCTCCGGCCAATCTAGGGTTCCGCTGGAAGCATCTTCTCTTTTGACCCCGTGTGCGTGGCTTCCCCTCTCCGACTCTCGGCTTGCTTTTCGTCCTTGATTAGGTACGCTTCTCGTGTTCTTTCCTTTTTTCCTCATTCTGGATCCCTCGAGCTCGAGGTGGTTATTGCATTTCTGGGCTTTTCGATTCTTTTATTTCTGGAATCACGATTATTGCTTGTCTCCTCTCCCTGGTTTCGTGGATTGGCGTTCTATCGTACACATACTTGCTGTAGGGAGTTACTGTGCCAACCCTTGGGTGATTAAGGAGAGCTTGAGTAACATCCCTCCTCTTTATTGTTCTTTCTCTTTGCCCTTTTCTTGCCCAATTATGTCTGCTTCTTCTGGAGCCACTCCTTCTTCTCTTTCTCTTTTAGGAGATCAATCAATCGAAGATGATTCTGACCTGGGGGCTGTGGGTGAAGAGATTGATAATTTTCCTGGAGTTGACTCCGTTGATGTCCAGGCCCCTTCTGTTGAGCCTCCCTCTACGTCTTCCCCCGTAATTCTGGATAAAGGGAAAAGCAAAGTGAGTGGTGTGGGTGTTACTGCTCCCGAAGTGTCATCTGCGTTTAGCTATGCCGAGAATGTAGGTCGTAGTGAGGCTAGTCCTTCCCTTATGAAGATCGTGAGTGCTCGTTATGGCTTCCCTCCCGGGGTTAAATATTGGTGTCCTGACGAATATACTCCCTACATCTCTAAGGTTCATAAGAAAGTTTGTTTCTTCGTTGCCGCTTTCGAGAATGGGCTACGATTTCCACTCCATCCTTTTATCAAGGGCGTTCTCCAACATTTCCATGTCTGTCCTGCTCAGCTTCCTCCCAATTTCTGGGGGATCTTGGTGGGATTACTTGTTTTCTTCAAGATTCACAAGCTCGGGGTCCCTACCATCCCCTTGCTCACTCACTTTTTCAATGTCAAGCACAACTCTTCTGAGGGCTTTTTGTACATTTCTAGACGTACTAAGACAAAAGTGCTAATTTCCGACCCCCCGAGCTCCCACAAGCATTGGAAGAAACAGTTCTTTTTCGTGGAGGGCTCACAGTGGGAATACAATCCGGCGGATAAGACCGACACTCTTCCGGTTCCTAGGGACTGGTCCCAACCGGATAATCTGGGTGAGTTACTTTTTTGGATTGTGTTCAGGCTTCATGACCTTCTCTGACCTTTCTTTCTTACTGGTTCCTAGGTAGGAGGTTTGAGCTTGATCCTAAGGACGAGGAAGTGCTGCTGAAGTTAGAAGAGTGCCCTTCTGCGAGGTATTCTGAGCTCATCAGACCTCGTGTCCTTGTAGATCAGGGGCTCAGTCTTCCTGGGGTAATTATAGAATCTCCCACCCCTCTTTCCATCGAAGCCCCGGTTTCTTCCTCAAAAGCTTTACCTGAGGTGACAGGTGGTGATTCTTCCCTTTCTTGTTTCAGATCTTTTTAAGCTTCTATGGCTTATTTTGGCTGATGACGGATTTCCTTTTACGATTTCCAGGTTCTTCCTCAATGGAGCCCTCCTCTCAAGACATTAAAGCCAAGATAGCCCAACTAAAGAAGGGCCAGAGTGGGAGTAAGCGCAAGGCTGAGGTCAGCTCAGATGGTAGACCCATTACCAGAGCTAAATCGCATCAATCGGGACTGCCCCCGAAAAGCTCCAGCTCAGCTTCTGGGAGCCTTTTGAAGAAACCGAGCTCCCATGCCCCGGCTTCTGAGGGTCTTGCTCCCCCCTCGAGTTCGGACCAAGCTCCCTCCTCAGCCGAAGTCGAGAATGCTCTGGGTATAATTCCCCAAATTCAGCCTATCAGTCCCCCTCTTGGGCCGTCTGAGAGTGCCTCCCTGATCACTGCGCCGAGCTCCAAACCGGAGAAGGAGAAAAGGCTTAAAACTGAAGGAAGCGAGGATTCTCTTTTGGACAACATTGAGCTTGCTGCCGGCGCTATAACTTCTATCATTCCTGATTCCGACGTTGTCCGAGCTGCCACAATGTCTTTGGAGAGTTCTATCAATTCAGCCCTTTACGGAGCCACCGCTGTAAGCACATGTTGTTTTTCCTTACGTCTCTATTTGCTGCCTGCTTTCTGTTTACTTCTGACTGTACTTTTCTTCAGTTGGCTATTCATGTGAAGGGCACCCTAAGTCGAATCCGCTCTATGGAGAGCTCGGTAAAGGCGTCCAAAGCCTGGGAGAACAAAGCTGCTGAGCTGACCTTTGCCAACGACGACCTCCAAGCTCAGCTTCTGAGCCTCCGGGAACTTTCGGAAAAACAAGCTTCCGTTATCCGGGACTTGGAGACAGAGAGGAACCGAGCCCAAGAAAGAGAGGCGAGGGGTAAGGATGAGCTAACAAAGTTCAAGGAAGAGCTCAAACTTAAGACGGAATCCTGGGTTAAGGTAAACCAAGAGAAATTTGAGGCGCTGGCCTCGGTGAATGAGCTGAAAGGTCAGTGTAGCATCCTTGCAGAAGCGCATGATGTCATGCTTGCTGGCCTTGAAACTCAACGTGCGACTGTTAAAGAGAGGGATGAACTAATCGTCAAGCTGAAGGATGATGTTGTTACTAAGTGGGCAAAAGGGTGGCTAGCTTTTCAAGGGGTCGCTGAGGAAGCTTATCCTGAGCTGGATTTTAATTTTGACGTTCCAGATGAGGAAAATGAGGGGGCTTCAGCTGAAAAGGAAACAGAGGTGCCTGGCACAACTACCGTTCCTGAGGGAGCTCCTGCGGGTCCAGAGCTGCCGCCCGAGGCTCAAGTTCAGACTCTTCTGCCCGCTGTACCTGCTCCTTCCTCGGGTATTCCTGAAGTTGCCATGCCCCCTGCTCCTGTCGACCTCCCTACCTCGGCCCCTTTCTCTGCTGATCTGGTTGTGAGGGCTTTAACCGAAGCTGATGCTTCTATTCCATTAGCTGCACCTGGGACTTTGGTTACTTCCTCTTCAGAGGCTTCATCTGCCATTGCATCCGCGAATTCACCTGCAGACCCGGCCAATACTTCTACTGCAGACCTGCCAGCGACTTCACTTCCTGCCCCTTCCATATCATAGGAGTTTTTTTTTTTTTTTTTGATGTACACGCTGCTCATTTTGAACAAAGCCTTTTGCTTTTGTCTCTGCCTCCCTTGTGTTTTTCGTGCTCTCTGACACTTGATCTGTCTTGACTGAACCGTCCGGGTACTTGCCGTGGGTTGTAGACGTCTTTTATGAGCTCGCGAGATATATAGAAATCTCTTTACGAGCTAACAGTCTGAGCTGACTTTATCGAAGGCTGCATAGCTGCAAGCTCTTGGTCTCTGCCTCCTTGCTTCAAGGAATACTTTAGTTTTCCTTAAAGCAAAATAATTGTCCCTGAGTCTGAGTTAAAAATATTCACCAAGAGCTGAAGAACTCTTTTTATGAATTAAGTAATTCATCATGAGCTTCAGAGCTCTTTTCATGAATTATAAAATTCATCATGAGCGATAGAGCTCTTTTCATGAATTATAAAATTCATCATGAGCGATAGAGCTCTTTTCATGAATTATAAAATTCATCATGAGCGATAGAGCTCTTTTTATGAATTAAGAAATTCATCATGAGCGATAGAGCTCTTTTCATGAATTATAAAATTCATCATGAGCGATAGAGCTCTTTTTATGAATTAAGAAATTCATCCTGAGCCACAGAGCTCTTTTTATGAATTAAGAAATTCATCATGAGCGATAGAGCTCTTTTTATGAATTAAGAAATTCATCATGAGCTTCAGAGCTCTTTTTATGAATTAAGAGATTCATCATGAGCTTCAGAGCTCTTTTTATGAATTAAGAAATTCATCCTGAGCTACAGAGCTCTTTTTATGAATTAAGAAATTCATCCTGAGCTAAGCACCAAGGTGGTAGTAACTCCGAAAGAGGTGAAACTGATACGACACGCTGTCCTTTCGTCGAATAGCTTTGACCCGTAGTCGGTTTGCTTTCCCTCCATTTATTATCGCCTTTCTTGTTGTTAACCGCCAACAGTTCTTAGGAAAACGAAAAGACAGTTAGCCCTCTTCCTTCTCTCTAGTTTCAGAAAGTTTCAAGAAACTTCGCCTTCCCTCCGAATCTGAAAATCTATCTCTTGTCCTTTCTTTGATTTCGATGGCTGCCCCCGTTTCTTCCCAGTTCCAGGAACGTACTTCTTTCGGTGTTGATCAGGAGCGGCACTCTCGCTACTTGACTCCATCGACGGTGTCTCCTTCTGATTTGGGAGGTATCCAAAGAAAGTTTTTCCCTCATCTTAATTTGCCTCTTCGTGCCCCTACTGCAAATGAGCCGTGCAACTTCCTGCCAAGAGGAGAGGTTTGTCTCTTCGAAGGTGCCCTGGAGTTTGGCCTTTGTCTTCCCATACATCCCTCCATAGGGCGTATCTTGGCGTACTATGGTCTATGTCCGTCCCGTCTCTCTCCTCGTGGCTGGGCGGCTCTAGTCAGCTTCTTTTTGTTCTGGCGCCTGAATGGCAATGACAGGTTCCCTTTTGTCTCTGAATTTCTTTACTTCTTTGAGATTGAGGAAGAAGATATCCCTTGTTTCCGTTACTTTCGTTGGAGGCACTATAATATTTCCCTTTTGGTAATGGGTCTTCCTTCCAACCCTGAGGGATGGTCACAGCGCTTCTTCTTTGCTTCCGGGAGTTCTTGGCGGTCTCCCGAGCTGCGCTGTCCCAGTACTAGGGTCCCAAGGTCCTGGAAAAGCTTTTCTCGCACTAGTAAGACCAACCCTGAATCCTTTTCAACCTTTTTTGTTTTAAGATTGATTCTCATCATGTCTTTGTATTTCAGGTCTTTCTGAGCTGGATTTGCCCGTGCCGCCTAAAATTGACGAGCTACTGGCTGCTGAGCTGGTGACCTTTGCTGATCTGATGACGAAAGAGAACCTTCATTTGCTTAGTGCTGAAGCCGCTGGATATGAGTTCTCCTCCACCTTACTCTCACCTTGGACTTCATTTTCCGACTCTGGTGATGAAGCTGATGAGGAAGAAGACTCTGGTGGGGAGGATGTAGGTACTTCTTCCAAGAAGCGCAAGAGGGAGGGCTCTTTTTCTCCTTATTCACTTTCGAATACCAGCCTTACCCCCGCTGGAAGCAAGCTACTGGCAGTGCTCCACGAGGTTGAGCAAGAGAGGGACGCACTGAAGGAGGAAAATGTCCGCCTCAGGAACGAGGTGGCTGAGCTGAGATCCCTTATCAAGAGGAATTAGGAAACCTTTTTTACCGTAGTTTGCTTTCTATGCTTCTCCGAATGTTTTCTTTGATCAACTGAACTCTTGTACCCCCCCCCCCTTTTTTTTTTGAAAATATTCTGTGGACCTGTTGTTGGTTTACCTGCTTGCTGCCTTTCATATTGTGATTGCTTGTTTTGGTCTGATGGACTCGTTTCTTCTTAGCTTGGGAGACCCTTGAGCGGATGTTCGGAACCTCTTGCTTAGTTATGAGCTTTGGTGTTCCGCTGGACTGTAGAGCTCATCCGAGCTTTCGGAGCTCGGCGAGCGGTCTTAGTAAGTTCCAGAGCTCGGTGGCTGACTGCATAGATTTAGAATTTTACCCGAGCTCCAAGGGCTTTGTTACAGAAATGGGCGTGTGAGCTCCGCTATAGGACTTCCTGATCATTCCTTTGGTTTAGATTTTGGATTGAATGAGTGTGTCTGAGCTACGAGGCTCTCAAGTGTTGCTAATTGGCATTTCCGGTTCTTAAGGGCAAGAGACATGTTTTTAGCGGAACCTCTGTGATATATCCCGAACTCGCAGAAATATGTAATGAACAATTATCACAAATAGTCACAAACTCCAACATAAAGAATGGCCCTATCCACAAGGGGTCTTGGCTCACAGGTTTTGAATAGTTCCCAAACCTCAAAACATTACTTTTATTGAAAATATCTTTATTACAAAGAAAGCTTACTGATAGAACCTCTTAAGGTGTTCAGCATTCCATGAGTGGGGTAGGGCCTTCCCTTCCTCCGTTCGTAATTCGTAATTTCCAGGTCTGATTATTCTCGAGACCACGAATGGGCCTTCCCAGTTTGGGCCCAATTTCCCGTGGGTGGGATCCTTTCTTGCGAGCAAGAGCTTCCTGAGCACAAGATCTCCTACTCGGAAGCTCCTAAGTCGGACCTTTCTGTCATAGTACCTGGCTGTCTTCCTCTGGTAACTTTGAATGTGCTGAAGAGCTGTCTCTCTTTTTTCCTCTAGGAGATCAAGATTCAGCAAGAGGGACCCATCATTGAGCTCGGTCTCCATCAATTCCATTCTAGGTGATGGTAATCCTATTTCCACAGGAGAAACGGCCTCTGTTCCGAAAGCCAATGCAAACGGGGTTTCTTGAGTTGCTGACCTGGGGGTTGTCCGGTATGCCCAGATCACCTCGGGGATATATTCGACCCATTTCCCCTTTAGTGATTCGAGCTTGGTCTTCAATGCTGACTTGATTGTTCTGATTGTAACCTCTGCTTGCCCATTGGATTGCGGATGTGCTGGAGCTGAGAAATAATTCTTTATTCCAAGGTCTGCGCAGAACTTCCTGAACTTCGGGTTGTCGAACTGTTTTCCATTGTCAGAAACGATAGCTCTGGGTATCCCGAACCTGCAGATGATTGACTTCCACGTGAAGTTTTGAATCTTCTGCTCCGTAATTGTTGCTAAAGGTTCTACTTCCGCCCATTTGGTGAAGTAATCTACCCCGATGATGGCGTACTTGCATTGCCCTGCACCGGTGGGAAGAGGTCCCAGAATATCCAATCTCCATTGTTGGAAAGGCCAAGGACTTATTACAGACGTTAGAAATTCTGGCGGACAGTGCGAGATGTTGGCATGTATTTGGCACGTTTTGCATTTTCTTATCAGATCGGAGGCATCTTTCAACATTGTGGGCCAGTAGTACCCTTGCCTCAAGACCTTTCCTGCTAGCGCTCGAGCTCCTATGTGATTTCCACAAATTCCTTCATGGATCTCCCTGAGTATATAGTCTGCATCTTCCTCTCCTACACACTTAAGGATAGGTACCGAAAATCCTCTTTTGTACAAGTTTCCCTGTATAATGGTGAATCTGGCAGATCTCATTCTTACCTTTGCCGCCTCTTTCTGCTCTCTTGGCAAAGTTCCGTTCTGCAGATATTCCCTAACGGGATCCATCCAAGTTGGAGTGGAAAAGACTGGGAACATTTCAGCCTCCTCAGTCTTTACCGATGGCTCTGCTAGGTACTCTACCGGTATTAATCTGTCGAGCCTTTCTTGGGAAGTAGTTGCTAGTTTAGCCAATGCGTCTGCTCGGGAGTTCTCTGTCCTGGGGACGTGTACTATTTTTACCTGCACAAATTTCCGGATTAGTTCCTGTACTTTACTGAGGTAAAGTACCATCTTCTCTCCTTTGGCTTCATAAGATCCCTCTATTTGTTTTACCACGAGCTGGGAGTCACTGAAGATCTCCAGCTGCTCTGCCTCCATAGAGTGGGCCAGATTTAGACCTGCTATGACTGCCTCATACTCTGCCTCATTATTAGAAGCTTTAAAACCGAACCTGAGCGCATACTCTACATCTATCTCCTCCGGTGAAGTTAGGATCAATCCAGCACCACTACCTTGAGCGTTGGCAGCTCCATCTACTGAAAGCTTCCAGGTCGGGAGGTCAGGTATCATCTGTGCTGCTTCCAAGGGTGTCTTCGTCGTGAATTCTGCGATGAAGTCAGCCAGTATCTGCCCCTTGACGGCAGTCCTTGGCTTATACCTGATATCAAATTCACTGAGCTCTATAGCCCATTTTACCAACCTTCCTGAAGATTCTGGCTTGTGCAATACTTGCTTCATCGGCTGATCTGTTGGGATCTCAATAGTATGAGCCTGGAAGTAAGGCCTGAGTCTTCTAGCCGTTGTGACCAAGGCTAACACAAGTTTTTCCATCTTCGGATATCTCTCCTCTGCCCCCCTCAGAGCCCTGCTGCAGTAGTAGACTGGCTGCTGGGCTCTGTCTCGCTCCCGAACCAGCGCTGCGCTGGTTGAGAAGTCTGAAACTGCTAGGTATAGGGTAAGTACTTCTCCTTCTAAAGGGCTGACTAGAACGGGTGGAGAGCTTAGATAATTCTTCAATGCCTCGAATGCTTCCCCACATTGTGTGTCCCATGAAAAAGCTTTCTTTAGAATTTGAAAGAAAGGTCGGCATTTATCACTTGACCTCGACACAAAGCGATTCAGGGCAGCTACTCTCCCGGTCAGGCGCTGTGTCTCCTTTGTATTAGAGGGTGGTTGCATATCTAGAATTGCTTTGACTTTTTCTGGATTAGCCTCGATTCCCCTGCTGTTGACTATGAACCCCAGGAATTTACCGGCTGAAACTCCGAAGGCGCACTTGGCTGGGTTGAGTTTCATCTTGTACTCCTTCAGAACCTGAAAGGACTCTGCCAAATGCTGAATGTGGAGTTCTGCCTTCAGCGACTTGACCAACATGTCGTCGATGTAAACTTCCATGGTGGCCCCGATTTGTTTTTGAAACATTCTGTTCACTAAGCGCTGATATGTTGCTCCAGCGTTCTTCAACCCGAAAGGCATGACCTGGTAGCAGTAGGTCCCCTGTTCGGTTATGAACGAGGTCTTCTCCTGATCACTATGGTCCATCCTTATTTGATTGTATCCCGAAAAGGCGTCCATGAAGCTGAGGAGCTCGTGGCCGGCAGTAGCATCCACGATCAAGTCTATCCGAGGTAAGGGGAAACTATCTTTGGGGCAGGCCCGATTGAGATCAGTAAAGTCTATACAGAGGCGCCATTTGCCGTTGGTTTTCTTTACAAGGACAACGTTAGCAAGCCATACCGGATAATCTACTTCCCTGATTGCCTTGGCGAGGAGAAGTTTGCTGACTTCCTCGTTGATGGCCTTTTGCCGAACTGGGGCGAAACTCCTCCTTTTTTGCTTAATCGGCTTGCAGTTGGGATTCACACTAAGCTTATGCGTGATGACTGTTGAGTCAATTCCCTCCATATCCTCTTGCTTCCATGCAAATACTTCCGTGTTCTGCTTTAGGAAATGGATCAGAAGATCTTTTATCTCGCAGCTCAGCTGGGACCCCACATAGGCCAGATGTTCAGGCTCATCGTCTAGTTGTATAGGTTCTAACTCCTCCGACGGGATTGGTCTAGTTTCCAGTTCGTCCCTCATGTCCAATTCATCCAGTTGGATGTTTTCAACTTCTCTTGCCCTTACCGAGGTCATATAACACTCTCTGGCTACACGCTGGTCTCCTCGGACCACTCCCACCCCGTTTTCCGTTGGAAACTTGACCACTAAATGGTAGGCAGATGGGATAGCTCTTATGGAGTTGAGCGAAGGTCTCCCAAGCAGAATATTGTACGCAGAGGGTGCGTCGACCACTAGGAATCTTACTGTCGTAGTGGCCTGGCATGGCGGATCTCCTAAGGTGAGTACTAGCTGGATTGCCCCCAAGGGGAGCACTCTTTCTCCTGAAAATCCCATTAGGTGGTTATTCACAGGCTCTAGCCTTTCTCTCCCAATACCCATTTTATCAAATGCGGTAGCGAAAATGACATCTGCTGAGCTGCCGTTATCAACTAGGACTCGATGGACGGTCCGGTTAGCTATCAATGCCTTTATTACCAAGGGGTCATCATGAGGATACTGACGTCCCTCCAAGTCTGAATCCGAAAAAGTGATGACCGTGTTCAAGCGTGGTGACTTGGCCACGACATTCACTTCGAGAGCTTCTCCGGCTCTAATCCTTCGTAGGTGGGCTTTTCTTGCTGAGCTAGACTCTCCTCCTCCAGCAAACCCTCCAGATATCACCCTGATTTCTCCCAAAGGTTGCTGATGCTGCGCTGGCGCCTGCGGCAGAGGTGGCGGAGGGGGAAGAGCTCGGTTTTGATTTTCGTTAGCCACAAAACGGCGCAACTGGCCTCGTTGGATCAGGAACTCGATCTCCTTTTTCAGCTGAATGCAATCATCGGTGTGGTGGCCGTGATCTCGGTGATAGTCACAGTACTTGGAGGGGTCCCTCTTTGCGGGGTCTGCCTTCATCCGTGGTGGCCACTTAAGAAACTTTTCATTCTGAACTTCGTACAAGACTTGGGATACTGTAGCGGTAAGTGGAGTGAATGGCCGAGGTGCGTATCTAGGCTGTAGTTCAGGCTGGGGAGGTCCTAATCGGTCCCTCACGTTTCCCCTCCTTTTTGGGGATGGATCCCGGTCTCTTCTTGGAGACTTGCCTCGTTCTCTTTCTCTCCGGGGGCTTCTGTCTCTCTTCCTTTCTTCCTTCCCTCTCTCTTTCCGTGAAGAGGTGTTTCCCACTTTGGATAGGAGTGCCTCCTCACCATTGATATACTTCTCCGCTTTGGCTAGCACTTCTGCCATGCTAGCTTGAGGATTCTTTGATACAGAAAACATCAAATCTTTCGACTGCACTCCCAATCCCGCTATGAAGGCGGTGATGGCAAACTTCTCGTCTGGGATGTCTACTTTTAGTGATTCGGAGTTGAATCTCTGCACATAGGAGCGCAGGTTCTCGTCAGGTCTCTGCTTCACATTTAGCAAGTGGTAACTTGGTTTTCTGTAGATCCGAGCCCCAATGAAGTGGGATACGAAAGCAATGGAGAGTTCCTTGAAGGAAGAAATCGATGCCGGGGGGAGTCTGTGGAACCATGCTAAGGCAGTTCCTTTCAATGTGATGGCGAAAGCCCGGCATCGCACCGGATCTTGATATCCACGCAATTCCATTTGATTCTTGTAGGTATTGAGGTGGTCTACCGGATCCTTAGTCCCATCGAAGACCTCCATCTGAGGTGGTCTGAACTTCGGAGGTAGAGGGAAGTGCAGTACTCCGGCGGTAAATGGGGATTCCGTTTGCTGTACTAAGGCGTCCATGGTCACTGGAGTTTTAGCCTTTACGGCCTCCCTCATATGGCTGAGCTCTTGTTGAATGTCTTGGAAACGATGTTCCCAATATTGTTCCATTCTTTCCTGCGGAAAAGGAGGAAAGTTATTTCTTTCAACTCCTTCACCCCGGCTCTGTGCTTCTTCCTCCATTCTTCTTCTAGGCTGCTGACGGGGTGCCTGGCTGTTCTCCCCCCCCTCATCCGCTTCTCTGAGAGGGTCGTGGTTCTGCTGCTCTCTATGGGGAGGGTCATTCTGGTCTTGCTGAGGATCTTGCAAGAGTTTCATAAGTTCTTCGTTTTGCTGGAGCAATCGTTGATTAGCCAGACGCAGGGCGTCCAGTTCGTTGTTTGGAGGCGGATTCATCGTTGGTAGATCGCTCTCGGTGGTGGGTACACAATCACGAAGGTCTTCTGTTTGTCTTCTATCAGCGGCTGCTAGCGGACTCTGCGCCCTCGAGGGATTCCTCTGGTTCTTGCTCGTGTTGCGTGTAGAAACCATCAATTACTGAGAAATCAGTATATTTGTTTAGTGAGAAGCGTTCTTCCCACAGACGGCGCCAAACTGATGGTGTAATTCTACGTATTCAACAGATATGCGGCGGCTAGATTTGTCCCTAATGAAAATGATGTAAGACGAAGAGATTATAGTGGTTCACCGAGCTGCCGAGCTTGGCTAATCCACTCTGTAATGGAGATACTGGCTCCTTTTTCTATATTGATTCTTCTCAAGATATTACAAATTGTCCCCCCTACCGGGGTTTTTTTTCTAGTATTTATCATCGTACTCCTCCCCTAGGGGATCCCTCTCTCCGGAGATTGTCCCCTCTAATCGTGGGATCCTCCCCCAGGCCAAGGAGAAGATCCCGGGTTTTTTGAGAGTCCTATGCCTAAAGTCACGGCCCAACCGTTGCCTTGAAGATGCCAGCTGTTTCCGGATGTCTTCATTGCGACATTAGCCGTGGACTCTTTTAGACTGAGCTCGGGTCTGGGTCCTCTGTATTACAGGATTCTAGACTGAGCTCCTTTACTGACCTACCGGGCTGAGGTAAACCTGGGCTTAATTTTCAGACATCATCAACACTAAAGTTTAAGATGCAATCATGTGCTATTTGAATTCATGATTACGATCCAATGTCAAACTTAAATTTTTTGAATTAGTGAGAGAACATGAATAATAAGTATACCATTGCCAACGTGGAGATTTTTGGCTCGAAACTCTCCTACCCATGTATTGATACTATTTTTTGAAAAAAAAAAAAAGAAAGAAGTCAACCTAATTCGACATGGGATTTCATGTCAATCAAGGTGAGATCAAATAACTTTATAACTATAAGGCCAATTGTATATGGTCGCCTGGTCATTCATGAGTCAGCTTTGTTTGTTGTGTCTATCCTAAATCACATCAAGCTCAAACACAGTTATATTATACACCTAGCTTTGAAAAAACGCTTAAAAAAAGGGTCCATTACATGAAAAAGCAAAGCAAAAATCATTATCATCCCTTTATGTTTGCCAAACCAACATTTCCACTTTTGATATTTCAGTATTGGGCAAATTACAGTGATGGATTTCACGGCTGACGTCTGACTGGCACGAATACGCCGACATCAAACGAGTTTCCGCGGAGCATCACTTATGACATCTAAGTAATAAGCGACTAAAGAATCTGCCTTTAGCTTTGTTAAATTTTTTTTACATTATACTCTTAATGTATTAAAACTGTTTCAATGACCCTTTTATTAGTAGTTGCTGAACAAACTAATTTTACCCTTTTTGGTATCATCCAATTCTTAATTTCATACTTGTCCCCAAAAAATAAAAAAATTATTAATTTCATAGACACACTAGGTTGCCAAATCGAAACAAATGAGGGAAGATAAATCATTTCACAATTCACAATTCTTTTTGGAATTCTCCTCACTACTAATGAAATGTTAAGGGACAGAAATGTAACTTTACTAAATGTGAAGTGATGGCATTGAAATTTATCCTAAAAAGAAACATAGCTGGCCTTGTTCTTTATCTTGATCTAATCTAAAATTAGGAAAAAGTTATGGGAAAAAGTTGTCATGTCATACCATACCAAAAAGAAAATGACTTGCGGCTATTGATGGTGAAATTGTCTAAATTTGAAATGAAATAAGACAACAAGACAAGGGAACTTTACACATGTTTCATTCTCATTGGTTGAAAAAAGATATTATAGTACCAAAAAATAATTTTTTGGTAACATCCCTCTAATATTTAGGTGTGAAACATCAAAAGCTCAAACAGGACATGACAATTATTACAAAATTAGAAGATTAGCTTACATCAGAACCAGAAATTAGCAAAGTAGCGGGAACAACAACACCACCAAAAAGCACCTCTATAAGTGGAGTAATTAAATTAAAATGAGATGCCAATCACCAAATCAATCTCATTTGGCTCTGTCCTTAATTACATCCATTCCCATCTCAGTTGGATCTGTTGCCTGAACTTCATAGCTAATGCCATCCAGCACTCTCCTCAACCCAGCTTTTGAGGTTGCATACAGAATTTTTGCTCTGATTCTTGATGCTGTTGGAGACCTGGAACACATATTCATAAACAGGATTGATCAGAAATATTCAGATCAAATTGAAACAATTACTCTCAAATTCAATAGCATTGAGTCTGAAATTGCTGTGCTTAATTTCACATTTACTAAAGACCCTTCTGGTAAATAATTATTACTTTATGCAAGAACCCGTGATAAGTTAAGCACATCTAATGCATAAGTCTCCACTCAATATGAAAAAGGTCTAACTTTTATTAAAGAGAGATTGATTTTTCACTAGCTATTTGGAAAAGGAAAAGGAAAATGAAAAGGTAATACTTTTTGTCAACCATTCTCTACCTACTGGATGATCAAAATGGGTGTACTTTCCTAACTAAGTCTAACAATTTTAGATATGATTTGTGAATTTTATACGAGAAATCGATACTATCTTCTGATAAATTAGTGGGTGGGTAAAAGATAAGAATTAAACCCTTTTCATAGACCCAACATAATATAGATTCAATTATATACTAGATTAAACAAATTTTGACAGCAATACAACCCTCTGTCGGCGCCGACAACATATAAGATAAGAGCTAAGGCTGTGGAGAGAGAAAAGTCTAAGAAAAGAATGACGGACCATGCGATGAAGAAGAGCTTGCTTTTCCGGCAATTATCGACGGTGACAAAATCAAAATCGAACACGGCATATCGGCAATCATCTTTCGGCAAAGAAGCAGCCAGATCATCGTAGCTTTCTCCGGGCCCACCGACCTTATCAACGGTCACCAACCTCGATCCTTCATCAATCTTGAACACGATGTACCTGTGAACCTTCTTCCATTTCATCTCCATGAACGAGTTCTTGCACTCATCCGTCACCCACATGCCCGTCGTCGCCTGTTAATATCATCAAACACACAGCACGAGATCAGATTACAAGAAAAATAGGTGTGTGTGTGTGTGTGTGTGTGTGTATATATATATATAGATGGAGCTTTACCATCTTGAAAGCCATGGCCATGGTGGTTAGGGATGGTGGTGTGAAGTCTTGGGTGTGAAGAATGTGGAGTGAGTAAGGTGGTGGGTTTTAGACTCTTATATAAGATTGGGTCGTTGAAATGCCATTAATGTTGAACTAAATTACGAGTTTGTACAAGCTAGATCTGATAGTGCATGGTTGATGTGAAATAACCAAATTGTCCTCAATCAGATAGACCTGAGGGGGGTGGACTTGGATCCTGTGCATAAGAGAATGTTGTGTATACATATCGTTTAAGTGAGAAATTATATGTTTATGAGTTTTGCCCCAAGAAATGGAACTAATAGGAGCGTCGGTATGTGAAAATAAGTCTCTCTTATAACAAGAATGAAGAATAATCCAACCCGACCCAGCCACAAGACCGATAGAGTGGCAGGACAATGGTATCAGACGTTATGAAGAGAAAGTGTGTACCTAAAGAAGTAAAAATATGTATAGAACAGGGCCTACCAACTATGGAAATGCATTTTTTTGCCCATCAGATTGAAAAATGGCAATTTGGTAATGGCTAACAAAAAAAGTTTGCCCTAAAGGTTGTTCTTAATTCTTTGAATATATACATCTTTTTTGCAGCAATTTCAAACATCTCAACAAGTTCTAAGGAGTAAACAATGAGATTTGAACCTGTTTACGTTTTTAACATTCAAACACTTACCGAATTAGTTATGTTACAATCTCTCTCTAACAGTTTAAGATTTTAGTTAATATGGTGGTTCAACAGTAACCGACGATGATAATGTAGACGTAAGATATGACTTGAGACACCAAAGTACAATTAAAAAGAGAAATTTCTAATCAATTGTAATCAAGTCTGCAGAGTACATACAGTATACAGATCTCCTTTCATATTGCATATATGTGTAGGGGATACAGTGGTCCCATCTCGAATCTCACACACACCCTAAATCACTCTCTGTGTTCCTCAAATAGTCTTTGCGTAAAAGCAAAGAAGGGGAGAGGATTTGCCACCTTGTATGGAAAACTACCCACAAAATAGTTAGTATACAGATGAAAAGCAAAAGCTTCTTGGTAATGGATGAAACAACGCATATAGAATGCCATCCACTTTACTGTTTAGGTTCTTTAGCCAACTTCCTTGTGATCTTCTTTGTTTAATAAGTTTATATAATTCTTGGTCTGTATAACTTCAAAGTTTCAAATCCCCAAGCTTCAGTTTTCCCATAAAATTGTCCATAGAATGAGCAGATAAGAGTGTGTGTGTGTGAGAGAGAGAGTCATGAAGAAAATAGTATACAAACACTAAAATCTAATAATGTCCATCACGAGCAGATGAACATATGGACGTGGATGAGGAAACCTGTCCCTCACAAAGGTGGACCTCCCTACAGCAGAAACAAGAAACTCTACAGGCCCACAACTTGTGTCCATAACTGTTTTGTTCTCAGAATCTGTAACTCTATTCCTCATGACTAAGATGGTGATTATGGATAAGTTATAGGCTACCTGCTTTGGGTTTGACCCCACAGATTCCTCTGTTAATGCCCAGCTTCTTCCTAATGGAAGTTCTCAACTTGTTGGTGCAGATTAAACCCTCAAAAGTATAGTGGAAAAATTGCATACCTTTGGGTCCAGCCTTTATAGCCACTGATTATGAATGCCACAAGAACAATCCCTCAGGCAGGCCGCATAGGTTGTTACGATGAGATTTGTATGCATGGTGGAACAGTCTCTCGGCATAGAAGGGCAAAGCTGAATACATCTAACCCTCTCCTACCCATCATTGATGAATATCTCATGAACTAAGCTGGTGTTTATGTGCTTCCTCTTTCATATGCTTTTGGCATCAACCACCGACCATTCAGCAGGATTGCCATCCGAGCTTTTCAGAAGGAAGAAGAGCACAATCCACAAGCAATGTCAAGGAGATCACAGAACACAATTGACGTCAACTAAAAGAATTCACAAAACCAGGATTGCATATAAACTATTCAAAAGAAAACACTGGGTTACTGCTCTTTATCAAGAAGGTATAACATGCTTCATAATTCTTTTGGTCAGACAAGAAGTTGTTGCGATAACATTTACTAGAAAAATCGACAGAAAACGGAAACCACTTAAAGACGGCAAAATATTTTCTCAGAGGGAGACATTCCATTTCCACAAATACTTGAGAACTGTCAAACACAAAAACAGCAGAAAAAAACTAATGCCAGTATCTCAAAAGATTGAGTTACAAACGAAAAAGCATGATGGGTTAAGCAAAATTTGCGAAGAAGTAATAGAACAGTCATCTCTTGCTAAAGATCCAAATAGCAAGAAATTACTTCAAGGAGAAGGCTATATAGCAGCTCACTCCACAATGGATGATTTCTTATCTTTGGAACCTTGGGTACAAACATAATTGACTTGCAGACTTTGCCTACAAAATTTCAAATTTTATTGATCAAACATCAGTTCTACAGAGAATACAACACGTGAATTAAATTAAGGATAATTATACAACAAGTGGAGTTCGGGCAACAAGAGATGATCTATGATTCCTACTAATTGGGAGGTGAACATAAACCTCGTGCACCTCCTGTTTACAAACCTCCCCCCTATCCCTGTCTATAGCATAGCACACATACACCGTATCAATGACATTGTCCAGGACATGCACAAAGAAACTCAGTATCACAATCAGCAGCACCCATGCCATGACAGCCACAAAGTATGAGTCCATTCCGAGGTGACTTACACCTTTCAATATAGCACAAACCTGCATGTTACAAAAACACTACTAAGAAAATCCAGATAGAAAATGAAAATAAAAAAAATAGAAACCAAAATTTGTTGGTTGAAAGCTAATGAAAAAAATCACAATACTAAAATATTCCGGTTAGCTGACTGGTAAACTCCTTGGTTTGACAGCTGTACTTCACTAGACAACACCAACATCTTCTGTTATCCTAGTAGAAATAAAACTCTCTTATTAATTCTGCCTTTCTTCTAATTTTGGGCCGCCTTTAATTGTTAGTGTGTGACCCTCCTAACTCCTAAGGAGATAACAACCCTCATAAAAAACCTGATGCATTATTTGCCATGAAGAGCAATTTTAACTTCTCGTTCTCATGGAACATGTGTAAAACAGATTAGATTGCCCTTCAGAAATGATGCATTTACTATATAGGAATCACGATAAATTTTTCATTCTAACATTTTTAACAAGAATCCTGCCATTACTCACCCACAAACCCATGATATATACTCTAAGATTATTCACAACTATTAGAGGGAAGAGATATAAGTAAAAAAAATCCCAAAAAGATAAAGAAATCACATGGGGCAAGCCCAAGAGTATACTTTTAGGAAAACTATTTTAGCTGGTAAGGTTACCGATGAAATATTTGGTTTTTTCCACATATAGCTCCTCAACATTCAAGGACATTAACGGTTCACCAAAAAAGGTTTCAGCCACAACTAGTTTCTCATTCAAAAGATTCCTTATATTTTGCAAACAGCAGAATGATCAGCGACAGAGTGAACTGCTACTCACCACAATCGCATAAAGTGCTGAGAGAACAAAAATAATTCCAGCCAGTATACGAGTGGAAACAGTCTCCACAAAAACAGCTGAAAGAAGATTGCGTTTTAGAAGTTCATATGTCATCCTGGCAGAGGTGCAGTAAGCTTCACCAGTAATAGCTGCAAAGTTTAAGGTGAACTTATTAAGAAAATCAACTGCTGTCAGTAGGGCATTAACGCAGCACCGCAGTATAAGGTTTACAATCCCCGCAGCATCCTCTTGTCTTGCATTATCAACCGCAGCACGCACCACACGAACAACAAAGACAAGTAATCCAGATAGACATATAGTTCCAGAGGAGGGGCCAAATACATGTCTGCAAGGGTTTACAAAAAATATCATGAAATGGGTACAAAAATCGCATCTAGGCTATAGATAGTGTAACAAGTCCAACTGTCGAACAGATGAATAAATATGGTATTCTGTGCATCCAACACTTTAGATCTTAATTGTGAGACCCGATCATGTGTACCATGCATTTAAAGCACACTTAAAACTTTACAAATCAAAATTGTAATTGGTATTTCAATCTTGGAAAAGCAGTGTAATTTCTATGTAAAACTCTAGGGGCTAAACAGTAAATAGTGTAAATAACTCAGGGTGAGGAGTGTGTAATTTTCTGAAATGATAAGTCTGCAGAAATGTTTCGCACTGCTCTAACATGTTCTAGATGGTTCTTAAAAAAATAAAACAGTTTTCCTCAAATCTTCTCTCTCCTACAGTTTTGCTCCCAAACCAAATTCTTTACTCTTTCTCTGGAATTATAATGCTAATTAACTTGAACAACCTCTTGGAGGAAATTAACTGGGAGAACCTTCAGCTAATTTTCAAGGTAAGATATCCTATCTAGATTGAATTTTGTTCACTTAAAGTCTGAAATTAGCTCATACTTGCATGAAATCAGGTTCTTGTTGCATGAAAAGCATGAGTTTTGCATACATTATCATATTGAACTGGTTGAGAAAAATTGAGTATTGAGTGTTCCTATTCCAAGTCCATTTAGCACCTGATTCAGATGATTGAAATTAGTGAGAAAACGATGTGGGTGATGTGTTGTGGAGTTTGAAGGGTGGCATAATGAATTTTAAACGAAAATGGGAATACATATATGAATACTAAGTGATCGATAAAATGTCAAAAAAAAGAAAAGGAAGTCAGCCCAGCCATTGTTTGACCGGGTAGACGTCCTGCTCAACCGGACCCGTAATCATTGTGCAGACGTTCTACTCGACCAACTAGTCCACTCGTTGGTCGACCGTCATGTTCTTCTGCTCATTTTGTTTTGAAATTGATCTTTTGAGTTCCTTTTGCCCATTTTGCACCAAGACATTCCTCAATTCAATCCTTAGTTTTCCAAGCCTTGCCTCACAATATGTTAATTGGACTGTTTAGTGTCCGAAACAGTCTCGAATTCGAGGCAACAATATAATCTGACAAAGTAAGCTATGGTAACATAGTCCAGTGCATTCTAATTGCATTCACATGCTACTCTCATTCTATTCATTGCATTTGTAGTAGGTTCAAGTGAAGTTGACTAGAATAGGCGGGGTTCAGGTGAGTATGCATATTTATAAGTACCGAAAATTCAGTGCATGTATGTCCTATATTATGCACTTGTATAATCAAATGAAGAAGTCTATGAAATGACGTGGGTTTGCAAATGTTATGGATCATATATGTTTTTTTCCAATGTGCATGAGATATGAGATAAAAAAAAGGTTTGGCATTAAGCCACTGCTTCCCCCGGAGTGAGATATCAGGCCGCCGCTTGCTTCGGAGAGGGATGCAAATAAGTATGGCTTCTACGCTAGGCGAGATGCAATGCCGGTATTAGCAGGAAGACAAAGTAGGTGAGGCAGTGAGGTGGTAACCCTGCAGGTATGGTACTAGTGGAGGTCTAAGCTGTGACTCTACAGGTTTTTGGATGAGTAGTTATGCTATCTAGAATATTACATTTCACGTATGTGCATTAAATGTGTTTAGTGTTTATGTGATGCAAGTTGGATGAAATTTTCTCTCTAATTGTTGAACTTGATCCCATATTTATATCTAATCTCTGCTTAGGGTTCATGTGTACTCACTGAGAACTGTGATACCTTATTCCCAACAGATTTTATTTTTTTTCACAAGCTCAATAAAAGATGGGTCTACTACGAGGTCAAGTATGGGAAAGAAAGAAGGTTGGGATGGGAAGGTTATGTAAACATTGCATCATATATACTCTCAAGTAATGACAAGGCAATGAAAATTGACTCTAATTTATTTAAGGTTATGTAAACATTGCATCATGTTTGTTGTCCTATGTTTGTAAAAAGGACGGTTTTTAGATAAAGAAATCACATGCATGTCATACATTATTCGTGCATGGTTGTTAGGTGTAGTCGAACTCCATTCTGTGAAGGAGGGGTTGATCCTTCCGAGCTGGGGTGTTACATTTATGATATTAGTACAACCAACATTCCAGATCTCAAAATGAATCTTTGCTACATGTACTCATTTAATTCTAATTGTATACATGACATCAAGCATTTATCCAATTCAGCACACTCGTTTGGGCTATGCTTATTTTGACAATATGCAATACCGTGATTGCCAAACATAGAACACAGTGTTAATAGTTCATTTCCAAAAACTAAAACAAATTTTTAGTGCAATGGCCTCTCTGGTGGGTGAGCAAACCAACAAACACTTCTATTGAGTTAATCAATGTGATATTTAACGGAGATCATATCACCTGCAAAATTATAGAAGCTATTACGTACTTCGTTCAAGTATACCTTTAAATCTAGACTCCATGCATGCTTGAAACCAAACAGGAAAATAAAGCAACAAAATGACTATTGCACACAGGAATCATAACAACCACCTTTCTGTAACTAACACAAACTTAACTAGAAGAAGAGTGAGTTTAATACATAACAAAAACAGAATTGCTGGAAAATCACCTGAGTGAGCTTCTTATACTTCGCTTTGGCCTAGAATCATCCTTTGAGAAGTACCATTGCGCAATAGTCCCACTGATCACATAAACCTGAGCTTCCACCATTACCATTGTAGACCACAACATGGTAAGAATTGCCAGTGCATAGTACGCGGGCACCCAACTATCCTGCTTCCAAACACAATTATACTCTCCATCATTCTCTCTCGGAACAATCTTCCCGTTCAGCCTCGCAAACACCAAAAACACAACAATGGGCACGTAATACACAAACAACCCCAACGTCAAAGCAGGTAAAACCCCAAACAAACCCAAATTGTTCCACAACGCATTCGAGGCCACAGCAATTATCTTCACAGTCAACTCAACTCGGTGCCAATTCACCACAAATATCCACACAATCACTCCAATCACCAAAAACACAAACACGAGTACTAAAATCCGGTAAGCCAACGGAAATGCATCACTACAAGTTGAACTAACAGTACAAACAACAAACCAATATATATTAAAGAAAATGGGAACTATAACAAAAAAGGGAAGCGAAACGTAGACAATCTGTTTGGTATAATGCTTGAGTAGTAAAAGAACAAACAGCACAAAGGGTACACTCAAAATCAAAGTAATTACAAGGGTCCATATCAAACTCTCCCAAAGACTCGAATTTGAAGAGTTCAATGAAATGGGTGTACCGAAAAAGAGTTGCTTCTGATAGTGAAACGCATTCGTAGATGAATTTTTTATGCAAGAAGATGAAATGGAGTCGAATGCAAAAGAGGAGATGTTATTGGAATTAGGGTTACGATTAACGGAAGCAAAGATGCCGAAGGCGAAAGTGGAGAGAACGAAGAGGACGAAGAGGATGAGGAAAGGGAGGTCTTTGATGGGTCGAGGTCCGTAGTTGTATGAAATCTGGAGGTACTGGGTGTGGTCCGGCTCGGAGGTGGCTGCGTCGATTTCAGAGATCGGCGCGTCTATGGAAGGGAAGTGTTTGGAGAGAAGAGGTTGGGATGCAGAGGATGGTGGGTCGTAGAGGTTTGAAGGTTTGTCGGACTCGTCAGTGCTGCCCATGGCATTCAGAGAGAGAGAGAGAGAGGTGGTGGGCTTGAGACAATTGAATAAAGAGATGGGAGTTAGGGTCAGTAATAGAGCTTGATGGAGTTTTTCATGTTGCAGATTTGGGGAGTCATTGTTGACTATTCACCTGAGCTGGAGGATGATGGTGGGTCGGTTGGGTTGATCAGAATGACAACAAAGATACTGTCATTATCAAATTAAAAAATAAATATATATTTTTCTTTCTTCTGCAATTGTATTTTTTAGTCCTCCAACTCACTGTCAAGCCAACGAGAGGCCACTCACAGTCACAGTATCTTTATGCTTATTTCTAATAAGGGTGCAAATCAGGTGGATTGGACGGGTTGAGATGTTAATTCTAGTTTAAGCTTAGGTATATAATCTTCAATTTTAATTCTAACTCTAACCCTATCTCAACCCGAGGTATTCAACTTGAGTACTATCCGAGTTTAATTTAGGCGGGCTCGGGTTGAATTCGAGTTACTTAATTCAGGCTGATTTCGGATTAAAAATCAGGTTGACTTTAGTTACTTAATTCGAGTTGCTTTTTTGAAGTGTAGATTTGATTTTTTTCAAGAGTGGATCTGATTTTTTCAAGTGATCTGAGATGAAGGGCGAGACGCAGATGAAAAGAGAGGGAGTGAGAGTATGAGACGACTCAGACGAGTGAGAGAGGGATCTGAGAGTGATGGAGGCGTAGGGGTGAAGACTTGAAGTGAAATGAAAGTTTGGACTCTAAAGAGTGAAGATAAATACTAACTCTAATTAAATTTATTTATATATTTATGTATATTTGAGTTCAACCTGATTTAATAATCGAGTTCAACCCCATTTTAATATTCGGGTTAAACCCGACAACCCGATGTCTCAATCCGAGGCTTGCCCAAATTCAATTCGGATTGAAGTTTTTTTGCCCAACCCCAACCCAAGTATTAAAAATTCTAACCCAAACCCTATTTTTTTCAAGTTGAGCTCGGGTTGAATTCGGGTTAACCCCCAAATTGCACCCCTAATTTCTACTGCTCATCCTTACAAGTTAGATCAGTTAAAAATTTTGTTTTTGCATATTTATGTAAGATCTTGGCCTGGTTTTGAATATGGTTATTTTATTATGATTTAAATATCAAGGGTTTAAATCGCAAAAATTGACTAAACTCTAACTCTGACGTAGAATTAGTTAATCTTCAAGCAATTGTGGGATAAAATTCTTTGACGAACATACTTAAAAAACATGAATGTTTATGATTCGATTTCCCCCTCAAGTTTTAAAAATTATGCTTCAAACCTTTCTAGTTATGTTAGTACCTCTCAAATTTTCAAATTTATGATTTACATCAATAAAAAATTAGGGAGAATTACACCCAGACTCCATGAGGTTTGTCACTTAATCACTCAGATCCCCTGACATTTGAAATATTACACACAGATCCCCTGAAGTTTGTATGCGTGTAACACTGAGACCCCTGCTGTAAATATATTCGTTAATAAATTACATCCAGACTCCTTGAAGTTTGTAAACATATATTACTTAGACCCCATAAATTTAAAATATTATACTTAGACCAAAAATACTTCAATCAAAGATAAAATATCAAATATTTTAAATTCTTCAATTAAAATTCATGTTCTATTGTATCTTTTATTGAAATAAAATCAAAAATAAAAATTTAATTTTTTCTTAAAAAATCGTAATTAGTATATAATTATATTGTCTATTAGAATTTAATTTGATCGTTTAAACGACCAAATTAAAATACCAAACTACCTCAATTAAAGCTAAAAGATATTGTGTCTATTACAGTTTGACTCCTTATTTAATTTTTTAGTTTTATTCTAATAGATATTATAATTATATACTAACTCTGATTTTTTTTTCAAAACTAGATTTTTATTTTTGATTTTATTTCAATAAATGACATAATAGAATATGAATTTTGGATGTAAAATTTATGTTCTATTATGAATGACTTAAATCCCTTGTTTGATTTTTTTATTTTATTTTATTCTAATAGATAGTATAATTGTATACTAATTACGATTTTCTAAGAAAAAAATAAATTTTTTATTTTATTTAAACTTAAATAATTTTTTATTTTTTAAAAAATAAATTATACATTAGAACATGAATTTTGGTTGTAAAATTTAAAATATTTGATATTCTATCTTTGATTGAAGTATTTTTTGTCTAAGTATAATAATTTAAACTTAAAGGGTTTAAATATTATATACCTACAAGCTCCAGAGGGGTCTAAGTGTAATTTATTAAAGGATATATTTACAACAGGGGTCTAAGTGTTATACGCGTACAAATCTCAGGGGTCTGTGTGTAATATTTTAAATGTCAGGAGGTCTGAGTGATTAAGTGACAAACCGGGATATGAGTGTAATTCTCCCATAAAATTATGTTTTTGACATTCATCATTCATGGCTCTGCAATGTTCTCTAAATTATCTATATAATAAAATACAATATAATTCAAATCTCAAAAGATAAACAAAATGACTTTTGTTTTTCGCGGTTGAGATATTTTAAATTTTATTTTAAAGTTAATCCAACGACTAATATTAACTTCTCAAATTTAATAGAAAAAAAGGCTCTTAAAAGTGTGTTTTGGTTAACTTTTTAAAAGTACTTTTAGAATTTATAATTTTTCATAAGTATTTTTTTTAATAAAAAATAGTGTTTGGAACCGATCAACCACCACCACCACTACTACCGTCGTCGCCACCACCTTTACCACTGTTGCCACCCCACAACCACCCCCACTGCCCCACCACCACCATCCCCCCTACCACCATTACTGCCACCCATCACCATTACCACCGCTCGCCCCCCGTTATAATCGGTGCTTAAATTCTTTTCTCTCTCCTATATCTTTGTAATTTGATCTTCGATGTAAATACAAATATATTTATTATTAGCCATTTTTTTGTTACTCTGTCATGCCTTCAGACACGAGAAATAACTAATATTTTTATAACTTTTCAAATATGATCTTGATTTTCTCTTATCCATCTATTATTGATTAAAATATTTTATACCCCCAATCATTCAATGTAGTTTTGTAGATTATTTGTCCAAAATTTAACGATTTGCACAAGACCAAGTTTAATGAAAATAGTGTCAATCCTATAATTGAAATAGGGGTCATAGTATAATGGGAAAAAACATAATTTGCATAAACCCTGCATATCGAGTCCAAAGTCCTCATTGTGTTTTTCATTTTGTAATTTGTAGAGCCATGATAAGATTTAGTTATTCTTGAGCGATAATACAATAACAATTGAACTTCATTGCTAATTATTTGATGAATTGACTTAAAATTGTTTATCCAATTAATTTGACAAATTTGAATTAATTTCCTCAATTTTCTTGAACATAGAATGATATAACATGTCATATGAAAATTGATTTTATATAGCTTATACAACAAAAAAAATTCTAATTATGATATTATTTGTATCCCAAGGAAAAATCTTAGACTCATCAAATATACGCAATCTAACCCCGCAAAGAGATAGACTATTTTCGCAACCTTAAACTAACCTACCACTCCATATGGTTCTACACGGGGGTCATAAGCAATCCTACCTAATAGCCCTCATAATGCCAAGAACTTTAATTTTTACGCTGTATTTGGTACACAATAATAAAATGAAGTTGAAATGGAATAAATAGAATGGAATAGACATTGTCATTCCTATATTTGACATCTATTGGGATTAAGTGTTAGAATGGGTCCATTCCATTCCTATGTTTGGATGGACAAATTTTTTTGTTGGAATGGAATATAATTTAACCAAAATACTCCTAATGACAAGGGATTAGTAGCTAATTTTGATAGTATAATATTTCCAAATGAATTTGGATAACATCCCAAAAAATAAGTAAACCTATTGATTTTAAATATAATAAATACGATAAAATGAACCAGCACATACACTCAAATACCATCATAACCAACAAATTCAGCCAAATATATAATAAGATGTATTAACACCAATCTATTTTTGTTGAAAGATATCATAATTATGTACAAAGAGAGTATCAAAATCATAAAAAAAAAAAGGATAAATGCCTACAAAATACATCTCAACCTTCTATCAATTCAAATCTGGATAACATAAAACTCTATTTACAAGAGACAATACCCACCATTCATTCCTCTCACTTTAAATCCTCCCTCACCTTTAAATCGATATTGATGATGATGAAAGGCATAGGGTCTCTCTTTTGGCTAAGAAAGGCATTTCTTAATGAACACCTTCACCTTGGGGTTTGTTGCATTGTTCATTGCCTGAGGCCTCACTCCATATATAACATTTTTGTATATCTTGGCAACACTGTCACATTCACCATACAAAGTCAAGCATATACATCCCAAATGAGTAAATATCAACCATCTCAACATAATTATCCTTGTATCGTTCAAATGATGTTAATTAAACAGAAATAGGAGGATAAAAAAGGCTAATACACACAAACAAGAAATTCAAGGAGAACCCATAATGCAGATTTTAGCAAATTACTGAAAAATCATCTTGGTCATAACACATACAAAATTCAAGAAAATAGAGCACAACCATAGCAGACTCTCTATACAAACACCATATATACAGATACAAACACTAAAATACATATACATGAATTTAAATGACTTCTTATAGGATTGTCTTTGCTTGCAACAAAACTCAATCACTTTATGACATGTGCACCTCTTGAGTACTTCCTCTTTCCTAAGCTTTTCACACAAGATTTTTATTCAGGAGAAAAAGGTAAGAGAAAAACCCACATTCATGTTGGCCGATCAAGAAAAGAAAATCAATTTGATCATCAACCTCCTGAAATTCCAAACAAAATTGAGTTGAGAAGAATAGAGGAATAATCAGATCAACAACTTTTTTTTTTTCACCAGGGACGCTAGATTGCAGAGTTAAAAACCAAACCATAAGAAAATCGCGAGGTGCCCATGGATCTAGGAAGCTCAAAAGACAAAGAACAAATTTATTTTGACTTTTCACACCCCGCACAAAATGATTGATATTCACCCTAGCATCAAAAGGCCAAGGAAAAACATAATATGCAATTGAACAAGCAGGGTTCATGGTGATGTATGTCAATCTACTAATTTTCATGAATTGTTCAATCCAAAAGTGAAAGAAACACAATTTTCAGGAATCTAAATACAAGCAAAGCAAGGATCTTGGGAACTTCTAACAACCACACGATATGAACTTCATCAGAATAAACTTGCCAGACATTGTAATGATGCATAAAAACTCCCCTTGAACCAATACCCATATGCCAAATTGACTACCAGAAAGAAAACATAAGGGCATTAAGTTAACCCTTACAATAAGTTGACACACGTCCACTTCAAAGTATTATCCATGGAACAAGTTTCATTTTACAGAACAAATCCATTGAACCTTTAAATGGAGAAAGAGGAATGTTAATGGCATGCACTTTATGTCCCACCAGCATGGCAAAACCTTATTTATCAGTTATCACCAACCAGATGAGAGATCTTGAAAAGAAATGGCTAGCATTACTAATTCATTTCTAATTTTTTCCATTCATTTCTCCTTATTTATCTTAACTTGTCAGATGTAATCGGTAACAACCTAGCTCAACTGGAGTTTTAACCCCATGATTACGCAGCGCTGTGAACAATGCTGCAGTATCCCTTTAGGTAAGAGGCTAACTACAACATCATGTAATTCTTCCCAGACCTAAGTTTAATATCTTACATGCTTGTACCATAATCTATGCCAACATTTCTAAGTAAAAACACGATCCTTCGTCTCCCCTAATTGTCCCATCATAAGTACATTTCTTTGATGCATATTGCCCTTTGTTATCCAACACAATTTTTAAGATTATTTTCATTATACTATATACCAGGGTTCTCCCAATAAAACATGTGGTAATAGACAGGCACAAAACTACAGCTAACCATACAGCAGTAGAAACCATTTCTATGTTGGAGCGCAAGTCAATAGAATAATCTCAAATCTCACCTGGTATACTGGAAGTACCAGGATCAAACTGTACCCCAGTGAACCCAGAACAGCACTATTTAGAATATAGAAAAAATAAAAGAGTAAGAAAAGAGATGTAATTCTTCGTAGCTCGTGAGGAAATATGTCCCGCAGGAGTAAATCCCTCGGGTTTCAACATTTATTTTTGGCTAGCCTCAATATTCATATCACTTTGTTCCTTTTGTTCTTCGCTTTTTATCTAAGGTGGTATTATCGAAATTATCACCTCACAGAAGTCTAGGACCCAATGAATATCAGTTCCAAACTGAGTAATCGTTAATCATTCAACAAACCATTTAATCAATACTGTATCACAGCAAGTCAACCACAAGCACACTTTCAATTTAAAGAGAAGAAAAAGTTAAAAACAGTATATTTGCTTATGTCAAGCAACTCAAATCAATACAATTTGACAAAGCCTTGACTGGGCATACATGTGTGGGCTAAATGAATTTCATTCCACATGCATCAACATCTGGAAACATAACTTCAGTAAATTATATGCTGCTTTCCATACTTCGTCTAACTACATCAATTCTGGTGGACAATATGAAATATGCACTTTTCCCACTAATGCAGTATGCCAGTATTCATGTTCGTAGAGTCATTTTCTTAAAAGACACCAAATACACTACATGTAGAGTTGCTTATGATCATACATCAAAATCAATTTTATTTTCTTGTGTTAGTGTGTGTGTGTGTGTGTGAGAGAGAGAGAGAGAGAGAGAGAGAGAGAGCAATAGAGAGACTTTATGAAGATGTCATCCCACTATATGACTGCATGCAATACTGGGGTCTAAAGGATCTTTGGAAAGACAAAATCAAAAGAAAATACACTAGAGCTTGGTATGGCCTACATAAGGGCCTCTTCAGAATGGGATACTGTATCTTCAGGGGAAAAACAAAGAAAGAAATCTGACCCTGTACTTTCTTTATGAAAAAATTGAATCTTGCAGGCTCCAACAAAAACCTTTACAAATGTCAGGCTGTAGGCATTGCAAAATGCTTGAGAAAATAAATTAAAGACACAACGTATCAACAAGATCCACAACTATGTTCCTATATGTCTAGCAAAAGGAATCATCCCAACACTTCCTTTCAAACCCAATTCATAAGAATATCTCCTGTTAATATATATAGTTGAAAATTGAAATTCCTATCGTAAGGAGGAATGATATTGTGGCAAATCTATTGGCATCTGAAAATCCTATCCTCTGAATGATTCAAAGCAGTTTGTTTATATTTCAAATGAGCAACACAGAACGAAAGTTAGTTGAATTAACTCCCAGTTTCCAACTTCATTGCATGACTCTACATAAAATGTCACATAGCCAAGCCTGTAAAAGGCAGATAAGCTGGAAGCTCTAAATAACTGAAGCCTCTTTCAAAAATTGAAGGCCAACTTAGCCAAACATCCATTTGTTCCCCTCACAACCTCCTTATCTAATCCAAACAAACCAAATGAAGGACTTTAGCCTGGTATTATCGAGGATAATAAAGATTTTCGTGTTATTCGGATTCCATCATTCATGCTCTCTGCATCAATGCTAGGGGAAGGGAAAACCAAAATTGACATGGATTATTGTTGAGAAAAATGATATACTCACTTTTAATTAACTAGACATACAACCCTTGACGAAACAAAATGGCAAAAAAGTTTGGTTTTGTTTGACCTTCTTCATGGCTTAGTGATTGCTTTTCTTAATGTTTCCTCAACTTGTGTAAGATCTGCTGACAAGCTGACTTGTCACCTCTTGAGTACTTCATTCTTCCTAAGCTTTTTGCATAAGATATTTACTTGGGAGAAAATACAAAATAAAGAACACCATTCATTTTGGCCGATCAAGAAAAGTAAAAAAAGAAAACTTAATCATCAAGCTCCTAACATCCAAAAAAGGATAAAGGTGAGAAGAATACAAGAATAATTGGCAATTTTTTTATACAGGGATACGAGCACACGGATTTAAGAACCAAACCATAAGAAAAGCACAAGGTGTTCATGGATCTAGGAAGCTCAATCCACAAACATCGATTTATAAGCGACTTCATCCTAACATCAAAATGCTATGGAAAAAGCATAATATGCAAATAAAGTAAAGAGGGGTCCCTAGTAAAATATGGTAATTTGCTAGTTTTCATGAATTGTTCAATCTAAAGAACAACCATAAAAACTGATGGTGTTTCCTGCGCAATTGAACAAGGTTATGATTTTCAGGGGCCAGGGAATCACTGGGTGGTCCAGTTAGAGCTCCTAGGCTCTTCAAAATTGAACAAATAACAAGGGATTGCAGACAGAGAATTTATAGTGGTTCACCAGCTTGAAAGCTCAGCTAATCCACTTTTAAGGGAGTCTTTTGCTCCTGGGGAAGATTTTATTGATAAAGGAAGGTATTACACATAATATTTGTTCAGGCTGATTGCTTGTGTTATATTGTGAGGGATATGCCTCTTATTTATAGTCTTCAAGGGCCTTACCTGATTTTTTGGCGTGATCCTTGCCTCTTCTTTGCAACGGATGCGTCTGTTATGCAATTACCATGGATAGCACTGAGGCGGTTGCGGCTCTCGTGCCTGAATGCAAGACCATTGCAATTTATGTGTAGCACTTTGGTGGGTGTCAGCTGTCATCCTTACTATTTCCCATGATGGTATTGTTGCCAGTGGGAAGCCGACCTGAGCACCTCTGGTTGTTTGTAGTGAGCTGCATGGCTCGAATTCAGATGGCCGAGATGAGGGACCAGGCTCAACCTTGGCCAAATTTTGAGTATCATCAAAAAAAATTTGCAAAAATCCAAATATAACGAAACAGAGGATGTTGATAGGAACCTTGCCAGTGTAAACTTACTAGACATCTTAATGCCGTGTAAAAACTCCCCTTGAACTACTATCCATATGCCAAATTGACAACAGAATATTGATGCAAGACCACTTCAAAAGTTTTTTTTTTTTTGGTTCAACAAAATGGATGTGAAGATAGGTCAGTTCACATATCTGGCAGGAAGTATTGCCCTTCAACACCCCAAAGCTATCCATGGAACAAGTTTCATTTTGCAGAACAAATGAAACAGGGAGGGAAAATGACATGCACTTTAGGTTTTAGCACGGCAAAACCCTATTTATCCTAGGATCATCCAGATGAGAGATCCTGTAAAGAAATGGCTTACCAATTCATTACTACTTTCTTTCCATTCATTTCTCCTTATTTTTCTCAAACTGTCAGATGCAATCAGTAACAACCTAGCTCAACTAAGTTTTAACCAATGCTTTGGTATTGCAGTGAAAAATGTTGCAGTCTCCCATGAGGTAAGAGGCTGACTCCAATATCATGCAATTCTTCCTTCAGCTAAGTTTAATACTTGACTACATATACTATAAATTGTGCCCAATACTTCTAAGTGAAATAGCGATTCTTCCTCTCCCTTAGTTACACCTTCATAAGCAAATTTCTTGGACACATATTTCCCTTAGTTTGTTGTAATTCACAACAATTTTTAAAATTCTTTTTTCATTGTATTACATAACAACATTCTCCTCATAAAGCCCAAAACTACAGCTAACCATGCAGCAGGAGTAGAAACCATTTTTGATATTGAAGCGCAAGTAAAATTAATTAACCTCAAATATTACAAACCCCTCCTTCCTTTTGTTCTTCTCTTTTACTCTAAAATGGTATTTTGCAAATATACCTCCTGCATTTAAATTATGATCTTGCAGAAGTCTAGGACCCAACAAATGTTAGTTCCACACTGGTTAATCATCTGCATTCAATGGGCCATTTGATCAAAAAATGTACCACAGCAAGTTCACCACAAGCACAATCTCAATTTACTCAAAAGGAAAATTCAAAAAAAGAGATTTTGCCCTTGTCAAGCAACTCAAATCAACACAATTCAACTAAGACTTGTCTGGACTAACATCGAAACTCAAATCAATACAATTCAACTAAGCCGAGTAAGAAGAAGAAGCAACAGAAGCGGAAGCGGAAGCAGAAGAACAAGGAAGGTGCAGAAGGAGGAGGACAAACAGAAGGAGAAAGAAGAAGAGGAAGAGGAGAAGAAGAAGAGTAGGGGGCAAGAACGGCAATGGTAGCGGGAGCGGGAATAGGGGAAGGAAGAGTAGGAGTAGGAGAACAAAGAGGAAGAGGAAAAGTAGGGGCAGGAGGAAAAGAAGGAAGAGGAGGAGGAGGAGAAGGAGCAAGAGGAGTATAAGCAAAAGGAGGAGAAGGACAAGGAGAAGAAATGAAAGGAACAAAAGATAAGTAACAAATAGGAATGATAACTGTAGCGGTAGCAAGAGTAGGATGAGGAGGAGAAGGAAGAAGAAGAGTATGAGGAGGAGGAGAACAAAAAGGAAGTGTAGCAGGAGTAGGAAGAAGAAGAGGAAGAGCGGAGACAAAAGAAGGAGGAGAAGAAAGAGGAGGACAAGCACAAGGAGAAGAAGGAGAAAGAGGAGGAGAAGAAATGGAAGGAATAATAGAAGAAGAGTAGGAGTAGGATAAGGAGGAGAAAGAAGAGGAAGAGAAGGAGTAGGAGGAGGACAAACATAAGAAGGAAGAGTAGAGGCAAGAGGAGGAGGAGAAGCAGGAGCTGAAGGAGGAGGAAGGAGCAGGAAAAGTGGAACAAGAAGATAAAGACCAAGGACGAGAAGAAATGGAAGGAACAGAAAAAGAGTAGCAAGCAGAAGCGGTAGCGGGAGTAAGATGAGGAGGAAAAGAAATAGGAAGAGTAGGAGAAAGAGAAGAACAAAGAGGAAGAGCAGGAAAAGAAAAAACAAGGGTAGGAGGATCAGAAAGAGGAAGAGGAGGAGAACAAGCAGAAAAAGGAGAAGCAGAGGAGGAGACAGAGAAGACGAAAAAGCATGAGAAGCAAAAGAAGGTGAACAAAAAGGAGGAGAAGAAATGGAAGGAACAAAAGAGGAAGAGTAGCGAGCAGGAGTAGGAGCGGTAGTGGGAGTAAGAGTAGGATGAGGAGGAGAAGGATGAGGATGAGGAAAAATAGGAAGAGAATAAAGAGGAAGAATAGGATAAAGAGGAAGAGGAGGAGAAAGAACAGGAGTAGAAAAAGGAGAAAAAAAATAAAAGGAGGAGAAAAGACAAGCAAAAGTAGGAAAAGGAGGAGAAGAAGAAAGAGAGAAAGGAGAAGAACAAGCAAGAGAAGAAATGGAAGGAACAGAAGAAAAATAGTGAGCAAGAGCAGTAATGGGAGTAGGATGAGGAGGAAAAGGAAGAGGAAGAGTAAGAGGAGTAGGAAGAGGAAGAGGAAGAGCAGGGGCAAAAGGAAGAGGACAAGCAGAAGCAAGAAGATAAGAAAAAAAGGAGGAGGACGAGCATAAGAAGGAGAAGAAAGACAGAAAAAAAAGAAAAAGAAGGAAAAGGAGGAAGAGGACAAGTAGAATAAGGAGAAAAAGAAAAAGGAGGACAAGCAGAAGAAAGAAAAGGATAAGAAATAAAAGGAACAGAAGAGTAAGGAGTTGGAAAGGTAGCGATAGCGATAGCGATAGCGAGAGTAGGAGTAAGAGTAGGATGAAGGATGAAGGATGAAGGAGAAGGACGAGGAGAAGAAGAAAAAGAAGGAGGAGAAGAAATAAAAGGAAGAGAAGAAGAATATCGAGCGGTAGCAGATGAGCAGAAAGATTAGGAAAAGAAGGATGAAGAGGAGAACAAGCAAAAGAAGGAGAAGAGGAGGGGTGGACGAGTAGAAAAAGGAGGAGGGAGAGGAAGAGAAGGGGGAGGAGAAGAATGAGGAAGTGAAAGAGAAGTAGAAGTAGAAAAAGAACAAAAAGGTGAAAAAATGGAAGGAACAGAAGAAGAATAGCGAACAGGAACGGTAGTGATAACAGGAGTAGGAAAAAGATGAGGAAGAGTAGAAAGAGGAAACGAAGAGGAAGAGGAACGGCAGGGGCAGGAGGAAGAAGATGAGCAACTAGAGAAGGAGTAGGGATTGAGGCAGAAGGAGGAGAAAAAGGCAAAAAAGGAGGAGGAAGAGAACAAGGAGGAGAAGAAATGGAAGGAACAAAAGAAGAGTAGCGAGCAGGAGCGATAACGGGAGTAGGATGAGGAGAACGAAAAGGAATAACAGGAGGAACAAGAAGATAAAGAGGAAGGGCTAGAGGAGTAGGAAGAAAAAGAGTAAGATAAAGGGCAAGAGGAATAGAAAGAGGAGGAAAAGAAGGAAAAGAATGGAGGATGAGGAGAACAAGCAGAAGAAGGAGAAGAGGAGGAGGACGAACAGAAAAAGGAGAAGAGGAGGAGGACGAGCAGAAGAAGGAGAAAAGGGATAAAAAGGAGGAGGGCGAGAAGAAATGGAAGGAACAGAAAAAGAAAGAGCAGGCGAGCAGGAGCGGTAACGGGAATAGGATGAGGAGGAGAAGGAAGAGGAAGAATAGGAGTAAGGGCAGGAGAAGAAGGAAGAGCAAGAGAAGAAAGAGGAAAATAAGGATAAGAAGGAGGACAAGTAGAAGAAGGAGAAAGAAAAGAAATGGAAGGAACAAAAGAAGAGTAGCGAGCAAGAGCAATAACGATTGCAAGAGTAAGATGAGGAGGAGAAGGAAAAGGAAAAGTAGGAGAAGGAGGATAACGAAGAGGAAGAGGAAGAGGAGCAAGAAGAGGAAGAGTAGGGGCAAAAGGTGCAGGAGGAGGAGGAGGAGGAAAAGAAGGCAGAGAAGAAAGAGGAGAAAAAGAAGGAAAAGAAGAAGAAGAACAAGTAGAACAAGGAGAAGAAGAGGAGGAGGACGAGCAGAAGAAGGAGAAGGAGGAGGAAGAGAACAAGAAGAAGAAGCAAAAAAAGAACAAAAAGGATGAGAAAAAATGGAAAGAACAGAAGAAGAATAGCGAGCAGGAACGGTAGCAGTAGCCCGAGTAGGAGTAGGATGAGTGGGGGAAGGAAAAGGAAAAGTAAGAAGAAAAGAAAGAGTAGGAAGAGGAGGAGAAGGAGAACAAGCAGAAGGAGAAGGAGAAGAAGAAGAAAGAGATAGGGGAAGAGGAGAAGAAATAAAAGGAACAGAAGAAGAGTAGCAAGCAGGAGCGGTAGCGATAGCGGTAGCAAAAGTAGGATGAGTAGGAAAAGGAAGAGGAAAAGTAGGAGAAAGAGGAAAACGAAGAGGAAAAGTAGGAGGAGCAGGAAGAGGAAGAGCAGGGCAGGAGGAGGAGAAGGAATAGAAGAACAAAAAGGAGGAGAAGAAATGGAAGGAACAAAAGAATAGTAACGAGCATGAAAGGTAGCTGTAACGGGAGTAGGATGAGGAGAAGAACGAAGAGGAAGAGTAGGAGAAGGAGAACGAAGAGGAAAAATAAGAGGAAAGGGAAGAGGAAGAAGAGGAGGAGAAGAAGAAGAAATGGAAGGAACAGGAGAAGAGTAGCAAGTAGCGGAAGCGGAAGCGGGATGAGGAAGAGAAGGAAAAGGAAGAATATGAGAAGGAGGAGAAAGAAGAGAAAGAGTAAGAGGAGCAGCAAGAGGAAGAGCAGGGGCAGAAGGAATAAAAAGAGGAGGAAAAGAAGGAAAAGGAGGAGGACGACGAGCAGAAGAAGAAGGAAGAGGAAAAGGAGAACGAAAAGGAATAGTATGAGGAACAGGAAGAGGAAGAACTGGGGCTGGAGAGGAGGAGGAGGCCCAGCAGAAGAGAAATTGATTACAGGAATACTCCCATTTCCTATCTTCGGAAGAGAAATTGATTAACCAACCCTTTTTGATGTACACCAAATGCAACACATGTGGAGTTGTTTGTGATCATAGTCAAAGTCTATCTTATTGTTACTAGAGAGAGAGAGAGAAACATGTGAAATGATGTGAATTTTGGGCATGAAAGGGTTATTGTAGAATTCTGTTGTGTCTTATTGATATCTATAGATGGCGACTCCTAAACATGAAGATAAATGTCAGATGTGCATATATAAGTAAGCAATAGCGATATAGAGGCCATTGACCAATGTTGCTCCTCCCAATCCAAGGTCTTAAAAGGCATGGGCTGGGCAAATACTTCCACCAAATACATACACTAATTACATGTCACCAGCAAATTTATTGCATACCAGTTTATGGCTAGTAAAAAAACTAAATTCGATAAAGGGTGATGAAAAGAAATAGACAAACTAAAAGCACATAACTGAACATGGGAAAATCTCAACGAAGAAAATATGATGCAATCTAACACCATGCGAACTAGACAAACCAAATCAAAGACGATCAAAGTGATATCAACGAAAGATATGAATGTACGAATTAGTTAAAACGAGTGATAGGAAAAAAGATATGTATGCTTGCTAGATTAATTAGTCCTATTAAATATAGGAAATAATTCATAAGCGATGATGGTTCCAACATAACATTAAGTAACACAGGCAAAGAATTGACTCTTCTTCCAACCAGCAAGATAAATGTCTTCACATGCAAAGCCTAGCCAAGGGGTCTTTCTGATGGATGACTTGGTAGCTCAGGGCACAATCTGTTTATTTTATTTTTGTAGACCACCATGAATAGAAATCTAGAATGAGTAGAATGGTACAAACTCAACTTTGGATCTTATTCACACAAAATAACTATCTCAGATTCAAACCCACAACATTTGGCCAAATTCTAACCACTAAACCAGTGGGCCGTGTCAAGCTTCAAAACACAGACATTGAAATCATCAAAATATACACACTACGCAGTAATTTTAAAAGGCTTCAAAACATTGAAATTGAAATCATCAGAATATATACACACTACGCAGTAATTTAAAAAATATGCTAATCTTCAAGAGTATCAGGATAAAAACCCAAAAAAATATTACATTTGTTTTTAAATTCACAAAACTGCACAACACACAAAAGGGACAAGAATAAACAACGTGACCACCACCGAAAATATAAATGAAAACGAAAAACGATGAATAAATGTATTCAATGTCCACGGTAGCACATGGCATAACATCTTACATAAGAAAAATTGACAAGCATTTGAAAGGTACAAAGAACTAACCTGCGAAAAGATTGTAAATATTTGGCAAGTGTAGCAAATTCATTGTCAATATAATTAGTGATGCCAAAATTAAAACAACCAAGGCACCTACAAGAATTTGTATAGCTCAATGGGAAGTACTAAACATCATTGAATCCATGCATTGTGGTCAGTACATCATGTGATCAATTTAACTCGTTGTATCCCAACGCAAGTTTTCATTTTCTCAAAATGGAATCAGATAATCCAGCAACATAATTAATGGACTACGACAGAATATAATAAAAACCAAAGCTAAACTACAAAACAATAAAACAATGAAAGTGTGAGGAACAACTCTTAAGAACTCCAAATGATCACACTGAAAGTACATAAAGAAATATATCACAAAAAGAAATTTGGACCAATAGGACCAATACCAAACCCACTTTAATCCAAAATAGAACAAAAAACAAATTGAAAACAGTCACAACTGGGTTTACTTCTCTAAGTGATGGGGATGATATAGAATATCGTGAATTGCCTAAAAAAACAAATATTAGTAAAAAAAGATCAATACAATTCTATAAATACTTCAAATCTACAAAATAGCTTAAAAAACCCAACTTCAATTTTCATATCCTATTTTCGTATGCCACGATAACGTACAACAAATTCCAAGTCTTATGGTGACAATAAGCTCAATTTTGTAATGGGCTTTGTTTTTCTTTCTATTTTTTAAATGTTTTGGAGCACTTCATATAATCATTCCGTAACTAAACACAACGAAACACCCAGTTTGATAGCAAAGAAAATTCCAAGAAAATGAATTATATAGAGTTGAACTGGTGAGAGAAAGTGAATGTGTACCTGAACATTGAAGCTTTCTACAACCTTTGTGTATGGACATAACCTACAACTCAAAGAGAATTATAAAATCGTCAAACATATTGACACACATAAGAATATACACTCAAATTCGGGTGAAATAGAATTTGAGTGACTTTTGCGATAAATTTACCCTAAAGCTGCAGAAATTTCAATGACTTTCTAGCCATTTTCAGAGAAGAATTTAAAAGGTGTCTTAGGACTGTTTAAGAGAACACCGACCTAAAAATAAAACGATCTATTAAATCCTCCGTGCTACACCAGTGGGCCATGTCAAGCTCCAAAATGCTGACATTTAAAATCATCACGATACTGATATTGACATTGAATGATTAAAAAACTTTTATTAACAGCCAGAGAGAAGCGAGAAACATTATCAGCAATGGCCACTGTTACAGGTGCAAAACTCCAATTGTTTCAAAGAGAGATATTTCAGGTGTCTTAGGACTGTTTAAGAGAACACCGACCTAAAAACAAAAATGATCTATTAACTCCTCGATGCTACACCAGTGGGTCATGGCCTATTCTCTTTACTTGTATACAATGGCACATTTGGAAAGACTCAAAGAAAGCATTGAGAACATCACCTCAATCCCCCACATGGTGGCAAGACAAGCCTGGAATTTTGCTTCAGAAGTGGTGAATGTTTTCCTGATCACGGTTATAGTAACACAGCAAAGAATTAGCAGATTGATGGTAAGTCTTTTCCCCCTGCAGGTTAGCTAAAGCTGAATACAGACGGGTGCTCGAAAGGCAATCCAGGGATGACAGTAATTGGAGGATAAATTAGAAATGAGCAAGGATACTGAATCAAAGCATTCTATGGTAGGATGGACCACTCCACAAGCATTAAGGCAGAGCTCTGAAGCCAGTGCAGGAGCAAGGATACCCCAAAGTGGTTCTTGAGATGGATTCATTAGAAGCATACAACCAACTCCAGAACCAGACAGCAAGAGATTACCTGAATCGAGCGTTGATCTCCAACTGCAAGAGCTTGATCCGAAGTTCCACGTTGAAATTCTGCACACCCTTAGAGAAGGGAACCAGTGTTCAGATGGACTTTCAAACCTGGGACAGAATCAGAAAGAGGAGCTCTCTATCCTAAAAAATCCTCTTAAGGAAATCAAACAATGGACCTAGCTAGTACCTGATTTATTAGGAATCAAAAGCAACCTTGTTTCTTTTCCAATGTTCCCAAAAAAAATGAATACAAACCAAGAAAAAATGAACATATGAGACCAATGAGTAGCTGAGACACATATATTACTTCTTAATGTCAACTAGAGCTTGACAAAAAACACTGCCACAGAAGACGAATCATGAGAAAAGTAATTGTGCACAAACAAATGTTTCCAAGATCTAGATTATAGTTAATACATTTCTAACTAAATCCCAAAATAAAATATTAAGCCCTGTTGCATGAGGTGCTGTAGCAAGCATAAGAACATTTTCTCTGTAAAAAAAGGGTATTTATAACAAGATTAAATAAGGAACAAGTTAAAGCAAAGAACAAGTTATCACCCTGCAAAGTTCAAAAGAGACAGCACAAGAAGATGTCCGCCAGCATAATTGCTATTCTAATTGCTGGACATGTGGTTAAAAAATTGAAGAAAAGAACTCCATGTGTCCAACTATTCTGATTTGGCTAGTATTTGCTGAATAAACAAAATATAGCGCGAACCAAATCTTAATCATGTCTAGTATGCTTACCTTTTTCAGAAGTTTAACCAAATTAAACAGATGATTAACTTATTATTTTGTCCAGACCTACCAACACAAAATTAATTGTATCAATGGAAGCATATAGCTTCACATTTTAATACCTTTATCAAGGTAAATAATGTCTTGAGCATAAATACAATGTCCTTTTTCCTTACCATCAAAGAACATGTCTTTATGAGCTCTCTTTTTTATTATTAAGCATCTTTTTTAACAAAAGATAAAGAAAAGGAACACTTTGACCTAGCAGAAGCCTTTCATTTTTAAATTCACAAAACTGCACAACACACAAAAGGGAAAAGAATAAACAGCGGGACCAACATTAATAACAGCGTGACCACCTCCAAAAAAATATAAATGAAAATAAAAAACGACAAATAAATGTATTCAATATCCAGGGGAGCACATGGCATAACATCTTACATAAGAAAAATTGGCAAGCATTTGAAAGGTACAAAGAACTAACCTGCAAAAAGACTGTAAATCTTTTTCATTGCCAATATAATCAGTGACGCCAAAATTGAAAAAACCAAGGCACCTACAAGAATTTGTATAGCTCAATGGGAAGTCAGTTAAACATCATTGAATCCATGCATTGTGGTCAGTACATCATGTGATCAATTTAACTCGTATCACAACGCAAGTTTTCATTTTCTCAAATAATCCAACAACATAATTAATGATTACGACAGAAAATAATAGCAATCAAAATTAAACTACAAAAACAATAAAACATACCAATGAAAGTGTGAGGAACAAGAACTCCAAGTGATCATATTGAAAGTACATAAAGACATATATCACACAAAGAAATTTGGACCAATACCAAACCCATTTTAATCCAAAACAGAACAAAAAACAAATTGAAAACAACTACAACTGGGTTTACCTTCTCTAAGTGATGGGGATGATATAGAATATCGTGAATTGCCTAAAACAAACAAATATTAGTAAAAAAGATCAATACAATTCTGTAAATACTTCAAATCTACAAAATAGCTTAAAAAAACCAGCTTCAATTTTCATATCCTATTTTTGTATGCCAAGATAACGTACAACTAATTCCAAGTCATATGATAACAATAATATTCAAAGGAATGAGAAATAATATTCAAACGAATGAGAAATAATATTCAAATGAAGTAGTTAAAAATATAGAAAATTTATTGGAGAGTGTATTGAAAAAGTGAATAGCTAAAATAGAAAATATTGTTTTTTGAGTAACTAAACTAACTTTTATTGTTGGAGATGCTCTATAATCCAGCAATATAATTAATGGTAAACCCCAAGATCATGGACAAGACTATAATAAAATATAATGAAGAGAAAAATTAAACTACAAAAACAATAAAACATATCGATGGAAGTGTGAGGACCAACTTCTGTGACCTCCAAATGATCATGCTGAAGTACGTAATGAAATATAGCAAACAGAAATTAGGCCCACTACCAAGCCCACTTTAATCCAAAACAAAACAAAAACCAAATCAAAAACAACTACTTAAACCTTCTCTATGTCATAGTGATGATGTAAACTATTGTGAATTGCCTAAAACCCACCACTATTGGAAAAAAAAATCAATACAATTCCGAATACATACTCCAAATTCACAAACTAACTTATAAAACACAGGTTCAATTTTCATACCCTCTTTCAGTATGTCAAGATAACATACAACAAATTCCAAATCTTTGGTATTGCAAGGGTAAAAATAAGCTTAGTTTCATAATGGGTTTTTTTTCTTTTAATTCTTTTTTTAATGTTTTTGGAGCACTTGAACAATGTAAAACCAAAGATACAATCAGTCCGTAAATAAACACAACAAGACAACACAGATTGGCAATAAAGAAAATTCCAAGAAAATAAATTATAAATATATGAACTGGTGAGAGAAAGTGAATATCTACCTGAACATTGAAGTTTTCTTCAACCTTTGTGTATGGAACCATGAATACATAAAATGCAGCAATTGATCCCAAAAACAAATCATAACCTACAGCTCAAAGACCATTACAAATCGTCAGACATATTGACACACAAGAATATACATTCATATTCCGGCGAAATGGCATTCGAGTGAAATGTGCGACAAACTTACCACAAAGCTACAAAAATTTCACTGCCTTCCATTTTCACGGGGAGAGAGAGAGAGAGGCAACTTCAAAAGGTGTCTTAGGACTATTTAAGAGAACACCAGCCTAAAAATAAATCACACATTAATATTCCAAAACATGCACACAGCCACACACCAAAACACAAACATACACCAACACACAAAAGATACATAGACCAATACCCCAAAAAACATACATTAATACGCCAAAAAAATACACACACTAATACACTAAAAAAAATACACACAATAATACGCCAAAACACATGCACACATACACTAATACAACTATAATACACACATTCCCACACACTAATACACCAACACACACATCCAATAATATAATAAAAACACACATTATTACAGTAAAACAAACACACACATTCCAATACACCAAAGCACACACAAATATGCAAATACACCAAAACACACTAATACATCAAAATACACACATCACACATTAATACACCAAAACATATACACGCACTATACTACACCAAAACACACAAATATGTTAATGCACGAAAACACATATACGCATACTAATACACCAAAACACACGCACTGAAGCACCACACACACTAATACACTAAAAAAAATACACATACAGTAATACGCCAAAACACATGCACACGTACACTAATACAACTATAATACACACATTCCCACACACTAATACACCAACACACACATCCAATAATACAGTAAAAACACACATTATTACAGTAAAACAAACACACACATTCCCACACACACATCCAATAATACAGTAAAAACACACATTATTACAATAAAACAAACACACACATTCCAATACACCAAAGCACACACAAATATGCAAATACACCAAAACACGCTAATGCATCAAAATACACATATCACACATTAATACACCAAAACACATACACGCACTATACTACACCAAAACACACAAATATGTTAATGCATGAAAACACATATACGCATACTAATACACCAAAACACACGCACTAAAGCACCACACACACTAATACACTAAAAAAAATCCACACAGTAATACGCCAAAATACATGCACACATACACTAATACAACTATAATACACACATTCCCACACACTAATACACCAACACACACATCCAATAATACAGTAAAAACACACATTATTATAGTAAAACAAACACACACATTCCAATACACCAAAGCACACACAAATATGCAAATACACCAAAACACACTAATGCATCAAAATACACACATCACACATTAATACACCAAAACACATACACGCACTATACTACACCAAAACACACAAATATGTTAATGCATGAAAACACATATACGCATACTAATACACCAAAACACACGCACTGAAGCACCACACACACTAATACACTGAAAAAAATACACACACAGTAATACGCCAAAATACATGCACACATACACTAATACAACTATAATACACACATTCCCACACACTAATACACCAACACACACATCCAATAATACAGTAAAAACACACATTATTACAGTAAAACAAACACACACATTCCAATACACCAAAGCACACACAAATATGCAAATACACCAAAACACACTAATGCATCAAAAATACACACATCACACATTAATACACCAAAACACATACACGCACTATACTACACCAAAACACACAAATATGTTAATGCACGAAAACACATATACGCATACTAATACACCAAAACACACACACACTAAAGCACCACACACACGCACACACTAATACACCAAACACATACACGCACTAATACACAAAAACATGCATTCATACACCAAAAAACTCACAAACTAAAAAACCAAAACACAAACATGCATAATAATATATAAAAATATACACACAAAAAAATACGAAAATACAACTAAAAACACAAACTAATACACACTAAACACTAGTGTGTGTGTGGGTGCATTAATGTGCGCGTGTGTGGGTGCGTTAATGTGCGCGTGTGTGGGTGCGTTAATGTGTGCGTGTGTGTTATTGTATTTGTCACTACAAAACAAATTGAAATAGTAAACAAATTGAAAGAGTAAACGCCGAAAAAAACAAAATAAACAATTGTAATTCTAATACTCGGTGTTTGAGTAATATACCCTAACGCTTTTTCCAATGGAAAACAAACACCGACACTACTGCTGGACTCCGGTGGCCAAAAAGATATATGTTGACTACAGTTTGTCAATTCACATAAACTCTATGCAATTCCAGAAAGTTAAACTCTACACAATTTATCCACATAAAACCTTAAATTCAAAAACATAAATACATGTCATCATGAAACTGAAGTGTCACTGCATGCACCGTGCTAAATCTCAGAGAGCTTCATCTTGAGAGAACCATGAAACTACAATCTCACTGTTTTTGAGCCCTGCAACTGCGAGTAGAATAGATGCAACGACAAATTCGGACTAACAACCAAATTGTGTCAATCAGGCAAAAACAGATTACTATGGTTTGAAGGAAACAAACATGTCATTTATGACATGCATGGTATTCTAGTAATTAGTTAAAGTTTAAGGATTGTACTAAAACAGTGAATTATTGATCTTTAGCGACCATAGTTACTCTTTGTCCAGCACAGTTTGCAGACTGTAGGGCAGACTGCTCTCAATTAAAATTCTACTTTATAAATTAGAGGCAGGCGTGCTTACAACCCCTCTCAACACTCTTCAAATTGGAGAGGGATAGCCAACTTCTCTGACAAAAAGGGTGCTGCAATGTTAGTGAATCCTGTATTATTTAGAATTCAGAAGGCTCTTCATTTGAAAGGGCAAGGACAAAGAATCGATTCAATCACTCGAAACTTTTCCAATAACTTCCTGTGAGACATTACTTGGATCCCACATTACTTCATATTGTGCCCAAATCACCTTGAGGTTTTCAATCCTGTTGGAATTACTGTTAGGAAGCTCTACAACAGCAAACACAAGAACTTCACCAACGACATATATTTGGGATGTGGGGTTGTATTTCAGAATTAAACTTGAATTAACTACAATTAATGCGACTATGGACCCACATTGCATGCAGCATGAATATGAACTTAATTGATGCAACACTAGCTTGAATGAAATTTTTACAGCTTCCGGAAAATTGAACACGAAATCAATTGCAACAGCAGCACCAAGACTTGGTCCAACTAGTATCATCGGCCTTCTTATGTAAGACTTCCAAAGCTGTCATATAAATGTAAGTAATCCAACTTAGAAGTTGAAACATTGAGGGTTGAATACTAATATAGCTACAAGGAACATAAAGTGAAGTCCTGCCTGTGTGAATGAAGCCAAGTGATAGAAAAATGAAATGCAATTGAACAGGACTGCAGAAATATATGAAAATACCTGGTACAAATGATATCGCTTTGATGCTGCATTAAACTGGGGAAGTCTTTAGTAAAGTGAAATAAAATGACATACAACAACAAAAGACGCGGACCAAAATAAAGCACATCGAAAAACAGGAAAGTAAAGCTGTAATTATCTTAGTTAAAGAGCAGATTAAAATTAGGGAAAAACCTAAATCCGAGAAACCCCATCCAAGAACGTCAACAACCCAAGTCTCCAAACCAGCCTCTTCGAGCAAGGGGTATGTGCATCCCCATTCTATAGAGCTAAGTACAACATAATAAAGAAGAAGATTCATAAGGGAACTCCCCTCTTAATTATTCAGTACAAAATTCATATACCACATAGCAATATATTAGAGCTGATACGAAAATACAAATAGAAATAAGTTAACTGCAAGTTACCTGGCAGCAGTATTGACTGAGAGTTTAATATTCTCACTGGTCCAGTTCTCTATTACCTAGTGACAGTAAGAAGGCCTACATCAAATCATGGATCCAACAAATTAAGGTTGTTGATCCATCACATATCATACATAAGATTGCAACTTATCACACTTCAGAGAGTAAAGAGACAATAAGTATATCACCAAAACCACAACCAGAAACAAATATAATTGGAATGAAAATGAATTTTGTACTTGTAAACGGAATGTTCAATAAAAATTCGAGAAGAGTCCTTCACTTGATGTCAATGTAAATGTTTCTACTGCAGCCATTTATTTATGCATTTTAAACTAACATACCTTACCCAGGAGACAGTTGCAAGTCTTACAGTGAACATCAGCTACTGTGCTAGCAGAGGCAGCCTCCCTATGATAGTGTGCTGGGTCATCGATATCCACATTCAGACTGCATCAGATGTACATCAGTCGTGCCATGAATGCTAAATTTAACGCAGATAGTTAGTAGAGAAAACAAAATTATCATGTTAACAATAACATCATACCAAAAAAACAAGGAAAAAAATCGCCTTGCTATACTCGTATATCAAGAAACATTGTATAACCAAGAAACTTTGCTATATCGCACCAAGAAACTTTGTATAACCATGGAAACTTACACATTGTTGAATATTCCAACATTGGCAATTGGGTCCTGAAAAATATGTTCAAAACATTAATGAGAAAAAGTAAATTATATCTTCTTCATTAGGACCTATTATCATTACAATATCAGATATGAGGTAAGATTAAATTTAAACCCAAAATAAGAACTCGGAGTCAGATGTGATGAAGTTTAATGGGCAGTGTACTGAAAAAATACATGACACTATACAAAACAGGAAATGTCCTCAAGACCTGATGTCGAAAAGGAATTATTCAAATAAAGAGATAATGTCGGTTGGCATGATGTTTGCTTCATCATTGCAAGGATGAAGCTTAAGATTCTACGTGTTTTCCTAGAATCATTTTTTTTCTCCTTCTCAGAAATTATAGAACCAAGTTACAATTCACAACCTCACCACAGTTACCAATTTCAAGCCCAAACTCTAACTTACCACACCTGTAACCCACCCCAAACCTTTTTCTACCTTGGGCCTTAAACCAAAAGGTCCTAAAAATGGTGACTGATCTTAACTCTCCATCAATTACTTCATTTATTATTTTATCTTTCCAGATCCTACAGTGTATCAAAGATTGTTAATCCGTCAAATATCATACATTCTGGCCTTATAAATCAAAATAAACAAGAATTCTAGAAATTCTAGAAAATTTACCTCACGGTTCATAGCACCTTGTCATTTCACCCTCTTCGGTTGATATACCTGCGTTTATACACAATACTTGTGTGATGATAAAAAATAATATGTAACAAAAAGATTGTGGTCTGAATCATAAAATAACAAAAGACTGATTCCCTCAAACCAATGGAGGACTCATTTTTTTTTTCATTCAATGATGAATAAAAAAACTGATGTTATGCTAAAACCTTGATTAAGAAATTCATTAAAACCAAATTCAGCACTTCTTTGCATAGAATCAACAGTCCACAATCAACAGATTTGATATAAGGGTCTATGGGCGGCTCAAGAAACACACTTGTGTTTGACACCGAATTGGTCAAGTTAAGATAGCCAAACACGATTGTATGAAAAAAAACAGGACAACAAACAAATCGAAGACAGAGACAAGTGGATTTACATGATGATATCAAGAACTATGAATTACCTCATACAAACCAAAAGTAATATAAAAGATCAGTACCTTTTTGAATTAAATATTTCTAATTCATAAAATAACTTCAAAACTCAGCTTCAATTTTCATACCCTCTTTCTGTTTGCTTAGAATTACAAGAGATTCCAAATTTTTCAAATTAGAACAGTAACAATAAGCTCAGTCCTGCAATGTAGTAGGTCTTTTTTTCCTACTTTCTGGAGCACTTGAACAATGTAAAAACAAAGATTCAATATTTCAGTTATTAAACACAATGGAACGCACAGTTGGTTGCCAAGAAAATTCCAAGAAAAGAAAATCTAAAGATTTGAACTGGTGAAATAAAAAGTGACTGTGTACCCGAACAATGAAGCTTTCTTCAACCATTCACCTTTGTATGCAGTACCATAAATACATAAGACGAAGCAATTGATCCCAAAAGCAAAACATGACCTAAAAAACAATTCCAAATTCGTCAAAAATGTTGGTACATATAAAAGAATACACATACCTATTTTGGAGTAGAGAAAATTACTCGAATGGCATTCAAGTGAAATTTGCGATAACTTACCCTGAAGCTGCAAAAATTTCAATAAATGCAGAAATTCACACATGCATGAATCTTTTATTTTCAATACTTCAGTTTTGTCAGGGGCCATATATTATGCTAAAATACAAGCGACCATATCCTTTTTCAATACCTCATTGCCAGTTGATTCTAGTCTTCCAACTCCCCTAACATTTGTCAATATATTTTCTAGCTCCATCTATGAATAAAAAACGAGAAGAAAAAGAAAGATAAAAAGGGTTTTCTTAGAGTAGCTTCAGCCATTACCGTTTCAGCAAACCAAATTCATAGAATCAACAATAAGCAGCCAAAGTGGCCCATTAGTTGGCCAATGCGATTTATCAATCACCATCCAACCTTGTTATTCGTATCATCCATCAAGCCGTCAACCAACATAAACACAAAAGAATTGTCAATCTACATGTTCATCCAAAAAAGAACCACTATATGAGACTCAAAACAATAAGGATACGCAGTTCAAGACCAAGTAACACAATGAAAATGCGATGTAATAGAAATCCATAGAGAGCTTTATGACATGCTTTTAAGCAAAAAACATTTTCCTCATCCTCATGGTACTGAAATGAAATCCATGAGTGAACTAACATGAAGAAAAAATTTGTATGAAGCAAAAGGATTTCTGTAAAAGGGTAACGGAATAGCATCTCGTACAAATGACATGACATTGTTCATAGAAGCCATAATAAATATCCAGCTACATTTAGAATAAAAGGTCAATAAGCATTTGTCGAGAATATCTCCAGAGTTGAACTGCCAGAAATAATTACCTGAACCAAGTGCCAGTTATTGGGAAGATGTGTGCAGCACGTGAAATTGAAATGCAGCATGAAAATCTTGCATCTTGATTGCCAAACTTATTTCTAATCTTCTCAAATAAAAAATGAATTCGCATCAGTAATTCTATCCATTAAAATACTTAGGGATATCAAAAAAAAAAAAAGCAATAGTTACCGCAAGATTTTCCTTCTTGAACTAAAATAATAATATCAAGACTACAAAAGATGGCAAATGGTAGCATCTCAAGGGGTCTGAAATCTCTCCTAAACCACATGAAAGAATGAGAAAAAAGAATTGAAATTACAAAAAGAAAACCTAAACCAACTGAAATCACTTAAAGAGGAGTAAAAAGTTTCTGAAGTGGTAATCAAATGCTTACCCGAGAAAGAGACCTCCTTAAATCTAGAAGAACACTTAATCTCAGCTTCCAGGTAAATAATGAAAAATAAAAACTGAGATATACAGAACCACGACACTAAATTCAAACAGATGAAGTTCTCACCCAAGGGACCTCTAGCAAACTCAAAGACAAGGCTTTCAAAAGGCTCACAGGAAAGGCATTATAAGCTCTCTTTTTGCATGATTGTCAAACATACTCTTCAATAAAAGAGATAAAGGAAAGGGATACCTTCACCTAGTAGAAGCCTTTAGTTTTTAAATTCAAAAAACTGCACATCATACAAAAGGGAAAAGAATAAACACCAGGATGAACACTAACAAAAGCACAGCCCCATAACCAAAAAATATAAGTGAAAGAAAATGATAAATAAATGAATTCAATGTTTAGGGTACCACATGGCACAACATCGTACATAACAAAAATTGGCAATTAGTAGAAATGTGCAAGTATATAGAGAACTAGCCTGGAGAAAGACTCAAACTTTGGCAAGTGTAGAATTTATTGTCAATATAATTGGCTCTGCAAAGTTGATACACCCATGGAACCTACAAGAATCTATATAGCTCAATGTGAGGTCAGTTAAAAATCATTGAAACAATGCATTGTGGTCAGTATATCAAGTGATCAATTTAACTGCTAGTATCCTGATGCATGTTTTTATTTTCTCAAAATGGACTCTGATAATCCAGCAACATAATAAATGGTAGAACCAAGATCATGGAGAACACTATAAGAAGACTATAACAAAATATAATGAAGCAAAAAAATTAAACTATAAAAACAATAAAACATACCAATGGAAGTGTGAGGAACAACTTCTGTGACCTCCAAATGATCATGCTGAAGTACATAATGAAATATGGCACATAGAAATTAGGCCCACTACCAAGCCCACTTTAATCCAAAACAAAACAAAAACCAAATCGAAAACAACTATTTAAACCTTCTCTATGTCATAGTGATGATGTAAACTATCATGAATTGCCTAAAACCCACCACTATTAGTAAAAAAGATCAATACAATTCCGAATAAATACTCCAAATTCACAAACTAACTTATAAAACACAGGTTCAATTATCTTACCCTCTTTTGGTATGCCAAGGTAACATACAACAAATTCCACATCTTTGATAGTTGAACGGTAACAATAAGCTCAGTTTTGTAATCAGTTTTGTTTTGTTTTCTTTATTTTTTTAACGTTTTTGGAGCACTTGAACAATGTAAAACCAAAGATACAATCAGTCCGTAATTAAACATAACAGAAAACACAGATTGGCAGCAAAGAAAAATCCAAGAAAATGAATTATAAAGATATGAATTGGTGAGAGAAAGTGATGTCTACCTGAACATTGAAGCTTTCTTCAACCTTTGTGTATGGAACCATGAATACATAAAACGCAGCAATTGATCCCAAAACAAATCATAACTCACAACTCAAAGACAAACATATTGACACACATAAGAATATACATTCATATTCGGGCGAAATGGCATTTGCATGAAATTTGCGACTAACTTACCATAAGGCTACAAAAATTTCAACAACTTCCATTTTCAGAGAGAGAGAGGCAACTTCAGAAGGTGTCTTAGGACTATTTAAGAGAACACGAGGCTAAGAATAAAACCATCACACACCAATATTCCAAAACACGCACACAACCACACACTACACCAAAACACAAACACACACTAACACACAAAAGATACATAGACCAATATCCAAAAACACACAACAATACAACAACAAAATACACACTAATACACCCAAAAAAAATATGCATACACTAATACGCCAAAACACACTTGCACACACACACTAATACAACCATAATACACACAGACCCACACACTAATACACCAACACACACATCCAATAATACACTAAAAACACACATTGTTAAAATAAAACAAACACACACACTCTAATACACAAAAGCACACACAAATACATACAAATATGCATATACACCAAAACACACTAATACATAAAAAATTCACACATCACACATTAGTACACCAAAAACACACATACACGCACTATAGTACACCACAACACACACACTCTATAGTACACCAAAACACACAAATATGTAAATGCACTAAAACACATATACGCATACTAATATACCAAAAGACACACACTAATGCACCACACACACACTAGTACACCAAACACATACACACCAAAACACGCATTCATACACCAAAATACACACTCTAATACACCAAAATACACACACTCTAAGAAACCAAAACACACACAAACATAGTAATAAATAAAAATATGCACACACAAAACAAAAAAAAAAAAAAAATATATATATATATATATATATATATATATATATATATATATATAACTAAAAACACACACTAAACACTAGTGTGTACATGTGTGTGTTTTGGTGCATTAGTGAGTGTGTGTTTTTTTGTGTGTTAGTGTGTATCAATACAAATAGTAAATGCCGACAGACAAAAAAAAAATAAACGACGGCAATTCTAATACATGGCGTTTGAATTAAATGTCACCTATGTCCGCATCGGGAAAGCTCCTGGCAAAATATAACCCAACGCTTTTTCCGACGGAAAACACTACTACCGAACTCCGCTGGCCTAAAAGATGTATGTTGGTGAATGAAGCCAAGTGATAGAAAAATGAAATGCAATTGAACAGGACAACAAAAATATATGAAAATACCTAGCACAAATGATATCACTTTGATGCTGCATTAAACTGGGGAAGTCGTAGTAAAGTGAAATAAAATGAGATACAACAACAAAAGAGGCGGACCAAAATAAAGTACATCGAAAAACAGGAAAGTAAAGCTGTAATTATCTTAGTTAAAGAGCAGATTTAAATTAGGGAAAAACCTAAATCAGAGAAACCCCATCCACGAACATCAACAGCCCAAGTCTCCAAACCAGCCTCTCCGAGCAAGGGGTATGGGCATCCCCATTCTAAACACGAGCTAACTACAACATAATAAAGAAGAAGGTTCATAAGGGAACTCCTCTCTTAATTATTCAGTACAAATTTCATATACCACATAGCAACATATTAGAGCTGATACAAAAATACAAATAGAAATAAGTTAACTGCAAGTTACCTGGCAGCAGTATTGACTGAGAGTTTAATATTCTCCCTGGTATAGTTCTCTATTACCTAGAGACCATAAGAAGGCCTACATCAAATCATGGATCCAACAAATTAAGGTTGTTCATCCATCAAATATCACACATAAGGTTGCAAATTATCACACTTTAGAGGGTAATGAGACAATAAGTATATCACCAAAACCACAACCAAAGACAAAAATAATTGGAATGAAAAAGAATTTTGTGCTTGTAAACGGAATGTTCAATAAAAATTCGAAAAGAGTCCTTCACTTGATGTCCATGTAACTGTTTCTACTGCAGCCATTTATTTATGCATTTTCAACTAACATACCTTGCACAGGAGACAGTTGCATGTCTTTCAGTGAACATCAGCTATTGTGCTAGCAGTGGCAGCCTCTCCCTATGATAGTGCACTGGGTAATCGATTTCCACATTCATACTGCATCAGACTTACATCAGTCGCGCCATGAATGCTAAATTTAAAACAGATAGTTAGTAGAGAAAACAAAATTATCCCGTTAACAAGAACATCATACCAACAAAAACATGAAAAAAAAACCGCCTTGCTATAATCATATATCAAGAAATATTGTATAACCAAGAAACTTTGTGTAACCATGGAAACTTACACATTGTTGAATATTCCAACGTTGGCCATTGGGTCCTAAACAATATGTTCAAAACATTAATGAGAAAAAGTAAATTATATCGTCTTCAATAGGACCTATTATCATTACAATATCAGATATGAGGTAAGATTAAAATTAAACCCAAAATAAGAACTCAGAGCCAGGTGTGGTGGAGTTTAATGGGCAATGCACTGAGAAAATACATGACACCATACAAAACAGGAAATGTCCTCAAGAACTGATATCGAAAACGAATTTTTCAAATAAAGAGATAATGTCATTATGATGTTTGCTTCATCATTGCAAGGATAAAGCTTAAGGTTCTACGTGTTTTCCTAGAATCATTTTTTTTCTCCTCCTCGGAAATTATGTAACCAAGTTACAATTCACAACATCACCACATTCACCAATTTCAATACCAAACTCTAACTTACCACATCTCTAACCCACCCCAACCCTTTTACTACCTTTGGCCTTAAACCAAAAGGTCCTAAAAATGGTGACTGACCTTAATAGGAAGACTTGCTTCAGTGAGGATTTGAAACAAAACCTTAGGATAATAGATGAAGTTGCATGGACTTGTAATGTTGTGTTTTTTATCACCAAAACATCAAATGAGTATTTAAAATTTCCTGCTAACCCAGTAGTATCAGTTATAGGTAAGTTTTACACATAAAAAATTGATACTTTCGAAACTCAAGGTTCAATTTCTAACATAAATTCACACCCTACATAATTTCAATCCTACCTATAAATGGCAGACAAGAAGCACTTGACTTCCAAGCAAAAAGTACACTAAATCATTTGGGCATTGAAATCAAATGTGCACAGATCAGATAGTGTGCACAAATCCCTTGGTGTGTATAGATCAGTTGGATATCTAACTCCATTTGCATCAAACCGACAATTCAATTTTGATCAAACCCCCTATATTTTTTATGGTGCTAAGAAGACAGTAGACAATTAAATAAAGCATTTGGTATCTTACCAAACTTGGAGACTTCGGAAGTTGAGATTTGAGCAAGGAAGTGCTCTTTTTTCCTGCAGGTGAAACAAATTACACTCACAGAGCAATAATTGGAGGCAAAATTGGTGCTTCTACTATTGATTTAATTTAACCATTATTTCTCTCCATATTTCTAGATCAAACTTGAATTACCACACAGCTACCAAATAATGACCAAAATGTGCACAACATGGCCTGAGACTGGCCTGGGCAATTTATCAATAATCTCAACCACACTAACTCACCAAGAAAGCAGATTAACAGATTATGAGGAAAAAAATAAGTAAAGGAAATGATAGTATTATGGATGAGGATTTGACTTCTAAAGCAAAATTTCACTTTTAAAGAAATACTGAAAATAAAAAATATAAACATCATTATTAATTCACAAACCCATGTATGCCTCTTGGACTCATTAACAAGTACCGATCAGTAGATGGCAAGAAGCTATGCCCAAGTTCCAATGGACATTCCCTGAAATAGCAAAGTTTTAGAGTGAGAGAGGGAAAGAGATGTATTCAATATTCCAGAAGAATTCTTGAGGTCTAAGGGTGAATGCAATGAACAGCTTAAATATAGATACTCGACGATCTCCTCCTTTTCACAATGGATCTCCAAAACCCCAAAGCTACCTTCAATAACCTTCATATTCACATCGGTCAACTAATCCATGTTCATTACTGAGTCTTTCTTGCAAATCCTACACACTCCAACACATAGCAAAAAAATACAAAGAATGATAATGTTGGTGAAACTTGGACAAAAAACCAAAAGGGAAGGACTGATAATGTTGGTGGAACTCGGATATAACAATCAAATTTTTAATTTACTAAAAACAGAATCAATTGTGCCAAACAAATGCATGATTAAGAAAAGAAGTCAAAGTAAAGCAAAAAATGACCGAATGTAGGTGATGTAAATTATGATAAGAAGACTCTCCAGTGAACTATAAAAACAATAAAACATACCAATGGAAGTGTGAGGAACAACTTCTGTGACCTCCAAATGATCGTGCTGAAGTACATAATGAAATATGGCACACAGAAATTAGGCCCACTACCAAGCCCACTTTAATCCAAAACAAAACAAAAACCAAATCGAAAACAACTATTTAAACCTTCTCTATGACATAGTGATGATGTAAACTATCGTGAATTGCCTAAAACCCACCACTATTAGTAAAAAAGATCAATACAATTCCGAATAAATACTCCAAATTCACAAACTAACTTATAAAACACAGGTTCAATTATCTTACCCTCTTTTGGTATGCCAAGGTAACATACAACAAATTCCACATCTTTGGTATTGGAACGGTAACAATAAGCTTAGTTTCGTAATGGGTTTTGTTTTGTTTTCTTTCTTTTTCTAATGGTTTTGGAGCACTTGAACAATGTAAAACCAAAGATACAATCAGTTCGTAATTAAACATAACAGAAAATACAGATTGGCAGCAAAGAAAAATCCAAGAAAATGAATTATAAAGATATGAACTGCTGAGAGAAAGTGATGTCTACCTGAACATTGAAGCTTTCTTCAACCTTTGTGTATGGAACCATGAATACATAAAACGCAGCAATTGATCCCAAAACAAATCATAACCCACAACTCAAAGACAGACATATTGACACACATAAGAATATACATTCATATTTGGGCGAAATGGCATTTGAGTGAAATTTGTGACAAACTTACCATAAGGCTACAAAAATTTCAACGACTTCCATTTTCACAGAGAGAGGGGCAACTTCAGAAGGTGTCTTGGGACTATTTAAGAGAACACGAGGCTAAGAATAAAACCATCACACACCAATATTCCAGAACACGCACACAGCCACACACTACACCAAAACACAAACACACTAACACACAAAAGATACATAGACCAATACCCCAAAACACACATTAATACAACAAAAAAATACACACACTAATACACCAAAAAAAAATACACATACACTAATACGCCAAAACACACTTGCACACACACACTAATACCACCATAATACACACACACCCACACACAAATACACCAACACACACATCCAATAATACACTAAAAACACACGTTAAAATAAAACAAACACACACACTCTAAAACACCAAAGCACACACAAATACACACAAATATGCATATACACCAAAACACACTAATACATAAAAAATTCACACATCACACATTAGTACACCAAAAACACACATACACGCACTATAGTACACCACAACACACACACTCTATAGTACACCAAAACACACAAATATGTAAATGCACTAAAACACATATACGCATACTAATATACCAAAAGACACACACTAATGCACCACACACACACTAGTACACCAAACACATACACACCAATACACCAAAACACGCATTCATACACCAAAATACACACTCTAAGAAACCAAAACACACACAAACATAGTAATAAATAAAAATATGCACAAAAAAAAAACAAGAAAATATAACTAAAAACACACAATAAAGACTAGTGTGTGTTTGGGTGCGTTAGTGAATGTGTGCTTTTTGGTGTTTGAATTAAATGTCGCCTATGTCGGCATCGGGAAAGCTCTAGCAAAATATAGCCCAATGCTTTTTCCGACAGAAAACAAACGTCGACACTGCTACCAAACTCCGCTGGCCCGAAAGATATATGTTGGTCAATGAAGCCAAGTGATAGAAAAATGAAATGCAATTGAACAGGACTACAAAAATATATGAAAATACCTGGCACAAATGATATCACTTTGATGCTGCATTAACTGGGGAAGTCGTAGTAAAGTGAAATAAAATGAGATACAACAACAAAAGAGGCGGACCAAAATAAAGCACATCGAAAAACAAGAAAGTAAAGTTGTAATTATCTTAGTTAAAGAGCAGATTTAAATTAGGGAAAAACCTAAATCAGAGAAACCCCATCCAAGAACATCAACAGCCCAAGTCTCCAAATCAGCCTCTCCGAGTAAGTGGTATGTGCATCCCCATTCTAAACACAAGCTAAGTAAAACATAATAAAGAAGAAGGTTCATAAGGGAACTCCTCTCTTAATTATTCAGCACAAATTTCATATACCACATAGCAACATATTAGAGCTGATACAAAAATACAAATAGAAATAAGTTAACTGCAAGTTACCTGGCAGCAGTATTGACTGAGAGTTTAATATTCTCCCTGGTCCAGTTCTCTATTACCTAGAGACCATAAGAAGGCCTACATCAAATCATGGATCCAACAAATTAAGGTTGTTCATCCATCAAATATCACACATAAGGTTGCAACTTATCACACTTTAGAGGGTAATGAGACAATAAGTATATCACCAAAACCACAACCAAAGACAAAAATAATTGGAATGAAAATGAATTTTGTGCTTGTAAACGGCATGTTCAATAAAAATTTGAGAAGAGTCCTTCACTTGATGTCCATGTAACTGTTTCTACTGCAGCCATTTATTTATGCATTTTCAACTAACATACCTTGTCCAGGAGACAGTTGCATGTCTTTCAGTGAACATCAGCTATTGTGCTAGCAGTGGCAGCCTCTCCCTATGATAGTGCACTGGGTAATCGATTTCCACATTCACACTGCATCAGACGTACATCAGTTGCGCCATGAATGCTAAATTTAAAACAGATAGTTAGTAGAGAAAACAAAATTATCCCGTTAACAAGAACATCATACCAACAAAAACATGAAAAAAAAAACCACCTTGCTATAATCGTATATCAAGAAATATTGTATAACCAAGAAACTTTGTATAACCATGGAAACTTACACATTGTTGAATATTCCAACGTTGGCCATTGGGTCCTGAAAAATATGTTCAAAACATTAATGAGAAAAAGTAAATTATATCTTATTCAATAGGACCTATTATCATTACAATATCAGATGTGAGGCAAGATTAAAATTAAACCCAAAATAAGAACTCAGAGCCAGATGTGATGGAGTTTAATGTGCAATGCACTGAGAAAATACATGATACCATACAAAACAGGAAATGTCCTCAAGAACTGATGTCGAAAACGAATTTTTCAAATAAAGAGATAATGTCGGTGTTTGCTTCATCATTGCAAGGATGAAGCTTAAGGTTCTATGTGTTTTCCTAGAATCATTTTTTTCTCCTCGGAAATTATATAACCAAGTTACAATTCATAACATCACCACATTCACCAATTTCAAGCCCAAACTCTAACTTACCACACCTCTAACCCACCCCAACCCTTTTACTACCTTTGGCCTTAAACCAAAAGGTCCTAAAAATGGTGACTGACCTTAATAGGAAGACTTGCTTCAGCAAGGATTTGAAGCAAAACCTTAGGATAATAGATGAAGTTGCATGGACTTGTAACGTTGTGTTTTTTGTCACCAAAACATCAAATGAGTATTTAAAATTTCCTGCTAACCCAGTAGTATCAGTTATAGGTAAGTTTTACACATAAAAAATTGATACTTTCGAAACTCAAGGTTCAATTTCTAACATAAATTCACACCCTACATAATTTCAATCCTACCTATAAATGGCAGTCAAGAAGCACTTGACTTCCAAGCTAAAAGTACACTAAATCATTTGGGCATTGAAATCAAATGTGCACAGATCAGTTAGTGTGCACAAATCCCTTGGTGTGTATAGATCAGTTGGATATCTAACTCCATTTGCATCAAACCGACAATTCAATTTTGATCAAACCCCTTATGTTTTGTATGGTGCTAAGAAGACAGTAGACAATTAAATAAAGCATTTAGTATCTTACCAAACTTGGGGACTTCGGAAGTTGAGATTTGAGCAAGGAAGTGCTTTTTTTTCCTGCAGGTCAAACAAATTACACTCAAAGAGCAATAATTGGAGGCAAAATTGGTGCTTCTACTATTGATTTAATTTAACCATTATTTCTCTCCATATTTCTAGATCAAACTTGAATTACCACACAGCTACCCAATAATGACCAAAATGTGCACAACATGGCCTGAGACTGGCATGGGCAATTCATCAATAATCTCAACCACACTAACTCACCAAGAAAGCAGATTAACAGATTATGAGGAAAAAATAAGTAAAGGAAATGATAGTATTATGGATGAGGATTTGACTTCTAAAGCAAAATTTCACTTTTAAAGAAATACTGAAAATAAAAAATATAAACATCATTATTAATTCACAAACCTATGTATGCCTCTTGGACTCATTAACAAGTACCGATCAGTAGATGGCAAGAAGCTATGCCCAGGTTCCAACGGACATTCCCTGAAATAGCAAAGTTTTAGAGTAAGTCTTAAAGAGATTCAACAACATGATGTTCTGAGAATTATTATGTGCTTGTGGGCGAGAGTAAGAGAGGGAAAGAGATGTATTCAATATTCCAGAAGAATTCTTGAGGTCTAAGGGTCAATGCAATGAACAGCTTAAATATAGACACTCGATGATCTCCTCCTTTTCACAATGGATCTCCAAAACCCCAAAGCTACCTTCAATAACCTTCATATTCACATCCGTCAACTAATCCATGTTCATTACTGAGTCTTTCTCGCAAATCCTACACACTCCAACACATACCAAAAAAATACAAAGAATGATAATGTAGGTGAAACTCGGACAAAAAATAAAAAGAGAAGGACTGATAATGTTGGTGGAACTGGGATAAAAATAATCAAATTTTTAATTCAGTCATGATCACTAAAAATTCAATTTACTAAAAACAGAATCAATTGTGCCAAAAAACACCTCAATGAACTGATGATTAAGAAAACAAGTCAAAGTAAAGCAAAAAAATGACCGAATGTAAGTCATCTAAATTATGATAAGGAGACTCTCCAGTGAACTATCACAGAAGATTTTTTATTCCATCAAACACCTTCTATCCCAAAATTTCAGACCTGTAACCAAAACCATTAGAATCAATATAAAATACATGAATCAAGAAAACCAAATTAATCAGGACTTCCAAGAACAAATCGGTACCTTTGGGGCATGACTATTGATTCAACTCAAAACCTAGTCGTTAGAATCTATTAGCCAGAAACATCGATCTTTGGGTTTGAGGGGCTGCGGTGGTGTTTGTGGAGCGTCGGGTTGTGGGGTGGTGTTCCGTATTTTTGATGAAGGGGTAGGGCTGTGGTGGGGTATGGGGCGAACGGTGATGACTGGCGGTGCTATATAAGAGAAATAGAAGGGGATGGGGTGGGTGTTTCACAACGGCTACAATCAAAGGAGCTTTGGGAGAGATGGATTTGGGTGATTTGGGAAAAGATATGGTGAGATTTGATCATAAATTTTGGAAATAAATGACTGAAGGGAAGAGGGTTGAATTTGGAAAGAGAGGGAGGGGATTGAATTCGGGGATGCATAGAACTGAATTTGGAAAGAGAGAGAGGATTTTTGGCGCGTGATTTTGACAATCGAAGGAAAAAATTTATCCGCATCCCTGTAGTTAAGTCTAAATTTAATGACACCCCCTCCTAATTTTGAAATTTCATTGACACCCCATATTAGTTGTTGTCGGCGATAATGACCAGCATTGTTTTATGGAAATATTTTTGGTATTTTATAGGATAAATTTCATCAACACCCCACCTAACTTTAACAACATCCCCTCTTGTTTCTAAAATTTCATTGCACGTCATCTTAATTCTATCATATTAGCCTTCAAGTTCATCAATTTAATATTTAATTTTATCAAATTTTTTTAATTTAAACTAAATTAACATTTCATCTCACCAAATTAAAACAAATTTGATATTTAATTTTATCAAATTAACATTCAGTTATATTAATTTAATATTTTATTTCATAAAATTAATATTATTTCTTTAATTTAACATTAAATTATTATTTAATTTCATCAAATCAACAATGCAGTGGATCCTAGGAGAAAAATGAGACGAAATAATTGAATTACTATGCATGTCATTGTACAACGGGTTAAATTTCAAAAAGGTCCTCTTAGATTTACCCATATTATATAAATATTTATATAAATTACACAATGATCCTAAATGTTTCTAAGTTACTCGCAAATGCTAACTAAATGCATTTAATAGTTAGGATATATATTTGAAACTTTATACTAGCTCCAAAAAGCTGAGATATTAGAAAATGACCCCCAATTGCAAGACGAAGTTTCTAAAAATTATAAAATTCTCCAAAAGTTTATAAAACTTAGGAAAGGGTAATAAGTAAAAATTTGACATTTTGAAATATTATACCACCCGAAGTAGAATAATTTTTCATACCACTAGAAGTAGAATAATAAGGGTAAAGTTGTGACGTCCCAAAGTTTGGGAGTATTTTCTCAATCCGTTGATCATCCATCAACCTACGGAAGTACCCGTGAATGTCGCCTAATCCGACACCACGTCATCACATCCCCTTCACTGGGATCGTAACCCATACAGAGTTTGGGGAGAGTCTCCCTTGTATCGGAGCACTCCAAAATACATAACTTGTGCACATCTCAACCACTTGACCGTTTCAAGGTCCATCCCCATCAATTTGAACTAAATGCTTGGCCAATTAGATTATCCCAACAAGGGGGTTCAAAATCTGAAGGCTTGGCAAATGTATATTTAAATTTTTGAAAATTTTGAAAGAGGTACCAGTATCTTTTACACCTCGTACCGGTACCTGAGTCTTTTGTCTGTCAGGTCCCTTCTATTTACCAAGTACTTGTATTTAATCACTTATGTACCGATATCTGAGCTTACTGTTTGCTAGGTACCGGTACTTGGGCCATCCAATAGCCTGGTACCGATATTTAATCACTTAGGCACCGGTACCTGGAGATTTTCCCAAATCTTTTCAATCTTCAACCATTGGCCATCAAAACTCATTTCATACTTATTCTTACATTCATATACAGAATTTCTAGCCAAGATAGTTCATTACACAACATTTTATACAATTTTACAAGTGCAAAATAAATTACATAATTGATTACAAAAATATAATCTAAAAGCCACATTTCGACTTCTTCTCAACAAGGCCCCAAGTGAGGGCCGACCACCGGTGTTTGTCCCGCATCTGAAATATTGTTCCCAGAAAGGGTGAGCCTCACTCAATAGGGTATCTCCTAAATAGGTTACTCCCCAAACACATATGCATATGAAATGTTCACATGCAATTCAACAATCAATCAAACATCCATTCAAAAATATGAAACTCATAAATGGATTCCATAATGCTTGTTATGATACAACATGATGTGAGTGTTTATTCAATTTTATTAAATTAAAATTTAATATATTAAATAAAATATTAATTTTTATTAATTTAACATTTAACTTTATCAAATTAATATCATATATTTAATTTAACACTAAATTAACATTCAATTTTATTAAAGCAACATTCAAATTTATTCAATTAACATTAAATTTTATCAAATGAGTGATAATATGATAACTAATATTATAATAAAGTTATCGTACAATGCTTTAAAATGATAAAAATTTATTGGGATCAATTGAAATTACTATAATTAATCTTATTTTTGGTAAAAATGTTAAAATTTATTTATTTATTTTTATTTGTATGCATTTTTGACCTAATTTTATTTTGTGTCAAAAATAATTTCAATAGATATAAATATATTAGAAAAAAGAATGGTAATATAGAAGGGTAGTATAGATATTTTAGAAAAAAAATTACATGACATTAGTATTTTTTATTGTCAATAACGGATATTCATAATAAGGGGTGTGATGAAGTAAACATAGAAACTATAAGGGAGTGCAGTAAAATTTTAGAATTATGAGGGGTGTTATTGAATTTAGAACTAATTATAAAGGGTGTGGATGAAATTTTTTTTAAATGAAAATTGGTTTGAGCGGCAAAAAAAATTGCAAGAGCTAATATGGTACAAAATAATCTAAGACGTCGATTGCTTGAGATTGGTTAGCGTTGTCCATTGGATGATTTTTTTTTTTACCACAAAATGTGTTGTCCGATATATTTTTTTATCACAAAATGATCTCAGCACTCTTTAATTCTAAAATTCAAAACTCGTTGTACTTTATTATATATATATCTTGAGTGATATAAGAAATAAAATATAATAAATAAGAATTCTACCACTCAACTAAAAAAGCTAGCTAAGAAATTGTCATTTAAGATTATTATTTTTATATATTTCTAAGATTTTCGTGTAAATTTTCGATGTGAAATTCAACACACGTTAATGTAGATCGTCACATAAATTTTGTACAATTGAATTGTTTTGCAGGAGAATTGATGAGTACGTTATAGAAATCCATTGCCAATATAGGATAAAGTAGTTATACACTGGTAAAAAAAATGGAGCAAAAACATAAATCAAATAATATGGTATTTTCATAATACGACAAATTTGAATTTAAAATTTGTAAAAGTGAAATCAACAATACCATTATGTTATGGTAATATCACATGATTTGATCCATGGTTGTTATTATTCACAAATTTTGTGGGCTACGGCAACAAATTAAGTTTTATAATTTTTAGCTCTTTTTAATTTCTTATGATAGAAGTGTTTGGTTGATTTTGTAAATGACAATTAGAAAATAATAATTTTATAGGAAAAAAATTGAAGAAAGAGAACATCTTTAAAACTATTTTGAATTTTTTTTATAAAAAAAAATCTTAATATATTTGTGAGTAATAACAAACACGTATAACCAAAAAATTTAAGTTAAAATTAAGTAAATGAATAATAATAGATCTTATAAAATTAGAAAGATTAAGTGGATTATTTGTGATCAATTGAAAAGATATAGGTATAAAACAAAAGTGTAAAATTTGACTAATAATCACCATCTCAAAATATTAAACTTAATAATAAAAAATACTTAATTTAAAGTCGTTTCTATAGGGCTCAAAGTGAATCAGGCTACCCTTGATGGGTTGCTTGGGAGATTTCGAGAAGTGGAAGTCAAACAAGAGATGAGAGAGACGAATAGATGTACGCATCTTCTTACTAAAAAGAATGTATGTAGCCATTGTGATTTATGTATATTTATAACATGATATGATAGCTCATATGTAATGGTTAATATATATTATATTCTAAAATACCAAAAAAAAAAAAATTATGTGGCATCGTCTTGTAATATTGAACATCTTGCATGTAATTCAGTGATTAATTTTGTCTTGCCTAATCGGTTCCATGAACAAAGACACAACCATTAAATAGTTGCTTGGGGCCTCAAAATTTTAAGGCCATAATTAAATTTGCAGCTTGTAGTTCCGCTCTATGTTCAGCCTAACGTATTTCACAAATCTATACTACTTTAAAAAGTATTTATCTTTGAAAAACTTTCATTTTCCTCTTTTACCCTCTAATATTTCTTAATTATCTAAATTACCAATAATAAATATATTATAAAGACAATACAATACACCTTTTATTTATTATATTAATATCATTTATGACATACTTCTCGTGTGACGCCCCAAAAATCCGGGGGTCCGTTGATTACCCATCAACCCACGGAATACCTATAGATACCTAGTGTCTCGATATCACACTGTTATGCCCCACTTACCGGGGTCCATAACTTACGAAATTTGGGCAGAGTCTCTTTTGTATGGGGAGCTCTACCCAATACCCAACCTGTGCAATACACAATTACCAGACTCATCCGAGGTCAAATATAAAGCAATGGCCGCACCGGGTCCATGTATAAGTAAACATTGGCCACACTAGGTCCAATTAACCATACTTATATAACATACAAGGTTCCATTATAAGTATTCAAATATGATTACCATATTTACATGTCATAAACCATCTTAAAACAAAAGGTTTACAAAATCTTGAGATAAGGCCACACATAGGCCCCCTTCACCCTTGATGCTCTCCATGGGAGCCAATCGCTGGTGTAAACCCAACACCTGAAATTGTTTCCCGTATAGGGTGAGCACAACGCCCAGTAGAGATAAACCTATAGAGGTTACTCTTCCCCTAGATGCACATGCTCATGTAATCATCACATAAACATATAACTAAACATTTCTCATACTTATGCATTCTATGATGGAATGCAACAATGCTATGCCATGGAATGAAGTGACACTCACCCATGCGTTTCAACCCGAGTCCTCACCGACTCACACAACACAATGCAACGCCAAAGTGTAATGCAACCCGTCTATTGACGAAAAAATCCTTCAAATGATCGTTATGAAATCCGATCATTATTGGAATCTACCCATTGAATGGGTGTTTTTATAACCAATTCTTGTGTTTCCTTTGGGGAAAGGATTTTGGAATTTCACCCTGGCTCCGTAAGCATTACACTTTTGCGGAATTTCACCCCGGGAAGTGTATGAACCAAGTGGTTTAGGGCTTTTCACCCAAGGAAGTCGCCATGCCCCTTCTTGCTATACCCAACACAAGTTTTCCTTATGCAATGCAATCATGTGACTCCATGTGACCATCGGTCCACATTTCCAAGCCCACATATCAACTACCAAACAAGGTGTTGATTATATCCATGCATCTCCCACACACCAACACTCATGCAATAGTCCCATGAATGTGATGCCATGAAAATGCTCAAAATGCAATAACTACCACATGAGCAATGTATCCACATGTTCAACATGTCATAACTTCATGACAATTATATCAAGTGCATATAACTACCAAATCTCATATTCATGTCAACATATCAAAGTCATGGCTTGACAACATAGAGCATAATTTCAATTGTCTCTATACACATAAACATGTTATCACAATATCATTGAAATAACCTCATTTCATCAACCAAGGCATTTAAACAAACACCTTAAATGCATACAATATATTTACAAACAATTCATGCCCACATTCATCAAATCCTAAGGAGAATTCACACATGTAATTCTCTATAGTTAATTTCAAGGTTGAATTTGTTATGAATACTTTCCAAACACACTTCCTCATCCCAAATTCATGGAACCATGCATATCTATATATAAACCTACATATATATATATATATACACTTATCTACATCTAGAACAAGAATAGACCAAAGTAGGAGAACCCCTACCTCTTAGGAGTGTAGAAAACCCCCAAAAACACCAAAACCACTCCAAAACTTTGAATCTCTCAAGATCGCCTCTTTAGATCTTCGGTGAAATTCCTTGTTTTTGGTGCCCACGCGTAGCCCTTGTCGCGTAGATCAACTTTGCCTTTTGAATCGACGAATTCCGACGGACGGAACTCCCGGAATCGGCGAAAGAAAATTTAAAAACCCACTTTTTCTCTCCTCTCTCTCCAAAAACGTGTATACTGTTTTTTTAGCTGAAGAATCTGAATAAAATCAGATATTTGTTCCCTATTTATAGTCGCAAATGAGCGGTCCACATCGCACCGCATATTTTCGACTTTCGGGTCCGTTTTTCGTCCCGAAACGACTCATTAAATCCCGGATTAAGTCCAAATTAATTTTATTGGAACTTTAATCCAATTATAAGGAAATTTTATAAAATCCATTACTGGGGACTTTTAAAAGATCCATCGCCACGCAGTCGTCTCGAACTACGTGCAAAAATTCGACTATCTCGGAATTCGATGAATTTTCTGGTGGTTACTAGATTTCGCGTTGCGAATCCAACGACGCACTCCGTTTCCTCATCCGAGGTCTAGAACATATGTATTTTAAATACGCTCAGTAGTGGCAAATGACTATTTTGCCCCTTTTCAGAAAAAAATCAAATTTTCCCGGGTTTCACATTCTCCCCCCCTTAAAAGAATTTCGTCCCCGAAATTCACATACACATATACATTTAATAACATGCATATGCAACAAGTAATGTACTCTCAATACCAAGCTGTAAGTATGAAAATGTACCTCTATCCTCAAACAGGAAAGGGTAATTGGCACGTATGGTGTCCTCACGCTCCCATGTTGCCTCCTCTACTCCCCGGTGCTGCCAAAGCACCTTCACTAGCCTCACGGTCTTGCCTCGCAAAACCTGTTCCCGGCTATCCATGATACGCACCGGTCCCTCCTCGAATGTCCCATCAGTATCAACCACAAGCTCGCCCCAATCCACCACGTGAGTAGGATCTAGGGTGTACTTCCGGAGCATAGAGACATGGAATACCGCGTGAACACCCACTAAATCAGGCGGTAACGCCAACCGGTAAGCGACTGTACCCACCCTCTCAAGTATCTCAAAGGGCCCGATATACCTCGGTGACAGCTTTCCTCGCTTGCCGAACCTGACCACTCCTCTTGTAGGCATCACCTTCAAGAAGACATGATCACCCACCTCAAACTCCAGGGGTCGCCGCCGTCTATCGGCGTAGCTCTTCTGCCGGCTCTGAGCCGTGAGAAGACGCTTCCGTATCAAGTCCACCTTCTCTGAGGTGTCTCTAATCAACTCTGGACCCGTAGAGGGTCTCTCTCCAACCTCCGTCCAACAAACCGGAGATCTACAAGGCCTCCCATATAATGCCTCATAGGGTGCCATCTGTATGCTCGCCTGATAACTATTGTTATAGGCAAACTCAACCAAAGGTAAATGATCTTCCCAGCTACCCTTGAGATCTAGGACGCATGCCCGCAGCATGTCCTCTAATGTCTGGATAGTCCTCTCTGACTGACCATCCGTCTGGGGATGAAAAGTAGTGCTCATCATCAACTGAGTCCCCATGGCTCGCTGGAAACTCTCCCAAAAATGAGATGTGAATCTGGGATCCCGATCCGATACTACAGATACGGGCACCCCATGCAATCGGACAATCTCTCGTATATATAACTTGCAGAATTCCTCCAATGTGAAGGTCATCCGCACAGCCAAAAAGTGTGCCGACTTGGTAAGCCGGTCTACTATCGCCCACACCGCATCATGTCCCCGCGATGTCCGTGGCAAATGAGTCACAAAATCCATCGTGACATGCTCCCACTTCCACTCAGCTACCTCCAAAGGCTGGAGTAATCCCGCTGGTCTCTGGTGTTCAGCCTTCACTTGCTGACATGTGAGACATCTACCAACAAATTCACCAACTTGTCCCTTTATCCCACTCCAATAATACTGACGACGAAGATCATGATACATCTTCGTGCCCCCTGGATGAACCGCAAAACGGGAACAATGAAATTCCCTAAGAATCTCCTCTCTTAGATCCGCCAACTGAGGAACCACAACCCTTCCTCGATACCGAAGACTACCATCCGAGTGAATGGCCCAGCCCTCGTCACCTGTACCTGCCTGTACACGGTCCCGGATGGACAATAGCTCCGTGTCCTGACTCTGGGACTCAATAACCCTGCTCAGTAGGGAAGGTGTAGCCACCAAACTCCCCAAGGTACCCTGAGCCTGCCCCATGTAATGTAGCCCAAACTGTCCCACAGTCTCGAGCATTTTCCACTCTCGGGAAGCTACACTAGCCAAGACTCCCCGTGACTTCCGGCTAAGTGCATCAGCCACCACATTTGCCTTACCAGGGTGGTAATGCAAAGTGAAGTCATAGTCTTCCAGAAACTCCATCCACCTGCGTTGCCTCATGTTGAGGTCCCGCTGTGTAAAGATGTACTTCAGACTCTTGTGGTCCAAAAACACTTCAAACTGCTCACCGTATAGGTAGTGGCGCCAAGCCTTCAAGGCAAAGACAATGGCCGCCAACTCCATATCATGTGTGAGGTAATTCTGCTCGTGATTCTTTAGCTGTCGAGAACCATAAGCCACGACCCTCCCGGACTGCATCAAAACGCATCCGAGCCCGTCCTTAGAGGCATCACAATACACTGTGTACCTCTGTCCCCTCTCTGGAACTATCAGGATAGGAGCTGAAGTAAGCCTCATCTTCAACTCCTGGAATGCCTTCTCGCAAGAATCATTACACTCGAACTTGACCTCCTTCCGAGTCAACTTCGTCATAGGCGCAGCTAACAAGTCCTCGATAAACCGCCGATAATACCCAGCCAATCCCAAGAAACTACGTATCTCAAAAACTGACTTCGGCCTCTCCCAATTCATGACTGACTCAACCTTCTCCGGGTCTACGGATACACCCGAAGCCGACACCACATGTCCCAAAAATTTCACCTCAGTAAGCCAAAATTCACATTTGCTGAACTTGGCATACAACTGATGGTCTCTCAAGATCTGAAGAACGACCCTCAAGTGACCCTCATGCTCCTCCTCAGACCTGGAGTAGATCAAAATGTCGTCAACGAAAACCACGACGAACTGATCAAGGTAGGGTTGGAACACCCTATGCATGAGATCCATGAATGCCGCTGGGGCATTCGTCAATCCGAAAGGCATCACTGTGAACTCGAAATGCCCATAACGCGTCCGAAACGCCGTCTTAGGGATATCTGTCTCCCTAACCCTCAACTGATGATAACCGGTGCGGAGATCTATCTTGGAGTAGACCCGCGCCCCTCTCAGCTGATCAAACAAGTCATCAATCCTCGGCAAAGGGTACCTATTCTTGATAGTAACCCTATTCAACTGCCGGTAGTCTATACATAGTCGGAGGGTTTTGTCCTTCTTCTTTGCAAATAACACCGGAGCGCCCCAAGGTGAGGTACTCGGTCTAATAAACCCCCTGTCCAACAATTCCTGCAATTGGACTTTGAGTTCTTGCAACTCAGCAGACGCCATCCTATGTGGAGTCATAGAAATGGGCGATGTACCTGGATGCAACTCAATAGTGAAGTCTACATCCCTATGTGGAGGTAATCCCGGTAGTTCATCCGGAAAAACATCCTCATAATCACACACAACCCGAGGTAGACCCAACTCCTGTCTCGCCTCGTCCTCCAGGGTAAGGCTTGCTAGCCAACCCATCAACTGCCCGTGCCATCTAGAGTCGTACACGGCTTGGGGTAAAGCATCGTGCTTATCCCCCTGAAACATGAAACAAACCCCATCCGGTGTGTAAGCAGTGACCCGCTTCCGATCACAATCTATGACGACTCGGTGTGCCGCTAACCAATCCATCCCAAGGATAACATCGAATTCCGACATGTCCATGACCCGAAGGTCCACGGTGAGTAGAATCACTGAGATCTCTAACTCACACCCCCGACATATCTGATCAACCCTCACCCTAGCACCTAGGGGAGAACTCACGTGCAATGGTTCTTCTAAGGTCTCAACCTCTAAGCCCAAATCTTTCACACAAGATGCAGCAATAAATGAATGCGATGCACCAGAATCAAACAATACTCTAGCCCATAAGCGGGAAAGTAGAAATGTACCCTGTATCACCGACTGGTCTGCTGGCTCGGTCTGAGGTATCATGGCGTAGACACGCCCCTGGGTTCCGGAAGTACCGGCTTGTGAGCCCTGTCCTCGGCCTCGACCCAAACTCTGGCCCATCTGGCCTGATTGCGTGGCACTCGCACGTGATGTAGTAGGGGTCTGTGTAGCACCCTGGAGCTGGTACTGGCTTCCCTGGCCCGTAGTGGAGTAGGGAGGAACATAAGGTGTCTGTGTGTGCCCCACTGAAGACTGGGACTGGGATGTCCCATAACTCTGGGATCCCTGCCTCTGAGGACAATCCTTCCTCACGTGACCCAGTTGGTGACAATGATAGCAAGTCTTCTGACCTGCCTGGGAAGTAGTCCTGAAATTTCCCCCGCCTTGGGAGAATCGACCCTGGCCTTGGCCTTGATAGCCGCGGCTCTGCCCTTGCTGTCCCTGCGGAGTAGAGGTCCTCTGCCTCTTCCCTGCACCAGAAGAAGAGGATTGACCCTCCTTCTTCTTGTCTTTACCACCCGCTTCTCGAATGTTCCTTGCATCATCAACCTCTCTCTCAATGGCCATAGCTGTCGTGACCATTGTGTCCAAGTCCTGCAGAAGGAGACCCACAATTTTTTCCCGAATGGATAACTTCAAGCCATCCTCAAACTTACGTACTTTGGCCATGTCTGTGGCCACATAATCGTCCGCGAAACGGGCCAATTCAGTGAACTTAGCCACGTATTCCATCACCGTCATCGTTCCCTGTCGCAAGTCTAAGAACTCACGGGCCTTTGCATGTCGAGCAGCTGCCGGGAAGTACTTACCCATGAAGAGTTCCTTGAACTCTGCCCATGTCATTATCCCCAAGTTCCTTGAGGTCTTGATCCAATCCCACCATACTTGGGATTCTCCCTCTAGCTGAAAAGTAGCTAGGGTTATCTTCGTAGCATCGGAAGTAATCTCCATTGCCCCTAAGACCTTGTCTACTTGCCGGAACCAATGATCAGCTACCATTGGGTCCGCCCCTCCCATGAAGATCGGAGGCTGATGTGCCTTGAACTTCTGGAGATGACTTGAGCCTCCTTGGCCCACATTTGCACTAGTCTGTGCAATAGTAGCAGCTGTAGCACTGGCCTGTGCAATGGTAGCAGCCGCAGTACCAATAGCCTCTATGAAGGCTTGTTGGTCAAAGACCGGTGGTGGTGGTTGGTTGTTCCGTCCACTGCCTCGGCCTCGGCCTCGGCCGCGTCCACTTCCTCTATTTTCCATCTACACACACATTAGATAGAAATAGACTAACAATTTAGTACCCCAACGTTAGGGATCAAACACATACGTTGAGAATTTTCTCATTGTCCCCCCTAGTAGAACATGTGTCACATACTAGTAGACGTTTAACCTTTGAACTATCCCGTTCATCCCTTTTTCCAAACCCAAGGTTATGTTTTCTAACCTAGTGTGTTCATTTACATACACATTCTACAATGCATATAATTCACATGTCATGTAACACATAACATATAGCAAACAAACAATTAACATGTATGCACATGAAATGCAATGGTCTAAACACATTTCCCTCAAGCCCTAGGTAATCGTATACCTAGGCTCTGATACCAAGCTGTGACGCCCCAAAAATCCGGGGGTCCGTTGATTACCCATCAACCCGCGGAATACCTATAGATACCTAGTGTCTCGATATCACACTGTTATGCCCCACTTACCGGGGTCCATAACTTACGAAATTTGGGCAGAGTCTCTTTTGTATGGGGAGCTCTACCCAATACCCAACCTGTGCAATACACAATTACCAGACCCATCCGAGGTCAAATATAAAGCAATGGCCGCACCGGGTCCATGTATAAGTAAACATTGGCCACACTAGGTCCAATTAACCATACTTATATAACATACAAGGTTCCATTATAAGTATTCAAATATGATTACCATATTTACATGTCATAAACCATCTTAAAACAAAAGGTTTACAAAATCTTGAGATAAGGCCACACATAGGCCCCCTTCACCCTTGATGCTCTCCATGGGAGCCAATCGCCGGTGTAAACCCAACACCTGAAATTGTTTCCCGTATAGGGTGAGCACAACGCCCAGTAGAGATAAACCTATAGAGGTTACTCTTCCCCTAGATGCACATGCTCATGTAATCATCACATAAACATATAACTAAACATTTCTCATACTTATGCATTCTATGATGGAATGCAACAATGCTATGCCATGGAATGAAGTGACACTCACCCATGCGTTTCAACCCGAGTCCTCACCGACTCACACAACACAATGCAACGCCAAAGTGTAATGCAACCCGTCTATTGACGAAAAAATCCTTCAAATGATCGTTATGAAATCCGATCATTATTGGAATCTACCCATTGAATGGGTGTTTTTATAACCAAATCTTGTGTTTCCTTTGGGCAACGGATTTTGGAATTTCACCCTGGCTCCGTAAGCATTACACTTTTGCGGAATTTCACCCCGGGAAGTGTATGAACCAAGTGGTTTAGGGCTTTTCACCCAAGGAAGTCGCCATGCCCCTTCTTGCTATACCCAACACAAGTTTTCCTTATGCAATGCAATCATGTGACTCCATGTGACCATCGGTCCACATTTCCAAGCCCACATATCAACTACCAAACAAGGTGTTGATTATATCCATGCATCTCCCACACACCAACACTCATGCAATAGTCCCATGAATGTGATGCCATGAAAATGCTCAAAATGCAATAACTACCACATGAGCAATGTATCCACATGTTCAACATGTCATAACTTCATGGCAATTATATCAAGTGCATATAACTACCAAATCTCATATTCATGTTAACATATCAAAGTCATGGCTTGACAACATAGAGCATAATTTCAATTGTCTCTATACACATAAACATGTTATCACAATATCATTGAAATAACCTCATTTCATCAACCAAGGCATTTAAACAAACACCTTAAATGCATACAATATATTTACAAACAATTCATGCCCACATTCATCAAATCCTAAGGAGAATTCACACATGTAATTCTCTATAGTTAATTTCAAGGTTGAATTTGTTATGAATACTTTCCAAACACACTTCCTCATCCCAAATTCATGGAACCATGCATATCTATATATAAACCTACATATATATATATATATACACTTATCTACATCTAGAACAAGAATAGACCAAAGTAGGAGAACCCCTACCTCTTAGGAGTGTAGAAAACCCCCAAAAACACCAAAACCACTCCAAAACTTTGAATCTCTCAAGATCGCCTCTTTAGATCTTCGGTGAAATTCCTTGTTTTTGGTGCCCACGCGTAGCCCTTGTCGCGTAGATCAACTTTGCCTTTTGAATCGACGAATTCCGACGGACGGAACTCCCGGAATCGGCGAAAGAAAATTTAAAAACCCACTTTTTCTCTCCTCTCTCTCCAAAAACGTGTATACTGTTTTTTTAGCTGAAGAATCTGAATAAAATCAGATATTTGTTCCCTATTTATAGTCGCAAATGAGCGGTCCACATCGCACCGCATATTTTCGACTTTCGGGTCCGTTTTTCGTCCCGAAACGACTCATTAAATCCCGGATTAAGTCCAAATTAATTTTATTGGAACTTTAATCCAATTATAAGGAAATTTTATAAAATCCATTACTGGGGACCTTTAAAAGATCCATCGCCACGCAGTCGTCTCGAACTACGTGCAAAAATCCGACTATCTCGGAATTCGACGAATTTTCTGGTGGTTACTAGATTTCGCGTTGCGAATCCAACGACGCACTCCGTTTCCTCATCCGAGGACTAGAACATATGTATTTTAAATACGCTCAGTAGTGGCAAATGACTATTTTGCCCCTTTTCAGAAAAAAATCAAATTTTCCCGGGTTTCACATCTCGTGTTCTAATTTCTCCATTAAATTATTAGTTTATGAAATAAGAGATATGGAGGGACACAACTCCTCAAAGATTGTCCATCTTCCTCTATATATCTATCTATATCTATACTACTCTTAAAAGACTACTAAATCAAAAACTTTTTTTTGTCATCATTACCCTCAAACAATTGTATAAAGTTAAATTAGTACTAGATTAATTATCATAATTAATTAATTAATCTATCTATTGCACTAATTTTTTATTGAGCTATTAGCAACTATTGTTCATCAACCTAATTAAGTTACTTACTTGAGTTAAATTACAATATCACTTGAATTGTGGAAACCTGATCGTTATTGAAACTCTTAGAGTTTCGTAACTCCATTACAAACAAAAGAAACAGGTGGAAGTTATTTGGCTATTGTCACAGCTTTCTCCGGATTGAAGTTAAAAAAGGCTACGAGGTCACTAAAAATACCCATCAGATATTTTCCTCATCAACAAATACCCATCAACTTCGTCTTCTCTTTTACAACTGCCGACAAAAACTACAACCGTCATTTTAATGAATTATCAAATTAGGTTTTTGAATTGTTATAGGTTTGATAATTTTCATTGATTGATTTTATATTTTTATCTTAGTTTTTTATCTTTCTCGGTATACAAAGGTTACAGTGGTTATAATCTAAACCTAAAGACATTAAATCTCAAATAAGGGTGTGTTTTTGTTGGTGATGGTGTTTGGATTTAGGCATGTATATGTTTCTCGTGCCGCTTGGGTTGGTACCTTTTTCTTTTGGTTCAATGGCACAGTTCCCATGATTTTTTCGATTTCAATTGTTTTTGTCGTGCGTCCCTCTATCTATGTTTCTTATTTGTATTTTTTTTTTGGGTTTTCCTCGTTGTGTACATACAATAATTTTGGGTCATTTGTATTAAATAGCTTATGGTCTTATCATTCTGATTTATAGTGCATGTAATGTTTTTTTTGTCAGGTGTCGTAAACTACTTAGACATCTGTGCTGCATCTAATTTTTTTTATTATTTAATTCTAGCTTCTTTCCAATTTAAAGATTCACTTAATATTGTAGAATTTGTACGTATAAGGAGTGTAAAAGGAGTGACATGACAAATCCCTTTTGTAATTGTTTGTGAAAATTTGGTTCATCAACTCTCATACAACCACATCTACCAGGTTTGATAGTTTCAAGTTGAATAGATTTGTTCTGGATGGTATGGATTAACGAGTCAAGGATAGATAAATCATGATGTAGATATTATATTTTGATAGTGATCATGCATATGATCTCAATTAATTTCTTCTCGGACTCCATTTGGTTAGGCAACACTATTAGTTTTAGTAATTTCAGTATGCACATGTGTCAATAGTTTAAGATCTACAAATTTGTTTTATTACATGTGTGTAGGAGAAAATAGAATGTGATATTGAATGTGTCATGAAATATTGTAATATCACATAACGACAAAGGCATGTTGCATGTTTTCATGGTTTTGAAGAATAAAAATGATTTTCTTAAGTATATTCACATCCATAACGTACAATAGTGTGTAAATAATTATAATATTTTTGAAATGTATATTTTCTTTCTATCATCTATAACACTAGAATTACAATTTTCTACATTCATGTTTTATGATGATTTGAATAATATAAATATTACGTAATCTTTGCACCAATAATATATGCTATTTGATATTTATAATGGCCAACATGCAACGCATGTGTGCACCAACTAGTCTATGTAAATGCTTCTAGAAAGACCTAAAATATCAGAAAACTTTACAAAAAAGTCTAAAAAATATGACTTCTAGCCTTTAAAATAACAATCTATTTCAAATTGTTTTCAATTTATTTCCGTTTGCTCTTATTACCTTTCTCCAAGTCTTTATTTCCCTTCCACTCTCACAGCCTCTACTTTAGCTCTTTGTCTTATTTATAGCACTGTCGCTCTCTTACTTTTTTTTTAAGACTCCAATCAATTTATTCATCTATACGATCTCGTTTTTATAGTTTGCACTCATTTTATCGTTTGATCTTGTCTGATGTCAAAATCACTAAAAAATTAGAATTAATTCGCATCCCAACTTTCTACAAAAATGTCTAATAATCATATAATATATTTGTATTATCATCATAAACCCATCTAGAACCAATAGAAAAAAATATGTTGTCTCTTATATAGTAATTTATTTTTAGATAAATCAGGCATTGATAATTCATCATTTATTTTTAGATAGTAATTTATTTTTTTCTTGAATTACGCAATTTAAAATTAAAGTGAACAGAAAAAAAAAATAAAAAAATGTAAGAAAAAGTTAAGAGATAGGTAGTTGTGGGTTAGTGAGATTATCTAGCATTAAGGAGTATGTTGGCTGAATTATCGTGAAAAGAATATGAACTTTTTTGAGTAGGAAAAAAAATTTAAGAGTAATTTTGTATCGAATGAACATCAAAAAATAATATTAAGGTGAGAAAAAGAGAAAAAATGAGAATGAGAAGTAGAAAAGAATAATCTATGTATGTGGTTGTGTTACCCTACACCTTCTTATTTATATTAAACAATATCTCGAGTAATTACAATATTATCCTACACTAACTTATAAATATAAAATACAAGAAATAAGAACTCTAACACTCACCCAAAAGAGCTACTCAAAAAATTATCATTTAAGGTCATTGTTTATATATATATTTCCAAGATATCCTGATCAGTCTAAACTTCTGATGTGTATTCAACACATGTCAATACGGGTCATCACATGAATTTTATACAATTGAATCAAAGTTTGAAAATTATGTTAATTAAGCATCGAAAAAAAGAAAATTATATTAATTTCAATCATTGTTTTGTTATTGTGAGTTGAGAATTCAAAATTGTAATATTAAGTGATCTTTCTTTTTAAATAATGTCACGATGTCATTAAATGGCATAATGACATGAAAACATGTTTTTTTTAATCAGACATTATTATGAATGAAGGAGACAACAAAAGTGAGCTTAAGGTCCAACCCTAACCTCCACAAACATGTTTTTAGATTACTGTTTTTTAGTTATAAAATTGGCTCCAAATAAGAAGGCCATAAAGAAAATATAACATCTTGGTGTTTGTTGATAAATGATTTCAATTTCATTATATTACACAAGTATACATAGGCAGTGCTCTCCTAATGGAGTTGACTATCATGGAGGGGATGCTTATCAAAAGGATATTTTTTTTTTGTGTATTGCACACCACCTAGTATAGCCAAATGTTTTTTATATCCAATGATAAGTTGTCACAATACTAACTGGTTTTTTTTAAATTTTTTTTTGACAAATTGATGAGTTAAAGAAATTCGTTGCGAATATAGAATAATTTGTTGGGTAGGTATAAATTTTATAAAATATCAACTTTGACCTTGTGAAATTTAAAAAATTCAAAATAACTATATTTTATTAAAAAAAATAGAAAATAAAGATAAAAAAACCAACCGGTCCTTCTCTTCATTATCCTTCATGGCTCTCACCACTAAAACCCAAACACCATCCACTGATCCACTCCTTGCAATCCTCCTTGCCTCTTCTTCTATGTCTCAAGCTCCAGCCCCCTCCACCACCCATAACCCCTATCTCCTCCCTTGCTCTTCCTTCACCCCTGGCACTCGCATTCAATCTAACCGAGGTTGTTCTGCGTCATAAAATCCGAAAAGCTCTCGTTCTCTAGTGTTCCAAAGTTCAAAAAAATGTTTTTCAACATTAAAATCAACCTACAAACTAGGATTATAGTAGGAATCATCCACAAAAGATCAAGAAAGAATAAATAAAAAAGTGAACATCGAAAGATGAACACGAAAGATGACAATCTTTGATAAGATTAGATCTCATGACCTTCGATGCAAGAGTGTCACATATAGGAAGCCCAAGTAGTTAGCACATTTCGAAGCTATAACCTATGCAGAACATAATGCCATTAGTGCTCTTTCTTTTTGAATTTCTAAATGCAATGTACTGGTGTGATTAAATGACATAACGACATATTCACAAGCATGCTTTTACATCACTGTCTTTTAGTCATAAATTTGGCTCCCAATAAGAAGGCCATAAAGAAAAACATAACATCATGGTGTTTGTTGATAAATGACTCCAATTTCATTATATTGCACAGGTAAGTATAGGCAGCCAGTGCTCTGCTAATGGAGTTGAACATCATCAAGTGGGTGTTTACCAAAAGGAAAAAAATTTGTTTGTGTATTACACACCACGTGGTAGACCTAAGTGTTCTACACACCCAATGACAAGCTGCCACAATACTAGCTTGTCAAACGCACAATTCGAATTTGTTCAATTTTTTTCTAAAATTTCCGCTCTGGTCCGGTTAAAGGCAGACCATCTACACACCGAGACTAGTGTATTCACGAGGAATAAACCTCTCATGGCCTCAGCCCAAGAGATTACTAAGATTTGAACTCAAAACGTTTGGATTTACAGCTCGTCCTTATTACCACATCATTTGGTCCATATTTTTTGTCACATTTTGTGAGTCTAGCATCACTCTATTAATGCTACAATGACTAAAAAAAGAGACTACAAATATAGACCAAATGATATAATATTACCATAACGGGATAATTTTAAATGTGTAAAAGTAAAACCAACAACACCATTATTGTAATGTGACGTAGAAAAAAAAAACCTTGGACCAATATCTACTTATTGCATGCTAAGTCAATGCTGGTTCTTGATTTCATGCTTGTTGGGCATTCAAAAGAAAAGGTGCTTTTTCCATTCAAAATGAAATGCAAAGGCAATACAGTTTTAATTTGTTCAGAAAAAGGAATTGAAGGAGGGAGAGAAAGATTGACCTAGTATAGAAGCTTTAATCATTTCTAATTATAAAATATTCTGATGGCCTCTCCCACCAAATCTATCTTGTAATGGATATCTAAAAAGGGCACTCAAAAAGCAAGCACATATCTAAGGCATCCAATGGAAAAAAGGATGAATCTAGGTTGTGTGTTTAAGATAGTTGTTTTATTTTATGTTCGAGTCATATCATTAAGAGTGGATTTTGAACAAAGTGATAAACTTTTTCATAATAACCGACTTAGCACGACTAATGCAATTCTGAAACATTTACATCCTTCATGTGCCTCGCTTGCTTAATTCCTTCACACGCTAGATTGTTAGTTAGTTATAACTCAAACTAATCCGAGCTGACTTATTTTTATGATGAAGATCTTACCTTAAAAGACTAAACATAGTCTTAACTTAAGCTACAAAGAGTAACTAAACTTGTCTGCCGGTACATGGTCATACTTATATAGATTTGATGACCTTATGTATTAGTCATCTAAATTTAGTTAGCGTTGGATGCAATTCAAGCATGAAAACTTTAAATAATGCCAAATATCTAGGTGATTTAAGTACGAAAATAGAAAAAGTTGTAAGACTATTAACGTAATAATAACGGGAATCTCATGAATTAGACTAGGACGTATATCAAATAAGAAATGAATGGAAAAATTCATGGAGAGGACATCAATTGAGAGAAGAGTATGAGTGTGTGAGAACAAGAACTCATGGGTGTGCTCTCATCTGCACTACAAGTAGTCAAAGGGGACAGAGATGACAGGGAATGTTTATGGTCCCAGTCAGTAGAAAGCATGAAGCTAAACAAGGAGTTGGATGAGATCTCCAACCCAACAAACCCCATTAATATGTTGCACTGCATCAAAACAAAGCTTTTTAAGGCCTGAAACAGATGTTCTTTTTATAATAATTTCAATGTTGGCTTGGCTAGGTAGGTGATTATCCTGATTTATTAAAACAAACTCATTTGGTTTTATCATCATGAGATTACATATAATCCATGATGATCTCTCTGGTTTTTGAGTTACTCAAGTTCAAAAAACTAGACTACTTAGGCACAATGAGGATTGGTTGGGAAAGATTTAGAATAGAAGAAGCTATTTATTTTTATTTTTTTTGGTGTTGACTGTTGTCTTATTTATTAGAATTAACAGTAATGTTTTAAAGTGCTGTAATTTATTTTTTGGGTAATTTTATTTTGTCTTGTCACTATAAGAAAAATGGGCTTTTGAGTTTGACTTTTTTGCTTCCGTTGAATGCTGAAGTAAATACTCAATTTTTTACTTCGGCAATTAATGCAAAAAATTAAGAAAAATATTTTATATTCAGCCCCTTCTCTCTATTTTAAAACTTTATTTGTATGTGTAACTCATCTCTCTCTCTCTCTCCTTAGTGGGGTGAGCTCGGGGTCAATCGATCATTACGTTTAATCACGTATTGAACCTGAAATTATTTCAAAAAAGAAAAAGAAAAAGAAAAGAAAAGGAGAATATGAAAACTTATACACATGCAAGTAGAGTAGTACAAGAATTTGAAGGCCAAAGTTTTTAGTCATTGCAACAATTATTTTTTTGTTTGTTTTTGTTTTTTGGTTTTGAAGAAAGCAAATGTTGTTTCCAAAGGAACATGAACGTGATCTAACAGCTCTCAAAGCCCAAGGGCTTCTTTTAATGTCCATATAAAAAAGGTGCAATGTTTGGGTATTTGGGCTTTGAGGATGTCCAGAAAGGGCTTTTTGTGTGGCCACTGGCCAGCCATGTGATAAAAGCAACTTTCTTCTTGTTTAAAAAGCGACCACGCCCGTTTGGATGCAATCATGTGGTCTACTACTTTGCTATAATTCCCCAACAACACTCCTTTCCATTTTCAATGCTTTGTCTCCCCTCCACCCCTCCCCTCTTTCTCTCAAGCACCAAAATGTTGAAAAAAAGGTTATATTATTTTCCAACTATATCCCTCTTTATTAGTTAGATATATAGAGACACCCATCTAGATGAATTTTAACTCTACCCCATCACTTAATATAACCACTCAATGAAGGTTGATAGATTTTTTTAATGAAAAACGCTACATAATCCAAATAAAACTCAAAAATTAAAGGGAAATATTATGTATCCTAAATTTGCATTCCAAATGAAGGGGGAGCCGTTGGATGAGTGGGTCCCATCAACTTTTTTAAATGGGACCCACTGATCCTCCATTTGGGATACAAATTTAAGTTGCAGATTTGGGATACATAACATTACTCAAAGTTAAAACCCATTTGCATATCATTTCTTGGATGAGTGTGAGATGAGTGGGTCATACTGAAAAAATTGATGGGACTCATTCATCCAAGAGATGATATGTATTTGAGTTACAATTTTTTGGGTTTCATTTGGGTTTTGTAGCATTACTCTTTTTTAATTTTTTTTTTTTTCATTTTTACGTAAAATGTGGATCAAAAGGAGAAAGTGGTATATAGTTTTTGATTTGAGAGTTATATGTATTGATTCAAATATGAAATGATGATACAATTAATTTTGGTAGTATGTAACGTGATTGACACTTCAATTAATTAATGCTTTAATAACTATAATAAACCCAAAAGATTGAAAAACTTCCATGATATTTGAGCTATTTCATGATACAAAAGAAGGGCAGATTAGGGAAAAGGGTTAAAAAAATTACCAATATTTTTGCATTGGAATAGGGGAGCCCCGCTCGCTCGTGTGGACAAGCCAGCCACTCAGGCTCCTATAATAATTCGATTAAAAATGATAATGATTATGTTTAATTAAATTATTAGCTACAAAACAAAACATTTAATCAAACAACAAAATAAAGCTCGAAAACCACTGGTTTTCGTCAAACCTCCCCACCAAGTTGAATCCCCCAAAAGCGGATTGACTCGCCTACCAAAGCACTTCTCTAACATACCTTTCGAAGACAGTCTTTCCCACCATTCTAGACTCTCTCTTTCTCTTGCTTGTGGGTGGGTGTCTATATATATATACATAGATTTGGACACCAAACCCACCACCACTCTTAAGCCTCATTTATCCTCACTTTCCAAACCCCGGTGCATGTTGCATTAACACCACCCAGAAAGGGAAAAACAATTAGAGTAGAGAAACTGTTTGATAGAGAGACCAAGAGAGAGAGAGAGAGAGAGAGAGAGAGAGATGGCATCGGAGAAGGTGGTAGAGACGATGATAGTAGGGAATTATGTAGAGATGGAAATTGAAGGGAAGCCTAAGGACTTGAAGTCAAAGATTTATGGGTTGTTTTGGCATGGTGGCTCAGCTTATGATGCTTGGTTTAGCTGTGCTTCAAATCAGGTCCATTCATTTCCATTCATATATACAATACTATTTATTATCTAAGTTCTAGCTATTCAAAATGTTGATGGTTTGTGGTTTGTTTGTGTGTGTGTTTTTTTCAGGTGGCTCAAGTTCTACTCACACTGCCATACTCATTTTCTCAGCTGGGGATGCTCTCTGGCATAAGCTTTCAGCTCCTCTATGGTTTGATGGGCAGCTGGACTGCCTATCTCATTAGCATTCTCTATGTAGAGTATCGAACCAGGAAAGAGAGAGAGAAAGTTGATTTCCGGAACCATGTCATTCAGGTTTGCACATTCTAACAAACACCTCACCACCATACCATACACCCCATGAAAATAAGAATTTGTATGGTAAATTTCTTACTCATGCAACCAACCAGTAGGGTCTTTTTCAACCATGCCCCGTCAAAATTTGCTTCATCCATACACGATTCATTTTCTATCATACATAGTCGAGTTTATGTTATATATAAGTTGTGTTTAGTTTTCATCATACATAGTTCAATTTATGTTGTATATAAAGTCTTATTTAGTTAGTTCGGATCTTGTATACGAATTGATTCTCATGTGGGTCAGTGGTTTTTGTTTTTTTTCCATTATACTTGTGGCTATAGTGGTTTGAAGTTCTTGATGGTCTTCTTGGGAAACATTGGAGGAACGTGGGTTTGGCATTTAACTGCACATTTCTTCTGTTTGGATCTGTGATTCAACTCATAGCTTGTGCAAGGTATACCCTATACTACTACCTACCTACCCATTTATGGCCTTTTCTCTATCTTCATTCTCATATTTAATGACTTAATAATAATCAGAACAAGTATAATAACCAAACACTGACAAATTTCCTGCAAATTGGGCATCTTTTCATGCAGCAATATATATTACATTAATGATAATCTGGACAAGAGGACTTGGACTTATATCTTCGGAGCTTGTTGTGCCACTACTGTCTTCATTCCTTCGTTTCACAACTACCGAATCTGGTCCTTTCTGGGGTTGATAATGACCACTTATACAGCTTGGTACCTCACCATTGCCTCTCTCCTCCATGGACAGGTAAATATTATTTCACTTGCCAGTTAAGCATCACTAGTAGCTAGGTCACATTGGCATCTCATGCAGCCGGTCCCACCACCATATAATATATATATTCAAGTTGTATATATAAAGGGTAATTCTTTATCCACAAAAATTTGTACTAAATCAACTTGCAATTTTTGAATTAATGATGAGATCTAACGATTGTTTGTGATTTATTGCACATAACATTGTTCATATATAAAATCCAGTTGGGGTGTAAATTGGACAAGTCATCCTACTCGAGCCAAACTCAAAATACTTAGTACTTGAGTACAGATTTTCGATACTCATGTTAGACTTACATAACGGGTACTCCCTCAATTTACATCGTATACTTAGACATTTTTATGTAATTCAAGTTCGAATTCTGTAACCCAACGAGAATCAAACTAAAAGAGCTTGAATTTCACCTCGAGTTTTTGTAAATCAAGTTAAAAAATGTTAGTGTGAGCAATACTCAAACTAAATGTTTGTAGCTTTGGTTTGTCTAAATTGACCTCCAACCGTTAAAATAACCCAAGTTACACCCCTAATTTTACCCTAAAATTCATGTTTTGCAATTTGCTATGACCTGAGACTCAAAACACTTCTAAATTTTTCTGCTAATTTGTAGGTGGAAGGAGTTAAGCATTCGGGTCCAGCGAGGATGGTACTATACTTCACGGGAGCCACAAACATTCTCTATACATTTGGGGGACATGCTGTTACCGTGTAAGACAAGTTCAGATTATGTTGATGTCTTTTACGCCATTTTACAGAATTTGAGTGGGTAAAACTGTAAAAAAAAATGAATTTTCTTAACTTCATAGTGAAAACGACGTGACCTTGGCTTGCTTCGACATGATCTGACCGTCTGATCAATATTCCCTCAAATCTGGCCTTAATCATAAGAATATGCAATGACCAATCTTTATCACCCGAATCATGACCGTTACACTTTTAATTCCCAATTTGCCCTTCTCAGGCGTGGGGGGAAAAAGTAATACTTTCTTGGAAACCCTTTTTCTACTTTTTCTTTTGCTCAGCATAGAAAAGCCAGAACTCTTTTCCCAATCACTTTTACTTTTATGTCATGAGAGACCAAGAAGAAGGGTCCAGCCAGCTTGATTACAGAACCCTGCCCCACACATAGGGCTGGTAATGGGTCAGGGCTTGGGCTGGGTTCACCATCCAAACCCTGCTCCACACTTGTGTATATAGTCATGTTTTTGTACAATAACTCGTGTTTAGCTAAGTTGGTATCGTATTTAATATTCAAGTTCTTTGTTACCCACTCATTAATTAAGAAGGTTTGACAGCAGATACACTTGCTCATTACCCGAATCTATTATAGCTAAACTCATACCCATTAATTCTACCTCGATTTCTCGTAAAATTCACGAGCCCATGACCGGATGATTGTTGAATGAGGGTTAAAGACAATATATATGAAATTGAGTGGAGTAAAATGTAATTTGGTATGATGGTTCAAATTGTTATTTTTGGTTATGGTTTTGGTTTTGTTGTTGGGCAGAGAGATAATGCATGCAATGTGGAAGCCACAAAAGTTCAAGGCCATATACTTACTGGCTACACTGTACGTATTGACATTGACTCTTCCATCGGCATCAGCAGTGTATTGGGCATTCGGAGACCTGCTTCTCAATCACTCCAATGCCTTTGCTCTCCTCCCAAGATCACACTTCAGAGACATGGCTGTCACCTTAATGCTCATCCACCAGGCATCTCTCTCTCTCTCTCTCTCTCTCTCTACATGCATATATTGATAGATTAGATTATCCTATTTCGTCTACAAGCGCATAAAATCTAACAATTTTTTTTACTCTCTCAGTTTTATCTACAAGAATAAAAAATATATTTGAGGGAAAAAAAAATGTATAGTTCCGGTCATTATATTTGATTAATTGAACTAAAGGGTGAATCTATTACAAGCTACCATATACTCAAAGCTTCAATGTAATCTCAGAAATAAGAGTAGATGCATTGAAACTGTCATGAACCAAAAGGGGTGTTACTGTAATTATTTCATCCATTAACAATTATGTATATGTACAACTCTATAGATATAGATAGCAATGAAAACGGTGTCCACTTAAAGTGACGAGAGATCTTGTATGACTGAGTTTGCGATGATGATAAATAGTGTATTGTGGTTTGGTGCAGTTTATAACATTTGGGTTCGCATGCACACCATTGTACTTTGTGTGGGAGAAGGCAATAGGAATGCATGAGTGCAAGAGCTTGTGCAAGAGAGCAGCAGCCAGATTGCCTGTGGTCATCCCAATCTGGTTTTTGGCAATCATCTTCCCTTTCTTTGGCCCCATCAACTCCACCGTTGGATCGCTTCTTGTCAGCTTCACCGTCTACATCATCCCCGCCCTCGCTTACATCTTCACCTTCAAATCAGCCACTGCTCGAGAGGTATTCCATTTTAGCACTTATTATCGCCCCCGGGGGTTAGTTCTTAACACCATTGTTCAACTTTGCATGAAATCTATATAAAGTCAATATACCAAAGTCATTTCCTACACTGAGTTGCCAATCTTATCTTCACATCTTGGGATGATTGGAATGGTTCTGACCGTGTGATTAAAATTTTTTGATGCAGAACGCGGTGGAGCAACCGCCGAAGTTCCTAGGAAGGTGGGCAGGAGCATACACGATCAATGTCTGTGTGGTAGTGTGGGTCTTGGTGGTTGGGTTCGGATTTGGTGGGTGGGCAAGCATGACCAATTTCATACACCAGATTGACACATTTGGAATATTCACCAAGTGTTACCAATGTCCTCCACAACTCCCATCATCACCACCACCGCACCTTTTTAACTCCACCGCCCCTCCTCTGGCAAACCTCACTCACCCCCACCACCTCCTCCACAAACCTTGATCCGTCCACCCCATATTTGTCAACTATTGAGCTTCACCAAGTCCTTACAACACCTACCAACCACCTCAAAAGCCATTATGATCTCTCAAAACCCGTCTTTCGTCTCTCCATTCAACCTTCGCAGACCATATAGAAAAAGGACAGAAAAAAAAATACAATTCCACTTGCATCGGCAGGTCTTTTGGCCATCACAAATTTGCGTCCCTACTAAAACACATGCCCCACTTATTGTCACGGTCTCTTTCTAAAATGTTGTTTAAGTTAGAACTCAGTTATTTGCTTCAAAAATGTAGTAGTAAGTATATGAAAATTTGTACTTCGCCTAACAGAGCTTGTGCTTCCTTAAATCATTTCGGATGGTGATGACTCTCTCTCTCTCTCTCTCTCTCTCTCTCTCTCTCTCTCTCTCGTGCACGCGCGCATGAGAGACCACCAATACCTTACATCTAAAGCCTAACCATGACACGTTTAGTGCTTAGCATATCAATTATTATCAATTATTCTAACATTAGTGGTTGCCTTCTATCGTACATCAATAACAAAATAGGACAATTAACATTAGATATTTTATATCCAATAGTTTTTTGACTATTTCTTGGTAAAGAGGTTTCTCAATGAGTCTGGGTGTTCAATCTTTTTGCCACCTCCTTAGGATTCCCTTTGGGAGATGTCTCGTCATCTCTTGTATTCGGAACCCTTTATACTACAGGTTTTAAGGTTGTCGCCTCAAATTCCAATTGTAAGACTAGGAAACTATCGGACTGGTTTAATAAAAAGAAACTCCACGTACAAGAAGTGTTTGTTCTAATCGATTGCTAGCCGCAGACACCAACACTTTTTTTTTTATAGGACATATATATCTAACTAACACAGATTAGAATCAACTGATGGCCCATATAGCCACCAATTGGAAAACGGCACAACATAAGGACAATTAACAATAAATCTTACATCCTATGGCTGTTGATTATTACTTTGAGTAAAGATGTTTCTAAATGATTCTGGGTTTATGGCTTGAAGTCTATACACGTTTAATCTTTGTCACGGCTTCAGAATTCTCTTTGGGAATTGTTCGTCTGGCTAGATTCCAAACCATTTACCAGAGGTTCTAGTCTTTGGTCGTGCCTAATCCAACTCGTCACTACATTTCTAAAGCACACAAAATCGTCCTCCAAATTCCAGTTGCAAAAGCTCGGAACTATCGGAATACTTTAGTTGAAAGAAACTCAACGTATCACAAGCATAAGCCCAAAAGAATGGTGTTAACTGCAGAAACAGAGACAATCTTTGATTTGAATTTTTCTGCAACTCGCCCTAAAAATTAAGGGTGGGGCTATTCCCACCCCACTTAATTTCTCATTCTCAACCTACTAAGCCCACCATTTCTACAACCACCTCATTAGTAACTAAGCTCACCACACCACATGCTACATACATGGGATGGACTTATTTATTAATGAGGTGGATATAGAAGATGTGGGATTAGTAGTTTGATAATGAGAAATTAAATAGGGTGAGAATGAAAATTTGTGGGGTGAAAATAACCCCACCCAAAAATTAATCATGGTCTCCTATCCATATTAAGGGGACTAGAGCTAGAGCACACAAGAAGAGGAGCGATGGAGAATCATCCTAGGGCCATCAATTGGAACAGGATACATTAAGGGAAAGAGCTAGCATTCAATCGCCACATGCTGACTCACAGGTAAAACTTGCTCTTAAAAAAACAACCAATAAAGGTAGAACACCCACGAGACATAGCCAAGCCAACCACCACGTTGCTTTCCGAACCAATTATGATGCGAACTATGGGTAAAACTCACCCTTGAAAACAAACAAACAAGGAATTGCCTCAGAAAAAAGTTGAACAAATGGATTAAATTTCCAATAGCCACCAGTTCCTACTCCGGTTTTCTTGAGGTTGAATTATTTCATTTGGTCATGCACCAACCAGTTCCCAAACTTTTCAGGAAAAAGGGAAGAAATTGACCTTACCCTTGCCCACACCTTTCCAAAAGATAAAGAAAATTAAACATGGCAATGAAAAGGACCACCATTACCCATCAGGCATAAAAAGTCATTTTCGCCATTTGAATCTCAAATCTCTGCCTATGCAAACCAACAAAGCCAACCACAAGCAAACAGTGTTTTCCAGTCTCCATAAATATCTTGACAAGCATATCCCTTCGACACCATAACCACAAAAACAAATAAATTTAGGGAACCAGACCTCATTAATATCCAACCAACATGGATGTATACATACACTTCAATATACACATCAATCCATATAATGATGACTGATGAGATTCATCCCCTCTTCCCACTCCTTGTTAAACCCACCTTTTGGTAAGACAACTAAACCTAGAACAAGTTCTACTAATACTTTTCTAACCCAACCCCCAACACCCCCCCCCCTCCCCCCAAAAAATAAAAAAACCAAAAACAAAAGCCACACCCACATCACCATAACTTGTTTACCCATAGACTGACATTGGTCAGCTTTATATACAAAACCACATAAAGGAATACATGTAATTTCCTCCTTGATTTGAAGAGATTAGTAGGGAGTATGAAAAAATATCACTTATGTTCTGGTTACAAGATAATGAGAGACGGAATTAGGGCTCGAGTAACTTCACTTGAACCAAATTTACCAACAAATTTGTTGACCAAATCCACAGAAACTATTAGATTAACTGTGAGTACCAAAGCTAAATGCGTTTTATAAGCAGATTTGATCAGTAAATCTGACCCAACCACTATTTTTTACAATAAGCAACAAGATATATAGATAGAGTAAGATAGCATTGCTCAAAAACACAAAAATGGTGAACAGAGAGAAATGATAACCATCACAGAAACTCAATACTAAATAGAAAGGTGTGACCATATCACAAACCCCAAAATCCTCCACAAAAACAAATCTATCAATATGGTTCACAGGTTCAGCAAACTAAAACAGTAAAAGTACCTTAAAACCTTCCACAAAATAAGCCTATCATATGGTTCAAAGGGTTCAACAAACTAAAAACAGTAAAGTAAAAGCAGAGTAGCAGAGTAAATGTAGAGACACACATTTACCCTCTTTTCCTGACCCACTTCAGCGGTCAGCTTGGGGGCATTCTCGGGCAAAATGCCCTTCCTCACCACATTTGAAACACCCACTTCCACCACCTCCGCCGCCTCCATACCTTCCTCCACCGCCGCCGCCGCCACCATACCTTCCTCCACCGCCGCCGCCGCTGCTGCCATACCTTCCGCCTCCACCGCCGCCACCCTGATAGCAGTCTCTTGCCAAATGCCCAGCCTCACCACACTTGTAACAACCACTTCCTCCACCTCCGCCACCGCCTCCATACCTACCACCACCTCCATACCCTCCGCCGCCACCACCTCCATACCCACGGTCACCACCTCCATACCCACGGTCACCGCCTCCATACCCTCCACCACCGCCTCCATACCCACCACTTCGTCCTCCTCCGCCACCACCTCGTCCACCGCCGCCGCCGCCGCCGCCACCACGAGTAGTACCCTGAATAGGGGCCTCGTCGGGGCCAGTAACATCAACTGCCTTGGTACGGCCATCACCACCAGTCTCGATCACAAACTCCACCGCCTCACCATCTCCGAGGCTGCGAAAGCCCTCAGATCTGATAGAAGACTGGTGAACGAATAGATCTTCGCTACCATCATCAGGTGTGATGAACCCATAACCCTTCTGGTCATCGAACCACTTCACTGTCCCCTTGATCCTCCCGTTCCCGCTCTCCTCGGCCATTACGATGAAAATCGAACGATACCCACCAAACACAAACCCTAGAAATCCCAAACGAGAGAGAGAAAACCCTACTCTCTCTCTAGTTTCACCCTCTAGATCTCTCCTCAGTGTGTGGCCGTTCGGGTGTGGGCTATGGCTGCCTTATATATCCAAACCCTAGAAGAGAATAGCGTGCCGCGTCAGCAAACTTAAGGCCGGTCTCAAAATTTTGAGCGAATGACACTTTACACCTTAAATATTCTAAAATTTCCTATTTGTCCGTTTAAAGATTAATTTTCTCACATTTATACATTGTGTCGAGAGCTCCATTGCAGTCATTTGATGAAAGAGACTAAGGTATAATGCCGCTACCAGAGAAAATTGTTTCATGTTAGGCATCCAGACCTATTACACCCGAGTTGCATCTCGGTACACTTGCTATATCTACTAACACTTCATCCTACCAGTTATACTTAATATAAAGTCGATCTATAACAATTCAATACAACAAGAAAGTAAGAAAAAAATAGTGATCGCTTTGGGAACGCCTAAAGGAAGGAAGATAAAAAGGTAACCTATAACACCGAGGAGTTACGTTTTTTTTTTCCCGCCTTAACTTCGAGAGTGGGGGGAGGGCAAGAGGCCCATGAATTTGACAATAACATTAAACAAAGAGCAATGTTATTGAGACCTAATTTACTGACATAATTTGTTGACCTAATTCATTGTGGCCTTTAGATTCACTGTAGATCCCATCAAACATTGAAACTTGGTGTTGATCCAATGATTCCTACGAAGTCACATCATTATGTCAACAAATTAGGTCATATTTTTAGGTCCAAATAGTATTACACTTAAAACAAAAGTTATTATGAGGGTTAAATTATAACTATTTTATGATATTAAAGATACAATATGAAAAAAATTAGTTTTTAAGGATATGAATTAATAATTTTAAAATCTTTTAGGGTGCATAGCGCAATTCTCTCCAAAAAATTTGGGGGTTATTTTTGGGAATTGAAGCGACGAGCTGGCTATTTTCGATGAAATCTAACGGCTGGGGATGAACTGATGACTTTTCTTGCACCGTTGGATTAGAGTGCCTTTGGTGTGTAGGAGAAGGATGGTCAGGTTTTAACCCGAGTGGTTACTTTTAAATGGCAAGCTGCAGTTATAAAATAAACCATGAGGGGGTATATTCGTCATAATAGAAATTAATGGGTTTTTTCTCTTTTTTTTTTTTTTGTTTTTCCTTATATGTTCTGACTCTCACTTAAATTTAATATATGATCTACCAAAAAAATAAATAAATAATGTCTTAAAACATATATCTTTTTTCTTTTTTATAAATTATACACCCCAAATTCAACAGTCGCCATAATTTTGAAAATCTTGGAGCGTATAGATCCAATCAATCAATGAACACTCAAACAAAACTCGCCCATTTTTTTTGGCATAGGGACGTGAGAACTAATCCGAGTAATCAACTATTTTTCTTTTAAAAAATCTGTCTCCGCAAGATAGGGCAATGCCAAAAAAGTCGTATAGCTTAAGAGCGCTATTTAACACTTGTCGTCTACTTTTAGGAAATGTTTGAAACAAATAACTTACAATAATATAGCGCTATATTCTCCGAAGACTGAGGAATAAGAAGAGATCTATTAAGAGAAAGATTTATTCGAGATAAAATTTTAGCAGTTATATCCAATCACAAACTACACGAAAGTTACCCCTTTTTCATGGAGATTTACCCATCACAGAGACGGACAGAGGAACATAAATAACTTTATATATCATTTTTCTGCTCAGTCCAGAAACATGATCGGACGTTATAAGAATAAGTTATTAATGTTACCTACACACTCCAATACAATAAGACTACAATAATGATATGTGCACCAATTTGACTATATCACCTAATGTGGTATAATCTCGACTTTCAAATATTCAATGAATTCAACAAGACCTACTAATCTAATAGTTTATATTGAAGTGGTGCATAAAGATGGTGTGTGTAGCATTGTTGATAAGATTATACTAAGATACAAATTCAAAATTATACAATCGAATAATATCAATGATAAGTAGATCCAATTGTGCTCACTAGTAATTTAATTTCGTATTACTTGACTCATTTATATGATCTAATATATAATTAAACGAGATTGGAGTTGGTTTTGTTCAAAGGAACATATATCTATTTGTGGGAATTAGTTAAAAGATACTAAATATTTTAGTTTTATAATTTTGACTTGCAAGTGATATTAATATCACATTAACATGATACGAATATGAGCACAATAAACAAAAAAAACACAATTTTTTTCCATTTTATTTTGCCTTGATATCCAGTTAAGAAAAAGAATCTTACCCTTTATTGACTAAACTGCATTTTTCATTGATAATGTGTTTATAGGTTTGGACAGAAGGGAAAAAAAGAATGATACCTTGAGTCTCGAGAAGAATGATAACTCTTTCACTCCTAGTATAGAAAAGAATAGTTATTTTTTGGGTTAATCTCATTTTGTTCTCCACAAGATATTTTAATTTTTAATTTACACCCTCAAACATTAAAATTTTTAATTTACACCTTCAATTTTATAAATTAGTAATAATGTGGACCTTACCTACACTGCCGTTCAATTTTTCGTCATAAAATGAAACATGTGACTTACAAATACTTCAATTTATGACGAAAAATTAAATGGCGGTAAATTTTTATCAAATTATATTTTATTGTGAATGAAGAGAAAAGATAAATATATCAATTTTTTGACATTGGAGACGATATTGTATCAATGAAGTTGTCGATATGTATTAATATTAGGGTTTTAGGAAAAAAATAATTTTATTTTTATATATCATATTAAACATAATATGGCTATTCAATTTTTTTTTGCAAAGATAGAGAGATTTACATTATATGTTAGAAATTAGTTTGTTATTTAAATATAGAGGCATATAATAGTAATTTATATATTTAAATACAAAAAAATTTGTTAGTCTTTATAATTTTTATAAAAACAAAATAATAAATAAAAATTTTTTATGCTAAGATATTTTTATTAATAGTATAAATAATGCAACGATCTTTTCTAATGAGACGATGTGGGTCAAGTTTATGAACAACACACGTCACCAATCTCCTCACCTCACTCTTTTTCATGGCCTCTTGACCTGTGGGGTAGCTGGACTCTTGGCTGTCACAATTCTATCCATCATTTCTCTTATTTTCTTCTCCCCTTAAAACTCCCACATTATAAAAAAAAAAAAAACTCTAAAATAAATGATTTAACTCCATTTCCACCCATTTCTTTTATTATATCTTATTTTGTGTCCAAGTAACCTTGACTTGAGGGTGTATTGGTCACGAGGAAAAGAGTAATGTTATGTATCTTAAATTTTTAACCTAAATTTCTATCTCAAATCAAGGGAGACTATTGGATCAGTGGATCTCATTCAAAAAAGCTGATGAAACCCACTCATGCAATGGTCTCCATTCATTTAAAAAGAAAATTTGAGTTGGAAATTTGAGATACACAGTGATGATGCACAAATTGACTTTGTACACCACCTGTCAACTAATTGAAAATTAAGACAGTAATTAAAGTAGAGAGAGAAGACGAGAATTATAGTGGTTCGGACAACGTGACCTACGTCCACTTTGAATGGCTAGAGTTGCCGGTATTTTATTAACTCCGGTGGTGGAGAGAACAGAGAGTTACAGGGTTAGAGAGGGAGAGGAAATATGTGCTCTGTTGAGTGTGATGTCCCCCAAGTGTTGGTGGGGCTTTACAATTTATAGTAATTTCTCAACAGATTGAGACTACTTAACAACAACTACCCAACTATTCTGGTGGGGCTTGCGGCTTCTCCTCAACGGGTGAGGCCGTTGAGGTGCTCTTCATGAGACTCGCTCAAATGATGAGGAAGGTTAACCGCTTCCATGGTGGTGGAGGTGAGGGTCTTGAGTGCTCCCTTGCTGCCTTGCATGCTCCCCTGATGTAGCTGTTGATGTAGTTCCTCCTAATGAGCTTGACCGGACGTGGACCACTTTGGGCGCTGGATTTCTTGGAGTTGGGCCCTTGGGCTTGTAATATGAGTTGGGCGATTGGGCTTGACCCATCATTTGCCCCCCAATGCCCTGTGTCCAATGGAACTTGGAGAGGAGGGCATTCGGTTGAATTTTCAGCTGATCGGCATAACTGGAAAAACTTCGAGAGGTCAAAGCCTGTGCTTTTAGGCATTTTTTGAGCTTTTAACAGCATTAGTCACATCTTAAGGCTATGAGTCTTGTAGGGCTCGCCGAGAACTTCGATTTGATATATTATAAATCTCATTTCGAGTAACGGAGCAAAAGTCACGGTCAAAACTTTGAGCAGAGAGCTGGGTGCACGGTTTTGGGCAACCAGGCAGCTTTTGGGCGAGCATATAGGGTCCTGGGAGAGCAGATTTTTATTTTTATTTTTTGAAAAAAAAAATCGGGAGGCTAAAACAGCTGTTTCTGAGCCTTTTTTGGACTTTTTATAGCATCAATCACACCCAAAGGCTATGTGTCTTGTAGAGCTCGTCGAGAGCTTTGATTTGATATATTATAAGCCCCATTTGGAGCACCTTGGGCGAGCCTAGGGCTGCCTTGGGCGACTTCGTCTGCGCTGGGCGCCTGTGTTGGGCTCCTAAGGGGTGTTGTAAGGTCTAGGCTACTCAGGCTGGGCACTAGGAGGGGCGTTAGTACCCAGGAGCAGGTGCCAGATGGACGAGGCCCGATTGTTGACATTTAATCTAATGTAGTCCCGCGGATTGCAGACGACCTGAGTTCCAAGATCCTACCTAGAGGTGTCAAAAAACAATGTTATTCCAAACATTAAAATATTTAACACGATTACTTGGAGAGAGATAGGTTGTTTGCGCGAGAGCAAAGACAGAGTTTGAAGTTACTCGTGAGAGAGCTGTGCTTCTTGAGACCGAGCTTTTGGCGATCCATGAGAGAGTCCTTAAGCTTGAGGTATAAGCTGCCTGTTTGAGAACAGTGCAGAGGTAGGTGGGCTGCCTGCTTGAGAGCAGTGCAGAGGTAGGCGGTCTGCTTAAGAGCAGAGTAGAGATATACTAGGCTTTTTTGGTGACCCTCAAAAGAGCCGCTAAGCTGGAGATAGGTTGCCTGTTTGAGAACAGTGCAGAGGCCAAGCTTTTTTGGCGACCCGCGAGAGAACCGCTAAGCTGGAGATAGGTTGCCTGTTTGAGAACAATGCAGATGCCAAGCTTTTTTGTCGACCCGCGAGAGAACCGCTAAGCTGGAGATAGGTTGCCTGTTTGAGAACAATGCAGAGGCCAAGCTTTTTTGGCGACCCGCGAGAGAGCCGCTAAGCTGGAGATAGACTGCCTATTTGAGAACAGTGTAGAGACAGGTCAATCTTTTGACGATCCGCGAGATGATTCACCTCGTCTAGACCTGTTGATTTCCTCATCATTCATATATTTTTGAGCTTTTGCCAATAGTTCTGACATGCTCTTTGGTGGTCGCTTCATTACTGAAAAGAGGAAACTCGATGAGAAGAGACCTCCCAGGAAGGCGGTCATGGTGACTTTGTCATTAGGCTCCTCAATTTGGAGGACCTCCTTGTTAAAGCGAGTGAGGTAACTCCTTAGACTCTCATCTCGATCTTGTTTTATGCTGAGCAGATGGGTAACAGGCTTCTGCTGGCTGCGTCCACCAATGAACTGTGTCACAAAGGATCTGCTCAGTTTAGCGAAGGAGCCTATGGAGGCCGGGGTGAGTTTGGCGAACCATTGTCGCGCTGATCCCTTCAAGGTAGTTGGGAACGCTCTGCACATGATTTCGTCGGGGACGTTGTGCAGCTGCATTAGAGTTTTGTAAGTTTCAAGGTGGTCTAGTGGATCCTTCGTTCCGTCAAAGGTCTCCACGGATGACATTTTAAACTTTTGAGGAAGGGGGTAGTTCGCCACGTCTGGCTTGAAAGGTGTGTCTGTTCGCCTTACGAGGTAGTCCACTGTCTCGGGTCCCTGCGCCTTCATGGCGTTGAAGATGTCACCTAATTGATTTTGTACCTCCTTAATTTTCTCATCCCAATGGTTGAGAGCTCCTCTGGAATGATCATGGAAATGGCTCACATGCTCCATGCTTTGGTTTTCACCCTCATCCTCTTGGAGATGAGGGTCTTCACCATGTGGTGCAGGAGCTGGAAGAAGAGGTGGAGGTCTCTCTTGGGGAGCTCCCCTGTGTGGGGCGCCCAAGGGGGCTTCAAAGGTGGCGCCCAAATAGGGAGCACCAATGTGGGGAGCTCCTTGACGCCCAAGGCGTGGAGCTCCTCTCACTTGAGGTCCAGGTTGTGCTCCTCCTTGCCCAACGAGCATTAGTTGTAGGATCTGCTGATTTTGGGCCACAAGCTGCCGCATGGTCTCCAACATTTGCTGCGCATTTGGGACATGATTGGTTGGTGGAGGAACAACCTCCTCCTCTCATGGTGGATTATCCTCAGGTAGATTCATGGATCTAGTGGTGATCGTCATAGGTTCAATAGAAGGAGTGATTAAAAGTGAGAAGTTTGTCGATTCCCACAGACGGCGCCAAACTGATGATGCACAAATTGACTTTGTACACCACCTGTCAAGTAATTGGAAATTAAGGCAGTAATTAAAGTAGAGAGAGAAGACGAGAATTATAGTGGTTCGGTCAACGTGACCTACGTCCACTTTGAATGGCTAGAGTTGCCGGTATTTTATTAACTCCGGTGGTGGAGAGAACAGAGAGTTACAGGCTTAGAGAGGGAGATAAAATATGTGCTCTGTTGAGTGTGATGCCCCCAAGTGTTGGTGGGGTTTTACAATTTATAGTCGTTTCCCAACAGATTGAGGCTACTTAACAGCAACTACCCAACTATTCTGGTGGGGCTTGCGGCTTCTCCTCAACGGATGAGGCCGTTGAGGTGCTCTCCATGAGACTCGCTCAAAGGATGAGGAAGGTTGACCACTTCCATGGTGGTGGAGGTGAGGGTCTTGAGTGCTCCCTTGCTGCTTTGCATGCTCCCCTGATATAGCTGCTGATGTAGCTTCTCCTAATGAACTTGACCGGACGTGGACCACTTTGAACGCTAAATCTCTTAGAGTTAGGCCCTTTGCTTGTAATATGAGTTGGGTCATTGGACTGGCCATCACATAGTATTTTCTAGAGAAAAAAGTGTGTGAGTTGTCTTTTTCATCTCATGTACTGGCTGCAATTATAGGGTGAAAGATAATAGTAGAGTAGGTTTCTTTTAGCTGCTTTGATCAGGTATGCTTTTATGGCCGAGTGGTCAAGCCCAAGTCAACCATTACTTTGGTAGTTCTAATACTGCTCCAACGAATGTCTTTAGGAATTTCAATTATGAACAACGACAAAGAGCTGATGTAACCGGTATAATCCACCCCTTGATAGATGATTTAAGTCGGCATTGATTGAAGGTTTGTTATTTTCTAGGGTAAAAATAATTTTTAGGTCACCTCTCTTAAATTTAATTCATGCGCGTAGAGAGGAGGTTTTACGCGTGGACTCGTTGACTACAAGCCGTGGATCCAAATGAGCTCAATTAGTGGTGGGTTCCTGGGTTATCAAAAAAAAAATTACAATTGTTTGAGTCAAATTAATGATATAAAATCAAATCACCAAGGGTAGTCCAATAAAGACGGAAATAACCTGTAAACTCAAACATATTTAGTTTGAAACAACTTTTTTGGGGTCAATATATGAAAGATTTATCATTTGTGAATTCTATAATCTCGCACGTAGATGATATGCATTTAACTTGACCGACGAATATATTAGTTGAGGTGTGTGTAAAAATTAACTCAGATACCCGTGGTCATAATATTCTAAAAAAAATTTCAAATCACCATAAAATAATTTAGATATTTGATGACCAATCTTAAAATGTACTAAATGATTGGTAACAACCTTGTGATATCATATAAAAAAATAACACCATCGAATTATAACTTCAATTTTATTTTTAAATTGTGATATCATATAAAAAAATAATTAAAGGTTTGAATGCCATAGTTGCACCCTTAATTCTTGCAAAGGAAGTGATGTATAAAACAATTAGCGATAATTTCCTGCTTGAAGACACTATGTAATATTAAAATTGAATATTAATTTTAGAATATTTATATGTTAAATAGAAATTTAATTTTTTTAATCACGTAATTTAAAATTAAAATGAATAGAGAGGAAAGATAGGTTTGTGTGGATTAATGAAATTATTTGACATTAAAAAGTGTGTTAATGTGTTGATTGAATTGTTTAACATTGAAAATTGTGCAGAGAAGATGATATTTTTGAATGAAAAAAAAAATATTGGGATGAATATTATATCATTAGATCAAAGTAGATAAAAATTGAATTAATTTTAACCGTTGTTGCATTTTTATAAGTTAAAAATTTAAATTTTCAACTATAATATTAAAAAATAACTGCTAATGAGCCGAACATAGTTTGAGAGTTATAGACTTATAGACATTGTTTTTTCATAAGAAAGAATTGTCTCAATTATGTACTTTTTTCCTTAAAACATAAGTTAATTATATCTAACATTAACTCGATCCACCTATTATTCGTATTAATGAGTCGTGTGTTTTTCGAATTTATGTCAAAATATATCAATTGGAGATAAAGTACTCCTGGTAGATTACTTGTTCATATAGATAATCTACGATTAAGAAAAAATGTGCCGGGTTGGATCCTAGGTTTTTTAGCTTGGTGAGCTTTTCAGCCCAATAGTCTTATCTATACAAAAGCCCAATAAAAAGCCCAAAATCTGATGTCTTAAAACGCCGACGTTGTAGTATGTGATGTACCAGTGCTTTTTTGGAATGCCGAGCAAGAGGAAGAGGAAGAGAGCGGTGGAGAGAGAGAGACACACCATACACCCTCGAAACAAGTACTCCGATAAACCACCGGACTTTGGACTCTTGGCCTCTCTTTATCCTTCCTTCGAGCCCTTCGTGTTCTTCTCTCGCGATGGCCGACCCAGAATCGACTGGACCGACTTCAATGCCACCCGAGAACTCACCAGGGTTTTGCTCCTTCACGATCATGGCCTCAACTGGTAATGTGTATCTATGTTATATATATAGCTATATCACTGTACATGTTTATTCGCCTATTTGTTTTTGTGGGTACCTTTTTTTTTTTTTCCCCACAAATTCACTTACACACAATTCAGCTATGTAAGCAGTAAAATGGAGTTTTGGGTGGGTGGGTGGGTGGGGGTGGGGGTGGTTTGGGGCTTATGGGTTTGTTTTGCATTCTTTTTTGGTTCTGAAAATTGGAGGGAGTAAAGAAAGATAAAGACTTGATCTCATGCTTTATATCTGTAGCTCAACAGAGACACCAAACTTAGTTCCATGAATGTTTATGCTTTTTTTGTGTGTCTATTGATGGTATTTGAAAAATTCAAGAATTTTGATTCTCTAAACAATTTGTTTGGGACTGCATTGACTTTCCTTGCAGCCAATTGAATCATTAGTACTTTTTTTTTTCCAGAATCAGTTATAGTCTTATGGTTGCTTGTGTTGTACTTAGCCTTTTGAGAATAGGGGGTGGTTTTGTGTGCTGTGGTTTTGATGGCTTGCTTAATGTAGCCTAAATTTGGCAATGTAGGTGGATTCCAGATGGGCAGCTCTGCCCAACGGTGCCCAACAGGTCCAATTACATCCATTGGATTGAAGATCTTCTGTCATCCGACATAATCACAAACAAATGTGCGGACGGTGGTCTTGTACGGGGTTTTGATATCGGAACTGGGGCCAATTGCATTTACCCTCTTCTTGGTTCATCACTTCTTGGTTGGAGCTTTGTTGGTTCAGGTAGTTTCTTCTATTCTATGGAATATGGATTTTGTTTATCAAATTTGCTTGGTCACCAAAATTTTCTAATGCTGTTCAAGATTTAATAAGATTTTTTGCTGCTAACTCATTTGCAGATGTTACTGATGTAGCACTAGAGTGGGCTGAGAAAAATGTTAAAAATAATCCACATATTTCTGAATTAATCGAAATCAGAAAGGTTGACACTGAGGAGAGGTCATCTTTTAAGCTAGAGTCACATAGTAGCCAGTCAGTTGATAGGGAAAGCAGTATACATTTAAGTGAAACAAAGGCTGAGGACACAGAGTGTTCGACCTCAACTTTACCTGAACTACGTTCCGGAGTGAATAAGTGTTATTATGGACCACCCATGCTTGTTGGTGTTGTCAAAGAAGGGGAGAGATTCGACTTTTGTATGTGCAATCCTCCATTTTTTGAGACAATGGAGGAAGCAGGATTGAATCCAAAAACTTCTTGTGGTGGAACTCCACAGGAGATGGTTTGTCCTGGTGGAGAGCTGGCTTTTATCAGTCGCATTATTGAGGACAGTGTTGAATTGAAGCAGTCTTTTCGGTAATAATTGTTTCTCGCACTCTTGTTTTAATTCCTAAAGATACTCATCTATAGCACGTGTTAATTCAGCTGTTACTTTCTTCGGTTAGGTGGTACACTTCGATGGTGGGAAGAAAATCAAACCTGAAGATTCTTATGTCGAAGCTTCGGGAGGTCGGAGTGACGATAATTAAGACAACTGAATTTGTTCAAGGGCAGACATGCCGCTGGGGGCTTGCTTGGTCTTTCGTATCTCCTGCCAAGAAGATAATATCGTCCCATATGGCTCAGAAAAATAACCTGTCTTTCATGCTTGAGGTTTGTATATCATTTTCTTAGTCTGCATCAATTGTCCAGGTGAATTGATTTTATTGTAAAAGTATATTTCATCCATTCTGATGATAAATATTGTGAAACTGAAAATATATGTCAGCCTTTTTTCACATGATGTCCTGTCTCTCATCCCTCCGTCGTGCATGTGAGGGATTTTATTTTACAAAGGTTGGAAATTCATAGAGCTGAAACCATGTCAATTAATTGATGAGTTTTATGTAAAGCCTTGGGAACTCCAACAATTTTTGAAAGCTTTATTATTATACCATGCAGTCTCTGCAACTATGTTCTGTTTGGTTTGTCTGCCTGGCTTTATCACTCTAGGGAAGTAGAGGGGAGTGAGGATGGGTTAACACTTCAATTTTATGACATTTTTCCAAACTTTTTGGCAACTTTTCAGAGAGAGATTACACACACATGCATATACTTCTGTGGTGGGTGATTATTCTGTTGTCAGAAATCAAATTGCATGATATTCTAGATCCACTCACAGGTTTGTTTGCGAACTAAATTAATCAATGCAAACTTCATTCTTTATGTCGTGATTTGTTATTCCCAAGGATAAGAAATTCAAATGCAAAACACAGGTATGCCGGCTGTCCAAGATACATGCATATCAATCATTAGAACTAAGAAAACTGTGGAGGATGAACACCCCTACTCAATATTCAGGGAATTCCTGTTTAATATGTATGTAGTTAGTTTTCATGATAAACCAGCTATAGGATAAATAAACATGTAGGAAACTCCTGTTTAAATAACAGCTTGTGAAACGATCAACCTTTTTAACTTGAAATTGATTTGCAAAAAAGGCCAACTTTGCATTTTGCACACCACATTTACCAAGTTCCCGGCACACCTGACCATCCTTGAACTCTTTTGGCTAAATTCATTTGAAGTATTCCTTTAGACTGCCAGAATATCCCTTGTTGGTGACATCGGCCATGGCTATTCATTACTTTGACAATTGTACTCATACTATCTTCAGTTGCACTACTGAAATGATACAAGTCGAGGAGCATAATTTTCTGCATTAGGGCCAACCAGATGGCAATTATCATACTATAGAAATTTGTTCTATTCACTCCCAATCCTTATTGACAAATGGCCTAGCTAGCTGCCTGAGTTTCAACAATTTTCGCCCTGCTCATGAACAATCTTGTGGTATAGAGTATAGACATGATCCAAAATTCTTGCTTCTTAACATGAACATGTCAAATCATTTAATCCATATTGAATCATCATTCTTGCAAATGTCCAAAATGTATGTTGCAGCTTTATTCCAGTCTACTAAGCTTTTTAATCCCAAACCACCTTCGTTGGTGATAGTACATACCATCTTCCAGAAAATATTTGCAGCAGTGTGTTCTAATTCTGGCCCCAGTCAATAAAAGTGCTTGTAGAATCTTCTCACTTGGTTCCAAAACCTTGTTAAGTAAAATTAGCGCACTATTCCAATGGACTGGCACAGAGTGCTGGACGGATTGGTTAAGCTGAAGATGACATGCAAAGGGTAGAAACTTGATGACCAACTCTTAACCCTTAAAAGAAAGTTCTCTAGAAGTTAGTTGCACTCAACTCCCATCAATCTGGTAGATATAAGCTGCGCTCCGAGGTATGGAACTAGTGAATGATCTTCAGGCATGACTAGAGTTTTAAGAAAATAAATTTTCTAGCAATCATCCATACTAGGGAAACATAAAGTGGCACTCTTTTGAAGAGTAGCTTTTAAGGTTTGTGCAGTTCAGCAGGTACCACCACTTTGGATAAACAAATCATCTATGAAACTTACATGTGAGATATGAAGCTCAGTGCACTTTGGATGATATATAAATTCTTATTCCTGTATCTTTTCCTAAGCAATTCATTGGATACTTCCAAAATCATGAAGAAAGGTCACTTTCAGGTCAGAGATGTTGAGCTTGGGACATTTTGAATGATATGTAAATTCTGATTCCAAAAACTTTTTCCTAAGCAATTCATTAAATAACAAAGCGCCATTGAGAGCAATGAAAATTTTGGAGTTTGGACATGAGATTTTGTCCAGCCTGTAGTCTCTCTAAATGGTCCAAAATTTCAAACACATGAATGCAGCCTTCAGTTATACAATGCCTATGTTTATATCTGTTCTTTTGAATCTTTTGTTCGGACCATTGACATGTCATTCTGAATTTTACTGCCCATCCAGGGTCTTCAACGCCAATACACTGCCATTCAGGTGTTGCAATCAGTGGAGTCCTTTTTCAGTGCTGTTGGTGCATCTTGTAAATCAAATTCCTCCACATTTAATGTTGAAGTATGCTCAATCACTTCAACATGTGGTTGTGATGTTCTGTGATGTAATTTTTCTATATCCTTACTTGAAAAACTCTTTCATGTACATAGGTCACTGCAACAAAAGACCACTTTGATTTAATTATGAAAGGTGAGAGACCAAAAATCAATGAAGCGGGTAGTTGCTGGTATGAAGTAGAGAAATTTAATTATCCAAGAAGTCTGGGCCATCTATCCGATGATTTGTGTTTCCGCATCTCGGTAACTTTTCCTCAGTATTTGACTAGAATATAATGTCTTGCTGCTGCTTAAACATATGTATGATGGTATTTTTATCACTATTTATAGGTCTTCCAACAAATCCCGGGCACACTTTTGGTGAAAGGATCATTGCAGCATAAAGAAAGCCCAGTCTCAGGTAGTCACCTATCTTTCTTGTCGAAGGGTGTGCTTTAATTTAAACAGAGTTAATTTTCCTGTTACAATAGCACTCTAACTACCTTTAACTGCTATTCTGTAACCATTTTGCTAGAAGCATACTTCTCAACTTGACAAAACAAAGCCTTTGTTCTATTTTCCATTAGAAAAACTTTTTTCATTTTGCTCTTTTTAGGTGCTCCTGTTTCGAATATTTATCAAAACCTATACTCTATCATAGGCTCACAAACTTGGTATTTATTGTCTTACTGGGGTCATAACGCCTTCTACCTGAGCCATGCTACACCTATGTCGGTTTCATCATTTTATCATCATCACCTCTGTGTCTCATAGGTGATGCCTGCTTCTTTTTGGACTTCATGGGTGATGCCTAGTTCAGCCTCCTCTTTGTGGATATGTAAACAATTTAAGATCACAAGGCCAATGGGTGAGGAGTTTCCTAGGCTCAACCCTTGCAAGTTTGTTTTATCTACTACTGTTTCTAGGTTGACAGTTTTCAGTTTGCATTTTCTTGGATTATTAATTGCAACTTCAGCGGTTGCCAACATTAGTCTGCTACATGGGGAAAACTTAGATTAATGTTCTATTGTATCAAAAATTTTCTTACATCAAATTAATAAGCAAAATGTGTATATTTGTGCTGGATAAAAATCAGTGTCTACTTCCAGATGGGTTACTTTTCTGCAACCAATTCTACCATGCATTCTTAATTTTTATTTACAGGGGTTTTTTGTTTGCAGGGGCTTTCTCATTGATATTCCAGCAATTAGAAGTAGTTCTGAAAGATAAATTTTGTACTGAGAAGGCATCAGCAGCTGGCTCGTACTCTAATCGTTCACGATAACGGTGTATGATTTGCTGAACTCATACTTGTAAGATTAAAATTTGTACCATATTTTTGGGATATTTACAATGAAAATGTCAGAATTCAACTTGTAGCAGTAGAGTGGCAAAAACGCATAGGCAAAAACGCATAGCATACAATGTTTATTATAAATTTTCATGGTTATGTGATGATTTCTTGTGTCATTAATTGTTAATAATATTAATTGCGGCTGTTGATTTGTTTTATACGCAATTTCAGCTTAGGATAGGCTTTTGGATCACTTGAGGTTGTCTACACGTCTCTTCCTGTTTTTTTGTTGTCTGATCATTCTGCTTGCTTGAGGGCCTATTTGTTTCCCACAATCTTGTTCCTGTTCCATTCATCCCATACTGCCTGACCACACCCACATTCATGTTTCTTATATCTGACTGGTTGATCCCATAATTTCACTGAGATTTCTGTTGGATATCTCTTACCTAGCCAGGTTTTAGGATAGCAGCTGAAATGACTCTTTTTCGGAAAATTAAGTAAAAAACTTATAGAAAGAAAATGGTTCCCGCAGTAATATTGAATTACAACAAATCTAGATACTTACACCCAGTACATAAACATAACATATCTGGCAGACCTCTATAGGTTTTAGTCAAACAAAGTGATTAAGGTACAAGAAATCACACACGGGGTAGCAACAACAATTCACATTTTCTTACAGGAAGAATAGGAAACCAGAAGATGATCTAGATCAGGTAGATCATGCATAGAAGAAGACTGTCAAACATTAGATTCAGGCCTTTCCTTCAACCCTTGCATATGTCAACCCAACACAAGCATCAACAAAATCCTCATCGATGAAATCGGTTGAGAAAATCTGCAACTGATCAGCCAAACCCTTAGAGAAGCACTGAGTGATAAAGAGTCTGCCATATCCATGAATCCGACCGGTCACCGGTCTGACGCACAGAACCGGGTTATCAGCTTGTGGCGTCGCCGTGTTCTCCACTCTGTAAAAGAACTTCCGGGATGTCACCGGAGGTTGCTCACTTAAATGCTTCAAATTGCTGTCGAACTTTGTCGATGGCAGATCAGTATCAATCCAGTTATCCTTCAAATACCCAGAACTCCATAAAGATCCTCCTGCCTTGGGCTGAGGCGATTTTCTCGGCTTCCAAACGCAAATAATTCTCTTAGGCAAGAGTTCTGCTACTGTCTTTCCAAATACGTTATCATCTTGGTGGATCAGAAATTCACCAAGTTGTTCCTCCAAATACTTCTCAAACTCCGGAGGGTCTTCGTGTCCAAACTCCGTTCGAATCTCCAGAATTATAATCTCTGACTTAGTTTCAGACAGGAACTTCTTGACATCATTGATCACAACATCAACACTATACGTCGTAAGAATTCCATGGCAGATCCGTCGATCCTCCTGAACACGGATATCAACTACACGGGCGCCTGTTGCAAGCTGATTATAGATGGACAGAGATTGGCACTGTGCGAATGGGCGAGTAATGAATGGAATTCCAATCTTATTGGTTGCAGAATCATGAGTCCCTGGCCACACTATCTTATTTACGTAAATTTTTCCCGGGTCGAGGCCTGACATCCAATTTTTCCGATCAGAAGGGCGGTAATCGCAACCGGGGAAATCACAGCCACAGCTTTGTTTGAGGTCGCCTAGAGTTTTCTTCTCTGTTGAGATTGTTTTGCGTCGTTCAACCTGTTTGGAGAGATGTGCACCCATTGATAGAACCAGAGAAGAAGAAGAAGAAGAATAATTCTGAATTGTTCTTCTTCTTCTGGTTTCTTTCTTGTTCTTTGTGTTGTTATTGGTGATATTGTTTGTGCAGGAAAGATTGGGTTTTTAGGTTTTAAATATAAGCATATTTTAACGTCTTCTGCGTTCATTATGGGGTTAGATAGTGCATCTCTCTCTCTCTCTCTCTCTCTCTACTTATCATCAAGATGTTTTGGATAAATTACAATGATGTACCTTGACATTCCAAAAATAACACGGCTGCCTCTTAATATTTGGACAATGGCACGAAGAATTCTTCCAATGTTTGTAGTAGTCAAGCCTCGTCCGACTCACGTTCCTAACAGCACAATTATCAACCTAATTCGTGTTTAAATTTCTAATTTTATCTTTCATTAGGGTAACTCGTGTCTAAAGACACGGTGTAACGTAAGTGAGAAGTAATGGATTTGAGAGGTGAAAAAATTCAATGTGAATGGTTTTGATAGGAATGGTAGTGGTCATCTATTTAAGACCTTCAGATCTACTTATTGAAATATGTCATATTTTATATTATAGAATTTTTCGATATACACATAGAAACCAAACATTACACGCACATAAATACATAGACTTATAGTTTAACCAATTCAACTATCAATCAGCCAATGCATGTGGTATAAACCACTAAAACATCAATTAGCATCCTTGTCCCATTTATGAATTACATAACATGGGAGTGAGTGGCCGTATAATAATTTTTATAAATATCAAGGGATGTGTTTGTAATTATTTAAGATTAGACACCTTACCGGTTCTTGTTTAGGTGGGCCGGCTGTTTTGAATTATTGGTGGGACTGTAGATACAATCGATGGTATGTATATCTATATACTTCCTTGGTTGGTCCCCCTTGTATAGCTGTCCGATTATTATCCGCATTTCTTGGATATACATTAGGATCGCTAGGCTGATAATTTGTCGTATTTTATTGGATTCATATGTATAAATTGTATTTAAGAGATTTGTATCGTATTTAATTTTGTATCAAGATTTTCTGTTCAAAAACCAAACCTGTCACGTTGAAGCACTAAGATAATACAAATTCTTTAAAAATGTGGGACCCACATCTATGATTCAATTTTCAAATAGGGGTCCAACCAACCACCGTGGTGTAACAAATCGAATAGTGCATACAAATTCAAGGATATTCCCACAATTTACACCATAATAAATTCAATAGGACAAAAACAAGTAATTCCCATGCCCACATATTCTTATTCAAACATATACTTTCACCGTATAATATTTTTTAAGAAAATAAAAAATAAAAAATAAAAAATAAAAAATAAAAAATAAAAAATAAAAAATAAAAAATAAAAAATAAAAAGGGTTATTCTCAACTTACACCCTGAAAAATCACTCGAATCTCAATTTACACCCTCAAAATTTAAAAATATTAATTTACACCCTGAAAGACATAAATTTGTATCAATGTGCACCGGAGGTTAACTGCCATCCATTTTGCCGTTAAAAAAATTTGGGATAATTACAAATTATACCTTCAAAGTTTAAATATTTCACATTTATGATTAAAAAATAATTTCATCCATTAATACTCATTAAATACATCTCAATTGTGTCGTATCATGTTATTTTGTGTCATGTCGTATCATTTTTTAGTTGTGTTCGAGTCGATAAAAAAATATTTTTAACATAAAATATTTTCGTGTCAAGTCAATTGCGTTGTGTCGTATATTTCACATTTACGACAATTTATATAATACTATTTAATATTTTTTAATAATTATAAAATACCTATTTTTTGCCTACAATACTCGTTAAATAGTTATTTTCTGTCCACAATTGTATTATTAATATCTAATTTTAATTTGATCGAACAATCAAAAGATTCGTGTCTAACTGTAGATAGAAAATAACTATTTAATTAGTATTGTAAGCAAAAAAATAGGTGTTTTATAAATTTTTTTAAATTTTAAAAATTATTTTTTATTGACTCGAACATGACACGAAAATATTATGACACGATACAATTGAGGGCTATTTAATGAGCATTAATGTAAAAAATTCTTTTTGGATCATAAATATGAAATATTTAAACTTTAAGGGTGCAATTTATAATTAGTCCAAACTTTTTTAAAGGCAAAATGAATGACAGTTAATTTCAGGTGCATATTGATACAAATTTATGTCTTTTAGGGTATAAAGTGATATTTTTAAACTTTGAGGGTACAAATTGAGATTCAAGTGATCTTTCATGGTACAAGTTGAGATTAACCCAAATACAAAATAAAAAATACCTATTATTGTTAATATTAGTTGGTGCACACGTGCGTTGCACGTGAATTGTTTTGAATATGAATTATAGTATCTAATTGCTATAAAAATTATCACATATTTCTTTGCTCGAAAGTTACGAACATTTTAAGATGTATGAAATTGCAATATTACTGGATAATCAGGAAATAATTCATCTCATCCACTGCCTTTTTTTTTCTATAGTTTTATTGGAAGAGTCATGAAAGATGAAATAAAGCTGGTAAGAGATGATATCCTTCTACATCGAATGACCAATCATCCATGACTTGCGATCTAGGTGTTGCAAGTGACAGGTGATTTAGATGTTTACCCTACAGAATAATATGAATAAGAAATATGTGTTTGCACCTAGGGTAATTCACAACCTCTAGGAGATGGCCATTTTTAGATTAAAATCTACTTTTGCCAGATGGATACCTCTGGAAAACACTTATAAGCTTAAAACAATGTAAAAATGATGGGTATCTTGCAAATATTTTAATGAGGCAAAACAAGTTAATTTTGGTATTGGATTTCCAAAGATTTTAGTATTGCTTTCAAAATATTTTAGCATTAAAATTACATGGAACATGATATAAATATTAGCGAGGAATATCCAAATGGAATTCTTTTAGGTTTTAAAGTATTAAGCTTTTACATCTATTTAATATTGAGCGGCTGTATTTTTTTCTTTTTGGTTGTTTTGTTTTAGAATTAGATTTTATTGACACTCTTAATCACAAAGTTATAATAGTTTGTATTACGGGGGCATACACACAATAGAATTTAAAAAAATGCTTAAGTATATAAATTGAAGTTAACGCTAGAGTGTTTATTGTCTAATGGCCTTGTAAGTGATAATGATTCATATTGTCCCCAATTAGAAATTTTAGATATTCAAATTATGTATCAAGTCACATCAAACTAAATTCATGTTTTTTTTTATTTGTGTAACAATTTTATGGGTTTTTAGGGCTATCTTTGATGGTGAAATTCATAAGGATGAACAAGATATAAAATTGTTACTGAGACAATGGGCATTGAGGAGCACAACATAAGTAGATCAACTCTAGGCTCTACCTTCTAATAGCCAATTAATATTAGTTTACCTATAATTAGCTCAATTAGTCTCTACTCGGTATAAATTTATAAATACATACTTAGTTCTTTTATTTATAATGTTCAATTTGCCAAATTTACCCATCATAAAAACTCTATAATGGTTGCTTTGTATAGGAATTGCTAGTTTAAAAAAATATCCTGCATCATTGATGTGTTCATAAGTCACCAATGTTTTTCTCATACTGTAAATTTTTATTATCTTTTTATTTTATGTTTTCGTATAATTTTCACTGGACAAATATGTTTATATATAATCGTAGATACGAACAACAATCCCTTGGTCTTCATGACGCCATGTGATTGATAGGTATATTACTCAAAACCTACTTTTATTTACACTCACTCAAATAGAGATAGAGAGTGTTTCATACGCAATACAACATGTTTTGATGGAATCGTCAGAAATTATGATAGGCTTATTGACATTATATTCACACAAGATCAAAAAAAGGTGAATATTATGCACACATGCACACAGACTTCTAATTGAACAATAGACAATAAAAAGAGGTGTTGGTAGACCTTATTTCCCAAAACAAGAAGAAAAAAAAATAATTCCAAGAGAGCCCATTCAAGTATTACTATAGTTTCTGAGCATCAGCTAATTCGACAGACAATAAGGAATTAGGCAACGTATCATGTGTAGTGGTAGGATTTTCTACTGCTTAAAAGAGCACATCACCTAAAATATTCTTGCAATTGTATCTTCAACACCTATCTCCATGTCATAACCACTGAGATGGTACACAGTCAATGCATTGGTAAAGATTAAAAGGGTTCTTCATACTATTCAATATTTTATAATGGTCTAGTACGGAAAAGCATTTGTATGCACATAAAATTAATCTAGATAAAAAGAGCAGCATTCTATGCCCACCCTATGTTGTCTGTAGACAAGTTTCCTACTCTACAAAATCACTTCATGTTCTTCCCCTCTTCGCAAAAGCAAATATCAGAATATTATTTACGCCTCAAGCTTCTAAATATAAAGGACTCATAACATTGTCCCTTTTGAATTTCTTCTATTCTTATGTCTAAACCATAAGAATGATGGTTTTTACATACTTAATGGCCCAAGGTATTTGATGCATTTGTTCTCTCTACCATCTCCAACACCCAACCTTCATTTTCACACAATAGAGGCACTGCACATGACACCGATGGAGGGAAAGAGATCTATTTATTGATCAATCATAACTAAAGAGAATGAGCAATTTTTTTTATTTTGTGAGATCTATTTGTTGAGCAAACTGCCGAACTGGGCATTAGTATCTTACGCTAGGCAAATAAAACACCACAACATAGAGAGAATATTGTGAGGAAGAGTAGAATCTTACATCCTTTGCTTCAAATGCATTTCGGGAAATGAGATGAAATATGTTGTACATTCCAAATGCAACCAGGAAGAGACCAATATAGGGAGTATGGAGATCATGAATGATTCAACTTCCCTGAAATATTTAAATTATGACATTTATTTCTACAACTTGTTGGGTCTAATCACCCGGAGAATTTGAAGGGTTATTAACAAACCAGTTATGGTAGATATAGATGACGGATAAAATTGACAAATTCATAGACATACATTCTCAAACCCAATACTATTAGGTTCCATAACCCAAAACAAATCACACTAATCTGTCCCAAAACAAAACTGATTTCCAAAAGTCTCACTCATAAAAAAATACTATTAAATTCGTTAATTCAAAGTTTCCAATTCAAACACAAAAATACTTATCAATTAACATAAGTGGACATTTCAAATGTGGAGATCATAGACTCCAAAGGTAATCACATTGCTAATCTCTAGATTAATTAATAATGAGACACAATCAACAAAAGTTTAAGTGAACACAGATATATGGATTCATGAGTATTTACATCTATACCAATAATTCTAAATCCCTCCAATTTCTTTTTCTCTATATAAATAATTTAATCATGTCTGGAACTGCCCATCATAAAAAAAGTTCAATTTTGTACACAAAGGTCAGATATGGTCTCTTCCAGATGCTATGTTCTTTACCTCCTTTCATATTTCAAGAAGCCTGCGGCAATAATTGATTGTGATGCTTCCCAACTATAGTTTTGCTGAAAGAAACACGGGGACAATATCAAATAAGAAGGAAAAAAGAAAAGAAAAGAAAAGAAAAAAAAAAAAAAAGAGAACACCAAGTTGTAGTGTCGATCAAACAAAAACATCAACAAAGTAGAGGAGCAATAGAAAGCCTGCAAATCAAAACAACAAAGATCAAAACAAAAATAAAAAAATGTGTAAATAGAATGATCCATGGTTCTAAACATCCATGTGGGCACAATGTCTTTATGATAAATGGTAGTTCTTAAATTTCATAACCTCTCCAATCTCCACAATTCGAAAACACAAAATTATGAGCCTTATTGAAAACCAAGATACATAACACAATGATAACAATGCGGGTATTTTCATTTTGAGAGCACAAAAAAAAAAAAAAAACAATTAAGTTTATAAGGGATTTTTTTTTTTTCACAAAGGGCCAATATTCTAAGATAGTTTTCCTAAAGGATAGCGAACTCAGATGACTTTTTTTCCCATGACACTAACCCAAAACTCCCAATAAAAATAAATAAAGAACATATGGAATAAACGATTTTTTTTTCAGACTATGCTTAGACAGTTAGACTTTTGGGGTAACATTATATATTCTAAAGCTAGACGCCTAGAACACAGAAGAGGCCAGGAACATGCAGACAATAAAGTAAATGAACAGGGGGAAAAAAAAGAAAACAAACCAATACATGAAAACTGCAATGGGCAGTCATAGGGTGATATGTTGTGATCAAGGTAAACGGAAAGAAGCTATGCTCAGGTTCCATTGGACATTCCCTGAAATAGCAAAGTTTGAGGGTAATGAATTGATGATTAAGAAGAACAGTAAAAGTAAATATAAAACTAATGGACATGTTGTAAATAGAGTGATTGTCTGGTAAAATCGTCGGCGCCCCACTAACCCAACTAACATTGTCAATAACAGTAGCAACATTGTGATTATTTTTCCAAATAATTGGCACACTCCAATCACAAACCAACATATATTCGTGTTCATATCAATACCACCAACTTCTTCAAGCTCCCTCCAAATAAGTTTTAATTGTTCTTCACTCACCACAGATAGTCCTTGTCAATGTGACAAAGAAGATAAAATCAGTACCCTTTCAAGAAACAAAATGCATAATATAGATCTGAGATACATGAAAAATAAATTGAAAAAATACGGAATACTTTGCAATCCTACTACCCCATAACTTGTTGAGAAATTTCATCAAACATGCAACATACACAAGAAATTGTGTAAATCCAATTAATGTAAGCAAAAGAAATAAACAAAGAAATACTTGTTTTTTTTTTAGTGTGTGTGTATAAAATAGACAGTGTATATTTTGTGTGTGGCGCGTAAAGACAGGGTGAGTGTGCAAAAACAAAGGATGTAAGAACAAAGAACAATACCTGCGAAAAAATGGAGTGGCCCCGCATAACAAACACTAATATTGTATACGTCAACTTCTGGCCCGTTAACAACTCAATCAAACAACAACGAAAAAGAGCAAAAAACCTCAATAGAAAAATCAAACAAAAAATTTGAGAATTTAAAAAAATAGCAGCCATGTTACAAAAAAAAAAAAAACCAAATAACAAAGAAAATTACCCCTAGAACTCCTAAAATAATAGAAGAAACAAAAATTCAGTTTTTCAAACAAATAATTGACCAAACCCCAAGAATTCAATTGGAGCAAAACATAGCTCCACCCAAGCTATCAAAGAATGTCCACGTGTGATTGGCATCCAATCAATTGGCAGGTAAGTTTGCCACATTCTTTTTCATACTAAGCTGCAAATGAACAAATCAATGCAAAAAAAAATTAGCCACAAAAAAAAATAATACAAGAAAATATATGGCAAAATGAACAAACAACTGAGAGAAAAATGAACAAATGAAGTGGTTCAACAAAAATATGGAGCTAATAAACTGCATTCAGTAGAACCTAATTGCAATTGGAATCAATTGCTTGATCGGAGGCTCCATAGCTCTTTGAGGAATTTCGTCGAACATGTGGTGGAGCGGGTTGGTGGCCTGTGGTATTAGAAACAATTCACTTCATAAGCCCCATTTGACACAAATAAAAGTTCATCCATGATTAATCAACAAGATATTAAAAAAAGAGTTGGAAATATAACCTTAATGGAGCCTTAGAACTTTTTTGCGGCTTCAATGGCCTCTCATTAGATGGAGAACCTCAAATTAAAGACTAAAACAAAAGATTCAAAAATCCAATCTACTCACAACAAAAGAAAAGAGGTTGGTGTGCATGAATCTTTGTGCAAGTGTGTACGTGTGTGTGAGAGTTGATACCTAGTCGCTGGCGTCGCCGCTAGGGTCGTTGCTGGTGGCTAGCTGATAACGTTGGGGTGTAGAATCGGGGTCCTTAGCATCAGGATTCTGACTTTTGCTCCACCTTTTGGCTTCATCTGATTCTAAGAGTGATTGTAGAGGAAGAGCTAAAGTTTCATTAAAGGAAGTTGCTTCTCTGTTACGTGAACCATGGGGAGGTGATGCGACGGTGATAATTTAGAGCATTAAAGAGAGTGAGGGATGGGGGTGGATCTTGCTATTTTTTACCCAGTAATGAATGCAGAGGAGAGAGAGAGGGGGGAAGGTGAAAAGAGGGGGAATGTGTGATTTATTTTGCCAATACTGAATGCGCATGAAAGTGAGAAGAGAGAGAGCGAGAGGGAAAGAGAATTGTTAACGGCATAGGAAAGGGAACCAATAGGTTTTTTTTTATTTTTATCAATTATTACATTTAATAGGCAATTAAATTTTGAAAGATATAGATGTCATACCTGCATAGTTGAAGGGTAAAAGTGGAAAAGTAATGTTTTTCAGATATATTGGTATTTTAAAGTAGTATGGATATGGATTATCCTTACTCTATTTTCCTTCTTTCTCAACCGGTTATCCCTTATCCCCAACCAACCCTAACCTATCTTTTCTCCCCCAAAGCCCTAAAATTACCCTTCCCTTTTAATTTTTATTCAAATACTCGATTTAATCTTCATAATAATTTATGATATTAAAAATTAGGAAATTTTTTCAAAAAGTCAATTATGAAAATTGAAAGACTTTTGCTTACTTCCTTTAATGGCTCTTAATAGAGTTCAATGACAAAATATAATTTATGTAGTCGACCTAAAAAATATTAAAATGAGACTTTGTTTTGTTAAGTTGAGTTAAGTGTCGTCTTGCCATTAAATCACTTTCAAATGGAGTTCAAACTACTCTGATCATTTAACCATCCTACAACATGTTTAAGAATGTATTTCTTCGAAATTGAGAAATTAATGATGCAGAAACATCTACTCGAAATTTATTAGTTTTTAGAGTCGAATATTTTCCCTTATAAAGTAGATTGCACTTAACCTTACCCATACAATACCTACTCCTTCAAACCTTAAATTGTTATAAGTATATCATTTCTTGGTATGACTATAGAACTTCAAATTATTTTTTGATATGGTATCAGAATTAATAGAAAATAAGGTTGAAGTTATAACACAATTTGTTGAGTTTATCAATATATTAGGAGAAAAATGAGTGAACGTGGACAGTGACGTACTAGGTTTGTCTTGTATCTAAATCATGTAAAATAGATTCAACCTTGGTACGACACACTTTGTAATCGTACATAATCGGGATTGTATCTTGTATAGTCATATTTCTGTCCTATATACTCGAGTGTGTATCCATCACATTATAAAGTTGGTCTGGTAGGTTAATATGATTATAACTCAAACTAAGTAAAATTAAAATTATAGTTAATAATTTTATTATGTATGACTTGTATTTCAAATCTAGTATGAATTTTTTTTTATTTGGAGAATTTCATGGGGCATCCATTGAGCAAAAGATTATTGGCACGTGTATTTGTATTGGAAACTCAGCATCAACTTGGGTTTTTTAGTTGTATCTTGTGATATGAAATGTGTTGTCGAAAGACAGCAGGATACCCTTATTTAGATTATGTAATGGACTTTAGAGATGACTTTGACTCTGACTTTGGAGTTATTATGCGATCTATATAATAAAGTACAGTATAAAAAATGACTTTTATTTTAAATTTTACTTTAAAGTTAATCCGACGACTAATATTAACTCCTTAAATTTAATAGGAAAAATAGACTCTCTAAGAGTGTGTTTGGGGTGATTGTTTAAAAGTGCTTCTAAGATTTTTTTTTTTAAAAAGGTAGTGTTTGGAACAACTTATTTTAATTACTTCCAAATAGATCAAAAATAGTTTTACCATTTAAATAAATAAGTAAATAGAAGTAAAAAAAAAACAACTTCTACTTCTTTAAAATCAATTCTCTTCAAAACACTTCACTACCACCACCGTTGTCGCCTCCGCCACCCCACCACCATCACCATTACCACCACCAACCCCACCCATTATCATCACCACTGTTGTCATCCTCCACCGATTGCTACCACCGCCACCCAATGCCACCATTCACCACCTTCCTCATTTCATTTTTGTATTTATTACTCCTACCACCACCATCCCACCACCACTGTTGCCTATTATCACCACCACCCACCACTACCATCACCCGCTACCACAACCCACCATCACCCATTGTCGCCCACCATCGTCGCCACCCACCCCCATTACACCTACCATCACCATTCGTCATCGTCTATCACCGGTGCCACCCACCCCCACCACATCTACGACCACCACCGCCATTCGCCACCACCCACTACCACAACCCACAATCACCTGTCGTCGCCCACCACCGTCGTCACCCATTACCAAAATCCACCACCACCCGTCGTCGCCCACCATCGTCATCGCACCCACTACCCACCCCTATTACACCTACCACCACCATCCGTCATCGCCCACCACCACCGCCACCCACCCTTATCACATCTACGACCACCACCGCCATTTGCCACCACCCACCATCACTGTCCTTCATAAGCATCCGTTGTCGCTCACCACCACTCATACCCACCACCACCATCGTTTTCCTACCACTACCACTGCCAACCACCATCATCATCGCCCACACCACCAACACCACCACCACCACTTTCGTCACCCATGACTGTCACTATTTCTATCGTCACCCAAAATTCATCACCACCATCACCGTTATCACCCACTGCTACCACCACTACCACGGTCATCGCCGCCCATCACAACTATCACCATCTTCTTTCATCACCACTGTCGTCCACCACCATTACCACCGCTCACCCCATTACAACTGGTGCTTAAAAACTTTTATTTCTCCTCTATTTTTGTAATTTAATTTTGGGCGTGAATAAAAATATGTTAATAATTGATAATTTTTTTACTACTTCGTACCTTCAAGCACAAGTAATAAGTAGTTGTTTAATATAACAAAAAGAATCTACAAGCTTACGTCCACATACGAAGTAAAGCAATAAGATTTTACCATTAAAAAATAAAAATTACAAAACGTTCTCGTAAACAAAGAGAAGAGGACATGTATTATCCAAGGTCCCAAAGAGGTGGAAGCTCAGTTCCAAAAGCTCAGCCATGAAAAGGAAAAGATGATCAAGCTTCACTTCTACTTCCACGAACAACTAGACGGCAAGCGCCTAACTGGAGCAAGGGTGGCCACAGCCAACACGACGGAGGGATCGCCGACCACGTTCGGCGTATTTGACGTGATTGATGATCCTTTGACAGCTGAGCCCAAAGGTCTTCCCAAGCTGCAGGTTGGTCGAGCCCAGGGTTTGCACTCTGCGACCTCCCTTGAAGAGGTGAACCGTGAGCCAATCTTGTGCCATTAACTTCGCTTTTACAAAAGGGAAGTACAATGGTAGCTCTCTAACCCTAGTGGGCCAGAACCCACTATGCCATCCGGTGCGTGAGATGCCGATCGTGGGTGGATCTTGTGTTTTTCAACTGGCTCGTTGAGTTGCTCTCTCTCTCTCTCTCTCATAAGCCAATTATTTAAAAATAATGCTATTTAGACTTTTAACTTCATTTCTTAATTTAATGACGTAGCTTCATTATAATCATTGAATTAAGTAAAAGTTCTAATATTTGACTGGATCTTCGGTCAATCAAAAGATCATAGTAATAAATTAAGTCGACAAATAAGATTAGATTTTTAGGTGCAAATAACATCACTCATTATTTAATGGTGAAACAATATGGAGTTAGGTTCATAGAGAATATTGATGTATAAATATATAAATTACTTCATCTCTTATAGCTTAAATTTTTAGAGTAGATAATGACTTAACATAGTAGAAAGAAATCATTTGATTATACATAATTTTAATTAATAAATTAATATCAATATCACATAAACAAACATAAAATAACAATGAACTTAAAATGGAATAAAATAAATACTATAAATTAGAAAGAGCTGGCCTGCGAATCTGAGAGGCGTGTGGCCATTGTCCTAAAACAGCTGAGCCTCCCCGCTTGAGGGTATTGACGGACACCAACAACTCCAAGATTCAACCCAGACGCTCGCAGCAGCACCTCCTCAATGGTCACGCCCACTGAAAGGAAAGAGTGAACCTGACTCGAATCCTATGTTGCCCAAAACACAAAAATACTTGTAGTAATATAATTGTAGACAAAGTTTATAACAAGAAATGGACTACAAGTTGAATGCCAAGAATCATAGAGAGTGGCCTCCAATAACATGCTTATATAACCATTATAATTTGTAACAGCCAACCCATTAAATGCATATTTTTAATACATGAATTCAATAGCCAAATAAATCTTCAACCCAACCAGTCTTGTAACCAAAAACTTTAATCGAAGGTTTTAAAATTCTGACACATCCTTTGCTTCTTTTATTCTCATTTTTTTCCCCATTAAGTTCTATTTCGTTGTGTTGAATATCTTAACTCAGTAGTGCAGGGCCACAATATCCACCTCCACAGTAACATTTTGAGGAGGAGACCCTAAGCCTACGAAATAGGTCCTAAACTTAGCAACTCCACGAGCCAGTCGGAAAACACCAGACCCACCGACGATGGGCATCTCCCGGACGGAAAGCCGGTATGGGTCGTTACCCAATAGGCTTAGAGAGCTGCCATTGTACTTTCCCTTGGTGAAGACGAAGTTAAGGACACAAGATAGGGCCACTTCCTCTAGTGAGGCTGCAGCGTACAGTCCCTTGACTCGACCAATCTCATTGGAAGACAATCGGGGCTTGACTGTTAACGGATTATCAATCACGTTAACTAAGCCAAAGAAGGTGGGTGATGTATCGGTCATGTTGGCTTTGGCTACCGTTGCGGCGGTTAAGTTCTTGCCGTTAAGTTTTTGATGGAAGTAGAAGTGAAGCTTTGTCACCTTTTCCTTTACACGGCGAAGCTTTTGGATTTGGAACCATTCTTCAACCTCTTTTGGACCTTGGGCAGTGCCGTACACTGCCGGCATGGCTAACACTATTGAGCAAAGCACCAGAAACAGAGACAGCCTCCTCATCTCCGTGTGTGTGTGAGAGAGAGAGAGAGAGAGAGAGAGAGAGAGAGATAAAGATAAACTGTGACAATGAACGATATATATAAACAAGTGGGCTGATGGGAATTTGATAAAAACAGTGGACTGATTCATGGGAAAATCACCAGCTTGTCGGTTGGAAGTTTGTGACATCATGTTTAGTCCGGCAAAACATCATTAATCCGGTTGAGAGATGATCCTCTTATGCCTTTGTTTCATCGACCTGTCCGGCTTTAACGGTTTAACCTATTGTTATTGTTGTTATTAGACAAAACTGAGGTTTGACAACATTTATGTGTTGAATTGGCAGTCTAGCTCTTGGAATTGGCAGAATTTGTTGAAATTAAGAGGGACTATTCGGCCACTTATGGTCCACACAATTGGCAATGGTGAATGTACTATGCTATGGTATGACAACTGGCACCCTCTCGACCCCTTGATGGTTGTATGCAGAGTTGATTTTCTCTAAGACAAGGGACTGTCAAAAGAGTCTCTTGTTAAAAGTATCATTGTCAATGACCACCTTCTATCTCTTCTTCCTCTCACGCTATTACCAGCACATACCCTCATATTTCCTCAATCCTTCCACTGAGGACAAGGTCAACTGGATTCCCTCTTCTAATTCAAACTTTTCCATTTTCTCAGCTTGGGAGCATATTAGACAGAGGAGTTCCCCAGTTCCATGGTATAAGCTTGTCTGATTTGAGAATGTTGTTCCTAGAATGAGTTTTATCCTTTGGTTAACTGTAAGGTCCAGACTGAGTACACTCGATAGAATTAAATCTTATGCAACCAACCTATTCTCACATGTTCTTTGAGTGCACTTATTCATCAAGAGTTTGGAACAATATTATGCTCTCTAGTGGGTTCTTCTGGCAACCCAAGCATGAAATGAACTTATTGAATGGACTACTATCAATTGGAATGAGAAATCAAAGCAAAATTTGATACATAGAATTTGCTTGGCAGCTTCAGTCTACTATGTTTGGATGGAAAGGAATTCGAAAAGATTTAGAAACCAATATAGAGACCCGAATACTCTGAACCATCTAATCCAACAGATTATAAGGAACATAGTGTCTACTTTGAAATTCAAAGCTTCCACCAGCAACCTGCTAACATGCCAGTTATGAAACCTTCCCTCATCTTGTTTCTTTTAACTCATGAGATGATTACCTTTTGGTGCTGCCCATTTTTGTTCTTGCTTTGCTCAAGGCGATTTCTTCTGTCCTGATCCTTGTGGGTTTGTTGCCTTGGTGATTTTTCCTAACACTCTGACAGAGTTTCATGCACACAATAAGGGAGTGGTGAAGTTAAGCATCCCTAGTGAACCTGCAACACTTGCAAATGTGGATTTTTTGTTTTCTCTAATTGTTTGGATCTATGGTGAGGAATTTAGATGGAAGTTTAAGCTCATGGCCTCCACTTCCTACTAAATTCTCTCTCCTGGGCATTTCTATTGTTCTTGTTCTTGCATGACCATTGTTCTTTTCTCATGGCTAGTTTTATCTTTGGGTTTTTGACATGGTCTGGAATGGCCTATGTTTTTGTAAGGGTCATTCCCTTTTCTTGTTCACTTTTTTTGATCAATTAAAATTTTATTTAAAAAAAAAACATTTATGTGAATAATGTAACTCTCTCGGAGCTAGCCCCCCCCCCCTCTCTCTCTCTCTCTCATCATCTTTCGTGGAAATTCAGGTGTGAGAATTGGTTTATATCTCTGGAGTTTGGCTGGCTCTTATTTTTCAGGTTTTTATGATTGTCTTTGCCATTAAATCACTTCCTAAATAGAGTTCGAACTACTCTGATTATTTAATCATCTTACAATATGTTTAAGAATGTATCTCTTCGAAATTGAAAGATTAATGATGCAGAAGCATCAATTCGAAATAAACTAATTTTTAGAGTAGAATATTTGCCCGTATAAAGTAGATTGCACTTAACCTTACCCATACAATACCTACTTTTGCAAACCTTAAATTGTTATAAGTATATCCTTTCTTGGTAATTAAGACTATTGAACTCTAAATTACTTTTGATATGATATTAAAATTAATAGTTAATTAGGCTAATGACACATAATAACGTAGCTCCCTCTAGAGATACACTAGGCTACACACAAATGATGACTAACCACACTTTTGTCTAACAATAAAAAGCCCGACAGATTCATAAAACAAAGGTACAACAACATCACCACAAACATTAAAGACCTCAACATGAAATTCTTATTTGAGTAACTAGGGAGGGAAGGATGCGTGTAGAATAAGAAGAGTAAGAAAGAAGAGTTATATTGGCACGTACTGAAAAAAATCTATTTTTGTTTGGTCAGTACATTAGCGAAGCTTTTCCCGTTTCTTTTTTCTCAAATCATTCTTTTGCCAGTTGTTGTTGGAAACATAGGAGGGAACTCTTCCTATATTTAGAATTTCGTCTTCAATGGTACCCCTAAAAAAATAGAAAAATAGGATGGAAAAAAAAACAAAAATCCCCTTTGAGAATGAAATTATGCTATCTGTCCCCCTTTTCACAGAAAATGGAGAGACCCACTAATAGATGACTAGTGAAAATCAACGAGACCCACTAATATAACAATTTAATTCAATATTGAAAATTTCACCAAACTTTTGGTAGATATACCCTTTTTCTGGGCTGTCACTCAAAACTGTTTATAGTCACTTGCCAAAATTTCGAGGAATATGCTTAAAAATAACATCTGATCTTCTTACTACCAACTTCCATTTTTCCACACACACAATTACACAAAGGATCTGGGAAGGCATAACTCCTCAAAGATGGCACTTACAGAGACGTGAATCTTGAAACATTCAACAAAAAATGGCACAGCACATCTCTCACAACAGTTCACAAACAATACAAAAGCATGGACTAAACAAAAGAAATATGCAGACAGGTGAACAAAAACAAAACCATGCAACTATGCAATCAATAATGAATGACCATGACATTGTACTCAACCAAAAGACCAGTGATAGTACTGAAAGAAGCCGTCTTTGCCGTAGCAATTCCCGGGCTAGTCGGAAAACACCAGTTCCGCCAACGATTGGCATTTCACGGTACAGATGGGACACTGCGTTCCTTCCAAGCAGATTGAGAGTGCTACCATTGTTATTCCCCTTGTGTGAACACAAAGTTCATGGTCATAAGTAGACTAATTTCGTCCAGCGCGGCTGAACCGAACAATCCCTGAGCTCGACCCACGATCTGCGAATTGGGTTCAGGATCTAACGTCAATGGGTTGTCTGTAACGAAGATCTTCCCGAACGAGGTGGGTGATGTGAAGGTAGAATTGGCTTGGGCCACTGGAACAGTAGTTGGATTCTTGCCTTTTTGTATGTCATGGAAGTAGAAGTGAAGCCTTGTTACTTTTTCATTGTTGTGGCCGAGCTTCGAGAACCATTGTTCCACTGCTTTTGGCTCTTCAGCAATGCCCTGAACCACTGCCATGGCTATTGTTATGAATCAAATAATTAACATAACTATAATTAGGTTCCCCATCTCTCTCTGTGAGCAGCGAAGAGGGCAGAATGTCCCCGTTTTTGATTAAAAGATGTATTACAATAGGTTGAAATTTTAATTGCGTTGAACAAGGTATTAGAATGGTTGGTAGCTTCTCCATGTATGGTTGGTTGTTCGTTTGTTTGTGAGCAAAACACATGGGGTTGTGATGGGCAAAACGATGCCTAGAGCATACACATGATCAAAATGCATCTCTCGGTTCGATATTGATTTTGTTGGTGTGGACAGTGAGGAGGAGAATTTTTGTGACAGTATTGAAGGTATTGTTGCACATGGTAGTGGTAGAAGACGAAAATAACAACGTTGTCACTTTATTCCTAACTATAATATAATCCCATTGAGTTTAATTTATGAGCCTCTAATGTCCCCATTCGGCTAAAAATATGCACCATCAAATTATAGATAGCAATATACCGAGAATGATTCTCTCCATCTGATTATTCTTTTTATATAAAAGGCTTAATTTCTTGTTCCCATGCATGGTTAGGCCAGCATATTATAAATTTGTAGCTACCAAAATACCTACCATGATATATTCTCTATTGCTACCGTTCACGGTACTTAAAAATTTGATCTCATTTATTTATCTGATGATAATGAAAAATAAATTCTAATGTTTAATGAGACCCACAATTAGTGAATTAGATGGAAGAGAAGACCATACCAACCACGAAAACAAAAAACAAGAAATTGGGGCTGCCCTAACTCAGTAGTGCATAACCATAGCAGTCACCTCCACACAGTAGCATTATTAGTAGGAACATCAAAGAAATAGGTCACAAACGTGGCAACTCCAAGAGCCAGAAGGAAAACACCAGACCCACCGATGATCGGTAGCTCACGGACTGGATGGCGCAACGGGTTCTGACCCAGTACGGCTAGAGAGCTGCCATTGTACTCTCCCTCTGTGAAGACAAAGTTAAGGGCACAAAATAGGCTCACTGTCTCAAGGGAGGATGAAGCTTTCAGTCCCTGGGATCGGCCCACCGGCGTGGAAGATATTAGAGGCCCAAAGATCAATGGATTGTCGACGACGTTGAGTAAGCCGAATTGGGTTGGTGAAGTGGCCGTCGTGTTGGCTTTGGCCACTGTTGTGGCGGTTGAATATTGGTGTAACATATAGAGACATATATCAGATTCGAAGATAATGGACTAGTTGTAGAAGTGCGTTTTCGGAATTTGCCTTAATTAGGTTATAACCTATATATATTAACTTGTAACCCTGTTTTTAGTGTGAAATAAAAACAAGATAGCCGCTCTCTTGTGGATGTTGACAAATTACCAAACTATGTAAAATTCTTGTGTTCATCTTATAATTTTTCTGTTTCTTTGATATTCATTGCACAAAAATCACAATAGTGTCCAATATTAAATAAACAAGTGGACAAAGTGATCCACTTTTTTCACATGGGGTGATTACTATCATAGATGGTTGAGTAGTTATTTGAATGAGTGTAATTTACTTTTTTTTATTTAACGAGTTATCATTAGACAGTTATACCGCATGATAATTCTGTTCTAACGTGAGTTATACATGTCTACACAATACACACAAATGTTGTAAAACCTCACTCTTGTCTAATAGTAACGCATCACAGAAAGGCATAACAAAGAGTTCACTACAGACTTTGAACAGGCTAGACATATTACGATTCAATATTGAAGACCACCAACCCAGAAAACAAAGAAAAAGCCAACCCCAGAAAACAAAGAAAAGGTGAATTCAGACCGCCATAACTCAATAGTGCAAAGCCACTGTTGACTGAAGGTGGCTATGATGGACAGCTATGGTGGCTCAAATTTCCAAGTTCGGCGCAGTTGTTGCAGGAGACACAATCCTGACAAGATCTGCTCCTTTATTGCTGAAGGAGAGAGAGAGAGAAAGCAGACTTGACGAGGGTTGCTGCAAAAGTCAAGGAGGAAAAAAGCAAATGATTAAAAAATCTGATTTTTTATCATTTGAACTATTAACCTTGAAGCTTCATTTATCTACCAAAGTGCCATTGGTTTAAGCCTATAAATGAGCATCCATTCTTCAGTCTGCAACATCTGAAAAGTGTGTAGTGAGAGTGCAATAACAAAGCTCTCTGTTGTAATTTTTCATATTGAGTGGTAAGATTCGAGTGGGGTGTACAAGGGTATAAAATAGCTCGGGTTTGGGATATAAAATTCGAGAGGTGAGGCTTGTACTGTGTACTCATTTTTCTCAATAGTGAAAAAGGTGACTGGATCACGGATCGTGGACGTAGGCAGGAGTTTTGCCGAACCACGTAAATATCGGTGTTCTTTCTTTGTGTTTTGGTTTTGATTATTTTATTTTTTTTCTCGTTATCGTACTGACAAATTTGCTGCGAGTATTTCCCAACAAGTGGTATCAGAGCTTCCAGGTTCGACACGGGAAAGTTGAAAATTAAGAACAAGGCGCGCTGTTCTTAATTACTTGTACTCAAGTACGATGACAGGAAGAAGAATCTCGATGGGTAAATTCGAGGTGGATCTCTTTGACGGAAAAATTAACTTTAGCTTGTGGCAAAGTACGATGAAAGATATTTTGGTGCAACAAGGGCTAGTCAAAGCACTCGATGGTATCGAGAAGAAACCAGCAACCATGACAAAGGAAGATTGGGATGAACTTGAGATGAAGGCTGTGAGCGCCATCCGCTTATGTATGGCACCAGAGGTAAAATATAGTTTTCTAACTGAAAAATCTGCTTCTGAATTGTGGAAAAAGTTAGAAAATATATATATGTCAAAATCGCTCACAAATAAATTACTTCTCAAAAAGCAATTATATCAATTGCGGATGGAAGAAGGAACAAATTTATTTGATCATCTCAATGTTTTCAATAAAATTATTACTCAGCTAATTAATGTTGAGGTGACAGTTGGAGAAGAGGATAAGGCTATTGTTCTCTTAGCTTCTCTTCCACATTCTTATGATGCACTTGTGACTACACTTTTGGTTGGAAAAAATACTCTCAATGTTGATGAGGTGACAGCTGTTCTTTTGGAGACTGAGGCATTCAAGAAGCCTGGAAATAGTTCTCAAGCAGAAGGACTGGTGGCCAAAAGTGAATTGAGTCAACAACGCGGAAGGAGCAACCGAAAGGACACTGGAAATAGAGGGAGGTCTCGTTCCAAATCAAGAGGGAAGAGTAACGGAAAATACAAATGCTACTACTGCCACAAGGAAGGGCACTTGAAAAGGGACTGCAATCAACGAAGGCAAGATCTCGAGGGAAAGGGAAAATCTCCTAATTCAGATCAAGCGGGCATTGCACAAGATAGCTTGAACGGAAATGGTGATTTATTATCAGTCACCACAGGTATGAATTATCTTGCTGATAAATGGATTTTGGATTCAGGATGTTCTTATCATATGTGTCCTTATAGGGAATGGTTTGATACTTATAAACCTTATAATGGAGGAACAGTTCTAATGGGGAATGATTCAGTTTGTAAGACTATTGGAATTGGGACCATCAAAATTAAAATGTTTGATGGTATGATAAGAACACTGAGTGATGTGCGGCATGTCCCTGATCTTAAAAAGAATTTAATTTCTTTGGGTACTCTTGATTCTAATAGTTTCACCTTCACGGCAACGGGTGGGGTCCTAAAAGTTGTAAAAGGGGCCATGGTTGTCATGAAAGGGAAACGACAAGGAAATTTGTATACACTGGTAGGGAGTACTGTTACAGGTGAAGCAGCTGTGACCACTTCTTTGGATCCAGGTACTGATGACACTATTCTATGGCATTTACGCCTTGGCCATATGAGTGAGAAAGGTCTGCAGGAACTTCACAAACGCAGTTTGCTTGATGGGGTAAAAACTTGTAAACTTAATTTTTGCAAGTATTGCTTATATGGAAAACAGTGCAGGGTTAGCTTCAAAGCAGGACAACATACAAGCAAGGATGTGTTGGAGTACATACACTCTGACGTATGGGGACCCGCACCAATTCCATCGAAAGGTGGAGCGGTGTACTTTGTGACATTTATTGATGACTTCTCCAGGAAAGTATGGGTCTACTTCATGAAGCACAAAAATGAAGTGTTCGATATATTCAAGCAATGGAAAGCGGAGGTTGAAAAGCAAACAGGGAAACAAGTCAAGTACCTACGGACAGACAACGGAACGGAGTATACACTCCGGGAATTTAGAAGGTATTGCGAGATGGAAGGAATCTCTAGGCATTATACTACACCAGGTGGGCCACAACAAAATGGTGTAGCGGAAAGAATGAATAGAACCCTCTTAGAGAAAGCAAGATGTATGAGAATCCATGCAGATTTGCCAAAGTCATTTTGGGCTGAGGCTGTTAACATGGCGTGTTATATTGTTAACAGGTCACCTTCGTCTGCTATTAATGCACAAGTCCCTGAGGAGGTTTGGATAGGTAAACCGGTTAATTATTCTAATATGAGAATATTTGGTTGTCCAGCCTATGTTCACGTGCAGGAGTATCAGCGATCCAAGTTGGACCCAAAGTCAAAGCAGTGCATATTTGTCGGTTATGAAAAAGGCGTGAAAGGATATAAAGTTTGGGATCCAGTTGCACGAAAGGTTTTTGTCAGCAGAGATGTTATTTTTAATGAAGAACATATGCTGAATTTAAAAGAGAAGGGAGTTGATAAAGAGGTGGAGGCTCACGTAGATAAATTCTCAGTCCAGGTGGAGCCAGATGTGACACAGGAGCCAAGTGGAGAGGATGATGCACCAACTTCTTCTCAAGAAGCTACATCTAGTAGTGATGACAGGCAGCAAGAACCCACTACTCTTGCTGCTGGAAGGGAGAAAAGGACTCAAAAGGCACCAGTCAGGTATGGTTTTGAAGATATGGTTTCTTTCGCATTAACTGTTGGTAGTGGAGATCCGTCTTATTTTCAGGAGGCAGTCAAAAGCAAGGAAAATGAAAAATGGATGCTAGCAATGATGGACGAAATGGAATCTCTACACAAGAACAACACTTGGGAGCTAGTTGAAAAACCCAAGGGGCGAAAGGTGATTGGCTGCAAATGGGTATATCGGAAAAAGGAACCTACAACGGAAAATGAAGGAGAAAAGTTTAAGGCGCGGCTTGTCGCCAAGGGTTATAGACAAGTGGAAGGAATTGACTATAATGAAATTTTTTCTCCTGTTGTTAAGCATTCTTCTATTCGTGTTATGTTAGCCATGGTAGCTATGCTTGACCTTGAATTGCAGCAGCTTGACGTCAAGACAACATTCCTTCATGGAGAATTGGAGGAGGAAATATTCATGGAACAACCAGAAGGATTCAAGGAGCAAGGTAAAGAGCATCTGGTATGCAAGCTCAAAAGATCTCTTTACGGTTTGAAACAGTCTCCGAGACAATGGTATAGGAGGTTCGATTCTTTTATGGTTGATATTGGCTACATGAGGAGCAACTATGATAGTTGTGTTTATTTTAAAATGCTTGGTGATGATTCTTTTGTAATTCTGATGCTTTATGTTGATGATATGTTAATTGCTTCAAATAACATGCATGAGATAAATTCGTTAAAGTCCAGATTATGGAAGGAATTTGATATGAAGGATCTAGGCGCTGCTAAAAAGATTCTTGGAATGGAAATCCGGAGAGACAGGAAAAATGGCAAACTATGGATATCACAAAAGAAATATGTGGAGAAGGTGCTAGAGAGGTTTAGCATGGGTAATTCTAAACCTGTTAATACTCCTCTAGCTAACCACTTTAAATTATCTGCAAGATCGTGTCCTTCAACAGATAATGAAGTGGAAGAAATGTCTCATGTGCCGTACGCCAGTGCTGTGGGAAGTCTAATGTATGCCATGGTTTGCAGTAGACCAGACATCTCACAGGCAGTTAGTATTGTCAGTAAGTACATGGATAATCCGGGTAAGGAGCACTGGAATGCAGTTAAGTGGATATTCAGATACTTGAGAGGTACGGTAGATTTCGGTATCTTGTATCAGAGACAAGATGAAACAGGACAAGTTGTGGGGTATGTTGATGCAGACTATGCAGGTGATCTGGACAAACGAAGATCCACTACAGGGTACGTATTTACACTTGCAGGTGGACCTATCAGTTGGAAAGCTATTCTTCAATCGACTCCCGCTTTATCTACAACTGAAGCGGAATACATGGCAACGGTGGAAGCTGCCAAGGAGGCTTTGTGGTTGACAGGTTTGGTCAAGGAACTAGGATTGAAGCAGGAAAGTTTGGAGTTGTATTGTGATAGCCAAAGTGCAATTCATTTGGCTAGGAATCAAGTTTATCATGCCAGGACAAAGCACATTGACGTGAGGTATCATGCTCTCCGAGAGTGGGTAGAAGAAGGCAAGGTGAATTTGATGAAAGTTCATACAGAGAACAATGCAGCTGATATGATGACGAAGCCGGTCACTTCACAAAAGTTTAAGCATTGCTTAAACTTGATCAATCTTTCGCACTGTTAGGTTGACGGAACATCCCAATGTGTGGGGATGGGCATCTGTATTAAGATGCGGACCTGATGTTTCAGGTGGAGGACATTAAATTCTCGCCAAGGTGGAGATTGTTGACTGAAGGTGGCTATGATGGACAGTTATGGTGGCTCAAATTTCCAAGTTCGGCGCAGTTGTTGCAGGAGACACAATCCTGACAAGATCTGCTCCTTTATTGCTGAAGGAGAGAGAGAGAGAAAGCAGACTTGACGAGGGTTGCTGCAAAAGTCAAGGAGGAAAAAAGCAAATGATTAAAAAATCTGATTTTTTATCATTTGAACTATTAACCTTGAAGCTTCATTTATCTACCAAAGTGCCATTGGTTTAAGCCTATAAATGAGCATCCATTCTTCAGTCTGCAACATCTGAAAAGTGTGTAGTGAGAGTGCAATAACAAAGCTCTCTGTTGTAATTTTTCATATTGAGTGGTAAGATTCGAGTGGGGTGTACAAGGGTATAAAATAGCTCGGGTTTGGGATATAAAATTCGAGAGGTGAGGCTTGTACTGTGTACTCATTTTTCTCAATAGTGAAAAAGGTGACTGGATCACGGATCGTGGACGTAGGCAGGAGTTTTGCCGAACCACGTAAATATCGGTGTTCTTTCTTTGTGTTTTGGTTTTGATTATTTTATTTTTTTTCTCGTTATCGTACTGACAAATTTGCTGCGAGTATTTCCCAACAGCCACAATATTGACATCCACAGTAGCATTTTTAGCAGGAACATCGAAGAATAAGGTCGCAAACGTAGCAACTCCACGAGCCATTCGGAAAACACCAGACCCACCTATGATCGACATCTCACGCACAGGTTTTCGCAGTGGGTTCTGACCCATTAGGGTTAGAGAGCTGCCATTGTAGTCTCCCTCTGTGAAGACGAAGTTAATGAAACAGGATAGGCTCACCTCCTCAAGAGAGGCCATGGCATACAGTCCCTGCGCTCGACCAACCACCTTGGAAGTCCAATGTAGCTCAACTGTCATTGGATCATCTATCACGTTAATTACTCCGAAGGTGTTGGGTAATGTATCGGTCCTGTTGGCTTTGGCCACCGTTACGGCGGTTAGTTTCTCTCCGTTTAGTTTTTGGAGGAAGTAGAAGTGAAGTTTGGTCAGCTTTGGCTTTGCATGGCTTAGCTTTTGGAACCACTCCTCAACCTCTTTAGGACCTTCGGCAATACCGTACACTGCCGGCATGGCTAAGGCCATTGAGCAGAGAATTAGAGCCAGAGAGAGCTTCACCATCTTTGTGTGTGTGTGTGTTTGTGACAATAACGGTGACCAAAGAACCTTATTTATATTACCAGCAGACTGTGGAAATTTGGGGAAAAAACATAAAAAAGACAGACTAAAGATGCTTTTGTCAAGATGTACATGAGAAAGTAATTACAAACACCATGAATTTATTGGATATGAATATAATTAATGGGTTCTGCGTCATAAATTGCATTTTCGTTTGATAAATGGGTCAACCTAAATTTGATTTGATTAGACAAAACACGATTTAACTATATATGAAAGACACATGATACAAATCTGATTATATATTATTGTAAATACCTTAAAGTGGCATTATCACTTCTTCCACTTAAACCATTGCACTGCTGTCAAGGTTAGTTTAACCATTGTAAATATTCATCTAATACTCCTTCCTTTTTGGTTGGTAAATTCAGATGGAGCTGATAGGAGATGTATGCTTGATGGTCAAATAAAAAAATGTTTAGCATAATATCTGTTACCAGGAAACGTTTAAAAAAATTTCCCATCATTCCATTCCAACCTGTAAGCCAATTATTCAATGGTCAAATTCTAGCTAGGGGGTTAGGGATAGGGACATCAGAAACGACAAATCTAGAGTCATAAAGTCGGATATTCCTATGAAGCTATTGAAAACACATGTTCGGGGCTTGAATCACCGAAATCTGGCTAATAAAGCCGATGTTTAAGAATTAAACGCCGAGGAATTTTCCGGTGTCGGTATGGACGGCGTGTAGTACAAATGTCGGATCTAGTCTCCGCCGGCCTTTAAGAATCAAATCCAACCTGATGATTCTTAATTTCCCCCTACCCCTCAAAATAGCCTGATTCTCATAGTTTTTTCGGAAAGTAAATAAATCTTTCATTCATGTGGAAATTTTGTGATGTACATCTTCAAAACAAAATGGAGTATTTCTATTAGGACATAATTTAGGGATATAGTACATTGTGACTAATGGAGTGATAGTAGAATTCATTTAATGCAGCAATGAGTCCTATCATTAAATACATTCAAGTATCATTCATTTTTCACAATTCATTATGTCCCTAAATTATTTTCCAATAGCATTAGTGAACAAAATAATCAATATTGGGAGGGAATACCCAGTGGTGAGCAAAAGTATAGGGAATTCTTCAGAGATACTAAGCCTATCTGAGTACCCCATGTGAATTAGCCCTAGTTCTATACAATTCTATGCAAATCATGCTTGGACATCATAGCAGGCATGAGCTGGGAAGTTCTTAAGTTAGAAGTAACCTTTGGTTCCTTGGAGTGTTCTTGAATTTAAGAGAAAGCATTTATGTCCCTAATAGTTTGGACATTACCTTGCAAGATGACTTTGGGATAGCTTTTATGACAACACGTTACGGCCGTAAAAACCTTTTTTTCTTGTAGTGGTTCCTTCTCTCCAAATGAAGTAAACAGTTACTGAGAGGCATAGCTTTTGAAGAGTTCTGAGCATGGATTTACCTTCCATGTTTGTACTAGCTACTTGATCAAGCAGAAGTAGTCATGAAGTAGTTTGCCATTGTTCACCACATTGAATGCAGCCTATGCAACCATTCCCAAGAACATAACCAACATCTCTTATTTGCTTGCCCCTACTCAAGGCCCGATTCTCATAGTTGTCTATGGTGGACCTGGGCATTTGAAATGGTAGCATACCATTCGACATCTCTCTTGTTTTGGCACTACCAATCTATCTTTGATATTATTTTGTTGAAATGAATACGAGATTATCGCTCACACGTATTTCAATGGAAGTGACTTAAAAGAGAGGAAAGCAAAAACTCTTTTATTGCAATTATACATAAATGTATGGAAAATGCTATTGATCCCAAATGGTATTTCAAATGAACAAGAATTATTGGATGAGTGAATCCCGTCAATTTTTTTAATAGGACCCAGTGATCTAATGATCCATATTGATTTGAGATCCCTACCATTGCTCTAAATGTATAGATTACATAAAGTATGTACTAGCGGTCGTTTGTGTGATGTAAGAAATGACAATCTCTTTATATAGACTTCACTCCTCCATTAGTTGGAGAATTACCCTTTTAATTACTTGCATATTGATGAACACTAACAAATGGACTAAAATCAAAACTCCACAACTCATATAAAAATGAAAATACAAGTTTATTTTTTTCCACAATGTTGCAGATGGGTCATGTCAAACAAGGTGACCCAACAAAATCTGTCATATGGGTCGTATCGTGTGACCCATGAAATAAATAAGTTAGTTCATGTCGCCAAATCATGTAGTGTAATCCCTAAATTTAACAAGTCTTGTTCATGTTTGCAGTTTATACCCATTTAAATGAATTAATAGTTGTATGGATTTATTATGACACCATTGCTAGATTATACAGATATGAATAGCCTAGCTTGGGTTACACTAAACTGCACAGAGCTAGATGCTGTTAACCCTCGCCGTTGTCTATCAATAAAGCCCGACAGATCGATAAAATAGAGGCCAAAGGCACAACAAAGATCGCTCCACGAACATTACAAACTTGAAACATCTGGTAAGACACATGCATGCTGAAGTATGCAAGAACACCACCAACCCAGAAAAAAAATTAAAGGAAAAGAAAATTCAAGACGCCATAACTCAGCAGTGCATGGCTACAATATTCACCTCCACAGTAGCATATTTAGGAGGAACATTTTCGGAAGGAACCTCCAAGAAATACGTCGTAAACTTAGCAACTCCACGAGCCAGTCGGAAAACGCCAGATCCACCGACGATGGGCATCTCCCGGACCCGAAGCCGGTATGGGTTGTTACCCAACATGCTTAGAGAGCTGCCATTGTACTCCCCCTCTCTGAAGATGAAGTTGAATACACAAGATAGGGCCACATCCTCTAGTGAGGCTGCAACGTAAAGTCCCTGGACTCGACCAATCTCCTTGGAATTCCATTGGGACTCAACAGTCAATGGATTATCAATAACGTTAACTAAGCCGAAGAAGGTAGGTGATGTATCAGTCGTGTGGGATTTGGCCACCGTCACGGCGGTTGGGTTCTCGCCGTTAAGTTTTTGATGGAAGTAGAAGTGAAGCTTGGTCACCTTTTCCTTTGCATGTCGAAGCTTTTGGATTTGGAACCACTCGTCAACCTTTTTCGGTCCTCGGTTAATACGGTACACTGCCGCTGGCATGGCTAATACCATTGAAGAAAGTATTAGAAACAGATAGAGCCTCCTCATTTCCTTTTGCGTGTGTGGAAGAGAAGAGAAGAGAGAGAGAGAGAGAGAGTTAGAGATAATAAAGGTGACCAAAGAATCATATATATAAATATATATACACAAGTCATTGTCAGTGGCCGAATACACTATAACAAATAAAAAAATCGCAAACAGTTGTCGGTGCCTAAAAATTCTATATAACCAAAAAAAAATAAATAAATAAAAAAGAGAGACAACTGGACTAAAAGTTGATTGTCAATAAACTTGCAATTGTCATTGAAATAAATCTAAAAATGCTTTGTCCATTATATACCGAGACCATAACAATGAATAAGAGATAATGACTAAATTGAACAAAGCGATGACTAAATATGTTCACAAAAATACAACATTGTAGAACTCATGCCTTTCTATAGTAACCCAAGGCTACACACATCTTATTAACCGTATATAATGTAAAATAAATTGCAACAATTCATAAAATAAACCTAAAAATAGGAACTCAAAAAATATCAACCTTTTTATAAGCCTACACTTAAGAACAAACAGCCCAAAATAATGTCAAAAAAATATAAAAAAATTGAAGTCAGAGAATGATTTCCTCGAGAGGTCTCTCACTTCCTAAAGAGATATACACATTCAATCGAAGGATGTAAAGCTGATAAAAATTACAAAAACTATGTTATGAACCCAAGGAACTAAAACTATTTACAGATTAAATTTCCTGCCACAATTCTTACAACCACTATAGCATTTTAGAATGAAAATGTAATGACCCTTCGATTTGGATGTTGATACACATTGAAATCCTTGTTAATCACATACGAAAAAAAAACAAAAGACCTTAGGATGTAAACAAAATTAGAGTATTGATTAAAAAACTAAAAATGTGATTCTCTATTCTCGTAAGGATAACATTGGCATAGAGATAGAGAGAAGAGAGAAAGAGGCAGCGAGAGAGAAGCATATGTATACCTGACAGCGACAATTGGTAATGGCGGTGGATGACTAACAACTGGGCGGCGACGGATGGATGTTTCACAGTAGCGAAGGAGATTTGGACATGAGTTTTGCGAGATTTGGGGATGACATAGTGAGAATTAAGGTCCTGAATATGGAAAATTAGAGAGAATGACATGATATTTGGGATTTGTGGGGGAAGAGAGAGATTTGAGAATTGTGGGGAACCTTCAGGCTTGAGATTGAGAATCAGATGAATAGTAGACATGAAAGAGAAGGCAGAGGAGGGAGAAGATAGAATTAGGGAAGCAAAGAATCATAAATGGAAACTGGGGAAGATTTGTGAGGGTGAGATAGAGGCGTGAGATTGTGAAATATTTGGGAGATTTGTGGAGTAGAGAGATTTGGATGTGAATTTGGGGAAAGTTAAAGCCTTGATTTGGGTTAATTAAAAATGAAAATTGGCTTGGGCGGAAAAACAAAAATTGAGAATGAATTGGATCCGTCAAATCAATATTTTTGAGTTGATCTGAGCCGCAAAAAATTTCAAGATAACATAGGCCATTGGATATAACTTATCTTTTGTTTAAATGACATAGTGAGAATTAAGGTCCTGAATATGGAAACTGAGAGAGAGGGGCATGAGATTTGGGATTTGTGGGGGGAGAGAGAGATTTGAGAATTGTGAGGAACCTTCAGGTTTGAGATTGAGAATCAGATGAATAGTAGACATGAGAGAGAGAAGATAGAGGAGAGAGAATTAGAGAAGCAAAGAATCATAAATAGAAACTTGGGAAGATTTGTGAGGGAGAGATAGAGGTGTGAAGATTTGTTAGGGAGAGATAGAGGCGTGAGATTGGGAAATATTTGGGAGATTTGTGGGGTAGAAAGATTTGGATGTGAATTTGGGGAAAGTTAAAACCTTGATTTGGGCTAATTAAAAATGGAAATTGGCTTGGGCGAAAAAACAAAAATTGAAAATGAATTGGATTCGTCAAATCAATATTTTTGAGTTGATCTGAACCGCCAAAAAGTTCTAGATATTATGGACTATTGGATATAATTTATCTTTTGTTTAGAATTGATCTGAACTGTGAAAAGCTCAATATAAGTTTGCAGATTCAAACTCAGCTCTACTTTATTATATAGATATATAACAAAATGCTATTTGGACATAATTTGAGGACCTAATTTAGAGATTTAATGATGTACAAACATTAGATTGGTTGTGGGCTTCATCTAACATTAGAACTCACAACTAATTCAATGGTTATATTGAGTAAGTCCCTATAAAATGTTATTTGAGCAATGATATAGGGACCTTATTTGGGGACCTAATGATGTGGCTTAAATGCAACTATTAGATTAGTTGTGAATTCCAATGTTAGATAGAGTCCACAACCAATCCAATGATTGTATATCATTAGGTCCCTAGATTAGGTACTCAAATTAGGTCCAAATAACATTTTTTATGTTATTTAGATCTAATTTAGATACATAATTTATTAGTCTAATCTATTATAAATAAATATTGGAATTCACTGTTAGGCTATGAAACATGGATACTTCGTTCAGGTCGATGTATCCGTATTGATAATGTATTGAAGACAATATTCGTCGGATACTCGGAGATATGTATCAGATACACACCAAACGTATCCAATAATAAATAAAATATATGAATACTTCACGGATTCTCCTATATTCAGATAAATTATATGTAATTTTTAGTTTTAATCTTTATCCCTTCTTTTTGATTTTACATATAACACAATACATCAATAAAAAATCATATCACTTGAGATTGGGAAGACACATGGTTGTTTTCCAAGTATTATCCATTATCACATTTCTAAATTATTTAAATGAGTTGATTATTCTATAATTTTAGCAACAAATATTTTTAAGAAAATAATATAGTTAAATATTTGTTCTTATTCTTTTAATTAATCACATGCACTTTATAGATGTATTATAGCGAGACGATATCCGTGCTTCTTATCCGTGTCTTATTTTTTAGGATTTTGTCATTTCATCTTATCTGTATCATATTATATTTATATCTCATATCCGTACTTCCTAACTGTTAGGTAAGAAGGGTTGGCAATTATTAACATCATCTCACAAGTCGGGTCTGGCGAAGTATCATCGATATTTTTGCCTTTATTTCATCGATCTTTCTGGCTTTATTAATATTAAACAAAAATGAGGTTTGACAGTGTAGCTAAGCTAATGTTTGTGTGTGTGTGTAACTCTCTTGCAGATAGCCTCCTCGTCTCCATGTCTTTGAGAGAGAGTGTGTGTGTGAGGAAAAGAGAGAGAAAATAAGGGTGACTAAAAAACTGATGAGTATTTGATAAAAATCACGAGATTTTATCTTCAAGACTTCAACCAAAAAATGACAAAAAAAAAAAAAATTACTATAAGAAAAAAACCTTATTTCACATTTTTTTTGCTGCAACAAATATAACAAACACCATAAAATATTAATGATAGTTTCAAGTTATATCTAACCTATACATTACCGTCTATAATAAAGTTCGTGTATCATGTGGGGTCTATGTCATATATTAATCTTATTTTATTAGACTCGTATCGTGTTTACCTAAATTCTTATTATGTTACCTAATTTTGTATCGACTTCTTAAACAGATTTGACAGACCAAACTGTTTATTATCTGAACATGAGAATAACTAACACCCACTTGCCTCGTGAAGATTCGTGGCTAACTAGGAATTTTTTTTGAAGAAATATCAATCCTAGTTAGCAACTGCCGGAGGACTACATGGTAAAACATTGAATTCAAAATCGATTTTTGTATACACCATTTCACAATTACTTTGAAAAATTAACACACCACTAGCACTCTTTTATTTCATTACTTGCATATGGATCATGTCAACCTACACGGCCCGACATGATCCATATATTAAATGGGTTAAATGGGGACATACCTTGTAACTCGTGAAAAATAAAAAAATGGTTTTTATATTCTCCCCAAAGAAATTAAATTCGTTGGACATTTTGTATTACCCATGAATCCTATGTAGACTCATTTAATAAAATGGTTGTTGTATGGTTTGAATTATTTTTCATGCCAATCACATAGACATGGGACCAGACCCACACCGGCGATGGGAATCTCCCCGAACCGATTGTCGGATCGAGTTGTGACCCAAATAGGCTTAGAAAGCTGCCATTGTAGTAGTGAAGACGAAGTTGAGGAAAAAAGATATGGTCACCTCTTCCATTGCATGTGGTGAAGCTTTTGAATTTGGAACCAAGTTCTTTCAACCTCTTTGACCTTGGCCATTGCCGTACACCTCCGGCATGGCTAAGACCATTGAGCATCATTAACTAGACAAAACTGAGGTTCGGCAATATATATTTAGGTGAAGATTAATGTATTTGAGATTGATTTAACTTGATCAAATGATATGTTAATAGAATTTTAACAAGAATCCCAAAATTAACAACTACAATAATTCTAGCAAGTGTTTACTTTGATGGATAAAGGTGGATAAGACATGTGAATTGAAATTAAATTGTCGGGGTTCATATATACCAAGTTTGAATCCACAAAATTTGATGGGATATACGTTGCTAAGCAAAAACTCGGCCTGAAGTAATTGAAGGTCTTTATCCCATATGAACCGGATTTTTTAAACCCACAGATCATGCGGGATTCATCTACTCGAATTTTCTATCCAAAGAATAAATTCAAATTTTAATGTTCTGACCTAAAAATAGTAGTCAACTAGGGTTAAAAGTTAACCATTTTTTCATCTCTTCCTCGACTAAATATTGGGTGTAACGGTAATATCACGTCATTATTGACACGCGAGATATTACTATCTAATAAGAAATCTATAAATGGGTAAGGTGAACCGCATTTGAATGGTTATTAAATGACATGACATAGTGATTATTATAATATATGAGATCCACCTGCTTATTTATTATATTTTTATTGGATGGTAACATTACGTGACAATAATGACGTGGTATTACAGTTACACCCAATATTTTTTCCACTTCCTCACCTCACCGCCTCCAATAGCCCAGCTCCACACAATTTAGCAAGTACTCTATCTCTCTGTCTCCCTCTCTCGAGGAGCTCTCTCCACACATTAAAACACACCATCTAGTATTGTGTTTATCTTACTGATAAATTTATCTTATAGAGCAATGCTATTGAGACATAATTTGAGGACTTAATGATTGTGATTATTAGATTGTCAGTGGGTCCCAACATTAAATTATCAGTGGGTCCCAACAACAATCCATTGACCACAATGCATTAAGTCCCCAAAATATATTTCTAAATTATTTTCCAATAGCATTAGTGATAAATATAAGCTTTTCTAGTGACCATGTCTGTCCTTGCTCTAAACACATACACATTGAGAGAGAGAGAGATGGGGAAGCTGATTACAACTATATCAGTGTGCTCCATAATCATAGCACATATAAATCGTTGTGTTACAATCATTAGAACTTGCCTAGACCAATTAAGATTGTGTAGCATAAAATATTTGTAAGAAAAATACAGTGTAGGTTCAAGGTTGAAATGTAGGAGGCTTCCTGGACTTCGTTGCTTGCTCAAAACTGTATGCGATTTCAATCAGCTTAGGCTCAGAACCCTTCAATCCACCAAAACAGATGCCAACAGGAACTCCCTTGCTATTGTATGCAGCAGGGACACTAATTCCCGGAAACCCCCCGATTGCAAGCACAGAAGCAACCCCAGGGCCAGCAGTCACCAATGCATCCAGCCTATTCTCCACCATTAACTTCACCAACCCGGCTTGTGTTAGTCTAGCCAAATTGAGCAAAGCTTTCTTTTCTGCATCACCGATCCCATCCGTGGCTTCAGCAGCCACAAAAATGTCTTGTCCAAATTCCTTAATCATCTCCTGCACATGAGTGCATCAAAACAAGTTAACAGTACCATCCAGTGTGCGATTTTAGTCGTGCCAACTCCAGACAGTTAGAGATCAAAAGAATAGTATGATAGAAAAAACTATTCAGAGTGAATTAATTAATGAATCTTTGTAAATATACTTACCAAATCAGAGAATTTTTGGTTGAAAGCTATTATATCTGCCAAAGATCGAACAGGGGAATCCACGAGCTCTTTCAGGTATGCATTTAAGGACAACTTAAATTCAGCCAACAATGCTGTTGCTTCACCACTCAGATTGAAGTTCCTGATGACATAAATGTTGGCTATTTCCAAATTGTCTACTAAAACTGCTCCTTTTTGCCTGTTTTTTAAGATTATAGCATTATATAAGATATCAGATTGAAGTATCGTATGCAAGACAGCAAGAGAAAAGGAAGGGGGGGGGGGGGGGGGGACAACCCCTACGCGAGACTCGTGCCACTATAGGGTCTGAGAGATTGAACTAACATATGAAGGAAAATATTAGGAATGAGATTCAGAAAAGCTTGAGTTATCTTGTGCATTGATTTGAGAGGGGTGCTTGAAGTACCTTAATGTTTGGAAGTGGTACTCAAATGTTTGAGGCAGGAGTGATTCATTGGCAAATGTAAAAAAGGGATTCCTCACAATACCCAATCTCTTCCCCTTGAGACCATCAGTCTTCAGAAATTGGGTGTAGCCACCATGAGGGATGTACTTTGATGCTTCTCCAGTTGCTTCAGCGTCATTGAAGTCGAAGCCTACAATGGCATCAAGAACATGAACAGCGTCTGATACAGTCCTGCATATGGGTCTGCTCAACCAAGTATGAAAGAAAATTCATGTCAAAGATTGCCATCATATCATCATGTAATCAATGAGAAAAAAACCTTAGTTGACAGCCATCCCAATCTTGTCTGACTCTCTGCAACTCTCCATTCTCAGCTCGTATCATGTTCGTTCTAAAAACACATATTTTGGAGATCCTACGACTACTATTAACATTCCAAATGAATCCAACATTCATGTCCAGTTTGTTTTCATTTTCTGCATAACAATCAGATGGAGCATTTTAAGCACATGAGACCACCTACCCTATGGTGTCCTGTCTTGGAGAAATCGGGATGACCCCTGCTCGGCTAGTGAGACCAACAGTTGGTTTAATACCCACGACTGCATTAAAACTGGCTGGGCATATGATGGAACCATCCGTTTCAGTCCCCAGTGACACTGCCACCAAGTTTGCTGCCACTGCTATTGCTGATCCACTACTAGAGCCACAAGGATCTGCCGATAGAACATATGGATTCTGCAGATCATTGCAGAAGAGATCTATTAGTGAATTCTTATTTCTGGAAAGCCAAGAAGTCACAAAAAAATCAATGCCAATAAGCCAAGAAGATATCTCTCTTTGGGCATATTTTCCGTTGCATCAAGATAATGCCCTGATTATATGTCAATGACATTTGGGTAGGACTTTTTTGATTTAATTAAGAGAAAAATATTATTCATACCATAAAGAACTTATTTTTCATGTACTGATGACCAACCATGGCCGGCACTTTCACCCCTCGTGTTTTTATGTTAAAAGGATAGTCCAGTTCACGAGAATTTCCAGCAAAAAAGATTGAATGGGATTTACTTATCTATTTCCCTTACATAATTCAAACATACTGTGTGTGAGCTAATGTGGTTCAATGGAAATTCAGAAATCAAAACAGCAAGAGTGTATTACTCACCTTTCCTTGTCCTCCTCTAGCACTCCATCCATTAGGTGCAGTCAATGTCCGAAAATTAGCCCACTCACTCAAGCTAGCCTTCCCCAATATAATGGCTCCTGCATTCCTCAACTTCATCACCACACCGGCATCCCGGGGTACCACTGATCCTAACAACGCCAACGATCCGGACGTTGTGTTAAGCTTATCCTTGGTTGCAATATTATCCTTGAGGAGGATAGGAATACCATGTAACCCAGACAGTGACCTAGGTGACTTGACCTCTCTCTCCTGGTCAGCTTGCTCTGCTTGGCATAAAGCATCAGGGTTCACCTCTATGACCCCTTTCAGAACCGGGTTAAGTTTATTGATTTCTTTAATGTAGAACTCAACTAGTTGCCTTGATGTGAGCTGGTTTTGCTTGAAGGCTTTTTGGAGGTCCTGCACTGTGGCTTCTCTGATTGAGAGTTCATGGCTCTTGACGGTGTGTGACCACTCAGTTAGTGATAAGGCTACAAGAATCAGAAACAGTGAGGTGTAAATATTCATGGCTTTGCTTAATTAAGCTTTGAATTGATGCAGATAGAATGGTGGAGAGCCACATGCTCTGGTTGAATATAAAGTAGCCGGTCCAACATAACCAGGGTACGACATTTTTGTCATTTCGATTTCAAAAAAATTACATATAGACAGTCTTACATTATTTATGCGACTCAGACACGAAACAAAGAATAAGTCAAAAGCTCAAACCTTGAAATTTGTGGAGTGTTGTATGACCAAGTGCACCCCTCTGCCGCCTTTATGCTGGTGACTTCTATATGGATTTTTATGCAAGTTTTCGCAGGCCTGGGGTCCTTCAATTCTAAATATTGTGGATTCGGCATGAACATTTTCAAGAGAGAGACCGAACTAACGCCTTATTAAACATACTTTCCTTTTGTCATGTGTATTTGCATAACCCCTGCAAATTATTTACACCGGGAGCCAATGCCCTAGCGGTCCTGCCACCATGCCGCAGAACAGGAACTGGCATGTAATCTTTTCTTTCTAGACCTAGGGCTCGAGGTACGGTAAACTCGCCAAAATATGACACCCAAAGATTGTTTCGACTGCTTAACTCCCCCAAAAAAAAATTTGTTTGGACGGCTCTAGTATTTTTTTTGTAATTGTTCCATCCGACTTGTTGGATAAGATTAACTAATTTGGGTGAGGTTAGTGGTTGGTCTAATGACCATCATCATTCTACTGTTGAACCTTAAAAGTTGCGAGTTTGAACTTCTTCATTCCTTCCTTACACTTAACCCAAAAAAAAAAAAAAATTAATTTGGGTTAGTTTAAAAAGACAAAAATTAATTTGGGTCGTTGATTATAAGGTGCATTTAACAACTTCTAATCATATAGGGGCATGTTTGCTTCAATTATAAGGCTGGTACAAAGGGGTGGTATTAGGAAAATAGTACGTGGGGTCCACTTTATACCTTGTTTGTTTGTCATTTTTCGTTCGGTATTAATTTTCGGGTCGTAATACCGACCCGCTGTGAACAGTGCCATTAATGCCTTCTACATGGTGCTATTGAATCCCACCTATCAGGTGGTATAAAATGTTGGAAGGAGGTATTAAAGTGGTAAAAGACTCAAATGCCCTCAACTACAAAGCCAGCCGCAATTGTTGACTTTGATTTATAAGGATAAAATTGTCTTTTTACACCCCAGCCGCAATTGTTGACTTTTTTAAATAGGTATTACATAGATAATATTTGTGATACACAAACAAGGGGAAGGATGAGATTATAGTTTAAGACCGGGTATAATATACTATTGGATAGGAGTGGAATGGAAATAATGTCTAATACCACCCATAATTAATACTCGAAGCAAACGAGCCCTAGTAGGCATCCATAAACTGCTGTCATCTTGTTACTGGCACGGGCAGAGATCGTCTGCTATACAGCTCCATTTCCCATTTTGTCCAAAACGACGTAGTTTTGGAAACAACTACTCTATCGTACTAGAAAAGTAAAAACGAGGCGTTAGGCCTGTCCAACGGCTTGGCCCATAGCTGCCCATCCCAGTCCGGATGGAAAAAGGGCTGATTGGCCCAAGCCCAAGTATTAACTTCACAGGACACAGGGCTGTCTGCGAGGATGGCACAAAGCCCAGCCCGCTTACTCGACCCATACTACCGCTCAAAAAAACTCACCCAATATTATAGCCCCTCCCTTTCTCAACCTCTCCACCACTCCAGCATCACGCGCCACCTCCGAACCCACCAAAGCATACGGTCGTATTAGTCTTATCCTTGGTACCAATCATGTCCTTCAGGAGCACGGGAACACCGTGCAGCTCACCCAAAACTCGATGGCCATCGCTATTTTTGTCCCTCTCTTCGTCAGCCTCATCCGCTAGATCTAGGGCATCTGGGCTCACCTCTATTACGCCGCGAAGCACCGGATTGAGGGTCTCGATTCGGTGCAAGTAGAAGTCAACGAGCTGTCTTGAATTGAGCTTGTTTTCGGCGGATGCTTGTTGGATTTCTTTGATGGTCGCTTCTTCGATTGTGAAAGTCTGAGGAGCTTCAATGTTGCTGAAGAAAGAGACTGTGATGATTATGAGGAGGAAGATGAACGATGTGGGTATTTGGGAGATTGATACTACACAGCGAATCACCATAATCTCGTCCTGGATAGAACTATTTATGCTGATTAAAAGTTCAGATACTCCTCCTCGTGTGAGAGGGGTCAAACTGTAATTTGTTCTATATATGAAAAAATTACATTTTAACCAACCCAATTAAGTTCCTATCTCATATTTTACCTCCTCAATTGTCACGTGTATTACTTTTCATCTCTAATTATTTTATTTTAATGACATAGTATCATTAATGACTATATTGAATTTGGTTATATTTTGTAATGCTATGCTATGGTACTTCCAAAAAAAAGAAAAAATTGGTATCATCCCAAAATTGATCACGAGTGGTAGATTTTGGTTTAATACATTTGTAATCATTGATCTTTAAAATAATGTAGTAAAATAAAATAAGTTTACACATGTCGCGTTTTTATTAGACAAAAACTAAAAGAATGGTATAAGAAATTATTTATGGATATCATAATTCGATTCGGGTTTTCTAATTAGTGCTTCTGAGAAGGCAAGCTACCAGCAAACATTGGATACACTGGCAAATAGAAGACATTGATGACCATGCACTTTGCCATTTCATGATTTGAAATGTTATGTTCTTCTCATCAAACTTCAAATTTAGTTTTTAAGCAGTTTGGTAAAAGTACATGTTTTATTATTAGTAAAAAAGATTTTGAAAAGTTCTCCATTTTCGACCTTTTTTCACGTATTAATCGTTGTGTTACAATCATTAGAACTTTTCTAGACCAATTAAGATTGTGTAACATACAAATTTGCAAGAAAAATACCGTGTAGGTTCAAGGTTGAAATGTAGGAGGCTTCCTAGACTTAGTTGCCTGCTCAAAACTGTATGCAATTTCAATCAGTTTAGGCTCAGAACCCTTCAATCCACCAAAACAGATGCCAACAGGAACCCCCTTGCTATTGATATCGTATGCAGCAGGGACACTAATTCCTGGAAACCCCCCGATTGCAAGCACAGGAGCAACATCAGAGCCAGCAGTCACCAATGCATCCAGCTTATTCTCCACCATCAACTTCACGAACCCGGCTCGTGTTAGTCTAGCCAAATTGTGCAAAGCTTTCTTTTCTGCATCACCAATCCCATCCGTGGTTTCAGCAGCCAGAAAAATGTCTTGTCCAAATTCCTTAATCATCTCCTGCACATGAGTTCATACAAACAAGTTCACAGTACCATCCAGTGTGTGATTTTAGTCGTGCCAACTCGGGACTGAGAGATCAAAGAATAGTACGATAGAAAAAACTCTTCAGAGTGAATTAATGAATGAATGTTGTTATACTTACCAAATCAGAGAATTTTTTGTTGAAAGCTATTATATCTGCCAAAGATCGAACAGGGGAATCCAAGAGCTCTTTGAGGTAAGCATTTAAGGACAATTTAAATTCAGCCAACATTGCTGTTTCTTCACCGCTCAGATAGAAGTTCATGATGACATCAATGTTGGCTATTTTCAAATTGTCTACTAAAACTGCGCCTCTTTTCCTGTATTTTAAGATTATTGCATTATATAAGATATCAGATCGAAGTATCGTATGCAAGAGAAAAGAGGGGGAGGGGTGGGGGGGGATCCCATACGCGAGACTCGTGCCACTGTAGGGTCTAAGAGATTGAAGTAACGTATGAGGGAAAAATATTAACGGAATGAGATTCAGAAAAGCTTGAGTTATCTCGTGCATTGATTTGAGAGGGATGTTTGAAGTACCTTAATGTTTGGAAGTGGTACTCAAATATTTGAGGCAGGACTGATTCATTGGCAAATGTAAAAAAGGGATTCCTCACAATACCCAATCTCTTCCCCTTGAGACCATCAATCTTTAGAAATTGGGAATAGCCACCATGAGGGATGTACTTTGATGCTTCTCTAGTTGCTTCAGCGTCATTGAAGTCAAAGCCTACAATGGCATCAAGAACATAAACAGCATCTGATACAGTCCTGCATATGGGCCTGCTCAACCAAGTGTGAAATAAGATTCATGTCCAGATTATCATCATATCATCATGCACTCAATGGGGACATAACTTAGCTGATCTGGTAGATCGATACATGTTCCTATGCCCATTTCAATCTTATCTAACTTTGTTAAGTCCCCCTTCTCAAACCATGTTTGTTCTAAAAAAACATCATTCTTTTCTATCTTTTCTCAAATTTCCTTTAACGAAGAAATAGAAGCTCGAATTCTAGTTGTATTTAACTGGCCATCATTTTAAGTTATAGACAATAATCAGTAATACGTTAATCATCTAGAATCATTCAAAAATGTTTCTCATCCTGGAAATTTTGGAGATCCTATGACTACTATTAACATTCCAAATGAATCCAACATTCATGTCCTTTTTTTTCATTTATTTGCATACCAATCAGATGGAGCATTTTAAGCACATGAGACCACTTACCCTATGGTGTCCTGTCTTGGAGAATTAGGGATGACCCCTGCTCGGCTAGTGAGACCAACGGTTGGTTTAATGCCCACAACTGCATTAGAACTGGCTGGGCATAAGATGGAACCATCAGTTTCGGTCCCCAGTGACACTGCCACCAAGTTTGCTGCCACTGCTATTGCTGATCCACTACTTGAGCCACAAGGATCCGCCGATAAAACATATGGATTCTGCAGATCATTGCAGAAGAAATCTATTAGTGAATTATTATGACAATTTGTGCAATAGATCTTGGTTCTAATCCACGCTTTGACACAATTTTGGTAACTAGCAAACTCATTCTGGAATATTCGAGTACAATCTTGATGATTGGTGGTTAAATTCAAAGCGAAGAAGTCAGGAAAGAATTCAATTCCAATAAGCCAATGAGCCAAGAAGATTTCCCTCTTTAGACATATTTTCCACTGCATCAAAATAATGCCCTGATTATATGATAATGACATTGGGGTGGGACTCTTTCGATTTAATTGCAAGAAAAATATTATTCACACTATAACTTCATTTCTCAAATGGTGATGACTACCCTTGCCCAGAACTTTCACCTCGTGTTAAAAGGAAGACTTTCCCGCAAAAAAGATTGAATGGGATTCACTTATTTCTTTCCCTTCCATAATTCAAAAATAATGTGTGTGATCTAATGTGGTTCAATGGAAATTCAGAAATCAAAACAGCAAGAATCTATTACTCACCTTTCCTTGTCCTCCTCTAGCACTCCAACCACTAGGTGCAGTAGATGACCGAAACTGAGCCCACTCACTCAAGCTAGCCTTCCCCAATATAATGGCTCCTGCATTCCTCAACTTCATCACCACACCGGCATCCCGGGCCACCACTGATCCTAGCAACGCCAATGAACCGGCTGTTGTGTTAAGCTTATCCTTGGTTGCAATATTATCCTTGAGGAGGATAGGAATGCCATGTAACCCAGACAGTGACCCAGGTGCCTTGACCTCTCTCTCCTGGTCAGCCTGGTCTGCTTGGAATAAAGCATCAGGGTTCACCTCTATGACCCCTTTAAGAACCGGGTTCAGTCTATTGATTTCTTCAATGTAGAACTCAACTAGTCGCCTTGATGTGAGCTGGTTTCGCTTGAAGGCTTTTTGGAGGTCTTGCACCGTGGCTTCTCTGATTGAGAGTTCATGTCTCTTGATGGCGTGTGACCACTCAAAGGCTACAAGAATCAGAAACAATGAGGTGTAAATATTCATGGCTTTGCCTAATTAAGCTTTGGATGCAGATAGAATGGTGGAGTGCCACATGCTCTGTTTGAATATAATGTCACTCTCAAAATCTCTCCCTCCAGAATCTTACCTGCAGTTACAGCTACACAAAACATTCTCCAATCAATTACAAGAGTAAAAAACTGTGCTGCACAATTAATTAGTCCAGCATGGCTATGAACACTAGGGACGTTTGGAAACAAGCTTTGCAAAAGGATGACTTATTCTAGACCTACGGGTCTATCCGAGATGGTTAACCCCATCTCAAGAGAGTGGAGGTCTCCAGGTCGAATCTCTTATCTAGATGTTGTACTAATAAAAAAAATTAAAAAAAAAAGGATGACTTATTCTGATGGTCACTCACACTACATAATATCCTCAACCATGGCAGCTGAAGGCATTTCAAGTAACAAACAATCAAACTATTTGTTTACAAGCTTCACAGAAGGATGACTTACTCTGATGGTCATTCACCAATTATACAATATTCCCTAGCATGGTAGCTGAAGACATTTGACGTAACAAACAATCCAAACTATTTCAATAGCATTATTTGATTATATTGCTAAAAAAAACCTAATAAATATTGTTATTTCTTGAAAATAATAATTTTTTTTTTTTTTGGTCCAATTGAAAATATGAATCACGATTCACCTGTATCTGATGGTCATTCTGCTTTGCCATAGAAACGCGAAATCCTACAAGTTTTCTTAAAAAACAGATTTTGTTAGAGTTTCTGTGTTTAAGAAACCAAAACACTATACCAAATCAGTCACCAACAACATAGAAAGAAACCAGATAAATATGAAGTACGAAGCAACTGGATTAATCAGGGGATCAATAGATGTATCCACACCGTGCAGCTCACCCAACAGTCGACGGCCATCGCTATTGCTGTTCCTCTCTTCGTCAGCCTCATCCGCCAGATCTAGGGCATCTGTGTTCACCTCTATTACGCCGCGAAGCACCGGATTGAGCATCTCGATTCCTTGTAAGTTCAAGTCAACGAGCTGTCTTGAATTGAGCTTGTTTTCGGAGAATGTTTGTTTGAATTCTTTGATGGTCGCTTCTTCGATTGTGAAAGTCTGAGGAGCTTCAATGTTGATGAAGAAAGAGACTGTGATGATGGTGAGGAGGGAAATGAACGATGTGGGTATTTGGTAGATTGATACTACACACCGAATCACCATACTCTCGTCCTGGATACGCTGTATACAAGAGGAGTTCGTTGATCATTCCCTGAGGTAAGGGAATGATCTGTTATATAGTGCTTGGGTTTGTGTCTTGTTTGGTTTGGGTGCATTTCACTCATTTATATCTACGACATGCGCATTTGCATTGGACTTGGAGCCTGAGTTCTTAGAGACATCATTATACATTGACTCGCCCTTGAGTGGTAGAATTCGAGTAGATTGTATTTGCCGATCTTATGAGTCAGAGATCTCGGGTCTTCAACTAATAGTGGACCTAAGGGTCATGGAAATGATGGAATTTGACATCATTCTAGGAATAAATTGGTTATCGGCTCATCGTATCACTATTGATTGTCATCAAAAAAAGGTGACAACTTATACCACAAAAAGGTGTTTGTTTCCAATTTCATGGGGATAGACATGCAAAATTGACTCCACCTCTGCGAAATTTGCATTGGCGTAACCAATTGATGGGTTGGTTAGCCAGTTTGGTAATCAGTGATGATGATAGAAAGGAGTTGGGTCTTCCTTGAGTTGTGTGCGAGTACTTTGATGTTTTTTTGGAGGAACTACCGGGACTACCTCGTCGAAGGGATGTTGATTTTTCAATTGAATTACAACCAGACATTGCACCTGTTACTATGACCCTTTATAGGATGTCACCAGCTGAACTCCATGAATTAAAGTTGTAACTCCATGATGTATTAGATAAATGATTTATACAGCCAAGAACCTCCCCGTGGGGAGTGCCAGCACTGTTTACCAAGAAAAAAGATGGAAGCTTGAGGTTGTGTATTGACTATAGGTAGTTGAATCGAGTGACTATCAAGAACAAGTACCATTTACCCAAGATAGATGACTTGGTCGACCAGCTGAGAGGATCTCGTAATTTTTCGAAGATTGATCTTCGAATCGGGTATCAGCAATTGAGGATAAAAAATGAAGACATACCCAAGATTGACTTCAGAACCCGAAATGGGCATTATGAGTTTGTAGTGATGCTATTTGGGTTAACGAATACTCCAGCAGCATTCATGGACTTGATGTATAGGATTTTCAGTCCATACTTGGATCAGTTTGTTGTGGTATTTGTGGATGATATTCTTGTGTACTCACGGACCGAATCGGACCATGAGTGACACTTGAGGATTGTACTCTAGACACTGAGAGATCACCAGCTATATGCAAAAACAAGCAAGTGTGAGTTTTGGTTATCTGAGGTGAAATTCTTAGGACACGTGGTATCGGAATCTGGAGTATCAGTGGACCCATCAAAAGGTTGAGGTAGTGATAAAGTGGGAGCGACCGAAGTCTGTTTATGAGATCCGAAATTTCTTGGGATTGGTTGGATATTATCGGAGATTTATTGAGGATTTCTCACGACTAACAGCCCTGATGACTAGATTGACTAGGAAAGGAGTGAAGTTTCAGTGGAATGACACTTGTGAGCAGGCTTTTTTGTAAATTATAGAAAAGGTTGACTAGTGCACCCATATTGGTGATACCAAAACGAGGACTAGGTTATATTGTGTATTGTGATGCCTTGAAAGAAGGTCTTGGATTTGTATTGATATAGACTGATAAGGTAGTTGTGTATGATTCTCGTCAGTTGAAAAAGCATGAACAAAATTATCTCACCCATGACTTAGAGTTAGCACCCGTTGTTTTTGCTCTAAAGACATGGCGACATTATCTATATGGTGAGAAGTTCGAGGTGTATTCAAACCATGAAAGTTACATTGGTATTTGTTATTCTTAAGGTACAGAATGACCAGACTCGAAAATGGAATCGGTATATAGCCGACATTCCACGAAAAACCTGACATAACCAGTGGAGATGACAAAGAATACTATGGTAAGTTTTGAGCCTTACTATACTTTTCAGAGACAATCAACATTTACTCAAGTAAGGTCTTTCACTCTCAATTTTTGAATAATCTCATTAAATTTGCTTTGATTGACGTAACTAAGGCAATCTGTTGACATATCCCCCAAGAGATATGTCCATACGACACATACATGTGCACATACTTGAGAAATGATCTTAGGCCATCTTTGACTTAATTTTGAGCCTTGACCATTTCTTTTACAAAATTATATCCCTAGTTAGCCATGCTTGAGCCATCAATGTATGATCTCTTCTTCGATAAGCCTGTATGATTACCAAGCCACAAGAGAATATACTTCACATACATTTGCTATCTAATTTTCTTGCACCCTCTTATAAATCAATATGATACAAAAATGCAAGGAAAAAGGAAAAGGCTATGGAGGCTACTATTCAATGACAAGAAAAATCGATGGGAACAATTGAAACAAAAAAGAAGCAAAAAGGCAGGAAATTGCCAAGAAAGTGAAAAAAAAAATGAAAGAAAGAAATATCATTTCTGGGCAAAATGTCGAAAAACTAAAAAGAGGTGTGCTACACTACATAAACAGATGATAGCTTTTGAATACTATCGACGTCATTTCGTTAACTACTGACCTCTGGCCACATTACAACCTATGAAAAGCCTTAATTGATCTCAATTCTGTTGCATGCATGTGTCGTCAACCAAAAGTGGGGTATGGTAAATAGTATTTCTTTAAATTGCTTCAATATTCTTTCATGAGATTATGCCAAACATGATTAGTTTGTTTCCTTAAACTTCACTCCCTTCCTAATTGTGCATGTGATTTTTTGATTGGCCACCCTCTGATCACATGCCCCGTGAGAGACAAGTCACTATAATCGGAGCGAACTTTTGCTGAGAGCATTCTTTATTCGAGAGGTTTATGAAATCGAAGATATCCATAGAAGGTGGTAAAATGGAGTGTTTGTTATATAACAATTCTTGTCGCTAGAATAATTATTTTTACTACATAGGGAATTTTAAATACCAATATAACAAGTGTTTATTTTTGCATATAGTACATACCAATGACAGAGAAGTGTTTTAAAAAAATTTTTTTTTTTAAAGGATGGGGTGTCTCAACGATCATGGTGCTAACTCATATACACATTTTTTTTAACTAGAGTTTGTAGGTAGCTTCACTGGAAACCTTCACGAGACAAAACTCGTCCACTAGGGATCACCTAAGGGTTTAACGGCTTGTTGCATATGCTAAATGCAATCGTGTTATCTACGAAAGTGATTTTATTTTGTTCTGTTGTTATTTATTACTAGGGACTAGTAATGTTTGGGTTGGGGGGGTGTGATTAACCCTAATTAATGCATAATTTAATTAAGTTAATATGACAATTGTGTTAGTTAAACTAGTCAAAATAAGTCAAATTAGGGTTAGTGTGTGAATTATGGATAATGCATTAATTGTTGTTCTTTTCAGGGTTTTGTGCGTCGAAGCTACAAACTACTGGAAAGCCAATTATCAAAGCTACAAACTATAGAGTGTCAATTATTAAAGCTCAAAACAAAGGGGGATCAAAGTGTAATTAAATGACATCTTCTTGGGGCTTGTAAAAAGCATCTTCTTGGAACTTGTAAATGACATCTTTTGGTTGCCTATAAATACCACCCCTTGGGGCTTGTAAAGACATCATCTTTTTCTCTTGTATCATCTTTCTTGTAAAGAACACCTTTTGGTAGTGGAAAACCCTCCAAAAGTCATTATTGTTTTTCTTGTATCATCTTTCTTGTAAAGATCATCTTGGTTGTGGAAAACCCTCCAAGTAATTATTACTTTCTTGTATTATTGCTTTCTTTTATTGTATTATGACTTTCTTTTACTTCCATTGTTGAGCTTCCTTCTTCCCTTAGAGGAGTGAAACTCTTCCACTTTTCTAGAGCTTTACCAAAGCCGTGAAAGGTGGAACGTGATTCACTCATTCTTTGTTGAAGATCGGCTCCTTGTGTAATATGTTTTTACCTTGTAATTCCTCTACTTGGAGGGATGAGTATCACTTACTTTTCTAGCTTTACCAAAACAATGAAGAGTGAGTAGTTTCTCATTCACTCTTTAGCAAGAGGTGATAAACATGTATAAATTATCCGGACATGCTTAGCTCCAATCTTCATTTCTTCATAATGTCTTTTCATTATATTGTTGTCTTTACGTTAAGCATGAACAACTAAATCTTTAAGTTGGCTAATCCAAGGGAGACCTCCTCTTGGGTATGTCATTTTAATTCATCTGTTTTCCTCCCCTCGGTGTACGATGGTTCGGTTTAACTGGGTTCAGAGAGGACATGGTGTGAGTCTTTGATATCTCGTAGACTTGTCACGGGTTATGCTTGGATCCTCACTTCCATCTCGTCCCTCGTTTCCCACGAATCAATCGTTTATCTATGCACCATTGGAGGAAAGGTTCGAGTCGACTTGACATTCTCATTGGAGTGAAACCTTTTGATTAGCCAACACTTGTTTCCCATTTCAATTTCATCACAACACAAATCATAAATCAACTTCAAACAACAAAAGATTTTACATTTTTCTTTCACCAAAAATTACCTTCTACACGATTCACCTCCTTCCCTGAGGAGACGACCTTGGAATACGGTTACAAGTAAAACACGACACACAAAAGTCTTCTTGCGCCTGTGAAGTATTTTTGTTCACACACACATTTCATTCATTCCACCATTCTGTTGCCCTTTCTTTTGACATCATTCCAAGGGAGAGTGACACTCCCCTCTATACATAGACTATACGCATTGAGGGATGATGTTAGGAGATTATGATATACTACAACGGAAACAATCAAGCACTAATACCATTGAAGAAAGTATTAGAAACATCAGTAATAGCCTCCTCATTTCCTTGTGCGTGTGAGTGTAAGAGAGAGAGAGAGAGAGACTTAGTTAGAGATAATAAAGGTGACCAAAGAATCACATATATATGCATGGAAGCAATAATCTTATTTAGATACATAATTTATTTGTCTAATCTATTATAACAATTATATTGATTGTGAATTACAACAAATACTGGATTTCAATGTCAGGCTATGAAACGCGGATACTTTGTTAAGGTCAATGTACTCGAGGATAAATATCGGATACACACTAAACGTATCCAATAATAAATAAAATATATGAATACTTCACAGATTCTTCTTCATGTACATAAGTGTATATAATTTTTAGTTTTAATCTTTACCCTTTCTTTTTGATTTCACATACAACGCGTAGTACATCAACAAAAAATCATATGACTTTGAAAGACACATGAGTGTTTTCTAAATATTATCCATTATCTCATTTCTAAATTATTTAAATGAGTTGATTACTCTATAATTTTAGCAACAAATACTTTTAAGCAAATAATATAGTTAAATGTTTGTTCTTATTGTTTTAATTAATCACATTCACTTTATAGACGTACCATAGTGAGACGATATTCATACTTCCTATCCGTGTGTTATTATTTATAATTTTGTCGTTTCATCGTATCTGTATACTTCCTATCATATTATATTTACGTCTCATATCCTTGCTTCCTAGCTGCCAGGTAAGAAGGTTCAGCAAGTATTAACATCATCTCACAAGGCGGTTATGGCGAAGTATCATTAGTCCGGCCAAAAGGGTGGGCAATAGTGAGGTTTGACAGTGGAGCTAAGCTAGTGTTTGTGTGTGTGTAACTCTCTTGGAGATAGGCTCCTCATCTCCATGTCTTTGAGAGTGAGTGAGTGTGAGAGAAAGAGAGAGAAAATAAGGGTGACTAAAAAACTGATGAGTATTTGATAAAAATCATGAGATTTTAATTATAATTTCAAGTTATATCTAACCTATACATAATCCTCTATAATGGAGTTCTTGTACCATGTGGGGTCCATGTCATGTATTAATTTTATTTAATTAGATTTATATCGTGTTTATTTAATTTCGTATCGAATTCTTAAATAGATTTGACATGTGGAACTGTTTATTATCTGAACTTGAGGATAACTAACACCCACTTGCCTCCTGAAGATTTCGTGGCTGACTAGGAAGTCTTTTCAAGAAATATCAATCTTAGCTAGCAAAAGCCGAAGGACTCTATGGTAAAACATTGAAGTCAGAATCGATTTTTGTACACACCATTTCACAATTACTTGAAAATTAACACACCACTAACACTCTTTTATTTCATTACTTACATATGGATCATGTCAACATACAAGACCCAAAATGATCCATCTATTAAACGGGTTAAATTGGGGGCGTATCATATAGCTCGTAAATACTAAAAAGTGGTTTTTACATTCTCCCCGAGGAAATTAAATTCGTCGGATATTTTGTGTTGCCCATAAAATAAACAAATAATGTTCATGTTTCCTATCTAGATTTATTTAATAAAATAGAATTATTTTTCACGCCAATCGCATAGATATGGGACAAACTTGCTTAACCTGACATGATTAACGGTTAGGAGATTATAAAGTTACGAATACTGAATAGAGCCTAACTCGGGTTACACTAGACTACACACAAAAGCTATCAAACCTCAGTTTTGTCCAACAAATTAGAAAGCTCGACGGAGATATAAAACAAAGGCATGACAACTGGGTCCTCATGAACGTAGCAACTCCACGGACGAGCCAGTTGGAAAATGCCAGACCCACACCGGCGATGGGCATCTCCCCGGACCGATTTCGGATCGAGTTGTGACCCAAATAGGATTAGAAAGCTGCCATTGTAGTAGTGAAGACGAAGTTGAGGACAAAAGATATGGTCACCTTTTCCATTGCATGTGGTGAAGCTTTTGAATATGGAACCAAGTTCTTTCAACCTCTTTGACCTTGGCCATTGCCGTACACCTCCGGCATGGCTAAGACCATTGAACATCATTAACTAGGTTTGCCGGCAAAGCATCATTAACTAGACAAAACTGAGGTTCGGCAATATTTAGGTGAAGATTAATATATTTGAGATTGATTTAATTTGTTCATCAAATGATATGTTAATAGAATTTTAATAAAGAATCACAACATTTACAACTATAATAATTCTAGGAAGTGTTTACTTTGATGGATAAAACATGTGGATTGAGTTTAAATTATCATGGGTTCACATATCCCAAGTTTGAATCCACAAAATTTGATGGGATACATGTTGCTAAGCAAAAACTCGACCCATAGTAATTGAAGGTCCTTATCCCATATGAACCGAATTTTTTAAACCCATGGATGGTGTGGAATTTATCTACTCGAATTTTCTATCGAAAGGATAAATTTAAATTTTACCGTTCTGCCCTTAAAACAGTAGTCAGTTAGGGTTAAAAGCTAACCATTTTTTATCTCTTCCTCGACTAAATATTGGGTGTAACGATGACACCACGTCATCATTGATACATGGTGTTACCATCCAATAGAAAATTTGTATATGGGCAAGGTAAACTCCACTTGGGGTTATTAAATGACATGACATGGTGGTTATTATAATATGTTAAATTCACATGCTTATTTGTTATGATTTTATTCGATGTTGACACTACGTGACAATAATAGTTTGGTATTACTAGTACTCCCAATATCTTTTCCTCCTCACCGCCTTCAATAGCCCAGCTCCATATAGGTTAGCAAGTACTCTCTCTCTCTCTCTCTCCACACATTAAAATGTACCACCTAGCATTATGTGTTTATCTTACTGAGAAATTTCTCCTATAAATATAAATTGAGGACTTAATGATTGTGCCTATTAGATTGTCAGTGGAGTCCCAACACTATCAATCAAATTGTCACAATACATTAAATCTTCAAATTATGTCCCTAAATTATTTTTCAATAGCATTAGTGATAAATATAAGCTTTTCTAGTGACCTTGTCTGTCCTTCCTTGCTCTAAACACACACTCACAGAGAGAGAGAGAGAGAGAGAGAGAGAGATGGCGAAGCTGATTACAACTCTATCACTGTGCTTCATAATCATAGCTATCACTCTGCTCCATAATCATAGTTATGCAAATGGCTCATGCCAATTTGTATGTGTTCCCCATTTTTGACCTTTTTTCATACATGTAAACCGTTGTGTTACAAACTTACAATCATTAGAACTTGCCTAGACCAATTAAGATTGTGTAGCATAAAATATTTGTTAGAAAAATACAGTGTAGGTTCAAGGTTGAAATGTAGGAGGCTTCCTGGACTTCGTTGCTTGCTCAAAACTGTATGCGATTTCAATCAGCTTAGGCTCAGAACCCTTCAATCCACCAAAACAGATGCCAACAGGAACTCCCTTGCTATTGTATGCAGCAGGGACACTAATTCCTGGAAATCCCCCGATTGCAAGCACAGAAGCAACACCAGGGCCAGCAGTCACCAATGCATCCAGCCTATTCTCCATCATCAACTTCACCAACCCGGCTTGTGTTAGTCTTGCCAAATTGAGCAAAGCTTTCTTTTCTGCATCACCGATCCCATCCGTGGTTTCAGCAGCCAGAAAAGTATCTTGTCCAAATTCCTTAATCATCTCCTGCACATGAGTGCATCCAAACAAGTTCACAGTACCATCCAGTGTGCGATTTTAATCGTGCCAACTCCAGACAGTGAGAGATCAAAAGAATAGTATGATAGAAAAAATCCTTCAGAGTGAATTAACAAATGAATCTTTGTAAATATACTTACCAAATCAGAGAATTTTTGGTTGAAAGCTATTATATCTGCCAAAGATCGAACAGGGGAATCCACGAGCTCTTTCAGGTATGCATTTAAGGACAACGTAAATTCAGCCAGCAATGCTGTTGCTTGACCACTCAGATTGAAGTTCATGACGACATCAATGTTGGCTATTTCCAAATTGTCTACTAAAACTGCTCCTATTTGCCTGTTTTTTAAGATTATAGTATTATATAAGATATCAGATTGAAGTATCGTATGCAAGACAGCAAGAGGGGGGGGGGCAACCCATACGCGAGACTCGTGCCACTGTAGGGTCTGAGAGATTGAAGTAACGTATGAGGGAAAATATTAACGGAATGAGATTCAGAAAAGCTTGAATTATCTCGTGCATTGATTAGAGAGGGATGTTTGAAGTACCTTAATGTTTGGAAGTGGTACTCAAATGTTTGAGGCAGGCGTGATTCATTGGCAAATGTAAAAAAGGGATTCCTCACAATACCCAATCTCTTCCCCTTGAGACCATCAGTCTTTAGAAATTGGGTGTAGCCACCATGAGGGATGTACTTTGATGCTTCTCCAGTTGCTTCAGCGTCATTGAAGTCGAAGCCTACAATGGCATCAAGAACATGAACAGCGTCTGATACAGTCCTGCATATGGGTCTGCTCAACCAAGTATGAAAGAAAATTCATGTCAAAGATTGCCATCATATCATCATGTAATCAATGAGAAAAAAAATCTTAGTTGACACCCATCCCAATCTTCTCTGACTCTCTGCAACTCTCCATTCTCAGCCCGTATCATGTTCGTTCTAAAAACACATTTTGGAGATCCTACGACTACTATTAACATTCCAAATGAATCCTACATTCATGTCCAGTTTGTTTTCATTATCTGCATAACAATCAGATGGAGCATTTTAAGCACATGAGACCACCTACCCTATGGTGTCCTGTCTTGGAGAAATCGGGATGACACTGCCACCAAGTTTGCTGCCACTGCTATTGCTGATCCACTACTTGAGCCACAAGGATCCGCGGATAGAACATATGGATTCTGCAGATCATTGCAGAAGAGATCTATTAGTGAATTCTTATTTCTGGAAAGCCAAGAAGATCTCTCGCTTTAGGCATATTTTCCATTGCATCAAGATAATGCCCTGATTCTATGTCAGTGACATTTGGGTAGGGCTTTTTTGATTTAATTAAAAGAAAAATATAATTCATACCATAAAAAACTTCATTTTTCATGTACTGATGACCAACCATGGCTGGCACTTTCACCCCTCGTGTTTTTATGTTAAAAGGATAGTCCAGTTCACGAGAATTTCCAGCGAAAAAGATTGAATGGGATTTACTTATTTATTTCCCTTACATAATTCAAACATACTGTGTGTGATCTAATGTGGTTCAATGGAAATTCAGAAATCAAAACAGCAAGAGTCTATTACTCACCTTTCCTTGTCCTCCTCTAGCACTCCAACCATTAGGTGCAGTAGATGACCGAAAAAAATAACACACCAATGTACGACATTTTTGTCATTTTGATTTCAAAAAAAATTAAAAAAATTACATATAGACAGTCTTACTTTAAATGTTTAGAAATTATTTATGCGACTCAGACACGAAACAAAGAGTAAGTCAAAAGCTCAAACCTTGAAATTTGTGGAGTGTTGTATTATGACCAAGTGCACCCCTCTGCCGCCTTTATGCTGGTGACTTCTATATGGATTTTTATGCAAGTTTTCGCAGGCCTGGGGTCCTTCAATTCTAAATAATATGGATTCGGCATGAACATTTTCAAAAAGAGATTGAACTAACGCCTTATCAAACATACTTTTCTTTTATCTTGTGTATTTACATAACCCCTACAAATTATTTACACCGGAAGCCAATGCCCTAGCGGTCCTGCCACCATGCCGCAGAACAGGAACAACATGTAACCTTTTCTTTCTAGACATAGGGGCTCTACGGTAAACTAGCCAAAATATGACACCCCAAAATTGTTTAGACAGCTTAACTCCCCCAAAAAAAAATTTGTTTGGACGGCTCTTGTATTTTTTCGTAATTGTTCTATCCGACCTGGTGGATAAGATTAACTAATTTGTGTAAGGTCAGTGGTTGATCTAATGACTATCATTCTGCTGTTGAACCTTAAAAGTTGTGAGTTTGAACTTCTTCGTCCCTTCCTTGTACTTAACCCAAAAAAAAAAAGAATTAATTTGGGTTAGTTTAAAAAGACAAACTAATTTGGGTCGTTGATTATAAGGTGCATTTAACAACTTCTAATCATATAGTAGGCATCCATAAACTGTAGTCATCTTGTTACTGGCACGGGCAGAGATCCATACAGCTCCATTTCCCATTTTGTCCAAAACGACGTAGTTTTGGAAACAACTACTCTATCGTACTAAAAAAGTAAAAACGAGGGGTTAGGCCTGTCCAACGGCTTGGCCCATAGCTGCCCATCCCAGTGCGGATAGAAAAAAGGCCTGATTGGCCCAAGCCCAAGTATTAACTTCACAGGACACAGGGCTGTCTGGGAGGATGGCACAAAGCCCAGCCCGCTTACTCGATCCATACTACCGCTCAAAAAAACTCACCCAATATTATAGTCCCTCCCTTCCTCAACTTCTCCACCACTCCCGCATCACGCGCCACCTCCGAACCCACCAAAGCATACGGTCGTATTAATCTTATCCTTGGTACCAATCATGTCCTTCAGGAGCACGGGAACACCGTGCAGCTCACCCAACAGTCGATGGCCATCGCTATTTCTGTCCCTCTCTTCGTCAGCCTCATCCGCTAGACCTAGGGCATCTGGGTTCACCTCTACTGCGCCGCGAAGCACCGGATTGAGGGTCTCGATTCGGTGTAAGTAGAAGTCAACGAGCTGTCTTGAATTGAGCTTGTTTTCGGCGGATGCTTGTTGGATTTCTTTGATGGTCGCTTCTTCGATTGTGAAAGTATGAGGAGCTTCAATGTTGCTCAAGAAAGAGACTGTGATGATGATGAGGAGGAAGATGAACGATGTGGGTGTAGACATTAAAAATTTAATTAACAAATTAATGTTAATTGAGCTCAAATCAATTCGATAAATAAAATTGAGTTGGACCTAAATTTCATAACTTAAATAATACAAGTCCAAATGCAATTAATCAGGCTTGTTTAAATTAAATTAAAATGGATTTAAATTTCATAGGCCCAAATTAAATAAATTTTTAAAAGATAAAGTGGGTTAGACTTAAATTCCATAAACTAAAACCCACAAATTTATGAGTAGTCCATTACCTAAAGCCCATATAAGGGTAATTAGGTAAAAATACTCTTATATGAATAACTATCACTCTTATATAGATAACTACTTTTAGCACTATAAAAGAGGTTTATAGGAGGCCCAAAAAAAGGAAAAGGGGGAAGAAAGGGAGAAGAAGCCAAGGAGGAAGGAAGATCGGTGAAGCTCTGCTCGAAATTCACTATAGCCTTGAACCCTTGCAAGTTCATCTCCGGGAAGAAGAACACACCGCTAAGGTCCTTCTTCAAGAAATCCAAATCATCTTCAAGCCATTCAAAACGAAGAACGGTGAGGAAATTTATCAAAAGCATCATCAAATTGAAGAATTGAAGAACGGGAGATATATTGATCCAGCTCTCGTATTCATAAAATTCACCAAAGTCACCACCAATTGAAGAGTGAGAAATACGCCAATCAGGCCCTCATCTTCACCAAATCCATCATCTTCATCAAATCCGCGTGAGAAGCATGCCGAAGAGAATCAACACTACATCTTTTACTTAAAGTCAATCAAATTAACTATTATAACTTGACCATATTTTTTGTTAATTTAATCACGAAATTTGTCGTTATAGTGGGTATTTGGGAGATTGATACTACACAGCGAATCACCATAATCTCGTCCTGGATAGAACTATTTACGCCGATTGAAAGTTCAGATACTCCTCCTCGTGTGAGAGGGGTCAAACTGTAATTTGTTATATATGAAAAAATTACATTTTAACCATCCCAATTATTTTCCTATCTCATATTTTACCTCCTCAATTGTCACGTGTATTATATTTCATCTCTAATTATTTTATTTTAATGACATAGTATCATTAATGACTATATTGAATTTGGTTATATTTTGTAATGCTATGCTATGGTACTTCCAAAAAAAGAAAAAAAAATTGGAATCATCCCAAAATTGATCACGAGTGGTAGATTTTGGTTTAATACATTTGTAATCATTGATCTTTAAAATAATGTAGTAAAATAAAATAAGCTTACACATGTCACGTTTTTATTAGACAAAAACTAAAAGAATGGTATAAGAAATTATTTGTGGATATCATAATTCGATTCGGGTTTTCTAATTAGTGCTTCTGAGAAGGCAAGCTACCAGCAAACATTGGATACACTGGCAAATAGAAGACATTGATGACCATGCACTTTGCCATTTCATGATTTGAAATGTTATGTTCTTCTCATCAAACTTCAAATTTAGTTTTTAAGCAGTTTGGTAAAAGTACATGTTTTATTATTAGTAAAAAAGATTTTGAAAAGTTCTCCATTTTCGACCTTTTTTCACGTATTAATCGTTGTGTTACAATCATTAGAACTTTTCTAGACCAATTAAGATTGTGTAACATACAAATTTGCAAGAAAAATACCGTGTAGGTTCAAGGTTGAAATGTAGGAGGCTTCCTAGACTTAGTTGCCTGCTCAAAACTGTATGCAATTTCAATCAGTTTAGGCTCAGAACCCTTCAATCCACCAAAACAGATGCCAACAGGAACCCCCTTGCTATTGATATCGTATGCAGCAGGGACACTAATTCCTGGAAACCCCCCGATTGCAAGCACAGGAGCAACATCAGAGCCAGCAGTCACCAATGCATCCAGCTTATTCTCCACCATCAACTTCACGAACCCGGCTCGTGTTAGTCTAGCCAAATTGTGCAAAGCTTTCTTTTCTGCATCACCAATCCCATCCGTGGTTTCAGCAGCCAGAAAAATGTCTTGTCCAAATTCCTTAATCATCTCCTGCACATGAGTTCATCCAAACAAGTTCACAGTACCATCCAGTGTGTGATTTTAGTCGTGCCAACTTGGGACTGAGAGATCAAAGAATAGTACGATAGAAAAAACTCTTCAGAGTGAATTAATGAATGAATGTTGTTATACTTACCAAATCAGAGAATTTTTTGTTGAAAGCTATTATATCTGCCAAAGATCGAACAGGGGAATCCAAGAGCTCTTTGAGGTAAGCGTTTAAGGACAATTTAAATTCAGCCAACATTGCTGTTTCTTCACCGCTCAGATAGAAGTTCATGATGACATCAATGTTGGCTATTTTCAAATTGTCTACTAAAACTGCTCCTCTTTTCCTGTATTTTAAGATTATTGCATTATATAAGATATCAGATTGAAGTATCGTATGCAAGAGAAAAAGAGGGGGAGGGGTGGGGGGGGGGATCCCATACGCGAGACTCGTGAGGGATGTTTGAAGTACCTTAATGTTTTTAAGTGGTACTCAAATATTTGAGGCAGGACTGATTCATTGGCAAATGTAAAAAAGGGATTCCTCACAATACCCAATCTCTTCCCCTTGAGACCATCAATCTTTAGAAATTGGGAATAGCCACCATGAGGGATGTACTTTGATGCTTCTCTAGTTGCTTCAGCGTCATTGAAGTCAAAGCCTACAATGGCATCAAGAACATAAACAGCATCTGATACAGTCCTGCATATGGGCCTGCTCAACCAAGTGTGAAATAAGATTCATGTCCAGATTATCATCATGCAATCAATGGGGACAAAACTTAGCTGATCAGGTAGATCGATACATGTTCCTATGCCCATTTCAATCTTATCTAACTTTGTTAAGTCCCCCTTCTCAAACCATGTTTGTTCTAAAAAAACATCATTCTTTTCTATCTTTTCTCAAATTTCCTTTAACGAAGAAATAGAAGCTCGAACATAAAATTCTAGTTGTATTTAACTGGCCATCATTTTAAGTTATAGAAAATAATCAGTAAATCATTCAAAAATGTTTCCCATCCTGGAAATTTTGGAGATCCTACGACTACTATTAACATTCAAATGAATCCAACATTCATGTCCTTTTTTTTTCATTTATTTGCATAACAATCAGATGAAGCATTTTAAGCACATGAGACCACTCACCCTATGGTGTCCTGTCTTGGAGAAATAGGGATGACCCCTGCTCGGCTAGTGAGACCAACGGTTGGTTTAATGCCCACAACTGCATTAGAACTGGCTGGGCATAAGATGGAACCATCAGTTTCGGTCCCCAGTGACACTGCCACCAAGTTTGCTGCCACTGCTATTGCTGATCCACTGCTTGAGCCACAAGGACTCGCTGATAGAACATATGGATTCTGCAGATCATTGCAGAAGAAATCTATTAGTGAATTATTAAGACAATTTGTGCAATAGATATTGGTTCTAATCCACGATTTGATACAATTTTGGTAACTAGCAAACTCATTCTGGAATATTTGAGTACAATCTTGATGATTGGTGGTTAAATTCAAAGCCAAGAAGTCACGAAAGAATTCAATTCCAATAAGCCAAGAAGATTTCCCCCTTTAGACATATTTTCCATTGCATCAAAATAATACCCTGATTATATGATAATGACATTGGGGTAGGACTCTTTTGATTTAATTGCAAGAAAAATATTATTCACACTATAACTTCATTTCTCATATAGTGATGACTACCCTTGCCCCGAACTTTCACCTCGTGTTAAAAGGAAGACTTTCCTGCGAAAAAGATTGAATGGGATTCACTTATTTCTTTCCCTTTCATAATTCAAATATACTGTGTGTGATCTAATGTGATTCAATGGAAATTCAGAAATCAAAACAGCAAGAATCTATTACTCACCTTTCCTTGTCCTCCTCTAGCACTCCAACCGCTAGGTGCAGTAAATGACCGAAAATAAGCCCACTCACTCAAGCTAGCCTTCCCCAATATAATGGCTCCTGCATTCCTCAACTTCATCACCACACCGGCATCCCGGGCCACCACTGATCCTAGCAACGCCAATGATCCGGCCGTCGTGTTAAGCTTATCCTTGGTTGCAATATTATCCTTGAGGAGGATAGGAATGCCATGTAACCCAGACAGTGACCCAGGTGCCTTGACCTCTCTCTCCTGGTCAGCCTGGTCTGCTTGGTATAAAGCATCAGGGTTCACCTCTATGACCCCTTTCAGAACCGGGTTCAGTCTATTGATTTCTTCAATGTAGAACTCAACTAGTCGCTTTGATGTGAGCTGTTTTCGCTTGAAGGCTTTTTGGAGGTCCTGCACTGTGGCTTCTCTGATTGAGAGTTCGTGTCTCTTGATGGCGTGTGACCACTCAGATAGTGATAAGGCTGCAAGAATCAGGAACAGGGAGGAGTAAATATTCATGGCTTTGCTTAATTAAGCTTTGGATCGATGCAGATAGAATGATGGAGAGCCACATGCTCTGGTTGAATATAAAGTAGCCGGTCCAACAACACTTCTGTCATTTCTTGCGGAAATAAACCTCAAACCTTGAAATTTGCGTAGTGTTGTACGACCAAGTGCATCCCTCTGCCACTTCGAAGCTTTAGGCTTGTCCAACGGCTTGGCCCATAGCTGCCCATCCAAGTCCGTATAAAAAAAGGCCTGATTGGCCGAAGCCCAAGTACTAACTTCACAGGACACAGGGCTATCTGGGAGGATGGCACAAAGCCCAGCCCGATTACTCAACCCATAATACGGCTCAAAAAAACTTATCCAATATTATAGCCCCTGCCTTCATCAACCTAAGGTCTGGCTGGTCTGCGGTTGAGAGGTTACCGCATACCATGCGGTTTAATAAAACGGCGGCGTTTTTGGTATTTTTTGTAATTTTTTTTTTATTGACCCCTTACCAAAACGACGTCATTTTGATCCAGCTAAAAACCATATCTGAAACCCTTCTTCTACCTTCGGCTTCGTCAGGCGCTCCTATATCTCTTCTCCATACCCAACAAGCATACTGTTCCATGAAACCAATTCCCCTTGGTCATTGCTCCAAAAAATCATTGCAGAAACCATGTCCCCTGCATCTGTGAACCCATCGAGCAGTACATTCTAAGCAGTTGCATCCTTTTTCAGGCATCTGATTAAAATATGAAACCATCAATCAGAGGGGTCCAAAGAAACACCAACAATCATGTAAATCTTTGCCTGATTATATATGAATGAATCAACTTTCCACAGTGCAAATCAACCGTCTTAGAACAGGAAGATAGAAGGGCAAGGAGTGTAACTGATTCGGGTTCAAATCCACATTGCCGCTTTTCATCAAATGCAATCAAAACATAGTTAAAGCAGTCCTATTTAGCAAGATCATCAATGCCCACATTCCATGAGACCATGTCTGGTTCAGGAATTTCATCAACCAATGTTCCAATCTCTTCTAGGATCCAATCTCTTTTAGGAACCCAAATTTTACATGCATGTGTTAAAATGAATGAAGAAACGTAGTACAACTTCACATATCCTCTCACACACAGTATGGCATATGGAGGGACTCTAGGCGACTCCACTATCCCCGTGGCGACACGTGGAAGGGTTAGCCGTCGTGAAGGTTAAAGAGCCGCCGAGGGGTACGCCGAGAGGAAGTGGCTCGGGAAGCCGGGTATGCTACCTGATCCCCTGCATTTATGACGGTACGACAACGTATTTATGACGACAAGACAGCATATTTATGGCGACGTGAGTGACCCGGACAGCCATTAATGCAATCGCCTGCATCCTCGAGACGCGAAGTCTGCAGGTCGTTGTCAGCCAGCATTTATGATTAGGATGCCGAGTACACGGGCTCGGCATCTACCGAGGTTTCGTTCCGCCGAGCATTGAATGTCCAAGACGTGGTTCTGGGATCTCGGAGTTGGCCACAAATGATCGGCTCATTGCCGAATGCTCATCGTAAACTCTCGGCATGGAGCCGAACACTCACCCTATCGCCCGAGCATTAAAAGCGTGATGGCTGGAGCTAAAAAACACTCATTACGCCTAGATAAAAGGGTCGAGTATTGGACGTCGTGATGGGACTTAAAGTCATAGCACTCATTGCCTTTTCAGGTATAAATACCCCGAAAAATGGATAGCAAAGGCACGCAATATCAAAACACTGATTTTATAAAGCTTATGCCTTGAACCTCTGACTGATTTAATCTTCGGAGGGGATAAGCCGGGTTCACACCTGGCCCCCTTTTTCTGATTCTGTGAAATGTTGCAGGTTCACCAGACGGATAACCGCTGCCTCACATTGTTGCAGGAAATATCCCGTGCAGCATATATGAAGCAAACGTGCACTGAGCTTTTGGCGTTCACTGCCTTTGACGAAGAAGAAGATGGAGAATGAGTTGAGAAGAGAGAGACTGAGCTGTGAAGAAGGCGGGAGAACCAGACCCAGTTTGATGAAGGATTTCAAATTTGGTTTTTAGCTGGACCAAAACGAGGTCGTTTTGGTAAGGGTCAATAAAAAAAAAATTACAAAAAGTACTAAAATGGCCACCGTTTTATTAAACCGCATGATATGCGGTAACCTCCTAACCGCAGACGAACCAGACCCACCTATTTCTGTCTCTCTCTTCGTCAGCCTCATACGCTAGATCTAGGGCATCTGGGTTCACCTCTATTACGCCGCGAAGCACCGGATTGAGCGTCTCGATTCCTTGTAAGTTGAAGTTTGTTTTCGGCGAATGCTTGTTTGAATTCTTTGATGGTCGCTTCTTCGATTGTGAAAGTCTGAGGAGCTTCAATGTTGATGAAGAAAGAGACTGTGATGATGGTGAGGAGGGAAATGAACGATGTGGGTATTTGGGGGATTGATGCTACACAGAGAATCACCATAAATCTCGTCCTGGATAGAACTATTTACGCTGATTGAAACTTCAGATACTCCTCCGTTCGTGTTAAATAAGTAAGAGGTCTAGGGAGTAATGTGAAAGTTTTAATAGTAGAGAGGTAAAATAAGATTAAGACCATAATTAAGAGGGATTTGAAAAAATTACATTTTGACCTTCTAAATTATGTTCCTATCACATTTTAACCTCTCAATATATGAAAAAAATTACATTTCATCTCTAACAGTTTTATTTTAATGAGAAAGTATCATTTATGACTATATGGTACTTCCAAAAAAAAATAATTTGGTATCATCCCAAAATTGATCAGAGTCGTAGATTTTGGTTTAATACATTTATAGTCACTAATCATAAAAATAATGAAGTAAATAAAATAAGTTTATACATGTCATGCTTTTATTAGGCAAAAACTAAAAGAATGGTATAAAAAATTATTTCTGGGTATCATAATTAGACTCGGTTCTCTAATAACACTATATCCTATCTACATTCCCGGAAAAAAAGAAATTTTTTGGTTAATGGCATGATTCGTATTGTTAGTTACTTGTGATGGATCCCCAACTCATTGCCGAGATTGACGAAAAGATCCCAATCGACAGATAATTTTTAGGCTATTGTATGTGTCTGGATCAAGTTTTTTAATTTACCGCTGTAATGTAAGGCTCATGTCATTGTAAAATGGGTCTGATAGAAATAAATGACAGACAACATTATGCACATTCTAAAGAGATTGAGTTACTAATTTAAATTTGAATATAAACACTTGTTATCGCTCTATCCTTGAACACTTTGTTAACATCATTAATGACAAGTGTCTCGTACAATGAACCGTCACTAACATAAATTACAGAATGACGAAAGGATAGATTATTTGCAAGGGGTGAATCTGCAGGTGACATTACCATTACCAGAATTGGCCCATATGAACCGCAGAGCTGTCAATGCGACTTGTCGAGTCGAACCCATTAAAGCCAAATTCAAATGTTCGATCACATCAAGAGGATGGTATTGAAACTGGAGACTATTGTAGGAGTTAAGAAGTGCAGTTGTTCCTTCTCTTAGGAGGGTCTTGTATGGGTCTCCTCTCCCTCCCAAGGCTGTCCATAGAGTAATGTCTGTCCCATATTTACTTGCAGCTAGCAGTCCAAAAACAACGGCTACTTTCATGTCTGGACTCACCACCTTCCAGTAGCATTTGTATTCGGGCATTGTCCATTTGCTACCAAATGGTAGAATCATTAGATTAGAGGAACCAAATCAACCGCTACCTATACAATCATAAGTTGCTACATCTATGGGATCAGTATATTCACTTACATTGATGGCTGCCTTCATGTTTTATGATAGAAAAACATATGTTGTTATTTCATATATTTATACTACATGACTAATGTTCGATTTATTTGTGTTAACCAATGTTTTTAGGCATGGGTTATTGCTAGTAATCATATATATTGCAATGTCATAGAATTTTTTTGTAGAATTTAAATAGGGGAAGATCAAGTTCATTAATTTAGGCTCGGTTTGTTGGGGGAGGGTGGTCATATTTGTCTTGAAAAGACAAGGTCAAGTACTTTTCATGTAGAGGAATGGAATAAGTTTATGCATCAGTTATAGTATCCAGACATGGATGTAAACTAATATGCGCATTAAAATGGGTCATGGAGTATGTGGGCATACTACACAGCCATGCCTAATCAAACTATTTGCTTGTTCATGGCTTAACCTAGAATGCCTCTCATTGAGAACTTTATGATCAACTTACTTGTAGGGACAGGCTGAGGCTTCTAAGAATGGCACTGGTGGCATTGGAGGCAACTGAGGCACTGGTGGCATTGGAGGCAACTGAGGCAATGGTGGCATTGGAGGCAACTGAGGCAATGGTGGCATTGGAGGCAACTGAGGCACTGGTGGCATTGGAGGCAACTGAGGCACTGGTGGCATTGGAGGCAACTGAGGCACTGGTGGCATTGGAGGCAACTGAGGCACTGGTGGCATTGGAGGCAACTGAGGCAATGGTGGCATTGGAGGCAACTGAGGCAATGGTGGCATTGGAGGCAACTGAGGCAATGGTGGCATTGATGGCGGTTGAGGCGTTGGTGGAAGTCTCGCGGGTGGAGGGGTTTCAGGGGTTACCGGAACAGGGACAGGGGAACCTGACCTTGGGCAGAAGGGCAAAGGGTCTGCAGGTTGAGAGAGCAAAGGATCAACTATATAAATTTCCATATTGAACATCCTAAACACGAGTCTCGGATACTGGGCAGCACCAGCTGCCATGCCACAGCCCATGGACCCCTGCCCACCAGTTAAAACTTGAGCATAACAACCACTCAAATCTGGGATACCCTGAAACCTCATAGCATAGTGCCCTAACCAATTTGTGGTTTCCTCCCCCAAGATGGTGAATTGCCCATCACTGCCTGGGCAGGCCATTGCAACTTTTATTCCTGCATAAGGACAGGTGTCAGAATATAATTGTAGTTTGATTATAATCTTTGAACTCATTTGAATGTTGAGGAGGAAGAGATAATTAAAAATGATATACATATGTTGAGCTCGAGCAATACAAGAAACACATTAAAGTCTATCCCACATATCCACCAGAAAAACAAGTTTTTTTAAGTCATATATAATCAGGTGGCACCTGAGACCCTCGTCAATCCACCACTGACCAAACTTTCTCCCCAGACCTTGCAGTGGCGGGGGTCTCGCAGAGTGAGTTACTCTTTTTGACATTGATATATTCCTCTCCAACATCAAACATGCCCTTTAATAAAGTGCCTTCATTGGCAACTTGAGGGACCATATGAAGGAGATTTGGGGCCAACCATGCACAAACTAATGGAGATTAAGATCAAAGAAGAAGAATAAAAACAGTAATAGGTTCCAACATAGTACAGCATCAACATTTTTTTCCGGGCAAATGGAACCATGATGAACATCCTACTCTGGAGCAGAAGAGAGGACATCCTAATTATCTGACTTTGATAAAACATCAATAAACATGGAGTGTAAGACTGTATTAGAAAATGTAATAAGAACTGTAGATCTCACCATATAAGGGGTAATCGAAAAGGGATATTTGGCCATCTTTACATTGATCACAAAAGACAGTGCCAGTGACCACGGCATCATCTTGAGTTCCATGAGTGGCTGCAGCAACAATGAGAAAAGCTGTGAAGAGAAGCTTGTGTGACCAATCCATGAAACTTGAGAAGCTGTGAGAGAAAAGCAAGCAAGAGAATAAGAACAATAAGACAATAGGTTTCTGTGTTAAATTTGAATGGGCATTAACTTTAAGTATGAGTTGGGTACTGGATCTCTCAACTGTTAACATTTATTATATGCTCGATTGCCTTTGAAACCAGGAGATGAAAGTCTCAATGCAGTAATGCATTCATTTTTAAGTCTGCCAGAACCTAAAGAAAAATGTTTCCATGTCTATACTAAGAACTGCACCCCCGACCCTGCTTCTCCGTTTTGTCGGTAGATGAACTCTAGTCTTTATAGCTTTGGACAGATGATAACATGATATCAACATACATACATGTATGTGTGTGTACAGAGAGAGATCTATAGAAACGAAAAAAAAAGTTATTATGCAAGCAAATTGCTTTAATGTGAGCACTGGTCATGCCCAGCAGCCACGGTTTAAAGTAGTTTTAATGCAAAGAGAATGTGTCAACAAGGTTCTAAACACATGAAATGTAAAATTTTTGTGAACTTCAACCACAATCTCATAAACAGGGAAGTTTATGGCCTTCAAATATCAGCATCACCCTTGATGAGGAATGCTTGCCCTTTTGACAACGTTTTGAGAGAGAGAGAGAGAAGCATGTCTCACCTAATTTGGTAACCTAACATCTTCAAGGGGGGAAGAATTTATCAGGGCTGATTCTTCTCAAGTTTAAAAGCGAGTGTGTGTAAATTCATGGCGGTGACAGGTATCAGCTAGCCATCAAAGGTGGAGCAGAGCATTGATGGAAAGAGAGCAATGAGAAAAACTTATGGAATTAAAAAGAGCCCCTTTTAATGCTTCTGTTGAACAATTTATCCTCTCTCTTGTTCATCAGATCTTTCCCGTGCACAATGAGAAAAAAGATATACTTCAGTATTCTATACACACACACACACACACATATATGTATGAATGTAACATTAATTCATATGGTTTGAAGGTAGCTGCTGCCAGCCAGATCAAACCAACCTCTTCCGACCATTCCATTCTCAATTATCCCACTCGATTCTGAAAAATTACATGCATAAAATCTGGACAATTGGTTCGGTAGTCGAACAAGGGAAAAAAAAAACAAAAACTCACATGCCCAGAATTCAAGACCACATAAAATCTAGATTTAACCTATACATATATGTTTTGTGAGTAGTTGTGTGCTTTGAGGTTTGATCATACTTGAACCTGTGGTTGGAATAATTTCCCATTACCAAACACTAAAAACCTCAATATCAAGTTGCCTTAATTGATTTAACCATCCTAATTACATCAAGTGGGTTGTGAGTGTAATGACAATTAGTAATTTCGGTGAGCTTAAAAATAAAAACATTTTGATAATATTTTGAAAACAAGATAAAAACAAAGAAGAATTTGAAAATTAATTTCCACAACATTAATCAAAACATACCAAAACATAAGTCAAAACATGCTGAAATACCTTGAAACCTACTGTAACACCTCGAAACATAAAAAATTTGATATTCAATCAATACTTCGTTTCAATTTTCATGGAAACAAAAACGTATCGGATATTTCGAAATTTAGTTTCTTGACTAAAACAGAAAAGTCATAAACCAATGAAAAATAACGCCTCAAATATATATTTGCTCACACAAATAAAACTTCCAAATCCGCAATCGTGTTCAACGCAAGATTACAAAGTTGAAGAGGACAATAAACAATAAAAATAATAACGAACTACAATTATAAATTCTAAACCATGAAACAAACTAGAAAGAACCATTCAGGCCTTAAATAGTTCTACTAATAAGTCTATCAAAATTGTATTTCATGCTTAGCCCCTCCGTACCATCCACAGTTGGAACAAAAAAAAAAAATTACGAATAAAACAAAGAAAACAGTATCCCATTAACCCATCACCCTAATCTTTCCAACAAAATGCTCCTTTGCCCCTTAATTTTCAGCTTCGTCCGGAAGTCCACTTTCAATTTTCTCAGCACTACAACAAAGGAAAACAATTAGTTTCACAAGTAAAAATTCAATAACCCAAATATCATACATAAGTACACTATAGAACTTAACTTTACTAAGAACCAGGAATACCACTGTTATGTAAACCAAAATATAACAAAAGCAAACATAATGAACCAGTAGTTAGTTAGCAGGACTGAACAAAAATAGTCGAGACACTATAAACATAAAAAAAACCAGAAAAAGCTTAATAACAAGTGAATATCCAGTTCAAAGATTGTTTTTCTACTCCAAAGACTCTCTTCAACCAAGAAAAAGCATACTATTTGCCAAAAAATTTAAGCATTGCCTCACATCAATTTTTTTCTCATTGATGCACTGAATAGGTCTTTTTATGAAGATGCCAAATTATCAAAAACTAACTTAGTTGATCATCTTTCAATTTATCTCTCACGATTATTACTCTTACCACTCAGGAATATATTCACTCCTAGTTTCATCATTTCTTATTTTACCATAACTATCTCAACATCCACACTTCAATCACACTTAATTTTTGAACATATTTCTTAGTTGTCGAACCCTCTTTATCAAAAGACTCAATACCAAACGATATGATCATTTTGTAAAACTTCCCATTCAATTTGAAATGTATATCTTAATCACATGATTCACCAGTGTCGATTCCAATTTCACCTCACAATTTTTCAGTATTTGAAATCCTTTGGTCTTCTATTTTTACCATCTTCCCTTTTGGGTTTTTACTTTTACTAGGAAAACCACATAGTACCAAGTTTATTGATTTTAAATTCTCTTGATTTTGAAGTTTGTCTCTAAATTTCTGATTTAGCATTAATTTCTACTCTAGTTTCATTAACTAACAGTATAACATCACATGAACATTCAACAGCACTAGGAAAGAACTGCACTCCCAGGAAGCACACACCTAGAAGCAATTATTCAGCCCGAGGTAATAATCAGTCATTCAGTCATTACATTATATGAATCCAACAGTGACACATTGAAGCAGCGAAAACAAGAAAGAACTTATTCACCAACCTTTGAGGACGAACATCAACCGAATCAGTCTTCCTCCAGCTCTTCTCAGTCCTATCTTCCGGCGAGCTGAGCCTCCCACTACCACTCCCGAAAGACCTCTTCCCAAACGACTGCCCATCAGTCAAACCCCCATCCTTTATCTTCATGGACTCGAGCTTCGCTTCAATTTCCTTCCAATCTTTCCCCTTTTCCTTCAAAACCTCCTCTCTCGGCCTCGCATCTCCAAACGGGTTCGAACCCTTGGGTTTCATTACACTTTCCGTCCCAATTTGCTGCCCATCACCCGCCGGCAAACTCCGCGGCTGCAAATTCAGCCTTGGCCGCGTACCACCGCTTCCTTCCTCTCTCTTCTTTCCCCAATTGTCCGAATCTGCATTCAATGCCGATTCTTGACCCCCTCTTCTCTCTCTGATACTATCAAAAGCACTACTAGCAGCACCAAGTCTTCGTCCCTCCGATGGAACAAAAGACTTGTTGGAAACCCAACTCTCCGAGTCATCGGCCCGAGACTGGGAATCAGAGAAAAACCCTCCTCTCTCTCCTCTTTCTCTCCTCTCAAATCCAGTACCTACGGTCGATTTCTTCGCTTTTGCCCAATCATCAATTTCATCGGCACGGGAAGGTTCGAATTCTCTGTTGGAATCCCTATTAAACCCTCCCTGTCTACGCGGCTCATCCGAAGAAACTCTAGAAGACGACCTGTCATACGAACCGTAACCATTCGTACCGTAGGATCTGAATCCACCGCCAAGTTTGGACCGGTCGAGCTCCTCGGCGGTTCTCTGGCGAGGACCGCTGGGAAGCACCATGAGATCTTCGGCGGTGAGGCCTTTCGAACTGGCTTGGCTCCTCTGAGCCTGCTTAACCGAGCTATAAGTGGAGAATTCTTGAAGAGACAAGGTTTGTGGCTTCTTTTTCTTCGTTTTGGTGGATGCAGCGGTGGCGAGAGAGGGAAAGTCGGATAGCGCCGCCGTGTCACCACCGTTAGAGTGGTGGTTTCCGATGAAGGACTCTTCTTGCTTTTGTTGTTGGAGTTCAGCTTCGTGGTCTTCGGAATCGAGTGCCCATGCGCCTGGTTTTGCCCATGCGCTCACCGCAGCCGCCATTGTTGGTTATCTCTCTCTCTCTCTCCCGTTTCTTTCTAGAATGCGAAAGCAGCCGTATAGGTATGTGTTTAGCGTTCCTTGGCAGCGAAAGGATCCGGGTATATAAAGAGAGAGATTGTGATAGGTGTGTGGATTTGATCGGAGGGTGGAGATTAAAAGTAGAAAGGCTGTTGAATCCGAAGGTTATTTGGAATAGGATTGATGGTTGTTGATGAAATTTTTATTGTTTTGGAATTTGGAAACCTCTAAGTACAATTTGTGTCAATTTCTACATATCCATAATCGTTCAACAAAAAAAAATCGACTTATAAAGGATAGGTTTTAAGAAAAGGATAACACTATAATATTAGAAAATAAAAAATTAAATTATTTATAATTAATGCTCATTAAAATGGATAATAAAAATAAAAACTTCCTATGTGTCATGTGACTAGATAAAAAAATGTATCCAAATCTAAATTTTAATTAAATTCATGACAAATAATTTAATATTAAAACAAATAGAGTAAAAATATGTTGAGAAGGATTTGAACTCTATTTTGTTAAAGAACTAGTTATTGTCTGTGCCTGAAGGCATAGAGTAATAAAAAATGATAAACAATAAATATATTTGTATTTATATCCAAAATCAAATCACAAACATAGATGAGAGATAAATAAATTTAAGCATCGGTTGTAGTGGGGGTGAGAGGTAGTGGTGGTAGGAGACGGTAATGGTTGTAGTGGGTGGCAATGATGGTGGTGGTGGTGCGGTGGCGGCAGTGGGGGCGATGGCGGTGGCGGTAGTGGTGGTGGTGGCGACGATGGTGACGACGGCGACGATGATGGTGGTGGTGGTGGTTACGGCGGTAGTGATGGCGATGGTGGTGGTGGCGGCGACGGCAGTGGTGGTGACGGTGGCAGTGGTGGTGGCGACGGCGACGATGGTGATGACGATGGCGGCGGTGGTGGTGGAGGCGTCGACGGCGACGGTGGTGGCGCCGTCGTTTTTTTTAAAGTACTTATGAAAAATAATTTCTAAATGTACTTTTAAAAAGTCACTCCAAACACACCCTTAAGGACTTATTTTTCTTATTAAATTTAAGGTGTTAATATTAGCCGTTAGATTAAGTTTAAAGTAAAATTTAAAGCGATCTGAACCGCGAAAAGCAAAAGTCATTTTGTTTATCTTTTGAAATTTGAATTATAAACTATTTTATTATATAGAGATTGTACTATAGTGAAAGTTTTTCGATATCGAAATTTAATCCTTGATTAAAATGATCGACAAATATTCTAATATTAAAACAAATAGAGTGAGAGCATGCCGAGTTTAAAACAAATTAAACTATTTTGCTAGTTTAATTACATATACCTTGCTTAAGATTTGTTTAAATTTTAACAAATTCTCTACCGAGTTTTTGTTTTTTGGGATAACAATCAATCCAAAAGATGAAGTCCACGACACAAGAGTCAATTGTAGATTACTATAAGATTACATTAATAATGCCTTCATCATGCATGGGAAATGTCAGAAAAGTCCTCCTTGACCCACCTAATTTACTAATTCAACCCACTAGGCCATTACCACCACCTCTCCCTCCCACCATTGACCACCAAAACGAATTAACACCAGAACCATGCACACCACCCAACAATCTATTTACCTTCTCCCTATATCCACTCAAGGTTAAACCTCCAATTACTCTTCTCCATTCTCAGTAACCACCAAGGCCACTATGAAACAACCCATTTCCAGTTACTCTCTTCTTCCTCTGTTCATTAGACCAAAACCGTCATTATCAGCTCTGAATTTGCAGTGGCATTAGTGAGGCCCTGATTCTTTTTTTTATGATTAGTATGGTGGTTAAGATATTATACTGAAATTTAAATAAAATCCATTACAGTTTATCTCAATCTCACCCATCATGTATGGGGGAGAAACATGCTGATACGAAGTTTGATCTACCATTAAGTGAAGCATAATGAAAAAAAATCTCTATCTATAATAATAATTGTTCGTTGGCTTGAGGCATAGTGATGGTGGTCTCTAATGTATTATGACTAAATGAATCTAGGTATGGTTTATGGTGATTTTTGAGTTCACCAATCACCATGCAGAACTCTGCAATTACAAATCAAATCAATGAAATATTTTCCAATCAATTGTACCAAAGTCATAGATAACCTACAAAAATGACCGATGATTAATAGTACTACCAACTCAAAATGAAAATAAGGACATAAGCTTAATACATAGACACGCCCTCACCTGGAGTAACTGAATGCATGCACAAACATATGTACCAACCTCAATTTCAATTCTGAGATCTGCAGTGATACCACATTGTCTCTCTGCACAGTTTGAGATAGTATGCAAACCTCCATTCCGACTCACTGATATTTGAGCAATTCATATTCCACCTCAGGCCTCATTCCACAGCTAAGAAAAAGGGTGAATATGAAGAACTGGACAATCCAACAGGAAGAGCTAAGCTTTGCCAATCCACTAGTATAATGGTGGGTGCACTGATAGCTTCATAGCTTCATAATCAAGTTATTCTTTTGATTGTCTCAAAGAAAGAGTTCCACTATTCAAAGTAATCTGAATTGTGCAAAGTGATAAAATGTGCATCCTCGGTACTCTTTATCGACTCTCCATCGTACCATGTCACAGTTCCTGTATTGATCAGCCAATACATTTCTTTCAACGGATTTTAAAAATAGACATTAATGAGCATCTAAACAATACACACCCAATAAGAAGCATTTTCAAGTAGTCATCCATCAAATGATTTAAGAAATTCAGCAACAGTACTCATGTTCAATTGATTCTTATCATCATTTCAGGATACACATAAATTCATGAAGCCTGTAGACAGTATGGTGGCAGACACATTTATGTTAAAGCATTGTATACCTGGACAACTTTCCAATAAGACAATGAATTGCCTTTGCATTGTGCTGCATCCTATAAATATTTGGTCCAATCAATTTACAGGATCACCCGGGTAAAAGAACAGCCAAATATCAACTTTTGGGTTAACGTGGAATACGCAATATATTCTCATACTTCTTCCTTCCATGATTCTTATGTTAGGAATGCATTTAGGACATTGGCACATTACAGTGATGAATGACCACAGAAAAGTTAAATTCTCTTTGTACCTAATGCATTAACTGGTTCCTGTTCTCTCGTTGCATGAAGTATAATTGTCCCTGAAAGTACAGTGATGAATCCACATGTCTCAGAAGCTATGCTGCTTAGATCCTGACCAGACCAATCCTGCAAAAAATAGATGTCAACATAGATAATACAGTTAAATTCCCTCGTAATTGTGTGGAACCAGATGCAGCATAAGTGGATGAACCAGGCAATCTACCTTGAACATTATTGCGCTAGCAACGATGGTAAGAATAGTGAACATCACGTAATATATTGGAGAAACGATAGCCGCATTGAATGTATCCAAAGCCTAGAACAAAGGCACCATTGGCATCAGTGAACATGAAAAAGAAAAAACTCATTGATGCTGAGTTTTAGACTACCACAGTTTTGCAAAGGAGTCCAGATAAACCTGTTTTGTATATCAATGTCCCTAAATCTGTACACATAAGTATGGCAAGCCTTTAATCAAGTATAAGCATCTTATAATAGATAGGTATATTATGTGTACACAGTACAATTCAATCAATGCATGTGACACCCCTAAGAGTGCTTACCCCTTGAGGCATTCACCTCAAATTATTTAAGGTCCAATGTTGTGACCCAAGGTGTTTCCATAGGTTCTTTTGTCAAGGGGTGTCCCAACACAAACAAAGCAATTTCCTTGGGATATTTCTAACTAACTTGCACTAGTCAACCCTGAGATCACTAATCTGGGACACTGGCAGCTGGGGCATGGAATGAAAAGAGAGGAAAAAGAAAAGGAAAACCAAAAACTTAAAATCCAGAGTACCATGTTTTGGATGGATATTATCATACTCTACATATATAGTATCTGTTTCAACTTGTGAAACCTGAAAAGATTTTTCAAAAAGAACAGTACAGTATGTACACAATGCAGAGGATGAATTTCTTACTCCAAGATGATAAAACAAAACCAAAAAAAAAACCGACCAACAAAATGTATGATGTAATACAGTTACCTTGTTGAGATAATTCAATTGTGTGACCACACAGATAGCTGCAACTGTGAGAAAAAACCAAGTCTGAGGATATTCAATTTGACTTGTTCCCTCCAGTGTAAGCTTTATTGCAATTCCAATTGCCTTAATGCTTACAACCTGCATGATAGCATGAGAAACTTACACAGGATAAGCTCCTAGAAGATATAAATGTTTGAGCAATAGAAGTAACCATAATAATATAAGACTCCAGCAACAAAATGCCTTTAGTACTTTCTAGATTTGAGGAAAAGGATTTACCGTAAGTGAACCCATTAATGAACATATTCCCAAGTAGACTAATATGTTTGTCTGCCCATAGCGAGGTTCAAAATGCAAAATCAAAGCTAGCACGATTGATAATGCAGCTGCTACATAAATTAAAAATGCTGCTTACAAAAGTAGATAAGAAAATGATGAGTAATAGAAGTTTTCAAAATAAATCAAACAAAATATGAAAAAAGAATTTGAACCAAAAAACCTGGTTGAGTTGCCAAAGTCCAGATTCCTTGTACAGAATTTGGAATATGCTCCTGGGGTGCATGGATTACAATCACCACTGACCCCACAATGCATGAAACACATCCCAGAACACCCATATGCCGCAAACGTTCCTTCAACATGAAGTGTGCCAAAAAAGCACTATTCAGATACATCAAGCCTGTTAGTTTCACAGAAAACATTCAGAGTTTTTGGCCAGAGCTTTAACCATAATAAACTCTCCAATTTACCTAACAATTATACTCAATGCACCAAGAGGGGTCACAAGAACTGCTGGAGCATAAACATAAGCCACGAAATTTGCAACTTCTCCAACAATCACTGCAATTCAGACAGTTCTAACACAAAATCAATAATCCATTTAACTACTAAAACTTTTGTTGTCTTGTTCTCTTCTTTTTCCATTATTTTCGGGTCTTATATATTGCTGTTGTTTTATAGGTAGGGTAAGACCGTAAGAGCATAACTCTACTCACTTGTCATCATGCCCGCCCACCAAAGTGGTTCTAGTAAGTAAGTGTAGCCTCCAACTCCTACAGTATCCAAAGATAAAATTGTGGTCACGTAAACAGAAAAAAAAAAAAAAAAAAAACAGATTCAGTACAGAGAATTCTTGAGTAAACAGGTTGACAAATTTTGAAGGGAAAAAGAAATCTGAACCATAATAGTGCGTAATTTCATATCGTAATCTGAAAAAAAGGATCACAACATGTTGCACAAAATGATTAACAATTACAAACCCAAGCCCCGACCAAATGAAACTTGAAAAGTGCCTCTTCAATGACAAAGTGAGACAGCTTAAAAAGAAGACGAGGACTGTATAAGGACAGACAAGGAGTCTTTATAAAGCACATGGGAAAAAAGTACAACCCAGTTGTCCAAAGAAGTTTAAGCTCTAGCTCAGTAAAAACAAACTCAACTGACTCGTGGGGGATGACAAAATGCCCTTTAAATTGCACAAACATAGATGGGTATCTTTAGCCATACAGAACCTCATCAATCCTTGATCCATACAATGTACCTGTACTCCACCCGCATGGACCTTGAAAACCTACAGTATTTGACAATGCAGTCTGGTTGTGATATTAGAAATCTCTACAAATGTGGCCATTATAGTGTCATCTTATTTCAGCCCAACCACCGTAACAGTACAATTCTTCATGCAATTTTGGGACAGAAAAAAGGGTGTTGTTCAAGATACCGTCATCAGTTCAACTGTTTACTATTTGATTCAATAAGTCATTATAGAGGGCGAGGTCATAAAAGGGGATGTTGAGGTTGTCGATAGATAAAACCACCTTCATTGAATATCTTATCATGTGGGATATGGAATAAATTCATTGTTTTTCAGGCTTTATAGTACATCATTCAATATATATCAAATAATTCATGGCAGTTTATGTGGTGTAAACTAAATAAGGCAGCACGGAAAATGTTATGGTTTGGGTAGCTAGAGTTTGCTTGTCATCTCAGTGTCACACCTCAAGCTAAAATAATAGAACTCCAAGTTTTACTGGGAATGTCACAAGGCTAGTCAATGAAGCCACAAGGAGGCAACATAGTTTCCCTGGAGCAGCAGATTAGATCGGTGTTTATTGTTTGTACTTCAAAAGATTTTCAGTAGACTATGCAAAGGATTATATGGAGCTATGCAATGGACATGATCTCCAACAGGAAAAATTAGTTGCTGCGTGGGTGTAACCCTCATATAGTTCAGTCATGCCAAGATTAGGCACAAGATTTTCCACCAATTGTGCTTTATTTGCATGCTTATATAATCAAAATACAATATGATTTAGCTACTTAATACCCACAGCTTACAAATAACGAGCACTCATTGTGACATTTATACAAATGTCTGACCAAACCAAATACATATGTACTAGTATCAAGTATAGTGGCACTGCTGCTCTCTCCACATATTTTACTTCAGTATATAAGCAGAAACTTCTATGTAACATTTCTTTTAAAAAATAGGCTCAATTTGGTTAAGATGGTGTCCCAACCTGAAAGAGGTGAGAAATACTGAGGATTGAGAGTACTAAAAACAATCATACTTTATGTATTGAGGAGAATCATAACTAGAAAACCACCATTTCTCAGGAGGTCTCTCAATTCTGATCTTTAATTTAAAAAGTTGGAAAAAAAATTCTGATTTACCTCTTTTGATAATGTGGATTAGGCTAAAGGCAATCACAACAGACCAATCATTATAAGTAGTAGACATCTAAGTGAGAGGATTGAATATTCAATTCGAACCTGCGCGAGTACCAGCAGAAGCAGCACGCTTGAGGCCTTTCTTCTTCAAGATGAAGCTTGTACCAATGAACAAGCTCGACAAGATCGCTAGAATTAACCCTCTGGTGTTGTCCGAAACCGCCATATCTTTCCTGTACTAAATCTCAGTCTATGTATACATAACCAGTATCGAACTGTATATTCATATCAATCGATTAAGAACTTATCTGAACTTTCTTGTGCTCTCTCTCTAAGTTTGTGGAGAGAGAAGAACTGATACAAGGACAAGCGCGATTTCCCGCCAAATCAACACGAATGAAGAGGCTTGTTTCTTCCAGAAACAAGAGGACCAACAAGATTCACACGAATGTCGTCACTTGAATTGAGGTTGAATCCAGAGAGAGAGAGAGAGAGCTTTGTGTTGGAGGGAGGGAGATCTGAAACTCCCTCCAAATGGAGACAGAGAGGGAGAGAGAAGTCTCCAACAGTCCAACTCCAGGTCACCGTGTTGTCGGAAGCTTCCCCATTTTGCTAGTGCGGACGGATTCCATGTGTCGCGGCGTATTTTTAACGAATTTATATCTTCATGTTGACACCGTCGATTTCAAGATCAGAGAAGCTCTGCACTGGGGACTACGCTTGCCAATTGATAGATTTGTAATAATCCGAATTAAAATTCAATTTAAAAAATTCAAGTGGATTTTAATTTGATTATTCTTTTTTTTTTAAATTTGATTATTCGATGCCCATATTTTAATTTATTAGAAATCAAATATTTGATTTAATTTGAATAATTTAATTAAAGTTGGATCATAACGATTTACACTTAAATTATAATTCAATTTTATTAAATAAATATTAGTAGATAAAATATGGTATAACAAATTGAATTCAAATTCATATGTATTAATTGAATGTAAATTAGATTGAATCCAATTTAAATTTTCGTTTATTAACAGAGTAAAACGATTGTCTCACGATTGAGTTGTCGAGTTTTAGAGACTCAACGTGAATTATTGAAATCAAGTTCAACTAGAATTCATGTCCAAGTTATGTAACTTATGATTCAAACCCGAATTTAGCCCAAAAATATATCAAATTTCTATCTCAATTCTATGTATTTCCCAAAAAATAAAGCCCAAGTTTAGGGACAAATAGGAACTTCAGCAATAAGAATGCTAATAATATTATCACAAAGCTCAGGAAAGGGCATCTATAGGAATCATCATCAGAGATATAATGAAAGAGAAATGGTAGAAGGCAGAGTAAAATTATCCGTTGCCGAGGGAGGCCTACTTCTAAGCTCAAACCAAGGGAAATAGAAGCTACGGTGGAAGATATCAGCATTCTAAATTTCTCTAGTAATTAGGTTTGTTGCCCACTTAGTGAGTTAAAATTTCTTTTACTTTCAAATTTGTAATTTTGATTCTATTACCTGAATATATAAAAGTATTTTTTCACTTCAAAAAAAAAAAAAAAAACTCCTTATCCAATCTTTAAAACTCCTTACCAGATGAGGATCTCAGGAAATTGATCACAGCATGGAAAACAAAGTTTGCTTGTGTATTCATGTCAAGAACCACACAAGTTGGCGTATGAATGTATTATCTAATTTTCCAATCTTTTTATTTCGGTAATTTTAATGGGCTAAAAGTTTTTACGGTACCCTTCAGACTAGCTAATGGTTTGATCCAGATAACAACGTTTGATGGGTATCTTTATGTTTGTTGGAACGAGGTATTTCTAAGGTTCAAAACTAGAATTTTTGCAACATTCACTGAACACTTGAAGCTCGATCGACCGAAGGAGCACAAAAGATTGGTTAACATGGAAGGACTCCAAGGGTACCATTAGTGAGAGTGAATCGGAGTAAACTTGCTACTGATCGAGGATTCAATTCAGGGATCTCATCGATCACAAAAGGGTCCTGTCCTATAATCGAAAAGGATCTCATCCATCACAAAAGGGTCCTTCCAGAGATGCCCTAACTATGAATTGGTGTTACTTGATATCTTCCACAACATAACTATTAATGCTACTTATTGAATTTGATCAAAGCATAATGCTACTTGTTGAGAGGTTCCATATTACCAGGCCGACGCGCAAGGCAGCCGGACTATTCCACCACTAAAAATCTATTCTGATCTTCTCTACTCATTACTTGCAAAAGCTTACTTCCAACTCCCAGTTGTCTCATCTCTGAATTGACGACTCTTACGAAAGACCAAGCTAATCTATTCACATCCCTCTGTCTAATACTAATACCCCTTTTGAAACACCCCCACCAAACTACGACTATTCCCTTGAGCTAATGAAGATAACAATTAGCCAATTATCAATTATGCTCTGATTAGAGTAAAAAAGCACTAAGAATGATCATGAATGTTCATACATCAACAGCAATTTATGTATCAAGGTCTCCATCATTCAAAAACATTCAATGATTTCATCTAAAGAAACAAAAATTAAAGCCAATCCATCCATCAATAAAATGTAAAGCCAATTCTATTCAAAAAAATCAACCCCAACCCCTGTTTGGTTGCTAAGAAATTAATGGAAAAAAAAAAAACTCTTGAGCTCTTTTTTCCCACATTTTCCAGACAATTCCAGGATCTACAAACCTCAATGAATAGTAAAAAAGCTTACAAAACAACTAGGATCCGGTTATTTATAACAGCAATCTATTCAGTAATCGAGTTCTTTTATTTAATGGTAGATCAATTAGGGTTAAACATAAAAGTCACCATAGAACAATCCGAAAAGCTAAAGCACCACCACAGTCAAAACCCAACACTGAATAAAAGAGTACGATACTGGATATCCCAGATAAGTTCACAAGTGTTCAGAAACGAAGCAGAGAAAGATAGATAACACACTCAATATATAGATCAGATCTCAGATCTAGCTAAGTTGACCACAGTCAGCGATGGTCACAGGCTTGGAAGTACTTCCAGATCTCGATCCAACCTTCTCGATCGCCTTCACCACGTCCAGTCCCTCCACAACTTGTCCAAACACCACATGCTTCCCATCGAGCCACGAGGTTTGAGCGGTACAGACGAAGAACTGCGATCCATTAGTTCCAGGACCAGCATTGGCCATGGATAACACACCAGGACCGGTGTGCTTCTTGATGAAGTTCTCATCAGCGAACTTCGATCCATAGATCGACTCGCCGCCGGTACCATTTCCGGCGGTGAAGTCACCTCCCTGGCACATGAAATCAGGGATCACACGGTGGAATTTCGATCCCTTGTAGTGCAGAGGCTTGCCGGATTTTCCAACACCTTTCTCCCCGGTGCAGAGGGCACGGAAGTTTTCGGCCGTTCTAGGAACAACATCGGCGTAGAGCTCCATCACGATACGGCCGGCCGGTGCACCGCCGATCGCCATATCGAAGAAGACCTTAGGATTCACCATTTCTCTCTCACTCACTGGTTTGTGTACGACTTTGACGAAAGTGTGTGCTTAGGGTTTAAACGAAGAATAAGAATTTATATAGGGGTTTGTTAGGGTGTTATTATCCATGAAAAGTTGATCGTGGCCGTTGAGTATGAACACGCGTCTGAAATCTACGATGGATTGATTGTCATATGAAAAAGACGTTGACCATGGTTAGTTTATGTTTTAACTGTGATTAACTTTAGGGGTGAAGAGTAGATTTGAATAATTGGATCACGTCGTCGTATATGCTTTTTCATTATTCGCCAAAATTGCAGGGACAATGGAGCGGCCGCGTGGTTACAAATAATACCATTGTAATAATTATAATAACTTTAATTTTAGGTTAAAATATAATAATGATCTTTTGAATATGAAATTATGTACCAACTTCGATGATCTAATGATAAATTATACTCGTTTAAAGTTGTCATTAACTCTTATGTGATTTTATCAAATAAAATTTATTTCTTGTTTGACATATCTTTCCAGATTAATTACTATGACTCAAATCGAACATTCTACAGTGAGAGAACCCTCATAATTACACTTACTTATTGTCCCACCTCTTTTTTCTCGTTCAAAAAAATAATGTGCATATTATATTACTTTAATTTCTAGGAGAATCGCACTTTGTACCTTAAAAAATTTTAAAAAAATTATTTTGTACCTTTTAAAAATTAAAATTTTTAGATTATTCCTTTAATATATTAAAAATATTACAATATAACCCTTTTGTTAAAAAATAACTATATATATATATTGATGAAATGAGCAATGAAAACTAAAATAAAAGTTACATTACAACACTTTCAATTATAGAGAATGTGATGTGAGAATTATCACTCTATCTTGTTGGCACAAAAGCTACCGCAACTACAAAAAATGAATGAAGAAAGAAGACATTAACATTAGAAATATTACAAATTTGTTCCAAGCCAACTACAATAAAAGTCAAAAAAAAACTATTACCCTATTTTACGCTTCGTGCCATTTGAAAAGATCAAAGAAAAAATACAGATAAACATCATTACTTTTCAACCATGTTAACCTTTTCTCAATCTTTCCCTCTAGAGGGCGAAAGATACAGATTTATACACATCTTGACTACCTTATAGCTAAGGTATTTGTGGAATACAAATAATAAAAATAGATCAAATAAAGTATCATTCTAAGCTAAAGTTTTGAGTTTCAACCTCTTAAAGGAAGATGGATTTGAGACCAACATTCTAGAATCAAGCTGAAATTAAGAGCAGTGATTTGGTTGATAGACCCACATAGGCTATCAACGGATCAAGTTTGAATTGGATTCTGACTTATCCAAATCTGAATTCGATTTCAAAAGTCCAATCCGAATCCAATCCAATCCAATAATCCAATTTCAAAAGTTCAGATGTTATTTTTCATTTGGTCATACAAAATTTCCTCCGATTATAATCAAGCCCTCATCGTCTCGTCTTAAAAGTCCCAAGCAAGGTTTATATACATACAATTCACAATAAGCCTTCAGTCTCTACCAATTCAGGATATAAAAACGATATTATCCGTTCTAAAGTCTTCACCGAGTCTTTCAAGAATGCATGTCCCGTTGTTGCTGCCACAATCGAAGCAACATCACAGTTAGAAAAGACTCTTTCAAGGCCACACAGACTGGAAATTAAGACTTGTATGGTTTGAAGCATGACAGAAATGATGATTACCTCTTAAAAACTTCTTGAGTTCCTTTGAGAAATCTTCGACACGTCCCAGGACAGGTCTTATTCCACAAATTTGTGACACACAAAATTCCAAGTATAGAGCCATTACTGTTATTTGCAGCAGTAAGATACATACTCCCTGTATTTCAGTTGGAACTTGCCTCAATTTGTTGGCCTCACACAATTCAGTGACTATAGCAATCCCTTGATCCTGCATCCAAGGATAAAACAAGCGAATATAATCCTAGCAATTGAATTTTAATCCAAAATGGCAAGAACATCATCCATGATCTTCAACTTCATGTTTCCTATATTATTCTAATCGGGTACAGTAAAAGTTTGACTACTTCAGAGTATTGTTGATGGTGACCCAAAATGGGAACACCAAACTCTGGAGTGCAAATTATTTTCAAACATCAGGCATACCATACCGTGAAAGTGTTTTGTGATGAAAACAAAGAACAATTGTAGTTGTTTTACCTGCAAGCCATGCAAGATATCAGGCATTGGAAGTTCCGGAAAATGAGCAAGGTCAACAAAACCCACTTCCTCGGCCCTTTTAGCAGCATCTTCACCTTGTAAACAAAGAAATTTTAAAAGAAGAAATGCAATTCTATACATCTGTATTGCCATAGTGTCCGAGAAATATGTTTGAGGAGCTGGCTCTGAGTTACCAGTAGCCTGGTTCTTGATCACTAGTGCAGTTGATTGAGATGATAAAGCAGAAAACTTGGGATTAAGCCCGCAACCAAAAGCAGAAAGAGCAAACCAGCCATTTCTGCTCTTAATAAATGATGGCTTCTTGTACCACTCAAACTCCTCTTTCAGGATTGGATGGCACAACATTGGTGTAATCCGGTTGGGAGATTCTCCAAGATGTTGGGTACGCCGGCTAATGAAGGCCAATAAATGAATACTTCTCTCCCTCAACTGTGAATTCTTTTCTTTCATGACCTTAATCCAAGAATTGCGCTGTTTTGCTAGCACACAAATTAGAAAGAGGGTATGTTCTGTTTCTTTAAGAGCATTTAGAGATGTTGGTGTTTTTGGAGCACGAGCTCTTTTCTTGTCATGCTCATCAGATGGAAAGTCAGGTGCATTTAGATAATTATAAATCATGTCAGATTTCTCCAAAAAGAAGTAAGCCATCACATGATCCACGACACCTGTACCAGAAGAACTGCCTCCCAAAGAATGAATCATCGCTGTGACTACAGCCAAGCCAAGTCCCCAAATGCACTGAGGCTTTTCAATTTTTTCAGAAGAGTTGGAAAGACTCCTCTCACTTTGAATCACCGATAAAGGTCTATCATCTGGTACGCCATCAAACAACACTCTCAAAGATGCAAAGAAACCAGCATTAAGAAGCATCTCAGCCCCCTCTCTTGACCGCGCAAGTGTCAAAAGAAACTTCAAAATTACAGGAACAGATGCATATGAATTTGGATCTTGAAGCCTCTGAACAAAATGCTGCAACTGGAGATGTTTGTGCACGATAGGGAACCAAGTAGCAGGTGTTGAAAAACTTTTCAATATTAAGTCAATAGTAGTCAGGGATAGGGTACAGTTGTCAGCCGGTTCAATACAGTTGCAAAGAATGGGTAATAGCCCCAAACTTGCAATAGATGCCTCAGCAACGACTTCAACAGATTCCATCTGAGTCACCTCATCTGAACCTGAATTCAATCTAATCAACTCAACTGACAAGAGGAGCAACACAAGTAAAACCCTTATTGTTGTTCTGCCACCAGCAACTCCTGGCCTGAAGCCACTCAACACTTTGAGGCCATAACCAGAGGTTTTCAAGATGTGCACACTAGCAGGTAAGGACAACCTTTTGTATAGGGACATAATAAGATGTAGTAGTAGTTCTGCTTGAGCAGCAAGGAAATCAAGGATGTCTTCACTAGCATGAGGAACTGGGGCCAATAATTCTATAGTGGCATGGAGACACTGGCATGTGTGATCGATGCTTGACAATATTAGCTGCTCAGGAATCTTCCCATCAACTGTGCCCTTCTTCTCAATTGACTGCATGAGCAGGTAAACATCAAGTTAATATTGCATAGAGCACATTAACTGCAGAAGAAAAATAAAAAATGTTTATGATTCTTCGAACTGATAGTTTAAACTGTGGCCAGTATACCAGTCCAAAGCAAAGACATAAAACTTAGAAGTGCCATGGGGGTTCTTTCATGTTTGGAGATGCACATGTATTCATATAGAGAATCCAAATTTGTTAATATAATACCAAATTCTTTAACTTTCTTTTAACTTTATGTAACTTCCAGATTACACACAGAAATGTAGTTCAATTTTAATTATTGAAAGTTTACACACCGTGTATCTAAAGGAAATAAGGCCACACATTTGCCTACATCCTTCACATACACTGCATCGATGTTTTGGACTGGTTCTTCGTGACGATTGCATATGACACGGGTTATTGTCAACATTATTATTGCAGTGATAGTTGCTCATAAAAGTATTATAATCTCAAAAAAAAAAAAAAAAATTGTATAGTTGATGTTTTGATGAATAAGAATCAATAGATATCAACATTTCATAAAATTTTCATGATCACTCCCACATTAACAAAGTAATCACATATTCCAAAGATTCAGATTAACATGGACTCTTCCATAATGTGTGAAGGACTCGTGTTAAACGCAGAGAAGTGAATGAAAAAGAGCATCATGTGTCTGAACAAGACCTATTGACCATCTCCGATATGATTCTCTAATAAATGCATTTTAATCATATATTTAACCAGTTTCATCCCCATCAATGGGATGATAGGTGGGATGGAATCATGGACTAGAACTAGATATAGACCTAACATTTATATTATTTGCACAATGTACTGCCTTCAAAATTGAACCTACAATCTCATGGTTCTTTTTCTAAATTTTAACCACTGTGCCAGTGACCCTCTGTTGGTAGCAATTAAAAAAAAAAACATATGTGAAAGTTTCTCCATGTCTATATTATTCACAAGGTAAATAATTTTGAGCCAAAAGCACACATGATGGAAATTTAAGGATGAATACTAAGATCTAAGAATATTTAGCCATATCTCAGTGTCCTCGGCTTATAGGATTTGACAAGCACTGATCCTTTCCAAATAACATAGGTTCCAGAAAAGAGAACAACAGGAATGGAAATTAGAGTTTGAGTACTCACATCTTTTCCATGCACGGACAAAATAGCAATCAATGCTTTCAGAGCCGAAAGCTTGGAACTTTCCACCAACACCATTGAGTTCACATCCTGCAAGCGGAGCAACATTGTCTCTGCAACTGCTTTACATGTTTTCCACTCTGAAAGATCCCATATATCCAAACCCAAATCAGCTCGTAAGCGAATGGAATCAAACAAGTGCACACCCTTGTCATGTGCCACAACGTCTCCATCATACTGACGTGAATATGTATGCAAAAGGTTTGACTCTAGGAGATACTGGGAGAGCTCTTTGAATGGTCTGTGGTCAATCTTACGACCTTCAAGCTCCCCTTGCAGATGGTAATATAGATCACTGAGTATTAAACTGTGTAGTTCCTTTCCTTCACTGAAAAAAAATAAAAATAAAAAAGTAATCATTTGTAGACTGCATCACAAGACAAAATGCATTGCCCAAAATCAGCTCGTTATCAGAAACAGAATAATAAGCACCAAATGAATCTACTTTACATGTCTCCTAATAAGAAACTTAAAGTGCTCAATAATGCCAATTTCACATGCATGTAGTGCCTGTAGAATCACACAGCTTCGAACAGAAGACAAGGAATTAAATTCGCAAAGCACCACAAACTAATTCAATATTGTACAAGAATAACATGCTTCGGTGGTTTTTTATTTCTCATTGTTGGAGATTTACATTCCTATGTTACTTTCCTATTATCTTCTACTTTCCTAATATTGTAATGCTCTTTACCCGGGGCGATTTACAATGGGGGGCAGCTGCCCTCACTAAAATTTAAAAAAAAAATTTGAGGCCTAGGTAGAATTTTGAAAATTTTAAATGTTTTTAAAAACTGCCCCCAGTGAAAAGTTATAAGACTAGTTCTATATATTAGCAAAATATGTGGGCTTGTTTCAAAAATATGGAATAAGATCAAGAGAACACTTTTATAGCACCCTGGTCCCGACTTTTCATCTCGTCAGACCTCCTTTTTTTTTCTTCGGCCCCTCACATCATTCTCACAAGGTATTGGAAGTTACTCTCTTCAATCTCTCTTTGGGTTTTATTCTCTTCAATCTTACCTCTTTCGTTCCCTCACTTATGTTTTCCCTCTCTTCTATCATCCCTCCCTTCGTTTTTTATTTTAATCATTGTTTATATAGTTGGTTGAGAAAATTGCTTTAAAGGAGATGAGAGCTTAGTGGATTTTAATAGAATTTTTCTTGCAAGAGGTAACCCATTAGAGATTTCTTCGATTTCAAAAACTTGTGATTTTTTTGCACGGTGACTAGTGTTTCTATTTTTTATACCCAATGTATTTTTTCCCTCATGGTGATGAACGGATTATAGAACTGCGATTATCTAAATTGGATTGAACAATGATGATTTTTTTTTGTTGGTATGGGAACAATGGTGATTAAAACAAATATTTTTTGATCTCTTTGAAATATTATTTGCAATCTTGATCTCTTCAGATATTAGACAGCGGTAACAAGATAAAAAGTTTGATTATGTGAAATGAACTTAGAGATGGTGCCGACACGTCGCAATCATCTATTTGTGAATCACAAATGGGGTTGAAGGTTACGTTAATGCAATTTAGAACCTTTCAGTCCTCTCCCTTGTGCCACTTTCATATGTTGAAATTAAAATTGGGCCTTAAAGTTTTTTATATTTAATTTGATTGTTATGCATTACATTTTGGATTAAGGTATTTCGATCAATTAGACTTGAAGAATTTGATTATAATAGCTTAGATTTTTAATATATTTCCGTTCAATTTAATAGGCATGTGATACATTAATTTTTCTAAATTACTTCTATTAAAATTTCTTGATTTATATTTACTACTCATGGTTCTTGTAATTTTTTTGTTAAAAACAAAATGATGGTTGTTGAGTTAGCATCTAACTAAAAGAATTGATTTTCAAATCTACCATAATACATTTTTTAAAAGAAAATGAACTTGAAACAATGGTCTCCCACTCAGGAAAGAAATGATCGAGATAGTGGCATTGGACTTTGTTTTAAGTTATTAAGGAATTTTAAGTTTCCCTCACTAAGAAAAAGATCTGGATCCATCCCTGCTCTTTAATATCAATCGAATATAAATAGGTGATAGGGTGTTAGCAACACACGTCCTTCTCACTCTATTGTTCCATAATATCTTTCTCTTTTTTTTCCTAAACCTTAATTTTCATTATTCAAGTTTTAACTTTATATCATAGAATTGATCACAACCTAATAATACATTAAACACTTATTGGAACCAATGGGAGATTGCCAGGTTCACCGTTATCAAAATCTAACATGATGATCTCAGCATAAACTTTGTTGGATTTTATCGAAAGCGACATGGTTTGATTCCCCATAGGGTATATGTCTATAGCTAAGAACTAAGAAGCACGGACAAGGACACGAACACGGACACGGATATGATATGACATAGACACGTGAATAGACCATCTTTTTAAAAAATAGGATACGGACACGTTGAAGATATGTTAAATAATATGTATTTAAAATAAAAATATTATCATAATAATATTTTAATTCATCATTTCCCTAATTCTAAAAATTTACATTATGATATCACTGCATAGAAAATACAATATTAGATATTCTGATATACATTTAACATTAACATCCATGATCCAACAATCAATGACTACCACAACGTTCCCTTTCAAAAGTATAAGTTCCTATTCGTATCCAAAATTATGTTACACTTATGTCCTATGTTCAATATTTTGATAATAACTCCTTTTATATTATGACTTCGACTCGTATCTCTTTAAAGTTACAAAAATAACTCTTAAAAAGTTCTCAAAAATTTGAAAAAAAAATCTCAAAACGTATCCTAAGTGTATCCGTTGCGTGACCCTAGCGTGTTCTGAAAAAAAATTAACAATAAAAAAATAAGATACTTATTTTAGCGTGTTTATATCCCATATGTGTCCAATACTGACACTCTGGCCAAAATAAATTTTTTGTGTTTTCTAAGCTAAGTAGTTATGCACAGTAGATTTAAAATGATTTGAGCATATTTTTCGAGTTTCTTATGCTCCGTTTGGTAGGAAGAATGGAAAGTAGGGATGATGGAAAGTAGGAGGGATACACTTTCTATCATTCAAGGCAGGAAATTAAGAATGATACACTTTCATTCCTTTGTGTTTGGTTGGATGGATGAAAAATAAAATGACTAATTTTTTTTTTTTTTTTTTGTGTTGGCTAAAATTAAGGGTGACAATTGAGTCGTGTCGTCAGATTCATGTTGAGTCATTACGGGTTTGTGTCGAACATTAGTCAAACATAACTCAACTCATGTAACTAATTGTGTCGTGTCGAGTTGCGAGTTGATCTGTTCATTTTTGTTTTTATTTTTTATTTTTTTATTTTTATTTTTAATTTTTTTTTAAAAATTTTAAAAATATATATATATAAATACATATTTTATCATTGTATTTTTATATGAAATTAATGTATATATAATATATGTTATATTAAAAGATATATGGACAAATAAGATACATCTCAACACAAATAATTAATTTTTCATCCACTTTCCTTCCGATTTTGGAGGGATTGATTTTGGTGAGTTGGAAGGAAAGTTAATTCATCCACTTTTTCATCATTCCTACTTTCCTTCCTTACCAAACATGACATTTTTTCTATCCCTCCAACTTTCCATCATTCCAACTTTCCATCGTACCAAACGAAGGATAAGGTTCAACAATCAATTTTTGGGGCTTCAACAGTGGTGTTTAGTTACTGTTGGTGTTTTACTGTTCCTTGTTTCTTGGTATGCTAATGATTTGGATGTACTAAGAAGTCGATGTTTGCTACTTAAGAGATAAATCTCCAACAGTTATATAGTTTCATAAAACACTAACAATCTACACACTTAAACCTAAAGAAAAAAACATTGTTGGCAACTATTAAAACATAGAGAACAAAATATGTAATGCCAACGACTGCAAGAGACCATAGCACACAACACTATAAACACAATTTTTTTCATAGCCGAAGGCAACCATATGTAATCCTTGAAAGTACAAGTAACTAGACTATTCTCTCTCTTTCTCCCTTGTCCCTCCATCTTTTTCTTCTTTTTTCTCATTGAAGGGTCTTTTATTCTTTCTTTTTTTTCTTTTTTTTAGAAACATAATACAACATCAGGGTTAGGATGGATGTATAGCACATATATGAGATAAATTAAGGGAGAATCGAGTTAAATGGTTTAGATATATTTATAGACAGTGCACCAGTGAGAATGAATGATATGATAGCTATTAACAGTAAGAGTAAAGGTGAAGAAAGACCAACCTTAATTTTGAATAAAATACTAAAAAAAAGATATGATGATTTATGGTTTAACATAAAACATGGCCCTTACTAGAGCACTATAGCAAAACATGATTCATGTAGCCAACCTCAAAAATATTGGAACAAGATTTTGTTGAGTTGAGTTGTATTAAAGTACCCCCATGGCTTTCAAAAGACCATTGCCACCCCAATCCTCTTAAAGAAACATCATCAACAATCCCTCCATTAAATTTGGTAATAGTATAGTGACATGAAAATCCCATATAATTTCTTTTTTATTTTCTTATTTAGTCAACACTATAGCAAGATTAACAGATTATCTATAAGACATGTCTACATGGTTTTTGACTTAAAAACATAAACCTATATATTAAAATCAATGAACTCGTTGATGCACCACTTAAAATTGCCACTTGAAATTTTTTTTCCAGTAAAACACTACAATTGTGTGTACAATACCTGTAACCCCGCTCTGTGTATTGATTTGACAATTCATTGAAGGCAGGCAGACTGCACAACTGTGGATGGAGAACACATAAAAACAGAATTAGACCAAGGGACCTCAAAAGAATACAGAGAAACATGAAAAAGGAGAAAATTGAACCTACATTTTTATATTGGATGGACTAAAACTTGAAGTTAATGTACTACTTATTCCATCATTTTGCAAGTACCAAACATCACTAGAAAGCAAAAAGCATAGTTTCAGCTAATCCAAACTACACATGATAGAGGCAGGATCAAACCTTTTGTGACAAAATATGGATCTTATCAATTAATGCTACAGACAGACTCCCAGTGTCCCCGCTTTTTAATTTCGTCATCACATGCACAGAAACCAAAGCCCCAGCGATCTGCAAAGTTCCTCGTCAATATAAATGCACTTCCTTACAAGAAAAAAGAAGCATACTTCACGAGTATAAGTGAAAACAGCAAGCCACAGTTGCTCATCACTAAGCATCGTTTTCATATATGAAGGAAAACACCACATGTGGAATCAGATGCATGGAATTGATTTCAAAGGTAACTCCCATTTAAAGCTGTTGAAGAAGAAAACTCATACTTCCAGCTCTGGGCAACATGAATATTCAGAATTGATATATTCCCTGGAATTGCAAATGCAATTACGTGATACAGGAGAAAGCAGCATCATGATGACAATATGGCGGTGGTGGCACAAAATAGAAAAAAATCCCCACTGATAGTCAAATACTAATGAAGCGGGTCTCTTGGCTGAAAAAAAAGGCATTGATATATCCCTGAATTGCTAATGCAGTGACGGTACAAGAGAAAGCAGCATCATGATCATAGTTTGTAAGGGATGGCATAAAATAGAAAAGAAAAAAAAAAAAAAAAAAATTTGCCACCGACAGTCAAATTCTAATGAAGTGGGCCTCTTGGTTGAAAACCAGGTATAGCCAAATGGCTTTTTTGGCAAATCAAGCTGAACATAGGATATATGACGGTATGCTTTGCTAGAAAAGCATAAACTTATAAATGACTAGAAGTGAACTCCAGCCAACAAAAACCATGCCTCTTGGCGGAAATCATAAATCAACAGCTATAATACAAAACTTAACCCTGCAATTGTATATCGTTAATATTATATTGTCAAGATGACCATAGATTTTTGCAATTATGAATGACAAGATAAGGAGAGGGTATTAAATGACACGATTAAGGTTAGGGTTATAGTGATATACAACCTATAAGACTTGGTTAAACCCTTATGCACATAAGTATTTTCCAACCTTCTTGCATGATTCCTATTGTTGCCAATCTCTATAATCAAGGAATAACACTAAAAAACTACCAAACAGGTTTCAACTTGCTTGAAGATATGGAAGACAAAACTTACCTCATTGGAAGACACTATACATGCATCTTCAACTATAAAAGAAACGTTGTCTTCACTGTAAACAAGTTAGTGGTCCTAGAGTCAATTTTTTCAACCTATAAGTGCACTATTTGAATGTGAGAGATGGGCCGCTATGGTGGCGGAAGCATAGGGAAGAGAAAGAATGAGATAAAGGGGTTTATTGGGATAAGGTTTTAGTTTGAAGGGTATTAATAGAGAGAATATTGATGATTGCTTGCAAACATGATTCTAGGTTGCAATATCGACAATCAACTAAGAGGAGACTGAGACACAGATCATAGTGCCGCAAAATTGTATTAGGTCATATGCACAAAATGCTTAATAGAAAAATTAACATGACAAGAGATTCAAACCATATCACGTCGTTGTGGAACGGTATCGATGCATATAGTGACTCGGGTGCTTCAGGGTTGACTCATAAGTGTCCCGTAAAACTTGGTCGAATAGCATGAGACTCATGGTTTACAGGGAGCCGGGTTGGATATGACTCGGCTAAGTTGTATTGATATTGATAAATTGAATCATGCTTGTAGATGAGATAACTTTCAATGGAAACTTCAAAAAAGAATGGGCGAAAGAGAATGGAGATGTGTGGGGAAAAGGAATAGAGATAATAGACTTAATTTCAGGTTTTCCTTTTCATCTTTCAGTTAACTTCCAAATTTAATTTAACCACTTGGGATTTCTTACATAAATAGTATATCGAGCATATGGGGAATTTGAACTTTCTCTGTGAAATTAAGGATAGGGAAGGCGAAGATAATCAGTAAGACAATGGAGATAGCGGGGTTACCGGGAGGATAGGAAAAGACTTAATAATATATAGATAAGCACACTATAAAAAAAAAAGAAAGCACTGGGTGAAGAGAAGAGTGCCTATGTCCCGTCCCCATTGGGTAGGGAATCAAGAGGCAGAATCTGGAGATGGATCAATGAATGACTATATTAGATAGTATGCAGGATGGAACCACCTTTTAGGGTACAAAACCAATTATCTTTTAAAAGGGGTTCATGAATAAGATGTCCTGCGCTCGGATACATAGCAGTATACCAGAGATGGGAGGTTCGTGGAGCATTAAAAGAGCAGTATGTCAAGGATTCAAAGGGTATTATAATTCAACATAGCGGTACATTTGGTGAGAAATTGTTGAATTATATGCCACTTCAAGCATTGACAAAAATGCAGATTGATGGCAGAAATAGACAAAAACTATTGGTGATTGTGCAACTCTTTCGTTTTCCCTCCATCCTCACTCTTTATGAAGCAAGATTTCATTGCCAAGAAACAGGGAGTGACGCAGAGAACAATATTTTTTTAAAATTTGGCATTGTTATAATTCATCAAAAAATAGGTTATTAGGTCAGTTGTGAGGTTACTTACTCTTCATGTGTAAATGAGTTGCCCATTCTTTGTGAGAATCTTATTTATAAAGATATTCTTATTAATAATAGAGCATACCAAACATAGGATCTGAGTCAAAAAACAATGAGATTCACATTCCAGCCCTAGATTGCAGCCATTTAAACATAGCCTAATGGAGATGTATTGTAGAAAACTCCTGCAGTCCTTCTCCAATGTTCTTCTACTGTCCACGTCTAATGGGCATGTCTTGTGCTAGCCTACACAACTATTAATTTAGAAAATAGTTTTGACTCAAAACACTTAATTTCTTCACCCCATATCCTTCCCTTCCATCCTAAGCCCAAGTCTCTCAGTAACTTCACTAGCCCCATTCTAGAATAATTTCTGCATATGAGAAATTGGGAATAGGGACACATCATAGCTGGGAGAGCTTGCTAAAGTACTCTTTGATTATAGTTAACCTAAAATATTAACAAAGTATTCCCTCCCAAAAACCAATAATTTATTTTTAAATTTTATGGGGGTTGTCAGAATTCCTTATTTTCAATGAATAGAAATGTGAAGTTAAAGTTTATGTTATATCCGAGTCTACTGAATTGTTAGTCCAAGGGAGGTCCCAACAATTATTTAGGTATGAGGGAGTCCCATCGTTATTTGGACAAATCTCAAGAAAAATGAGGGTAAATATCCACCTATAAATTATAAACTAGTGAATAAGCGCTCAACTATAACATAAGATATTACTAGTCTATTTTTACCGCGAAGCATCATGACACAACTGATGGTAAGCCAAGAAGGGCACTAATTGGATTTGGCACAAAGCTTTTTGAATTAACATGACATAATTTCCAAAGGCATTCTACAATAAACTTCAGTGGGAGGCTTATGATACATTTTAAACAAAAGTCACGCTCACATTGGTAGCACGTGTCCACTCTGCTTTACAAGAAATAGAGTCTACAAAATTTATTGCCCTGACCCAAAAAAGGAAAAGAAAAATATCGAGCCCACAATGTCTCATCCTGCAAAAACTATGAGGTAGCTTTTAGATGGCAGCTTATAATGTTACTTTGGATGACAATTAGAACAAACAAATCATATAATCCAATATCCCCTCGACATGGGGACTTAGAAACCTCAACCTCGTATCAAGCTCAAATAAAGAAGGAAAAAGAGAGATATGCAATCAACCAAAACACTTAACACTTGGATGCTTAATTACTTTTATAACTAATTACCTGCATAGACATTAGTCAAAAGACAAAAGAACATGTGTCTAGAGTTGGCACATATACAGTGGAAAAGATGAGAACATATAATTTCACTTTATTTTAAGAAAGGGGCGCGTGGAGACAGCCTCATTATCATCAAAACCTCTAAGGATTACACCCAGGACCTGGCTCAAGTCTTCCCTTGAGTGTGATATTAAGAAGCCTTAACTTACACCTAACAACAAACAACACCTCAGCAATCAGTTCTGCACTAATGTAATTACATTAAGTAGCCAAATGGATGGACAGAAAAAGATACATAAAGATGGCGAAAAAGAAAGCAGATGTAAGTTCACCTTTGCACGGAGATATACATCATTGTCATATTTGCATGACGCATATGACTTGATCAGATTTCCGAAAGCTGAGCTCTCTTGCCAGGTTGACAATATATTGTTCAGACCACATAAACTAGCATCTTTTGATTTTTCAGAATGACCTTTATTCTCTATCCCATTCTTTGATGATTCAGACTGTAATAGCCTCTTTTGCAGGAATATCTCATAAGCCATTATTTGCAATATATCACCTTGACATTGATATCTATATGCTGAGCTTAAAGCCTCTGTTTCTGTCAGATTTTCAGATGGGTCATCATGTATACTAGTGGTCAGTAAGATAGAACTGGTTAACTGACCCCAGAACTCGTCAGATTTTTTTAGCAACTCCAGCATAGTTGTAAATTGAACAGCTTCTTGCCACAATGCCTTCAGGAAGTTTAGGAGATTCAGAAGCACGTTGGGTTTGCTGAAGATAAAACTCATCAAATCAAAATGTGTCACCCTTCATATAGAAAACAAAAGAGGCATTCCAAACAAAATCAAACTCACAAGAAAACAGAAAGTAGGGGAATAGAAGTAGTGTACCACTTGATAAGATGTTCAGATCTTCCAACATATTGCAGAATTGTATCTAATAGATTTGCTTCTTTGGAACCCAGAGACCCAATAGCACCTCCATCTGGACGCTTAACACCATCATCCCCGCTTAATTGGACATTTACATTCTCTTTGAAACCAGTTACAGCAGCAAGAAAAGCAGGCTGCAGATAGAAATCATTTATATGAATGCAGTTAACTGTTAAAAACTTACGGATGTGAATGACCTATGCTGCACAAAGGCAAGGTTTTTTTTTATATAGGAAACAAAACTTTTCTTGAGTAGAGTAAAAAGTACAATGTAGTGGACAAGGAATCCATCCAAAAATGGAAAAAGTGCAAAACATGATATTTGAGATGTTCTCAAGCTAATACTGGTTTTCAAGAGCTCACACATTGTTTCCCTTCGTGTTATTGGCTAAACTTGGGCACAAAGAAACAGTTAACATTATCGAGACCCAACTAGTTAAAGCTCGTTTATATATAAGAGGCAATACAAAAATATTTGTTCAATATAACAATGTTGGAAATTCAAGATATATAAATACAGGCAACAAGACATAATTAGTTACTATCATGAACACATAGATTACACATTATAATGCTACAAGGCTATAACCCATAATATCAAGATGACCATATATTTGCAGAATCTAAGGACTAAACATCAATAATATCCAAATCTTCTGAAGTTCTACCTAATATGTAAAGAATTAATCAAAGTAAAATCAGAGAAAATACAGAAATACAAGATATTGAAGAACTTACATTCCTGTATTTATATGACATTTGAATAACGATTATACATTCTATTCATGCACCCAAGAAAGTAATACAAACCTGACAGCGTGCTGCATATGTCAGCAGTTTGAGAGTAGCAACAATGAGATCTTCATTCCATAGTGATTGCTCACAAAGAATGCTATTTACAGAATTCCTAAAATCTGCAATCTGCCCCAAGCATACGTTCAGGATTAAGTATCAGAACTACTTATCAAGTCAGTGAACTTGAGCAAACAAAGGGATCCTACAAATAAGCATCAGCACAACACCTAACCTGCTTATCGTCCAGCCCAAAACATGCATTCCTAAACACGTACGATTGTGAATATTCAGCAACAACAAATAACATAGACAGTACTCTTACTGCACCCATTTGAATTCTCTGCACGGAAAACTCAACGTCAAGTAAATGCCATTTGACCTATCATCCAAAATTAGAAAGAAAACAAGAACAAGTTACCTAAATGGCCTTTAAACTGTACCCCTAGTTTCAATTTAGCTTTTAAACTAAATTTTGTCTCAATAAAGGCCTTTTAACTATTGACTTCACACTATATCTTGTCACAATAAAGGTCTATAATTCATTAACAGGGGTGGACCTAGAATTTTTTCACAATGGGGCAGCATTCTAAATAATTAATGAATGAAGCAGCAATGTCACAGACCAAAATTTTATTTTATTTTTTTGGTACTTCGGAAATTAAACCAAAATTTTATTTCAAAATGGTTGAAACGTCCAAAACATTTCTGTTTTCAAGGAAATCGAAACGAATCAATGATTGAAATACCAATGTATAGAGGTGTTTCAATCAATGTTGGGAAACAAATTTTCAAGTTTTTCCCAGTATCAAAATAATCCACTGAAATAAAAAAATTTATCTTCCACAAAATATTAATTCTTAACACTTTTAAGTACAAACACCTGTCTCCTCTGGGTTTTGTGACAATTTGTAATATCTTTCACACACTGGGGAGTGCTCCTTTATGAGGTACGCTCGTTGTGGCCTTTTTTGGAATATGCACATACTTGGATGTATTTTGAGCTATATTGTATAATCGTTCTTTTAGGAATAAGTTTATTTTACTTGAGGAAAAGAATATTGTAAATCTACCCACAAGACATCACAAACAACATTCATCCCAAAATAAAAGGGTGCTAAATTTAATACTTTATAATTGAGTCTTTAAGAATCAATTTACAAGGCCCATAAATCACCAATTCAAAACTTTGAGTCAACCACAAATTTTCCAAAGTTCTGCCACTACTTATCAGTTTGAGTCAATGTGAACCTTCCATCCAATTCTATCTAAAATACCCTACAAGAAATATCACGTGATCCCTGCAAGGTTATCTGAGACAAGTCATAAAATAACTCAACTTCTCACACCCAAACCCAACTGTCCAACCTGCCCACCAAACCTATCAATGTCATCAAACTTATACTTCCTTAGTCAAATCAGAATTCCCCCTATGCACAAACAATCAGTGCAAAATCAAATACCTCCCTCTGATTTCTCTCTCTCTCTCTCTCTCTCAATTTGTAAAACTAGACATCTGCACCATTTTTTGATCCACCACCACAAGCAACCTCTACAAACAATCGATGATGATGATTCTAACTTTAGCATTAGGATTCCCACCTCACCCAAACAACCGAAATTAACCCTTTCACCACCCTTCACACCTCCTAATTTCTCCATTACCAGTTTCCCCAAAGCCTTTTGACCCTTGAGCACTCTTCTGGGCACTTTCTTCTTTGCCACCATCTTGTGTATCATTTCTTAATCACTTTTGAAAACATTTTTCGGTGCACAGAAGCTTCAATTTGCACAACATTGTCTGATGACACCAAGCCCATCTCAACTAAGATTTCATAAATACCAAGGATACCTGTGGATCCATCAAATACTAGGGCTTGCTTCAGCTTCTATGTTGGCCTAAGCTTCTCTAAAATCATCAGTTATAGAATTATCATTGTTATTGGTAACAAAGGAGAGGCTATAGGGGTGATTCCAGGGTCAGCCAAAAAAAAAAGAAGATTCAACACGTAACCTACAAATTCACCAATTCAGTTGCATAATATCTGTGGAATGTATATTCATTAAATCATGTTCATCATGTTCCAAGTTTTTCTTTGTTAACAACTGTGACTATGCTTGTGAGTTAGGTTGTACTATATTGAGTCATCTTTTGTGGCTCGGTTAGTGAAATCCATAGAAGAAGGATAAGGCTGGTTGAGTGGCCATCTAGGTCCGGTTGGTAGGTCGGGAATATGTTGGGTAGGTGAGATCTTTTACGATTTACATAAAATACCTCTACTGCAATGACATAAGAAGTGCATGTGTCACTTTCTGATACAAAATGTCGAAATTGGACAGCACATGCATATATACTCAAATGAAAAAATTAGAAGGTCTTAGAAAAATCTAATTCAAGGACTTAAGGGCCATTCAGGTTTTCACTCAAAAAACAATGTTGAAGATACACAGGACAATGAACTCATGCAAAGGAATAAAGATATATAAAACAATTCCTGCACAGGAGATGACAGCAATGCAAAATCTGAAAATTATGCGATTTTAAATGGATTGAGTTTCTGAAATTGTACATATACAAGTCTCTCACAAATTTGTAAAAGAAAAGCGATGTTAATGCCAGAGAGCAAACATATACGAGAATTATCTCCAACCACGCTCACTCACACGCCTATTCAGGAGCATATGCATGATATTTATAAGCCAGTACACACGGAAAGGAAAAATAAAAATAGATCTCCAACACATACTTAAGATTTACGTGCAATACTTTTAAAATTTAGACGATATTATCAGAAACCTATGAGAAGTAGCAAAATACTGGAACTCCACTCACATTTTGATAATGATGCATTTAAATTGCACAATATATGTGAGAATAGTAAATAGTTAATTGCACATATATTTAAGTTGACACATCATAATAATAACATTCACAGAAACCAGTGGTAAAGTGCAGAATGTTGGTACTACTGAAGAAAAAGTAACTATTGGGAAAAGTTAGTGAAAAGTGAAAAATTTAGATGTAAAAACATCATGTCGCCATAGAGCCATACAGGATTCCTGAAGCATGAAATCAATGATATCACTGCTGTAACTACTGGAATGGGTTTGGTTGTGGATGACAGCATCACTTGATGAAAGGCCGAAAGGCTAGGGAGGCTATCCTGAAAAAATAGCACCAGTTAATCATATTTTTGTTCTCAAGTGATTTGCTGAAAAAAAACATCCACCGTACATTTATGAAGCAGTTATCACTAAACCAGGCAGTCTGCCGCTTTCTCTTAGATATACACACATACGATTGAATGTGTAGGTGTTTTCATGCAAGCTTGCAACATGTATAATTAAAAACAGTTAAAACTTCTGAAGTACTATACTCAATGCCAGAGAGAGAGAGAGAGAGCTTCAAATTTCCAGGACTAGCCAATGCAATGTCGAATTAAATATTAAACTATCCAATGCAAAACCAGCAAATTGCTTACCAATGAAAAAAGGCATGCACTGGCAGGATATGCTATCTTCAGAAATCATTCCTAAAGGGCTATGTGAGTCAAAATCTAACAAGGCGGCATACCTTTGAGAGATCAGAAAGCATGCTGAAGAGGATATCCAAAGCAGAAGATATGGCCAAATGTAATCCTTCAATCTCCAGCAGATCGTAAAGGCGGCTGACATATATTTTCTGTAAGTACAAATGAGTATATCATGACTGAAACATGCATATCATTAGATAATGAGAAAAGGGCAAAGATAATGAAAAAAGGAAGCGACACTGACCTCCAAATCCTGTGGAGTAGTACAAACAATGTGAAAGAGAGCATTGTGAATGGAAGAATCAGAAAGTAAAATATTTCGGACAACCTCACCCAGTTTCCGACTGTATGGAACTGACAAAATGCATTTCTTCATCACTTCAAGCACCTATAACAATAAAGGCATATCAAAATTAGATATATACAACTAAAACCTGCCTCCATGTACCACTGTATCAGCCACCATGAGACCACATTTTAATGTTCAGCGGCAGAGGGAATCAGATAAAACAAGAATTTAGTGTAAGATAGCTCTATGGTGGAAAAGGTTTGGAATAACAGAAATTATGTACATGTTTGACCTGGTTGAAATACTTAAAACTGAATTATGGTCCAATCCCAGTATAGTGAATTCAATAGAATTGGAGGGAGCATTGATGACAGCGTCAAACTCCAGCTTAAACTTGGGTTTAACACAATGCAAGATGACGCTAACATAGAATACAACCATTTCAACAAACATGTACTTTGCAGAGTATGTCTGCCCATACATACCATCACAGACGGGAGATACCCACTATAAGTAGTAATGAAGTTGGTGATTTTCCCTTATTTATATCATGGCATCTGATAGCAACGATAACAATGCACAATTGAAAAAACTACAACAGAAAGAAAGAAATACCACATGACATCTGCTGTAACACCTTTACACAATTAAAATATTCAATCTACACCAGCTCTCGGACATACCATGGATGGCTATGAAAAAATAAAGACTCATCTCTTTCCTATGTTGTTTGAGGAGCAACAGACAAACGACATTTAAGGAAATCAAAAAGATACAAGAGATGGAGACAATTTTTTTCCTATTGAGTTATAACAACAAAGTTTAACAAGCTGGAATTGCCCTTTCTTTTTAATAGGTTAACAAGCAGGTCATGTGGAGATCCAAAAGAATAACACTTGGCATTGATCAAGATAATGTTAATTATGCAGATAAGATTGGTTTTCAAGTGCTTAACTTGTTCTGTAATATTCCAAGGTCAACCTACTTGTGCTCAACTTGCTCTCTAAATCCTTGCGATGCTTGTTTCCTCATCCCTATCATTCATATGATGCTCATGGTGCTTCTACTGTTTCTATGATTTGGTTTTCTTCTCTTTCACTTTCTAGGGATTTTAGGCAAAGTTGAAATGTAAATGACAAGGCTTCTCCAGATTTGGTTTAATGATTATATTTGAATCAAGGGTCTTTTGATAGAAGATGATGGGTTCATGGTTCTATAGATGTCTTTTCTAGTAAGTCGTCATTTGAATCTTTGATTGATGATCCTTATTGTTAACCATTATCCCCATATTCCATAGTATAGAAGGCTAAAGTTCCTATTAAGATACAAGTTTGTGCATGGTATGTTGTTCATGATAGGATCAATACCAATGACATGCTTCAAAGGAGAAGACCCCAAGTTTGTCTATCTCCACAAGGTTGTGGTATGTCGATGTGTTAGTGAATGTGTAAATCATTCAGTTTTGCGCTATCCTACTGCCTTGTGTTTGTGGAGCAAGTTGTTCGACATGGCAGGATTGAGCTGGATGATTCCTTGCTCTTCTTCTTCAATGTTTGTTGAGACTTAGGAGCCACGGTTTGGGGTTACTCTATGGATTGTGAAATTTTTGCTATGGTTTGGGTCATTTGGAAGAAAAGAAATTCTTTAATATTTCAAAACAGATGAGAGGTTGTGGATGACTTATTGGATCAGACCTATCTTTCAGGGTATATTTGGGTATCAATCAAGGACTTTGTGGGAACTATCCTTTGAATATTGGCGCAATGGAGAGCTTTATGGGAGTTATAGCCAGGCACCTTTGTAGTGGAAGTCTCCTGTGTAATGCCTTTTCTATTGTTTGATGTTAGGTTGAATGACTTGTCCAACCTTTTTACTTTCTGATGTATAGCCATTCTCATCAACAGAATTGATTATTCCCCTTAAGAATGTCAAAGTATCCTTGGGAATGAGGAAGCCTTTACTCCACACTATAGCGTGTTGTTAGAAGTTTTGGTCAAGCCAATGCTGCTCCCCAGTTTGCATAATTTGTGCAGGTATGTTTACTTACTTCCAACAATTCTGAAGCTTATAAAAGAGAGAAGTCATAAATTTAATGGCAACCAATATATGGATGATTATTTATGCAATCCAAAGTTGAACTAGGGTAAATTAGCCATGTTTTTGTACTCTTTTTGAAACAGGTAAATCAAGGGATACCTTTAGTGTCACCTTCCAGCGAGCATGTTTAACCTTGAATTTCCAGTATTGATGATTAACAAAAACATACTGAAGGGCGAAGATGACAAGAGCAAGGACATCATCGTTTTGTACTCCGTTCTCCACAAGCTGCATGGTGAAGTCAAGCACTGCAAAGTTGAAAAAAATCAAGTCACAGGACAAGATACATTGCCAATAATATAATGCATATCGACGTAAGACAGTTGGAACAACAAGAATATTAATGTTGCATTAATCCAAATGATGAGAAGCAACTTCTGAATGGAAATTGTCGTGACAAATTTAAGTCATGGAAGAACCGAGGCTTTTGTGTTCTATAAGCTAGCAATCTTGAGGCCATAACCTCAGGATCGATAATAAAATAATCAGGATAAGACAACAAAGAACTGAAGTTCTATGCACGTTAAGTAATTTTCAAGGTCAGAACAAAATCCATACTCACAGGCAAAGTGATACCCATAATTTCAAATTTTGAAAAATAGATTTACAGTGCTTCTGTAAGCCCATCTCACTCTAATGACCAAAGTAATCATTTCTAGTAACTTTAAAATGATTCTCCCAAAAAATATATTAAAACTTTGGTGGATAACAACAATTTTCCATGACTAACCCCAGCTATAGACAACATACATCGTATGACTGCCCTTAGTGAATTGTAGATGCATTTAGTCATAGCTTCTGCAATGAAGTGTTTAAATTCATCGCCGGCTTTGAGTGAAGAAAATTACCAAAAAAAAAACCAGACGTGTGGCAAAATAGCAGAAGCTAGGGAAGTGTAAATAACCACACAAAAACATTGCAAAGATAAGGGCAGGTCTATCATAAGTGTGCCAATACAAGAAATGAACATCAATGAATTTATAAGCAGATACGCCCTATGGACAAAGCTTAGCCAACAATTTTCTTTAATTAAAACTTGATAAGAAGTAATCAAGACAAATTAGAACAATAAAATACATGCCTGAGATGGTCAATGGACAGCAGTTGTCATTTTGTTCACAGTCAATTAAAAGCATCTTGGCAAGTCTTTCAGAAAGCAACCATGAGCTTCTGGAACAACCAAAGAAAAAGAAGAATCAAATGATATACCAATATGGTTTGACATCGGTCCAAATTACCCTGACAATCCATCTCAAGTGAATAACTACAGCCAAAAATTTACCCAAGACAATTACCAATACCATGAGAAAGATCAAAAGCACATTATAAACACAAATCAATAGATTTACTAAGCACACAATCCCCCATTCTTTTTTCCCATTCCCCCAAAATACATTGATCTAAGAATATTTTTTCTTTCTTGCAGGCTTCTCTATCATTGCAGAGGTCATGTTGTTGCCCTACTCTTGCTGTTGCAATTACCTAAGATTAAAAAACTCCCAACATGCACAAGATCTTTAAACAAATCTTCCACTACATTATAATGCAACAAAAATAATTCAAGTATGCCCAATCAATATAATAAAACATAAAAAAATGAATTTACAAACCACAACAGAAACATAAAAAATTTAATAAAAATAAGGTAATATGAAAGGGGTATCTTCGCTACAAGAAAATAGGTATAGCACTAATAGGGACCGCAAAAAAATCATATTGCAAACACATAAAGAGAGACTAACCAAGTATTTTTGTAAAAAGAAAGTCAAAACCAGCTCTAATCCATTAATTGGATCGAAGACTGATCCTAGTGATTTAAGGATGCAACTATTCAAAATCGTTGCATTCACTTGGGACAACCCAATTGTGCAATTAAATAGTTTAAACTACAAAATGTATAGTCGAAGTGATTGTTTTTGCATTCACACTTTACTTTTGGGACATCCCAATTGTGCAATTAAATAGTTTAAAATACAAAATGTATAGTCGAAGTGAAGATTCACCTTGATAAACCGTTAGAGCCAACATCAAAGGGATTCCTCCTTGAGGCAACATCAAACATATTTGCCTTCAGAACCATTTTAGTGACTATAGATGGTGAGCTGCGAAGAGTTAAATATAGGGGAAAAGAGGCAGAAATTAAAATCAACAACCAGCCAGAACACAATGCCAATGGTGCAAATGCGTGGCCCAAAGAAAGACACATAAAAAATTCACACAATTGAATTACCATTTAACTATTCTAAACCAAAATTCCACATAAGCCACTATAGTTATGACAGATGGAAGAAATCACCAATAATTGTTGCTATCTAATTGTAACATCAAAAAGCATATTATGTAACATTGCTCTGAAAAAACTATGTCATTTTCCACTAACAACCAAATTTAAACAAGTCCAGCAACATTTTTTTGTCAGTTTTCAAAGGCAATAAACATTATAATGCTAAAAATTTTAGAAACACATAAACTAACAAACACTAATGCACCCAACACAAACAAAAGGGTTACCATTTTAACATCTTCGCCAAAATATTTACACCCAGGGACATCATCACCACACCATCACAATTAGGATTGTGATTTTTGACCAAAGTGCAAATGATCTGAACAAAATTAACCCTGCAGTAAAAAGCCAAGGAACCATTATCAAAAACTGAAGATAAAATATAGCAAATCCATAATGGCCAAATGTTTAAAGAAACAACAAAAAACAAAAAAATATATATAATGGCTAGAGTTCATTACCATGCATACTTCTCTACTTGCCCATTCATTGGAGTTGCTTCTTCATGTAAAGAATTTCCAATTTCCATAAGAGCAGAACATACAGCCTAACGATAAAGTAAGGACCAGCGCAGTTTGATTTAACAATAAAACAAGAAAACTCAAAAGAAGGCACATAATAAATGAAAAAAAAACTTTACTTCATTCGCAATGTCAAGCATCAACGAGGATACGCAGTCATGGGCGTCTATCTCTCAGACCTCTTCCATATGTCAGTGTTTGCTCTTAAATGAACTGTTCTATATTAACCAGATAATGAGTTGAATTTTTGGCATGGGAGGAAAGGCTTTGAACAGGCTAAACGTATCCCAGATTTTTCAAAAGCTTTAGGGTTCCAAATAAATCACAATCATGATAAGCTAAAAGAGTAATTAATATAGATCGTCTTAGAACTAATACCAAAGATCGTAGTAGCTTTGATACTTGATGTAGTTCAAGAGAAAGAGAAATTGGGGTATTGAGATGAGAGTAGACGAAAAAAGGAGATTGGAAGAAAGGAGATGAGAATCAGAAATCAAGAGAAACAATTCCCAATATTATTCAAAAATAATCAAAGTCTACCTCAAACAAGAACCTTACCCCTATATACAGGGGATACAAAATCCCAAAACCAATATATAATCAAAATGATAAATAAGTCCTTTAAAATTAAAAGAAATTACCCAAAAAAAATACTAAATATTCTCTAAATAATTCTCATAAATAATCTATAATATCTATACAACTCCAACACGATCCTCATTAGTAATGTAACTAATGATTATTCCCAATATTATTCAAAAATAATCAAAGTCTACCTCAAACAAGAACCTTACCCCTATATACAGGGGATACAAAATCCCAAAACCAATATATAATCAAAATGATAAATAAGTCCTTTAAAATTAAAAGAAATTACCCAAAAAAAATACTAAATAATCTCTAAATAATTCTCATAAATAATCTATAATATCTATACAACTCCAACACGATCCTCATTAGTAATGTAACTTGAAAACATACAAGTGGATGACATGTTAGCTGAAGTTAATTAAAACTCAAAGTGTCCATATCCATCATATAATTTGGTCATTGAAACGAAGCACAAGCGACTTTGGTCAAGAAGAATGACTCAAAGACATAAATATAAAGAAGTATTTGTTTACAAACACACCAGGCAATAGCCCCTTAATAGTTATCAAAAGTAAGTAAATCAAAAACTTAATTCACCACACTAGTATCTATGGTGTGTTAGTGACAGCTACTCGCAATAAGAAATATGACTACAAGAGATTTTGTGATATAAACCAATAAGTCAAATAGATCATGACCTAAAACAAACTGGACTGCAAGGCAATTGCCTGCATCATAGGGTTGCTTCCCGGGAAACTTCATGTAGCTTAGTGGATCTTTACTTAAAACAGTATAAAGGTGTCAGCAATAGTTGTTCCAGTGATAAGACTATTCCAAACTCTGCATGTGTTTTGAGTTGGCCTATAATGTTGACCCTCTCTACCTAGACACTCATTGAGATTTATCACCCTCTCTATTGGCCTCTCTTGCTAATGTGAAAAAAAGCGCCTCTATGATGACAACGCCATAAAGCTCTTGACCATTGCATAATATTGAACACATTATTCAGTACAGAGAAAGCGGTACGTTAAACAATCATGGGGACACTATGCTAGAAAGAATTTTTCCATGAAATTATCGGCAAGCAAATATGCTAACATATAAAAATCAATTACCGCATTAAAGGTCACCAACCGACTAAGCAAGTCAAGAGTGACAAGGACTTCCTCAGTGCTATCCAAATACAGCTCCTGGGCCAAACGCAAAAGCAGCACAAGCACTCCAGATAGTTTGTACTACAAACAACACACTCCACATGTCAGGGTTTTTTTCAGTAACTTCAGCTACAAAACTGATTCTTGGAGACTAGATCATGAAATATATACCAAAAGGTGTTCGAATTCAAAAAGCTTCATGATCTTCTAAGCACATATTAGTCACCGCACAATGCTCAAATTATTATACCAAAAACTAATCCAATCAGTCACAACCAATATTCAACAACATGGAGAACAAACATGTCTCGATCCTATGAGTAAATCTGATGAGAAGTGGTGCAAGTAATTTCAAGGCAGAAGCAAAGTTCCATGTTATAGAAATGGCTAGAAGAGCTGGGCTCATGTTGAGGCTGAAGGAGGAGGAGGAGGACAATGTGATAACCAGGCACACTAGATTTGACGTGGTGCTCATACAGAGAAACAAACCGTAGAATTTCGGGTTAGCATGCCACCATTTTAAGGTGAAGAATTCTTTCAAAAGGATCATTACCCAGCATGGTTTCTTTTAATTGAAGGAATTGTGGGGTGGGGTGGGGTGGATATAGACCTAAATTTTAACATTATTTGCACAAAGTGGTTGCCGTCAAAACACTAACGAGTTTGATCCCTGTCCGTTCAATGAAAATATTGAGGGGGCCGGAATAAGTAAGTCCAAACCTTCTGTGCATTATTTACACACACATACAAACATATTTGGATGGAAGGAGTTAGTTCCTTATCCTGATGCTTGGGTGGATGAGAAGAGACTCGCATCCATTCTCCATTCCACTGTCTGACCAACATATTATGTTATTTACAAGTGGTGCAAACTCGAACTTTTCCATTCCCAGCCTCAATGAAGGATGTTATAGAAGGTCACATCAGTAAGCCATAAAATGCCAATTTTCACAGAGCTATAATAATTCCACAAAGTGAAAGCCAAGGAAGGGACAAAAAATCTCATGATCACCGCGAATATCCACAGGTACAAGCACAAATTAGAACAATGCAAATGAAAATATAAGGTAAAAATTCTTCAAGTATATTTTTTGTTTACCTCCCACCGTACAAGTGCAGTATTCCCATTAATCACTTTCAACACATAACCTCGTGTTTTAATAGGAATGATCAAACTTTCAAAACCAGGAACATGCAATGGGTGGCACGCCTCAACGATCTGTAAAGTACCATCCACTACAGAGTCTCTGCATATCTCAAACAAAGATGATAATCCAACAGACTTGTCAAGAAAATTATACCTGTCGACAAATTAATGAGAAAACTACTTAAATGGAGCCCATATCATGAGTAATTGATATTAGAAGGGAAAAAAACCATACTTGTACATTTCTTTAGGAGAAAAATTGAAAAAGGGAACAACAATTCAAATCTTAGGCCATAGGTTTTAGTATTGACACCAAGAAGCTTAGGCATCCAAAATGCAATGCTTCTGGTATATTATGAAGTTAGTACAGAATGTAACATTAAAAGTCAAAACAGAAGTTTGATTTTGCATATTAACATCTTAATCTTTTCTTAAGCCCACCACTCCATTTTAGACGTCAGGTTTGCACGTCTACCACAGTGTGGCACTGTGGCTTTAACAAATGAAGTTGGCTAATCAAAAATCGGTACAAGAAATTCCAGGCTTGAATCAATTAGACTGATAACTGGATCCAATAATAACGGAAGGAATCAATTTCCCCATTGCAGGATACACAATGCCAGGTCAACCACCCACTTGAGGCTTCCTGATATGATATTAGCAATGTTTCTGTCACAGGGATATTTTGCTGATTGAGCCTTCCTTTTGTGTCGGAATTTGTTTAGAACTTTTCTAACTCGGGAACGGATCAAAGTGTCATGCCACAGTTCGGCAAGATAACTTGACAAGCCCCTTGTCCAAGCAAACACGCCATATGGATTCTGGGTTCCCGGGATACAAGCCACAACACAGCCCATAGGGATGGCCATGTCACCTGATGCATAGAGCATCCTAAGGCTTGATCCTAGTGGCTGGAATAAGAACATTGTCGAAGGAATGATCATGATTAGCATCTTTCTTGTCAGTCAGTCATGGACTCATGGCCCTAGGAACATGATTGAAGGGATATTCCTTCAGGATGTGAAGAGGGGTTTATTACTACCAGGTGGACTATTATGGCAGTGAAAAGAAGTGAGACTATAGTGCTTACTCCAAGCCCTGAGGTGGCTTGCCAGGTCAGTATGGGTCATGCTTTGTGTTAACGTAATTCACTACCCATCTAAACCCCGAAGAAAAGAATGTGCCAAAAATATGCATATAAGGATTAAGATCCGGACAGGGATTAGCATCTCATATTATTCATAATATGGATTCCAACTTTCAGCCATCCTCTTAACTTTAAACCACCTGTCACTCAACTAAATCACATCAAGTTCCAAACCATTGCAATGAACTCTCTCATATACTTATAAATTGTGGAAAATTCGCAGTAAATTCAAGTGCACGTGTTTCAATTTATTCTTTCAGCCTTCAACTGGATCCCTAGTTTTTTTCCTTGTTATTGGCCAATTATTACCTGAATTGAGATGCTGACATCAAGTGCCATTAAACGATCATAAAAATAATACTGAAAATGAGTGCAAGGACAGTGACCACTACATAGAGAAGATTGTATTCCCCCTTATGTTGTGCTAAGAAAGAAAAAAACATTGATAACATAGAAGGTTAGAGCCTATGCTAATTGTGAATATTAAATAGAAAGTGTACTATGGAAATGAAAACATGAAGCATATCAAAGCATATCAAAGTGTACTATAGACATGCAATTATTACAGTGAATAATAGCAGTAAAGTCAAATTATTGCACTCGGCTTAGGAGATTATGATTTCAGGAAAAAACTGCTTAAAATGATACATCAACCACAATGAATATCATTCGGTGTACTTCAACCCCTACTATTGAATATCTCCAGTGGCCATCTCCACACCATCTACTTTTAAGGACCAAATAACTCATCGCAAAATCTTTTTTCTCCAGTTTGATATTTTTCAAAGCACAGTCCCAAGATTGAGTTTGGTATTTCTCAATGCACTGCCTCTAGATTCTTTTAAAGAGCAGCATACTATAGTTAAAGCCAGACTAACTAAATTCATTACAGTTTACTTTTCATGATTCTATCATAATGACAAAATAACACATGATGACCAGGCAACGCGTTTGACTCCTCCCGTCCCCATTGTTGCTTATCAAAGAAAAATTCATTTCATGTTACAATAAACCGCATTTTGAAAGACAACATTTATGTTGCACAAGGGGAAAAAAAATAATATATCCAAGAGATAATGACCAGAAAAAAGAATCAAAATTCTACATACACACATTCCGCGGGCCAAGTTCCTTCACAGAGGGCTGATAATAAGCGCACAAGTTCCACAGTCCTAAATGGAAATTCACCCTCTAAGTTGCAAAGAAGACACCGGATAGGCCCATCAATGATACTATCCCTATCCCAGAACTGAATACAAAGTGATTCCTGCAGCAGTCATGGCCAATGAACTCCAATAAATGGAAAAAACAGAGAATAAGATAATTAAATTATCCGGTGAATTGTCTATTAGTATCATAAATAATTACAATCCACACCTCTCCTCGATAAATTTTGGTAAGGATATCCAATATTAATTGAAGGCTATTATCCTCTAGCTGCAAGAAAAATAGAGCAAAATTAATGAAAACAACAATGCACAAGTCCTTTACAAATTAAAACAAGGAGCATACGCAATTGCCTGAAGACTGATCTCGTACGACGCAATAAAGGCTGATATAAATGTCCTCATGACACTTCGATAACCAGCAATAGGTACCTGGCACAAGATTATTTGCACTTTGAATGAAAATATCACAGATAAGTAGACTTCTGATGTAGACTAAACTAAAACGAATCTATCCACGAGGACAAGTGTGAGCATAAGGATAAACCTCGAGATCATACATAAAGGTCAAGTTTTAAACTAGAAACAAGACACTTAAATTAACTTGAAATAACTCACATCTGAATCCTTCAACACATTACTTTGAAGAATTTCAAGAAAATAACTTAAGGATGCCGCCTCAAAGGCTTGACGAACGTAATTAACATGATCAATCTCCTGAAGCATAGAATCAAAAGGGAAAAAACTTAATAACAAAGTTACAATATTTGTGGAAAAAAAAAAGCAGATGCAGTAAATTATTTAACATGTTGACAAAACAATGTACCATTAGCACGGCATTTTCCTCTTTTTCTGGAAGAGATGAAATGAGACAAAGAAAAACTGCCCATGCTAGAATTAGTGGGCCTGCTTCTTTTGTCTCAAAAACGTTGAAACCAGAAACCAATTCATCCATTTCTTGAATATCAATCAAGCAAAAAGCAGTACTACCCTGCCTGAGGAAAAGTTAACAAAAATTGAGGAATGCAAATACAAAAAGATCAAAATTCCAAATGAAAGGACCATAAAAATTAAAGGCAGTAGATAAATTCTACCAGTCCTGATCAAAAAAAAAAGAGGAAGTATAACAGTCATACTATTAAACAATCAATGCAGATATTTTTGAAAAATAAGATCCTAGGAATTCGTGTGTTTAAAGCTAATTATAAAAAGGAGGTTAATCTGTTTTTACCTTGTCTTCTGACATTTTACACTTTCTTTCTAGGGTATAACTAAACTCAAAAAAATTGTCCCAAACACTTGGGGTCAACTACATGAATCCCTTTTCACCATTGAGCTCTATCTACGACCATGTTTTCTCCTAAATCATAAGCTATCACATCTTATTTATTGTCTCCATCCACATTAGTTTTAGTCTTCCTCCACATTATCGTCTGTAGTTATCATGTCACTCTTTTTTACTGGCATAGTTATAAGTCTTCGATGGACATTTCCATATCACCTTAGCAATTCTCTATTAATTTATTTCCTAGTGGAGAACTGTGTATATCAACTACAGTTATTTTCAAAATATGCCGCATTCTACACCATAATGTATTCAACCTAAGAGATACTCATCAATCAAAATGCATACTCCTCTTATTCATCATACCTTCTCTTTCCTAGGTTTTCCAACAGTTTTAGCAACTGTTAAGTGGCTATGTTTATTAAATATGAAAAAGCACCTCAAATATGAGAGTGGAAGCTCCACACTATGCCTCAACATTTCGCAAGTTTTCTCCACAAAAAATGGCGTCAAAAGTATCAAAGAGGTTCATGCAAAGATCAAGAGGATGAAAAAAAGTTTTCATGTTGACTCCACCGAAGTTGAGGTCCTTGTACCTTCGTTAAAACTAAGTAGACAATAACAAGAAGACTCCTATCTAACAAGCAACACCAGCTAATAGCTTGAGTGGTACATCCTACCACCACCAAAGGGTAGGCACAAGGTTTGAGTCCTAGTCAGGAAGATCTGTGTAATCATTGGTTTAAGTCCTAGTAGGGAAGATCTGTGTAATTGCTCTCCAAATGAGTATGATCCTACCAGTTACCACCACCAAAAGGGTACGCGCAAGGTTTAAGTCTTGGTTGGGAAGATCTGTGTAATTGCCTCCAAATGAGGATGATGATCAACCTAATTGAATGTCGTGTTTAACAAGACATAAAATGATTAGCAAGGCGCAACATGTTGAAGATCACTTCCATAACCCCTCCCCCACCCAACATTTCAAAGAATAAAAATGGAAAAAGTTGCTTATAGGTGGAAGATCAACCTGGCCTTCCTTTAAGTTCACTTCTATTTTACCATGCAGCAACCCAATTGCCCACCCACCCACATAACCAGGCAATACAAAATAATCAAGTCGCAATATTCCATTTAACCAAGATGGATGTCGGGCTGCTCAGCTGTGGTAAGTACAACCATTGGAGGCAAATGCAATTTGAAATACATCTACTAATTAAGAAAATATCAAAAAAAAAATGAAATGGGTTCTACAATCCTAGTGAAAAAATGGGTGCAGTCATCCAGAGAAGCAAAAACTATAAGCCTTAAGCAAGTTGGAAATCTAATAATGGCCCTTTCTTTGCTTAGACATTTTGTACTATCCTCCCTTTCTGGACCCAACCTATTTGAAATATGTACTTTAAAATTTGTGAAGCATTTTGCAAATTAAGGTCGAAGCAGAGCAGATATGGTAGTTAGTTACTTTTGCACAGCAATACTTCAAATTCAAGCCCAAAAGGAGTACACATCACAGTCAGTCAGTTACCATGTGATGCCACATTTTGTCATGAAATATCTATGTTAGACAAATATATCAAGCATAAAGCGAAGCAGCAAAACACTAGGCATCAGCCCATGACATAATAATTATCTCATACTAGAAGGCATTTACATTAAGGCATGTTAACCATTCACTTGCACCAAATTGCAAGTTCCTCCAATAGAAACTTTGCAAGGCATAAGCCCATATGACCTAAATCACGTACTCCTGATGGTCCAACTTCCAAGTACACTCCAAGAAAAAAGTGACAGCCATCACCAACTTTTAAACATCACGTCATTTTGGTTAGTTTGACCAAACAGAACATCACACCACATGCTGATTACGTGAAATTCAATTACTTAAGTTCTTCAAAAAAATTAAGATAAGTTTTTCAGTAACTTCAAACAAAAATTTTAAAAAGAGCAACTAGCAAATTGCTGAAAACCTGAATGGTGTTTCATCGTGGATCATTTGGAGCAGATTTTCCAAGTTCAGGGTTTCTATAAGAATAAGCAACAGCTGAACTTTGGCATGATAAATGGAAAATATTGCTTCAGGTGATATCGCCAGTTTCTTGAGGTTATAAGATCCAGATATGATTCCCTGCATTGTGGTGTCCTTAAGCAAGCATTAATGTAATAAAGGATTCACAAACTGATTCCAAAAAAATATATATATACCTCATAAACCAAGCACAAGTTTTTCCATTGTTTGCCATTACAAGTACAAAAAGACTCGTAATAAGCAAGGAAAAAAATGTCCAGGATCAAATTGTCTTCAATCAGGGTCTCCTCAGCCCACAAAGTGAAAAGGTCAACATCCTACAAGACATGTCCCATAATGCTTATCAAAGGTCAAAGAAACCAAACAAAAACAGAAAAGCAGACAACCCAAAAGGATCAAAAGGATGGCTATAAAAGATCCCTAGCCAGAGAACAAGAATTAAAAGTACAAACGCTATGGACAGCTAAAAAAGCATGGGTCAAAAGTATATACCAGTGACATAGGGTGCTTCTTCCTTATCATGGCCAAAAAATAGTATCAAATTCTCATGGTCAACATGTAGATCTTTGTCCAGTTGATAAAACACAAGAAAGAGCGCTGCAAATATCCCTTGAACATATCACTCTACATACATCTGAAAAGGACCCTATCCCTCAACTCAAGCCACAAATCATTGATCCCAATTGGTTGGTGCTAAGTACAAGGATCATATTTTAATTTATTACCATAAGGTGTGTGCCTATAAGTTTATCAAGGATGTCTTACCACCACAACCATTCTCTTATAATCTATAATGCATCAGTTAGTGGGGAAAAGTGATAGCAACCAAAAATCTAAATAGCAGGTACAAAAGCCTTCCAAGTAGGCCTACGCCATATAGAAAATGCTGCTTGAGTGCATGGGCTTTGACTCAGGAAAATTGGGTAAATTTACATATACATTACAAATCGGCTGCCTTTTTGAACTTTTGGTCTTCAGGTTAATAATGTAATCCTGTTAGGTTTTTTCGGGTCAAACCTGCACACAAGTTTATTGGGCCACTAAGTTCTCTTTAAGCTAGTATCCTATTTTTGGAAGGTGAAAAAAAAGGATGACCTCATGTAAGCAACGCATACAAAAGGAGCCAACCAGAAACCATCACAATAGGCTCACACAAAAGTTCTCCCAAACCTTAGAAATATCCAAATGCCATGGGGAAAAAAAAAGATTCAATATCCAGAATTCAAAGTTCAACCTCTCCTTCAAAATCCTTCAATTCCTCACTCTCCAAATAGTTCCCACGAAGGAAAGAGGAAACACATACCATCTATTAGCCGCTCATACCATCTCTTACAAAGCCACTTCTTGACTCTACAACCTCTCCAACAATGCATTAAAGCTCCAACAAATCTCAACATCAACCCAACCACCAAAACAAACTACATGAATATGCCACAGCTCCCCTGCAAATTCGTAATGCAAGAACAGATGATTTCAACTGCCCTGCTACATACCAAACTAACTCACCCTGGCACTCATTCCCCAAAATCTACCAATAAACAAAAAAGCCACTTTGGGGGAACAATTTTCCTCCCAAACCTTTCTAGAAAATATATTAGAGGCTAGTGTTTTGTAACTCAATTTGGATCACAAAAATAAGGAATCTTTTAAAGTCTATTACTTAGATGTGTGGGAATCTTTCTTGGGTTGAGATGTGATCCTTGTGATTTCCTAAACTTGTCCCCATCCTTTGATTTCTTTGATAACCAAATCTATCAAAACCTTCCTCTCCCTGTTGAGAATGAAAAGAAATAGGAAGCTATAAAGCAATAGAAAATGATAAACTAACACTTGACAATGGACATGCAAAGGGGAAGACTCCTCTTCCTACTGAATCTCTCAAATGTCACAATATTGTTCACAAATCACACTCAAACCAAGTACCACAACCTAGAAGAAATTTTTAGCAAGCCAAAATTCCTTCCTTTAGAACTCAACTAACCACCTTTTTCTTTTCTTTTTCTTTTTTTTATTTCTTTGACATGGGATAATGAAAAACGATGCCACCAAAAAAACATAAAGAAAACTGAATAATTGAAGTATACAGTCAATCCTCCATAGCTCTAACTAATTGCTGGATCTGGAGCAACATTACTTCTAGCGGACAAAAATTAACAAACTGAGCACCTACTCACTTTGAGAACTAAGGTAGATACCTGGGGATGGAAGCCTCAAAGTAGTTCCCCCACACAAAAAATGTCATGCCAAAAGTGAACTATTCAACTATATCCACCACAAGCATGATAGACTCAAGCAAACAAAATAAGCACTCGATGCACCACTCCATGAACAAACCACATGCAGATTTCTAGCATTATTAGAGATCCCTATTGGTATCCCGAGCCATTCCATGAACCAGCTACATGCAAATTTCTAGCCTCAGCATCACAAAACTCTTAGAGAAGCTATGTTTCCTAATGCTTTCCAAAGTTAGAAGCTAAAAGAGAACCATGAATTGGAGAACAATTTTAAATGCCAGGACAGTTCCCACATGTTAAACATGCATACATCTAAAAGTCAGAGCTTGGAGAGGACAAGCTTAATCTCATAACTTTGCATCCTACTACCATTCAACTTACCATGTGTTCAGGATAACTAGAGGAGAGAAGGTCCTCAAGGACAGAAAGTAATCTACTTTCCAATCCATCGGAAATCAATTTCTGCGCCTCTTCACTCGTGGCATGACCTTTGGATCCCACTCCAACATATACTACATCAAAGTTACCAATATTATCACGAAACAAACAATACAATAAATGAATCACAACCACATCAACGACAACTTATTTTACAGTAAAATACAAATCCCACGTACCAGAATCAGAAAATAGCACATGTTTTATACAGCCCTAATGAAAGTCAATAAAGGGCATACCCCTATATTCTTCTAAACCCACTGCCTATGTGTGTGTATACAGGAGGGGAGAGAGAGAGAAGGAGAAATACATCAAGATCAAAATGGAACAAAAAAGTTGCATAATGAACTTACAAGCATGCATCAGAATTTGTCGGGTGCACTTCAACAAGCATTGTCGCTCGATGTAATACTGAAGCATAACCTTCATGATACAAGAGAAAGAAGACAAAAGAAATGGAAATCAAATTGGCTGTTTTTCAACAAGGAAAACTTCAACATAATCAATATCCCTTCATAGTAAACATCTATTCATAGGTATTCAACAATAAATTGAGCTTTGTAACATCACCATGGGATTGGCTAACAAAAAAATAGAACTCTAATTATTCACATTGACTGCAATCATATAGTAATAATATTAATAGTCAATCTGCCTTAAAAAATTGGCTCCTCTACTCTTTTAGATGTTTCAAAGTGTTGATCCATTAAATGACAATTTAGATAAGGTTTGTTCATTTTCCCTTCACAACCCATAAAGCAGATTAACGACAGCATTAATAAAAGCCAAAAACCACTAAAGGGGAGGAGGGAGTGTTAATACAAAAGAACTATTCTTCAAAGGAGACATATGCATGTATTGATGCAATATAAAAACAATATGAGTATTTATGATAAAGCCGGGCATGATGAAACAGAGAGCTATATTATTTTCGATAAATAATAAAAGAAAATGAAAAATATTTTAATATAGCCAACCGTATAATGACTTGGATCAAAAATTACATTGAACAAATGAAGATTGGTCAATACGAAATAATTCAAAGTCACCAGTTGGATGCATCAACAATTTCAAAGAGAGCAAGAAACCAGCACAACACAAGTAGGAACGAACAATGGAAAAAATATACTAACCAAATGAAGAATTTCATGAACAATATTATCACCAGGTAGAGTGTTGTGCTCAATCGCTCTTTTGACAAGAATATAAGTTTGCACCTCATCTAAACACTGAAACAAAGGAAAATGTAATCCATTGCACCTCATTTAAACATTGGAACAAACAAAAAGTTATTCCATTCGCCCGACATACAGAAATAAGCTCATAAACTGAATTTCAGAATTTTGTTATTATGGTTGATATCGGCAAAGGGGAGGCATCCTCTCAAGACTCGAGTATGATGATGGGTTTTCTTTAGGAATCTCAAGACAAAGTCTAAACAGGACATTAGTAAGAACCATAATGTTAATACTTGATTGCACTCTCAGATCCAACTACCATTAGCAATGAAATAGCTGAGATCCTCGCTCTATGGAAAGCCAGTAAAGTCATACCAGGTTTTCTTATCTTTTACTTCAAGGAGAAGTCTTTGGTCATTACAGTCTGGGTTGTTCCAAAGAACCATGAAACCTTCGCACTAGATTGATTTTGTCCAATTTATTTTGGACTTCCAACATACTGTGACTACAAAGTTTTCTCAGATCTTCAGATCAGCTGTTGAGGATGCCAATTTTCTTGGTAAGAGAGCATCACTATCCTTCTTGTCTAATAAGCTTCTGTAGTTGGTGGCCGCTGTATTCTGGAAATTCTCTACATCTGATACTTCCTTTGTGATGGATACATCAGAATAGCCACCCCACAGTTCTATGAAAAGATACCTTGAGAATGAGAGTGATTGTGTGTGAATTTACGAATTAAAAAAAGGGAGAGAGATAGAGAGTGACTGTGTGCTCAAGAAAGAGATGGGTAGAGGACATTGCAATGCTTTGCATAATTTAGCCTCTATGGAATGATCGTCCTCCCAGTACAATCTTCTTTTCTGATCTCTCAATGAAGAAAATTGTTATAAAGGCTCAATAATAAAGTGTTACCCTCAAATTGCACTGCTTGAAGGTTTGTAGCAGATCATAATTAAATCATTAGACAAAAAATAATAATAATAATACCACAAGCTTACCAAAATAGAACCAATTTCCAACGCCGCATCTTTCCATTCAGGTTCAACGACCAACTGATGTGACCCAATTTTAACTTGGCTAGAGTCTAACGCCTCTCTTGATTTTTGATTTGGCGGCTTGAACAGCGATACAGTTTCCAAAAACCACTTGTGGTTCTCTTTCAATTTCTTTACCTGAACAAATTTAACAAAAAGATCAATAAAGAACCACACACACATGCATATAATCGTGCATATACATAAGCCACACACAATTACGTCTACACGAAAGAGAAATAAATTAAAATAAAGTTAAACAAATTACACAAAAAGATCCAAAAAAGAACCACATATACATACCAGAGGCGGCGGGAATTCAGAGGAGAGAGAAGCGTTCTCGATCTCAGTGAGTAATAGAGAAAAAGAGTCCCACCATAGCGAAGCATCGACGGACTTAGTGTCTTGGTCGGCTGAATTCGAAGTGGTTGCCATCTTAGGAGTTTCAGCGTGGGCTTCAGAGAGAGCCCGCGCTTTTGGTGCTTCAAAGAGTAGACTAAGAGGGGCCTTTCCAACGACGTAAAAGTAATAGAGCGGGCTAGGGGTTTATTTACTGTTAGACAAAAAAAACGACATCGTTTCAATCCCAAAAACAACAGTTAAAACGTTTTTCTCTAAAAACAAAACCAAACCCTCTCTCAAGTTTCCAAAAACAAAACCTCTCTCGTCATTACAGTCAAGAAGACACTCTCTTCTCTTGCACAAATCTCTGTGGGAATTCAAGACTCACAACCCTTTCGCACAATTGATGACCCAAAAATCAACTTTTTCTCAAATAGACTAGAAAGTTGCAAATTGGTTCCAGTAGATACACTTATAATAACAGAACTCATTACCTCCCTACCTCAATCAGAGGAGTTCAACTTCAAAGTCTTCCGTCTTCACCATTGTTGATTGGGCAAGTACTACCTGGACAAGGCAATCATGGAAAGAGATAGGTAGATACTGTAGAATTTTTTTTACAGAAAATTTTGGGTTTCGGCGTTTCTAACAACGAATTGAAGGTTGAGGCAGAGAGTTTTGTTCAAGAGAGTCTCTGCAAATCAGAAACGGAGAGAAGCTGCACAGAGAAAGCGTTGGAGGCAGAGAGAGCATTGAGAGAAAAATTATTTTACTGTTGTTTACCTAAGCCTTATATAAACGGCGGCTTTTTCTTTAACAGCACCGCTTGCTGTGTTTCCTAAAAGCATAGAGGAGCTGTTCCTGCTCCCCATGAAAAAACTAACGGTAAAACAATTTAAAAAAAGTTTATCGGCGGACTATGCTAATATTTTGATTGTGGTGTCAATTTTACTCATCAACATTAACATGAACTCGACTTAATACAAAATTAAAAAATAGCAAGATCAATTGATACAAATGATAAATGAATTAAAATAAAGCTAAACACGATCAAAAAGGAATGTACGAAAAAAAAGTATTTTTAAATTTTTTATATAAAATATTGTATAATTAAATAATTTTTTATTGATATGAACATGATACATATCAAAAATGACAAAAATCTGAAAATAATACAACCACACGACATGACACAATCGACACATCTCTATTTTAACCATTATAGAAAATCTTTAATTGGGTCGATATCGGCATATTTATTAAATACTATATTTTTCTTATAATGTTGTTATTAAATTTATATTTATTTACATCATAAATCGACAAATCCAGTATTTTTTATAAGTAAATTGATAAGTAACGTAATTGTTAATTTGATAAAAATCACAACCGACGTTATGATTAATCACATTGCCACCAATCAATTTAATTGAGGGTGTAATTTCAAATTTTTCACAATAAGGATGCTCACTTGAAACAATTAATAGATGTCAAGTCAAAAGACTCAACATATTACAATAATAATCCACACCCACTTTCTTGCTCATTTCTTTTTCTAGCTTCAACACCCGATTGTTTTCCACATACTAAAAGAAAAAAAAAATAAACACCTCATTTCAATTTGAAAGATGAAGAATCTTTAAGTAGAATTAGGATGAATGTTGAGGGATATGTATGTTGGAGGTGGTAGAGCATCTGTCTTTGCAACCTGTAGCCGATCCTCAGAGACAAGCATTCCAACCTTAAGTGGTACGCTTGAAAGCTTGAAACCTTGAAACCTGTAGCTCCACTCCTTTATTTGCTATATAATCTACAGCAGAGTTGGCTTCCCAACAAATTTGCCAATTCTTGAAGTCCATGCCCATTAGAAGTCTCAAAAGCTTATCCCAAATGTGTATAGGCTCCGGAAAACACAAACCTTACCAAAAATCATATCAAATGACAACATCCAATACCAAAAATCACCTTCCTTTTTCTTGCTCACCCATTCATCCTCAACCTTCAGACTGGTGGATGGAAGTTTCGTGCTACCTTCCATTCTACGCAATTTCCTGTCCACCCACCTAGAAAGGAGGCATTTTCCCTCATCTAATTAACTTCTGAATTCCGTTTTTTATGTTTCAACATTCTTGCGCCATCTAGATAGCAATTCATGTGGCCATTTCTTCACTCTCTTAGCAAAATAAAGCTTTTTCAACTTGGAATGGCTGCACAACAACATCAATCTGTAACCCTTTAGATGACGTGCTGCAAACAAACTCCATGGATCAAATAAATCATCTCCGGCGCACACAACTGCTCTGTTCCATCTCATGGCATTGACTTCATTCCCTTTTCCACCCTTTGGAGCTCCTCTTTTTCTCCTCTGCCAGTTCACAGTAAAATCTGTCCTTTTTTTTGTCCTCTACCAAATGTGTAGTCTCCACGAAAAACGAACCTTACCAAAAATCATATCAAATGACAAAATCCAATACCAAATCATAAATTACTTAATACTGTCATCCAGAGGAATGGCTTGTTCTACACAACATGAAACCAAAAAAAAACACAACAATATAAGCATGAGTATTGTAATGATGGCCAAGTATTACAGTAAGTAGTTATCTACTACAGCTAACAACACATTTGAATAAGAAGAGAACTCTGCTCCATCACAACACACCTACTGTATCAGAATACAATTCTAACAAAAAATTTCAAGAAGCATACCAGTATATTTGAATAAGAAGAGAACTATTACTATACCTCAAGGCACGAAGTCGCATTTTGGACTCCATTTTGTGCCGATCCGATGGCCCTGCTACAATGCCGACAGCTTCGTTCTCTTCTATTGTACATTTTGATACAACAGAATGTGCTCTGTTTTCAAGATTGGTAGATAACAGTTAGTGAGTGAAGTTAAACCGCCAAGAAAAGTAAACAATTATCTTCAAATTCCAATGCCGGAGCACAGCTACGCTTATACCTAGAGCTGAAAATTCATGTCTGATGACTGACGGTGATGTTGTTCTCCAGTTAGCTATAGACATAAACACAAAAAAAAAAGATACAATTTAGGGACTTCACGAGATGATTAACTCCTCGACAGAGCTCGATTGAGAAAGACAGAGAGAGAGAGAGTCTTTCACTTCAAGTCGTTGGTTGAGTATGAGTGAGTGAACTCAGTAAGATGCCAACCAACATGTAATGTGATGCTTATGGCAATCGAATCAGTTAATTTATATGCCGCCTCAGTTTACGATCGCTCTCACACTTCTCCTATAGAACTTCATCAACCTATCATTCAACAACAAAATCTATGACAGCTAGGCAATAAAGAGATGCTGGCGGTGGTGATGAGGAACAACGCTGGCTGGAAGAGAGGTGATCTGGGGAAAAGTAAACTGGAAATCAGGGTTCTGTTTTGAGGAATATGAAGTAAAAAAAAAAATGGAAAAGGAAAATGTCTCAAACAAAGCCACTCATTTTTTTTGAAAAAAAAATTAAAAGCTACTTACAGACGTTTAAATCAAACGCCGGTGACGTCCACAAATATTTCAGCGCTTACTGCAAAACGTGATGAAATATCTCTTTTTACCTACACTTTCGTAAACGCCGGCTAACAAATGCCAGGAAAAGTCTATTTTCTTCTTGTTTTTAGTAGTAGGAATTGGTGGTGGAAGTGGTTTCTTAGATATTGGAACTGGTAGAGGAAGAGATTTTTATAATTTGGCAATGGTGCTGGTGATTGCAATGGTGATGGTGATGGAGCAAGTGGTTTGTTATAAACTGGCATGGGTGGCGGGAGAAGCTTCTTAAAAATTGGTGGTGCCACCGGAGGAGGCAGGCTACTGTAAGTAGGGCCTGGTGGAAGAACTAGCTTTTTGGATGTTGGAACTGATGGACGAAGTGGTTTTTTGAAAAATGGAACTGGTGGTGCGTAGTGGCTTCTTGAGTATTGGAATTGGTGGAGGAAGTGGATGTCACATCCCCACCCTGGATCACATAGGGTGGGCGGCGGACCGGCCACCAAGGCCTTAACCAACCATTCATGTGCATAATAAATGCAAAATACAGCGGAAGACAAATAATATAGTGATCCATATCACCGATCTAATGAATACCAGAGGAATAAACTAACATCACCGACATTATTATTAAACCCATGTAAAACAATAATTAATTCATAAGGTTCACTACTCTAAGCACAAGCAACATTGTTCACAAAACAATTGAATATTTGTCTCAAACTGTAAAAGACATTATTTCTGAAGACCTATGGTAAAATAAATCTTCTACTCTTCTAATCCCTTGTCTATCTGAGGACTTACTCCTCCCCCTTATCCTCACCTGAAAAATGTTAGATGTTTGGGTGAGCACAAAGGCCCGTGAATAGCAACCACCTCTAATGAGGTGTGAAAATAAATCCCACAGTTTATATACCAAAAATAAACTTGATACATACATAAGTACAACAAACTGTACCTCAACCCCTCTCCCAAAATCATTTAAACAAAATGATTTTATGATCACAAATAACTTTATAAATGAAAAGACATTTATAACTCAAAACAATCACACACATTCAATTTCCAAACACATTTGTCAAATCATGTTTGTTACCACTAGTCTGGTAACTGACCCAGTCTCTTGTTACCATTAGCCTGGTAACTGGCCGAATCTCTTATCATCACTAGCCTAATGACCGGCCCCGTCTCATGTTACTACTAGCCTGGTAACTGGCCCAGTCGCTTGTTACCATTTAGACCTGCTAACCCCAGTCCCAGTCGCTTGTTACCACTTAGACCTGGTAACCCCAGTCCCCGTCTCATAAACATCATTTTCACACACACCAAAACTATAGTTTTGATCCCAACGCACACAAAATTTCATTTTCATCACCAAAGCAATGATATAAAATCATCCCACAAGTTTTTCAAAATTCACATATAGAACAGTTCACAATTTTAAAACATTTAATTGCAACCTCAAACATCAACACATATATCATATATATGAAAAATTCACACGCACACATTTAATATAGAAAATTCTCCCAAAAGAAGTAGTAAACTACTCACCTTGATTCCCAAAATCCTATTCAAAGTTCTCTTTCTCAACCTCAATGCAATCACCACCTAATCCAAAATAACATATAACAATCAATCTCTATTCCTAACTTTATCATTTCGCGATTCTATATTTAATTTTTATACTTCCTACCCATTGATATATACTTAATATATCTTTTACATATAAATATCCTTTCTAATACGAGGTAATAGGGTGTGGAAGTATTCTGGGCTGTTTAGAAAAAGTTTCTAAAGTTTCGAGGTCAAATCATAATTTTTTGAAACTTTTAGGGTCAAAGTGTAATTTCCTTGAAAAACAAGTTTTCTGTCTTCCAGACTACCACAACTTTTTCCAAAATTTCATTCTTTCAACTTGCCAAGTAAAAAAAATGGTTAAAATTAAGTTTAGAAGAGTATAGGAGTCAAAATAAAACTCTTTGAAACTAAAGAGGAGTTTTTTGTAATTTTAAAGAAATCCATCTTCTTCACCCACGAAAGTTGCAGGTTCTGCAACTTTTCTTCTTCTTCCCTTTTTGTTTTCTTTTTGTTTTGTAAGACATTAAATAAATTCTTTAAAGGCCTCAAAAACAATAAATCTATATTAGGTCTCAAAACACTTAAATTAACAACTTCCAATAAAACCCATTATTTATGATAACTTTAATACTATGTAATTGAATAACTTACAAACCTACCAATAATTAATGAATTCATACCTTTAATGAGTCCAAATCCCTTCTTCTTCTTTTTTCCTTCTTTTCTCTCTCTCTCTCTCTCTCGATCGATCGGGCGGCAGAATCCTTCTTTCTTTTTTTTTTTTTTTTGACTGCCTATATATATATATATATATATATATACAAAATAAAAGAAACCCTACAGTTCCTCATTCATTAATTACACTAACATCCCTTTTCAAAAATAATATCACACATTGACCTAAACTAAGTTATATATATCTATTTCAAAAATTTGGGGTATTACAGTGGATTTTGAAATTAGAAGCTGATGGTGGAGATGGATTCTTAAACACTGGAACTGGAGGTGGCATTATTGGGGGGGGGGGGGAGGGGGAAGAATTTATTGTAAATGGGAACAGGCGGCAGGACTGATTTTTTCACGGATTTTGGAACTGCTGCTGGTGTTAAGTTCTTATATGTTGGGATTCATCGTGGAAGTGACTCCTTGTATACTCGTGCTGGTGGTGGAGGTGACATTGCATAAACTGGAGTGGGTGGAGGAACCTCTGGTGGTGGTGGCGGATACTCAGGATATTCAATTGGTGTTCCTGGTAATGGTGGCAGCTTAGGCAATGGTGGGTACTGAAACAAGGCCACGAAAACAACGTAAGTGCATGTGGCTAGAGAGAATTTCAGGTTTCCATCCAGGCCTAGTATTAGTTTTCCTTTGTCTTTGGACTTGATGATTAACTTTGAGGCCTTTTGGTAATCGAGGACAGGGCATGGCGCACCTGAGGCACTGTGAAGCTGTGCAAAGAATTCCTCTTTCAATTCTCCATCTTGTAAAATCACTCGAAGAAGAGATACTTTGAATCACTCGAAGAAAAGGAGGATGATGATAAGAAGGAGAATGACGAAAATCGGGAGGGAGAAGGACGGAGGAGAAAGAGAATGATGAGGGGAAGGAGAAGAAGAATAAGGAGGACAATGAGAAGAAGAAAGAGAAAGAGAAGAATGAAGGAGAAGGAGAAGAAGAATAGCACTAAGTCAATATTACAAAATACTCTTTTACCATGGGCACACATTGGTGGAGAGGAAGAAGAAGGAGAAGGATAGGAATAAGAAGCAAGTGGAGTAGAAGAAGAAGGTGAAGGAGCGGAACAAGAAGAAAGAGTAGAAGAAAAAGTAGTAGGAGATACAAGAAGAAGAAGAGGAAGAGGAGGGAGGAGGAGGAGAAGGGAAAGAGAATGAGAAGAAAAAGGAGAAAAAGGAAAAGCGAGAGGAAAAAGGAAGGAGGAGAAAGAGAATGAGGAGGAGGAGGAGAAGAAAAATAAGGAAAATGAGGAGGAGGAGGAGAAGAATAGAAGGAAGGAAAGGGAGAAAGAGGAGGAGGAGGAAAAGCTGGGGAAGGAGAAGAAGAAGTAGGAGGAAGTGATGAAAAAGAAGGAGAAGGAGAAATAGAAGAGGAATGAGGGAGAAGGACCAGAAGAGAGGAAAGAGAAGGCAAAAGAGAAAATCGGGATGAAGGAGGGAGGAGGGAGGAGAAAGAGAAGGATAGGGAGGAGTAGGAGGAGAAGGAGAAAAAGAATAAGGACAATAAGAAGGAGAAGTAGGAAGAGGTAAATCGAGAGGAAGGAGGGAGGATAAAGAGAAGGAGGAGACGGAGGAGGAGGAGGAGGAGAAAAAGAAAAATAGGAATAAGAAGAAAGTGGAGTAGAAGAAGAAGAAGGTGAAGGAGTGGAATAAAAAGAATGAGTTGAAGAAAAAGGAGGAGTAGGAAGAAGAAGAAGAAGAATGGAAAGAGGAGGAGGAGGAGGAAAAGGAGAATGAGAATGACAGGGGAAAGAGAAGGAAAAAGCGAAAAATCGAGAGGAAGGAGGGAGGAGGGAGGAGAAAGAGAAGGATAGGGAGAAGGAGGAGAAGAAGAATTTGGAGGACAATGAGAAGGAGAAGTAGGAGGAGGAAAAACAAGAGGAAAAATGAGGGAGAAGAAAGAGGAGGGGAAGAAGAATATGGAAGACAATGAGAAGGAGAAGTAGGAGGAGGAAAAATAAGAGGAAAAAGGAGGAAGAAGAAAGAGGAGGAGAAGGAAAAGGAAAAGGAAAAAAATGAGAACTAGGAGAAGGAACAAGAGGAACGGAAGATCGAAATTTATAGCGGTTCTGAGGGAAATTGGTGAATTGCAAGAAACGGAAAATTTGACAAAAATCTCGGTTTGAAAGTTTGACAAAAATCTAAAAATGCAAGAACTTAAAACTCGATCTAAGGTTCCAATCCGCCCGCTGTCGCTCCGTTAACTGTGAAAACAAACTGAAGGCTACTAACATAAAAACTTTCTCAAACTAACTACATCTCGATTCAAGCCTTAGTTTGAGAATTTGACGATGAGTTAGAAATGTGAATACCTAAGAGTTTTAAAAACTTAAAATTTGATCTAAAGGTCCTGATCAACAAATTGTCGCTCTGTTTCTCATAAAAACAAACCAAGAGCTACTATTCAAACATCGAAGAAGAAGAGAAAGAGAAGGAGGAGAAAGAGGAGGGAAGGAAGCGAGAAGAGGGAGAAGGAGAGAAGAGAATGATGATGAAGAGGATGAGAAGGAGAAGAATGAGGGGAACCATGGGGAGGAGGAAAAGAATGAAGAAAGAGGAGGAGGAGGAGTAGAAGAAGAAAAAGAATAACACTAAGTCAATATTATAAAGTATTATTTTGCCATGGGCATACGTTGGTGAAGAGAAAGAAGAAGAATGATAGGAATAATAAGAAAATGGAGTAGAAGAAGGTGAAGTAAAGGAATAAGAAGAAAGAGTATAAGAAAAAGGAGTATGAGGAGGAAGGAGCAAGAGAAGGGAAAGAGAAGGAGGTGAAAAATCGGAAGGAAGAAGGATGGAGGAGAAAGAGAATGATAATGAGTAGAAGTACGAGAAGTAGGAGGAGGAAAAAGAAGAAAAAGGAGTAGTAGGAAGAGGAGGAAAATCAGGGGGAACGAGGAGGGTGAAAAAGTGAAAGGAAGAAGGGAGGATAAAGAGAATGAGGAGGAGGAGAAGGAGAAAAATAAAAAGGACAATGAGAAGGAGAAGGAGAAGGAGAAGGAGAAGAAGAATAAAAAGGACAATGAGACGGAGAAGAAGAATAAGGAGGACAATGAGGAGGATGAGGATAAGAACAAAAGGAAATGAAAGGGAGAAAGAGAAGGAGGAAGAGGAGGAAAAACTAGGAAATAATGAGAAGTAAAAGGAGGAGGAAGAGATGCAGAAGGAGGATGAGAGAGGAGCCGGAGAGGGGAAAGAGAAGGAAAAAGAGGAAAATCGGGAGGAAGAAGGGAGTAGAAAAAGAAGGATAGAGAGGAGGAGGAAAAGGAGAATAAAGAGGACAATGAGAAGAAGAAAGGAAAGCGAGAGGAAAAAAGTGGGAGGAGAAAGAGAAGGAGGAGAAAAAAAGAAAGAACAAAAGGAATGAGAGGGAGAAGGAGGAGAAGCAGGAAAGAAGGAGAAGAAGAAAAGTCACTCAAAAGATCAAAATTTATGGCAACTCTAAGGGAAATGGGTGAATTGTGAGGAACGAAAAGTTTGACAAAAATCTTGATTCGAAATGTAAAAATTTAGAAATTTTATAAATTTGAAATTCAATCTAAGGTTCTGATCGACCAGTTCTTGCTCCGTTTACTATTAAAACAAACCGAGGGCTATTACTCGAACATAAAAACTTTCTTAAACTAACTGAGTCTCAATCCTAACCTCGGTTTGAGAATTTAACAAAAATTTAAAAATGTGAATACCTAATTGTTTTAAAAACTTGAAATTCGATCTAAGGGTCCTGATCGACAAGTTGTCGCTCTGTATCTCGTGAAAACAAGCTGAGAGCTAATTCTTGAATATCGAAGGAGAAGGAAAAGAGGAGGAGCAAAAAAAGGAGGAGGAGAAAGGGAAACGAGAAGAGGGAGAAGGAAGAGGGAGGAGAAAGAGAATGATGATGAAGAGAGGAGGAAAAGAATGAAGAAAGAGAAGGAGGAGTACAAGAAGAAAACAAATAACACTAAGCCAATTTATTACAAAGTACTCTTTTGCCATTAACATACATTGGTGAAGAGGAAGAAAAAAGTCAATATTACAAAGTACTCTTTCACCACGAGCATACATTGGTAAAGAAGAAGAAAAATGAGAATGAAAAGAATAATAAGAAAGTAGAGCAAAAGAAGAAGAGAAGGTGAAGGAGAGGAATAAGAAGAAATAGTATAACAAAAAAGAGAAGTAATGACGAGGAAGAAAGAGAGAGGAAAAGCAAAAGGGAAAGAGATGGAGGAAGAAAAGAAAGAGAAGGAGAAAAATTAGGAGGAAGAAGGATGGAGGAGAAAGAGAATGATGAGCAGGAGGAGGAGAAGAAGAACAAAGAAGACAATGAGAAGGAAAAGAAGAATAGCACTGAGTTAATATTATAAAATAGTCTTTTGTCATGGGCATCCTTGGTAGAGAGGAAGAAGAAACATAAAAGTATGAATAAGAAGAAATTGGAGTAGAAGAAGGTGAAAAAGTGGAAGAAGAAAAAGGAGTTGGAGGAGGAGGAAGAAGAAGAAGAATAAGGACAGAGGAGAAAAATTGAGGGAAAGAGGAAAAGCAAAATGATGGAGGGGGAGGAGAAAGAGAATGATGATGAGGAAAAGGAAAAGGAAAAGGAGAAGGAGAAGAAGAATAAGAAGGACAATGAGAAAAAAGAATAATAAGGAGGACGATAAGAAGGAGGAGGAGAAGGAAAAGCTAGTAAAGAAGGAGAAGAAGTAGGAGGATGAGGAAAAGATGCAGAAGGAGAAGGAGAAATAGAAGAGGAAAAAGGCAAAGGATGGAGAAGGAGAAAGAGCAGGAGTGGGAAAAGAGAAGGAAAAAGAGGAAAATCAAGAGGAAGGAGAAAGAGAAGGATAGAGAGGAAGAGGAGGAGAAGAAGAATAAGGAGGACAATAAGAAGGAGAAATAGGAGGAAAAGCGAGATGATGGAGTGAGGAGAAATAGAAAGAAGAGGAGAAGAAAAGGGAGGAATAAGAGAAGGAACAGAAGGAATGAGAGGTAGAAGGAGGAAAAAACTGGAAAGGAACGAAAAGAAGAGGAGAAGAGAAGTCACTTGAAAGATAGAAATTTATGGCAGCTCTAAGGGAAATCGGTGAATTGCGAAGAGCAAAAAATTTGACAAAAGTCTAGAAATGAAAGAATTTAGAACTTTTAAAAACTTGAAATTCGATCTAAGGTTCCGATCGGCCCATTGTCGCTCCATTAATTGTGAAAACAAACCAAGGGCTACTACTTGAACATAGAAACTTTCTCAAACTAACGGAGTCTCGATCTGAGCCTCGGTTTGAGAATTTGATGAAAAGTTAAAAATGTGAATACCTAATAGTTTTAAAAACCTTAAATTCGATCTAAGGGTCTCGATTGACACTTTGTCGCTCTGTTTCTCGTGAAAACAAACCGAGAGCTACTACTTAAACATCGAAGGAGAAAGGAAAGAGAAGGAAAAGAAAGATGAGGAGGAAAGAGAAGGAAAAGAAAGATGAGGAGGAAAAGAAGGAGAAGGAGAAGGAAGAAGGAGGTGAAGCAAGAAGAAAGAGAAGGAGGGAGGAGAAAGAGAACGATGATAAAGTGAAGGAGAAGAAGAAGAAGAATAAAGGGAGCCATGAGGAGGAGGAGGAAAATAATGAAGAAAGAGAAGATATAGTAGTAGAAGAAGAATAACACCAAGTCTATTACAAAATACTCTTTTGCTATGGGCATACATTGGTAGACAAGAAAAAGATGGAGAATGATAGGAATAATAAGAAAGTAGAGCAGAAGAAAAAGAAAAATGTAAAGGAGAGGAATAAGAAGAAATAGTAGATAAAAAAGGAGTATGAGGAGGAAGAAGGAGAATAAAAAGAAATAGAAGAACGAAGAGGAAGGAGAATGAGGAAAAGCAAGAGGAAGAAGTAGGAAGGACAAAGAGAATGATGATGAGGAGAAGGAGAAGAAGAATAAGGACAATGAGAAGGAGAACAAGAATAAGAAGGACAATGAGGAGGAGGAGGAGAATAATAAATGAAGAGGAGGAGGAGAATAATAAAGGAGGAGGAAGAGAATAATAAAGAAGGAGGAGGAGAAGGAGAAGGAGAAGAACAAAAGGAAGGAAGGGAGAAAGAGAAGGAAGAAGAGGAGGAAAAGGTGGGGAAAAAGAGAAAAAGGAGGAGGAATAAATGATGCAGTAGGAGAAGGAGAAATAGAAGAGGAGGATAATGAGAAAAGTAGGGAGGAGGAAAAAGAAAGAGGAAGGAGGGAGGAGAGGGAAGATGGAGAAAAATGAGGGATAGGAGAAGGAACATAAGAAATGAAAGGGAGAAGAAGGAAAATACGAGTAGAAGAGAAGTTACTTGAAAGATCGAAATTTATGGCAGCTCTGAAGGAAATTGGTGAATTACAAGGAATGGAAAGTTTGACTAAAATTTAGGTTTGAAAGTCTGAAAAAAAATCTAGAAATGTAAGAACTTAGAATTTTAAAAACTTGAAATTCGATCAAAGGTTTCGATCGGCCTGTTCTAGCTCCGTTTACTATGAAAACAAATAATGGGCTATTACTCGAAAATAGAAACTTTCTCAAACTAAATGTGTCTCGATCCGAGCCTCGATTTGAGAATTTGACAAAAAGTTAGAAATGTAAATATCTAATGGTTTTAAAAACTTAAAATTTGATCCAAGGGTCCCAATCGACAAGTTGTTGCTCTGTTTCTCGTGAAAACAAACTGAGAGCTACTACTTGAACATCGAAGGAGAAGGGGAAGAGAAAGATGAGGGAAGAGGAGGAGGAGAAGAAGAAGAATAGGTAACCATGAGGAGGAGGAAAAGAATGAAGAAAGAGAAGGAGGAGGAGTAAAAGAAGAAAAAGAAGAATAACACCAAGTCAATATTACAAAGTACTCTTTTGTCATACGCATACATTGGTGGACAGAAAGAAGGAGAATGATAGGAATAATAAAAAAAATGGAGTAGAAGTAAAAGGTGAAGGAGATGAATAAGAAGAAAAAGTAGAAGAAAATAGAGGAGGATGAAGGAGGGAGGATGAGCAAGAAAAGGGAAAGAGAAGGAGGAAGAGGAGGAGGAAAAGAAGGAGAACGAAGAAAATCGGGAGGAAGAAGGATGGAGGACAAAGAGAATGACAATGAGGATGAGAAGAAGGAGAAGGAGAAGAAGAATGAGGAGGACAATGAGAAAGAGGAGAAGAATAGCACTAAGTTAATATTACAAAGTACTATTTACCATGGGCATACATTGGTGGAGAGGAAGAAGAATGAGAAGAATAGAAATAAGAAAAAAGTGGGGTAGAAGAAGGAGTGGAATAAGAAGAAAGAGAAGGATAGGGAGGAGGAGGAAGAAGAGATGAAAAGAACGAAAAGTTCGACAAAAATCGATCTAAAGGTCCTGATCGACTCGTTGTTTCTCTATTTTTCATGAAAACTAACCGAGAGCTATTACTCAAACATAGAAACTTGTTCGAATTAATGGCATATTGATCCGACCCTTGGTTTAAGAGTTTTGCGAAAAACTAGAAATGTGAAAACTTGCGAGTTTTAAGAGATTGAAATTCGATCTAAACGTCTTGATCGGACTGTTCTAGCTCCGTGTAAACTAACCGAAAGCTACTATTCGGATATAGAAACTTGCTCAAACTCACGACGTCTCGATACGATCCTCGATTTTAGAGTTTAACAAAATGTTAGAAATGTGAAGGGCCCATATGATAACGTTTTTGTTTTCATGTTTTCAAACGACAAGAAAACTGAGACAAATTTTATCTTTGTTTTGTGGTAAACACCGAAAACAGAAAACATGTTTGGGAGTCTTTAGGTGCCAAGATAACCCACTCACTCTCACACACACACACAAAAATCACATATACACAAACTGAAATCAGATATACACACACACACACATAGAAATCACGCACACACAGAGAAAAATCACACATACATACACAGAAATTAGGCGCGCGCACACACTAAAATCACACAAAAATCAGGCACGCACACACACACTGAAATCACGAAGAAAGAGGATTTCAAAGTGACAAAAAAAGTGGGATCGATCTTCGTCTGAGTTCTTTGTCTTCATCGTCTGAGTTCTTCGTCTTCATCATCTGAGTTCTTCGTCTGAGTTATTTGTCTGAGGGATCGATCTTTGTGAGACCGATCTTCGTCTTCATGGATTCGTTCTTCGTGAGATCGACCTTCGTCGTCTGTGAGTGAGAGAGAGAGAGAAGGGGGAGATGAAAGAGTGACGAAAAAAGAAAAAAAAAATAGGCAAAAGGTTTTTATAGTAAGCACAAAAAAACCTTCTTTTTGTTGCTAATAGGATTCGAATGGGGAATCTTATTAACTATGGTTGTGGAGCGCGCGTGTTTCCCATTTTCCTTGTTTCCTAGAACATCTTTTTTTTGTTCCTTATTTTTGGGCTTTGTTTCCGAAACAACTTTTTTTATATAAAACAGAAACACAAATCTAAACATGTTTTTGTTTTTGTTTTGCCAAAAAAATGAAAAAAAAAAACACAAAACACGAAAAGAATACTTAAATAGTTTTAAAATTTTGAAATTTTATCTAAGGCATCTTATCTATCCGTTTTCGCTCCAGCTCCAGTGAAAAAAACCAAGAGCTATTATGCAAACGTAGAAACTTGCTTGAGCTGATAGTGTGTTGATCCGAGCCTCGGTTAGAGAGTTTAACTAAAAACTAGAAATGTGAAAACATAAGAGTTTTAAAAACTTGATATTCGATCTAAGGGTCTTGATCGACCCGTTCTAGCTTTGTTTCTCGTGAAAACTAACCAAGAGCTACTACATGGGCATAGAAACTTACAAAAACTGACAGCGTTTTCGTCTGAGGCTCGGTTTCAGAGTTTGATGAAAAGCTAGAAATGTAAGAACTTAGAAATTTTTAAAACTTAAAATTCGATTTAAGGTTCTGATCGACCCCTTCTTGTTCTGCTTCCGGTGAAAATGAACTAAGAGCTACTACTCGAACATGAAAACTTGCTCAAACTTAAGGCATCTGGACAGCCTCAGTTTGAATGTTTGACGAAAAACTTGAAATATAAGAACTTAGAAATTTTTAGAACTTGAAATTCAATCTAAGCGTCCCGATTAGTTCGTTCTCGCTCCGTTTACTATGAAAACAAACCGATGACTACTGTTCGGACATAGAAACTTTCTTAAACTAATAGCATCTCGATTCGAGCCTCGACTTGAGAGTTTGACAAAAAGTTAGAAATGTGAATAACTAGGAGTTTCAAAAACTTGAAATTCAATCTAAGGGTCCCAAAGTTTCAAAAACTTGAAATTCAATCTAAGGGTCCCATAAGTTGTCGCTCTGTTCCCGTGAAAACAAACCGAGAACTACTACTCAAACATCGAAGGAGAAGGGAAAGAGAAGAGAAGAGAAGAGAAGGAGAAGGACGAGGAAGGGGGAGAAGCGAGAAGAAGGAGAAGGATGAGGAAGGGGGAGAAGCGAGAAGAAGGAGAAGGAAGAGTAAAAGGAGAGCAGAAGAAAAAGGAGAAGGAAAAGGAGAAGAATAAGAAAGAAAAGGAGAAGAAGAAACAGAAGGATGGAAAGGGAGAAGGAAAAGCAGGGGAAGAAGAAAAAGAAGTAGAAAGAGGAGGAAGAGATGCACAAGAAGAAAAACAAGAAATAGAAGAGGAGGAAAGAGGGATAATGAGCACGAGAGGGGAATGGGAAGGAAAATGAAGAAAATCGAGAAGAAGAAGGAGGGAGGAGAAAGAGAAGAAGAATAAGGAGGGCAATGAGAATGAGGAGGACAATGAGAAGGAGAAAGAGAATGAGGAGGAAAAGGATATGAAAAAAGAGGGGGAGAAATGGGGTCAATTTCATGAAGAACAAAGAGCTACCGTCTAGGGTTCCGATAGGCCGATCGGGCCGTTCTTGCTCCGTTTCTCTTGAAAATAAACCAAGAGCTACTACTCCAACATGAAAACTTGCTCAAACTGACAGCGTCTCGTTTCAATACTCAGTTTGAAAGGTTGACAAAAAACTAAAAATGTGAATACTTGAGAGTTTTTAAAACTTGAAATTCGATATAAGAGTTTATGTTGCATGACTGGGAAGTAGCTTGATGAACAGTGGTTAAAACTTTAGGTTGTCTCTAGTGAGCAGCAAGAACAAGGGTAGTAGCAGCTGCTGGAAGTTAGAAAGAACAAACAAAAATTTGGATCTGAGATTGGGCTCTGATATCAATTGATGCAGAGGGGGAAGAGAAAGAAAAGGGAACCAATCCTCGTAAGGATTAGGTTAAGAAACACAAATCTCTGTTGATAATTCTCAAAAACTCTTACTTTTTGCCTAGGCCTTCCAAATCTGGTCACGTTGGTCCAACCATCCAATGACTACGCCATCATACTGTTAGTTCGAGAAAGTTTCTATGTCCGAACAGTAACTCTCAGCTTGTTTGCACGAGAAACGGAGCGAGAACGGATGGTTACCAAACAAGCTAGTTGTAGTCTTTCATCGTCATCGTTTCTTCTTGCCGAGGGGTGCCATCATCTGTTACAGACTCTGATATTGTAATCAAAAGGCTAGTTGCTACCATCTTAGAAGGGCTTTGAACCCAAACCAGTGTATTAACCCCAAACCAAAACATAGATTAACCCTACCCCATCTTGTTGACACTATCAAAAAGCCCAGACAACCCATTTCTTCAAGCTTCAGCCCACATCCATACATTTAATGTGGAGTAATAATAGCCCAGACCACAAAGAAAGAAAAAAAAAAGTCAGCCCAACCCCATATCAAACCTAACCCAACATAACCCAACCCATTCCCCCAAAAGACCTCTGAAATTGCACAAGCAGCCCCAAAAGTTTTTTAAATTCTCATCTAACCCCCAAAAGTTTCTGAAATTATATTGTAGTCCCCCAAGAGTTTCAAAAATTACTGTTTGACCCCCAAAAGTTTCTAAAATTATAATTTAACCACCAGAATTTCTTGCAACTTTTCAAGTCACTTCTTCCATCAAGATGATCTCCAACGCCGAGTTAAATGTTAAAGTGGACGCTTTATCCGAGTCACAAAAGGCGATGAATGATAGGATGGATTCATTTGAGGCATCCATAACATCACTAAAAAACCTCATGGAAGCTCATTGTGTAGATAAGAAGGGAAAGGTGTTGAGAAAAATACAAATTCATCTTCTTCAACTATCCATCATCAATTGGTTGTTGTTCAAGCCCCAGTTCGAAAAGATCACAGATTGATGGATGTTGAAAGAAGAGTTAAAGTAGATGTTAGCGATTTCCATGGGGATAATAATTCCAAGGTATTCCTTGATTGGTTACATAGCCTCGATAGCTTCTTCAAATGGTATCGTCTAACCGATGAAAGGTAAAGCACGACTTTGGTGGGTGAAGTACCAACAGACTAACTATGATGACTATTTTGACTCTTTATTTCGTGCCTGCTAATTATAAACAACGAGCTCATCTCTAATTTACTCAGTTAGTTCAAGGAAGCATGTCTGTTGAGGATTACACAAGAAAGTTCTACATCTTAGCCACCCGATCCGAGTTTCCATAGATTGAGGATGTACTGATCGTCATGTATAAGCAAGGGCTCAATTTGGAGATTTCTTCAGGTTTAGAAGCAAGTTATCTTTACACTATGGCGGATGTAGTTCAGGTTGCCTATCAAATGGAAGACGATATGAAAAAGAGGACTTATCTGAGGTCTTCTAGGGTGTCTACAACTCAAAGTGAAATGATTTTTGTGGATGCAAATCTAGGTAAGTCATTTGGTAAACCAAAAGAGAGTGTTTTTATCCCAAATAAACCAACTCCCTGGTGTTACTTCTAATTTTCAAGGGGGTACTAACCATAATGTCAAGACGAGATACTTTACATGTCAAGTGTTTGGTCACCTGTCTTTCCAATGCCCTACAAAGGTTGTTACGACAATTGAAAAGGAAATCCCCAAGAAGGCTAAAGAATGTAAAGAGTCAGATTCCAACATTCAAGTTGTGGAGCCTCTGATTTTGATTATTTGATTGGCAGTCATATATTGGGTGTTCTTCATCCTCTATCTATTGATAGTAAGGTTACCACTGAGAAACCAAGGCATCGACCCGAACTATTTTGTTAGTTAGTATTCTTGGCCTTCCTCCTTACTCGCCGGAGTCGAGTTTCTTTCAGAGGGAGATAATTGATGGCTTAGTCATTAGATGGTTGGATCAACGTGATAGGATTTGGAAGTCTATGCGAAAGACTAAGAATTTTTTGTCCAAATAAAAATGTACTTGATGGATTTGTTAGATTTTTTATTTGTTATTTTTATTACTTATTACTTATTATTTGAATTTTTAGTTAGATATTATTTATCATATTGAGATTAGTAGATAAGTTGACAGAGTTTTAGTAATAGAATAGTTCATTTATGATAGGACACTTGGTCTATAAATAAGGATGTATTCACATTATTTTGATCAAAGTTGAATATTAGTTTTAGAATTCTCTACGGAGATTTGTATTTCTTGACCTATAATCCTTGCAAGGATTGGTTATCCCCTTTCTTTCCCTTCCCTCTCTGCATCATGGCGTCTCGATCCAAGCCTCAATTTGAGAGTTTGACGAAAAGTTAGAAATGTGAATGCTGAAAAATTTTAAAAACTTGAAATTCAATCTAAAGATCTCGATTAACGTGTTCTCACTCTGTTTCTCGTAAAAACAAACCGAGAGCTACTACTTAGACATAGAAACTTGCTCGAGCTAACGACGTCTCGATCTGAGCCTTGGTTCTAGAGTTCGATGAAAAACTAGAAGTGTGAAAACTTAAAGAGTTTTAAAAACTTAAAATTCAATCTTAGGGTCTTGATCGGCCCATTCTAGCTCTGTTTTCCTTGTAAACCAACCGAGAGCTACTACTCGGATATAGAAACTTGCTCGAACTGACGGCATCTCGATCTGATCCTCTATTTTAGAGTATGACCAAAAGTTAAAAATGTGAATACTTGAGAGTTTCAAAAACTTAAAATTCGATCCAAGGGTCCCGATTGACCCGTTCAAGCTCTATTCTTGTAAAAACAAACCGAAAGCTACTACTCTAACATAAAACTTGCTCGATCTAACGGCGCTAAACCCGAGCCTTGGTTTGAGAGTTTGACGAGAAACAAGAAAAGATAAAACTTAAAGAGTTTTAAAAATCTTGAAATTCAATCTAAGGGTCCTGATCGACCCGTTCTAGCTTCGTTTACCATGAATACTAACGAACAGCTACTACTCGGACATAGAAACTTACTCGAACTAATGAGGTCTTGATATGAGGCTGGCTTAATGAAAAGCTGGAAGTGTAAGAACTTAGTTTTAAAACTTACAATTCAATCTAAGATTCTGATCGGCCCATTCTTACTCTGCTTCCAGTGAAAACAAACCAAGAACTATTGCTTGAACACAGAAACTTGCTCGTATTGATAGCGTCTCAATCCGAGCCTCATTCGAAGAGTTTGAAAAAAAACTAGAAAAGTGAAAACTTAAGAGTTTTAAAAAACTTGCAATTTGATCTAAGTGTCATGATCGGCTGTTTTAGTCCGTTTCTCGTAAAAACTGACAAATAGTTAAGATTCCAATCGGACATACAAACTTGCTCGAACTGATGGCATCTCGATTGGAGCCTCAATTTTAGAGTTTGGCGAAGAGCTAGAACTGTAATAACTAAGAAATTTTTTAAACTTACAAATTCAATCTAAGGTTCTGATGGCCCAGTTCTCGCCCTGTTTCTTCTGAAAACAACTGAGAGCTACTATTCAAACATAGAAACTTGCTCAAACTAACAGCGTCTCGAGTCGAGCCTCGGTTTCAGAGTTTGAAGAAAAACTAGAAATGTGAAAACTAAAGAGTTTTAAAAACTTGATCGCACGTTCTAGCTCTGTTTCCCATGAAAACTAACCGAGAGCTAAGGTTCCAATCGGACATACAAACTTTCTCGAACTGACGGCGTCTCAATCTGGACCTCAGTTTTAGAGTTCAACGAAAAGTTAGAAATGTAAGAACACAACGTGTACATATGGAAAACACACAAACAAAAACTAATTGATAAAAAGATACATATCACAAATTGGTGCACCTTAAATACAATCACACTAAACACGTGAAAATAAACACACAAAAGTATTAAAAAATAACCACACAAAACTCAATACCTAGGTAGTCATATATAAATAATCATTTCTCTCAATCCCATTTTTTTTTTCTCCTTTTTGTCTCCACTTTCTTTATGATCCACGCAACCACTACAAAAACTACACCAAACACAATAAAATTTTCATATCAACATCTGCTTGACAAATGAATAACATCTCTACTAGAAATAAGGAAGCTTGACCCATACCTGTCACCATCGCCGACATCAATCACAAGTCTCCATATCTATTGACATACATATAAATAACTTGCATATGTTGATATAAAATTGATTACAAATGAATACAAAAGAACATATAAATCAAATTTTACTCGCGGGAGAACTTAAAATTCAAATTTACAGTTTTTGATATAAATGTGGCTTGGAAAAGCGAGAGCAAAATTATGGTTCTCTCCACAGTATACTCCTATTAATATTAACTCCACTAAAAGTACATGAATAACATCCAATGATAAACACAAAGTACACATAAACAAGCCTACAAAGATGCAAAGATAGAAGAAAAATACACAGCACACTAATACACAGAAAAAAACACAATGTACACAAAAAAAAGAAAAGTACAAAAGAAAAGTACACAGAGATACACATAATAAAAACACATTAATCCATATAAAAAAACACAATGTGTCACATAAAAAGTACATATCACAACACACCAAAAGGAAAATACACAAACATTATACAACAATACGCCACATAATAAAACCCATAGGGTGTACATATAATAACATACACACAAAAAATCAATGATAAAAGAAGAATACAAAACACACACTGATACACATTGTAAAACACAAACAAACTATACACATAAAAATACAAACACAAAAATCGATATAACATATACACACAAAATTCACCACTTGGGTAATCCAATGGCAAGTAACAAAAATACCAAGAAAAAACTTTTTCAACTCATAAATTGAAAAAATATCAAGCGTATCTCAAATAAATACTTAACACCTTGGATAATTCTCAAACATTGTTGTTGTCACGCTTGTTCACCAATCTCGCTTACCTAGTAAGTTTAAAGTAAAGCTGAGTTACTCAAATAACAATCAGAAAATCAAACACCACAAACAACACACAATCCATCAAAAGTAACAAAAGTACCATAAAATACGTCATCCACAACATAATTATTTAATTTAAATATTAGCAATTAGAACTAAGCACTCCAAGTCTCCTAGAAATCAACATAACACTCACCCAAAAACAAAGTCTACCTAATAACAAGTAACAAAGATATCAAGAAAAATATTTTCTAACTCATAAATTGATAAAATATCAAACTTACGTCAAACAAATATTAATAGCTTTCATAATTTAAGGGGCTGTTTGGTAAGTGTTTCTGTCTTGTGTTTTATGTTTTTGTTTTCAATTTTTGTCAAAAATAAAAACAAAAACATGTTTGGGAACTGTTTTTGTTTTTGTTTTATATTAGTTATTTTGGAGACAAAGACAAAAAAATGGGAACAAAAAATTTGTGTTTCAGGAAACACACGAAACACAAAACACGCGTGGAGGAGTTTAATGAGGTCTCCACTTCGACCCCTGTTAGCAACAAAATAGCACTATTTCTATAACAGTATAAATATGGGCCTTTTGTGTATTTTTTTCATTCGTTATCAATCGTTTCTCTCTCACAACCGAAGCTTTGAAGGAACGATTCTCTCTTCTCCTCTGCGTCTGTGTCCTACGATGGCGTGAGCCCAGAAGATTGGATGAAGAAGAGGCTTCCCCTTCGATCTCCTGACGAAGAACCAGATCTCCTCCATCGATCTCCTCGCTGTGAAGGTAAGGTAAGTGAATCCATTATATTAGAATAGATCTATGTATATAGGATTATACCAGGGGCAAATCTGTGTGTTTTATGGTGTTTGTATGTGACTTTATGTGTGAATGTTTGTTTTGTGTGCAGATCCATCACAGACAGGGAGTTCGTTTTTTCATTTTGCCCTAAAAAATTGTGAATTTATGTGAATGGGTCTATGTGTGGTTTGTGTGAGAGTTCGTGTGTGTTTTGTGTATAGATCCATCACAAACCCCCCCCCCCTCTTTTTTTCATTTTCCCCTAAAAAAATTTGGATTTATGTGAGTGGATGTGCAAAGTAAGTGTGTGAATTCGTGTGTCTGTGTGTGTGAGTGTTCTGTTTTGTGTTCAGATCCATCACAGACCTCCCCTCTTTTTTTCATTTTCCTTCTTTATGTGAGTGGGTGTGTAGGGTCTTTGTGTCTGTGTGTGAGTTTGTGTGTGTGACTGTTCTTTTCTGTTATGTGTCTGGGTTATTGTTCTGTTCTGCACCATAGTTTGGTTGAGCTGATCCTCTCCCTCCAACTTCTTGGTCCTGAATCAAGGGCAACCAATAATGCAAAGAGTTATGTAATCTTTGATTGTTAATATTGATTTTAGATTTCTGTATTTTATATTGAAAGGTATTATATTGACATTTTTTTGGTGTTTCCTTCTAGTGTAGATATAAGTGAACTAAACCTACCTAAAACATGTAGCATATCATTCCCCAATGGCAAGGATGATATGGGATCCTAAGGAGAGCTGATTCTATTTTTTGAGTGTTTTGAAGGATTAAAGCCTTCTAATTGTGGTGTAAATGGACATTTTCTTTCCCTTTAATTGTGATGTATAGGGAAGCTAATGCTTTAGCTGGCCTCATTTGCTGTTAGAAACTGGTTGCTTCACTGACTTTTCTGTCACTGGTATTCTGTTTTTTTTGTTCAACAGATTTTCTGTTTTAGTTTGATCCTTGTTGAACATAATCTGTCTGGATTCAGATGGGAAGAGAGGTTCTGGGTTATATCAGGACTTATCTGCTATGGTTTTAGAGATGCTGTCTGATGTGCCAGGAGCTGATTTGCATTGGTCAAGCTGATCAGGGAGGTTTTTGTGTATCAATGGTGATCTGGTATTATCAACGGAGGCTGTCTTAAGAGCTAGGAGCTGAACTGAGAAGTCTAGAAGATGCAGAAATTTAATCAAAATTGGTTTTGGTCCTCTTGAAGGATTAAAGCCAATTTACTTTTTTTACAGATTTCTGAGTTGTGTTGTGAAGCTGGGATGATGTGCAGTGTCTCAGTCTGTTGAGGAAAGATGTATAGCTAGATAGTGTTGTGGTACTGCATGTTAATGCACTTCTTTGTATGCCTGATATGCTGTTCTGCCTGTTATGCTGCTATGCAGCACTGTTATGTTGCTATGCTGCTAGTATTGCTTGCTGATATGCTACTTTGCAACACTGTTATGCTAGTCTGGGCTGGTGCTGTGCTGGAGCTTGGAGCTTGGTGCTTGGTGCTGGTAGATCTAAGGCATGGAGATGCCGTCTGATGTGTTCAAGTTTAAGAGCCTTTTATTGTAATTTGAGATGGTTTTGATCCTTTTGAAGGATTAAAACCATTTTTTCTATTTTTAAGAACATCTTGTTCTTTGATTCTTGTAATTCATTTTTTTTGGGAATAATTTTTTTTCCTTTTACCAAAAAAATAAGGTGTAGTTTGATCCTTGTAATTTCTGAATTCATTCAATAAAATTTCTATTTTTTTTTAAAAAAATGATATATTATAAAACATATTTAGGATAAAACGTGAAGTAGTAACCAAACATGTTTTTTGTTTTTTATTCTCATAATTTGATGGACAAAAATGACATCCAAACATGTTTTCTGTTTCAGTATTTATCACAAAACAGAGACAAAAAATTATCTCTGTTTTTGATTGTTTTGAAGACGCGAAAACGAAAACGTTACCAAACGACCCCTAAGTTTCTACGAGATTCCAAAGGCCAAAAAAAAAATATTACATAAGTAAATTCAGGTGTATGAAAATGAATATTATAAGTAAATACAGTCGAAATTGTAAATGAATTACCCAAGGAAGATATCCATGAATGTGTATATTGCTTAGGTACCTTATTATATGTCGTCAATAGGTCCCATAAAGATTCCCGAAATCAACTCTATTTTGGTAAAGCCTCCAGTTATACTCACAGAGATCATCGGCATCGACTTCCTCTTTCGGTGGCGACGATCTTTGGCTTTGGTTTCCTCTTTGATGACATCGAGTGTCACGATAGAACATAGAAAAATAAAACAATTAAACATTTTTAGTAACTAAGGCAATTTAACAAATACATGGCAGCCTTGCTGAATTGAATACATGGTGGAAGAGAGCGAGCAAGAAAGAGAGAAAAAGAGAGAGGGGCTATACAGAAAGACGTTGAGAGAGATACTTGGGCGGGTCTGGTGGCTGAGTTTACGGTGGGAGTGAGGTAAGTCAGGCGGGGAAAGGAGGCAAGAGTAAGGGTTGTGGTGGTGCTTGTAGGGTTTGGGCAGTGGGGTAGAAGAGAAATATTAGGGGGAGGAAGAGAGGGGGTAAAGTGAAAAGGAGAGAGAGAACAGAGGTACCTCTGAGGTCCATAACAGAGGCAGTGGTTGGAGAAGATCCTGCGTAGATTGCTTGCTGGGAAGAGAAAGAAAGAGAAGGAGAAGTAGAGGTAGAGGATGAGGAAAGGACAAGGAAGATGGAGTAGAGAATTTTTTAAACCAAAAAGGATGAGGAATATTGGGTGGACGAGGGAAGAAAGAGAACACAGAGAGTACATGTGGAGCATAGTGAGAGATTTAGACAAGAGAGGCACCTCAGATTGAGAGATAGCAGATTCAGATATGAAAACTTCTACCCCATTACCCACTGCGCAGGATTACAGTAGGTATCGTGAGAGAAGCACCAGAGATTGAGAGATAACAGATTCAGATATGAAAAATTCTACCCCACTGCCCACTACGCAAGACCATAGTAGGTACCTCAGTCCTCTTCTCTACAGAGATTGAGAGATAGCAGATTCAGATATGGAAAATCCTACCCCACTGCCCAGTGTGTAGGATCGCAATAGGCACCTCTGTCCTCTCTCTCGCTCTTTATCCTCGCTTGACCCCCTCTCTCCCCTTCCCCCCCCCCCCCCCCCCACCAATATTTCTCTTTAACCCCACTGCCCAAACCTTACAGGCACTACCACAGCCCTTACTTTTGCCACCTTTTCCCGCCCGACTTAGCTCACTCCTACCAGTAAACCCAACCACCTGACCCAACCAAGTATCTCTCTCGACTCTATTCCCTCTGTACACCTCTCTTCTCTCTCTTTCTCTTTCTTGTTCACTCTCTTCCACCATGCGTTCATTTCAACAAGAACACCATGTATTTATTAAATTGTCCTAGTCATTAAAAAAGTTTAATTATTTTATTTTTCTATGTTTTATCGCGACACTCGATGTCGTCAAAGAGGAAACCAAAGCCAAAGATCGTCGCCACCGAAAAGGAAGTCGAAGCCGATGATCTTAGCTAGAGGCTTTACCAAAATGGGGTTGATTTCGAGAATCTTTATGGGACCTATTGGCAACATGTAATAAGGTACCTAAGTAATATACACATTCATGGATATCCTCCTTGGGTAATTCATTTACGGTTTCGATTGTATTTATTTATAATATTCACTTTCATACACATGAATTTACTTAATGTAATTTTTTTTTCAAGCCTTTGGAATCTCGTGGAAACTTAAATTATAAAATGTATCAATATTTATTTGGCGTAAGTTTGATATTTTATAAATTTATGAGTTAAATTGATAAAAATAATTTGATATCTTTGTTATTTGTTATTAGGTAGACTTTGTTTTTGGTTGAGTCTTATATTGATTTCTTAGGAGACTTGGGGTTCTTAGTTCTAATTGCTAATATTTAAATTAAAGAATTTTGTTGTGGACTACGTACTTTTTGGTAGTTTTGTTACTTTGGATGGATTGTTTGTTGCTTGTGGTGATTTGATTTTTTGATTGTTATTTATGTAACTCAGCTTTACTTTAAACTTACAAGGTAAGCGGGGTTGGTAAACGAGCGTGGCAACAAAGTTTGAGAATTATCCAAGGAGTTATGTATTTATTTGAGGTATGTTTAATATTTTTTTAATTTGTGAGTTGGAAAAGTTGTTTTCTTGGTATTTTTGTTATTTGTCATTGGGTAGTTTTTATTTTTGTTGATTTCTTAGGAGGTTTGGGGTGCTTATTTAAGTTATGTCTTTTGTCGATTATTTGCTATTAGGTAGTTTTCTTTGTGTCCGATGAAGTGGGTTTTGATTATATGATTTTTGATTAATGGCACCCAGACTAGAGCACGGGTTCACCTTTTTGGTTTTGTCCTCGATTAATTGGGCTTTTTTGTTTTTCAGTTGTTTTTTCATTACTCAATGACCATCTTTTATGTTTGTTTCCAGTGTGTTAATTGCCTCTTTTTTGTACTATTTTATTTCCAGTTTCAAGGGACATTGTATTTGTGGAGTGATCTTAGTTGCACAAGAGATTATTTTTGGATGTTGATATGGTCTATCCATCACAATTATGGGGTAAAGTCTTTTAGGCAATATTGATATGTACGATTTAAGTTGCTTGAGGTAGTAATTTGTGCTTGACTTTATTGATTTGATTTTTGTTATTATATGTCTTATTTTATGGTTTATTCATAAATTTTTTTTGTCTCTAATGAATTTTAGTTTTTTCATTCATGCAATATAATAAAGTATAGCTGTTTTTGAATCCCAAAGACAACCAAGGACTCACATCATTTTAGGATAAAACAACATTTCATGTGCAATCATGTGAACTATATATCTAAAACTGCAAACAACAAAAACAAAACCAAAAAAAACAATTATCTCACTATAATCACCACAATCACAACCAAAAACATAAAAACGCTAGCTAATGCTCGTGCCTGAAGGCACTTTGTAATTGTAACACAACAAAATTGCCGAAATAAAAAACCAAACCCGCAAAAATTAGAAAACGAGAAAAACTTTGGAAACGAAAATAAAAATCATAGCACTCGCAAATACCAATTGAGCTAAACTTAATTGATCATTACATCAAATTGACGATGACATCAATTATTTCAACCCAATTAAATTTTCAAATAATAACTCCATACTCGCGACCATCACACGTACTCATTTCAATTAGTATAATATCACAGATAAGAAAATTATTTCTACCAATCCAATATTATTTTTCTCCATGGGACGATAAAAAATTCCAAGCAACAAAAAGAAATATTCATTATGTGAAAAGAAAAGAAAAAATAACACTACAGCTCAAAGAGGAAAAGGGGTTTTAAAACTAACAGACAGTTATAAATTCTAGAACTAATGAACCCCAAACATACTTGAACCTAACTCCATATAAAAAAATATTAACATAACCACATCATTATTAAATAATATACGAACTGCTATGTAAGAGCACCTTGAGCTCACTAGCCATACATTAATTACTCTGACCAAAGTTGAAGAGAGAATAATAAGATTTTGCAGAGCAACCTATTAAAAAGTAAATAAGCAAGTGTATTTAGTATATGTAAGAAGATTGAGTGTCCCATTAAGTATATACCATAATTACTTCGAGAAGGTAGATTATCATTAAGCATGTCATGTCCCATTAAAAATTGATTGATGAGTATATGTATTCACTAGTACTATTTTATTGTGTAACATGGTCTTGTGCATAAGAAGCAAGTGTTCAAGAAATCTCAACGTATCAAACAATATCAGGATCAAATAAATTAATACTTAAAAGTAAGAATGCAAAGATATAAAGGTCAAACATAGATTCATCAACTAGTAGCTTACGATCCTCGGCAATCAAAGGAAGCTTAATTGAATCAAAAGTGAAAAAAAAAAATCATTAGGGGCATGAGGACACCAAGTTAAGAAATCAAGAGCACCAAATTGAAATTAAAAAATCAAGATCACAAAATAATAGCTTACCATATTACCCAAAATTATAGAACAAATTGGTACCCTTTGTGCCATGAGAATCAATGTCCCGAGCCAATAACAGGTTGTCGCATCGTTGCTACCTCTCGCGCCCTCACTATTCGTTGACTTGTTTAAAAAAATGCATTCTTCAAAAAAGACAAATATCCATAGGTAAGTATCAATAACCATTGTCAAACTTTACAACAATGCCGTGGTTGAGCATGACTCACTCCACCAACTTCTCAAATTCAATAGCTTTAGGTATATCAAATACTCTATATAATAATCACCACATTTCAACCCAATGCCCATTGCTAACATTGCATACTTCTTCCAGAAATTTTAAAATGTCAGAACACGATCATCTTTCTTCTTAAGGAAATGATTACTACATGATGTTGGTGAAGAGAAACCCAAACCCTCAAGAGAGTGTTGCCATCTTTATTGAGTCGAAGACATATCAATTGAAAAAAAAAAATCCCTAAAACACTATGCCCATGTTTACATTCTAACAAAACCCAAAACATATGTGGAAAATATATTAGAACTTAATCAACTGAAATTTCACAAATAAAATTAATAAGTCTCTCAAAAAAAAACCTCCACAAATAGGGAGAGATTCAAAGATAAAAGTACCCGTCACTAAGAACATAATTAGTAGTCCATAATTGTCACTCTCATAACTATTATTATGCTATTTGTTCCTAAGTAAATACTTACAGCTTCTGCCACTATTTTTCACTTGTCCGCACCAACTTTACCGATATAATCCACAAAGAGGGTTAACACTATAAACTATAGTTTTTAAACCTGGCCCGGACATCAACCCATACAAGAGACCGGGTCAATGGGTTATTGGTGCAATTGTTGGGTCACTAGTCAAACCGATAATTTAACATAAAATATAAAAAATAATAGCTAATGATAATGAATATGCTAAAATTGCAAACTCAATCATCTACCATAATCCACACAGATGAAAATAATTAAAATCCATACTACAAATTGAATGTTCAACTTAGTTTGACTAGCAAAATGACCTCAAGACTCGAGTATGATGATGGGTTTTCTTTAGGAATCTCAAGACAAAGTCTAAACAGGGCATTAGTAAGAACCATAAGGTCGATACTTGATTGCACTCTCAGATCCAACTACCGTTAGCAGTGAAATAGCTGAGATCCTTGCTCTATGGAAAGCCAGTAAAGTCATACCAGGTTTTCTTATCTTAAGGAGAAGCCTTTGGTCATTACAGGCTGGGTTGTTCCAAAGAACCATGAAAAGATACCTTGAGAATGAGAGTGATTGTGTGTGCTCAAATGAGGCTGGGTTGTCAGTATGTTTGCTCAAATGATGTTCCATGATATCCATATCCGTCGAAAAACTGCAATATCATAGCCAATAAAGTAAAAAATGACAATGCAAAAACTAGTAAGAAGCATGAAAAAATTATGGGTATATAATATAGCCCACAGAATTCAAGAATATATTGGATGGATGAGACTACAAAACAACACCATCAGTCAATAATTTCAAAGTAAAATGTGCTAATGTAGGATCAAAACCACTAAAAACTCAACAGCGATTGGAAAGAAGTTGCAATTCAACTCAATAACCATATCAATTTACAACCTATGCATTTTTAATCTACTGTCATTTTATCCATACATTTCGAATCAAGAATCAAGTAACACAATATAAAACTCGCCGATAAGTACAGAATTATCAAAAAGGTAACTTACAGAAGAACAAAAGACAGACATAAGATTCAGTAGAGTCTACAAAATATGGAACTACAAACAAAAATAACTGGCCAAAAAATTAAAAGCCATAATCATGACCCATACCGTGTTTTTAGACAGTTGGGAATGTCTCCAAGCAAAACCGTCTCAAGTTAAAATAGAAATTAAACATATATAAAAATGGGCATATGAATTCATCCATAACACCACCAAATTTCACTAAATTTCACCGATAAATAATAAATAAGAAAAAGCATAAAATAACCACAATAGAAGTGAGATTCTCCACAGACATAGTTTAGGTGTAAATACAAGTACGGCAGATATGAAGTCAATAGAACTTACTTTTACTGCCGAGCTGAAGAGATGAAAGATTAGAGTCAAATGAACCATGTAGATGGCATTTGATTAACGTTTTCAATTAAAAAGAAGGAACTTGGTTCTGGTTTTTTTTTTTTTTTGTGAAAATAAAAAATGGAAAAACATATTTGGTTTCTATTTTTGTTCGGAAAAAATGAAAATGGAAACAAAAAACCTGTTTGAAAACTATTTTTATTGGTGTTGTAAATAATTACCTACTGCTATATCTATTATTAATTTACTAAAGACCAAAAGTAGTAGCATACCTTCAAACATCCAACACCATTGATTTATATCCAACTCTGCATCATTACTTAAGCAAAAGAAAAAAATACAAAACACAAAACAACAATACATTAATAACATGCAAACATTAAAATATGAATCCATATATAGTCTCATGGTAGATTCTGCCAGTGTGAGCACAATTATGCTTATTACTTCCGAGTTGGTATTGACCCAGCCATATGAAACAACCCACATGGTTCAATCCACGTGGAAACCTGCTCATCCACTAAACTCCATAAGAATTGACTCATTCCATGGGATCACAGTCCATCGATCTTAGTTGATTTAATCTCCATAATTGATAGACTAGCAGTTTTCTCAAATGTCCTTATCAATTAGAAAAAACCTAATGGTACCACATATACAAACACAGTAAACTCCAACAAGATACTGGTGAATAATGTGCAATAGACCCAACTCGTGTAAATAAAAAGTGAGGACCACTAAACCATATGTTGCAAAGCAAAGAAACTATACCAATTATGAAAGTAACATGTGACCTGCCAGGGATTACATAATTTTTGAATCGAGCAGCAAACAACAATCAGGAACTCCAATTTCACAAGGAACCAATATAAGCATAAGCGACTGTACTTATCCCTGGAAGTATATGAAGTATTACAAAATTTATCAGGCCAATTTTTTGCAAAGCAGTATGGTGGAGTGGATCATAGATCAAACAATCAAAAGAATAGTCATAGCTTTTGGGAAGAAGGATGTTAAAGTGTATTAGAATGAAGAGCTTTCTGCTTTTCTGTTTTATTTGATCTCTATAGCTGTAAGCATTAATTTGACACAGATGATCTCCAAAAAGTTACCCGGAACGAGAATTTATCTTATAGAGGATTTGAGTCCTGCAATTATCATCCAGGCAAGACATGAAACTTTTGTGTGTTCTCATCAAGAGAAGAGTATGATTTCAATTTTCATGAAACCAGCAACCATACAATGGAACCAAAAACCACCGACTAGATTTTACCACACACAAAACAATGAAAATTGCAAAGTCTGAGAAAAAAAAATTATACCATAATCAACTAAAAAGCAAGAACACATCTAGCACCAACCAAATCCATAAAAATTGAACAAAAACACAAGTTCACGCAAATAAGATCAACGAGAGTCTTGGACTTCAATTTTGCATATACAACAACTATCGAGGGCGGGCGAGTGACAAAGGATCGATCACCTGAAGACGAATTTCGGGATCCTATGATCGCGCAATACAATAAGAAATTCCTGCAAAGTTAGTAAAAAAATAGGTTAGGGGTTCCACTGATTGGGTGTTCCTGTGTGACAGTGAAAGAGAACATTGATAAAAACTTAAGGACATGGCTAGGATTAGGGTTTCTAGAGGAGATAGACAGAGAGAGAGAGTTGCAGGTGTATTCCCGGCGCTGAGAGGAGAATCAGGTAATAAGATTTGGAAACTAGCCGTTCGGGAGAGAGAGAGTACGCGGGTGAAAGAGAGATTTGAAGATGTTTAGTTTAGATACGGGGCTGAGATAAGAGGGTCTGTTTGTTTACTGTTTTTGTCTTGTGTTTTGTGTTTTTATTTTTAATTTTTGTTAAAAATGAAAACAATAATATGTTTGGGTAATGTTTTTATTTTTGTTTTATATTAGTTGTTTTGGAGACAAAGACAAAAAAATGGGAACAAAAAATTTGTGTTCCAAGAAACAAGCAAAACAAAAACACGCGCTAAAAGGCATTAATGAGATCTGGGTTTTGAACTTCCTTAGCAGCAAAAATAGTCTTTTTTAGTGAAGCTATTTAAACCCACCTCATCTCCATCGCTGCCTCACTCTCTCATCTCCATCGCTGCCTCACGCTCTCCGTTCTGTCACCGTCACCGACGACGATAAGGAGCAACGATCTCCTCTGCTCTCTCTCACCGACGGAGAGGTAAGCCCCTTCTTTCTCTCTCTCTCCCTCTCTCATCTCATCTCCTCGCTCTCTCTCTATATATACACACAGGTCTGGGTATATAAATGCCTTGCCAGTTGAAGCTTGCGGGTCATACTCATTGCCAGATCTCCATGTGTTGTATGTGTGTGTGTTCTGTGTGCTTTGAGTGTGTGTGTGTGTTCTGTGTGTTGGGTGTGTGTGTGTGTGCATTGTGTTTTGTGTGTGTGTGTGTGTTGTGTGTTGTGTTTGTGATTGAATTGAGATTGAGATTGTGATTGAATAGCCATTTACTTTAGGATTTAATTGGGGGTTTTGTACAAAAAAAAAAAAGAATTGGGGGTTGGATTGAATTGGGATTGATTTTGGGTATGTCTATGCATTTGCAATTATGGTTGATTGAGCTGGAGTATTCTGCTACACTAAGGATGCTAAGGTGTGAATGAGGTTGGGTTGCAAGAAGATGAATTATGGGAGAAAGGTTGCTGCCATGGAAGTAATGAATTTTTTTTTGGTTTTTTTGTTGAAGGATTAAAGCCTTGAATTGTATTTTTGGTTTTCCAAAATTCTTGTAGTTACCAAACATGTTTTTTGTTTTTATTCTTATAATCTAATAGACACAAATGACTCACAAACATGTTTTTTGTTTCAATGTTTACCACAAAACAGAGACAAAAATTGTCTCTGTTTTTGATTTTTTTGAAGACACAAAAACAAAAACGTTACCAAATGACCCCTTAATTACATTCCCGCCGTAAAAAGATATTCTCTTATGTGAAAATTAAATTTTGACTAACTAAATTATGGATTCAATTTTACTAAGGTTATTGAATTTTTTACATTACTTTTCTCAACTATTTAAATTATTTCACATTGCCTAAAACATAAACGTCCATTATATTTTTTGATATAAATTGTCAATAAGACAAAATAAAAAAAAAAATAGATCGATTAAACTAATGTGAAACTAAACATATACATTACATTTTAAAGGATAATATAAAAAAAATTCATAATTGGGGGTGACACGTAATTGACCATAAATTAAGTGAACCAAATCGATTAATTATGGTCTGACGTAAGCAAGGGTAGCCTAGCAAAGTTTCATAGCACTTCCCTCGGATTTAGCCAAGGAAAGGGACAATATTTGACGAGTCCAGATTTGACTGGACCGAGCCCAACTTGAACGGACTGAGAAAGCCCAAAGGATATACTATTCGGAGCTGGGCCGTAAAACAATACGGAGGGCATAAAGGGAATTAGGCGGCCGTAAAACAATACGGAGGGCATAAAGGTAATTAGGCGGCCGCAAATCAATACGAAGTCCAAAGAACCCAAGCCCAGGGACCAAGGGGCGCCGCCCATGTGGGCGCCTGCCTACCCCTCTGGTCTCCTCCTCTTCCTTTGTCTCTTGACTCCAATGAAGGCCACCACTCCAACTCAAGCCTAACTCACTCCAACTCAAGCCTAGTCCAGCTCAGGACCCTCCCCGACAGAATAGGAGCACGAGGGCGAAAGTATCGGAATACACAAAGAGATCTAATCCTATCATAACTGTACCTACCAAAGTGATAGAATCCTACCATAACTATACTTACCAAAATAGTGGTGACCCCCTCAACTCACCGCCTTAGTGAACCTATATAATGTAAGCTCTCCCCACTTGGAGAGGCATCTCATAATCTACACACACCACACTTCCAATACCCCTACACATTGCTCTCCCTCTCTCTCAAAGCACTGTAACTCTCTGGCGACTCTTATTCATCAATAAAGAACACCAGGCCACCGCTGCCATTCCCGAAAGTGGAGTAGGTCATCTGAGACCGAACCACTATAAATATCTGTGTTGATTCCCCGTTTACAGTTTTAATTCCTTGATTGTCATTGATTGATTGTTTATCGCTCATTAATTACACATATTCATATACTTGTTGATCTTGCACAAAACAATTTTATGTATCATCAATATTAATACACAATTCATTGATAAATAAACTATGTCACGCGTTTGGCTAAACAATTCAATCAGAACTGTCGTACTGCAATTTAGGAATCACCTAGTCAATGGTCTTAGACAAGCATTAAAAAGTGCTCATGTATTCCACTCAAAGTATAACTTTAAAAAAAAAAAAAAATTTATTTTTGGAAGTCCAAGAATTCATGAGTCTATCCGTACTAACACACATGCCTCGACTTTTTCATCCAATAAAAACATTATAGACGTAAAATTTATCTATTTTATTAATTTTTATTACTTTAACAATATATTATTCAAATTAAAACCACACCGTTAATGATGAGTTTTGAATCTATTAAATCCCCTCCTTTTTGGGATGGCATGTCGGAATTAAATCAACTATACTTCATGACCAAGGCTAATGCAAGGCCTCAAGTATGCATGAAGCCCATTTTATAATGAGTTCCATTGAATTATGACATGATACTAAAAGATATTTCGATTCTCAATTTGTATTATCAACCATTAAAAAATTTAATTTACACATTTAATATTATGAATTAGTAATAATGTAGATATCCCCCAGATTGTCGTTCAAAATTTTGTCATAAATTGAAGCAGACGAATTGCAAGTACTTTGGGTGTGGCCTTATGTATAAATTCACATATTGTTGACACATTTGTATGAGTTGCTCATGATAGGATTAGTCTCTATCTGATTAATGAAACTTTATTTTCAATACACAAAAACAGTGTCAAATTAATCACTTCCAAAAATTCAACAAAATCCCCCAAAAAAATCTAAAAATCCAACAAAACCCCCTAAGTATTTTATGATATTTATTTTTGTAGCCAATAATTGACTAAATTTATACAATGTATAGTTGCATTGTTATTTTTTGAATTTTATTATTGAAAGTTAGTTGAAGTAGTTAGCTAAAATATATAGTATTATTGAAGTGAATTTGAAAAAGTGGTTAGGTAAAGTAGATAATACAATATTTAAATATATTTTGAGTAGCTATTTTAGATAGCATTGTTGGAGATACTCTTAAGTAAGGAGCATAAAGACTAGGGTTTATTTCCTAATTTGGGTCTATACTACTTGCAACCAAAGGAAGAACAGTAAAAATATTTAATAAAAAAGTTTATTTGTGGACCAAAATAAATTGCCATTAAATATACAACAGTGAATATTAAAATTAGCAACAAATTTAAAGTGTATTACCATGTTATCCAAATCATATTCATAGAATTGAAATAGGTGTCGGACTCATGCAATAAATGATATTTTAAAATTAAATATTTATATAATTTGCTTGGAAATTCAAAATATAATGAAAAAATATTATATATTAAAACTAATTTTATTTAAAAATTAAAATAAATTATTATTAGTTAATAAGATAGTGAAAAGTTTATTACATGAAGTACATATTGAGTTTTAGTTGATTGAATAAAAACAAATAAATTAAAATTTTAAAACATTAGAAAAGATAAGGGAGGTTTCTCAAGTCCCTCATTTCTTATTTTGATTATTGTATATATATATATTTTTTATAATCATAAATTGTAAAAATAATAAAGCAAAATAAACTAATAATATATAAAAATTAGATATATTTTATTTTAATTAATAAAAAATGAGATACGGTAGTAACATGATTTGACTCTTAACTCCAACTCCACCTCTTATTGGCTCCTAAAACCCTATTAATTACAAAAACCCTTGGACCTCGGAAGAACCTAACGATGGCGGATCATGACTCGAAAGCAGAACAGAAGGTCATGACAAAGAAGAAGAAGCGAAAGCAAAGAAGCGAAGAAGAAAGAGAATCTCAACAAGGACCTCGAAAAGCCTATCGTATTGATCCGTCGGAGAGAGAAATTGAGGAACGCAAAGCAGAGTCAGAAGTTGAGAGAGAAACAAGAGTAAAACTTGACCATGGGCATCCTTGGAGAAATCTGCAACTAATTTTATCACTTCAGGACAAAGATATTGATATTCAGAAGTTAGTGCTTGTATCTTTCTCTCTTACTTCATATATAAGCATAAAAACAGATGCTCTACATCGTTCTATTGATGTTGCCTTCTTTCTCACACAAATATAAGCACATTGAGCCTGTTTTTATCGGTTGAATGGTAGCATAACACGTTTAGGCTGCTTCTGTCTGCTGAAAAATTGTTTGGAAAAGCAAGAAAGGAGAAGAAACGACTCTTTTCCGATCAGACACTGAAAAATTGCTTAAAAAATTAAAAGGAGTAAAGGACGACAGAATAAGAATCGAATTGAAGTTCTAAATTTAATGAGTTTATTTATGGAGGATTGTTAAAACTAAAGTTTTCACTCCACGAATGCCGAGACAAAAGATTGACTTACGTTTTTGTTTCAGTGAATACAATTGGAGCTTTTGAGAGCTCTTTTGTTTTTACTTGGACAATAGACCACTGTTATTTTGAATCTTACTTTGTTATATTGCCAAAAGATGGTTGATTGGTGTTATTCTGTTTTTGATAAATAAGAGAATTTCCTTGCAGAAAGGTCGAATTGGCATTTGATTATGTGAAACTGAAAGCTAGCGAAGAAGAGGATGACAGCAACCAAGGTCTAGAGACAGTTAACATTTCACGAGTAATTGTGTTCCTCAACAATTGGGTCCTGTCATTGTTGATTTCTTCAGAAAAGACAATTAGAGTTGAAGGAAATAAATTTGAGCCTAGCACCATTGGGTCTTGCTTTGATTGCAGATGCTGGGAGATATTAAAGTTCTGCTTAGAGGAGTCTTTGAAAATGCATATTTCATTGAGCTTCTCAAAGGACTTGTTACGTGTTATTCACTGCATTGCAAAAGATGCATTGTACCAACTGAATCACGTGTCCCAGCATTTTGAGACGTCAGTTTGTAGTGGTGACGGGTTTGAACTGCACAGTATGGTTCTTGATTGCATTTCATTGGTTTTCACATCCCATGGTGGGGTTTCAAATGAAAATTTGGACTTATGGATTTCGACTATTGGTACGCTTCTTGAGCTTATCCATAAAATACTCAGTGACAAGCTTGTTGGTGGTAAGGTTGGTATGTTTGTCCTGCGGTTGTCTTGTATTATGCTTGAACCATTTGCAAGGTTTTTGAGGGTCCATCCAGCTCGGAAAAATGGTTTCCGCGATTTCATAGATAAGCTTCTTGAGCCTATGCTGCATCTGTTGGATGTGATAAATATTCATGTTTCTGGCAAATGCCCCGAGTGGACAAGAAATCTATCGAATTTGGTTGAAGTTGTTCTGTCTCAGGGGTTGTTCCACCCAGCTCACATTGATGGGTTTTTGAGCTTACAAAGTTTGAATAAGTATAAAACCTCCGATGATGGAAAACCACATGACTTCAAAGTGATCATTAAAAGTTATCATCGACACCTGTTTGATAAGTTGGAAAAAATTATAGCTGGGAAAAATGCACTGGCGTGGGGTGGTTTAGGAGTGCTGTTTCGTTTGTTTGTTAACTGCGTTCAGAAGGAAAAGGGACTTTCAGTCAGAGGAGAAAGTTCTAGGCCCTTGGAAGACGATTCTAGTGGGCATATGTTCAATAGATCCTCTGGAAGCAGGATCGTGGTTTCAGAGAAGAGCCATTGCTCGAGTGGCATGAATGCAGAAACACAGAAGTTGTCCTTTAATTTCTTTGTGCAGATTGTGGAGCCTCTTTTATTGAAAATTAATACTTATATTCAAGCAGAACTAGAATTTGGACCTTCTTTGTTGGAAGTGCATTGTGCACTCAAAGCTACCAACAATATACTTGCCAGCTTTATCCATGAAAATGTATACATACGAACGGAGGATACGTCCGAAGGAGCTTGTGTTAATTTCCTGAGGGCGGTTTATGATATGACTATGTCAGTTTCTGCCAAAACTATTGAACTATGGCCATCAATTTTTGTTTCAAATGAAGGAACCTATAAGGAGGCTTTGCATCTAATAGCCAGGGAGCTTATTGTTGTTCTACGTTGCTTACTGGAAATTGACTATGAGGTTGTTGGGGATGATTTGGAGACCTTATGGATTATGATATTCTCATATGCGACCCATGGCCTGTCTTTGGCTGATGGACCTGATGAGTCCTTGTTAATGTCAGATATAATTCACCTCGGATGTCAGCTGGTTAATCTCTACAGTGAACTTCGACAGGTTAGTGGAGTTTTTATACAGTCTGATTCCATGTGGCTGCTCATTACATTTTGTTAAATTTTTGGAGTTTAACACCATTTGGTTTAAATTTTTAATTATGGTTTCAAATTTCGTTGTCTTTGAATTTAAAATTGACACCCTTATGCCCTCCTAATTATTGGGTGGTTTCATTTGCACTTTCAGTTGATCCATCAGACAACTATTTGGGATGGTACACCACCCTCCCTCGAGTCCTTTCAGCCCTTCCCACTATAGGTCATCCCCCCAACCCACACCACACACACACACACACACACACAAATCAGAAGTAGGGCTTTTCCCTTCAGTCCAAGGAACAAGTTCCCAGGTGCTATTCTTTTTGTGAGGCTCCTCTTCAACTGCATCACTTCTCCATTACAAGAATGTTTCTCTTGTCACAAAGCAATAGCAAGAAGAAAATTGGAATCAGAGCAGGAGAAACAGGCAATATCAAAGAGAAAGGGAAATTTTGGTTCCATAATGGAAATATTTTCTGTTATTTTTTCTTTTTTTAAACTAATGGATGCGACCTACCCTTAGCTCTATTTGGGACATGTAATTTTAGTGGATGCATTGTGTGTGGTATTCTTTCCTTTTTCTTTCTTTTAAACTAATAGATGCAAGCTACCCTTAGCTCTATTTTGGGATTCATTTTGGATCAGATAATATTCATGTCAGAATCTTACACATTGAACTAATGTAGGTGAATAATATTATTTTTGCGCTATGCAACACAGTGAGGCGTCTGGCATTACCTATCAGGAATGGTGATACATGTACACCTCAGTACCCTTGTGTACCATATGCAGAATCACTGAGAACGGTATTATGCTCACTTGAATTGAGGCTGTCCATTTATAATGCTATTAGATCTATACCGGAAGGTCAAGCGAGTGGATTCATTCGCCAGTTAACATCAGATATTTCAGAATCCCTGGAATGGATGAAAGGTAAGTGTTCATTGGCTGCTGGAAACGAAGTTTTGAAAGCATGTGTAAGTAGTTATAGCTCGCCATGTAACAATTTGCAAGCAGAACTTCTGGGAAGAGCTCTGTCTGAAGTGTATATCGTAATTTTGGATTCAATGACTGTCACCACTGGCAATAGTAATCTTGTCAGTGTTGCGGTGAAGGATCTGATGGCAGTGATTCGTCCTAGTATGAGTAGTCTGGTTGCATTGGAGCCCGATAGTGTTACCAAGTTCTTGTTTATAGTTATAGGAAGAACTTACAATCAGGGGACTGGAGGCAAATTTGATGTTCAGTCCACTCACTGGATTTTTATATTCTTCTTTCGGCTCTACATGTCCTGCAGAAGCTTATACCGGCAAACAATCAGTCTTGTGCCCCCAGATACATCCAAAAAGATGTCAGAAATTATCGGTGATACATTAACAGCATACTCTGGAAGGGATTGGTTGGAGAGGACTGTTTGGGCTGATAAAGGTTATTTCTCTTGGATTATCCAACCTTCAGCTTCTCTTCTTACCGTTATTCAAGCCGTTTCAGACATCTATCTTCACGACCCTGTTGCAGATTGCTCCCCCCTAATATATGTATTGAATGTCATGGCTCTCCAGAGGCTTGTTGATTTGAATAGACTGATAAAATCATTTGAATATTTGCTGCAGAGGAATACTCATCTTGTTCAGACAAAATCAACAGATGACGCCGAGTTGTCAATGCATCTTAAGAAAGGTAGAAAGTGGGAAAGGTGTGTCTCAAATCTGAGGCAAGAGGCGACGGGTCTGACCAATTTCATGATGGAGTACCTCCCGTTAGTGGCTAAAGATGCATGGGATTTTAGTTTTGGTTCAGTTAATGAAAAGTCATTGACTTCTGCAATCTGGTGGATTCTTTGTCAAAATATTGATGTTTGGTTCACTTATGTTTCAAAGAAAAAATTGAAGATGTTCCTCTCAGTTTTAATCCAGAATTCTCTTCCCTGTTTGAGCAGTGGTTTGGAGGACTTAGGAAAGCATGACATCAGTAAACATGGCCATCTGAAGAAAGTCACTGCACATCAAATTTCATTGGAACTTCTGAGCGACACTCTTCTATATGAACAAAGAGTAAGATGATACAGTGGTTTGAACTTCAAACATATGCAAACTCTTTTTATTTTTGTGCCTATGGACACCCTAAGTTCGTGTGCATCATGCACTACTGGAGTTTTGCAGTGAAACAATTCAGTATATCTCAACCTCTCTTGTTTATTGTTTTCTGCTATATTAGCCTAGCATCCTTTGGTTTTCTCACTATACGTTGTTCTGGTTTGTTCGCATGCATATGGCATCAATGTTTTGTTTATTGTTTTATGCTATCTTATCCTAGCGCCATTTGGTTTCCTCACTATATGTTGTACTAGTTTGTTCGCAGGCATATGGCATCAAGGTTTTGCCGAATTTTGGAGAAATCAGTGTTATCAATATTTTCTAATTCCAGAGAGGTGGATTTATATTCGATGCCTGATTGGCCAGAGGTTTTAACTGCATTTGAAAATTCATTGGCCGTTGTTTCAGACAGGAGAGATGCTATGGATGGCTTGGCTTCAGGTGCAGAGGTGATTTGTCGTTCATCTAGTTTCCTACCACTGGAGATTCACACGAAACGAGAGTTATTGCCTTCAAATGACATGGATTTTGTCACATGTCAGAGTCTCCTCAGCTTTTTGTGTTGGATGCCAAAAGCGTATCTGAGTTCTAAATCGTTCACACTTTATGCAACTTGTATTCTAAATCTTGAAAGGTACCCCACGTCTCACACGCATGTATATATTGCCCCAGCCATATTTTGAAGCTGATTTTTGCATATTTAATTAGTGAATGGTAAATTTATTACTTTTAATTTTTTCATAGGTCAGAATTATGATATGCATTAGATATTTTCCGTTATATGATTCATATCTCTGTTTGATTGAGGACGAGAAGTACAATGAAATTAATTTAAATGGTTGTTCTTCAATATGCACCTCAAATCATTGTCATAATACAACAGGAGTGAAATGAACCCCTCCTTTTTTTTCTTCCTTTTTATTTTTTGGTTGCATACATTTTCTGTAACTATTCGCATCTGCTTACTTGCTCAATAGAACCCTTGGTCTACCATTTTACTCTACCTATAGCCATATTTTCTGTTTGATCGTAAAGTTATCATATCCTTTTATTACTATATCATTCAAAGTTAGTTTCGGTTTGTCTCTTCCTCTTGCATTCCATTGATAGGTATTATATCACTATAGGTTCATGGTCATCATGGATCTGAGAAGTTTGGTACTGACTGCACTTACCTAACACAATTCTCCTCCTTTTCATGTGCTTAGGACTCACTTTGTGAAAGATGGGGCACTAAACATGATACAAGCGGAGTTAAATGCTTATTTGCTACTTAGTTTAATTCCCCAAACCGCCTTCAAAAGATTGTAGGCTAAATTTGCTAGGATTCAATGAACACTCTATGTTAATGTTTGAAAGAAACAAGTGCTAGCGGAGTAATAGTTATGACCTGTATTTTAGTTCCAGGTTTACCTTGAACATATATTAGTTGGAAGCCATTTGGTAATGCAACTGGACTATGTGAAAGGGAATGAAACCTGATGTGCAAGTGAGGTATACAAGTCGGCCGTCCCACTGTAGGCTGTATGCAGAATGTTTCCACAATATAAGGATGGTGCTGAGTTGTTGAATTTGGCTGCTCGCATTGGCATGGGCTTTGTCACGATTCAGCTAGATGAACTACCCTGTTACAGATGGATTGGGAATCTTCTAGATATCCTTCTAGGTTCGTGTGTAGGTAAATAAGGATAAAGGATTTATGAAATCTTTTAAGTTGGTGATTCGGACTCTTTATGCTTCATTATGAAATAATTCGTCAAGCATTTTCTGTTTGTCTAACATGATTCTGTAATGGTTATTCTGGTGTAAGGATGAGCGGTTTGCTGCTGCTTTACATTGATAGCTGTACACGAGGGAGAATCGCAGAGAAGACAGGGGCTTCTGTTGGGTTCAGTATGATGGAAAACCGCATTTTTTGTTTATGTAAGGGCTTGATTTGTAGAATCCAAAGGGATAAGGCACATTACCTTGAAGATTTTAGCCTCCTGCTTGCAGCTTATATTCCTACTGAAGAGGAGATGCAAACTAGATGAAAAGTAGTGGTGGTTTTGCACTCTAAGATGAGGTTGGGTACATGGAAAAGTTAGTCCAGTTAAAAGGAAGAAGAAAGACGGTTGAAAAAGAAGATAGTATCTAGGTAGCAAAGTGGTAGCATTGAGCCATATGTGATCCTTTAGTGCAGTTGGGATGTTTGATAACTCTACTGCCGAGTGTCATGGTGAGGGGCAGGTGGCAATAAAGGTACACTATAAATGGCAAAGTGATTTAGAGGGAGTAGAGAGAGAAAACTTGAAAACTTCAACTAATGAAAAATATGGGTCGGATTATAATAGTTTGGGTGGTTATCATGTTTGAGTTTTTAATAATTTCATGGATTGTCAATATCATTTATTTTTTGGGTCATTAAATTTTGTCTAATATCTTGTGTATACCATAATTATTTTAGATGAATAGTATCAAGGGACAAATTAGGAAAGCAAATAAAGGAAAAAAAGGTTTTAAATTTAGATAAGGTAGATCTTTATATACAATAGTATACTGTAAAATATATTACATCATACAATTTTTGGCATCCCACCATTAATGCTCTCTTCCCCCTGCTTGTAACTAGGTACTGAATCAGCAGTTCTTATGTTTGAAGTTAACACCGCTGGTAATAACTGTTACATGCACATGCTGGGCTCACTCATTAGGGAAAATATAGTCATCCATGAAGGCACACTTGGACAGAATAAAAATTTAAGTTTCACAGCTCTCTCTTAGCTGAATTTGCTAGAGGAATTAACTGTTGACTTGCACATCATCCTGTCATCATAGTTGTGAATATTCTTTAAATTGTGGGACATGATTTATTACATGGTTAATTTTGCCTTTTTGACTCTGAAGTTTTCTTCTGTAGCATGCACTTCTCTCGATACATATATATTATTGATTGATGTGCAAGTGGTCCTGTTTGTTTCAGGCTTGTACTTGGGAGCTTATTAGATTTGCATGGTGCTTCACATTCACATTATCATTATGATCTCTTCAGATTGTTTGTATCCTGTCGGAGGGCCCTAAAAAATTTAACAGTGGCATCTTGTGAGGAGAAGATGGAAGCTAGTCAATTCTCTCTTTCTTGCATACTGTTTGACAGTCCATATCCTGTTTTATGGCTTTTGAAGTCAATGTCTGCAGTTATTAGGTGTCAATGTGCATTTTCAGAAGATAATGCCACCGAAGTGAAAGATATGATCTTCTCGTTGGTAGATCACACAACATATTTGTTTTTGACATTAAGCAAAGACAAATTTGTGCGTGCAATTCACTCGCATGTTTTATATGGAAAACTTTGGAAGGAAAAATCCAGTTCTGTTATTGCCCAAGAAAGGAGTGATGGTATTGAAGATGATCCATATTTGAATTCCGGTGAAGATATAGATGCATGGAGAAGTGTGGTCCTTGTGGCTGAGACTTTAAAGGAACAGGTGCAAAACATACTTGCATCTCTAAAGGAAGTCATCTGTGATGAAAAAAAGGAACCTTTTACTGGTGTTCAGGATTATACTTCCTTGTCAACTATTATTTCCTGCTTTCAAGGCTTTTTGTGGGGGCTAGCATCTGCCTTGGACAATGTAGATGCACCAAGTTTTAATGTTAAAATAAAATTCTCAAGATGGAAATTTGAACCTCTCTATGAAGTCAACCTTTGCCTGGATACATTTGCTGATTTTATAAATTATTCCTTGCGAGCGTTGCTTGTTGAGGATGATCAGTGTCCTAATCGTTTATCATATGATGAAACTCTTCCCACGTCAGAGTGCAGTGATGATTTTTTGGGGGTGGAGCAGACTTCACTTAAAGGTTTTGCTGATTTTGATGATACTTTGCATGGGAAAGAGCAGCAGAATTGTGGAAATGCAAGGAACTTCTCCACAACAGCTGGTATAAAGGAGGACTCCAGTAAAAGTGTCTGGAAAAAAAAGTCTCATTCAGGAAATGCAGAAAGTATTTTGACCAAGGTTGATTTGTCTGAGCAACTATGTTTAAGGAAATCTTTATTGCAGGGTTTTTTGAGAGGTGAAGATCTTGAAGCAGCATTTTTTCTCAGACAGCTATTTATTGCTTCTTCAGCAATTTTGAAGCTAAATTTGCAGACTAATCGTAATGCCTTGTCATCCAGCTTGATTTCTATTTTAATTGGCATTTCCCGAGTTTTGTTAGTGGAGTTTGCAAGCATGGTTGAGGTGCCACAACCATTTTCTTTTGTTTGGTTAGATGGTGTTGTAATGTTTCTTGAAGAGTTAGGGAGTTACTTTCCATCATCCAATCCTACCTTGTCTAGAAATTTGTATGTCAAGTTGGTAGACTTACACTTAAGGGCTATAGGGAAATGCATCTCTTTACAGGGCAAAGGAGCTACTCTAACATCTCATGAGACAGAGTCAAGTACCAAGATGCTAAATGGTCAGATGGGATTATCTGAATGCAGTATTTCCCAAGGGCCATACTTAGATGAATTTAAAGCCAGGTTGAGGATGTCATTCAAAGCTTTTTTGAAGAGACCATCAGAATTGCATCTATTTTCTGCAGTTCAGGCTATAGAGAGAGCCTTAGTAGGAATGCAGGAAGGCTGTATGATAAACTATGAACTACAAACTGGAAGTTCAGATGGGGGAAAGGTTTCCTCCACTGTTGCAGCGGGTATTGACTGCCTTGATTTGGTTCTTGAATTTGTTACAGGTAATAATAATCCATCAGTATGTAAGTAATAATGTCTGTTCTGACACCAAATGAGAATTATCCAACCTCATTGTCATCTTTTCTCCACTCTCCACTCTCCCCCCTTCTTCCTTGATCCTTTTATGACACAATGGAGAAATTTCACACATCTTTCTCTTTCTAGCAACTAAATGTCATTATTATTCAGTAGGCGGAGAGGTCATTACAAACAATGGACAATTGTTTGCCAAAAAAAAAAAAACTGAGTGCTCTCTCTCTCTCTCTCATATTCTTGAAAATCATCACTTCTGGTTTACTGTATGTGTTTTTACAAGTCTAGTTACACAGATCCTTATTTGTTGAAGGCATCTTTGTTCTAATTGTTGAAGTGCTTTGTAGGACGCAAACTATTGAGTGTGGTGAAAACACACATCCAGAGCTTAGTGAAGTGTCTGTTCAACGTAATTCTGCACTTGCAGGGTCCCAAAATCTTCTATGGGAAAGCCAACGGTAATAGAGGCGATGCTGATCCTGATCCGGGATCAGTCCTTCGTATGTGTGTCGAGGTACTGACCAGAGTTTTTGGAAAACACACTCTGTTCCATATGGATACCTGCCATGTTGTGCAGTCCTTGCGTATACCTGCAGCAATTTTTCGAAGCTTCCTCCAGCTTAGAATTTACGAATCTCCTGGTCGATCTGATTCTCCAAGGTTCTCAGATACTGAAGGCCCTGAGTCTGTAATGAGCAAGAATACATGTGTTGTGGATCGACAGTTTTCAATAGAGCTATATGATGCATGTTGCCGACTGTTGTGTACTGTTCTCAAGCATCACAAAAGGTATGCTGTCACCTCTTTGCTTTGTGGTCCGTCATAGGCATGCTTCATCTTGGTTTTGGTCTATTTATGTAGGATCTGTAGCCTTAGCCTTCTTTTGTCTTCTTCCCCACACTTGATATGATACTCTCTCTCTCCCTCACTCTCCCTGTTTATTTATATGCATTTCTTTGGTTGTACTAATCTTGTTAATTGGCAGTGAGAGTCAACGCTGTGTTGCTATTCTTGAAGATTCAGTTTGCATTCTTCTTCGTTGTCTGGAGATGGTTAATATCGATCCAGTTGTCAGAAAAGGTTATTTTTCGTGGGAAGTACAAGAAGGAGTGAAATGTGCTTGCTTTCTCCGAAGAGTTTATGAAGAGGTGTGTGTGTGTGTTGTTTTAATGAATAAATTACAAGGGACTAGCATTTCTTTGTTCATTCAGATAATGCATAAACTCTTACTTACCAGAAAAAATAATTCTTAGTTTGTTTCTTAGAATTTTGGTTTTCCTCTTTAGACATGACTGATGCGGCCTGGTAGGGCTGCCCATTTCCAACAGTCAAGTTTCTGCCCATTTATGCCATCTATTATAGTTTAGGTTGTACTGTTTGACATTCATGAGAGATGCTCAACTCACAGTTGGATGCAAGGTAGATTCTCCCCCCTCCCCCTTCTCTCTCTCTCTCTCTCTCATGCAAGAGGTGATAAAATGCACAAAGCACCATTCTGATGGACACAACTGCGATGTCATTCATTTTTGGAGTATTTATATAACTCCTTTGGATAAGTCAGAATATACTTTTTAGTATGAGAGGAAAGAAGAATTGCATCATACAAATAATTTTGGGATGTGTCCCCAAATCATGGAGAGTTTTGTTTTCTAACCTTGTGATATTTCATTGATTTCCTTTCAAAAAAGCAAAATTAGTACTAGCGCCTGGCGAACAACCTTCTAATATGTGAATTATGAGTATTATTATATGTATGTTGGTCTGTCTACTTTGAGTCAAATATTAAGGTACTGGACATTTTTTGCCTTCCTCCAGTTTCATGACGGCCCGGGAGTTGCATCTACTGAGATCCATGAACATAAATGTCCATTTCTGGGCTTATTGTCTCCGGAATCAATGGCTACACAATGCGTCTATATGGAGCCTCAATTTTATATTTCAATTAGATCGGTTGTGTTAAGTCTTTTTTATTTTCTCTTGAAGCATTATTGCGAATCAATTTATTGTCTTTCCAAATTTTGCAGATAAGGCAGCAGAAGGATGTCTTTGGGAGGAATTGCTTTCAGTTTTTATCCAATTACGTATCGATTTATTGTGGATATGGTCCAATTAAAACTGGCTTCAGAAGGTGGTGTTTATGACTTCATCTTCAACATTGATTCTCATTGTTCATGGCATATTATGATCCCTACCTGTATTTCTCTTGTCCAAATTTCATAGTACACCTCCTGCAATAAAATTGCTTATTTTAATTTGCAGGGAAATAGATGAAGCTTTGAGACCTGGTGTCTATGCTTTAATAGATGCTTGCTCAGCTGATGATCTTCAATATCTTCATACGGTATTTGGAGGTAAGCAATCTCAAGCTCATTTGGGTATAGAGGACTCGAAGGGCTTATTAATTCTTGCCTCACTCTTCTTATGTTATTCTTTTGTAGAGGGTCCCTGCAGAAGCACTCTGGCAACTTTACAACACGATTACAAACAAAATTTCCAGTACGGAGGAAAAGTCTGACCTTTCTTCTATTTCTATGGTGGGTTATTGGCAAAAATCTCTTTCGAGGAGAGAGAAGGGCATTTGGCAGTAATTAACAAGATAGCATGTCGTGGTCATAAAACCCCCAAGGAGCACATTGGTTGCAGTTCTTTGCATTGCTATCCATACAGAATTACAAGTAAGGCCTTTCCTGCTGATCATTATATTGTATTTGTCTCGCGACCCAAGTGGAGCTTTAAGTAACAAATCAAGTGAAGTGTGAAATATATTTATTCATCGGTTATCAAAAGATGATAGGGTAGATTCGTATATTGTTGTAATCATAATCTTTTGGCTTCGTTAGCGTCCTTTCGGAAAATAGGATTTGGTTCAGGATTGCCCCATTTTTATTTAGTGCAATCCTGTTTGATACAAAATGAAACTACCTGCTTAATAGGAGTTCTCTTGAAAGTATGCCTAATGCATATGAATGTAAAATCCTCTTGTGCAACTTTACCTCTAATGCATATGGTGTTTGAGCTTGTCCCGGGATTTACTGTTTGTCCTCTTTGTTCTTTTGCATAGACTTTGTATGTCACAGATGAATTGTTTCTGGTTCCTTTCGAGGCTTCAGCTTTTAATCGAACAACTGTCTACTTGCGGACCAACATAAGAGTTTTGGTAGTTCCATTAAACGATTGGAATGAAGTGTTAAAAGTGGCAAAAAACTACTAAAAGGGTTCGGAAATTCATTTTCTTCCAAAGGTTGTATTGTATGACTTGAAACATGCTTATATTCTGCAGGTTATTTTCTTGCTTTTTTCTATAATCTTTATTCTGTTCTTTTCACAAGATTAGGCAAATAAAATCGAATATCTTGTTTCCGTCTTACTAGTGTGCACGCGTGCACACACGAGATGATGCTCGTCTTCTCTAGATATGTTCTAGGGACTACCCTCAATAAGAATAAAATTTCAATACGTTTGACTGATATATTATATTATAAGAATAAAATGTCATATTTTTGTTATCTTTTTCCAAGTATCGATGAAAATAAATAGATCGGATCGATGTAATACGATTAATTAAATGAGTTGAATTTGGATTGATTATGATCAATGGTTAAATTTTCATCACTAAGAATACAAAACAAAATTCTTTAAAAATTAATAATAAATAATAGATATTCAAAAGGCCCACGTTAGGATAATCATGTGGTTGAACATCATGAATGGAAGAATACTAAGGGAACTAAGACATATTTGGCCAATCAAGATTAAAAAACAAAGAAGATAGTGGATGAAGATATAATTATAGATCATAAACAAATTGACTAGGCTAGTGCGTGGTGTGCCCTCCTCCCACTAGCGTGTTTCTAAAACTGCAAAAAACTTCAAAACAGCTGTTATTTTTAGATTTTTTTAATAATTATTTTTTCGTCATTCATTTAAGTGGGACTTATATATATATAACAATAACTCATACCTAAAAGCACGGTTTAACATAAAATTTAAAAATTAATTTTTACCCATAATTTTTTAAAATAGAAAATCGATAATTTTTTTTGAAAATACATGACCTCAAAAAAATATAAACATGTGCATACTATCGTGTATGAACGACAAATTGTATTGCATTATAAATTAATCAAAAATTAAATGATTTAACTTGTAACATATGTATAAATTTTATTGAGCCATAAATTAATTAAAAAATAAATAATTCAATTTATAATAAAAATGAGTGATGTGATAAGAATAAACGAAAAAAATGTACGGAAATAAAAGTCAAATGTGAATCCATGACACAGCGTTGAAATATGCGGTAACCTGCCAAATCAGACGCACCCTTGTGCTATAAATCTATTGGGCCTTCAATTCTCAACGACCTCTTGCATTGTTCTAACATTTACAATTATTGGCTTTCCCCTAAGTTTCACCACAAAGCACAACACCATTCATGTCACACAGAAGAAGCACAGCCTCCTCTATCCTAGATGTTTTTTCTCTGAATCCTCTCCCTTACCCAGTTCTACTATTCTTGGCCGTGATCTTCATCTTCCTTGGCCTCAAATGGTACGTGTCCTACGAGTCGATGGTCGAAACCACAGGACAAAACATGGGTTGGCTACTTCTGGCCACACCAGTTGTTTTGGTGTTCCTTGTGCGGTGGTTATCGAGTATGGAGAACCCGGAAAGGCTCTTTTGGAAGTCTCCATACGAGCGTCGGAGGTGGGGATACTACCGGCAGCCTGAGGGGAGCTCGCCGTGGGGCGTGGCAGCTTTGCTCTTGTTGGTACTTGTCTTGCTTCAATTCCAGTCTACCTTTCTTGATAGCTGGTTTGTATGATGCTTTAAAAGGTTGGATAATTATTTGTTTTGATGTGTTGTTTATGAGTGATATGTAATTAGAGTATTAATAGAACCTATACTTTTCCCCTCTTTTGGTTAATTTGATGCTCATGTTGTAGTATATGGTACAGGAGGTTATTGTATATATGCCATGGGGTTTGGAATTTTGTTTGAGGAAACTAGCATGATGTTAATTTTATTTTATTTTTTCCCATAATTTTGACCTAATTAGAAATTGATTCAGAAAATTTTCATAAAATATATTTTTGTAGCCATTGAAATCTACTTTTCAATGTCACAAGAATCAATCGAACACTGGGATAAAAAATTATGGTCAAAATACTTATTACTTTCTACCCGAATTCTCCCTAAATTATGTTTTAACCCCAGAATTATTCCAAACAATTTTCAAAGCTTGATAATTAAAATTTCCGTTAAAATTAACCATCAAACGATTAATCAAAATTCTCTAGGACAGTATGTGAAATTGTTTTTTTGTGCACCCGTGCATTTTAGTTTTCTTCTTCTTTTCCTCTGTCTAGAATAAACCATTTATTTCTCTCTCATGTTTTTGTAAATTAAACTTAGAGTAATGCTATTGAGATTTAAATAACAGGTCTAATTTATTGATCTAATGATGTGACAATGAAATAGTTCGATAGTGTTGTTGTGACCGTAACTCGTAAACTTCTTCATTGAGACTTCATTATTTAACATATCATCATGTCAGTAAATTAGATCAGTTTTTTAAGTTCCAATAACATTACTCTTAAACCTATCCTTCAATTAGCAGAAAATTTTGCAGGGGACCAATCTCTGCAAATTTTAGAAGGGTTAATTACAAAATGCTCCCTTGAACTTTGGGTCTTATTTCAATCAAGGCCCTCTGGTTTAAAATTGAACAATTTACCCCTTTCAAGTTCTAAAATTAGCAAGTTGACTGATTAATAAGACAAAAAATTTAAAATTACTTTTTTACCCTTAACCTTTATTCATCTCCATTTTTTTCCTTTCTCTTTGCCCAATTGAGCCAAAATCTCCAACACCACCATCCACAACCCATCGCAACCACCAACCACCGCATCTACCAACATAGCTACAATCAACGAGCCCACAAACCACCATAGCCACCACCGCAGCCACAATCAATACCAACGTAGCCAGTCCACAAACCATCGTAGCAACTATCTAGCCACCCAAACCACAACATCGCAGCCACCACTTAACCACCTAGCGACAAAACCACCAGATTCACAGTGGAGGGGGACAGTTTCGGTGGGGGTGGGTTTCGGTTTCAGTGGAGTTGAAGGAAGGGTAGGTGTGGGTTTCGATTTCAGTAAGGGGGGTTGGAGGGATTTGAGTCTCGGTTTAGTTGATGGGGAGAGATTAGGGAGTTGAAGGAAGGGTGGAGGTGAGTTTTCGGTTTCAATGGAGGGGTGGGAGGGATTTGGGTTTCGGTTCAATGAAGGGGGAGGGATTATGGGGTTGAGGGAAGGGAAGGGAAAGGGGTGGGTTTCGGTGGAGGGGGGAGGGATTTGGGGTTTTCACCGAAGTTGGGTTTTTACTAGAATTGAGTTTTTTTCTTTTTCTTTTTCTTTTGATTTTTTATTTTTATTTTTATACAAAATATTAAAACAAGGGTAGTTGTGGGTTTTTGATTAATTTAAGTCATTTTTTAACAGTGGTCAACTAATGGTAAAAGTTAATTGAAAATTATTCAAACATTAAGGGGGCAAATTGTTCAAGTTTAGAACTTGAAGGGGGCAAATTGTTCAATTTTAAACTAGAGGGCCCTGATTGAAATAAGACCCAAAGTTCAAGGGAGCATTTTATAATTAACCCATTTTAGAAATATAGGTGATGTAACTCTCTTTTTAAGACTAAAGTGGTATTCCATCAGCTGTTACATTTTACTCTGTAATTTTGGTGGGGCAAAGTGTATGATTTCAAATCATATGAAGACGAAGTGTTAAGTGCCTAAACCTACTTAGATAAATTATTATCGTTAGTATTAGTTAATTAATTTACATGGCATTGCTGGCTTGGTGGACTAGCAAAAATATCTTGGTTATAACACATACCTTGGATGTAAATAATCATTCACAAATTACACACATCGGTTAAACTCAATTGTTCTCCGCAACCCACTGTTAAACCATTAAGTCAAGAATTTGAACCTCATTGCTCCTTATCTTGTAAAAGTTCAAATGACGACCCAAAAAAAAAAAGACAACGGGAATGTTAGTCTAGCTTTTAGTTAAGTAAGAGGCACGCGTGACATGGTGAGGGGACCAAGAAAGAGCTAGTTTGTGCAATTTTTAAGGGTTAGATTGGAACTATGCCTTAAAAATCAATCATGGAGTTAATTATCCCTCTCTGGAATACCAGATCCATATAACTAGGACTTTGTCTGCTGTGGTGGGCCATAACCTCCAAACCTACCACTCCCTGCGTGGTCCAGTGGGATTCAAGCCTGTGGCCCCATGTTACTACTACCCATGAAGAGCATGGGCCCATGGAAAAGGCAAAGAAAAAAAGCCATCACTGGCATCAGTGACCCCATGAAGAGACCCATGAAGAGCCATAAACGCAATGACAACAAAGCTTTCGTTTAATAATATCCATGAAGCATATTTAAAGAGCCCAAAAAAGATTAAAATATAAGCCATACACATGTACATTCACCTGTTTTTCAGTCATACATAACAAATCTGCATTACAATTTATTATAAAAACACTTCGATGTAGAACGAAAAGTGGCAGATTTTATGGAGCAGGCAGATTTGTGATGTAGAACGAAAAATAGAACCCACGTCCAAAATCAGCTTGAACCCACCTCCAAAATCGTCAACCGAATCCAAAGATCCCAAGTTTTTTATCTTCTCAACCCAACCCAAAGATCCCAAGTTGAGACGATGAAGTTTTTTGTGAGTGAGTGTGTGTGTGTGTGTGTGTGTGTGAGAGAGAGAGAGAGAGAGAGCATACCTACAATGATGAAGACGATAGGGCTTCTGTGGACTGATCTGCTGTGATGAAGACGATGTCTTCTGTGGACTGAGTTTGGCGCAAATTGAGCGATTTTGGAGCTTCTGTTGAGGAATAGCTAACAATGTCTTTTGTGGATTGAGTTTGGCGCAAATCCAACGATTTTGGAGCTTCTGTTGAGGAATAGCTAGTCTTGGAGGTCGCCACATCTAGCGAGCCAATATTAGATTATGGACAATACCGAAGTGAGATACATAGTCTATTGGAGCCGGAATTTATGGACTGACTATCTAAAATAGCTATCAGGCCTCCTTTACATAGCCCCTTGAAGTTGCTCTAAGAAACCAACGCTAGAAGCTCCACCACCAAGATGGAAACACCCTCGGGTGAGCTCCCAGTTGGGAGGAATTTTTGGGTTCCCCCAGGTGAACCCAAAAATTGCACCACTCCCCAGTTAATAAGCTCGAATGCGTAAAGATGATCAATAGACTGGGCACCATCAATAGGAGTCACTCTCTCCCTCTCTGTGTGTGGCCAATACAATTGGGAGCCAACAAAGAACTATAGGATTTCATAGGCCAATATAATTGTCCACTTGACACCTGAAATTAGTTTCAGATATTCTAACAAGGAATTTAACTAAGTGTTGTAATTAATCGTCGTACATCAATTGACCTCAACAAGTATTTTATTTCAGTCTTTGTCATTCAAATAGATGGAACAATCAGTCCAAGAAAATGCAGTGATGTTTTTCACGTATAAGGTAGGGGAAAAGGAAACTGATCAAAAATCCCACCAAATCGAACTGGCTCATCTGCCGATTGCTTCCACCTGGGCGTGATTCTCAGAGCCATTTATTTGCCCCGGGCCTAGACCACCACAAGTTATCAAGCAGCAACCTTCTTTGAGGTCACAGAATTAATAATGGTTGCAAACTCAGGACCCTGCACCACATAAAATCAACTTTAGTACAGTTCGCCTTCTGCTTGCGGCCATCTTAGGATAGTGACAATGCAATACATACAACACGAAAAAGTTGAAAACTATTCCTATTTTTACATGTAACATTATTTGTATCCTTACAACTTGTTGCATCTTCTGCCGTCTTACCAAACACATATGATGCACTAGGGTAGATGTTCAAAAATATAACCCCAAGGAAGAGTGCACACCCCTTTGATTGAAAAAAAAAATAAGCGTTTACAAAACCGGGTAAAAGATAATATACTCTGAGGAGAAGGTGTTATTAAGAGCAATTTATTTATTTATTTGTTTTATTTTGGGATTTTCAAATTTTTGTTTTATTTTTCAGGTGCGTGAGAAACTAGAAGTAATGAAGTTTGTTTTTTTTTCCTTATTTTTGGGCTGTTGTGGTACTTCCTGAGTACATAGTTAAGCTCCTTAAGGCACTTTTATTTTGCAACCAAAATTTTTTTTAACAGAAATTATTATTGTAGTACAGCACATGAGGCAACAAAGAAACAATGCTCAACAGGACATTGACATCAAAATAACAAATGGCAAGACAATACCTTTAAGGAAGCACCACCAACGAGGAATCCATCAATATCTTCTTGTTTTGCAAGTTCAGCACAGTTGCCCCCATTTACAGATCCTGCAGAAGAAACTTGCATTCTAATGAGTAACTATGGGAGAAAGCAGTAAACCATTACCATAGAAAATCCTGGATCATTCAGCCAAACTGAGCTGCTAAGGGCAGAGATGGTGAGCAGTAGCAAAATTTTGCAAGCTCCAGCATTATGTTTTCATCAAAGCCACTTGTTCAATTTAGTGGTCAAATGGTCTTTCTTTCCAACTCCTCAACAAAATGTACATAAGCCGGACACTATACTCTTTCTTTTTTATCCCTGGCTAGTGACATTGCCCAAGAATGTAAACATTCTTAACAGAGATCTAATAGAGTTGCATACCATATTATGAAATTGATTCTTAAAAAGAGTGAAGGCTACGAGATTTTCTTTTTCTACAGATCTTGTTTTATAGTATACCTAAGCTTGCAAAAGAATATTCATGTGATGGAACAGAAAGAAAAAAAGCATGGAATACCTCCGTAGATAATCCGTGTCTTTGACGCAACTTCTGCAGAAACATTCTTTTTAAGCCAATCACGAACTGCTACATGAACTTCCTGAGCCTGCTCTGGTGTGGCCACTTTACCAGTTCCAATTGCCCATACCGGCTCATACGCAATGACGACATTATCCCAACTGGGTACAGCATCTGGACATTGGCGACATGAGTTACTTAATTAGAGCAAATTTTAATTTCTCAATACATTGGAAAATCTAGTGAAAAATAAATGATTAAGAAATTTGCCTGCAAAAGCCTTCATTTGCTGAAAACAAACATCAAAGGTTTTGCCTGCTTCTCTTTCTTGTAACAGCTCTCCAATGCAGGTTATTACTCCCAGATCCTGGCTCAAGGCATAAGCAGCCTTCTTTCCTATAAACTGAATGTCACAGCACTTGAGTCAAATTCGGAAAATATAGCCATTATTCAGCATGAAACACAACCAACCAATCTAGGAGACCAACCCAATGACGTTTATAAATTTCCTCGCCTGTCTGGTATTATTTTCTTAAAATTCAGCGCAAATGAAGTTGTTAGTTCAATTGTTTACCTGGTCATCTTCTCCAATTACATGTCTCCGTTCAGAATGTCCAAGAATAACCCACTTGCATCCAATATCCTTCAACTGTTCCACACTGTAAAATGGAAAGGTCTATCTGTTCATTCACGTGAGGCTACCAGACTTGCGTCATGTGCTAAAGTGCATACTCAGATCAAACAACAATATGAAAGAATAAAGGCAAAAACAATTGAAAGAATCCGGAATAGCCCACAAAACAGGTCCATCCAAAAATGAAACCATGCAGTCAGTGTCACGGTCAAAATGACCACATTTATATGCAACATGCCAACTCTATTCCAAGCTAATGAGATACATAAAGCTAGCTTCCATGTTATCCTTCCTATCCATAGACATGCATTAATGCAGGTTTTGCTTTTTCTTCAGCATGGCAAACAAATTTGTCCGGATGTGCGTACAATCACTAACCGCTGGAAACACTTCCTCAGTATAGTCTGTTGAACACACATCGTCACATTGAAGATGGGCCATCCAATCATCTCTGAAAGTATCCATGCTATATAACTTCAGGAAATCCCACCCTCAATCCTTAATTGTTGAAACTTCCGCAATTGATGGGTTAAAACAATCAGCTGATCATTAACAACTGAATCAAAGTGTTCCATGATTTTCTCGACCAATCATAACTAATTAACTGGTTCCTTGCCTTATGTTCTATATAGTAAGTGTGACTTATTTCTAAAGTCGAGTGAGTTTAATGAAATATTGCCCAATGGGGTTTTGTGTGTCGTAGATGTATTGAAAACTTATATTGATGGAGGAGGCGTAAAATAAGTATTCATTGAATACACCCCTACATGTGATTGGGAGGTCCATTCATGTGATTCTGTTTTGAGGACCAATTTAATAGCTTATTTATTTCAGAATAAAGGTAAGCCACATGAAAGGGACTCCCTTAAGTCATTAAACATTATCCTTAACAAAGAGTATTCTCTGAATTGGGTGCAATAGAGGGTTGCAAGTCATAAATATTGAGCCCATCAAGAATAAAGATGCTAACCTGATTTCTCCAGTAAAAGCCCCACCTTTTCCTGTCCATGAATTTTGAGCAGCTATATCAATCCTATCTGTTAATGAATTCTTGACTTGTTCAATGTAAACAAAGGGAGGAGCTACAACGACATCTGTAGAGGTCAAAGGATAGAATTAAGGTCAGAAAACTTCTGGATTCAAAATTGACTAAAGAGTAATCAGAAACTACTTTTGCAACTTCAAGAATAGCACGGTCTATTAAATGCATATTAAACGCATAACAGGTTAGAAGAAGACAAGAAGATCAATAAAATAAACAACGATAATGGCCTCTCCTCCTCTCTTCTCTCTGTGTAAATCCTGGAATACATACTGCCGACTAATAAATAACTCACTTCAAAAAATGAATGAATCATCCTAATTGGCATTCACTAGCCGTAAGCCGATGAGATTATGATTCAGTGATTACTATTTACGTCATTATCATCTCACGTGAGTTTTAAAGGCTATACTTGTAGGGACAACCACATTTTTATATCACAGATACTTAGGAGCTAGTGTACTATGGGTCTCGACTCCTCAAGCAAAGCATGTAAACAAAATAATCAGCAGGTTGGATGATCAGATAGCACAAGCATCAAAAACAAAAGAGTAGTCTTGCCTATAAGCTTGAAATACTTCATAGATATATAGAAGCCAGCATAGCAACGTCAAAATTGAAATTGACTAAGTACTTGTATATGAGCAAGAGTGCATTTTAATAAACTGAAGCACAACAAGCTTAGGCCCTCTCACATGCTTACTGAATGAGAGAATTTGTAAGCAATAATAACTACACACTCATTAAATAATAGTCATTGCATGTAAATGACATTACACATTGAAAGCAGAAGACAACTCATCAACACACTCTTCTGGAAAAGGATAACTCACCAACATCAGTCTCTAACTTGGCACTGTTCAAGTCCAATACAAGCTTGCTAATGGAGTCTTTGGTTCCATTCTATATAAAAATATGGATCACACTCATCAGTAAAGACAATAAAAACTAAAATACCATCCAACATCCATCAGCACTGTGATTTAATAAAGAAAAAGAAAAAAAAAGTTCCAAAACCACTAACAGATTAATATAGTTTCTTTTAGTCTTCAAATTATTTAAAGAAGTATAGAATTCCCCAGCCAAAATAATATTTGGCGAAAAAAGAACATAAACATGAACTGAAAACGAGGCATGGAGAAAGACAAAGATACTTACACACTTCCAGTTGCCACCGACAAAGAACTGCAAAGAAAAGAAAAAAGTGAAAGATTAAACTTTTGACATTAAAATAGGAGAATCAACTTGATAACTAAGAAAGCTATAAAGATTGTAAGTTGAGGGCCACCTCCTTCATATAATAAGAATTATGACTAACTGACAGATGTAAAGAAACTGAATAAACTATAACAAAGAACAGAGAGAGATTGAGGTCATTGCTCGGTGCAACGTACAATCCTCCAGTTTCCAAGCGTGTGTATGAGGGTCTGAATCTGATGGCACACACTTTGCGCAAAATGCAAATAATGTTGAACCTTATATCTATACCTATTCGGGCAATCCATACACTTTATGAGCGGGAAGAAACACTGTAATGGCCTCGGTTGACACATACCAACAGAGGGCCATGGCCTTTCTCTTTCTTTGCAGTCTCAAACCGCAAAACATGTTTCAATGTGCCATTTGGAAACAATGGTCATTAGCAAATCAAAGCCCAGAAGCCACACTTATCATACAAAAGCCATCTAGAAACTGGCATAAACATAATTTTCGTCAATAAGATGGCTTTGCTCAAATAATCTATAATAGCAAGTCATTAATAAGCATTCAATAGGGAAAGGGAAGAGCACAAGCATCCGCGCCAAATTAGACACTGCTAGATGATATGAAGATTAAAACATAAGCTGTAGAATCCTTGATAGGAGGTATTGTTGCAGTTGAAAGCATCAAACAAACATTTCAAAAGAATCTAGTTGGATTGAGTGCAACGAGAAGGGTAACACAAAGTATTTCGATAGGCGAGTTGGAGACCTTGCATTACATGACATATCCGAAACAATGGAGGAACTCAGGCTGAGGAAATACACAAACAAACAACCACTAAATCTAATCTTTCCTTTGTGATTGATGTTTGTTCAAAATCTAATTTAATCTTAATATACCGTAACAGCAAAGAAAGTCCCAAATCTACGCTAGCTTCTTTATTTAGCACACAATAGATGAATAAAGATAGATCTACAAAATAAATTGACGCAACACAAGAAATCGAATCTACCTTTCCGGAACCGGCCATGGTGACTACGCCCCTGGAACCACTTTTTGAAGATGAAAGACGGAGGTGAGAGTCGACGATTTGGAAGAAAGACTGAGTGGAAGAGAGAGAAAGAGAGTTTTCTAGCTTCGATGAAGATCGACGAAGTCCAGAGAACTGAGGGCAGTAGGAAGTGGCGGATTTAGGGCCAGACAGTTGAGATGCGAGCGATGTGGACGCCATTGCCATCGGAAGCTGAGGTTCGAACGGGTGGCGGTGGTGGTGGTTGGTGGTGGTGCTCTTATGGCGGTTTCTGTGCTACTAGTCGTTGGAGGGCCTCGCTAAACATGCGGCGATGTTTTTTATGGTAATCCGTTTGGGCCAAACGAGGGATTTGATTCACGCTCCCTTTTGGAGAGTGGAACCAAATTCCAATAACTCGATTTTTCTTTTTTCTCTTTTTATCTTCTCATCTTCAATTTTTCAACTTTTCATTTTACTCGTTTCTCTTTCAAAAAAAATAATGAGATGAAGTTGGTAAGTGTTATCCCCTTAGCTTCTGGCTAGACATTGGCATGGGACAGCTTTGCCCAAAGGCGCCCATGCTTAACCAAATTGGGTTTCGCTAGGAGAAACAAACCCTGGATGCAATCAGTGGGTGATTGAAGACTCATGCATGGCTGAGTGAGACAGCACATGCATGGGCACGTGAGCACAATAAGGCATGCAAGCAATGTAGTCTGGTGACTTGAATTGTGGGGCAATGCTAACTTGAAAGACTAAGCTATGGGCTAGGCATGGCTAGGCACGGATGCAAGACAATCAAAAGCTGAAGGCTCATGAAGAAAGGCACATGCACAACATGTGAAAATGTTGTGGCATGTGCCTTGCAGATGGTGGTAGTTATGTGCAGATTTCTAGCAAGTGCACAGCATGTTGGATCTCTGTCAGATTCAGACAGCATGCAGAAAAGTTGCAGACCAATTACAACTTCCTCTGCCATCTAATCACAACACACTTCTGAGCGGATTTGAATTATAAGCAGTTACCTAGGCGGTTGGGCTTGTAACCGCCACCCTAAATATTATAAATAGTGATGTCAGGGTCTGCAGTGCAACCAATAGAGTTGGGCACGTTTTTTTAAACAGACCCAATGCTGAGTTTCCTTATACTTTATTGAGAAAGAAAGGTTTGACCAGTAATGCTTGTGTGCTCTGTGTGTGTGCTTGTTTATTGTCTCTACTCTGTTCCTTTGTGCATTATGTGAGCGTTTGACTGAGACTGAGTGTTGGATCTCAATGCCATCATGAGGTAGAAATTTGGTGAGAAAAATTAACCACGTGACAGTAAGATATGTGGGGATATAAATTTTTCTATGTAATGTGTCTATTTTTTTAAATATAAAATAAATATTGTCTATTTTTTTTATTATTTCCTATGTAATGTGCTAGGATGATAAAAGAAAAATATTTTTAAAATTTAGCATGATTAAATCAAAATTTACATAATAATTATATATCATTAAATGATCTATATATTGTTTAATAAGTAAAACACTAAACAGCAACATTAGCACAAAATAGCAAACCATTTACCTTTTATATGCACTAATTCTTTTTGGACAAAAATGAAAACAAAACAATATTATTAAAAGAAGTTTTTCTTGCTATTTTTTATTTACACAATAAAATTCTTGACTACAATGGTGATTACAAACTGACAAATTCTTAATTGTTTAATGTAATTTTTTGTGGCTTTTGGCTGATGACAAAAAAGAAGAAGAAGGAACATCCTTGAAATAAGTTTTTCTTATTAAGTATGTCAATTGTATCGGTTGAGACAAGTTTTTTTTCTAGTTTTATTGGATTTATGTCAAAAAATATTATACTTATACATGATTTGTTTATTAAGTCTTGTCCAATGAATCATATCATATTGATTTTGTATCGTATATGAACCGTGTATAATGGTATATAAAAGAATTGTACCATATATTTCTTTTAATTGATTTCGTTCATATTCGATCAGTTTATTAATCGTGTTTTGTCAGGTTCAGTTATTTACGAAATATGTGGTTAAAAAACATACAAAACTTCTAATTTCATGTCTTATTAACGGGTCCCAAATTTCTTATTAATTTTATACTAATTTTTTTGCTGGATTTTCTTATTACACAACTGTGTAGTGGTCTCACGCGCGCTATAAAGCAGTGGGATTGGCATTTCTTCTTTCACGAAAATATCAGGACCGGGCAGTGGTTGGCGTTGCTGTCCTCTCCTGTCCTCCGCATAATTTCTGACTCCCAATAGCGGACGAATCAAAGATGTGCTTTTAACTTTTTTTTTTATATTTTTTCCTACGAATAGGATAATATTGGGAGCCCTCTGGAGCTGCCACGTGTCTATTAATTAAAAAATTTGCCAAAATGACCAATTTTCTTTATATATTTATATATTTGGGATACAAAACCTAATTAGACATGATTATACAATAACCCACGATTTAAACACATCACAACACATGAAATGACAAGTAATAATTTTGTGTTTGAAGACATCAAACAATATAAAAATTGAACTGATTTTATAATATCTATATTTTAAATAAGAATTCTTTTTTTTAATTACGTAATTTAAAATTAAAATGAAAAAAAAAGTAAATATGAATTGATGAAATTGTTTGACATTAAGGAACGTGTTAATTGAGTTATTTAGCATTGAGGGTAGATGAATGTTAAATCAATCTTGACCGTTGTTTTACTTTTATAAATTGATAATTCAACTTCCTAACTGTAAATTATATAGACATATTCCACTATCCAGACTAGGTGGGACGCAATATTAAAGCACTAGTTATTACCTGTACCTGAAGGCATAGTATAATAAAAAATGGTAAACAATAAACATATTTGTATTCATATCCAAAATCAAATCACAAATATAGAGAAGAGATAAAAGAATTTAAGCATCGATTTGTAGTGGGGGTGAGAGGTGGTAGGCGACAGTGGTGGTGGTAAGAGACGGTGATGGTTGTGGTGGGTGGCAATGACTGTGGTGGCGGTGATAGCGGTGGCGGCGGCGGTGGTGGTGGGGGTAGAGGTAGTGGTGGAACGGTTTCAAACACTATTAATTTTTTTAAAATATTTATAAGAAATAATTTTTAAAAGTATTTTTAAAAAATCACTTCAAACACACCCTTAGGACCCTATTTTTTCTATTAAATTTAGGGTGTTAATATTAACAGTTAGATTAACTTTAAAGTAAAATTTAAAGCGATCTCCACCGCGAATAGCAAAAGTCATTTTGTTTATCTTTTGAGATTTGAATTATAAGCTACTTTATTATATAGATAGAGTGAGCTTCCAATTATTAAGTTCAAATGTATATGATACATTTACTCTTGATTTAATGATAGTAACGATAAGTTCGATTAATAAATTAAGTAAAATAAAAATGCTTAGATAAAAATTATTGGATAACTACACCTAAACCAATTCACCTAACTCCGAAAACGACTTAAGAACTAAGGATAATGGGTCACTAGACCTTGGTAGGTGTCGAATTGATTTGTTTTCAATTTTCATAGTTCTTAGATGTGTTGGGTTCATATGATATTTCCAAATCATCAATGAGCATGTTGGCTTGGAGATTCAACTAGTATGGATAAGGACGTTACTATGGACTCTACCCCACCATACGATGGAACAAAAAATCTTTTGAATGGATAATTCGTTTGGATGAGGAAAGTCAAATTCAGTTATAAAAAGTTGGCACTATGCAAGTAAGAATGGCATGGCTAACCATGGGAAGTGGGACATTTTGGGTTCTCCAGTGAAATTCATACAACATTATCATAATTAACATAACAATTTTTCATTTGTTCCCAAGTAAAGAACATGCAACATCTATTGACATCAACAATGTTAATCTTAGTCGGCCATTTTGAGTTTTGATAAACTCAAACCTTGACTCGAGTTTTATATCGCTAGTTTATATTTTTCCATTAAATTTGACTGCCGAACTTGAAGGTCAACTCATATTCAATTATATCTATAGATCATATGCTCATGTTTGGTTTAAATCATATCCAATTTCGTACTTAGGGTGAAACAAATTTGAAAAACCCTCACCCATAGACTCGAGTCCACAATCTCCTAATTGAAAGTATACATCTTATTCATTAAGTTAAGAATGCTAAAGCAATTCATCAAAAATTAAATTAAATTAATGTACTAAGTTATAAACAAATTAAAATAAAGTTGAGTGACGTTGTTTAGTTCAACTTGAATACTGACCAACCTTAAGAATAAGATCATACTCCATCTGTTTAATATTATGAATGATATCATTTTTTTCATTGTCATTGTTATGAACAAATTCAAACAAACCCATATTGTACCAAACTTGAGCTAGTTGATTGGTTTAATAGCTCTAATGTAAAGATTCGAATTTTTTATAGCACAATTTTTCTTTAATTATCTTATTAACAGATCATCTACTATTAACAAATGAGAGCCTCGATTATATAATCATAATAATTATAAATAATGGAATCTCATTCAAGAATTTTGCATAGGACTTTCGTTTGGGTCGGACCGACTCTACTAGTGAGTGAGGGCCCGGCCCCACTTATATATAATGAGGTTTTTCACTTGAATACATGGTTAAAGTTAAAGAGCAACCGGATGAAAAAATAGCACATTTTGCGGGTGAATTTTATAGTTTTGCAAAGTAAAGGGCACATGTGAAAATTGCAACAAAGTCAAGGACTAACCGACAAAAGATCTTAATAATTTCCTTGGACCCTAATCTACCCGACTCCAAATCACATATACAGAGCTCATGTTCCGTTACTAGGTTTCGTCGACTTTTATTTCTCCGGTGAACTGTGGTTCTGCGGTGGAATTCGGCGGAGAGGAAAGATGGCGGGAATGGGAGATGGGTATGTGGGCACAGCCCAAGACGCTGTGAGAATCCGAAGGCTCGAGAAGCAGAGGGAAGCTGAGAGGAAAAAGATTCAAGAGCTCAAGAACAAGACCGCCTCTTCTGAAGGCCAGACCGGTCTTCTCCAGTTCGGTTCCGGTACATCGGAGGTCCGTATATACATATTTACGAAGATCCTATACTACGGATTCATTCAAACTATAGGGTTTTCCAAAGATTTTATACCCATTTTTTCAATTGCCCCTATCTAGGGTTTTCGCATCGTTCGTAACTTCGTATGCTTATTTCTATATTCATGGTTGCTTAGAATATATGGAGAGTAAAAGGAATTTCGAACGACTTTAGTAATGTTAGTTTGCCATTTAGAAGTGGATATATCGACGCTCCGGCATTATTGCGAAGCTTTTTGTTTCTATGGGGGATTTTACATTGTTTTTTGTTATCATTCTTCTATGTTTGATTGTCTTGATGTATTGTTCAGATTCTCGAGACTGCGTTTAAGAAGGAAACTGTTGGTCTGGTCACTAGGGAGCAATATGTTGAGAAGGTAACTGATTTTTATGCCGATAACGTTTTGAATTATTTGTACACCAATTGTAATATGGAGTGGTTGATTAAAGCTTTTTCATGGTACTTGTTTTAACACTAGAGGGTCAATATCCGGAGCAAAATTGAGGAAGAAGAGAAGGAAAAGCTTCAGAAGCTGCAACAAGAGTGAGTAAATCTCAGGCGCATTTGTTAAACTTCGCAATTTTGATTGGTATGTTGTGGTCTTAAGGGCTTTTCTTGTTTGTTTTCCTTTCTTGATTTTGTTCATTCTTTGTTGTACTGTAGGGAGGAGGAGCTTCAATTACAAAAACTTAAGAAGCGGAAAATAAAGGGGAACTCCCGATTATCTTTTTCTGATGATTTCGAGGATGGAAATGAAGAGGAAGATGAGGAAAACAGTATGCATATTTTCTGAAATTTAAACTGGAACTTTCGTTGTTACCCTTTAAGATTGTGGACATCATTATGAGATATTTTTCTTTGCTATGCTTATTGGTGCCACTCTCAGCATTGATGATGCCCATAACATAATGGATATGCAGTGAACTTTGAGCCTTCGTCCCATTACATTGCTATGTTAAAGACATGCCTTCAATAGGATCCACAAAACAACTGTGTATGGCCATAAAGATGAAACTCATAGTTTTTGTGTTGCTTCATGGTAGTGCAGAGAATTCATCAATATATAGTTTATTGTTTAAACAGCAAGGTTTTGGAGTTTGTGAATCAGAAATTTTGCCCACTTCTCGTTTTTCCCATACTAATATATCAGCTATCCTTGTGTTTCTGTAGAAAACACAGACATTGACAGGTTTGGATGCAGGAAATTTGGCAAAGATCCCACGGTGGAAACTAGCTTTTTGCCTGACAGGTGTGGCACCTTTCCTTCCCTTCCCCCCCCCCCCCCCCCCCCCCCCCCCCTATCTGTCTATATCTGTGCTTTTTGGCTTAGTACTCATTCTTGGCTTTGCCTTTGGAGGGTGAAGCCTACTCTTACAGTGAGAGGGAGGCCGAGGAACAAGCTGAGCGCGAAAGGTTGCGGAAACAGTGGCTTCGAGAACAGGAACAGATCAAAAGTAATTTTGCAGTCTAAGCTGCTACCACATGTAAATGTGTGTAAGAATTATTTGTCCTGAATCCAATTTTTGCTATAATTTCTCAGATGAGCCACTTCAAATCACTTACAGCTACTGGGATGGAGCAGGCCATAGGCGAGTGCTCCAGGTAAATGACCTACTTGTTTGTTGCATCTGCTCTCTTTGTGTGTGTGTGTGCAAGTTGTTTAATCTATTGTAATAACCTTTTGTCCTGGCTTTCTGCTGGTTTACTTTCTCAGGTTAGGAAAGGTGATTCCATTGGAGAGTTTCTTCGGTCTGTTCAGCAGCAACTCGCACCTGAGTTTCGTGAGATTCGGACTACTTCAGTGGAGAATCTGCTTTATGTGAAAGAAGATCTCATTATTCCTCATGTAAGATACTGTGCAAGTCCTCTTTAATTACATTTTTAAAATTCATAATGGTGGATGTGAGTTAACTTGTATGCTTACCTTTGTTTTTTTGGTTAATGAACACTCAGCAACACAGTTTTTATGAGCTGATTGTTAACAAGGCCAGGGGGAAAAGTGGACCGGTAATGTTCAGACTTTTTGGCTTTTTGTAGTTTGTACGGAATGCACATTAGTTTCTTTATTTCTTTCCTAGTTTTTGAGATACTGAAATCCAATTATTCGTTCTCTTTCCCCACTTTGTCTGCAACAACTTGCTTCACAAAATAGAAGGTTCTCTGAATAGTCTGATTCGGTTTGTGGTCTAGAGTCTAATCAAATCTATTTTTTTGCAAATTTTGGAGGCATAGTCAGCTTCTTTTTTTTTATGTGTCTCTGTGTCATACATGGGATTATGTCTTGTGTTTTTTTGACAAGGTCGGTGAGAAATCAGAATTGAGGACTGCTTTCGCAACTTGGTGATGGGTGGCCTGTATTAGTGATAAATCACTTGACAACTATCCTCAAATATGAAGAAAGCTCTAACTATCCTGAAATATTGAACCTTAAAGAAAAATATGTTTTTTTGTTACCCCTCCCTCCCTTACTACCTCTCTCTGTCTCACTCACTCATACACACATTCACGCATCCAACATGTACGGTTTGGCTTTATTAAAAGCTTTTTAATTTCCATCAGTGCCATGCAGTTCCTTAGGAATTTCAGCTTGTATTAGTTTGTCTTCGACTTTTCCTCAACATTATTAAAGTTTTTGTTAACAATATCCTTATTACAGATTTTCATATGTTGTTTTCTTCCTCTCTTCAGTGTCTGAAAGAATTGTCAATCAAAAGGGGGACCCCAAGTAGGCAAATTACATGAATACTCTTAAATTTGGAAGAAGTCAGGATGTTTAATCAACATGTTTCATGTTAGCAACATTATACAAGTTTTATTTATGCATTAGTTGAATTTTGCACTGGCCATTTCAGTCATTGGTGAATATATTGTTCTATCTTGCACAGCTTTTCCACTTTGATGTACATGAGGATGTGCGCACAATTGCCGATGCAACAATAGAGAAGGATGAGGTATGACACATCTAATTTGATTGTCTTATTCCAGAATCCTGCATTTCTGGGTAGGGGTAGGGGTTATTTGGTCTGATGCAAATGACTAAAGACCAGATTCAAGTTTCAAACAGTCAAACATGACTGTTCTAGGCAGGGCGGGCCACCCACCTTCGAATGGTGTTGGTCCTACGGACCGTGAACGGATTTGCCTCTGGCCTCTGGGCATGTCGGAGCCGCATGAGTTCACCGGGGTGGAGCATGGTCCGCCAAAATTGGCATAGGTTAGGTGCTATTGATGGAACATGGTAATCCTATTAGCAAGGTTGATGTTACGTAAATGACACTTACTGTTCATTTATTTGAATCCCACATGACGTTTGTTTCAAGTGATCTTATACTTAATACTGTTTACGTATATAATGACGTGGCATTTCAAGAAATAAGGTGCTTTTGAGTGTGGCTGCACATATGCACATGCACGAGCAGGGGCGGAGCCAGATATCCATCTTAGTGGGGGCAAATATATGAGCAAAAAACATAACCAAATAGTATTAAAAAAAAATAATTTCAAACATCCGTTAAAAACGATTGAATTAAGGGTTATTTTCAAATGAAGAATTCTGAAGTTAAAGTATAAAAAAAAATATTAAGATCTAAGATTTAACTATTACGTGAAAATCAAGAAATCAATATTAATTCAGACGATATTGTCTTTGATAAATATGTATGCGTAAGGGTATTTGACATTTATTTTACTCAATTAAATATATGTCTTCGTAGATTAATTAAGAGAGCGAGTGGACCACTGACCTACCAAAAATAAAAACAACTAGGGCACTATATAAATTTCTAAGAATTTATGGGGGCAACATATAAACTTTTGAATTTATGAGGGGGCAACATTCTTTAAAGTTTTGAACCTATAGGGCTTTTACTCAAAATTCAGTGGGGGCAACTGCCCCCAGCCCTTTACATGTAGCTCCGCCCCTGTGCACGAGCACATGAATTATGTATTTGTCAGAGTTCTTAAATTGGGATTGAACTGGATATTCATCTTGTTTCCTATTTTCAAAACAGTCGCATGCTGGGAAGGTTGTTGAGAGGCATTGGTATGAAAAGAACAAGCATATCTTTCCTGCTTCAAGATGGGAGGTACTTCTCTTCCCCCCCCTCCGCCCCTTCCTCTGTGTGTGCGTGTGCGTGTGTCTGCATATGCGCACTAATGCACCTGGTTAACTTTAACATATGAAATTTTTACCTGGTTCCCAAGAGTAGCTGAAGTCTGAAAGGTCCAGTACATTTTTGGTCTTGTAAATTGGCATGCCTAGAAGTGGCCCAGTAGAATAAATCCTAACTGTTTTGGGTTCACTTGACCGGGCTGCCAGATCCAAGGGGTTCTAGATTGCCTTTACTTGGGGGTGACAGGCATATGGGTTAAGTATGTAGACGTCACGGCATAGGCATTTTGTGGTACCTAATAGTATTCTTCTTCTCCTGCGATTCCTAAGTTTTTTTCCCATCAATTAATGCAGATATATGATCCGACAAAAAAGTGGGAGCGATATACAATCCACGGCGATTGATTGATCAAACGCACACATCACATCCTGTTGTCATTTTGATTAGCTGAAGCCTATTACTTTTGCAGCTACTGTGGTTGAGATATGTATTTCCATAAGCTTTCAATGCTTGTTTTTAGATGGAGAACTTTGCTACTGTGGTTGAGATACGTATTTCCATGAGCTTTCTATGCTTGTTTTTAGATGGAGAGCTTTAGGGGTCTGATTTATGTTTAGTTTGTAGCTGTTGTGAATTTCTTCCATATTTTCATCTGCCCGTATGCTTATTATTGGATGAATGAATCTGAGGTCAGTTTCACACACATTTAGGCCTATATTATCTTCTTCACCCCCCCCCCCCCCTCCCCTCCCCAACCCCCCTTCTCTCTCTCTCTCTCTATATATATATATATATACATATACATATACATATACTTTTTTTTTAAGTCTGCTCCATACCATAGCAGATCGATAATGTTACACTTTTTATTTTATACTCTAATTAGATGGTTAGATTAGTGGGTCTCATTAGAAGGTTAATAGGATGTATTCATTCAATCATCCACTATATTAGAAGGTTAATATACTTTTATAAAAGCTTATTAGTTATTGGTTGATTTCATTTAAATTACGAAAATGTTCTACTTGTTCGAACATTGTTACGACTTCCTGTTATCCACCAAAACAAGGAGAAATACTATTACAGCAAATATTTTGAAGAAAAACTTAATTTAATACAAATACTTTAAACGAGTAAACTTAAATTTAAATGAGTGTGAAATATAATTATTAGATCGCCGAAAAATACTGTAATATTTGATAATTGAAGATTTGAGTAAAGATTTGAATTTGTCTCACTTGATTTGAAAATTAAGTTTTCTTTTATTTGGTATGAATTGAGTTACATATTGAATTTTATTTTTATTCAAATTTAAATCTATAATAATTAGATATGACCTCTGAAATTGATGAATTTTTGGAAGGTAGAGTATAGTCATGCCAGATGGTTCATCTTTATGAAGAAATAGTCTAGGTCAACCAAATGTAGTTACGATCTGACAAGAAATGACCTCCCGTTCCGAATTAAGGTCAAATCTTGTGCAAGAGTTGTCTCAGTCCAAGAATATATTATTCCAAAATCTTGAAAGTCCGGTCCAGAATCATGATCTATCGCAAAATAAAAACTTAAATGATTGAAACTTATTTTTATTGGTACTAACCACTAGGCATGTCGTGTAAGACAAGTTGGAGTTTATTTTTATTGATTCTAACCACTAAGCGTATCAAGTAAGACAAGTTTGTGTTAATTCTTAAAAAGTTCGTGTTAAAAAGTATTCTACTTATACTCGATTCGTATCAAATTTACTCGTTTATGAAACTGATAGTTTAAAGAAGATCCAAATTTTTTAATTTAATATCGTGTTTACAGGATGTGACATTTTTTCATGGGAAATATACTATATATCCCAAATTTGTAACCTAAATTTCCATCTCAAATGAAGGGGGACCATTGGATGAGTGAGTTCCATCAACTTTTTTAAATGGGACCCACTGATCCATTGGTCTCCTTCATTTGGGATGCAAATTTGGATTATAGATTTGCGTTACATAACATTGCTCTTTTTTCATATCCTACTAACCACGTTGTTAGGGTCAAATTTCATCGTCACTATTTTGCAGAGACCCGTGCCCATAGAGAGTACGTTCTTGACCCACCCACCCACCCACCCACGAAGCATCTGAGATGAGCCCTGTTTGCCTTTGTGCCTCGTCCACGTGTTTATTACCCGTTACATATCGCCTAAAAATGAACACAACCAAACAAAACTGTAATAACGCAAAAACAAAAAACCCTAACCTCCTCCGTCTTCACTCATCAATCTCTCTGCGGTTGGTCTGGGCGCTCTCTTGCAACAATGAAGATTAGGGTTTTCTTCGTTCTCTCTCTCCTCCTCTTTACCTCTCCTTTTCTACAAGGTTCGTATCTCCGATCTAGATCAATTTCTATGCCCTCGCTTGCTGCTTCTTTTCTTTTTTTTTTTTTCGATCAACGAATATACACAGAGTCACGTAGTCTTCATTTAAGGGTTTGTTGCTAGAATTTTCGAGCTTCTTTTGTGTGCCGATGATCTTGATCTTTTGGAATGAAATCCCATTTTATTATGTGTCATTCGATTGTATATGCATCTGAATTTCTTTGCCAATTGGTGGGTAATTCGTTTAAATTTTCCTTATAAGGAATCGATTCTTAATTTTATTTTTATTACTTGGTGGTGAATTTGTTTGTGTGTTCTCATAATTGGCGTTCATTCATGTTTAGTGGGTTTGATATATCAAATTCAGCTGGATTGGTATTGGAGACAATGGTGGCTGTTGTGCATCACTGGTTGACTGCATGATGGGCTCTCTAAAAGTAGTGATTTTGCCTTTAATAGTAAAGTCAACCACTATTATGGGCTGGTAGAAAGGGGTATTTTATGTGCAGTACAATGTGCTTTTGTTGTTAGTCCGATCTTTGGTATAACGGTAGTTGGTTGCTTCAATTACTTTGATTCAGTTTTTGACTTGTGTTCTTGCTAATTGTCATTGCTGCTACTTGTCACTTGAAATTTTGTGATGATGTTATTGGAATACTGTGTGAATTATCTAGCTGTTTTATTGCATTGAAGTGTTAATCAGGTGTCATGATCTTAGTGTGTGCTGTGCGGCTTAAGTATGAACTTAATGTTGTATTGTTGGATAGTTGCTAGGTGTCAATCAGAATCGGACACTGAAGTTGCTGAAGCTTCTGAAGAAGGAGGTGATCTCGGAATTGTTGGTGAAGATGTCCAGGATAATGGTGGTGGCAGTTTTAGTCCAGCTCCAGGAGTTGAAACAGTTTGTGTTTTCCCCAAGAATCCTACAAGAAGTTAGGACCTTTTTTTTTTATTTTGTTATTCCATTGCTTTTTAATCTCTATTTTTTACCTTGGAAAATTTTGTACTTGTTCTTTAGTTTTGTTTCCTTTTTTTGCAGTATTGACAGCAGGAGAAGAATCTGAACTTTTAGTTGGAATGAAAAACGAGGGTAATGTTTTGTTTATAATGTATTTATTGGTATCCAGTGTTTTATTAAAGGATAAGTTGCCTTGTTGGTACTGATTTATTGGTTTAACTCTGTTTGATACGCCTATTCCTATGAAAACTGCAAGATTGATTCTTATTGTGTTACCAATTTATTGACTGCCATTGATTCTCACGTCCTACATGTCAAGTGTTATATTGGAGTAGAGAGTTGCATTAACGGAGTTGATCTAAATCGTGGCATTTGGGTGATAAAAACAGGGGAATCCACTATTAATATCCTCGCAATTCATGCCAGTGTTCATCTTCCTTATGATCAGCATTACTTGATTCAAAATCTTTCCACACAGGTAATTATTTAAGAATCGTGGATATTTAGCTTTTCCTTCACCTATTTCTTGGTCATTTATGCAATTGTATTTGGAGGTTGTGCTGTTGCTTCACATTCCTTATTAGTAGATCGACAGCAACACCCAAAATCTTTGTAGGCATTGCGTTCAGCTACTATATGGTATGGGTTAAACATTTTGGTGCTCATGAGCAATGATATTGACGTAATTCTCCTTGTCAACTGTTTTGATTCGGAACTTCTATAAGGATTTCATGACATGCATTAAATTTCTTTTTGTTTTGTTTAATGCAAGTTCAACATCCAAGGTATTTAGTTTTCAACAATTGACAGAACTAACATAATTGATTCTTACAATATTATTCTTTGCTTCTAAATATTTCCTTATACACGATCTGTGGCATCTCTGTAATCAGCAAGGATTTGTAGAAATATAATACAAAATATTGACTAGTTAAAATCCAAATGTGTTATGATCAAAGTGTCAAGCACCAAATACCTAAGTCCATACATGCTTTATTCCAAAAAATTCATACATGTTATGGTGATACAAAATTCAATCTGAACAGAATGCATCTCTTCACGTATTACCATCTAGGAAGCACGGACACTTCATTTTGGGCAGAGTGTCGGTGTCGGACACGTCTGGGACACGGACACGCTTCGGACACGTGTCGGACACGTTAAAATGAGTGTCCGATTTTTTTATTATTAATTTTTTTTTAGGACACGTTGGGGACACGTGACCGACACGTTGGGACACGCCGGGGGACACGTTTTGAGATTTATTTTCAATTTTTTGAGAACTTTTCAGATAATTTTATAATTAAGAGTTTTTTTTTATAATTTTAAAGGGATATGAGTCACAATCATAATATAAAAGAAGTTATAATCATTACATTGAATATAGGACATGAATTTAATATAATTTTAGATACGAATACAAACTTATATACAAATGAAATAATCTTTTAATATGGAAGTAATGTGAGAAAAAATGGGATTATAAAATTAGAGCTCTTGAAATTTGATGAAAATTAGTATTACGAAATGAAATATTTTTTAAAGTAAAAGTTGCAGAAGCCATTGATTATTGAATCATGGATGTTAATGTTGAATGTGTATCAGTATATCTTATATTATACTTTCTGTGCAATGATATCATGATGTAAATTTTTAAAATTTGGGAAATGATGAATTAAAAGATTATTATGATAATATTTTTATTTGATCACATGATTTTATATAAATATATATATAAAATACATATTATTTAACGTATCGCTAACTTGTCCGTGTCTTACTTTTTTGAAAAATTTCGTGTCCACGTGTCCGTGTCGTGTCGTATCCGTGTCCCGTATCCGTGTCCGTGCTTCTTAGATTACCATGAATAATACCTAGAACCTTGAAGTATAGGGAGCTAACACTGAGTTATCTGCTACTACCAGTTCGCATTTCTTCCAATGTCTCCAAAAATTGTTGCTTGGGTAGAATCTCTGAATACATCCAGATGGGACAGGAATAGGTTTTTTGTAAGGTCATTGTTGATTTTTATGTGCCTTGATTCAGATGATATGAAGGCACATACAAAGAAGTGTCTTTCTTATATAAGTATCAACATGTGTACTTCCTGTTGATTCTCGCAGCTAGACACTTTTTTATTTTGTTCTAATTCTCACATTCTCTACTTGCGTAATTCTGGAAAACTGGCTTTATATTCATTAGTATAATGGTAATTCCTTTTATCTGGTTTTAGGTTGTGAGACACCGTTGCTTTGTTTCTTAGTCATGTATGCTTCATCTCTACACACATTTATAAATTTTTTTTAAAAGAGAAGTGTAGACTACACAGACTTTTTTTGATATTCAGATTTCTCTGTTTGCTATATTATATTATCTGATCTACAACCTAAAAAAAGTCTTTCCCCTTCCGCATTATGGGCATAAATCATAACTGTCCTCTCCCTTTTCGCATTACATTTATTTTCAATGTTTCTTTTTCAGTATGCTGCTGCTGTTATTATTTTCAGTTATCATTATTATTAGTACTTGGATCTATTAGACTGTTACTAATGTGCATGGTTGCATTTTTTAGGCTTTTAACAATGCATCAGTTCTTCCTTCAGCTCAGGCTACTTTTCCATACATATTTGCTGTGAGCAAATTTATGCAGGTAACATTCATTATGTGGAACTTCATGCATACTGTATTAATTTCTTTGGCCTGATTATTTGTTTTCCTGCTACTTCCACATGCTCAAAATCATTGTTTGTGCTCAAACACTTGCTGTAATTTGTCTTCTTGCAGCCTGGAACATTTGATCTTGTGGCTACTGTTGTTTATGAGATAGATCAGCACCCATATCAGAGTACATTTTACAATGGTACCATTGAAGTTATTGAAGCTGGTGGCTTTCTCAGTGTTGAGTCTGTTTTCTTGTTTTTCCTTGGACTCGGTCTTCTTGGGCTTCTTGGATTGTGGATACGTGGTCAGATACAACACCTTTCGAAGGTATTTATGTACCTCTGTCATATGTATACTAGAAGAAATATTTGAGATACTCTCCACCTGTTTTGGCTGGTTTACTTTGGAAAACTTAATCTAAAATTATCCTCGGGAAGAATAAAACTGTGAGTTTTTAAATATTCACTCTTTAAAAGACTTTTTTTTGCAAAGTTTTTGTTTAATTTTCTGACAATATAGTGGTGATGGAGATTATGGAAATTCTCACTTGCATGCAGATCTTGCTCTGTGTGTCTCTCTGTGTGTGTTTTTTTTTTTTGGGGGGGGGGGGGGGGGGGAGTTGGTTGTCTGTGCGTGCTGTTGTATATTTCCAGCTTTTCTCCTTCAAATGAAGTCTATATTCTTGTTCTAGTAATGGGGCTTATAAATGACTCAATTGTCAACCCTCTTGATGACTGTATATTTGTTTTTCAGTTATTTGCTCTCTTTTTTGCCCTTTTAGTGAATTGCTCATGACATTTTTCTTTTCTGTGTTTGTATATATATTTTCATACTAGAAAACTAAGAGGGCAACAAAGGTGGAAGTTGGAACTGGGACGACTGATGCCTCGATGGATGAATGGCTTCAGGTGTGTAGTACAAGCATTGGTCCACAAATCTTATATCCATATGTTGTTCTCATTATCGTTTTCATTTCACCTAGTTTTTGTAACTTTCTCCTTTTTGTTTTTAAAACCTTTGGGGAGGTTGGTTTGGGGTGAAATATCTATTTCTCTAGTATTTCTATTGGGATAGGTCTGCCTGATATTTTAATTTGCATTTATCTACCACAGATTATTTCCGGAGGAGAATGGTGGCTGGTTAACATGATTTTCTCTCTCTTTTCTTTTATATTGCTTTATGACAGGGAACTGCTTACACACAGTCATTGTCCAGCAAATCAAAGAAAAAGAAGTAGATAAATGTGCTTAAATAGTTGGGCGGCAGGGAGCACTATAAAGAGATGCAGATTCTTGTTAGGCAGAGTAGTCATTTGATGAGTTCAAGAACACCCAAAAACGTGCAGTAGTTTTTGGAAAACTAGACTTGTAACAACTGCTTCACTGTTGTATTGTGAGCAGAATTTTAGGAAAGGAAAGCAAAGGAGAACCACCTGACCGTGAGAAGACATTATCATGAACTTTATAATTCAAGTGAGTTCTCAGTTTGTGTTGTGTGGTGGTTGAGCTTTTCTTTTTCTCCCCCAGTTATTTGGTAACCAGTTTCTGGCTGAATAGTTTCAACTTCCTTTTAATAGTAATTCTGTGCTAATGCTGTACTAGTAATTCTTCACTTGTTTGTATTAGGTTATGCTGTTGTTGTCTAGGAGAGGCTCAATGCCAACAAGGACTTGAAAGCAAAAACTTTATATTAGGTCCTTTTTTACTGCACTTTTAACTGCATTTAACCATAATAATGATAATATCCTTTAACCACTTATAACGACTATATCTCCTCACTCTCATCTTTCCCTCCCTAACTTACTCCTTTACAGTTATATGCATATTTTTTTTTAAAATTTTTTTTTTTTTGGGGAGGGGGAGGAGGGGCTTGCACCCTTGACCTCAAGAAGACGGTTTTTTCACAAAGTAAGGAGTATCATTTGATTAAAGGGCCATTGGTACAGTTATATGCATATGGGTAGTCGTGTGCACTGTCTTTTTATGTTTTACCCAGTTAGTGCCCTCTGTTGTAGATATAACATATTATATAAACAAGGCAATCCAGTGCACGAAGTTTTTGCCTATGTGGGTAAGTGCATTCTTTGATATAGCCCTTGTTTCAAAATGTGTATAATCTTTTGTTACTCAATGTGTTGCTGGGAAATGTGGTTGCTTTTACAAAAAAAAAAAAAATGAAAACGTTATTAAATGCACCTTAAATCTTTCTCCTATGGAAGAATTGGAAAATTACAATCTGTATGCAAAAAATAAAACTTCATCATCTACAAGGGGAAGTAAAAATAGCAAGTTCTCAAGATGAAGATTGAATATGAACGTACAAACATGTTGAGCACCGGAGTACTGTCACCATCTTTTATGTGGATGGTCAAGTGGCAATAAACCATCACCCACCAAGGTTGCTTCATTAATGTTTGTCTTCTTGTGGGTGTGGGTGTGGTCCTTCAGTATCTTAATCCCTCAATTGAAACACATTTAAGAGACATCTCCATTTAGCAAGTTCTAGTTATTTGTGTCATGTTCGTGTCAAGACTCACGAAAAAAAAAAAATCTATTTAGTGTGCTCTAAGTATTAAATAATAATCTAAATTATTTATTATGAGTTATCAAAAAAAAATTTATTTATTATGCGTATTTAATAATCGTGTCAATTTTATAATCGTTTATGTCAAGTTCGTATCAACAGGTCAAAGTTGACACCTCTAACAATTAATATGGTTATAAATCACAATCCATTCTAAATCCATGCACCTCTTTTAATTTTCTCATGGACTATCATTGCTCTTTCACCATTGAGGAATAAACTTTCAACCAAATCAGTAGAGAAAAATGTCCATGCCTTTTGATTTGACTCTGTATTTTGAGAACGAAGGACAGCCCGAATGGTTGTTCTCGGTGCCTGGAGGCCTGACTTGGATTTGAGTCTCACCAAAGTTTCAGTGACGGGAGCTTCGTTCATTTGAGCACCCTATATTTAACTAGTTGGAATCTCTTCGGGCTTTCAAATCCTACATGCTCACACGCGCGCGCACATACACATACAGATGCACCGATGACATTTTGCAATGGCCTACAAGTATGCAGTTATCACAGCCTGGTGCCTGGACCATGAAGAATGTTGGCAGCAGATAATTACCATAAATAATATTTATTGGAAGATAAGAATTCAAAGGTAGGAAAATAACAAAAATATGACACAAAGATATAACGTGGGTCGATACAGCATATCCACCTTAGTACACTGGCTCAATATAACAAATCCACCTTGGTACACTGTACCTATATCCACGGACCAAAAACCTACATCGATGTATTATTCATTGAAAAACTGGTAATCTGGTAATTGATTACATAATACTCAACCATATTTATAGAGATAAAATATTGTAACCATACAACTTGATCTGTATGTTTTCTATCACATGTCTAATATACCTATTCATGGTATATTAAAATTTTTCCAATATAATCATGTTCCATATAAGATTCTCATATTAATTATCCAACAAACTCTTCTTCACATGTCTAATATAAATATTCATGGTATATTAAAACTCTTCCAATATAATCCTGTTTCAAATAAGATTCTCACATTAATTACCCAACAATCTCTCATTCATAACAATTAGAGAGTTTGAGTCAAATTTCAACGGACTCCCTTGAACCAAACTCTTAAAATTTGGTCATGCCCAAGATCGGGCTTAGTACCTTTGATTCTGATCCACCAACTTTTTCAAACACTTCGTGCAAACCTGCTCTTTTAAGTCGCCATAATTCTCTCCGTCTTTCAAGAACTTGCGTCTTGGCCTGCATCATCTGTGCATCACTGCTCGCGCCTTACCTGTTCTTGGGAGGTCTCAATGGTCAATGATTTACCATTCAAAGGTAAAAGCTCAGTGACTCGTAACCCGCGAGACACCAAATTATTACTATTAGGTTTATGTTGGCCCAATAGCTCCCAAACCATTGAAATATCGCGATTTCAACTCAAAGAGCCCAAAATTTTGAAGAAACATCTTCAACATAGCACACGTGGTAATTCTTGAAATTCAAACAATCAGGAAGCAACTTAGCATTCCATTTGGTTTCATACCAACTTTAAATTTTTTCTTGTGGATCTAAACAAAAATCTGCATCAATAAATTTTTTAAGATTACGTCCTTACTATGCACAGATTAAATCAATCTTAACACCACATCGTACACACGTGGCAAGAGAGTTTTCTTCAACACAAACACTAACTTGATCATTGAATTGTCAATAACTTGCTCAACAATGATCATCAATCTAACTCTGACTTGTTGCACCAGAAACGTTAATTTGGCTCTAATTGATTTACCAGGATCATCAATCTAGCTCTGATTGATCGACCAGGATCATCAATCCAGCTTTGATACTACTTATTAGATCATAATTCTGATACCACTTGTTGGAACATAACTCTGATACCACTTATTGGCAGCGGATAATCAACACAAATAATATTGTTGGAAGATAAAAATTTAAATATAGGAAAACAATAAAAATAATATATAAAAATATAACGTGATTCGATATAACATACCCACTTTGGTACACCGTACCTACATCTATGGACCAAAAATCTATATCGATATATTATTCATTGAAAAATATTGTAATCTGGTAACTGTTACATAATACTCAATTTTATTTATAGAGATAAAATACTGTAATTCAAACCTATTCAGATACAAGTTGATCTTTATGTTTTCTATCACATATCTAATATATATGATATATTAAAACTCTTCTAATATAATCGTGTTCCATATAAGATTTTTACATTGATTACTCAACAAATTTTCCTTCATAACAATTAGAAAGTTAGTTTTTGTCAAATTTCAAGAAAGAAATTGAAGTTAGAGAAGTGAAAGTTGATTTCACGTGGAGTTTGGGATGAGCTCTCAATCACCTTAAATGTCATAAATAGGTCGTGTACGAGACTCCCGGTCATAATCTTACCCGTCTGTTCTGTTCTCGAATATGTACACATTTCCTTTTAAGCTTCCAACTGCATTTGAAAACAAAGCTCAATAATGTAAGGTGGAATGCCATTTTGCAATGCTGCCACAACCAAGATATTCCAAAAATTTAAACCTTACCTGATAAAGCTTGTCATTTATGAGAGCTTGTAAGTAGGTTTACAGATGGAGAAAACACAAAAAAAAAAAAAAAAAAGACTAGCTGTACAGTACAAAAGCTCATTCAATGAAGATAATGGCCTTCGATCAGTTTTGCCGGTGAGAACAATGGGTCTTAACCTCATGTGAGTGAGGTCCTTTAGTACGTGTCGGTGAGAATCATAAAACCATTTTTTTCTCAAGATCATTATGTATAACAAGGTGTTTGTGATAAGTCTCATTGAAGATTTGAGAGAAAATTTGCAGAAGTTAATAGCTTATCAGCTTTAAGTTCCTCTCATTTTGCTCTGTCTCGTATAAGCAGTACTGCTCTGGGGTCTTGAGGGGTTTCCCAATGTGGGTTCATCCCCTTTGTAGAGGAGCTCTTCTGAGCTTCTGGATGTACTTGTTTTTTACTGTGAGCTTCTGCCATGGTGATGACAAGACCGTAGAGGTAGTTGGGATAGCAGAATGTGCAGATTGCACGGAGAGCAATATTAAGACTAGTCACGCCTTTTCAAGTACATTCTTTTGAATATTGTAATCCAATCAAATTAGATTACGACTCAAACAGATTAAGTTACGACACGACATAATGATATGGGAATGTCCCCCATCCCAATTTTGAGTATTGTAATACCTGGGGAGAGCTGAAACATTCATTGCTTGATTGGGACTTTGAAAGTTTGAGAGAGAGAGAGAGAGAGAGAGAGAGAGAGAGAGAGAGAGAGAGAGAGAGAGAGAGAGAGAGAGAGAGAGACTTTATGCATGTGCATATGCATTTAGCAGATCAATATTGCATGATAATTGAAAGCTTGTAAATGTTCAAGTGGATGTACCTACCAGAATAATGGTGTATTTATTTTCATACAATCAAAGAACATGTGGTTGTGACTAACCAAAACCCAAATGGGAAAACTATGAACTTCTCAGAATCCCAGTACAGAGAATTGAGCAACCAGTAAGGCAGTAACTATGGAAGGTGATGTTCAGAAAATTGTTAAATATGATTCATAGCCAATGCCATTGTAGTCAACATGGTCATAATACTAAACAAAAAGAAATTGCAAATGGAATCCCTAAATAGAATGATGTGACTATTAATCTGCTGTCATTACAAAACAAAGTTCTGTTAGTGTCATGTTATCTCTGAAAGCCAAATCCTGGTTTTGATCAAAGCAAATACTATGATTGGTGGATAAGGGAACTAAACCAAATTCGTACTAAAGTAGAAGACTGGAATTCAATCAGTATATTTATCTTGGTTTTTTTTTTTTTTTTCACTATGAAGCAGATGGGGGGCATAACTTCATACTACATATCAACAGACACTACAAAAAGAACTTGTTCCCAGACCAACAAGGTCAATTTTATATGACTTTTATGGTATTTATTTTTATTTTTATCACATAAATTTACAGCAGACAGCATTAAGGTTGTTGAACTTACAGTGGTAGACTGGTTGATATTCTCTAACATCGATAGAAAAATTCATGATAATGAAGCTTTGGTGTTGGCAAAACTGTTATATAAATTCAATATGGAATCAGCAGACATGGGGAAGGCATCCGTAATAGGGTTATACCTAGTTTGTCAATCCTTCTCCTTCATCTCACACCTGAGCGATACAACTGGTGGGATTATGTGAGAAAGCTTCCTAAAATAAAATCCAACATAGTTTATTCAGAGTTAAATCATACCATGGAATTATTCTGATTATTTACCAGTCCGAATGATGAAAAAACAATTAAGGAGATCCTAGAAATTTGTCTGGCTTTCCATCTACCTTTATTCTGTTCCATCTGAGCCAAAGAAGAGAGGCGGCTTAATGCATACTTACAGCAGATTTGTCACCTAAATGTGGAGCTGGGCTGGAGACAGAATGCTCTCCTACTCCACAAAATTCAAACCCTGAAAGCAGGGCTTCATCAAGTCTGAACAGTCTTTTGTCATCCTATGAGAGAGTACATGATCTTTGCAAGGTGTGTATATTATGTTGATATAATCCTTAATAGCTAATAATATTCTACATGAATGGTTGCTTCTAAGAAATTAATATTCTTCAAGTAGCTTAGCTGTCAGTCTTCTGAGAGTGAACCAGGTGGAACTGCAACTCATTTTCCATTATTGAACTAAATTCTGAACCCCCTACGATGTACTAGTATGCCATAGTATACCCTGCGTAGGCCTCACCTTTGTGCACTGGTTTATACCCTCTACATTTTTTTTTCTTAATTTTGAAAATTTAAATTTGCATAGTTAGCAACCATAATGTATCATATTAGGTTTCTGTATTTTGAGAATCTCATTAATTCAGTCTGTCTTTCAGTTACTCCTTTTTCATCCATTCGTAAGACCTAGCTCTAGCCATTAATTAGCCTTATTGGCATAATAACTCGAGAATATTCAGCATAGAAACACGAAATAAGGTAATTAATCAAGTAAATAATGATTAAAGTCACCATCATTATGAACTATCTTTATTTTGTCGACAAATATCGGAACATCATTGCATTGCAATAGGAGGTGGACACACCACCTGGTGGTCATGGTTGGTGGCTCAATCGTCGACTCCACCATTGGGGAAAACTCCGAGCCACTTGGGTGTCGCCAGGACCACTATAGGTTGCTAGATTGTAGTGTAGATGACTCAGTTAAAAGGATGTGCATTATGTTTCTCGTGCAAAGAAAATTTGCTGAGTTAGGTAAGAGTACCAAGAATAGTCTCTCTTGGTTCAATGCTCATTCAATTGGTTTAAATTTCCCTCCATCAGCAAAGCCGGTGAGCATTATTACTATTTCAATTCCTTGCAAAAGATGAACTCTTGTGGGGTCCGAACCTTCATCTGCAACCATTAGGAAATCCTTTTGAATCACTTCCTGGCCTTATAAATGGTCTATCAGACTCAAGCTATCACTCATCCCTTGCATCAAATACTCATAGATTCTGAACTTAAACCCAATTTTCGATCGTTCTTTCAATACTACTAAGCCAACTTAATGTTGGTTCTTCTCATTCGTCGAGGGGTACATTTGGCCTTGTGGGTGTCCTTACTATTTGCTGTAAGTTTCTGTTATGGTGACCATGAGACAGTTGAGGTTATGGGATTTGTAGAATGTAGTGACTGTGATCAAAAGAACATTAAGACTAGCCAAGCCTCTTCAGGTAATATTGAGCTAGATACAATTTAATTGTTGTTGTTTATGATTTGTGATAAGAAAACTGCATGCTTAGCATTTTGATTTTAGTTTTACCATGCACTTTTTTACTACAGAAGTCGATCTTCTATGTGCTATGTTCAAATTCTGTCTACTGCAGCGCATTAAATCTGGGAAATTAGAGTTGCATGCTTGCGTTGAAACAAACTTTTCAATGAGAGTATGAGACCCATTAGAATTGCTCTGCTTCTTGTTATTGAACAACAACCCAGTGACAACAATGGACTATTGCAGCTTATTCTGCTAGGAAGCAAGGCCACATTATTTTATCAGATCCAAACCAAGCCGAGTTTTTATTGTCACACCAAACAATTTATGCAATTGACTATGATCTTGTACATTACTTTGTGCAGGGCTTCATGTCACCATTGGTTGCAAGTCTACAAATGGAGGATTCATGATACGGGGGGCTGGTGACGTCGATAAGACTGGGAAGTACAAAGTATCTCTTCCTGGAGCGACCGTACAAGCTGGAGAATTGAAAGAGGAATGCTTTGCACAGCTTCACAGTGCCTCGGGTGCACCATGTCCTGTCCTCAATTACCAAAAGGCCTCAAAGTTAATCATCAAGTCTAAAGACAAAGGAAAACTAACACTAGGCCTAGATGGAAAACTGAAATTCTCTCCAGCCACATGCACTTCATTGTTCTTGTGGCCTTTTTTCAAGTACCCGCCATTGCCTAAGCTGCCACCTTTACCAGGAATACCAATTGAACATCCTCAGTATCCGCCACCACCACCAGAGGTTTCTCCACCCGCCCCAGTTTATGCGATATCACCTCCACCAGCACCAATATACAAGGAGCCACTTCCACCACCAGCAGAGGTTCCTCAACCCGCTCCAGTTTACGCGATATCACCTCCACAACCAGCACCAGTATACAAGGAGCCAATATATAACAGCCCCCTTCCACCACATGTTCCAGTACACAAGAAGCCATTTTCACCAGGAACACCAACTTATGGACCAAGTCCCCCAGTCAAAAAGTTATCACCGCCTCGCAAACCTCTGCCTCTAGCCCCAAATGCTCCTCCAATTTATAGAAAAACATATCCTCCCATTCCTAGAGCTCCTCCTATTCCTGAACTTCCTCCCAGTCCCGGAGTTCCTCGAAAGTATTTCAACCAACCCCAAGTGGGACGCAAACCTCCCTCCCCTCTCCCTTCTTCTCATGCTTAAGAAACAACTGCATTCGTCCTAAGTCTACTTAAAGATGCTTTTTTTTGTTGTATTGAATAAACAAACAGATTTCATCTTTTACAGTGAAATGAGGTGTTTCTTGTTTTCTTTTGATCTGTGGAAAACAGTCAGGTGTTGAAGCTAGAAAAAAAAAAATTGAACAAGAAAGTGGGTTTGGATTGTTATTGTAGTATGTTGGTTCTCTTGACTTGCATCTTGTAATTGTTTCAAGTGAGCATGCCTTATTGTGAAAACACTGGGATGTAAAGAACTGTCCCCTTCATTCTCTGCAAGTTAACTGTATGATAGTGTTTTGAATGTTTCTTTGGAATATGATGGAATGACAATTAGCAAACCAAAACAGCTTATTCCAACTATACCAAATAGCTTTCTGGGACTAGAGTTTCTTTCCATAAAATCAAAATAGTGGGAGTGGGATCTGTGTTCAATTTCTTTCAATGATAGAAGGACTGCGTAATATCCATTGTCACTATCCTAAGATGGCCGCAAGCAGAAGGTGCTGATGTTTGCTTTGATTCCTTGATAATGTGGAAAGCATAATCCTTGTTTGATGGGAGAGATGCAAGGATGCTTGGGAATCTCTTATTGTAATATGTTGAGTCTTTTGACTTTGCATCTATTAATTGTTTCAAGTGAGCATGTCTTACTGTGAAAATCTTGAATGCAAAGCATTGTCCACTTCATTCTTGGGTTAGCTAACTATATGATATTGTTTTGAATGTTTCTTTGGACTATAATCGAATGATAATTACCATCCACATTCAGTGACCACGATTTATATCAATTATACCAAAATAGCTTTCAGGAGTTTCTTTCCATAATATTAAAATAATGGGACTAAAATCTCCTCTAATATACTTTTGCTTAGTTTCATTCAACGGTAGATCACAATATTGTAAATTCAAGTAATATCGGGTCCCTAACAACACGAGTAGGTGATCAAATTTTATCTTATCAAACATTTAGTAAAATGAAGTTAAAATATTTTGGAGATAATCTAGATCCAAAATAGTGATAAGTTCATGTAATGGCTAGCAACGGGTTGGCTAGGCCAATCCGGCCCATTGAGTCTAACTTCTGTTTATATTTTTTTACCTATTTCTTAATTTTTCTCCGGAATTGAAATCGTGGCCCGTAATAAATAGTTCACTTAAAACCCATTGTACAAGGGCTTCATCAAACCCAATAGGAAAGGGTGAGTTTGAAATCAACTTAACCCAGATAGGGTTGTAAATTTTTTTTTGTATTCCTAATTAACCTTTCTATTTATTCAAATATGTCTATAAATTTTACATATAATTAATGCCCGACCTGCTAATCTACAATGTAATATATATATAAATTTAACAATAACATTATAAGAAAAATATTGTAATTAATAAATATGATCGTATTGATTTGATGTAGAATTCAAATAAAACTATTATATAAATTATTTTTTACTTGAAGACCCAATTAAAGATTTTTTATCATGGTCAAAATAGAGATATGTCAATTGTGTCATATCGTATCACTTTTTAGTTGTGTTATTTTTGGGACTTATCATTTTTAATATATATCGTATTTGTATTAATAAAAAAAACATTTAATTAATTATGTAACATCTTATATGATACTATATAAAAAAATTATAAATACTTTTTTTTTCCTGCATACTTTACTCATTATTCGTGTTTAATCTTTTTTTAATTTATTTATTGTTAGTTTTATTTTTTAATTTTGTGTCTAATAGAGTTCGTGTATGAATAAAATTCACACCCCTATCAAAGTACTAGTATAGTCCGCCAACAAACTTTTAAAATTTTTTTTTACCGTGATGGTGTTTCGCGGGGAGCAGCTCCTCTCTACAAATTAGGAAACACAAATGCCGCCGTTTATATTAGGTTAACAACAGTAAAATAAATTTTCTCTCAACGCTCTCTCTGCCCCCAACGTTCTCTCTGTCCAGTTTCTCTCCTTTTTCTGATTTGCAGAGACTCCCTTGAACAAAACTCTCTGCCTTAATCTTCAATTCGTTGTTAGAAACGCCGAAACCCAAAATTTACTGTACAAAATTTCCAAAGTATCTACCTATCTCTTTCCATGATTGCTTTGTCCAGGTAGTACGTGCCCAATCAACAATGGTGAAGACGGAAGACTTTGAAGTTGAACTCCTCTGATTGAGGTTGGGAGGTAATGAGTTCTGTTATTGTAATTGTATCTACTGGAACCAATTTGCAACTTGCTTGTGTATTTGTGCGAAGGGATTGTGAGTCTTGAAATTCGCAGAGAGATTTGTGCAAGAGAGTGTGTGCTTGACTGTAATGACGAGAGAGGGTTTTGTTTTTAAGTTTTTAGAGAGAATTTCTGTCAAACGTTGTTTTTAAGTTTTTAGAGAGAATTTATGTCAAACTGTGTCGTTTTTAGGATTGAAACGATGCCGTTTTTTTTGTCTAACAGGATTGGCGTGGTGAATTCCTAAATAAACCCTAGCCCGCTCTATTACTTTTACGTCGGTGAAAGGCGCTCTATCAGTCTACTCTTTGAAGCACCAAAAGCGCGGGCTCTCTCTCTGAAGCACCAAAAGCGCGGGCTCGCTCTCTGAAGCACACGCTGAAACTCCTCCGATGACAACCACTTTGAATTCAGCCGATCAAGACACCAAGTCCGTCGATGCTTCGCTATTAGCTCGAGAACGCTTCTCTCTCCTCTGAGCTCCCACCGCCTTTGGTACAACACTGGCCTCTTTCCTATGGACGTAATTTGTATGCTGCTTATGTATTACGTTTTTATGAATGTATATGTGCTTCTTTATTGATGTTTTTTCTGTAATTTGTTACAACCCTTTCTCTTTCATATAGATTTGGATGTATATGTGGTTCTTTAATGATCTTTTTATGTAATCTGTTAAAACCCTTTCTATGTTAAGGTAAAGAAATTGAAAGAGAACCACAAGTGGTTTTTGGAAACTGTATCGCTGTTCAACCCACTGAATCGAAAATCAAGAGAGGCGTTAGACTCTAGCCAAGTTAAAATTGGGTTACATCAGTTGGTTGTTGAACCTCAATGGAAAGCTGCGGCGTTGGAAATTAGTTCTATTTTGGTAAGCTTGTGGTATTTTTTTTTCCTAATGATTTAATTATGATCTGCTACAAACCTTTGTTCAAAAAATAAATAAATGCTAAAAACCTTCAAGCAGTGCAATTTGAGGGTAACACTTAATTATTGAGCCTTTATAACGACTTTCTTCATTGAGAGACCAGAAGATTGTACTGGGAGGAAGATCATTCCCTAGAGGCTAGATTTAAGTAAAGCATTGCAATGTCCTCTACCCATCTCTTTCTTGAGCACACAGTCACTCTCTCTATATGTCTCTTTTTTTTTTTTTGTGGGGAAATTCACACACAATCACTCTCATTCTCAAGGTATCTTTTCATTGTTCTTTGGAACAACCCAGCCTGTAATGATCAATGGCTTCTCCTTAAGATAAGAAAACCTGGTATGACTTTACTGGCTTTCCATAGAGTAAGGATCTCAGCTATTTCACTGCTAACGGTAGTTGGATCTGAGAGTGCAATCAAGTATTGACCTTATGGTTCTCACTAATGCCCTGTTTAGACTGTCTTGAGATTCCTAGAGAAAACCCATCATCATACTCGAGTCTTGAGGTCATTTTGCTAGTCAAAGTAAGTTGAGCATTCAATTTGTAGCATGTATTTTAATTATTTTCATCTGTGTGGATTCTGGTAGATGATTGAGTTTGCAATTTTAGCATATTCATTATCATTAGTTAATAGTTGAGCCAATAACCCATGACCCGGTCCCTTCTCTGGGCTGATGTCCGGGCCGAGTTTTGAAAACTATAGTTTAGAGTGTTAACCCTCTCTATGGATCATATCGGTAAAGCTGTGCGGACAAGTGAAAAATAGTGGCAGAAGTTGTAAATATTTACTTAGGAACAAATAGCATAATGAACAATGCTACATGAACTTAAAAAGTAAAGTTAAAAATTAGACTTGATAATTACAACCATTGATTTCACTGTGGGTCTCAGCATTTATTGAGATCCACTACCTATTCAATGGTTGTGATTATCAAGTTTAGTTTTTAAGTCCATCTATCATTACTCTAGCATAATAATAGTTATGAGAGTGACAATTATGGACTACTAATTCTGTTCTTAGTGACGGGTACTTTTATCTCTGAAGCTTTCCCTACATATGTTTTAAGTTTTGTTAGACTGTACATATGGGCATAGTGTTTTAGGGATTATCTTATTTTTTCAATTGATATGTCTTCGACTCAATAAAGATGGCAACACTCTCTTGAGGGTTTGGGTTTCTCTTCACCAACATCATGTAGTAATCATTTCCTTAAGAAGAAAGATGATCGTGTTTTGACATTTTAAAATTTCTGGAAGAAGTATACAATGTTAGCAATGGGCATTGGGTTGAAATTGTGGTGATTATTATATAGAGTATTTGATATACCTAAAGCTGTTGAATTTGAGAAGTTGGTGGATTAAGTCATGCTTAACCATGGCATTGTTGTAAAGTTTGACAATAGTTATTGATACTTACCCATGGATATTTGTCTTTTTTGAAGAATGCAGTTTTTTTCCAAACAAGTCAACGACTAGCGAGGGCGCGAGAGGTGACCTCCTCTCCAACTAGCAACGAGGCGACAACCTGTGATTGGCCTGGGACATTGATTCTTATGGCACAAAGGGTACTCATTTGTTCTCTAATTTTGGGTAAAATGGTAAGCTTTTATTTTGTGCTCTTGATTTTTAATTTCAATTTGGTGCTCTTGATTTCTTAACTTGGCGTCCTCATGTCCCTAATGATTTTTTTTTCATTTTTGATTCGATTAAGCTTCCTTTGATTGATGATGATCGTAAGCTATTAGTTGGTGAATTTGTGTTTGACCTTTATATCTTTGCGTTCAAACTTTTAAGTATTAATTTATTTATTTGATCATGATATTGTTGGATACATTGAGATCTCTTGAACACTTGCTTCTTATGCACACTACCATGTTACGCAATAAAAATAGTTCTAGCGAATAAATATACTTATCAGTCAATTTTTAATGGGACATGCTTAATGATGATCAACCTTCTCGAAGTAATTATGGTATATGCTTAATGGGACACTCAATCTTCTTACATATACTTAATACACTTGCTTATTTTTTTTTTTATAGGTTGCTCTGCCAAATCTTATTACTATCTCTTCAACTTGGGTTAGAGTAATTAATGTATGGATGGGGAGCTCAAGATGCTCTTACATAGCAGTTTGTATATTATTTAATATTGATGTGGTTATGTTAACTTTTTTTATATGCAGTTAGGGTCAAGTTTGTTTGGGTTCATTAGTTTCACAATTTATAACTGTTTGTTAGTTTTAAAACCCCTTTTCCTCTTTGAGTGGTAGTGTTTTTTTTTCACATAACTAATATTTCTTTTTGTTTCTTGAAATTTTTTGTCGTCCCATGGAGAAAAATAATGTTGGATTGGTATAAATAATTTTCTTATCTGTGATGTTATACTAATTGAAATGAGTACGTGATAGTCAATTTGATGTTATGATCAGTTAAGTTTTAGCTTAATTGATATTTGTGGGTGCAATGAATTGTTTTTTTTGTTTCCAAAATTTTTCCGGTTTGCTAATTTTTGCGAGTTTGGTTTTTTATTTCCGCAATTTTGTTGTGTTACATAGTGCCTTCAGCCACGAGCATTAGCTAGTATTTTTATATTTTTGGTTGTGATTGTGGTGATTATAGTGAGATAATTGTTTTTTTTGGTGTTTGCAATTTTAGATATATAATTCACATGATGCACATGAAGCTTTGTTTTATCCTAAAATGATGTGAGTCCTTGTTTGTCTTTAGGATTCAAAAATAGCTCTACTTTATTATATTTGCTTGGATTAACAAAACTAAAATTCACTAAAGACCAAAAAACTTTGTGAATAAACCATAAAATGAGACATATAATAACGAAAATCAAATCAATAAAGTGTAGCACAAATTACTACCTCAAGCAACTTAAATCGTACATATCAATATTGCCTGAAAGTTTTCACCCCACATCTGTGATGGAAGGACCATATCAACATCCAAAAATAATCTCTTGCGCAAATAAGGTCACTCCACAAATACAATGTCCCTTGAAACTAGAAATAAAATAGTACAACAAAGGGCAACTAACACACTGAAAACAAATAAAAAAGATGGTCTTTGAGTAGTCAAAAAGCAAATGAAAAACAAAAAATGTCAATTAATAGAGGACAAAACCAAAAAGGTGAACCTCTACTCTAGTCCGAGTGCCATTAATCAAAAAACATAGAATCAAAACCCCCTTCATCGGACACAATAAAGACTACCTAATAGCAAGTAATCGACAAAAGATATACCTCAAATAAGCCACCCCAAAGCTCCTAAGAAATTGACAAAAGGCTCCAACAAAAATAAAGACTCCCAAATACAAAAAAAAAAACTTTTCCACCTCATAAATTGAAAAAATATCAAACACCCTCAAATAAATACTTAACACCTTGGATAATTCTCAAACTTTGTTGTCGTTGCGCATGTTCACCAACCTCGCTTACCTAGTAAGTTTAAAGTAGAGCTAAGTTACCCAAATAACAATCAAAAAATAAACCACCACAAGCAACATACAATCCATCAAAAATAATAAAATTACCAAAAAGTACATAGTCAACAACAAAATTCTTTAATTTAAATATTAGCAATTAGAACTAAGCACTCCAAGTATCCTAAGAAATTAACATAAGACTCAACCAAAAAATAAAGTCTATCTAATAACTAGCAACAAATATATCAAGAAAAATCTTTTCTAACTCATAAATTGATAAAATATTGAACTTACGTCAAATAAATATTGATAGCTTTCATAATTTAAGTTTCCACGAGATTCCAAAGGCTTGAAAAAAAAATATTACTAGTAAATTCAGGTGTATGAAAGTGAATATTATAAGTAAATAGAATCGAAATGGTAAATGAATTACCCATGGAGGATATCCTTGAATGTGTATATTGCTTAGGTACCTTATTATATGTCGCCAATAGGTCCCATAAAGATTCTCGAAATCAACCCCATTTTGGTAAAGTCTCTAGCTACTCATAGAGATCATCGACTTCGGCTGTCTCTTCGGTGGCAACGATCTTTGGCTTTGGTTTCCTCTTTGACGACATCGAGTTTTCGTCATAGAACATAGAAAAATAAAACAATTAAACCTTTTTGATCATTAAAACAATTTAACAAATACATGGTGGCCTTGATGAAACAAACACATGGTGAAAAAGAGTGAGCAATAAAGAGAGAGGGGGGAGGTTTACAGAGAGGAGAGTCGAGAGGGATACTTGGGTTGGTTTGGTGGCTGGGATTACGGTGGGAGTTAGGTAATTCGGGCGGGAAAGGAGGCGGAAGTAAGAGCTCTGGTAGTGCCAGTAGGGTTTGGGCAGTGGGGTAGAAAGAAAAATATTTGGGGGGGGGGGGGGGGGGGGAGAGAGGGGGGTCAAGTGAAGGAGAGAGAGCCAAAGAGAAAGAGGACAGAGGTACTTATTGTGGTCATGCATAGTGAGCCGGTAGAATTTTCCATATCTGAATGTACCATCTCTCAATCTCTGGAGAGAGAGCCAGAGAGAGAGAGGACTGAGGTACCTGCTATGGTACTGCGTAATAGGCAGTGGGGTAAAAGTTTCCACATCTGAAACTGTTATCTCTCAATCTCTGGCGCCCCTCTCATGGTACCTACTGTGATCTTGGGCACTGGGGTAGAAGTCTCCATATCTGAATCTGCTATCTCTCAATTTTCGGCGCCTCTCTTGCCTAAATCTCACTATTTTCATCATGTACTCTGTGTTCTCTCTCTTCCCCTGTTCACCCAACTCTCCTCATCCTTTTGGATTCAAAAACTTTCCTCCATCCTCTCTCTGCCTTTCTTTCTCTGCTCAACGATCTACGCAGGATCTACATCAGCCACTACATCTGCTATGGACCACAGTAGGTACCTCTTCCTCTCTTTCTTCAGCTCTCTCTCTTCCTCACTTGACCCCTTCTCCCCCCCCCCCCCCCCCCCCCCCCAAATATTTCTCTTTCTGTCCCACTGCCCAAACTTTACAGGCACTACCATAGCCCTTACTTTTGCCTCCTTTCTCGTCCGACTTACCTCACTCCCATCGTAAACCCAGCCATCAGACCCACCCAAGTATCTCTCTCGACTCTATATACCTCCCCCCTCTTTCTCTTTATTGCTCACTTTTTTTCACCATGTGTTCGTTTCAGCAAGGCCACCATGTATTTGTTAAATTGTCTTGATGATTAAAAAGGTTTAATTGTTTTATTTTTCTATGTTTTATCACGACACTCGATGTCGTCAAAGAGGAAACTAAAGCCAAAGATCGTCGCCACGGAAGAGGAAGCCGAAGCCGATAATCTCTGTGAATAGCTACAGGCTTTACCAAAATGGGGTTGATTTCGGGAATCTTTATGGGGCCTATTAGCGACATATAATTAGGTACCTAAGCAATATACACATTCATAGATATCCTCCTTGGGTAATTCATTTACGGTTTCGATTGTATTTACTTATAATATTCACTTTCATACACCTGAATTTACTTATGTAATATTTTTTTTAGGCCTTTGGAATTTCGTAGAAACTTAAATTATGAAAGCTATCAATATTTATTTGACGCAAGTTTGATATTTTATCAGTTTATGAGTTAGAAAAGATTTTTCTTGATATCTTTGTTACTTGTTATGAGGTAGACTTTGTTTTTAGTTGAGTGTTATGATGATTTCTTAGGAGACTTGGGGTGTTTTGTTCTAATTACTAATATTTAAATTAAAGAATTCTGTTGTGGACTACGTACTTTTTGGTAATTTTGTTAGTTTTGATGGATTGTGTGTTGCTTGTAGTAGTTTTATTTTTTGATTGTTATTTGGGTAACTCAACTTTACTTTAAACTTACCAGGTAAGTGAGGTAGGTGAACAAGCGTGACGGCAACAAAGTTTGGTTAAATGTGTTTTGGTGTATTATATAGTGTATTCTTTTCACACACAATAACTAAGTATGTGTGCTTTTTTGGTATAGTTGTGTATACTTTTTTGGTGCATTAATGTGTGTGTATTTTGTTGAGTTACTATGAGTGTTTTGGTGTATGGGCATGTTTTGGTTTATTACTAGTTTGTGTTTATTGTATATTAGTGTGCGTGTAATTTTGTTGTGTATTTGTATGTATGTGTTTTTGTTTGTATTAGTGTGTGTATGTGTGTTTTGGTGTATAAGAGTGTGCATTGTGTGTGTTTTTTGTTTAGTGTATTAATGTGCGTGTTTTTTGTGTATTAGTACGTGTGTTATGGTATATTGGGGTATGCGTGTATTTTTTGGTACATGTGCACGTGTGTGTGTTTTAATGTATTAGTTGTTGTTTTGGTGTTGTAGCTTGTGTTTGTTTTTTGGTCTATTAGTGTTTGTTAAGACTGTGTGTGCGTACTTTTTTGGTATACTAGTGGGTATACTTGTTTGTTGTATTGGCGTGAGTGTTGTTTTTGGTTTATTCGTGTGTGTATTTTTACATATTAGTGTTTTATTTGTGTTTTTACATTTTAGTGTTTTATGTGTTTACATATTAGACTGTGTGTGCTTGTGTTCAGTGTATTAGTGTGTTATTTTTTTTTGATATATTAGTACGTTTGTTTTGGTGTATAGGGATATGTGTGTTTGTTTTCGGTGTATTAGTTTGTGTATATGTGAGCGTCTGTTTCTATGTATTAGCGCATGTGTGTTTTTTGGTGAGTGAACATGATGTGTCGTGTGTGTGTGTGCTGTATTAGTATATATATGCATTTTTTGTGTATTAGTGTGTGAATGTGTGTGTGCACGCGTAATTTTTGGTGTATTGATATGTGTATGTGAATGTGGTTTTTGATGTATTAGTGTGTGTTTTTATATTTTAGTGTGTGCGTGAGATTTTTGATGTATTTGTGGGTGTTTTTGCATATTAGTCTGTGTGGTGTTATTGTGTGTGAATGCGTGTGTATGTATGTGTATTTTCAAATAAGATAAATATAAGAAGTTTTTAACATAGAAGCGTTTCTGAAGAATTAAAAGTTTCTTTTTTTTTTTTGCTCCTACCTATTGACGGATGAAAATGGTAAAATTACATCGGTTCAAATATTTATGAGTGTAGTTCACTAGTGTTACTTGAATCTAAATACTACTTTAGTCTATTGAAGAACTTATATGATTCCATTGTGCATATTAGTTTCAATTTTAATGGGGCATTTGGGGATTTGAGGTTGATTGAAGGGCTATTGAGAGGTCAAAAGAATTTTCACATTTTATTTTCTATGGAATATTATTTGTCTTGAAGTGGATGAATGAGAAATTTATTATGGTGTACGTGAACTCCACCGCAACATGAAGCTTTCCTCTACTTAATTAAGCGTGGTAAAGGTATATGAATTTCTTCTTTTTAATTTTTTGTTCTGTTTTTCCTTAGTTATCTCTCATTTAAAATTATGTATTTTGAGACTATTTTCTAGCCATCTCTTGTGTTGAAATTTTTCTGTCATCTCTCACTAATAATCAGTGTTTTTATAGATGATCGAAAGCAGCGTAACCATGGTGACGTATATGATGAAGCCATGGGGGATACCTTCTGCTAACTTATAAATTTACATTGAATCTGTGTGATAATATTGGATTGAATATGTATTGATCATTTCAGGAAATTAGAGGATGGTGATATTTTAAATGTGGATGTAACCGTGTACTATAAAGTTGTCCATGGTAAGAATGATTATACCTCTATCATTGTTTCATAGCATCATTCATATACTATGTTTTTCGCTGGTGATCTTAATGAAACATTCTTTGTGGGGGACATTGATGAAACATATCGACAGCTGGTTCAATGTACTTATGAGTGCTTGGAGAAAGCAATATCAATTGGTATGTGTTGATCTTGTAAGTTATGACCTGATCTGTAATGCAGTTGGAAACATGTTATCGCAGCCACCCCTCTTAAATCCAACCCAAACGCAACACCCCTCCTTTTTCACCCATCTGTCCATCCAATTTTTTCTCTCCACACCCTATGTGATTTTGCTGAATTAATGTTGTAGTTAAAGTTCCGGGGAATTGTAACCTTTAATACTATGGTTAATGAACATAAATAATGTGTTATGTAGGATGGGTAGGGTTTTTGTTGTGGTTTGAGTGTGTCTTTTGTTTTTTTCCCTGTGAAATACAATATTGATTCTCTATCTTGTAGGATTAACTTTCAACTTCCATAATAGGTTCTGGCACCTTTTTTTCTATGGGTCCAGACGAAAACTGACGTGCTTGTGGACACTGATTTCATGGACATAGATGTGACCTATTTCTGAGTGGTCATTTATTTTTTTTTATTAGAAGTCCTTTCTTGTTTCCCTTTTGAGTATTCGAATTTGATTAGTGTAATTTGTTATTTTAAATTTTATATCGCCGAAGTGAACTTTGATGACTTTGTAAAAAACCTAACTAGCTATAAGGTCTTGGATGACCCATATCAACCTTGACAATGTTAGCGTAGTTTTGTAGTGGAGAATATGTAACTCAAACCTGTAGGAAAGAATCCTCATCATGTTCTTGATTCTTGAATAACAAAGCTTGGCGTTTTAATATAAATTTGCACGTCTTCTTAGATTTTGTGAGTACTTTCATTAATTTACTTTCGACTAGTCTCCTTGTATGTTGCAATATTCCAAAACTAAGGCCTTGTGCTTCTTTTATTCTGATATGGATGCATTGTCCTTTCCAGTTAAACCTGGGGTATGTTTTTGGGAAATTGGGGAAGTCATTAGTTGACATGCTTGCATTTCTCTGTGGTAATTTACAATCCTGGGTATTGATTATCTCTTATTCTTTATACCAAATGAGACGATGGCAGGTTCTTAACACTTCTTTCTTTCGTTGTCTTGTGGAGATAGATGAAGTCTGATGATTGTGGCCGTGGTATTGGAGAGCTCTTCCATTGTGCACCAAACATTCCCCATGATGCAAGTATCGTTAAAGAAGCAGCTTTTCCATTTGAATATTTGTTTGCATTAAAAATCTGCCTATGAACAAATTGAGGAACACAAAGTATAGAGTAAACTGACTCCATATTTCTGTGATATAACAATTTCAATCTCTTCAACCTAAGCAGGAGAAATAAAGCAATTGGTGTTATGAAGGCTGAGCAGATCTTTACCATTGAACCTATGATAAATGCAGGTAATTTTATAATGCTTATAAATTGAATAACCTGAGTTACATCATCATGTCACTTGCTCCGTACATCTTCAAGAACTCCCATGATAGGTGTTTGGCGTGATCGGATGTGGCCTGATGGATGGACTGCTGTTACTGCAGATGGGAAACACAGTGCTCAGTGTGAACATACGTTTGGTAACACTTCATTTCCACTTCATGGCCCTTTCTTTCTTGTTTTTGTTTTGCCTCAATGCTGATTGCAATTTATTTATTTTTTTGCATATGAACTTTGGATTTCGTACAAGATTACTATGCCTCAGAAATATTTATTTGCAGTCATGGTTTACTCTTATCTTCAGTTCAAATGACCATTCTCTTTAAGTTAGGCTTCTTTTGTTGGTGCATGAATGCATCTTTGGCTGCAATTGCCAATTGGGTTGCTGGTTTCAATTCTTAATAGACCTCTCACTTAACCTCCCTGATTTACTCTCTTGTTGTACCCCTAAGATTAGTTACATTGTCCTCTTCTGAATGAGCTGGCTCCATCTTCAATTTGGGGAAGCAATAATAATAGATGCATTCCGTCAATTTTGAGTGTTGCTGAATCAAGTTTTATTGGAAAGCTATTTATCATCTTCATCAGTGACGAAATTACGAAGTACATGTGCCAATTGATGTTGAATCCTTTCCACAAATGATTACTGCATTGAAATTCTTAGATTCTTAGAACCAACTTTCTGGCATATTGGGAATGAAAGTGAAGTGTTCTATAGCATTTATGTGAACCCCGAGAACACACACCAAAACCATATGTGTTTAACACAATCAATGTTGCATTTATTGTGCTCATATGCCAATCATTAGGCATTTCAAGAGTCTCAAGATCCTTTTTGAAATATTCTATCCCCTGACGTGTTCCCCTGGTTAAATTCCTAATTGGTGTCTGTCCATTTGAAACCAGGGATTCACGAATGGTGTCCAATCCCTCGTACCTCCAGTATCAAATGTATAATTTGTTGTGCTCGAGTTGCAAGAGCAGTGTTATGTTTGGAGTTCATTTGGTGATGAAATTTTGGTCTGAAAATGTGGGAAAAACTATGAACTTCCTTTTCCTCTTTATGAAAAGAGGGGACAATTTGTGATCGAGTTTGATATATGATACAATATTGTTATGCAGAGTGCTTATATATATTATTTTTTTTGGGATGCTCTTTTTAAGAAACAGAGCTGGATGAAATCATAGTCAATTATCAAATTAGTGCACTTTTACAATTGTGTCCTCTTACAACTACATTTTCTTGGGATGTTGTATTTTCAGAGACTGAAATGTGTTTGGTACTTTGCTTCAATGTGTGCAGCGACAAAATACCAGATCTGAAGCTTGGGTTTAGCTTTCAGCTTATCTGATTCCCCTCCCAACATTCTAAGCAGTCTTCACCCAGGTATACCCTATTTTGTTTTGAAAGCAAATGAAAAATGCGTCAGATTTGATGATTTGGCCGAATAAGCGAACACTGTTAGTATCTCTTTGTGCTCACGTTAGAAAATGGGATTAGTTTATCCTCAGTCTAAGCTAAAAAAAAAAAGGATAATGCTAGGCTGAGTAAAAAATAGGACAAAAACTGTGTATATCTAACTGTTCATAGACCTAACAGTGGCGGAACTTTGTGTACTATGTTGAATTTTTATAGACGTTAACAACTCTACAGCTGGCTTATTTTGTGTTGAATCGTAGTAGTTAGTATCATACCATAATGTTTCGATGCATGAAAAAACTGATATGTATTATTTAAGTGTATCGGATTTGCATTGTATCGTGCAATATACGATACGATATATACGAGTCGGTTGATAGGGGGCAAAACATGTCAATTTTTTTTTCTTGTGTTTTATCCAGAAAATAATGTCTTTTCACATGGAAGTAATTTTATAAAACATTAGGTAGTGAAACGACGTCGTTTCACAATTTAGGGTTTTAAAAAATAAGTCTTTTTTTTGTTCTTCGTCCTATCACATGAGCAAATAGTTTGATTGTTAAAAGTGTCATCATTTGGCTCCTCTAGATGTTTGAATGAGAATTAGAAGTCTCTAAATTTTGATATTAATCAATTACGTTAGAACCTTAAAAATTTAGATTGTTAACTTTTTGTTTTGGTCCTTCTTGTAGTCTCCTTAAATTATTGTGAGAAATTTATGTTGTAATAAAATGTTATTATGACCTTTTCTCATAGTTATATGCATTTTTTAATATCTTTTATAAAACTGCACGTATCTTCTGACAAACGATACATTATTATCCACGATACACAATTTTTGAAAAACGATACGCCTTCCGATACACATTTTGACAACATTGGTTGAATGAAGTTGGGCTATAACGAGTTGAGAACTAAAACAGATTGGGATAGGTTGAGTTCAATAGTGGGTTTGCAATTCTTAGCCTATTGGGAAGTGAGAACTATTTTGTATTTCCAGTCTTAGGTTGTGAGATTTATTTTCTTTGTCACGAGGTGTTATGTGGAATTACTTTGTGTGCTCATCCCCCCATCGGATGGTTTGTATTTAGGATGACTTTCAAAGAAGAATGTGATGGATTTTAGAACTTGAGACAATGGTTGGTGAGCTACTCGGATAGCTTGTTCCTAGTAATAAAGCAGTGTCTCAATCACATTTACAGAGTTTTCCTTGATGAATAGTTGAAGGGATTTGACTATTGGATCCTTCCTAGAGCAACTAAGGCGTGGGTTGAAGTAGGCTTGTCAACGGATCAGATCCGGACTGGATCTGGGTTCGATTAAAAAATTCATTATCGAATTCGATTTGTTTACCCGACAGATAAAAAAAAATTAGTCTATACCCAAATCTGTTTATAATTGGACATCCAGTCCATTTACCCTATTCAATTCATAATGGTATTCCATTAAAATTTTAACAAATAATCTTTTTTTTAGATCAAAGACAAATAATAAATACACATATATATCAATATATTATATATAAATATATATATATTATATGGAATAAAGACCAACATATCTATATAATAAAAACAAATTCCGTCGAAACTCTTGCGAACCTATTTGTCTCCAACTTGGTGTCGGTCCCTCTTCTCTTCTCACACACTCACCAAATCACACACACACCCACACCCACACCCATCACACACAAAGACACACACCCACTCACCCACACACACATAGCATACACACACCACCAAACCTAGCACACACAAACACTCACCCACACACATCGCATACACACCACCAAACCTAGCACACACAAACACACACCCATCACACACATCGTGTTCACGCACTCATAGCACAAAACAAATAGACACACCCACTCAAGTGCACACAGCACAAACAATCCCACACACCCAGTGCACACACAGCCACACATATCACACACACGCACCCACACACATCCCCACACATCGTGTACACAAACACAAACACGCAGAACACTCCACCCCCTAACAAACTCTCTCTTAGAACACACGCAACACACGGAGAGACACAAAACACTCCACCCACTCTTTCTCTCTGTTAGAATACATGCAAACACACAGATGGAGAATTTCTCTCTATCCCCTCCCTTCTCCTATCCTCCATACTTCCCCCTTCTTCCGCCTAACACACACATGCGAGGAATGCCCAACATACACACGCGCAACGAATTTTATGTTTATTATGATTTTTTTGCTTTGATTTCTACCAAATCTACTATGATATGTGTATATGTTAGTATTTGAGAGTATTGAAATTAGTATTTGAGAGCAATTGAAAGTAAATATTGGAATTAGGATTACTCTGTAAATATTTTTTTGGAGTAACGGGGAAATACATGCTTGAATTGGGACTGAGAGTAATTGAAGCTAAAGTAATTAGGATTATTGGAATTAGGATTCTTGAAATTTTTTGCTTCAATAGAGAATTTTATGCTTGAGTTGAAATTATGATTTTGTGCTTGAATTAAGTGTTGTTCCATTGGAACCATTAAGATTATCTCTCTTTGCTTAAAAGTTGTGCTTATTGAATTTGTTGTTCTATTGGAATTCCTTTGCTTTGCTGGGTTTTAGTTTGTGTGAAATTAAGAACTGACACTTTGGATCTGATTACCTAAGTGTCTTTGCACAATAGTAGGGCCACAGTTTTACAGTTGGTGTCCATTGTTGTGAGCCCCTATTGCTTCTTTACCATTTTTAATGATTGTTGTAGTTCAATTTTTACTTTCATTTAGTTGGTAGGTAGCTGATGTGCTTGATCACATTTGTTTTCAACGGAAAAATTGGGTATTGTCCTGTTGATTATTTTGCCATCCTTTTGCTACGTTTCCTTACTCTTGAAAATTTATGTTTGTTTGCCGGTGTTTTTTTCCCAAATTGCATTTAGTGGAGAGAGGAGTATCTATATTTAAAGAATTTCAATTCTTTGCTTTTTGAAGTTATTTGTTTTGAGACATGGTTATGCTAGGCATTGTAGTAGTTGTGTATTGTTTGCAAATGAGCTATAAGAGTGACAGGTAAAGTTGCTCAATACCTTTTTTGACAGGTTAGAGGTTACAAGATTTGGATTGTTTTCGATTGGACGCTACTGTAAACCCTTCTCTTTTCATCTCTCTTTAGATTGTATTCTTATGGTGGTTTGCAATTTTTTTTTTTTTCCGGCTTCTTATGACCCAGTTTATATGCTTACAATAGAGATATAGAGATATTGGATTGGATTTGGTGTGAATTTTTTCCAGCATATGGTGTTATATTTTGGTGGTGAATATGATAAAGATAAGACACAATTGAGATTGCACTCATTCATTCTGCCTTTTTACTTGAACTGAATTTTGGAGTAAATTGTGATTATGGTCCCGTTTGGTTACGATTGTTGTGATGTACATGGTTAGTTAACTTATTTAATTTTTTCACGGTTGTCGCAAGGTGTTAAGTACTTATTTGATATATGTTTGATATTTTTTCATTTTATGAGTTGAAAAAGGGTTTTCTTGGTATTTTTTTTACTTACCATTGGGTTACCCTAGTGGCGAGTTTCGTGTGTATATGTTTTATTGATTTTTGTGTGTATTTTTATATGTATAGTTTGTTTGTGTTTTACAATCTGTATCAGTGTGTGTTTTGTATTTTTCTTTAATCATTGATTTTGTGTGTATGTTTTTATATGTACACCCGATGGGTTTTATTATGTGGCGTATTGTTGTATAATGTCTGTGTATTTTCCTTTTGGTGTATTGTGGTATGTGCTTTTTATGTGACACATTGTGTTTTTTTATGTGGATTAATGTGTGTTTTTATTATGTGTTATCTCTGTGTACTGCTCTTCTATCAATGTGTATTTTTTTTGTGTACATTTTGTGTGTTTTTTTGTGTATTGTAGGCTTGTTTATGTGTACTTTGTGTTTGTGTGCATGTGTTTGTTATTGGATTTTATTCATGTACTTTTAGTGGAGGTAATATTAATAGGAGCATATCTATATCAGAAAATGTAGATTTGAATTTTGAGTTCTCCGGCAAGTAAAATTTGATTTATATGTTCTTTTATATTCATTTGGTAATCAATTTTATATCAACATATGCAAGTTATTTATATGTATGTCGATAGATATGGAGACTTGTGATTGATGTCGGCGATGGTGAGATGTATGTGTCACGCCTCCATGTTTCTAGTAGTGATGTTATTCATTTGTTAAGCAATTGTTGATATGAATTTTTTGTATTGTGCTTGGTATAATTTTTGTGGTGGTTGCACGGATTGAAAAGAAAGTGGAGACAGAAAGGAGAAAAAAAAATGGGATTGAGAGAAATGATTATTCATATATACCTTGGTATTCAGTTTTGTGTGGTTATTTTATAATAATTTTTTGTGTTTATTTTCACGTGTTAAGTGTGCTGCATTTTAAGGTGTACCAATGTGTGTTATGTATCTCTTTATCAATTAATTTTTGCTTGTGTTTTGATATGTACATTGTGTCCTTACATTAACTTTTCGTCGAACTCTAAAACTGTGGTTTGGATTGAGACATTGTCAGTTTGAGCAAATTTGTATGTTCGATCGAAACTTTAGCTATCGGTTAGTTTTTACGGGAAACAGAGCTAGAACGGGCCGATCATGACACTTGGATTGAATTTCAAGTTTTTAAAACTCTTCAATTTTCATATTTCTAGTTTTTCTTCAAACTCTGAAACCGAGGCTCAACTCGGAACCCCGTTAGTTCGAGCAGGTTTCTATGTTTGAGTAGTGGCTCTCGGTTTATTTTCACGAGAAACAGAGCGAGAACGGGCCGATTAGAACCTTAGACCAAATTTTTAAGTTTTAAAAATTTCTAAGTTATTACATTTCTAGGTTTTCGTCAAACTCTAAAACAAAGGCTTCGATCGAGACGCTGTCAGTTCGAGCAGGTTTGTATGTTCGATTGGCACCTTCACTATTAGTTAGTTTTTACGAGAAAAAGGAGCTAAAATGGGCCGATTATGACACTTAGACCGAATTGCAAGTTTTTAAAACTCTTTTAAGTTTTCACATTTCTAGTTTTTCTTCAAACTGTTAAACTGAGGGTCTGATTGAGACGCTGTCCGCTCGAGCAAGTTTCTATGTTCGAGTAGTAGCTCCCAATTTATTTTCATGAGAAACAGAGCGACAATGTGTTGATTGAGACCCTTAGATCAAATTTCAATTTTTTAAAACTAAGTATTCACATTTTTAACTTTTCTTCAAATTCTCAAACCAAGGGTCGGATCGAGACGCCATTAGTTTGAGAAAGTTTCTATGTCCAAGAAATTGTTCTCGGTTTGTTTTCACGGTAAATGGAGCGAGAACGGGCCGATCGAAAACTTAGATCGCATTTCAATTTTTAAAATATGTAAGTTCTTACATTTCTAGATTTTTGTCAAACTTTCAAACCGATGCTCAGATCAAGACACCGTCTGTTCGAGCAAGTTTCTATGTTTGACTGGTAGCAGAATTGGGACCCTTAATGGAATTCAAGTTTTTAAAATATCTAAGTTCTTACGTTTCTAGTTTTTTGTCATATATTCAAACCGAGTTTCATATCAAGCCGCCGTCACCTAGAGCAAGTTTATATGTTTGAGTAGTAGCTCACGGTTTGTTTTTACAGTAAGCGGAGTAAGAACAGGCCGATTAGAACCTTAGATCAAATTGGCAGTTTTAAAACTAAGTTCTTGCACTTCTAGCTTTTCATCAAGTTGAGCCTCAGATCAAGACGCCGTCAGTTTGAGTAAGTTTTTATGTCCGAGTAGTAGCTGTTGGTTAGTATTCACGGTAAACAAAGCTAGAATGGGCCGATTAGGACCCTTAGATTGAATTTCAAGTTTTTAGAATTCTTTAAATTTTATCATTTATAGTTTTTCGTCAAATTCTCAAATCAAGGTTCGGATTTAGTGCTATCTGATCGACCAAATTTCTATGTTTGAGTAGTAGTTCTCGGTTTTTTTTCACGAGAAATGGATTGAGAATGGTCCAATCAGGACCCTTAGATCGAATTTCAAGTTTTTAAAACTTTTCAAGTATTTACATTTCTAACTTTTGATCGGACTCTAAAATAGAGGCTCAGATCGAGACACTGTCAGTTTGAGCAAGTTTCTATATTCGATTAGTAGCTCTTGGTTGGTTTACACGGGAAACGGAGCTAGGACGGGCTGATTAGGACCCTTAGATAAAATTTCAAGTTTTTCGTTAAACTCTCAAACCGAGGCTCAAATGGAGACGCCGTCAGCTTCAACAAGTTTCTATGTTCGAGTTGTAGCTCTCGGTTTGTTTTCATGGGAAACAGAGTGAGAACATGTTAATTGGGATCCTTAGATTGAATTTCAAGTTTTTAAATTTTTGACGATTCACGTTTCTAACTTTTTGTCAAACTCTTAAACCGAGGCTTGGATAGAGACGCCGTGATTCAAAAGAGTGAAGGGATATGTTTCAAAGTTTTTCTTCAAACTCAAAACCCATAATAAATCTTTTCTATTTTTTTAGGGATATGTTTCAAAATTTTTGAAAACTTTTGAAATTCGACAACTAAAATTAAGGAATTTTAATTATTTTATTTTAGAAAGCACTAAAATAATTTTTTTTTGAAACATATCCCTAAAAAAATATTAATACATATATACGTTATCAAATTAAATCTAAAAATCAAAATTATTTAATTTTAGTACTTTCTAAGATAAAGATAATTAAAATTCTTTAATTTTAGTTGTCAAATTTCAAAAGTTTTCAAAAACTTTGAAATATATCCCTAAAAAAATTGAGAGGATTTATTATGTGTTTTGATTTTCCTAAATTTTAGGTTTTTGTTTTATTATAACTCTTGTATATATATGTGTGTGTGTGTGGGTTTTTTTTTACAAATTTTTTTTTTGGAATCTTATTTATAATAAAAAGGTATTTAAGTCTTTTTATTTTTTAAGTGGACTTTTTTTACAAAATATTTTTTTCTATGTACTTTTTGACAATTAAGTCCAATTTCGTGTATTGGCTTTTGAAGGTCCCTTTTTTTTGTGTGTGTGTGTGGGCTGGGCTATTATTACTCTACATTAAAGATATGGATTTGGGTTGAGGTTTAAAGAAGTGGGTTGTCTGGGCTCTGATAGTGTCAGTAAGATGGGGTAGGGTTAATCTATGTTTTGGCCTGGGGTTTGGATTCAGAGCCCTTCTAAGCTGGTAGCGACCAGCTTTTTGACAACAATATCACCAAATCTATAACAGACGATGACACCACTCGACAAGAAGAAACGATGACGATGAAGGACTACAGCCAGCTTGTTTGGTCAATCTTTTGTCGCGTCACTGGGAAGCAGCTTGATGAACGGTGGTTAAAACTTTAGGTTGTCTCTAGTGAGCAGCAAAAGCAAGGGTAGTAGCAGTAGTTGGAAATTGAGAAAGAAACAAACCAAAATTTGGATCCGAGATTGGGCTCTGATACCAGTCGATGCAAAAAAGAAAGGGGATAACCAATCCTCGCAAGGATTAGGTTAAGAAACACAAATCTCCGCAGATAATTCTCAAACTAGCATTCAACTATGATCAAAATAATGTGAATACATCTTTATTTATAGACCAGGTGTCCTATCATAAATGAACTGCTCTACTACTAAAACTCTATCAACTTATCTACTAATATCCATCTGATTAAATAATATCTAACTAAAAAGTCAAATAAAATCCTAACAAATCTACCAAGTATATTTTCATTTGGACAAAAAACTTTTAGCCTTTTGCCTAGGCTTCCAAATTCAGTCACGTTGGTCCAACCATCCAGTAGCTATACCATCACACCATCATTTTGAGAAAGTTTTTATGTCCAAGTAGTAGCTCTCGATTTGTTTTTATAGGAAATGGAGCAAGAATGGATCGATCAGACACTCATATCGAATTTCAAGTTTTAAAAACTCTCAGTTCACATTTCTAATTTTTTGTCATACTTTCAAATCGAGTCTCGGAACGAGACGCTGTCAGTTTGAGCAAGTTTCTATGTTAGAGTAGTAGTTCTTGGTTTGTTTTCATGGGAAATGGAGTAAGAACGGCCTGATCGGAACCCTAGACGGTATCTCTTTGTTCTTCATGAAATTGACCCCATTTCTCCCCCTCCTTTTTCATCTCATTTTTTTCCTCCTCCTCCTCCTCATTCTATTTCTTCTTCCTCCTTCTCCTTCTCATTGTCCTCCTTATTCTTCTTATCCATCTCCTCCTTTTCATCATTCTCTTTCTCCTTTCTCCCAATTTTCTTCATTTTCCTTCCCTTACCCCTCTCTTGCTCCCTTTCCCTCTTCCTTCTGCATCTCTTCCTCGTACTTCTTTTTCTTCTTCTCCTATCATTCTCTTTCTTCCCCCGCTTTTCCTTCTCCCCTTCCTTTTTCTCCCTTTTCTTCCTTCTGTGTCTTCGCCTCCTCTTTCTTATTCTTCTCATTTTCTTTCTCCTCTGTCTTCTATTCTTCTTCTACTCCTCCTTTATTCTTCTACTTCTCCTCCATCGCATTGTCCTCCTATTTCTTCTTCTCCTTCCCTTCCTCCTCTTTCTCTTCCTCCTCCTCATCATCATCATACTTTTTCTCCTCCACTTCCTCCTCTTTTTTCCCTTTCCCTTCTCTTGCTCATTTCCTTCTATCTCTTGCTCTTTCTCCTTTTCCTTCTCTTTCCCTTCTCCTTCTATGTTGGAGTAGTAGTTCTCGGTTTATTTTCACGAGAACAGAGCGACAACTTATCGATTGTGATTCAGGACCCTTTGGAGTGAATTTCAAGTTTTTATAACTCCTAAGTATTCACATTTCCAACTTTTCGTCAAACTCGCAAGCCGAGGCTCGAATCGAAACACCATTAGTTTGAGAAAGTTTCTATGTCCGAGTAGTAGCCCTCGGTTTGTTCTCATAGTGAACGGAGCGAGCGTGGACTAATCGGGACCCTTAGATTGAATTTCAAGTTTTAAAATTTTTTAAGTTCTTACATTTCAAGTTTTTCATCAAACATTCAAACCGAGGCTGGGATCGAGATGTCTTAACTTTGAGCAAGTTTCTATGTTTGAATAGTAGCTCTTGGTTCATTTTCACCAGAAGAGGAGCAAGAACACGCTGGTCGGAACCTTATATCGAATTTTAAGTTTTAAAAATTTCTAAGTTCTTATATTTCCAACTTTTCATCAAACTCTAAAATCGAGCCTCAGGTCTAGACGCTGTCAATTTTAGCAAGTTTCTACGTCTGAGTAGTAGCTCTTGGTTAGTTTTCACTGGAAAATGAGCTAGAACGAGTCGATCAAAACCCTTGGATCGACTATCAAGTTTTTAGAACTCTTATGTTTGCATATTTCTAGTTTTTAGTCAAACTCTCAAAGTGAGGCTCTAATCAATACACATTCTCAGCTCAAGCAAGTTTCTACGCTTGTGTAGTAGCTCTTGGTTTTTTTCATGGGAGCTAGAGCGAGAACGGTAGATCAGAGTCCTTAGATTGAATTTCAAGTTTTACTCTCAAGTATGCACATTTCTAACATGTTGTCAAGCTCTAAAATCGAGGATCGAATCGAGACATTGCGAGTTTAAGCAAGTTTCTATATCCGAGTAGTAACTCTCAATTAGTTGATATGGAGTTAGAACGGGCTGATTAAGACCCTTACGTCGAATTTTTAGTTTTTCATAAAACTCTCAAACCGAGGCTCGGATCGAGATGCCATTAGCTCAAACAAGTTTCTATGTTCGAGTAGTAGGTCTGGATTAGTTTTCATGGGAAATCGAGCCCCTTAGATCAATTTTTCTCAAATTTTTCGTTCTTCTCTTCTTTTCCTTCTTGCCCTAATTCTCTGCCTTATCCCTCTCGTTCCTTTTGTTCCTCTTCCTATTCCTCCTTTTTCTTCTCCTTTTCCATTTCCTCTTCCTCCTCTTCCTATTTCTCCTCCCTCTTACTTCTCCATCCCTCCTCCTCCCAATCCTTCTCTTTCTCCTCCCTTCTTCCACTCGATTTTCCTGTTTTTCCTTCTCTTTTCCCTCTCTTCTTCCTTTCTTCTTCCTCTTCTATTTCTCATTCTCCTCTTTCTGTATCTCTTCCTCCTCTTACTTCTTCTTTTTCTTCTCCTTATTCCCCAACTTTTCCTCTTCCTCTTCCTCCTTATCCATCTCTTTCCTTTCCTTCCTCCTCCTCCTCCTCCTCCTTCTCATTGTCCTCTTTATTCTTTTTCTCCTTCTCATTGTCCTTATTTTTCTTCTCATTCTCATTGTCCTCCTTATTCTTTTTCTTTCTCCTTCTCCTTCTCATTGTCCTCCTTATTCTTCTTCTCCTTCTCATTGGCCTTCTTATTCTGCTTCTCCTTTTCTTCCTCATCATCATCATTCTCTTTGTCCTTCACCCTCTTTCCCACCAATTTTCCTCCTCCCTTCTTCCTCCTCTTACTACTTTTTTCTTCTACTCTTTCTTCTTATTCCACTCCTTCACTTTCTTTTTCTTCTACTCCACTTTCTTCTCCTTCTTCTTCCTCTCCCCTAGTGTATTGCCCATGGCAAAAGAGTACTTTGTAATACTGACTTAGTGCTATTCTTTTTCTCCTTCTCCTTCATTCTTCTCCTCTTTCTCCTTCTTATTGTCCTCCTCATTCTCCTCCTCTTTCTCCTCCCGCTTTTCCTCTTTCTCCTTTTTCTTTTTCTTTTTCCCTTCACCTTCTCCTCCCTCCTCCTTCTACCACCTCCTATTATTTTTTTTCTCCTTTCTTCTTATTCCACTCCTTCACCTCCTTCTTCTACTCCATTTTCTTCTTATTTCTAGTCTTCTCCTTCTTCTTCCTCTCTACTAATGTATGCCCATGGTAAAAGAGTACTTTGTAATATTAACGTAGTGCTATCCTCCTCTTCCTCTTTCTCCTTCTTATTATCCTCTTTATTCTTCTCCATCTCCTCCCCATTATCCTTCTTTTTCTCCTCCATCCTTCATCCTCCCGATTTTCTTCGTTCTCCTCCTCTTTCCCTTCTCTTCCTCCTCATACTCCATTTTCTTGTACTCTTCCTTCTTATTCCTCTCCTTCACCTTTTTTTTCTACTCCACTTTTTTATTCATATCATTCTCATTCTTCCAGTCCACCAATGTATGCACATGACAAAAGAGTACTTTGTAATATGGACTTAGTGTTATTCTTCTCCTCCTCCTCCTCCCCATGGTTCTCCTATTCTTCTTCTTATCCTCTTCATCATCATTCTCTTTCTCCTCCTCATTCCTTTCTCCTTCGATGTTCAGGTAGTAGCTCGGTTTGTTTTCACGAGAAATAGAGCAACAATTTATCGATCGGGACCTTGGATCGAATTTCAAGTTTTTAAAACTATTAGGTATTCACATTTCTAATTTTTCGTCAAATTCTCAAATCGAGGCTCGAATCGAGACACAATTAGTTTAAGAAAATTTATGTGTTCGAGTAGTAGCCCTTGATTTGTTTTCACAGTAAATGGAGCTAGAACGGGCTAATCGGAACCTTAGATTGAAGTTTAAATTTTTAAAATTTCTAAATTCTTACATTTCTATATTTTTTTCGAACTTTCAAATCGAGATTTTTGTCAAACTTTGGATTCCTTGCAATTCACCGATTTCCCTCAGAGTCACCATAAATTTCATTATTTCGAGTGACTTCTCTTCTACTCTTCTCCTTTTTATCCCTCTCATTTCTTCTGTTTCTATTCCTATTCCTCATTTTTCTTCTCCTTTTCCCTCTCCTCATTCTCTTTCTTTTCCCTCATTCTTCCTCTCATTTTTCCTCCTCCTCCTCCCCCTTTCCCTATCCTTCCCTTTCTTCTCACTCTTTCTTCCTCTTGATTTTCCTCGTTTTCCTTCACTTTTATTTCTCCTCCTCCTCCTGCATCTGTTTCTCCTCCTCCTCCTCTTCTTCCTCACCTTTTCCTCATTCTCCCTTTCCTTCCTTCTGTTCTGCTTATTCTTTTTCTGCTCTTCCTCCTCCTTTATTCTTCTCCTTCTCATTGTCCTTCTTCTTATCCTTCTCCTCCTCCTCCTCATCATCATTCTCTTTGTCCTCCCTCCTTCCTCTCGCTCTTCCTTATTCTTCTCCTCTTTCCTCATTTTCCTTTTTCTTCTTATTCCTCTCTTTCACCTTCTTCTTCGCTTTCTTATTATTCCTATTATTCTCTTTCTTCTTCCTGTACACCAATGTATGCCCATGACAAAACAGTACTTTGTAAATATTAATTTGGTGTTATTATTCTTTTTCTTCTTCTACTCCTCCCTCCTCAGGGATGGATCCCTTTATTCTTCTTCTCTTTCTCCTCTTCATCATCATTCTATTTCTCCTACTTCTTCTCCTCTTTCTCCTTCTCTTTCCTTTCTCCTTCGATGTTCAAATAGTAGCTCTCGGTTTATTTTCACGAGAAACAGAGCAACAAATTGTTGATTAGGACCCTTAGATTGAATTTCAAGTTTTTAAAATTATTAGGTATTAACATTTTTAACTTTTCATCAAATTCTCAATCCGAGGCTCAGATCAAGACGTGATTAGTTTGAAAAATTTTCTATGTTTGAGAAACTTTAGGTCGAATTTCAAGGTGGTGTTTGATTTGTATCTCAAAACCAGTTTTTTGTTCTCAAAACACAATTTTGTGAGATGATGTTTGGTTAGTATTTTCCAAAAACAAATTTTCAAAAAAAGTGGGAAATTGAGAACAAAAACTAGAGAACTTCTAAATAATGTTTTCTGAGTTTTCAAGGCAAAATAGAAAACAAGGGAAACAACCCCTCCTCTTTAATGAGGTCCACCCTTCGAACTTCCTTAGGACCAAAACACATTTTTTTTGTTGAAGTATAAAAACCCTCCTCTTTATCGCCAGTTTCTCACGCTTCTCTGTCTGTACAACGCCTACGTCGGAGCTCTTTCTCTGCAACGAAGACCTGAAGACCAAAGCTCTTTCTCTGTCACCCATCTCTCTGCAACGAAGACTTGAGCTCTTTCTCTACAACGAAGTCCTAAAGCTCTCTCGTCTCTATCACTCCCAGCAAAAAAGTTCTCTCTCTCTCTCTCTCGCCTCTCTATTAGATTTTTTTTTTTGAAAATCTCAATCTCTCTATTAGATTATTTTCTAGATTTTAGTTAAATTTGTTAGATCTAATCTAAGTTAGATTTGCTAGATATGAATTAGATTTTTTGTGTATCGATCTCTGTGTGTGTGGGTGTTTGTCGATCTCTGTGTGTGCATACGTATGTGTGTGAGTGTGAGTGTGTGTGTGTGTCTGTGTGTGTTGTGGGGACAGAAAGAGGTGAGAATTGTGGGTTTTGTGGATTATTGTCCAAACAAATTTTATAATTTTTTGTTCTTTAAAACTATTTTCAAAAATATATAACCAAATAGGTTTTGCAATCTTCAAAAATACTTTCTTAAAATTCTTTTCAAAAACTATTTTTAGATATTATTTTTTGAGATGCAAACCAAACAGACCTTAAGTTTTTAAAATTTCTAAGTTCTTACATTCCTAGATTTTTGTCAAACTTTCAAGCCGAGATTTTTGTCAAATTTTTCGTTCCTTGTAGTTCACCGATTTCCCTCAGAGGCGTCATAAATTTCGATCTTTCGAGTGATTTCTCTTCTCCTCTGCTTTTCTTTCCTCCTTGTTTCTCGTCCTTCTCCCTCTCATTCCTTATGTTCCTCCTCCTATTCCTCTTTTTTCTTTCTCCTCCCTCCTCCTTCATCCTTCCTCTTTCTTTTCCTCCAATTTCTCCTCATTGTCCTCCTTATTCTTCTTATCCTTCCTATCTTTCCCTTTCTCCTTCTTCCCCCTGATTTCCCCCTTTTTCCTTCTCTTTCCCTATTCCTACTACTCCTTCCGCACCTTTTCCTCCTATTTCTTCTTCTTATTCTTCTCCTTCTTCTTCAGCTTCTCCTCCTCATTGTCCTTCTCATTCTTCTTCTCTTTCTCATTGTCCTTATTCTTCTCATCATCATCATTCTCTTTCTCACCCTCCTCCTTCCTCTCGCTTTTCCTCTTTCCACCGATTTTTCTCCTCCTCCTCCTTCTCCACCCTCCTTATTCTTCTGTCCTCCTCCTACTCCTTTTTCTTCTACTCTTATTTCACTCCTTCACCTTTTTCTTCTACTCCACTTTCTTCTTATTCCTATTCTTCTCCTTCTTCTTTCTCTCCACAAATGTATGTCCATGACAAAAGAGTACTTTATAATATTGACTTAGTTCTATTCTTCCTCTCTTCTCTTCATTCTTCTTCTCATTATCCTCCTTATTCTTTTTCTCATTCTCCTCCTCTTCATCATGCTCTTTCTCTTCCATCCTTCTTCCTCCCGATTTTTCTCCTCCTGCCTTCTTCTTCCTCCCGATTTTTCTCCGCTTTTTTCTTATACTCTTTCTTCTTATTCTTCTCCTTCACCTTCTTCTTCTTCTGCTCCATTTTCTTATCATTTCTATCATTCTCCTTCTTCCTTTTCACCAATGTATGCTCGTGGTAAAAGTGTACTTTGTAATATTGACTTAATGTTATTGTTCTTTTTCTTCTTATACTTCTCTTCTTCTCTTTCTTCATTATTTTCCTCCTCATGGTTTCCCTTATTCTTCTTCTCCTCTTCTTCTTCGTCATCATTCTCTTTCTCCTCCCTATTTCTCTCTCTTCTCGCTTCCCTCCCTCCCTCCTCCTCTATCTTTTGCTCCTCCTCTTTCCCTTCTCCTTCGATGTTCAAGAAGTAGCTCTCAGTTTGTTTTCACGAGACATAGAGCGACAACATGTCGATCGGGACCCTTAAATAGAATTTCAAGTTTTTAAAACTATTAGGTATTCACATTTTTAACTTTTTGTCAAATTCTCAAATCGTGGCTAGGATTGAGATGGAGTTAATTTGAGAAAGTTTCTATGTTCGACTAGTAGCTCTCGGCTTGTTTTCACCAGTGTTATCAGAACCGGATCGGGACCTCAAACGGTTCGGTTCTCTAGTTAGACCGCTTAAGGAATCAAACCGTTTAGGAACTGTGAAACCAATTGGTTTTTGGACAAAAACCGTGAACCGAACGAGTTTGTAAACCGGACAGTTGGAACCACATCAGGCGTCAGGCGATGAACAACAGCTCAGGCGACCACTCCTTCCTTCTCCTTGCTTCGATCGCCTTTTTGAGTGGCCTCCTCATGATCTCATCTCTGTTATTTCTCGCCATCTCTCTGTCTCTCTCTTTCATACACACACCACCGGCGGCTACTGAGATATAGCCTTTCCTTTTTTTTTTTTACTGAACATGAACAGTACAGTAGCCTTGAAACTTTCTGTCATTTATTTGTCTCGAGAAGTTAAAAAGACATAGACTTGTGTTGTCTTTTCCTAGTTTCTATAAGTCTATAATAATGAAAATAATTTTTTAATGTCTTTTATTTTTATTATTCTTGTTTTTATTTTACTTTTTTTTTGTTAGATCAGATTATGTGCTAATGGTGTTAATTTTATAGTAAATTTTATTTATTATGGATATATTTTATATTTTTTTAGCTAAATTATTATTTTTTATAATTTTTTTATTACACAACCGGTTTGACCAGTTGACCCAACCGTTGAACCAGTGAACCATTGACCCGGTCTCTCTGCCCGTTCGATTACCGGTCCGGTTCTGATAACATTAATTTTCACAGTAAACAGAGCAAGAACGGGCCGATCGGAATCTTAGATCGAATTGCAAGTTTTTAAAATTTTTAAGTTTTTATATTTATAGATTTTTGTAAAACTTTTCATTCCTCGCAATTCATCGATTTCCCCGCCATAAATTCAATCTTTTGAGTGACTTCTCTTTCGTCCCAGCTTCTCCTCCTTCTCCCTCTTATTCCTTCTCCTATTCCTCCTTCCTCTCGCTCTTCCTCCTACTTCTCATTCTCATTATCCTCCTTATTCTCCTCCTCCCTATCCTTCTCTTTCCCTTCTCCCGCTCCTTCTCCCTCCTCCTTCTTCCCTCCCTCCTCCTTCTGCCTTCCTCCTTCTGCATCTTTTTCTCCTTCTCCTTTCTCTTTCTCCCTTTCCTTCCATTTGTTCTTCTTCTCCTCCTCTTCCTTCATTCTTATCCTCCTTCTCATTGTCCTTATTCTTCTTCTCCTTCTCATTGTCTTTTTTATTATTCTCCTTCTCCTCCTCATCATCATTCTCTTTATCCTCCCTTCTTCTTCCTCTCGCTTTTTCTCCATACTACTTCCCCCCTCCCATTTTCCTCCTCCTCCTCCCTTCTTCCTCCTGCTACTCCTCATCATTCTCTTTCTCCTTCATCCTTCTTCCTCCCAATTTTCCTCTTCCTCATTCTTTTCCTCCTATTACTCCTCGTCTTTCCTTTCTCCTCACTCCTCACTCCTCACTCCTCACTCCTCACTCCTTCCTACTCATACTCTTTTTTCTTACTCTTTCTTCTTCTTCTTCTCTATTTTCTTATTATTCCTATCATACTCTTTCTTTTTCCTCTTCACCAATATATGCCCATGGCAAAAGTGTATTTTGTAATATTGACTTAGTGTTATTATTCTTTTTCTTCTACCCCTCCTTCTCTTTCTTCATTCTTTCCCTCCTCCTCCTCATGGTTCCCCTTATTCTTCTCCTCTTCCTCTTCCTCCTCATCATCATTCTCTTTTTCCTCCCTCCTCCTTCTCGCTTTGTTCCCAATTCTTCCTCCTCTTTCTCTTTCTCCTCTTTCTTTTCTTCTTCGATGTTTGAGTAGCTCTCGGTTTGTTTTCATGAGAAACAGAGCGACAATTTGTTGATTGGGACCTTTAGATCAAATTTTAAGTTTTTAAAACTCTTAAGGTATTCGCATTTCTAATTTTTCGTTAAATTCTCAAATTGTGGCTCGGATCGAGACGTAGTTAGTTTGAGAAAGATTTATATTCAAGTATTAGCCCTCGGTTTATATTCATAGTTAACGGAGTGACAACGGACTGATCGGAATCTTAGATCGAATTTTAAGTTTTCAAAATTTCTAAGTTCTTACATTTCTAGATTTTTTTCAAACTTTTCGTTCCTCGCAATTCACCGATTTCCCTCAAAACTGCCATAAATTTCGATCTTTCGAGTGACTATTTTTCTCTTCTTCTCTTGCTTATCCCTCTGCTTCCTTCAATTCCTTATCTTATTACTCCTTTTTCTTCTCATCCTCTTTTTTCTTCTCGCTCCTTTCTCTCGCTTTTCCTCTTCCTACTTCTCCTTCTCATCGTTCTTCTTATTCTTCTTCTCCTCCTCCTCTTCCCATTCCTTCTTTCTCCTCCCTCCTCCTTCCTCTCAATTTTCCTCTTTTTCCTTCTCTTTCCCCTCTCCTGCGCCTTCTCCTTCCTTCTTCCTCCTCTTCTATTTCTATTTATCCTTCTCATTCTATTTTTCTTTCTTTTTCTCCCTTTCCTTCTGTTCTTCTCCTTTTTCTTTTTCTTTTTCTTCTTCTTCTTCTTCTTTTACTTCTCCTTCTTCTACTTCTCATTCTCCTTCTCTTTTTCCTTATTATCATTCTTTTTATCCTCCCTTCTTCTTCTCGCTTTTCCTCCTCTTCCCTCATCCTTCTCCTTCTCCTTCTCTTTCCCTTCTCATTCTCCTTTCTTCTCCTTCTTCTTCGTACTTCTTTTTCTTCTACCCTTTATTCTTATTACACTCCTTCACCTTTTTTTTTCTTCTACTCCACTTTCTTCTTATTCCTATTTTTCTGTTTCTTCTTCCTCTCCAACAATGTATGTCATAGTAAAAAAGTACTTTGTAGCATTGACTTAGTGCTATTCTTCTCCTCCTTCTCTTTCTCCTCCCTCCTCTTTCTCCTTCCTCTTCCTACTTCTCCTTGTTGTCCTCCTTATTCTTTTTCTCCTTCTCATTCTCATTGTTCTCCTTATTCTTTTTCTCCTTCTCCTCCTACTCTTGTCTATCCTTCTCTTTCTCCTCCCTCAATTTTCCTCTTTTTCCTTCTCTTTCCCCTCTGTGCTCCTTCTCCCTCCTTCCTATTCTATTTCTCCATCTCTTCTTCCTTCTACTTCTTCTTCTCCTTCCCTATCTTTTCCTCCTCCTCTTTCTCCCATTCCTTATTTCTGTTCTTTTCCTCCTACTCCTTCTGCTCCTCCTCCTTATTCTTCTTCTTCTCCTTCTCATTGTGCTTATTTTTTTTCTCCTTCTCCTCCTCATTCTTCTTCTCCTTCTCCTTCTTCCTCTTGCTCCTTCTCCTCCCGCCTCCTCCTCCTATCTCCTACTACGCCTTTTTCTTCTTATTCCACTCCTTCACCTTCTTCTTCTTCTACTTCTCTTTCTTTTTATTCCTATTCTTCTCCTTCATCTTCCTCTCAACCAATGTATGCACATGATAAAAGAGTACTTTGTAATATTGACTTAGTGTTATTCTTCTTCTATTCCTCCTCCTCATTGTTCCCCTTATTCTTCTTCTCCTCCTCATTAGGTCTAATTTTAATCTCCCATTAATCATCTTCTCTTTTTTCACTTCTGCTTCATTTCTCTGAGACCCTCTATACTGGTTCTGCTGGTGTGTTTGATGGGTTTGCACTGAAATTGTGCATCTCATAAGTTGTTTTGTGTTGAAATCAATGGTGTAAATGGTCAGTGATCGTCGTGGACATCCTGTGGTGGTGGTATCGACTACTGTTAGTGGTTGTCGGAATCGTTGTCGCGAGTTTGCCACTGGTCTTCCCATTGTCGGAGATGTTTATCGTCACTATGGTGTGTCGTGAAATCGGTTTGTGCCGTTGTGGGTTGCAGCTGAAGTGGTTGTGTTCGTTGTTGGTTGCTGCTGGAATGGTTGTCGTCGTCGTTGGTTACTGCTGAAGTTTGTTGTGATCGCTGTCGTTTGGTCATGACACTGTGGGAGCTAGTGTTGGAGGCGAGGGTTTCGTTGAAATCCTCATAGTGAAGAAGACGATATAACCCAAGCAAGTCAGATTGGATCTCTCACAGTTGCGGGCTTAAATTGGTTCTAAAGCCCAGCAACCTAAGTCCAGCCCAGTTCAGTCTGTTGGAAGCCCAGACCAACCCAGGATTGAGCCCAATTCCACTTAGGCCCACTCAAGTTTAGTCCAGTCTGTTTAGACCCAGTCTACTCAGGCCGGTTCAGCACGGTCCAGGCGTTGTTCAGTCGGTTCAGCTTGGTTAAGCACGGTCTAGGCTTGGTTCAGCCGATTCAGCTCCGGTTCACCCTATCTTAGGCCGGTTTAGGCCTGTTTTGCATGGTTCAGCTCCTGTTCAGCATGTTTCAAGTTTGTTTTAGCACTGTTTAGACCTAGTCCTTTCGTTATTTAGGTGGATCACCTTAGTTTATGTGATTTTGGGTCGGTTCTGAGACTTCTCTGTGTCCAAATCACACTCGGGTGAATTTTTTTTTTGAGTTCTTTATTTCTCTTGGACTATTTTCTTTTTGTCATGACTATGGAGCCTAAGAATGATGATTTGTCTGTCGTTACTTCACCTTTGCCACCGAGTTTGTCTCCTACTGTTCTCCTTAATTGCCCCATGACTTCTGTTAAGCTCAATGGAACCAATTATATTTTATGGTCACGATCAGTCCAAGTGTTTCTTAAAGATAAAGACTTTAAGAAATATTTAGTGGATCCTAAACCCAATGAAGATACTCCTGGGTATGATTAGTGAGAACAGGCAGATGTTCATATTATTTCATTATTATTGAATAGCATTGAGGCTGGTATTAGCTCCACTTTACTTTATCTTGACATGGCCAAAGAAATTTGGGTTCATTTGGCCATTATGTATTCGGGTACAGGTAATTTTACTCGTGCATATGAGGTGTGCGAACAACATTTTCGCCTAGACTAAGGGAATCTGAGTCTCGCAGATTATTATTCTCACGTTAAGGGAGTTTGTGAGGAATTGAAGCTTTACCACCCTTTCACTACTGATGTAGCATTTTGGCAGAAGCAGCATGAGGATATGAATGTTCTTTTTTTGATGGGTTTGAAACCTGAATATGAGTTTATTTGCTCTCAAATTGATATTTAATATTATTAATTCAAATATTAATTTCAACACACTAATACTAATTTAGTGTTAATTTGGTGAAACTAAATTATAAATTAAATAAATTGAATGTTAATTTGATTTTAATTTGACGAAGTTAAATTTTAAAATATTAATTTTGATGAAATTAAATATTAATTTGGTATTAAATTGATGAAATTAGTGTTTGTATGATGAAATTAATATTTGAATTAATGAAATTAATTATTAGTTTGATAAAATTGAAGTTGAATTTGATGTTAATTTGATAAAATTAAATTTTTAATTAAATAAATTAAACATTAATTTGACTTTCATTTGACGAAATTAAATTTTAGGATATTAATTTGATGTTAAATTGATGAAATTAAATTTCAATGTGATGTTAATTTGATAAAATTAAATTTTAAATTAAATATCAAATTGACTTTAATTTGATGAAATTAAATTTTAAATTATTAATTTGATGAAATTAAATATTAATTTGGTATTAAGTTAATGAAATTAATATTTGAATTAATGATATTAAACGTTAATTTGATGAAATTAAAGTTTACTTTGATATTAATTTGATGAAACTAAATTCTAAATTAAATTGTGGTGTGTGTTGGGTAATTCAGAATTTTTTTTTTGGGGGGGGAGGGGGGGGGGGGGGGGGGGGTTAAAGGGTAAACAATAGGGTTGAAGCTTTTAAGGGTAAATCAGTAAAATCCCATTTTCGTTTAGTCTGTTAACTGACATAACCTGACAGGGGGGTGGCCGTGACATTTAAAAAATCATAGGGGGTGTCCTTGGAATTAGGCTAATCTCGAGGGTGTGTTAGTGAAATTTACCCTAATAAGTAATATCAAACAATATTAAAAGTCTTAAGTTCTGAAAACACTTTTTATAAGTCATCTAAAACGTCGTCTAAAATATATTCTCCTTTTCCTCCTCCTTTTCCGTTTCTTCCTCCTCCTCTTCCTTCTTATTCTTCTGCTGCTCCTTCTTCATTCTTCCCTTCCTCCTCCTTCTTCCACTTCTCCTCCTTTTCGTTGTCCTCCTTATTCTTCTTCTCCTTCATCTTGTCGTCCTCCTCTTCTCTCCCTTCTCCTCCTCTGTCTCCTTCCTCCTCCTCTGTCTCCTTCTTCCTCTTTTTTCTTTCTTCTACTCCTTCTTCAGCATCTCTTCCTCCTACCTTTTCTTCTTCTTCCCCTAATGTTTTTCCTCCTCCTCTCCCTCTCTTCTTCATTTTGTTTCTCCTTCTCCTGCATTCTTCCTCTCCCACTTTTCCTCCTATTCTTTCTCTTCCTTTTCGTTATCCTCCTTTTTCTTCTTCTCATTCTCGTTTTCCTTCTTTTTATCCTCCTCTTTCCCCTCTCCTACCCTGCCTCCTCCTACTACTCCTTTTTCTTTCTTCTGCTCTTCCAACTCATTCTTCTTCTTCTATTTCTCCTCCTTCTGCATCTCTTCCTCCTCATTCTTCTCTTGCTTCTCTATCTCTTCTTCCTTCTATTTCTCCTTCTCCGCCTCCTCTTCCTCCTTTTTGTTGTCCTTCTTATTCTTCTTTTCCTTCATTTTTTCCTCCTCTTTCCTCTCCCCCTCCTACTCCTTTTTCTTTCTTCTTCTTCTTCTTTTGAATCTCTTCTTCCTCCTTCTACTACTTTTTCTTCTCCTCACTTCTCTCATGCTTTTCCTCTTGTTTCTCCTCCTCCTCCTCCCCCTTTTCCTTTTCTCCTTTCCTTTCTCGTTCTCCTCCTCTTCCTCCTCCTTCTCTTCTCCTTCTTCTTCTCCTCCTCTTTCCCCATTCCTGCCCTGTCTCCTCCTCCTTTTTCTTCTACTCTTTGTTCTAATTCCTCTCCTTCCTCCTCATACACCCCTCTTAATAGTTGAAAGCTATTTTTTTTAAATAAAAATCTTGGTCATATTCTAATTGTGTCTTAGATGTTTCCGACTGAGTTCACTATTCAGTATATTTTTAGCTGTGTCAAACACTTGTTCGGCCGTGTCTAGCGCATGTCCGTTTCGGAGTCCTATCTAACACGGCCACATCTTCGTGCTTCTTAGGTTTTAGCTCTTTTATATGTAATAGAAGTTTTTCTACCTATTTTTGTTTGCAAAAATGCCATGAAGAATTAGCTTTATCCGTAATGGGCATAATGTGCACTCACCCTTCAACACTATCATAGAAATTTTATTCCATATTGTACAATTGAATTTATATTTCTCTTCCATGTATCTTTGTTGTTAAATTATAATTCTATTATTATCAAAAAAAATACGATGGAGTGATCTTCTCTCAGCTTGAAGGCTTAAATTCATTTCTTGTTCTTAGAATATTAATGTTGTTCTTTTTTTTTGTTATCTTAGTGTCTTATTTTGTCCCTTTGATTTAGAAGTTAATTGATCTAGCCGGATTTGAGAGCTCAGAAAATGGAACAACTGGAAAAAGGAGAAAGAAAGGATCATACATAAACAAAAGTCATAATAAATAATAGTCTTGGAACTATAAATGCCAAAGGATCACTGGTGCTAATTTTGCACTCACAATCCTAATAGCATGTCATAATAAATAATAGTCGTCTCTAGATGTAGTGTTATCTATTCCCCCCCCCCCCCAAAAAAAAAAAAAAAAAACATGAAGCTCATTGCCAATGTATAAAGATCATTTTGACATCAAAAACAATAGTAATATCGGATTTGAAATTGCAACCTCCCCATTGTTCTATCTCCGATTCATTACTAGAACATGAAGCTGATGATGAAGACAGATATATAGAAAATGTGTAGTGAGGAATCTTTCTAGGCAGCCAGTCTTTGCTTAACTAGGCCCAAGCTTGACCATTCATGTAAATGTAAATTTGTTGTACACATTTACCTGATATTTTACATTTTTGATGTGGGAGGCTGACCTTCTAGAAAAATAACTACCTATTGTGTACTCATCAGCTGAATGCTTATGTCACATTTTTCCCTGGCAAGTCTATGGAAGGATCTCTTATCTAGACTGTTGTAAACTGAGAAAGGAATCTCATGTTCCATATTGAGATTCTAAGCTTACCCACCTGCTGCAATCTTCATTGAGTGGGCATGTTTCTGTAAGCATTCCAAGTAACTAGATTTTTAGTGATCACATTGAGTCTATATGATTATACTCATCATTTTCCTGACATGTCTATATTAGTACATTTGTATAAAAAGGAATCATATTACAATATTGACATGTCTCTTCCGTAGGGTTTTCTATTTATCTCAGCTTATCTGCAGCACAGTTACTCCTGCAGCCAGTAATATATGGAGGAAACTCATAATACATCAACATTTGCAAGCAGGGGCAAAGCATGTTGAAATCTTTGCATCACTTTATAAGGTTTGCTATGACATGAGCAAATGGTATGATATTTGAAGAAGAATTTACAATCCTAATTCTTTGGAACTCCCTTTTATCGTGTAATTTATGTTATTTTTTCAGATTATTTATGAAAAAGCCTTGATTAAGAAGTATCAAATGGAAATATTGATTCTCAAACAAGAACTTGGTCACAGCTAAAGAAGGGGATGTTTGGTGGTGTCAATCACGAGGAAATTTTGAGCTCAAGGCAAAATGTTTTTTTTTTCCCTTCTAAATCCTTGCCTTTCAGTTTGGTGTGTGTGGATAGTGGCCACGTATTGAATTGAAATATATTAATGATGGTTAGTGTTCTTTGTTTTGTGACCTTTTTTTGACATGGGAAGCATAAATTTAACTTCTCTTGTTATGTTCATCATATCTTCTTGTTGAATAGTTGGAATAAGGACAAGTGAAAATGCAATCAAGATTGGAGGAATAGGAAGAAGCCAAGGATTCTCTAATGATCGTCTTGTCCAGTCATCAACTGAGGCATTCTGTCGGCGAGGAAGATGTAAGTTCAATTTGTTGCATGAGACGATATATAGTATGTTTAAGGCTTTCTCAATATGTTTGAGCATGGTTCGTTTTCAATATACATCCACTTTTGGTGGAGATTTTGTATTGCAGCCTTTGACATGTCGGTTATCTTTGGAGTATGGTCAACTCCAGCCCTATGCTAGTAACTATAGCAGTGGAAATTCCTTCCCTTAAGGCCCTCTAACAAGAACTTCTATACTTTGTTAAAAGATTGGGTGCATCCAAGGTTGATTTATATGGTTGTAGGTCTTCCACCTATTGTCACTAAGGTTTTGGGTCAGACGCCTCTATACGGTATTAGAGTTGCGTTTTGGTGTTCGATTGGACAAGTTTCTACTCATTTGAATTCTCCATAATGTTTGTCTGTCCATAAGTTTCTCCTTAGTTTGATCTTGTTTGTCCATTTCAGTTTGGTCAGTGGGTCAAGTCTCACCCATTTGAATTCATTTGTTCATTTATCTGTTTTTTTTTGGTTCGATTTGGTCGCCCACATGCAAGCCTAGGTTACATGTGAGGGAGGGTGGAAAGAGAGATTGTTACCATGTCGAAATAATTGGTCGGTTCAAGATTTGCATTATAGGGTTGTCGAGTCTGTCCACCTATTGCCAATTCATTTTGGGTTGGAAGCTTCTAGCAGGACCTATTAATTTGAACTACATATGAGGTTGAATCTTTTGAGAACTTCAAATTATCATATATTTTCACTGTTAGCTATTTAAAGTACATGATGACACACGCCATTCTTGTGCTTAGAGTTTTTGTCCCTCTATTCATATCAAATTTAGGACACACTAAAGATGTATGCTACCTTGTGCAAAGATTCACAACTGAGAACATGAAATCAAAGAAAAAGAAGGCAACTGAGGTTCTTAGAAAAAAGCATAATTGAGAGTGGTGAAGCCTTATCTAATGCCTTAATAGTTGAAATGCAGCAGGTAATCTTATTTCTCTTCATCATCTTTATTGTCATTGTCTTCTCTAGCTTTGTGATATTATGGCCTTTATAAGTAGGTGATGGCTTTATAATTATTGGCAACAATGTAATATTCATGTCCATTGTTTCTGGTTTACCAATGGACGGGGATGAAATAATGACCTAGTGTAATGAAAACGGTTTTGAGGGATCAACGCCCCAATAGAATCTCTAATTGTTTTTATTAGATGATTCTACTTGATTTTCTTGTTTCTTCCAAATATGAAATGACGTTTTTTAGTCTAGTGTTTCGAATTAACATCCAATTATGTGGTTCCTGCTATGTTTTGGTTTCTGGTTGCAGATTCAAGTAGCAGACTATCACATCCTCTAGGAACAACCGCATAATAAGAACCACTTGTTGTTGGTCCGCAGGTATACTCCCTCTCTCCCCCCTTCTCCCTCTTCCCTCGGGGTTGAGTGTATGTGTGCAGACGCATGTACATCTTTGTTCATGTGTTTGATGCATTCATCATATTGTCTCCTTTTCCCTTTAAAACTAACTATTCACGAAGTAATAAAATTTGCAGTTGTTTAGGAAGCCATAGTTTGATTATGCATTAGTTCTTTAGTCTTTTTTTTTTGTGTAAAAAACCAGTGAATAGAAGCACAACTTTATGCTTATATCTTCATGATTTTGATATTATTTGTACTTGTGTGAGGTACACTGATATCCCCAGGATTCTGGTGAAGTAACATGGTAATCCTTTAACATTTGACAAATACCACACAAAGGCTCCTTATTGAGTTTATTTTTTTTTTTCCCAGTAAGTAGCTCCCTTGTAGAGTTACTAAAAAGTTGTTAATCAAATAGCCCTTTCATTATTTTAAATAAATTAGAACTTTGAAAATCAACAAAAACAGTGGCAAATACGAATTTGGATAGTGTATTTTTTGTCGATATTAACTTTAAAGGGGTGCATTTTTTATAACACAAGAAACTCAAGGAGTCTCCAATGTTATTTCTTCAATGTCAGTGGTCCATAATATTTTGCCAAAACTTGAGGGGTGTCAATGTAATATAACCTTTTTGTTTTTTCTTTCCTAGAGTGCATTGACATTATTGCTGTTAAGTTTCTATTTAGAAAATTTTATTCTCTCTGGTTGAAGAGATTTTTGAACTGTATCTCACAAGAGGGTGCTCAGATTGATCATTTATCCATTTTTTTCACTAGCTTCTTATTGTCAAGTTTTTTAGTGGGATTCAATTGTTTTCAATTGTCGTAACTGCCTTCAGGACTGAATGGAGGGGCTCAGGCACTTGTGGAATGGAGAGGCAAAGTATTATGTATGTAAAGTATGTTTCGAATCAACAATTGCACCAATACTTCTTCCTTGCTGGCACGTTTGTTGTAACATCGATCGCTGTGTACCTTTTAACCCGTGTTTTTCAGTCCAGGGGCATTGACATTTGTTGAACCTTCAGCACTATGAAAGGCTTGTTCGTTGGCGTATCCTGAGTATTCATTTTGTGGTACAAATATTGTAGGTAGGATTTGTGCTTTTACATCTTGAAGGTATGGTATTCTTTTTATTTTTCTCTTCACCATCTTAATTAATCTCCTATCCATCCCCGTGGACTCATATTCGTCTCTTTACGACTACTAATCCCTTACATGACTAATAATTACATATGATGATTGAATCTTGAACAAACTTGTTAGTGTCTCTTCCTAGATTATTTCTCACAAAAAGTGTCACATAATAGATAGTTTGACATGAAAAACACTATTTTTCTTTCTAAAAACACATTTAGATTATGTTAGACAGCATTTAGTAACTCCTTATTGGTGACATGAAACAACTAGAAAAAACCCTGATTATGTCCTACTTTTCATTGCAAAAAAATATCGCATCCTATTTAAATTTTAGTAGGATAATTTAGTCCTATTTTTCATCATTTGTCCCAAGAAAATTCAAGACTTCATTAGTAGTCTATTTTACCCTTTATCGCGAAAACATTAATTACACTTTTACTTAATTTCATAACCAAATTTATTTATTTTATAATCAAATTTTTTGTATTTTTAAGTAGGCAGAATACTTGATTACTTGCATATTAAAATCATTTTTTTCTTTTTGGATGAGGAATCTCTTGAATATGGATATATTTATTAGAAAATAAGCAAGTAAATGCTATGACCTCAGACTCGAGATGGAGTGAAATGCGGTAATCAAACCAATGATCTTATAGATCATGGCGCAATCCTTAGTTCTAGAAAGACATATTAATCCAACCATTAATATTATAGACTATGGGGAAATCAAATATAAAACCAGATTTTTTATGAAGCATGTTTTAGAAACGTGCCTGGGTAGCTTGGAATGTATGTCAAGGTTCTAGTGTTAATACCTTCCCAAGGTTTGAGTCTTGTAAGATGTCTTGGTTCATTTTATTTGCATCGTTTACAGGGGTGGGTGATTGCTCGTATCTTTGAGTTTACGTAGCAATATGTGATAGAAATGATACAGGTGGCTGGATGTTTTTTCGATTGTTGAAAACAACACATTTTAGGTTATGTTAGATGACAGATAGTAACCCACTCTGGGAGACATGAAAACAATTATTCCCTCTTAAATTCACTTAGTAGATGTATGACTTCCTTGGAGTTCAGGACGATGTATAGTTCTTTTTTTTGGCAGGGATCTGACATTATTCGTCTCGGGCGCCATTCTTTTACAAGTTAAATTGTAAAAATTAGTACACTTTATAATAGTTTCCTGGGAGGATGTTGCTTTGTTTGTCAAATTCTCTTCAACTTGACCGTTGAACTTTTATAATGTTGTATGACTACATCATAAGCTTCTGTGGGAATTGCCCTTTGCCCTATTTCCTTTGATTCGAGATCTCTTCATTTTTTCTTATATATTTTTCAAACATTCTAATTACTTTCTAGGAAAAAAAGTTAATTTGTTAATCAACATTTAATGACAAATTGGCTTTTTGGTTAGTTTGTTAGTGTACAATTCAATTACTGGTAGACCAAGGTAATTAATTATACACGCAAATAGACTTCTTTTTCTGGTAATTTTGCCCCTTTGGACGTAAATGGAGTATTTACGGCAAAATAGATTTGAGATTTTGGGTTTTTTTTTTTTTTTTAAAAAACTTCTAGAGGGGAAAGACGAAATTGAGTTTTTCGTATTAAAAATGAGTAATGTTATTGAAATTTAATTTATTGATTTAATTCACCATGATGGATTGATTGTAGACATCATTAAACATGAAAATTTAATGTCGATCTAGTAGTTGCAATGTAATTATATCATGGGGTTAACAAATTATGTTAAATTTTTAGATCTAAATAATATTACTCGTAAAAATGTGGTGAAACAAAAAGAAAATAGAAGGAATGAAGGGCTCATTTTTTTTTTTTTTTTGTGGATTAATTATAAAATGCGCAAAGTTTTGTTCATGTTACAATTAACTTGTTATGGTTTCAATTTAAACAATTTGGAATACACATCATTTGCATTAAAAATCAAGTTTTTTTTTTTTTTTGGTTTAATGGATAGACTTTAAGTGTTGTCAAGATTTAAACTTAAAATGTTTGGATTTACAATACGTTTTTATTACTAAAATTAAATTGGTTAGATCTAAACAATCTAAACCATTTTTGTGTTTTTCTAAATAAGCATAGCAGAAACATGTTTTCATAAAAAAAAAAGCAAATGAAATTCTGGCCCTATAAAAAAAAAAAAAAAAAAAGTTAGGAAAGTAAGGAACTTAAATAGGATACTCTATTTTATTAATACAAATAGCTTGCAATTGACTCGAGTTGCTTCATTTATTTATTGAATTGGAGCTCAAACACAATTTTAGAATTTGTTGAATCGGGTTTTGAACAATATAAACTTTGTTAAGCTTGTAATACTCATTAATAAATTGAACTCGACGTATATAGTCAAGTTTGATCTTAAATATAATTTTAGATTCAAATTAAAATTGAAACTCAAAATTAAACTCAATTCTTATAATTGAACGAGCCGAGTTGAGTTTTTTTAGTTGGTACATTATTTGAGCTTTTATAATTGACATGTATACGGATGTTAGTTTGAGGGTCCCATTAAAATTAATTATGACATTTATGGTGTAAAGTGTTAAAAAAACTCAAATAAATAAATAAATAATTTAATAAATAAATAAATAAATCGATTCTTCCTACCCATCCGTTTTATCTTTCCCAGGCACTCAGAATATAAAAAATCGATCGTAATTTTCCTTTCATTTCCGTAACTTTCTGGCGAACACATCACAGAAAGAAAAGAAGAAAAAACATCGAACAGAGAGACGATGAGGCCACCGAGAAAGTCGATCCACGTCGTGACGACATGGGTGCGGCGACAACCGCCGAAGGTGAAGGCTTTTTTGGCCGTTGTAGCAGGTATGGTAGCTCTGGTGTTGCTACGAGTCATCGTGAACGATCACGACAATCTCTTCGTCGCCGCCGAAGCTGTTCATTCCATTGGAATCACTGTCCTTATCTATAAGCTAATGAAGGAAAAAACTTGTGCTGGTAAATTACTCACAATTTGCAGTTATTTATACACATAATTGTGTTGATTATTTCTTTACTTCGGTGTGTTTTGTTGCTGGTGAATCGTTGGAAAATAAAAAGATTTAAACTTTATTTGGGAGGTTCTCAAAGATCTTGTTTTGATTTAATAGATGATTTTTCAGGCACCAAACGAAGCTACAATAGATTAGATGTTCAATTTGTTTCGATTGGCTTTTTTAGATTTTGTTTTGTTGGAAAAGATTCGATTTTTCATTTTCTTTCCAATATTCAGATTTGTTAGATTGTGATTACATTAAGTCCACATCTTGCTCAATGTTAGGGTTTTCTTAGACCGAGGTTGGTAATTATTTCACATGCTTCTGTAGTTACAATGGAAATGGACCAAAAGAACCCAATTTATCTGTGAAGGTCTTTTAGTATGCGTAAGAACTCTATTGATCAGTTTTGGGGGGCCTTACGGTGGAATGCCCTTTCAGGATGTACTTTTGAGAGTGGAATGACATGCTTAGTAATCAGGATTTTTCTCTTTTTAGAGTGTGCATTTATATATTATACGTATCTCATTTGCCTGAAAAACAGGATTACGCAGCTCTATTGTAGGTAATTACTATTTTGTGCTAAGTTTTATGTTGTTCTTTTCAATTGATTCCCAACAAGTTTGTTTTGGCCCTCAATCTTTTTGCTATTTGTATGTCTGTCGATGCTTTAGTTGGAAAAGAGTATGTTCGAGTGGCTATATAATTCACAATATAGTTCACTTTTGTACTAAAGCATTAATTTTTGTGTTGAAATTATAGTGTACTAGGGGTAACCTGTTCCTGAAGACATAGTGCAATGTGAATGGTTTTGAGCGGAATGTTGGTGGCTGTTGGATGAGTCTATTTGAAATCGTCGGATGAGCTTATTAAAGTCTGCCCTGTTTTATATTATAGATACATGATCCAACTACTCTAGTTTGTTTGCCATACTCTGGAGATGAATTGTTGGTGGATGTTTCTATGCCATCAATCATGGCAATTGAAGCCTATTTAAGGATTTTTCTGTATTGTTGGAGTATACTATGGTACTTCTTGTGAAGTTGGGCACCACATTGAATATATAATGTAAGTTGCTAGGGGAACAATTAGAGAACTTTTATGATCATTTTCCAAAAAAAATTACTTATCATGCTGATTATAGTACTTTATGACATTCCTGGAAATTTTAAGTGAACAAACATATTCGATGAGGACTGGTGACCAGATAGAATTTCATCACTGTTTCATTAGGTTTTTGATCTTTGTTTTCTTGTCCTTATTACTTTGCGGGTTGTAGCCTTTGCATCAAGCTAGGATTCTGGCTATTGAAAGTTGACAAGTTTTCTTCTGCCTTCGGATAATGTAAATATTTTTTTTTTTGGATTTGGTAGAAAGGTTTCCTCTTTGAACATTTTTGTAATTGATTTTGTATTTTTTTCCATCTTTGATTCATATTTCGAGGTTAACTATATGCCGATCAGATTAATATATGGTTATTTTCCCATTGCAGGGCTGTCACTCAAATCCCAGGAACTAACAGCTATATTTCTGGCTGTTAGACTGTACTGTAGTTTTGTCATGGAATATGACATACACACCGTCCTTGATTTAACTACTTTTGGTACCACCCTGTGGGTTATTTATATGATTCGTTTTAAACTAAAGTCAAGTTACATGGAGGACAAAGACAATTTTGCCATATATTATGTGGTGAGTCTTCCATCGTGTCCGTACCATTTTCTTTCTGCATTTTTTTTTTTTTATGCATTGACCCTGAATGGGGTATGGCTCCTTCTTTGTTTTCTTGTTAGCCTAAGTTTTTTGTTGATTATCTTATTCGAATTTTGGTGCTAAGTGAGGAAGATTTTACAGAAAATTGAAAATATACCACAGGGAAGCAATCGAACACACTATAACCCTTAGTGGTATATCCTCAAGATTTGACAGTCACTGCAGTAACTATACACCTCAACTACTGCCATGTACAATTGATGGCATCTGCTGACATTTAACATATTAAAACAACTCCTTGGCACCTCCACCCATGGTATAGTCTAAGAAGCACGGACACGGACACGGACACGGACACGGACACGGACACGGACACGGACACGGGACACGGATACGACACGACACGGACACGCCGATACGACATTTCTCAAAAAAGTAGGACACGGATACGTTGGGGACACTCTGCAAAAAAATTATATTTTATATATAACATTATATAATTTATTGCAAATATAGTGATAATGATATACAATTCATAAAAAAATCAGTATTTTATGATAAGAAAACCTAATGTCTAGTCATTTGTTTGAATTTTTAGACTAAAACATTCTCATTATAGTCAATAATCATTATTTTTTTTTTGTGTAGACAATGTATACCTAATATATAATTTAAATAATTGCTCCCATTTTCTCAATTCCTCTTTTTTAAATTTTTTATGCATTTTTTGTTTTTATTATTATATTTGGAGTACAACTTTAATATGTCTAGTATTAGTAATAATATGTTCTCAAATTTTTAAGCTTTGTTAATCACATTTCAACAAATGTCTATTGTTTAGTAGTAGACACGTTCTAAAGAAATGTCGGACACGTCACCAAAGAAGTGTTCGAAATTAAAAATTTATCATTTAATTATGGACACGGATAAAAGAGTACCGGACACGTGTCCGAGAGTGTCTGAAGAGTGTCGGTGTCCGACACGGATACGTCACGTTCTCGAGAGTGTCCGTGCTTCATAGGGTATAGTCATCCAACTATTCCATTGGAATGATATACCCCAGTTTTTAAGTAATATGCTTTTAACAGCTAATGAGTTGATTAAGTACCATAGGTGTACACATATCAAAAATGCTTTTTATTTTCATTCATTCCCTGATCTGTATTATTAAGCATGGTTAATTATATATTAGATCATGTTATCTTTTATATGAATAGTTTGGTTTCGAAAGCATTTCTTATTTGATTTTCTTTTTAAATTTTTTTTTTGGGTATCATTGTCATTCTAATTATTTGCGTGCGCGTGTGCGTATTGCAAGAGGAATTTACCTTGCCTTTTGCTTTTGTTGCAGTTGGTACCTTGTGCTCTATTGGCTTTGTTCATCCATCCGTCCACATCACATCATATTATCAACAGGATTTTATGGGCATTCTGTGTATACCTGGAAGCTGTTTCGGTGCTACCCCAACTGCGAGTGATGCAAAACACAAAGGTACAGCACTATGAAGCAAGTTTCCTATCTTTTAATTAAAATAATTGGATGAAGTGTTAATGCATGATTTTATGACTTCTTTTTTCTTTCCTTTTTTTTTTTTTGTTTTTTCTCTCAGATTGTTGAACCATTCACAGCTCATTATGTGTTCGCATTGGGTGTTGCGAGGTTCTTGAGCTGTGCTCATTGGGTTCTCCAGGTATGATGTGCAAACTTGAATATTTATTGTTCGAATTGTAGAACAAGATCTGATTCATATTTTCATTCATCAATTGTTGGAGTGTGTATGGTCAACAGCATCCTGTTCACTCAAATGTGGCATTAAATAATTATTTGACCTTCTACCTATAGTTTTAGAATAGTTTTTTGGCATCATATGGTCCATAGGAGTCACCTGGTTAGAGTTTGAAAAAGCTGAGGTGGTGGCTGATGACTATGTTGAGAAAATATGTTCAGTTTGCAAAACAGTGAGGCTGAAAATGGTATAATTGCTTCAGTAAGAGAGAGCATGCTGTGGTTTATGTTGAGATTTGTTTTCTGTGCATTTGACAGGTTTTGGACAGTCGTGGCCATCTACTAACAGCTTTGGGCTATGGATTGTGGCCTTCTATGGTTCTTATCTCGGAAATTGTTCAAACTTTTATATTAGCAGACTTCTGTTACTACTATGTGAAAAGGTTAAAGCAACTTTTTATGACATCTTATCATCTATCAGTGCTATGGTTTCATTTGTGTCTTTCTTTCTTTCTTTCTTTTTGTTTTTAATTTCTTAAAAATTACTAGTTCTTTCTGTTTTGCAGTGTTTTCGGAGGACAGCTTGTGTTACGCCTTCCTTCTGGAGTAGTGTAACTGATGATGGATGGTATGCACATGTTGCGGTTGAATTTAACTTATATATGGTAGTTGCTCTTCTTTTTGTTATTTTTGCCTCATCATACAGTCCATGTTGGTCGTTGGTTCTTCCCATGATCTTGTAGTCATGATTGGAATTTAAATGGATGGTATGCTAAGTTGGCAATGCAGTCTTCTTGGATGATCTAACCTGAAACTTGATTTTGCCAGAAATCAGATCAACTTCATTGTGTCGCCACTAATCGAGTTCAACTTATTGTGTATTTTTTGAGCTTTTAACTGGAAATGAATGAGTCAGTGATGCTAACCTCAACTTGCAGGGGTCAAGGTGGGTGAGTCGATGTCCTTGGTGGTCCTAGCACTTTTATGCCCACTAGTTTTTTAGTTGCAGTAGTGTAGCTGGCTGCAAAGTTTGGCTTGTTTAGCCATACAAAAAATATTGTTATGATCAATGCCACTTTATATTTGCTAATTTTTTGAGATGTCTGAGCGTTTAGACAATGTGTACCATGGTGGCATATTCCAGATTTTATGGACTGCATTTTGTTGAAATAGTACACCATTTGATTTAGATACTACATATTGTTCCCATCGACAAACAATCAACTAATGGGAATTAGCTGACAAAAGTGCAATGATCTGAGTTGGCTCTAGCGCTCCTCAAACATCGTGCTATGCTAGGACTGTACATCTCCATAGCATTGATCAAGGAAATCACCTTTGTAGGTTAAACTGAAAATAACATTGCCATTGAAATTTCAGTTCATATCACATCATAAACGATCAAGCCAAACTGAACTGTATGTTCCTACTAACTGAAACAGGAAACACGTTTCTCAGACACTTGGGTTCCTGGCAAGGATACCCTCAAATGTGACCCCAGGACCAAAAGCCAAAACCAAGCCCCACTCAGAGTCTTCTCTTCCTTCTTCCTTCATCTTCCTCTTCTCTTCCAGCATGTACTCCAACACATACACTATGGTGTTGCTGCTGGCATTTCCATAATCTGCCAGAGCTCGTCGGCTAGCACTAAGTTTCTCCGGCACCAAATCCAGTCTCTTTTCCAGCCGGTTCAAAATAGCTGGTCCACCGGGGTGAACTGCCCAAAACAGTTTGTTGTAGTCCTCTTCACAATACCCAACATTTTCCATTAACTTACTGCAGAACTCCTCAATGTGATCCTCAATTATCTGAGGAAGCTCCCTTGCTAGCTTGAAGCTTATCCCCTCTTCTGTGAGTCGACCATCGATGATCTTCTCTGTGTCTGGCAAGAAATGCTGGATAGCAGTATGCAACTCAAAGAGAGGCCTTTCAATGGCTGAAACCGGGTCCAAGCCAATGATCATGGCTCCGGCACCATCGCCAAAGAGTGCAACTCCTACTAAATCATATGGCCTATCTGCACTTGGTGGTTTAAATCCAATAATGGTAGTTTCAGAAGTAGCTAGCAAAACTCTACTCCCTGGATTGTTCTCAGCAATGTCCTTGGCAACACGAAGGCCAGCCACGCCTCCCGAGCAGCCCGCGAAGTAGAGGGTGACTCTCTGAGTTTCTGGCCTTAGTCCGAGTCCTTTTGCTAGGTAGAGATCGCCTCCGGGCAGTCGAGCTTCGCTTGAGGAAACATAGACCAAGTGGGTTATTTCTGAAGTGGATCTTCCCCACTGCTTGATGCAAGATTGTGAAGCTTCAATTGCCATTTGTGTTACAGCCTTGTTGCAGATGTCTAAACGTTGTGTTACTGTAGGGTGGCCTTCAATAGCAAGCTCAGGGTACTTCTTGAGGATCTCTTCTGACATGACCACATACCTTGTTTTGACTGTTGTAGTCTTACCTGTGAGGTGATACAAAATAATCAAATTAGAGATTTCAGTCAAGACTTCTAAGAAACTCTTTCTAATGTCACTTGACTGCATCTGCTTTTCAAAATAGATTTCAGGCAGGACCAAAGCAATGATTCGGTTAAACTCGGATTTTATGCGGTTAATGTGACTCGAATTCAGGATGTCAGTGTTTACGTCTCGCATATTTTCATCCTTTTGTAATATCATAATCAAAACTTCATCAAAAGAAATAAGGCCATAATTAACAGGAAAATGGAAGATAGTTAAAGAGAACTTTACAGAGTCGAGTCAGCTTCTCCTTGAGGTCTGGATCATCACAGTTGGTGTTTCTGAAATACCCGTCAACTAGAAAATCTTGCATGACAAGCTGGTGAGGAAATGCCTTGCCAAGAGCCAGAATTGTAGCTTTGCCATGGCTTGCCTTCTTTGCTCCTCGCATGATCTCTCCACTCCCCATATCTATATCTCGCTTTTGGCCAGAAGACAGCAATGAATACAAACTCGTTTTCTTTCGAATGAGGCAGCCATAGGACTGATTATGTATGTATTTATAGCTCTATTGCAAAAGTTATGGCATAATAGAATAAGCTCATAGTTTGTCTTTATCATTGTATAAGGGAGAGAGAGAGGAAGTGTGGTGTAGTTATTTTTTGGAGTTCCAATGGTTAGTTGCAGAGCAAATTGTTCATGACTTTTGTTTGAAGGTGTTGGTGGAGGTTTGGTGGAGGTTTGGTGGGGGTTTACTTTGGTGGTATTTGGAGTGTGGTCTGTTGTGAATATAATCAATGTTGGTGGCCATTGCACAGGTAACATGTTCTCAATAGTAGAGGACCATCATGAATTCCAATGGGACCTATATAGGTAAATTAATCACCCACCAACATACAACATGAGATCGAGACTGTTAAAAATTCACGAAAAGCGTGTTGGGGGATCTCCATTCCTGAATTAACACTCACTGAGAAGCTCGATGCATCCAAAGCACAGTCAAAGGACAATGATAGAAGGATAGCCCTTTTTGTTTCATAATGGAAGAAGTGATGGACCAAGTTGTTCAGGATGATGAATTGGGATGCACAGCACTGCTTTAAACTCGGCCATTAATATACACAGACAGTAGAGGATCATCTTCGCCAATGGTTTCTTAATACATGGGCGTGTGTGTGCACATTGTTATGCACCAGCAAATTACTACAGTGACATTCAACAGAGCAAAAAATTGCTGGTTCCATGTAAGCAACTGAGGCAATGTGAGACTAATGTTCCGTTCCAGGGAATGCATGGCAGACCACAGATATGGAACCCTTCGTTGTGAAAGAGTAAACTTGGAAGGTGTGAAAGAGGGGGAGAGCATTTTGGTAGAAATCCTCAAGACACACTGGTCACATATTTATCTGCTGAAACATGAAGAGGAGCAGAATACGAAGGATCAAAGTTCGGATAGGCACTTCCCATTGATAAAATCGACTACTTGGGTGACTGTTTGATCTAGTGCAGCAGATACTGCTGCCAAATTTTGCAAATACTCCTCCGCGGTGGGCTTGTCACCATCCACGATATCAGTCACAGCTTTTATAAATATTGCAGGGACTTTCAGAAGATCAGCCACATAGGCAACTGCTGCTCCCTGAAACCAAATATCAAAATAGTTTAAGTTGTCCTGCAATATACAAATGCAAAAATGTTCTCAAGTGTTTGGCAGAGCATAAACGTAGGTCTCGAAAGCAGTTCTAGGTAATTCGACTATTTCCATATTTCTAGTAGGATTGGCAAATGAAGGAACACACACATCTCTGTTTTGACAACAATCACCAGCAAAGGTTAAATGTTTTAGGGGACTAAGAATAGTCATTCCTTATAAAGCCCTCTTCATTAGATGGCAAAAGCATTCAATATTATAAGTATAGCCAAGTAGCAAACTACACCAAATGATTGATTTCTTAACATTCCTCCTCCCTTTTCAAATGGCACAGCTCAAAAGTAATGTTCTCGGCCACAAAAAAATGGCAATAAGGCAATGCCAACCAGTTTAGAATAGGAGAAAAATAGATGAGAAGTCCAAGCTGGAGAAGAATAAATCCAAGATAGTAAAAGCATAGATGTTTCTGTTTTGCTGGAGTTATCTATGCAATGCCACAAGGTAGTTGATTCCATCAAGTATTTCTACCATTTGAATGTTGCAGGAATTTAGATGCATAGATTGTGTATATTCCTACTTATAATAAGAATTGATTCAAGAGACAAAGACCCAGACTTTCCAGAGAGCTATTTAGTTGATTGGTGGAATCTTTCTGTCCTTTGTTTTCTTACCATTAATGCAGTTGATGGCTTTTCATGATCAATTATAACTGAACGAACAATGCTACACTAACCAAATTTTGTATACCACACTATTATAGGTGGTTAGATTAGTCGGGTCCATTGACTATCACTAACATTCAATGCATAAGATTTTGCCACCTCATTTGGTATACAGTATTTAGTAAACATATTTGGGATGCACAACTTATTCTAAGTGAACAATATGACCAGCCATATGCCGAAAAATCCATGTACAAGTTGAGATATTTCCAATTATGTCACCAGTTCCTTGCTTTGCAAAATAAGGCTAAAAATGAATTTTGTAGGTTGGAGAAAAACAAAATAAAGTTTTAGCCGATAACAAGCAGTCAAATTAAGATTTCGCCCAGTTGAGGTATAGAAAAGAGTGCAAATCCATTGCATGGAAAGGGTTGGATGAAATGACCTATCTTGCAAAATTTTACTTTTAGTTGCTGAAAAAGAGGTGGTAAAACATAGATTTTACCTCCATGTCTTTAGTTGTTGCATCATTTGCAATGATCAATGCGTTATCCTGTGGACACATATCTAGAGAGTCCCCAGTAGACAATTTGCCAACCTGAAACAGGAACAAATATGGATTGGAACTTGAGAGATCTTTGGAGTTATGAAGGACAAAAAAGTGTCATATTGCGATGAGCATCTCTCCCATAAGCCAAATATATACAACCTAATGAACAATATTTCCACAATTAGTGCACAACCTCACGAGTCACAATTGCTGGAAAATGGTTACATTAACACTTTGTTGCATGAACTATGCACACCGATTCAAAGTCATGAGAAATGGTTCAACAGCGAGAGCACCAATGAGAGACTAGCTGTATTCAAAAACAATTAGCTGAATATGACATGTAGTTCACTATTCTGGTTTCAGTTACTCAATATGTCTATTTAAAACACAACATATACTTCAGTAATTATGTTTTTTTTTTTCTGGGTAAGTCCTTATATTCCAAACCACCAGGGGTGTCAAATCTGACTCCAAATTGATTGCCTTGAAAGATGTGATAGTCTTCGCAAAGCAAATGCTTCATTCACGACTCAGCGACAGATAGTAAGCATTCACAAATATGAGTAACTCGTACCTAGTAGCAACGAAAATGTATTGCTAGTGGGAAAACAGAAAACAGAACAGTAGCACTTCACATGAAGTGCCTGCGGTAGCCATCCAATAACTCGTTGCTATTATTAGTATCAAATACCTAATGGTGATGCCATTATGTTCTTCTTTCTTGAGAATAATGTCGCATCTTGATTCAGCTTACTTTTCGGTATGAAACAGTTACGAACCAAGGACTAACATTACAATGATGTCATAACTCAATTACCACAAGAGCTTATGCACTTTGAAGGGTAAGACCTTAAGATTTGTCAATTTTGCTTGGTAGACCAGTTTAACAAGAGAGGTCTAAAGCTCCAATGTTTACTTGCAACTAAGCTTTGACCACACATTAACGAACTAAAAAAAATAAATAAATAAATGGCCACCCACTGACCATGAGGTTTGGTCGAACAACGTGTGATATAAAAAAACTTTGGCAACTACTCGATATTATCGAAGCATTGAAATGGTATTACAGAGCAAAACATCAAAGCAGATTGATCACCTTTAGGTTAAGCTCCTTCGAAAGATTGGGTGTTGAGAAAGCCTGCCGCAAACCAACTCCATACAGATCAAAAACCTGTAGATCAAAAGACAAAAAGAAGGCAGGTGAAGATTTAGTGCAAAATGCTGATCAAAAGTTGGCACGAATAATCATTGAGAAAACTTTTCAGACTTACAGGGATAGGGTTCCTTCTATCATGGAAAGCAACATCTGATGCAAGAAACACACCACCAATGGAAGCTCCTTTTGCCTGAAAACATCTAGAAGTCAATCTGAAACTATAAAACAAAAAACTGATTCATTACTGTGTATATGGAGGTGCTTGTGATTTCAGTTAAATACAATAATTGAAGCATGCTTCCGAACATCCTATAGCAGGAATTTCGTCTATTTCCACCTGTTTTATGTATCTATACATGTAAAGACTTTCCATTCGGTGTATTTTTCAGAGATCTTTCAACTGTTTGGTGGCCCTTCTAATCCAGATGGTGGCCTACAGAGCCGACATAAATAATGAGAAAAGATGAGTACAGCATTATTAGGGATCCTTAAAGCTTTAAAAAGTGAAACTTTACGTCAGTTATAACAGGGGAGCATGAACTATCCGCTATCAAATAAATTCCATAAAGCTTATGCCATGTAATCAAACATAATATCATAACAACCACGAGTAGCTAGGAAAATATGAACGCTTTAAAAAATTTCATAGCGCAAAAAGAAAAACAACACATTGTAAAAACAATCATGGGCACAAGAGCTACCTTAAAACCACCTGCAGTGCCAGCATTTATGATAAGATCCGGCTTTAATGCTTGAATAGAAGCATACGTCACAAGAGATGCAGGAATTGTGCCTACACTGTCAACCCCTAAAAAAGGAATGACTCAAGGAATGAGTAAAAGGAATTCAAGGACACAACAGCCACATGGTCCAACAGTTGAAATTTTTATTTGACATGTTTTTTATGATTCCTGTGCATAAGGCCGCAACATCCAATAAAGGAAAATCAATTCAAGATTCGTCCATCAGTTTCATGTATCAACCTTTCCAACTTCTCCATGAATGGTTCAAAAACTAAGTTTCATTCTAAATTCATCTATTAAATTAAAACTTTTTGATGTTCCATCACGAATGGATTTTTCATACACTATCACTTTAGATGATAGGTTCACAAAACATTTTTTGGTTCTGCGATATCTTCCACGAAATCCCAAGAAGAAGGCAGATTCTGCAACAGAGATACAAACCATAAAGGATACACAGGCATGTGGAGAAGACTGAAGGTAGAGAAATGGCATTAGAATAGTTAAATAACCTCTTCTTCTGCATATAGCATTTAGTAGCATATGGATTACTCAAAAAGATACGTTTGACAAAATGATGACACGAAATGCAAATTGAAGGATTGAAATCAACTGAAATCCTTAATGGCTGCTTGGAAAAATGAATAGGTAAAAATGAGGGAGACAAGATGGAGAAAAGGTGTTTGAGCCCTTTTTCCGATAGATTACGCATCATGAATGAATTGCATCACACGCCCCACCCATTTGTGCAAGATAGAGCTTTTCGTCAAAATCAAGACAATTAGATGAATGAGAATGTCAGCATGATGTTTGAAACTTTGAAACAAGTTGCTCAAATAGGTGAAAGCAGCAATTCAAAAAGGCCCTTAATGCTAATAGAAGCAAAAAATTCCACTCATCAAATAACAAAATCACTGATCTCAATCAAATTCAAGAAATAGAAAATTGAAATGGAAGCCCAAAATTACCCAAAGCTCTGTCTTTTCCTGGCCAGATAATGTTAAGATTCAGATCTTTGTAAGTACCATGATATCGGACCCAAGGGACCCCTTCTGGAAACCTGCACAGTTTGCATTGAGTATTCAAACTCAGATATCATATGATTTAACTATAGTAAACCACAAATTGAACAAGTTCCCAAAATGACTATTACTTTCACAATTCACTCACTTACTTCTTAATGACACATAAGCCCATTAATATACGACACAACAAGCTGCTAGACAGAGGTTGCGTAGAATTGAATGAAATAAGCCCCTTCACTTCTCAGTAAAATAGGCCCATTCACTCCTCAGGGAAGCATGTAGAACTCTTCAAAAGTTGCTATTGATATGCCAGAAGAATTTAATTTTTAGGGTACTATGGCACTAGGAAAAAAAGAATGTGTTCTATAATTAGCTCACACGTAGAATTTTATATAAAACAATCCAAAGTTTTTAAACCTATTTTCCGAGCTCAACTCAATAAATAAGTGATGTTGAAAACAACGTTGATATTTGCTGCATTTGAAGCACCATTAAGTCAAGTCAATAAAGAAACAAAATATTGGACTAAGTTTCATCAGATTACAGAGAAGTGCAATGCTACGGAACTGCATTAAGTTAATAATCCACAATTCACCACTATAACAGTTAAAATACTTGTGAAAGTTAGCAGTAACTATTCTTAAACCCTCATTAACCGATCAGAAATAGAATAGAAAACAGTGAGAAGTGGAAAGGAAGAAGAAGAAAACTGACACAGAATTGTTGTCTTGAGAAAGCTGGAACTTTTTCACTAGAGGAAACGCTTCAGTCTGCATTGCTGCTCATTCAATACTAGAAGGTCAATTAATATATCAACAAAAAAGAGCAGTAAAATGTAACAATACACAACACACACACATACAGATATATATATATAGAGAGAGAGAGAGAGGAGAGAGAGAGACCGATGATGAAGACGATGGTGGAGATGGGACGCTTATCAAGTTGGGAAGCCATGGACTCCTCAACTATTTCTTCTGATTTGACGTTTGGAGGAGGAGCCATAGCTACAGTTTTGCAGCACAGAGACTAGGATACTCCTCTTCAGGGCCAAATCGCCGTTGAAATATGAGAGACAGAGAGAGATGTGGCGTATGAAGAAACAAACAAACAGATCTCAGAAGAAGACGAGTTTGTGGGGGTCCACATGTCAAATTGGCCAAACAAAATGCGCCTCGGCTTTGGACGGTTACCCAATCGGATTGTTGGGTTGATGGGACCCAAAGTCAGCGAGAAATTTTTTTGGGCCTAATTTTTTGATGGGCTTTTTCTGAGAAAGATGAACAAATTCTTGATGCCAAACGACCCACCATCGACGAGTTAATTGGGCCTAATTTTCAACTACTTTTGGGCTTTTTTCTGACAGAATGATAATTACTTGGTTCGAAACTCAAGGCCAGGCTCAGCCCAGTACGACAAGCCAGATTGCTAATAGCTAACCCAATGTGTTGTTTACTACATCCAAAACACATTCATAAAATGGACCAGACCACACCCAGCTTTAACATTCCCAGTCCAGTCTCCCAACGGCCTGCTGCGGACAAAGGTAAGGCATCTTGCTTTTAATCGACTTCTAGATAAGATGACTCCCGTGAGGGATAGTTTGTGTTAGGGAAAGCGAGACTCAGGTTATCTCTAACCGCTATGGCCCCTCTTTACATAGTCCTTCTAGATTTCTCTTTCTCATTCTCCGTTCACCTGATTGGTCATACTACTAAGTTCTTAAAAACAAACAACGAAAAGTTATATCATAGAGATTCAACTATGATATCGAAAAGTTATCAGTACCGCACCTCTATTTTTTATCCAATACAATTGTGACATGTACATAACTCAACTCGACTCAACTCAACAAAATTTTAAATCCGAACTGTGTCTCAAAATTTTGATACAATATTCATATCGTATCCTTATCCTTATTTTATAATCGTGATACTGTCCACAACTGTAGTATAATAACATTACTAAAAAGAGAGGGAAGGGAGACATTGATTGACTACAACAACATTTATTACTCTCTCCTACTTATCAGGCCAATTAAAGGCATGAGGGGAGATGACTTTTTGAGCCTCCAGCTTTTATGAGATACAACTCCAGGAGAGCATGATGTAACATTGATATGCATATTTTGGTAAGAAATATTTCAAGCTCTGATCATTCAACCTCTTTGAATTTCGATTCAATTTGATTTTGACTCGTTTTTTAATATTATTTTGTAATCGAGTTGACTAAAGAATATGTGACGTTACTCGATTAATGATCTTTGAAATTTGCTTCTTTCATTGGTCTAATTTGAGTATATAAGTATTTTTCTGAAAATTAATGAGCAGAAAAATGTGGTTGGAACCAACGACTTCTCTCTCTCGCTCTAAAACGGGGTATCAAGTTTTCAAGGGGGAAAAGATCTAGAATGCCCCACGTAATAAATCACAATGAATTATTCAACCCTTTAAACAATTATTTTAACAAAAGACTTTTCGTTGCTTCATATCTCCGCATTAAATTGCAATCTTGAAATTATTTAGTTTTAGAGTAATGTTGGGACCCACTACCTATTAAATAGTTGTAATTATCAAGTCTAATTTTTAAGTTCATGTAACATTATTTTTAGTTTTATTAAAATCTCACATGCTCCACAGTTCACACGCAAACACACACACACATAAGATATACATATGATCTTATTTTAAGGCATACACGGGAGCAATTTTTTTTTTATAGTGTATCTAGGTTTGTTTCGACTATTTCTAAGCTCCACAGCTGGTTACCGTTGCTTGAGTTGGTCTAGGGCATGCCTCCAAAGGGACAAGGGTGACTAGCTTTTAAGTGGTGCGGGAAGAGATTGAACTTGAGACTTCTAGGTTATCAAAAAACAGACTCAACAACTGGACCACCTTTAAGCGTTCACTTTGGAGCATGTTGTTTCATATCTCTCAATTACAATTGCAATCTTGACATACTAGTTTATATATGTATGTAGAGGGAGAGTAAGATTAAAATTTTGTTTCGATTCGTTTTTGTATCTAAGGAGACCAAAACGAAAAAGTTATTGAATTGAAATTCTAATACTTGGAAGTGTTTAAGAATATTTCGAGGTATTCTAAGATGTTTCCGTATATTTTCACTAATATTTCAAGATATTTCGATATATTTCGACTAATGTTTAAGATATGATTCCGAACAGTATACTCCATCTTATCAAGATATATCGGTATATATTGCTCGGGACCCAAATTAAAAGTCAAATATATTTTCAAGCAGTATACTCCATCTTAGGAAAATATATTTCATCCTATCATTAGTCGAAATATTTAAGATGTTCAAGACATATCGGTATCTTGAACCCATATTTTCAAGATATTTTGGTAAATTCCAAAATTTATAATGTATTTTTAAAATATTTTTTAAATGACCAAAATAATGCAACCAAATGAAATTTTAATATGAGAAAGAGTTTTTTCGAATTCCTTGAACTTGAAGGGTGTTAATAAGACTTGGTAGTTGAGTTGGTGCTTCAGAAGTACTAGTAGATCTTTACAAAGAATAAACAATACATGAAAAATCATTGAAGCCTCATTTTTAGTTGGAGCAATTAATGTGATTAAATAAAAAATGGTATTATGATCGTGACGTGATTTTATATTTTATTTCCTTGAGATACTGCAAGATTTTAGATAATATAGTTTAAAGAATATATATAATCTTTTTCTATTATTTTCTTTCGCCATTTTTTGACGCTTTTATGAGTCAAAGGTTCAAGCATATTAACAATAGAATTAATTAATATTGATTAAAATTTTGCATAAAACATATTATTTTGAATTCGTGTTATATTCATATCATATTTGTATAACCTCTTCCTCATAAATTTAAATTTTAGTAAAATTAAGTGAACAAATCATTTAATTTTTTTGGTAATTAAAACAATACTTGGTCAATAAATAAAAAATAATAAGCCGCATTTTTATATTGTACAAGTTAATCAGGTTTGACCATGTCACAACTAGATTATTCGTTTTGATACTAACTCGATTCATTTATCATTCGTGTTAATTAGTTACATACTTCGTGAGTTCGTGTTTTATTGAATTCTAATCGTGTAATAAACATTGTTCAAAATTTTCATCCCTAATTATGTCAATGCTTAAGCCCAATAAAATTGTAATGATGCAATGTTTAGAGATCCATTAGATGGTAAAGAGCTTGTGACTTAATTTGGGAACTTAATCAGAAATTTAATTCATTACTATTATTAGATTAGTTGTAAGTTATACGGTTGGATATAGTCCGCTACCCAGCAGTGAAAACCACTAATCTCGGATACCCCTTTAACCAGACAGGAGAGAAGATTAGTTGAAGTGCATGTAAACTGATCTGGACATCCTTGACTGTTGAATAAAAAAAAAAACCCCACTAAGCTAAAATTGAAGAAGTGAGTGAAAAAAGGACAATAATAAATGAGTTTAGATGAAAGTAGTTGAAGAGTAGTGGGTGAAGACTGTGATGAGAAATAGACAAGGCCATTGTGTCTGAAATCAATAAGTACGTAACTGATTCCATACTTTTTCAGTCTTATATTTAGGCTGAATAAGAGAGGCAACACAGCACAACCCTCCACAAGGAATAGCATAGCATAGCTGAAACTGCTAGTCTTTGCTCATGGCTGCCAATGCTGGGCAATTGGTGAAGGATGAAGAAAGCCTTTCTGTTGGAATTAAAATCCAACCACTCTCCTCTACACCAATGCAAGTACCTGACTCTCTCTCTCTCTCTCTCTTCATGAAATTCTATGACTTCTATTTTCTAAAAAAAGTACAGCTTGTTCCATCTAGCCTATTTTTAAAATAAGTAACTCGCACGCACACACTCCCTTTCAAGAGAGGGTAACAATGTCAAACTAAAAATCAAGTGTAACAAATGTCTATAATTCTTGGGTATTATGCATTTTCGAGACTTCCATTGTAGTCATGAGTTTAAAAGATGTGTGATTTAGTATGATTCCCCCAACAAATCTCTAACTAATTTATATTTTCATGTTTTTGTAGGTCAGAGCACTGGAAAGTAGATGGAAGGGAGAGGCAAACACCCCCTACATTGGTTGAGAGGCTGGGTTTTGACGAAATCTTTTCCTTGAATGTGGGTACAATTTTACATACAACTAACTATAAGTTTTGTCCTCTTGAATTTATGTCGTGTTTAAAACTGTGTCATGTTAAAAAAATTTCAATTTATAGTGACTTATATATAGTCATTTAACTGTTTCATAGCATGTACAAGCCGTATATAGGAATTCATATCGATTTATTTATTTTGATGGTTCAAGTGGATTCACTCACTTATAACTCGAATTTGTTAAAATTGAACTCAAACCCGCTAATTTCGTATCATTTTGATGTTGGGTTTGTGGGTCGTGAAATTAACTAGCCAAATTTCACAAGCAATTTAGCTTACATGTCATGCATATTCACTAACTCCCTCCTCGATCTGATTAGAAGCAGGTCATCCACGTCTGAACTAAGGTATTTATAAGGAATAAATTTCTTATGATTGCCAAAATTCGAATTGAAAACGTCTGAATTTACAATTCATTTGTATTACCACTTGAGCTATATTGGGATTCTGCTATTTCTTTTATTACCATGACAAAATGCCATGACAATTTGGTATAATTCAATTCAATTCAATTTTTCATGAACAGGTTTGGAGGGCATCAGTTGGGGAACTTCTTGGCTCAGCAGTTCTGGTCTTCATGATTGACACAATTGTTATATCAACCATCGAGTCCGAAACCAAAATGCCAAACTTGATAATGTCAGTCCTCATTGCCATCACAATCACAATTCTACTCCTCGCCGTCTTTCCGGTTTCCGGTGGCCACATCAACCCCGTCATCTCCTTCTCCGCCGCCCTCGTCGGGCTGATCTCCATTTCACGCGCCACCATCTACATCCTGGCACAATGTGTTGGTGCAGTGCTAGGGGCATTAGCACTCAAAGCTGTAGTAAGCAGCACCATTGAACAAACCTTCTCACTTGGAGGGTGCACCCTCACGGTTATTGCTCCGGGCCCAAATGGGCCCGTTACAATAGGCCTCGAGACTAGCCAGGCCCTTTGGCTTGAAATAATTTGTAGCTTTGTGTTCCTTTTCGCTTCAATTTGGATGGCATATGATCATCGCCAAGCAAAGACCCTGGGCCTGTTTAAAGTTTTTGCGATCATTGGTACTGTGCTAGGCCTTCTTGTGTTTGTCTCAACGACGCTCACAGCTAAAAAGGGTTATGCTGGTGCTGGAATGAACCCGGCAAGGTGTTTGGGCCCGGCAATTGTTAGGGGTGGCCATCTCTGGAATGGGCATTGGGTCTTTTGGGCTGGGCCCGCGATTGCTTGCGCGGTATTCTACCTGTACACGAAGATCATACCACGTCAGCATTTCCATGCCAATGGGTACAAACATGATTTCTTCAATGTTTTGAAGGCTTTGTTTGGATCAAATGGTGGTCAGAAGTAGAAACACAAGGAATTTTCAAAATGGGAAGACATACTTTTAAGGTCATATGTAAAATATAAGCCAGTATGCCATGTTCCACCACCCTCTTGTATGTGCTGTATTGTTCACTTTTTAGCTAGATTTCTGCATGTTATGACTCTATCAAGTGAGCAACTGTGAGTGACTGAGTTTATCGCATGATCTTTCATACTTCTTTCTCATGTATTACCAAATGAAATTAAAAGAATAATTTTTTTTAAAAAAAAATTTATTATCATCCCAAAGTTATGTTGTAGTCACGAGTTCAAAAGAGATGTGATTGTAACGACTCGTGATTATGTAAGTAAAAGGCTACCAAACATGTCAAGAAACAGAAGTATGATTTCACTTTAAATGATGTAGGAATGTGACCAATTTTACATTAGTTGGGTAAGAATTCTTAAGTGAGCATATATTCTCCAAATTTGCTATAAGGATTGGGCTTCAAGAGAAACCCCACTTTTATGGATGAGAGGAGACCTAGATAGACTTGGGTTTGATCACACGCACATTGAACTAGCCCAATCGGGCTCAGGTGTGGGTTGATCCAGCCTTATTTTTTTGGGTGAAATTCGTTTACCAATTGAGTCATTAATTTTTTACCCGAATTTAATTTTTTTGCTAGTTGGAATTCAAATTCCACACCTAACTTGAATTTAAAATTCTCACAAGTTCTAATCATTTGAATTTGCACTAGTTTGTGAATGAACATCTAAAATGTCTTTTGGGTTGCATCTAATCAATAGTGGCTATTTTAAATAATCATCTCTGCATCTATAAATAACCCAAATTTGTTCTTCGTTAAGTACTTTAACATTCTATCATTAGTCATTACATTTCATAATCCATCATTAAGGGTCTTTGTATCAAAGAGTACATAAACACAGTTATTCGTTGTGCATACAGATCGTAGTATTTCATCTGTTTGTGTTGATCATTGTATAGTAGACGCTCAACAATCTATCGAAATGGTTCAAATAATGATAAGATGGACTAGATTGATTAAGATTTAAGAGTTGAAGAAACAAGGTTGTCATATGTATACGATATTGTGGTACAAGAGTTTTTACATGTCCTTTCAATACAACTTTGCTTAACACAAGAAAAAGAGAGAAAGGATAAAAAAAAATTCTCTTGCCAAAACTGTTGAGGATTGCTATTTCCTCCCCTTTTGTTCATAAAACATGCAATCGAGAAGTGAGATTGAGGAAGGTGTCTTCTTCGCAAAGAATTGTGAGGCCACTCGTAGGATGATCAAATCCAAATTCTTCCTCGGCCCGACGCAACAAGTCTTGAAACAAAGGATGATTCAGGTAAGATATCAGAACAATAAATCGCTTCTTCTCAAACTCTCCTATGTATACTGCGAAATGGCCTTTAGGAACATCTAATTGATTTTTGAAAAGAAGAGAGTGCAGTTTGTAAATTTGCTTGGCATTGGTGATCATGGAGGGTAAACGTATGCCCATCACTGGGTTTGAATGGAACATAGAGTATTTTGGCACTTGAAGGTATCTAAAGGGTTATGTGATACTAGAGAACTTGCACTTGGAGGGGTTGTGGCTTTGGTATTTATAGTATTTATCTCCGTATCTCCAAGTGGCCCGAATGGGTTTGTGGTGTAGAGTAGGCACCTTAGAGAATCCGATTTTATCTCGATATCCGATAAATTCAGCCCGTTTGATCAGTAGTGGCCCGAATTTTTCAACCCGTTTGATTTGAATTATATGTAGATGGCTGATTTATTCGGATCGGATATCCAATTTTTATGAGATTGGCTATGAATTGAGAAGGTGAAAATAGTTGAATATTAGAATCAAAACTTTTTAATTGAATTTTAATTAGAAAAATTTAATCCACATTTAATCCATCGACAAAACTAGTATGTGGAGTGACAATTGGTTATGGGTTTGCTGAGAGGGGTGATGCAGCATGTATAGCAGAAGATTACATGGTAGATCAAGATCGTTAAAAACAGCGTTGATCCTAGGTGACAGTATTAAAAAATTTCAGAAGACCTCATTCCAGAAAACTCTCGACGATCTGAGTAAGATTAAAATCTTTCAACCTGTCGTTTTTAAACTAAAAAATGACGTTTTAGGCACTTTTTATTTTATCCCGTTATTTGAGGTATTTTCGTAATATTACTTATTTGTTTGATTTTTTTAGTAATCTAAGATTCCTAGGATTTCGTATTTATATGAATTTTAAACGGATTCAACAGTTTTGATATTATTTGAAATAAGTTGAGAGGCGAATTCTTTTTTTTTTCTTCCAATTAACTTAGTATTTTTGGTAAATCAACAAAACTCTTAAAAATTTTAATTTAATATTATTATAATAATCAACAAGTTAAAATTCATATTATTTAATCTCATTTTTTTATTCACACTACTTTTCGCTTCTTTATTCCCGCTACCCTACATACATGAAGGGGCCTACCTCATCTAAGGATCACATGGCTTTGCTCATTCGGCTCAACAAAAGTCTCTCCTAATCCATCTAGAAGCCTATGGTTTTCGAGTCCCACTTGCTTTCTGTGATGTCATAGTCGTCAGAAACACTGTGGCCCTGTGGGCTGCTGTCACTTATGCTTCAAGAAACGGCGCCGTACAATGAAAATTTTATAAAAAAATATTATGTTTACTAAATTTTTTTATCAAATCTTCTAATTTTTAACATTATGGATCAAGCTTACCGGTAAATAGTGTCATGATTCTTTGGGAATCATCTATGGTTTGTATATTCTCTCCCACTTAATTTAGTTCTCCAAAGTCACACCTTCTTACTTTGCTTTCTTCACCTGACTGAATTCGAACTATCAATGCATTGGGAGCTTAAGATTATCCTTCACGATATTCATTTTCTTTGAGTGAATAAGAGGAATGTGTTTGGAAATTGTACGGGAGGTGATGACCCCCTATTTGATAACGCCATCAGACATGGCTATATTTGAGGCGACGAAGACTCCGTACCCTAAATATATAAAAATATGTGAGGGTTCAACTCACCGTGTTATACTGTTTTGATAAGAATTTTCTATCACAAGAATAAGGGACATCTTACATTGGTACTAAGAAACTTGACATGTCTCTATTTGATAGTCATAGTTTAAAAAAGAAGAGTATAATGTACAAGACTCTCGTAGGAGCAACAAGGCGCGCGGAGGGGCAGTTTTCACAACATTGAAGTGGTGATGAGGAGATAATTTTTATGCATTACAAAGGTGGAATGGTATTGAAAACCCACAGAATGAGAATGAGGTGGGTCCTAAATTAGTTTGGTGGGCCCAAAATGACTCCCTACCAAGCATGTACCTTGTCCCTGGTTAATTGTTCTAGCACCGGCAAATCACATGCGTAACTTGGATTGGGCAGCCACATTTCAAAACTACGAATTACCAGCCCAACTTTTTTGGCATGTTCTCAACTTCATCAAGATTTCTCTCTCTCTCTCTCTCTCTCTTCATGATAAGCAAGGTAAGTGAAGACTGAACTGGCTTTTTGTTGTTCGTTGTACTGCCCATACCTGCCCTACCACCTGGGTATGTGCTCTCTCTCTCTCTCTCTCTCTCTCTCTCTCTCATGTGGGGTGTGTGTATACCCACGAGTACATGTGCTTGTGAAATCGTCATCCAGATGCTATTTGGTGCAACTTGGTGCATGTTGTCAACAAACCCTCTATTTATCATGAATTTGATCTTTTATTCTGGAGGGATCTTTTATCCACAAGACACTGCAACCCAACTTGCTTCTCCTAATAATGACAGTGCCACTTGGCTTTGGGATAGGTTGTGCCATCAAGTTTGAATGAAGGACATTGGAGACTTGGAGCAGGATAAGAGCGGGTTTCCACTCATGTATGATAGGTGATTTATCATTGAGTAAAATTATAAAAAAACGTAATTGACGAAACCTTAATATCTTAGTCTAATTATAGTTGGTGTTAGGACCATATCATCAAAATTAAGAAGTGACACCTTACGTGGCCGGCCTTTGCCCGGACCGAGGAGAAGATTAATTGAGGCACGCGTAAGTTAGTTCAGGCACCCTTGACCGTTGAACCAAAAAAAAAAGTATGCCCTTTGAAGACAATCAGAATTCTTCTTTGCATATTGAAACAACAAAAACTGGCATGACCATGAGCATTCTTTGGTTCTGGTGTTGTTTTTGTTTCTTTCTTTTCTTGATTGGAGTCTTCTTAATAGTAGTGTTGGAGAAAATTTTCAGTGAGTTAATCAATGTTGTGTTTTGTCACAAAGAAATGAAAATGTTTTACATTTCTAATTTGTATGAGTTTCTCATTAGGTGTATACACCATTTAACCTGTCGAATATTGTGTTTAACTCGTACAAAAATTTCTCGAAATGTTGTCTTTTGTCACAAAGAAGCAAATAGGAAACTAGAAAGCAGTAAGTTTGGCATATAAGCTTTATCTTGAAGTGCATGCAGCTGTGCAAAATGGTACATGTATTTACAAGGGAAAACAAAAACTAGATGGCAAGGTGGCTAATTCCCCTAAGAAATGACTTGTTTGGGCCTCCTTCATGGTTCAAAGAATGGGTCGATGCAGTTTCGACTTGGTATTTTCCATTGTGATACTATTTCAAATTCTGTGTAAACCGCACTCTCACTCGATATGAAATTGATTTGGAGACATCTTGGTTTACTCGACTGAGTCATCGCCATCCGCTCCTAGTGTTGCAATATGACTCGAATATCTCACCATGTCCAAATACCTTCTTTTTGTGTCGAGACTGATGTGTCTTATCATGCTTCGACTCTGATATCACGACTTTGAACCATGGCTTCCTTTTAATACTAATTCAAAGTAGAAGTAATGTGCAAGAAGGCATCTTTGCTGCATGGGATGCTAAGACCACCAGTGGGATGATCAAATCCATATTCTTCCTCAGCTCTTCTCAACAAGTCTTGAAATGAAGGATGCTTCAAGTAGGATATGGGAACCACAAACCGGTGCTTATCGGTATCCCGGCCGACATAAACTGCAAAATGGCCTCTTGGGACGTACGCCGCCGCTGCCGCTGCTGGTGGTGAGTGGCGGTGGTCATACATGGATCTTGGTCGGAGAATTTGTTTGGCATGGACAATTACAGAGGCCAGACGAATCCCCATGAGCTTCTAAGGAGTACAAGAACGTGATTGATTGAGTGATGTATATGATATATGATCAAACAAGTGGAAATGCTTCAGATCAGATGCTGAAGATGAAAGTACATGGGAGTGATGCTATATATAGCATGGTGGAGGTGAGTGTTAACCTTGATCTTTTGATACGAGTTCGATATGAACTTGATACGATACGAATATTAAATAGTTTAAACTAATATTTAATACTTAAAACATCCTAAATATTTTTTTTCGTGGATCTTGACATGAATATTATACGAATAATAATGATACGATACATGAGTCACACGACACGACACGACACAACCCAACACTAATTGACACCCCTAGGTGGACTATTTGTGTTTGAGAAGTGAGAGAAGGGTGTTAATGGTGCCAAGCTTGTCGAGTTTGAGTGTGTTCAGACTCGACTTGATTCACTTGATTGTGATGGGTTATTATCGAGATTAAATACTTGCTCAAGTTTGCTTGTGCCAAAGTTCACGATCATTCCAATCAAACTCGGAATAAAATCAATCTCAATTTCTCAGCCAATTTTTTTTCCAAAATTAAACAATAAAACTTAATAGTCAATTTAGCAATCACAAATTTTTGAGCAAAATCCTTCATAACTGTGTAATCAACCACACACCCAACACTAGAAATTCAAGTTAGGGGATTTTTTTCTTTTAAGGTAGGGATTGTTTGAAAATAAAATATTATTATTTACAGATGAAAACTTATTCGAGCCGAGCCACACATTACATGAATTCAACTCATTTGCACAATGAGCGTAAAAAATTGATTAAATTGTGTTAATTTTTTCATTCAAACGAGCATGAAGGAGCCAGAATGTTAGGCCACGGTTACCGTCGTTGAACTTGAAAGTATAATCGACTCAAGGCTAAACACGCTTATAAAAAAAAAATCTAAATCGGGCTTCTCAAATTATTTAATAGCCCACAGGGCCGGACCATAAATCGGTGCCCCTACCAGGCTACCATACCGTGGGTCCTATTGCTTCTTGCATTATTATATGGCCATTGGGCAGATATCTCATCTAAACTGATCACACACCCCAAGTTGTGCTACAGATTAATGTGAAATTTATTGAAGGAACGACCCACAGTTTTGAGCAGATAGCCGCATAAAAGCTTATGTAAACAACAATTTTTAAATTTATCTCCACTGCTCTTCTTGAAACTGAAGATATTTTTATGTCTATCTATATAATAAAGTAGCTAGATTTCTTTGTCTTTAGTTTTTCGCGGCTCAGATCATTTTTAAGTTTTTGATCCAACGATTCTAATTAATCTACATTCCTACAGGACTCTACTACATTCTTTTTATCTCTCATCATCCCCATTCAAACCATTGGAGAGATATCTACATCCTTACAGGACTCTACTACATTCTTTTTTATCTATCCTCATTTCCATTCAAACCATGGGAGAGATTGACTTGGACGGTTATACACACACACACACACACACACACACATATATATATATAACAAAAATAAAATATATCTAAAATCTATTAAAACTCTAATAATAAGGATTATCTCTGAAAAAAATATAAGTTCATTAACATATGCCGTCATATTTATATATTTATATTGATATCTATATCTATATATATAATTCAATTTATATAATAAACAGTTCAAACGCGTAATTTAAAATTAACAAAACAATAGTACAATAACAAGGATTATCGCTAACAAAGTATATGTTTATTAACATATGTTTAATAAACGGGTCATATTCGGGTGAGACCTGTCAACCCGTTTAAATAAATTTAATATAATAATAAATTATATATATATAAAATAATGAATGAGTAAAGAAAAAAAAAATAAAGAAAACATTTAAAAAAAAAAAAAAATAAGCATATCAATAGTAGGAAAGTGAAGTTTTGAGCCTTGAGGCATTGAATTGCCTTTTGACCCTTTTCTTTGAATCCCACATCGACAAGGAGTGAAGAGGGGAGACTTCAGTTACCTATAAAAAGGGTAGTGAACTTCTCATTTTAACCAACCTTTGTGGTGTGATTTTCACGTGAGCTGTTGGCTGGAATTCCTTCAATTGAAGAAAGTACAGTTGGAAGCAAATAAATGGAGTGTAAAAATTTATTAAAATAATATATTTTTTTATTTTTTTGTAAATGGGTTAAACGAGTTGTGCCGTGTTACCTGTTTATTAAATGGTTCGTGTTCGTGTTAAATTTTTTTAAATTTTTTTACCGGTTTACTCAATTATCGGTTTGACGTGATTATGATTAGAATTCGAATTTAGCTGAATTTGATTGTCAAGTATAAAGTATATATTTTTGTTTAAACTTAACTTTGCTTGAATTTTACGAATATTCAAAGTTGAAGTCAAAACTGAAATTGATTGTAAAAATAATAAAGAATAATTAAATTATATAGTAAGTGGGAATACGCTATGCTATGAAAAAATCTGTATTTAAATTATATGGGTTAAAATACAAATTTTTAAGTTTATATACAACAAAAAAATTTAGAATTTAAGGTCAATTTCATGTTGGTTTAATCAACAACAAATAATATTAAACACGAAATGAACCTTAAATTGTAAATTAATATATATTTTTATCAGAAATTGACATTTAATTTTGTCCAATTTATATTCAACTTTGTCAAATTAATATCAAATTAATTTTTATTGTTATCAAATTAATATTAAAATTTATTCAATCAATTTTTTGGGGGTACTAAATTATATCAATTTTTTGGGTACTAAATCAAATCTTATTTTATTTTATTAAATTTTTAATTTTTTTGGGTACTCAAGTTGGAGAAAGGAAATTATAAAAATAATAATTTTTTTGGGATAAAATCATCACTTTACGTTAGCAATATTGAAGGAAGGGAGACAAAGGGGTCTCTGTGTAATAAATTTTAAATTTTGGGGATTTTCGTGTTATTTATAAAATATCAGAGGGTGTCTTCATAATATTGTCAAAACTCAGGGGAAGTCCGTATTTTTTTTCCTATTTTTTAATTAGATATTAATTTATTATTATTTTATCATAAAAACTTGAATTATTATATTTTTAATAAAAACAGTTATCAATTAGGAAGGTTTGATGGTAGCCAAAAAAAAATGTGTGAGAGTATGTTTCTGTGTATATTTATATGTGAAGGATTGAAAATTTGGTAATTAAATTTATAATTTTGTTGTGCCATTTGGGGTTGAATGGTGATAGTGGTGATAAATTCATGAGTTTTATAAATGAGTAAGATTTGATTGATTTTATTTATCGCTTAACGATTGTGAATTTAATTGTGTTATGTTAGTAATTTTTTTTTTTTTTTGCTTGAGATATATATTACATGGAGATAGGATGGATTGAAAATATGGTGATTAAGTTTATAATTATATTCTATTATTGGATTGAGTGGTGGTAAATGTGATAAATTCTTGAGTCTTATAAATGAGAAAAATTTTATTTATTACTTAAAGATTGTAAATTTCAATGGATTATGTTAATATTTATATTTTTTTCGGAGGCATTTGTATATATGGTGTTGTTTTGAAGAGTTGTATATATTTTTACGACAGTTCTATTAATATGAAGGATATGATCGGCGATATATTTCGAGTCATTTTAAAAGAAGAATTGATATGAATATTTTTGGCCCATTCTTTTTGAATTTGGACAATTGTGTAAGAATTTTTTGTTTGTTATATAATGCCTTCAGGCACGGGTAATGACTAGTTATTCTATATTTGAAGGGCACTGTATATTGACCATGCTCACTACTTGAACTTAGGTCTCTCTACCTATGTTTTTTGTGCACTTGTTCGTAAAGAATAAGAGGGTAATCTGTAATTGGGTCAAACTACAGAGAAGTAATCCATAATTTATACTTTATGACAACGTGGTGTCGTTATATGAGAATGATTAGGGGTGTCGGGTTAAACGGGTGACGGGTGAAAAACATATAAACCCGTACACGAGATGTTTAATAAACGGGTAAAAAACTAAAACACGAATACAAACCGTTTAATAAACGGGTAGCACGACACGACTCGTTTAATGATATACTTAGTAATTCCCCGGAAGCCCACATCATCTGGGTCGAGGGAGGGCCCAAAGGAGGACGTTTGAGTTTAAGGCGATGGATTGTGATGACCCAATCCCACATCGACTAGTGAAGTGGATGTAGAGTGGTACATAAGTGTAACCTTTAGTCCTTCATTGTACAACATGTTCTAAAATCGTGCAAACCTAGCCCAAAATGGACAATATTGTACAATGGCGTTAGAATGACACTGTGAGCATAAGGCTGTATGGATTGTGATCTAACTTGTTTTCATCTCCTTCCTCTAGAACTTTGTAATCTTTGCCTCATCAGTTTGAAAGAGTAACAATCATGATTTCTTGGGGGAAACCATGGATAATAAGACAAAGTTCAGAGATTCAGCTCAAATCCACTTCATAAGATCAAAAAAATAGATTGAACAATTGTTAATACAAATTACACAAAGAATAATCTACATATGAAGGATTTGGCATTAGCCCAAATCACAAAATTAAACAGTAACAGTTTTTTTTTTATCAGAAAACAGTAACAGTTTGATTGTCTCAATTTCTGATGTTTTCAGCTTAGAATGCAAAAAAACACCAGTGGCCTAAAGAGATGAAGCATGAAAAGATTAGAGTGCAGCCAGGTTAATTCTGTGAAGAATTTAGTATAGAAGTGAGACTAATGAAGTAATCTTCACTGCAAGGAATTGTTAGGCCTCCCGTAGGGTGGTTGTATCCAAACTCTTCTTCAGCCCAGTGTAACAAGTCTTGAAATAATGGATGATTCAAGTAAGATATTGGAATGACAAATCGTCTACAAGATTCGCCAACATAAACTGCAAGGTGGCCTTTCGGAACATCAGCAGAGGTAGAAACCATGCTGTTTTTCGATGAAATTGTGCTCTTGAGCTTTTGTTTGGCATGAACTATCCCAATTAATCGGATACCCATCTTCAGGAAAAGAAAAAAAAGGAAAAAAAAAGGGTTCAGAGATCGATAACTCAAGGAATTTTTATGTATTGTAGAATGAAAAACTGAAGCTGAAATTTATAGAGATTTCCAGCACTTAAACTGACAAGAATAGTAAGGCTTAAGGAGAACTTAAACAGAGGAAAGTTGTTGAACATATCAGGTGAAGAAATTGCAAGAGGATCACATGGTTTTGCCTTATTTCAGGACATCATACCCTACCACTTGAGGAATCAACAAAAGAGAGATGTTTGTGGATTGTAATATACTAATAATATCCCCACAATGCTTTGAATAAACAAAGCAGCTAAGTTAGCTAACCAATCTTTTGGATATGCTTGGTACATAATTGACATCAGTTCAAAGGGAATCGAATTCCTTGATTACAGAAGCATTGAACTTAGACTTTTGTGTTATCCACTGGCACTCTATGTGTCATTGTACCAGCCAACCTCAGTGGGTCATTCTGTGGACACAACGTCCCAACCAGTTTTGAACAGGAATGCCTCAGCTCGAAATTCTTGTCTAGCTCATATAAATTTCATGACTAGTTATCACCTCTTGACCAAGTTGGTATAGCTTAGACTTATCATTTATCACGACTAAGTCGGCCAAGTCTTGCAAAGCCCCCCCCCCCCCCAAAAAAAATAAAAAAAACTCACCCAACCACTTACTAGCTATTTTTATTTCTTTGTGAATTTTTTTATATTTACCAGAGAGAAGTGGTAATATTGATTGTTCTTTACAGAGGTGTACCATATGGGAGCTTCTTAAAATAGGAAAACATGGATTTTTGTACTTTTAATCGTCAAACTAGTGAAGACATCTGTGATATATGTCAAGAAGGCCCTTCAGGATCTCTTTGGTCGGATCAACTAGGCCACAAGCGGGCACTACATGAATGCTTTGTGTTCGAACTTTGTGTTCTTGCACTTCAGTTTGCATCTTTCTTTCCATTCCATCAATATTAACTTTAGAAAAAATTATCTCCCAATTTGGTATAGGAGAATACCATGTGGACTCAATGCATTACAGATCTTCAACTGTTTTATCCAGTTTATGGCTCACTGGTTTGGTATTCTGTGCTTCTGGTCAACCACCTCTCACTAGTGTCGATATATGCCTGAGGAACATTGTAACATGAGCAGGCTTGTTTATCCAACAACTTGTCACAATGTCACTTGTGAAAATATTTGACAAAGAAACTTCAACAAATGAGTAATAGAACATCATATGCTTTGGTTAATGACATATTAGTTAGATGTGTTCTCATAAGAGGCCATAGTGTTTTCAGTCCACCCAAATGGTCTGTTTGATAAATGTTCCTCTACATGGTAATTGTAGTCCTCCTCCTCATTTGGCTCTTTAAGTGGTAAACCATGACAAATGGCTCCAAATACATTGCAGTATAACATGAATCGTTATCTGTGTTTTCGTTGGGAGGCATTACCATAGGATACCTAGTGCCATATGTCCTTGGATGGACCACCTTTCTTTATTCTCTTCAAAACTACCTCCATTTGAATAACAAGCCATCAATATATATATATAGGTCTCTTCTAACATTGATCATGCCCTCCAAACATCGAAGCTTCTTCAGTTTTACAAAACTTCAATAGATCATTATTTGATAGTTGTTTTCCAAGAAAAGTGTTAAGTTTGAAGGATCAACATAATATGAGAGACAATATTCAGAGGGAAACAGAGAGAGGTTAAAAGCTTAACCTAGCCCTCATACATCACTTGTATTTATAGTTAACTCACAGTAATAAGAATTACACATACATCCTCTTACTATTAACAATTTACATATACTACCCTAATATTCTTAACACTCCCCCTCAAGCTGGACTATATATATCATATAATCCAAGCTTGGAACAAATCCCTGCAAGACATGTACGACTCAATGCTTTGGTAAACATATCTGCAAGCTGATCTTCAGATTTCACAAATGGAGTTGTAATTTCCCCAGCTACTATCTTGTCCCTTATAAAGTGACAATCAACCTCAATATGTTTGGTTCTCTCGTGAAACACCGGATTGGCAGCGATATGGATAGCTGCCTGGTTGTCACAGAACAACTGTAAAGGAAGTTGAACTGGAAACCCAATTTCTTGGAGGAAGTGTAGTAGCCAAGTCAACTCACTCGTCGTATGCGCCATTGCCCTATACTCAGCCTCAGCACTGGATCTTGCTACCACGGATTGTTTCTTACTTTTCCATGAGACAACGTTACCTCCTAAGAAAGTACAATAACCAGTGGTTGATCTCCGATCAGAAGGAGAGCCAGCCCAATCAGCATCTGAGAAACCTTCCACTCTAAGATGTCCATTGGCTCGATATAACAGTCCAAGTCCAGGAGCACGTTTGAGATACCGCAGAATACGAGTAACTGCCTCCCAATGTGGTACTCTAGGACACCCCATGAACTGACTTACTATACTGACTGCATAGGAAATATCCGGTCGAGTAATAGTGAGATAATTGAGCTTCCCAACCAATCTGCGATACCGACCCGGATTCTCAAATAGTGCACCATCATCCATCAGAAGTTTCTGATTCGGATCCATAGGAACATCAATAGGTCTACCACCCAACAAACCTGCTTCCTCTAGCATGTCAAGTACATATTTCCTCTGGGATAAGCAAATACCCTGTTTAGATCGAGCCACTTCAATACCCAAGAAATACCTGAGTTTTCCCAAATCCTTAGTATGAAATCGATCCTGCAAGAATATTTTTAACTTGGCAATCCCCTCAGAATCATTTCCAGTAATCACAATATCATCTACATAGACCACCAATAGAACATAACCAGCATCTGTCTGTCTATGAAACACAGAATGATCTGTCTGACATCGACGAAGACCAAACTCTAAAACTGCATCTGAAAACTTACCAAACCATGCCCTCGGTGACTGCTTCAAACCATACAAAGATTTCTTTAACCGACATACACTTTTACCATACTCCCCCTGAGCAGTAAACCCAGGTGGCTGCTCCATATACACCTCTTCAACCAAGTCACCATGTAGGAAGGCATTCTTGACGTCTAACTGAAACAGGGGCCAATCAAGATTAGCAGCCAAAGAAATCAAGATACGAACAGAGGAAATTTTGGCAACAGGAGAGAAAGTCTCCTCATAATCAATGCCATAAGTCTGAGTAAAGCCCTTTGCAACAAGTCTGGCTTTGAGACGCTCCACAGAACCATCCGGATGAAATTTAACTGTATACACCCAACGACAACCAACAGGTCGTTTACCAGGAGGTAAAGGAACGAGATCCCAAGTCCCATTATGATGTAAGGCATCCATCTCCTCTTCCATAGCTTTCCTCCAACCAGGATCAGATAATGCATCCTGTAAATGCTTAGGAACAGATATAGTAGATAATTGGGAAGTAAAACAAGAGAAGACAGGAGACAAGGCATCATATGAAACAAAGTGAGCAATGGGGTGATTAGTAACACACGAACGAGTACCTTTGCGAAGAGCAATAGGTAAAGAGTCTAAATTATCTGATGTACCTGGATCAGAAGGCGGCAAGGAAGACGGTAAGATAAGCTGAAAAAGGATCAGATTCATATTCCCGAGCATTATCAGAACGTAAAATACGTATACGACAACCATACTGAGTTTTTATTTCCTTACGAAAGGTTTCAAATATAGAGAATAATTCAGACCGAGCTTTCATCAAAAACAACCAAGTCACACGAGAATAGTCATCTACAAATGAGACAAAATAAGGATATTTATTAGATGAAATATTCTTTATTGGACCCCATACATCAGAATGGACCAACTCAAATGGACTGGACACACGATTATTGACTCTAGACTGAAATGACACTCGGTGATGCTTACTAAGTTGACAAGCTTCACAAGATACAGACGACACACAACGAAGACCAGGAACTTGACGCTTCAGATTCTGGAGAGAGGGATGTCCAAGACGACAATGCCACTGAAAGGGGGACAACGAGGTCTGCAGAGCCCGAGTAGGTGAGTCAAAATCAAAGTAGTATAAGCCACCAGCTTCATGCCCCGTACCAATCTTCCTCTTCGTCTTGAGATCCTGAAAGACACAATAAGAAGGATAAAAGGTTACAGAACAATTGAGTGACCGAGTAATCTTACTAATGGAAAGTAAACTAAACGGAAATTGAGGGACAAATAAGACAGAAGATAGGGACATATCAGTACTCAAGTGAGTAGTCCCCGAACCTGAAACTTTAGAACAAGTACCATTAGCAAGAGTAACACTACGAGTGGAAATAGCAGACTGATAAGTAGAAAAAAACATCAGACGCACCAGTCATGTGGTCAGAAGCGCCAGAGTCTATGATCCAGGGACTGCGAGTGGAGGACAATAAACAAGTGGGAGCAATACCTGACTGGGCAAAAGTAGCAGTGGAGGGAGATGGAACAACCTGTTGCTGGGATAAAAACTGGGCATACTCCTCTCGACCCAGTGTAACAGTAACCGACCCAGTATCTGGTGGAGCTGACCGAGCTATAGAAGCAACAACTGAGGTGTCGTCCTGATAGGAAGCCTGATTAGCAGCACCAGATGGCTTTCCATGTAAATCCCAACAAAAATCAACAGTGTGCCCTCCACGGCCACAATGAGTACAGGAACGAGGTCCACTACGGCCCCCACGACCACCCGTACGACCTCCTGTACGTCCTCGACTACCACGACCACCACGACCACCACGACCACCTCGATGACCATCACTGTGGCTACCAGGAACAACAAGAGCTGAGCGATCAGTGGAGGTACCATGATGGTTGCCTGAAGTAGACAACGTAGCACGCTGTACACGAGAGAACACCTCAAGTAGTGAGGGAAGACTAGAGCCACCCAAAATCTGAGAACGAATAGCCTCATATTCGGGTTTCAACCCTACTAGAAACCTAACAACACTCATGTCCTCATGCTGCTTCTTCCAAACTGCTGCATCAGTAGTAAACGGATGATAGGTCTTCATCTCCTCACAGACTCCCCGAATCTGAGAGTAATAATCCTCAACACTTAGAGTACTTTGTTCCAGCCGAAAGTACTCCTGGCACACCTCATAAGCTCGGGTAAAATTACCCGTACCAGAATACATAGTAGCCAAGTGATCCCAAACCTCCTTAGCAGTGTCAAGATAGAGCAAAGTAGAACAAATACTAGGCTCAATACTATTCAATAGTAAAGAAATGATTTGCTCATCCTCTTGTTCCCACTGATCATACCCAGGAGTATCTTCCTTGGGTTTTGGGTCCACCAGATACTTCTTAAATCCTTTGCCTCGAAGAAAGACTTGAGCGGATCGAGACCATAAAGTATAATTGGTCCCATTGAGTTTAACAGAGGTCAGAGGACCATTAATAATAGTCGGAGTAGAAGTAGGTGGCACAAATGGAGTAAGGGATCCACTATCTTGCTTAGGATCCATTATAGTTCAAGAAATAGCAACTAAAAAACTGCTGGACCACTGAACCAACACTGAACCGGCCCACAAGGGCCTGCTGGACACTGAACCGGCCCACAAAGGGCCTGCTGAAGCACTGAACCGGCCCACAAGGGCCTGCTGGACACTGAACCGGCCCACAAGGGGCTGCTGGAGCACTGAACCGGCCCACAGGGGCTGCTGGGACACTGAACCGGGCTCAAAAACCCGGCTGAAGCACTGAACCGGACCGGTTTGGGCTTCTGGATCACTGAACCGGACCGGTTTTGGCTTCTGGATCACTGAACCGGACCGCTGAATTTTCTGGACCGCTGAACCGGTCTGAAAAACCGGATTAAAACCCTAAACCGAACCGGCTGAACCGAAATAAATTAATTTAGGGTTTCGGGCTTGACCTGATCTGATCCGGACTTCGTCTTCTTCACTTAGGGTTCCACAGGACCCCTCTGGTCTTCGACGGCGCAAGGCAGCACAGCCTCACGACCACAGCACACCACCACCACACGACCACAGCACACCACACTCGATCACCACAGGCGATCGCGAGCCACAGGGTTTTCGACTGCCCCGACAACCACCACCACAGACAACCACAACAACAGTCGACTAGCACAAGACAACAACACAGACCACCACCAACCACCACCAACGATCAACACAGACAACCACCAATGATCAACACAGACCACCACCACTGTATCACATATACGAACAACACCACTGTAGCACATATACGAACAACACCACCCCCAATCGAATTAATTTATTCAAAAAAAATATATTTAGGATTTTACTTGCTCTGATACCATGTTAAGTTTGAAGGATCAACATAATATGAGAGACAATATTCAGAGGGAAACAGAGAGAGGTTAAAAGCTTAACCTAGCCCTCATACATCACTTGTATTTATAGTTAACTCACAGTAATAAGAATTACACATACATCCTCTTACTATTAACAATTTACATATACTACCCTAATATTCTTAACAAAAAGTAATTCATAAAAAATCATGGGTATCCGATTGCCAGGAGTTTTTCATGCCAAGATGTTCTTCCAGTGGGCTCTTTCAATTCAAAGGGCTGCAGATGTACCCAGAGGTCACTTTGCTGTTTATGTTGGTGAAACGGAGAAGAAGAGATTTGTAATCCCAATATCTTTTTTGAACCACCCTTCATTCCAGAACTTGCTCAGCCAGGCTGAAGAAGAGTTTGGGTTTGATCATCCTATGGGGGTTCTCACTATACCATGCAGAGAAGAAATGTTCCTTGATCTTACTAGCAGTTTGAATTGAAACTGAGAAAATTAGAAGAAGATGACAATTAGCATTGATAGTTGTCCACCCTGACATCATTGACTAAATAGTGCCTTCTTCCATCCACTAATAATGTGAATGTCATCTGTCAATTTAATTATCCAATGCCTTAAATTTTTTGAGATTTACTCTTCATAGGGATTCAGTTATTTGTTCCTGGTGATCTCTCACACTCACAAGCACACGGTGTGCACTTCTAGAGAATGACTCCCACCATGCTAGCAGTAGTTGCCACCATTCTGCCAGACTGTGAAGCCCAAGGGCTGATGCGCAAACAATATGTACTCAATCCCACGAGGGTCAATGGCTTTGGTACCATTCAGTCCTTCCATGTCATTTTTCTCAAAAAATACGACAGGCGTTAGAACCATAGGACATCATCATAGGTTTTGCTGGTTACATGCTTGTATTCAACCTGTCATTCCTCTAAATTAGCCAAGCTCATGATATCACTAGTATGGCAAGAACATAATCACATGAGCAGCTAACTTATCCAATCCCACTTGCTCATTTGTGGCAGCACATATGTTTTAGTGGTGGTCTTTTTGCTTATTTGACCACAAAAATTAAAAAATAGGCAAGAACACAAGAAATTCTGTCAAATGAATATGTGAGATATGTCCTGCATATCATAACCCTCGTATTCACTATTCAATCCGAATTGATTTGTTGCATACTAGTTATCACCTCGTATTCATTATTCAATCCCAATTGATTTGTTGCATACTAGTTATCACCACCACTCACTTGTTTTCATGTGCAAAGGAACATTGTTACATGAACAAGCTTGCTTGTCCAACTAATTCTCTGTTGTCAACATCTGACAAAGAAATTCCAACAAATGTGTAACAGAACACCTTAGGATTTGCTTAATGATATTATAACGAGATTTGTTCTCATACGATGCCCTGGTGTTTTCAGTCCACCCAAATGTTCTGCTTGGTAATTGTTCCTCGACATAGGCGTTTCAGTATAGTCTCCTCTTTTGGCTCTTTAAGTGAAGGCCATGACAAATGGGGCCCAAATATATTACAACAGAAGATATACCTTGTTATCTTTGTGTTTGTTGGGAAGCATAAGCATCTGATACCTAGTGTCATATGTCCTTGGATGGACCACCTTGCTCCAGTCTCTTCAAGACAACCTCCATTTGGATTGCAGGCCATTTTTATATATATAGGTCTCTTCTAACATTGATCATGCACTTCCAAGCACCAAAGCTTCTTTTGTTTTACAAACTTCCAAGTGATCATTACTTGCCAGTAACTTTCCAAGAAAAGCAGTTCATAAAAAACATGGGTATCCGATTGCCAAGAGTTTTTCATGCCAAGACGTTCTTCCAGCGGGTTTTTTCTACTCCAACGGCTGCAGATGTACCCAGAGGCCACTTTGCTGTTTATGTTGGCAAGTCAGAAACAGAAAAAAGGAGATTTGTAGTCCCAATATCTTACCTGAACCACTCTTCATTTCAAAACTTGCTAAGCCAAGCTGAAGAAGAGTTTGGTTTTGATCATCCTATGGGGAGTGTCACTATACCATGCAGAGAAGAAATGTTCCTTGATCTTACTTGCAGTTTGAATTGGACCTGAGAAAATTAGAGAAAGATGCCAAACATCCACCCTGACATAATTGACTAAAAAAAAACTTACTTCTTCAAATATGTATCTGGAGAATTCAGTTGTTTCTTGTAAACTTTACAGTAATAGTTTCAGCAACTTGACATTTCCTCCGAAATCTATTGTGTTCTCTCTATGTTTTTTCCAAAGATTATGATTAGTAGTCTTAGAACATATGCATCAGGAAATAGTTTAACATTTGCTCATCAATGATATTTTCTTTTCTAAATCTTTCAAATGGCTTCCAGTATCATATTGGAGCTTCCTGACATAAGAAAATGGATTTTTTTTACTTCTAAATTTCTAATCATAAAACATTTAAAGACGTGTTATTAAGCTAAATTGTCCATGATCATATGCCAAGAATGCCCTACAGGAGTTGTTTGGGGCAGACCAACTATGCCACCATTGTGGGCACTACATAGATGCTTTGAACTGAGACTTGGTGTTCTTGCATTTCAGCTTTTCCTATTTATTTGATTCCATCAAAATGAATTTTAAAAAGACTTATCTCCCAATTCTGTCTACAGAGAATATTATGTGGACTCAATGCACCATTTCATTTTGACTGTTTTATACAATTTATGGCTCATGGTTTGGGTATTGTGTGCTCCTGGTCAACCTATACAAGAGGCCAAAGTAATTGCAGTACCCCTCTTCTTTCTGCTCTTTAAGTGGAAGGCCATGACAAATGGACACAAATATAATACAGCATAATTTGCATTGTAATCTCAGTTTTTTGGTTAGGAAGCATAACCATGTTATATGTCCTTGGATGGACCACCTTGCTTTGCATTGTCCTCTTTGGATATTTGGGTTAAGTCTGCCTCCAATTGGATTGCAGGCCACCTGTATACATATATAGGTCTGTTCTAACATTGATCATGCACTTCCAAGCACCCAAGTTTTTTTGTAACCAACTTCAAGGGATCATTATTTGCCAGTAGTTTTCCAAGAAAAGGAAGTTCACAAAAATCATGGATATCCGATTGCCAAGATTTTTTCATACCAAGATATTCTTCCAGCGGGCTTTTTCTACTCCAACAGCTACAGATGTACCTAGAGGCCACTTTGCTGTTTATGTTGGCGAGTCAGAAATAAAGAAAAAGAGATCTGTAGTCCCAATATCTTTTTTGAACCACCCATCATTCCAGAAATTGCTGAGCCAGACTGAAGAAGAGTTTGGGTTTGATTATCCTATGGGGGGTCTCACCATTCCATGCAGAGAAGAAAAGTTCCTTGATCTTACTTGCAATTTGAACTGGCCTGAAAAAATTAAAGATACCAATTAGCATAGTTAGTTCACAGGACACATCCAATGCAGATACAAATTTGTTTTTGGAGATTGGTTTGTTTTGTAAAAAAAAAAGTGTAATATATTACTTTCAATTGAGCAACTTGACATTTTCTCCCAAATCAATTATGTTATTTTTAGTTATTTCTTTCCTTTTAATGATTCTCTGGTGGTCCTGGAAAGTAGTTACATTGAGGTTGCAGTCTCTTTGTTTCCAATAACTCTTTCCAATTCATGCATTTCTTTCAATAATTGAGAAAAATAAATGGTGAATCATACATGAACCCTTTATTGACCTACTTATTTTGTGTACCCCATTATCAGATCTTCCTCTTTTGATTGGAAAGGAACCGCTTAATGCAAATGGATTGCGTTTTAAGCACTTAATTGTGCTACTAAACAACCCCTGCTGCTGTGAATCACACTTAAACCTAGACAATCCGGGATTCTGAAGGGTAGCTCCTAGCACACTAGCTACCATTGTCCTAAACCACCATTCCAATTAGTTTGTGGAAATTCTCGTTGAAAATTCAACTTGGTTCGATTCTACACCAATGCCCTTCTTATCAACATTCCTGATTATCCCAATGTTGGAAGACAATATGACATGGTTACTTTTCTGTTTGGAAGAAGCTTTGCTCAAATCCAGCCTCATGAGAAGAAAATCCTAGAAAGACCACTTCGAGATTATAATGTTATCGCTGCAAAATTATGACATGCCACATGTTTGACTCACATCAAAGTTTGTGATTATACATATGCATACTCTTCTTTTTTAAATGTTCTATCGAGGCGAGAAGATGTTAGTAATCCATCAAACATTTCTTTTCTAATCTTTGAAATGTCTTCCACTTGACTAACTCTTATTTGTTCCTTCATGCCAGAAGCAAGTTATGGGTCAACTGCAACAAGTTTGTAATAATTGATTATCATTTACAGAGTCTTATCATATTGGAGCCTCTTAAAATAAGAAACATGGTTCTTTTGAAGACATCTCATATATAAAACTAAACTGTCCATGAAAATATATATCAAGAAAGGTCCTTCAGGAGCTTGTAGGGCAGACCAACTAGGCCACAATGCGGGCACTACATCATTGCTTTGTACTCAGACTTAGTTTTCTTCCAATTCCATCAATATGAATTTTAGAACAATTTTAGACTCAATGCTTCATTTCACTTCAACTTTTCATCCAATTTATGGTTCACTGGTTTGATATTACATGCTTCTGCCAACTTATCTGCCCTCCGGATTAGGCCCAAGCTTACATCATCACCACTTCCCACTTCTGTCAATTTTTGACAGAGAAACTTCAACAAATGAGTAACAGAACATCATATACTTCACATTTTTTGAAATAGTTAAATGGGTTTTCATGAGAGAGCCTAGTGTTTTCAGTCCACAAATGGTCTGTTGAATAGATATTCCTCTTCATAGTAATTGCAGTAGGCCTACTCTTTAGGCTCTTTAAGTGTTAGGCCACGACAAATGGCTCTGAATACATTACAGCACAACATGCATCGTTGTCTCGGTGTTTTTGTTGGGAAGACAAATGAATATGTGAGATATGTTCTGCATATCAGACCCTCATACTCAGTGTTCAATCACAATTGGTTTATTGCAATACTAGTTATCATCACCACTCCTCGCTTGTTTCAATATGTGCCAAGGGACATTGTACCATGAGCAAGCTTGCTTTTTAAACTAATTCTCTTTTGTGTCATCATCTGACAAAGAAACTCCAACAAATGTGTACTTTCCGTAATATGTGACATGTGTTCTGCATATCAGATTGTCATATTCAGTCTTCAATCACAATTGATTTGCTGCATAGTAGTTGTCATCACCACTCATCGCTTGTGTCAATATGTGCCAAGGAACATTGTCTAATGAATTCTTGTTTGTGTCGACATCTGATAAAGAAACTTCCAAAAAAGGAGTAACAGAGCACCATAGGATTTGCTTAATGAAATTATAACTAGATTTGTTCTCATAAGATACCCTAGTGTTCTCTGTCCACAAATTGTCTGTTTGACAAATGTTCCTCCACATAGTAATTGCAGTAGGCCTCCTCTTTTGGCTCTTTAAGTGGCAGGCCACGACAAATGGCCCCATATATATTACAGGATAAAACACATTGTAATCTAAGTACTTTTGTTGGGAGGCATAACCAAGAGAGATACCTAGTATCATATGTCCTTGAATGTACCATCTTGCTCTAGTAACTACCTCCATTTGGATTTTAGGCCATCTGTATATATATAGGTCTTTCTTAACATTGATCATGCACTTACAAGCACCAAAGCTTATTTTCTTTTACAAACTCCAAGTGATCATTATTTTCTAGTACTTTTCCAAGCAAAAACAGGTCATAAAGATCATGGTTTTCCAACTGCCAAGAGTTTTTCATGCCAAGATGTTCTTCCAGCGGGTACTTTCAACTTTAAAGTCTTCCGATGTGCCCAGAGGCCACTTTGCTGTTTATGTAGGCGAAACGGAGAAAAAGAGATATGTAGTCCCCTTATCTTTTTTGAATCACCCTTCATTCCAGAACTTGCTCAGCCAGGCTGAAGAAGAGTTTGGGTTTGATCATCCTATGGGAGGTCTCACCATACCATGCAGAGAAGAAATGTTCCTTGATCTTACTTGCAGTTTGAATTGGCCCTGAAAAGAGTAGAGGAAGGCTACCATCAGACTTATCAAGGCTACCTCCATTTGAATTTCAGACCATCTGTATAAATATATAGGCCTCTTCTAACATTGTTCATGAACTTCCAAGCATCAATGCTTCTTCTGTTTTACGAATTTCAATGTCATCTTTGTTTGCCAGTAGTTTTCCATGAAAAACAGTTCATTAAAAACATGGGTAACTGACTGAGAGGAGTTTTTCATGCCAAGGTGTTCTTCCTATGGTCTATTTCTAAAGATGTACCCAAAGGCCACTTTGCTATTTATGTTGGCGAGTCAGAAAAGAAGAAGAAGAGGTTTGTGGTACCAATATCTTATTTGAAACACTCTTCATTCCAGAACTTGCTAAGCCAGTGATGTAGCTCTGATACCAAATTAATGTAGATCGTATTAGCTCTGATACCAAATTGATGTAGATCGTATTAGCTCTGATACTAAATTGATGTTAGACTAGGAAGGCAAGAATTAGGGATGAGAAGTGAAGAAAGGGATAAGAAAAGAGAAAGAATTTGAGAAGGAAGTAATATCATTATTCAATAATAATCAAAGTCTAATCTAAATAAAACCCTTACATGTATCCCTTTATATAGGAAAAAATAATGACAAATAAAGCCTCAAAAGTTAAAAGAAATTACTTAAAAGATAAATATTAAAAGTATCTAAATAACTCTCATAACTAATCTATAATATCTATCCAATTCCTACACGATCCCCATCAACCAGGCAGACGAAGAGTTTGGGTTTGGCCATCCTATGGGGGTTTTAGTCTCACCATACCATGCAGAGAAGAAATATTCCTTGATCTTACTAGCAGTTTGAGTTGGTCCTGAGCAAATAAGAGAGAGATGCCAATTAATATAGCTAGTTCATAGGACACATCCACCCTGACATCATTGACTCAAAAAAAAAAAAAAAGGTACATCCTTTGTTTTGTATATGGAGAATTGGATTGTTTCTTGTATAACCAATGTAATCTATTACTGTCAATTGAGCAACTTGACATTTTCTCTAAATCAGTTGTGTTTTTACTAGTTATTTATTTCTCTTGACGATTCTCTAATGGCCATGGAAAGTAGTTACATTGAGGTTGCAGTTCATATTCAGCTTCAATTACAGCTTCCTGCCACGATGCCTTCTTCCACCTACAAGTAATGCTAAAGTCTTCTGTCATTTTGAGTTGGTTATTTGTCGCCTGGTGATCTGTTTATTTATTCCCAAGATTTCTTTCCTATTAACTCACTCTTTTCAATAATTAAGAAAAATAATCATCAAGAATACACGAGTCATTCTGGAGGACTGCTCCGAGCATGCTTGCTATTATCTTCTTAGACCAACCTTCTGTCAGATAATGGTGCACATACTATGTAGACTCGCCCCACAAGGGTCAATAACTCTGATACCATTTTGTCATGTCCTATCCTTTATGTATCAAACAATACTCCTATCCAGATGAGAACAATCCACAGGATCAGCATTGGCTTTACTTAAATACATGACTTTAACTTCATAATGTTCATTGAAGGGGTTTCTCCTTGGGCTAATTTGCCAATAAGTGGTAAGGTTTGATGTTTATGCACTGTGGTCTATCAGTCTGCATAATTCATAGTCATGGAAGACAAAACCATGTTATCCATCGTGTCGTAATGCTTCTTACTAGCCCCTATCCAAATGCCTCTTCAGGACTCAACCTACATTTCAAGGATTCCAGACTTATATATTCATCTATGTATACAAATAACTGGGATTTACAACCAACACAAGTCCTCACACACTCTAGTGTCTTTTAGTTTTCACTTCTACTAGTCTTTTGGGAAATTTCATTTTTCTTACTTACTTCATTAAGACATACCCCTTTTACAATCACAGCAGTCCTTATTTCTCATATTCTACTACTGAGCAAATTGTTCGATGATCTTCAACCTCAACAGCTATAGATGTCCTGTTTTTATCGAGTAGAGGGGACTGACCTAAGACATTTCTGCGGTTTGGCTTTGCCAGATAGTCTTTTGGGGACTCAAATGTTTCATTAATGCACTTCATCTTTGTGTCCAACAGTGTCTAACTGGTTCAGTAATCTTATTAATTTGGGTTAAGGATGTTAGAACCATCGGACAACATCATATGCTATGCTGGGTTACATGTTTGTAAGCCAACCTGTCATTCCTTTAAATCAAGCCAAAAGCTCATGACATTACTTCAATTTCTTGCTTGTGCATGTCAAGAACATTTTCACATGCACAGCTAACTTGTCCAACCCCATTTGTTAGATTATGTAGTACTGGTGGCCTTTGTGCTTATTTGACCACAAAAATTACCAAATATGCAAATGACACACCACATTTATCTGGTGAATTTGTGAGATGCATTCTTCATATTAGACTCTCTCAATCAGTCTTCAATCCCCCTTGGTTTGTTGCCAACATAACAATTTGAAGTAGGCCTCTATTGTTTGATCAATTAAGGTGGTAGGCCATGACAAATCGATTCAGAAATACTACAATACACAACATTTCGTATTCTAAGTATTTCTGTTGGGAGACATAGGCATGTGATACCCAATGACATTTATTTTCAATGGCCCACAGTGCTTTATTCTCTTCACCACTCACTCCATTTGAGACTCTTGGCCAAGTAGCTTTTCCTATATATATATATATATATTTGTTCTCTAAAATTAGCAACCCACTGCAAAAGCCTTCTGTTTTCCAATCTGCAAGACAGAAATTACTTGCACAATTTTAATTTTTTTTTCACAAGAAAAGCAGTTTATTGAAATCATGGGTATCCGCTTGCCAGTAGTTGTTCATGCTAAGCAGATTCTAAGACGAGTTCTTTCGACTCTGACAGCTTCGGATGTACCCAAAGGCCATTTGGCTGTTTATGTTGGAGAATCTGAGAAGAATCGCTTTGTAATACCATTATCTTATTTGAACCATCCTTCATTCCAGAACTTGCTAGGCCAGGTTGAAGAAGAATTCGGGTTTGATCACCCAATGGGTGGTCTCACAATCCCTTGCAGAGAAGAAACCTTCATTGATCTCACTTCCAGTTTGTATTGCTCATGAGCAGATAAGAGAAAGATGCCAATCTGGTTGACTATAGGAGTAACAGGACACATACACTCCTAACGCTACTGACGGGACATCAACCTCTCCAATTTTGTATTGTCATTGTTGAATTATAGATTGATGTTTCTTGTAAAGTTGATGAAAATTTCATGTTAATTGAAAAGAGGAAATTCTGACAAATGCATTGATTTATTGACCCACATTGGCTACTCAACAATATATATTCTGTCATTCTCTAATTGTGTAAAGCCAAATTTGCTAAGAGGATCCAATCTACCATTATTCTAGTTCTATATTTAACATCCTATTCGAGGGTCTGATTACCTGGTGATCCATTCATTTATTCCTCTCTGGCCATTTCAATGTTCTCTTCCCTTTAGACATTTTCTCTAACCACCCACCCCCAACCCAACAACATTTCCCCAGCCAAAACATTCCTGATAAGTTATATGCCATATTAAAAGGTGCAAAATGCATGTATGATTTATTTACATTGGAGAGTTCGGTTCAGTAAAATTCCTAGGCAAAGGCTGGAAACTACCGATCCTTCAATCAGTATGCATTTGGAGTTATCTGTATAGTGTGAATCGTACTTTCTGCCACCCCCATAGAAGCAAAGGTTCCGGGTTCAAATCCTTGGTGAAGTGTTGCCATTGTGCAGGGAAAAAAAATAAATTTGACATAAATAAGGAGAGATGGAACAAGGGTCCCTTGAAATAGTTCACACTTCCTTCCATTCCAGCAATGAATCTATTACAGCCAACACAAGCTCTCACAAAATCAACTTTCATTTTGCTCCAAAAAGTCTCTGTAAGAAGTTTCGTTTTTCACTATTCCTTCAGAAAGGCATACCCTTTTAGGATCATGGAAGTCCTTATTTTGCGTATTCTTAATGTTGAGAAAATTGTTTGACGATCCTTCATGACAGCAAACCACGCAACCTCAGCAGTCACAACTTTCCCAAAGGGGTATGCTGCAGTTTATGTCGGTTTGAGCTTAAAGAAGCGATTTGTGATTCCAATATCATACCTGAACCAGCCTTCATTCCAAGACTTGTTAAGTTGGGCTGAGGAAGAATTCGTCCTTGACCATCCAATGGGTGGTCTAACAATTCCTTGCGAAGAGGATGTCTTTGTCAATCTGACCTCTCGTCTGCAAGGAATATGAGATAGAACATTATCAGATTGTAGTAAAATACATTTTTGTAAAGCAGTTCATGTACATTTTTCTTCTTTTTCTCTTTACAGAAGAGCTTCTGAAGGGATGTGGTTCTCCATATGTAAGAAAAATATGAAGAGAATTAATGGTGGTTTCTCTTAACTTTCATTCAAATATAGACACGAGCAATTTTCAGTTGAAATACTAGTTCCAATAGATTCAATGTTTATTTCAGCAGTCACACTTTTATCTTTCTTTTAATTGGCAACTGCTTTTCCTTAATCGATCTATGTTGGCAAGCTGACTCTTGGCCTTGTGGTATTGTGAGCCTATAATGGAGCAGACATCAAAGTCTAAATTCAAGTATCTTTTAGCAGACTAAGATTCCATGTTGTTTACTTTTTACTGTATGACCACCAAAGCATCTCCATTGGTGATGTAAAAGCCAAGGTGATATCAGACCAACGTGGTAGAATCACTGTGAGACGTGTTCTGCATATCTACCCACATATTCAGTCTTCAATCCCAATTGATTTGTTGCATAGTAATTGTCATCACCACTCCTCACTTATGTCAATATGTGCCAAGGAACATTGTCTACCTAATTCTTGTTTGTGTCAAGATCTGACAATGAAACTTCCAACAAATGAGTAACAGAACACCATAGGATCTGCTTAATGAAATTATAACTAGATTTGTTCTCATAAGATGCCCTAGTGTTTTCAGTCCACAAATGGTCTGTCTGATAATTGTTCCTCCACATAGTAATTGGAGTAGGCCTCCTCTTTTTGGCACTTAAAGTGGCAGGCCACAACAAATGACCCCATATGTATTACAGCATAAAACACATCGTAGTCTCTGTATTTTTGTTGGGAGGCATAACCATGTGATACCTAGTACCATATGTCATTGGATGGACGACCTTGCTCTAGTAACTACCTCCATTTGGATTTTAGGCCATCTGTATATATATAGGTCTTTCCTAACATTGATCATGCACTTACAAGCAGCCAAGCTTCTTTTATTTTACATACTCCAAGTGATCATTATTTTCCAGTACTTTTCCAAGCAAAAACAGGTCACAAAAGTCATGGTTTTCCAACTGCCAAGAGTTTTTCATGCCAAGATGTTCTTTCAGCGGGCACTTTCAACTTTAAAGGCTTTCGATGTGCCCAGAGGCCACTTTGTTGTTTATGTTGGCGTAACGGAGAAAAAGAGATTTGTAGTCCCCCTATCCTTTTTGAACCACCCCTCATTTCAGAACTTGCTCAGCCAGCCTGAAGAAGAATTTGGGTTTGATCATCCGATGGAAGGTCTCACTATTCCATGCAGAGAAGAAATGTTCCTTGATCTTACTAGCAGATTGAATTGGTCCTGAAAATATTAGAGGAAGATTCAATTAAAATAGCTAGTTCACAGGACACATCTACCCTGACATCATGGACTCAAAAAAGTTACCCTTCAACTTTGTATCCGGATAATTGGGTTGTTTCTTGTTAAAAATTGTAATCGAATACTGTTAATTGAACAATTTGACATTTTCTCCAAAATCTATTATGTTCTATTTTTTATCTTTTTCCATTTGATGATTGTCTAGTGGCCCTGAAAAGTAATTTCATTAAGGTTGCAGTTTCGTTTACAGCTTCCTAACACAGTACCTTATTTCATCTGCAAATACAGATTCCTAACACAGTACCTTATTTCATCTGCAAATAATATGAGTCATTAATTGATCTCACTTGCAGTTTTGTTAGCAAAGAAGAAACATTCATTGATCTCACTTGCAGCTTGTATTGTCTCTTTAAGAAGTTTTGTTTTTCACCCTTCCTTCAGAAAGACATACCTTTTTAGGATCATGGCAGTCCTTATTTTGCGTTATTCTTAACGCTGAGAAAATTGTTTGACGATCCTTCATGACAGCAAACCATGCAACCTCAGCAGCCACAACTGTCCCGAAGAGGCTTATTGCAGTTTATGTTGGGCAGAGCTTAAAGAAGCAATTTGTGATTCCAATATCATACCTGACCCAACTTCGTTCCCAGACTTTTTAGGTCAGGCTGAGGAAGAATTCGGGTTTGATCATCCAATGGGTGGTCTAAAATTTCACTAAGCAAGGGATGTCCTTGTCAATCTGACCTCTCTTTTGCAAGGAACACGGGATAGAACATTAACAGATTGTAGTAAAACACATTTTTTAAAGCAGTTCATGCACATTTTTCTCCTCACAAAAGAGCTTCTTAAGGGTTGTGGTTCTCCATATGTAAGAAAAATCTGAACACTTTTTCTCCTCACAACATTCAGGTTTTTATCTTTCTTTTGATTGGACACTGCTTTTCCTTAGTGGATCTATGTTGGCAAGTCGACTCTTGGCCTTGTGGTATTATGAGCCTATAATGGAGTAGAAATCAAAGTCTAAATTCCAGTATCTTTTGGCAAACTGAAATTCCATGTTGTTTTCTTTTTCCTGCATGAGCACCAAAACATCTCCATTGGTGATGTAAAAGTTGAGGTGATATAAAAGAATTAAGAAAATGGAAAAGTATCAGACCAACGTGGCAGAATCAATGTGAGATGTGTTCTGCATATCATACCTCATATTCAGTCTTCAATCTCAATTGGTTTGTTGCATGGTAGTTGTCATCACCACTCCTCACTTGTGTCAATATGTGTCAAGGGACATTGTCTAACTAATTATTGCTTGTGTCAATATTTGACAAAGAAACTTCCAACAAATTAGTAATTGCAGTAGGCCTCCTCCTGTGGCTCTTTAAATGGTAGGTCATGACAAATGGCCCCATATATATTACAGCAAAAAACACATTGTAATCTCGGTATTTTTGTTGGGAGGCATAACCATTGTAAGCCTTGCTCTAGTAACTACCTCCATTTGGATTCTAGGCCATCCATATATATATGTGTATAGGTCTCTTCTAACATTGATCATGCACTTCCAAGCACCAAAGCTTCTTTTGGTTTACAAACTCCAAGTGATCATTATTTTCCAAGAAAAAACAGTTCATAAAAATCATGGTTTTCCACCTGCCAAGAGTTTTTCATGCCAAGATGTTCTTCCAGTGGGCACTTTTAACTTTAAAGGCTTCCGATTTGCCCAGAGGCCACTTTGCTGTTTGTGTTGGCGAAACAGAGAAAAAGAGATCTGTAGTCCCCCTATCTTTTTTGAACCACCCTTAATTTCAGAACTTGCTCAGCAGGTTGAAGAAGAATTTGGATTTGATCATCCTACGAGGTCTCACTATACCAAGCAGAGAAGAAATGTTCCTTGATCTTACTAGCAGTTTGAATTGGTCCTGAAAAGTTTAGAGAAAGATTCCAATTAAAATAGCTAGTTCACAGGACACATCTACCCTGACATCATTGACTCAAAAAAGTTAACTCTTCAACTTTGTATCCAGATAATTAGGTTGTTTCTTGTAAAAAAAATTGTAATCTAGTACTGTCAATTGAACAACTTGACATTTTCTCCAAAATCTATTATGTTCTGAATTTTTGTCTATTTCCTTTTGATGATTGTCTAGTGGCCCTGAAAAGTAATTACATTAAGGTTGCAGTTTCGTTTACAGCTTCCTAACACAATGCCCTATTTCGTCTGCAAATAATATGAGTCATTAATTAATCTCACTTGCAATTTCGTTTACAGTTTCATTTGCAGAGAAGAAACATTCATTGATCTTACTTGCATCTTGTATTGTCTCTTTAAGAAGTTTTGTTTTTCACTCTTCCTTCAAAAAGGTATACCCTTTTAGGATCATGGCAGTCCTTATTTTGCATATTCTTAACACTGAGCAAATTGTTCAACGATCCTTCATGACAGAAAACCACGCAACCTCAACAGCCAACACTGTCCCAAAGGGATAATTTACGTCGGGCAGAGCTTAAAGAAGCGATTTGTGATTCCATTATCATACCTGAACTAGCCTTCCTTCCAAGACTTGTTAAGTCATGTTGAGGAAGAATTCAGGTTTGATCATCCAATGGGTGGTCTAAAATTCCTTGCGAAGAGGATGTATTTGCCAATCTGACCTCTCCTTTGCAAGGAATATGAGATAGAACATTAGCAGATTATAGTACAACACATTTTTGTAAAGCAGTTCATTTATATTTTTCTCTTCGCAAAAGAGCTTCTTAAGGGATGTGGTTCTCCATATGTAAGAAAAATATGAAGAGAATTCATGGCAGTTTCTCTTACCTTTCATTCAAATATAGAGATGAGCAATTTTCTGTTGAAATACTAGTTCCCATAGATTTAATTTTTATTTCAGCAGTCACGCTTTTATCTTTCTTTTAATTGACAACTGCTTTTCCTTAATCAATCTATGTTGGCAAGCCAACTCTTGGCCTTGTGGTATTGTGAGCCTATAATGGAGCAGACATCAAAGTCTAAATTCAAGTATCTTTTAGCAAACTAAGATTCCATGTTGTTTACTTTTTACTGTATGACCACCAAAGCATCTCCATTGGTGATGTAAAATCCAAGGTGATAGAAAAGAATTAATAAAATGGAAAAGTATCAGACCAACGTGGTAGAATCAATGTGGACATGTTCTGCATATCAGGTCCTCATATTCAGTCTTCAATCCCAATTGATTTGTCGCATAGTAGTTGTCATCACCACTCCTAACTTGTGTCAATATGTGCCAAGGAACATTGTCTAACTAATTCTTGCTTGTGTCAATATCTGACAAAAAAACTTCCAACGAATGAGTAACAGAACACCATAGGATCTGCTTAATGAAATTATAACTAGATTTGTTCTCATAAGATGCCCTAGTGTTTTCAGTCCACAAATGGTCTGTTTGATAATTGTTCCTCCACATAGTAATTGCAGTAGGCCTCCTCTTTTGGCTCTTTAAGTGGCAGGCCACAACAAATGACCCCATATATATTACAGCATAAAACACATTGTAATCTCAGTATTTTTGTTGGGAGGCATAACCATGTGATGCCTAGTACCATATGTCCTTGGATGGACCACCTTGCTCTAGTAACTACCTCCATTTGGATTTTAGGACATCTTTATATATATAGGCCTTTCCTAACATTGATCATGCACTTACAAGCACCAAAACTCCTTTTGTTTTACAATCTCCAAGTGATCATTATTTTTTAGTACTTTTCCAAGCAAAAACAGGTCATAAAAATCATGGTTTTCCAACTGCCAAGAATTTTTCATGCCAAGATGTTCTTTCAGCGGGTGCTTTCAACTTTAAAGGTTTCCGATGTGCCCAGAGGCCACTTTGCTGTTTATGTTGGCGAAATAGAGAAAAAGAGATTTATAGTCCCCTTATCTTTTTTGAACCACCCTCCATTTCAGAACTTGCTCAGCCAGGTTGAAGAAGAATTTGGGTTTGATCATCCTATGGGAGGTCTCACTATACCATGCAGAGAAGAAATGTTCCTTGATCTTACTAGCAGTTTGAATTGGTCCTGAAAAGATTAGAAAAAGATGCCAATTACTATAGCTAGTTCACAGGACACATCCACCCTGACATCATTGACTCAAAAAAGTTACCTCTTCACCTATGTATCAAGATAACTGGCTTGTTTCTTGTAAAAAAATTGTAATCTAGTACTGTCAATTGAGCAACTCGCCATTTTTCTCTAAAATTTATTATGTTCTGATTAGTTATCTCTTTCCTTTTGATGATTGTCTAGTGGCCCTTGAAAGTAATTACATTAAGGTTGCAGTTTCATTTGCAGTTTGGTTTACAGCTTCCTGCCACATTGCCTTATTTCATCTACAAATAATACGAGTCGGTTACTTGGTGCTTGGTGATCCCTTTCTTTTTTCCCAAAAAACTTTCCAATTCACTCATTGCTTTCAATATTTAAGCAAAATATAATGGTGAAGAATACACGAGTCATTTCGAAATCAATACTTCTGGAAATGATTCAAGAGAAGAAGCACATGGGAAACAGCAATCGCCCTTGCCTGGACTTTTTATATACCTAAGAAGCTGTGACATCTGAAGAATGTCCACTTCCAGACATTTGAACCATCTCCACTGAGGAAATAATTGGACCAGGAATAAGAAACATTTAAATCAGAACTTGCCTACCTTACTGTCATGTCTTCCTCCTTTTCCCAGAAAGAAATCACTTAATGGGAAGGAATTAAGTTTTAAGCACTCTATCAAACAACACCTACAGCAATGATCAAACTCATAAATAGAGGATACTGGAGGATAGATCATAGCACGGTCACTATCATTGTCCTAAACCACCGTTCATTTTTTGAATTCTGAGGCATAAGGGATGCGGAGACTTTGTACCCCAGAAGGGTCAATGGCTCTGAAACCATTTGATCATGAACCTTCAACCAGAAGCAAGTTGATGGATCAGCTAAAACAAGTTGCAATAGTGATGATCAGAGGAGTATCAAACAGGAGCTTCTTAAATTAAGGGAACATGATTTTTTGCTTGATGAATGATAACATCTGCAATATTAAAGTTAATTCTCCTTGAAATATATGTCAAAAAGGCCATTCATGAGCTGTTTGGGGCAGAGCAAATGATTTTGTACTCAGACTTTGTGTTCAGCACTTCAGCTTTTCATATTTTTCTCCATTCTATCAATGTCAATTTAAAAAGAGTATCTCCCAATTCTGTCTAGAGATCATATTTCGTGGACTCAATGTATCATTTCACTTCAACTTTTTACCCAAAATTCATGGCTCACTGGTTTGGTATTACATGCTTCTGCTTTACCTATCAGCCCTACAATTAGGCCCATATGTTTTCAGAACCGCAACAAAGGAGTAACAGACCATCATATATTTTGCTTATTTTAAATAGTTAGATTTGTTCTCATAAGAGGCCCTAGTGTTTTCAGTCCCCAAATGGTCTGTTTGATATAAATTCCTCTACATAGTAGTTGCAGTAGGCCTACTCTTTTGGCTCTTTAAGTGGTATGCCACGACAAATGGCTCCAAATGCATTACAGCATAACATGCATTTTTATGTAGGTGTTTTTGTTGGGAAGCATAACCATGTGATACCTAGTGCCATATGTCCTTGGATGGACCACCTAGCTTCAGTCTCTTCAAGGCTACCTCCTTTTGGATTTTAGGCCATCTGTGTATATATATATATAGGCCTCTTCTCACATTGATCATGCACTTCCAAGCACCAACTCTTCTTCTGTTTTACAAACTTCAAGTCCTCTTTGTTTTCCAGTATTTTTCCAAGAAAATTGTTTCATAAATAACATGGGTATCCGATTGCCAGGAGTTTTTCATGCCAAGTTGTTCTTCCAGCAGGCTCTTTCTAAAGATGTACCCAAAGGCCACTTTGCTGTTTATGTTGGCGAGTTGGAAACGGAGAAGAAGAGGTTTGTGGTCCCAATATCTTATTTGAAACAGCCTTCATTCCAGAACTTGCTAAGCCAGGCTGAAGAAGAGTTTGGGTTTGATCATCCTACAGGGAGCCTCACAATACCATGCAGAGAAGAAATGTTCCTTGACCTTACTTGCAGTTTGAATTGGTCCTGAGAAATTTAAAGAAAGATATGCCAATTAATATGGCTAGTGTACAGGACACGTCCCCCACTGACATAATTGACTCAAAAAACTCACCTTTTCAAGTTTGCATCTGTAGAATTGGGTTGTTCTTGTAAGATTGATGTAATCTATTACTGTTAATTGAGCAACTTGACATTTTCTCCAAAATCTATTATGTATGTTTCGGTTATTTCTTTTATTTAGATGATTCTCTAGTGGCCCTGGAAAGTAATTACATTGAGAGGCATCCTCAACTATAGCTTCCTGCCATATTGCCTTCTTCCATCTACCGATAATACAAATGTCTTCTGTCATTTTAATTATTCAATGCTGTCATGTCTTCCTCAGAATGAAATCCATTAATGGGAATGAATGAAGTTGTAAGCACTTAATCGTGTTATCAAACAACACCTACAGTTATGAATCACACTCGCACCCACATGATGTGTACTTCTGGATAATGACTCTCACCATGCTAGTTGCACCATTCTTCTGGACTCTGATGCCCAACGGGCTATGCGCAAACTATATATACTCAGACTGCACAAGGGTCAATACCCCTAGTACCATTTTGTCATGCCATGTCATTTTTCTAAAAAAAAAAAAGTAACAAGGATGTGATCCGTCCAAAACAGAACTTCAAAACTTTATATGATTCAGATTGATTATGATATGCATAATAATTTCGCTGTGATAAAGAGGTCATGATGATTATAGTAAATCGTGTGTTACCTATTATAATCTACAAGACTGGTCTTGTGCCGTGAGATTTCACACTTACATCATGGTGTGAAAAAGAGATTTGTTGTCCCAATATCTTATTTGAACCACCCTTCAATCCTGAACTTGCTAAGCCAGGCTGTAGAAGAGTTTGGAAATGTTCCTTGATCTTACTTACAGTTTACCTATTATAAACTATAAATGCTTTCCAATCAGACTAGTGTTCTTGCACTTCAGCTTTTCATCTTTCTTTCCAGTCCTTCAATCTGAATTTTAGAAAAATTATCTTCCACAAATACTATGTGGACTCAATGCATTACAGCACTATAATATTAGCAATCTTTCTTGTCCAACCACTTCTCACTTGTGACAATCTTTGACAAAGAAACTTTAACAAATGATAAACAGAACACCATATGCTTTGGTTAATAACATATTAGTTAGGTATGCTGTCACAAGAGACCCTAGTGTTTTCAGTCCACAGATATGAACTGTTAGACATATGTTCCTATACATTGTAATTGCAGTAGGCCTCCTCTTTTGGCTCTTCAAGTGGTAGGTCACAACAAACGGCCCCCAATTATATTATAGCCTAAAACACATCATAATCTCAGTGTTTTTGTTGGGAGGCATAACCATGTGATACCCAGTATCCCATGTCCTTGGATGGACCACCTTGCTGCAGCCTCTTCAAGACTACCACAATTTGAATTTCAGGCCATGTGTGTATATATATATAGGTCTCTTCTAACATTGATCACACACTCCAAGCATCAAAGCTTCTTTCATTTTACAAAACTTCAATAGATCATTATTTGCTAGTTGTTTTCCAAGAAAAGCAATTTATAGAAATCATGGGTATCCGATTGCCAGGAGTTTTTCATGCCAAGATGTTCTTCCAGTGGGCTCTTTCAATTCAAAGGGCTGTAGATGTACCCAGAGGTCACTTTGCTGTACTTGGAATATGTGAAAGGGATATAAACTAAGTGTAGAGCCCCCGTATATATACCCAATAAAAGTCACAACAAGGATAAAAAGGTAAAAACTCTAATAAACTCTAATAAACTAGACTGCTATAACTCTAACACTCCCCTTCAAGCTAGTCGCAAAAATGTCAACTAAGCCAAGCTTGACAATGCAGTCCCAGAGAATGGATAGAGTGACAGGTTTGGTGAAAATATCTACAACTTGATCACTGATCCCCACAAACGATAGAGTGACAATACCACAGCTAACCTTCTCCCGAAGAAAGTGAACATCGATCTATATATGCTTCGTCCTCTCGTGTAATACAGAGTCAGAAGCGAGCTGAATAGTAGACCGATTATCACAATATAATGAAGATGAAGAAGTCACCGGAAATCCCAACTCGCCAAGAATCGATCGTAGCCAGATAATCTCACATGTGCCAAGTGTCAGTGCCTGATATTCTGCCAATGCGGACGAGACTTGTCACACCCCCACCCCGGATCACATAGGGCGAGCGGCGGACCGGCCACCAAGGCCTTAACCAACCAACCCTGTGCATAATAAATGCAAAATACAGCGGAAGACAAATAATGAAGTGATACTCCACCGACCTAATGAATACTAGAGGAATAAACTAAACATCACCAACATCATTATTAAACCCATGTAAAACAATAATTAATCCATAAGGTTCACTACTCTTAGCACAAGCAACATTGTTCACAAAACAATTGAATATTTGTCTCAAACTGTAAAAGACATTATTTCTGAAGACCTATGGTAAAATAAATCTTCTACTCTTCTAATCCCTTGTCTATCCGAGAACTTATTCCTCCCCCTGATCCTCACCTGAAAAATGTTAGATGTTTGGGTGAGCACAAAGGCCCGTGAATAGCAACCACCTCTAATGAGGTGTGAAAATAAATCCCACAGTTTATATACCAAAAATAAACTTGATACATACATAAGTACAACAAACTGTATCCCAACCTCTCTCCCAAAATCATTTAAACAAAACGATTTCATGATCACAAATAACTTTATAAATGAAAAGACATTTATAACTCAAAACAATCACACACATTCAATTCCCAAACATATTTGTCAAATCATGTTTGTTACCACTAGCCTGGTAACTGGCCCAGTCTCTTGTCATCACTAGCCTGATGACTGGCCTCGTCTCTTGTTACCACTAGCCTGGTAACTGGCCCAGTCGCTTGTTACCATTTAGACCTGGTAACCCCAGTCCCAGTCGCTTGTTACCACTTAGACCTGGTAACCCCAGTCCCAGTCGCTTGTTACCACTTAGACCTGGTAACCCCAGTCCCCATCTCATAAACATGATTTTCACACATACCAAAACTATAGTTTTAATCCCAACGCACACAAAATTTCTCTTTCATCACCAAAGCAACGATATAAAATTTTTCCACAAGTTTTCCAAAATTCACAGGTATAACAGTTCACAATTTCAAAACATTCAATAGCAATCCCAAACATCAACACATATATCATATATATGAAAAATCCACACGCACGCACCCACACATTTAATATAGAAAATTCTCCCAAAAGAAGTAGTAAACTACTCACCTTGATTTCCAAACTCCAATTCAAAACACTCTCTCTCAACCTCAATACAATCACCACCTAATCCAAAATAACATATAACAATCAATCTCTATTCCTAATTTCGTCGTTTCGCGCTTCTATATTTAATTTACGTACCTCCTACCTATTGATATATATTTAATAAATCCTTTACATATAAATATCCTTTATAATACGAGGTAATAAGGTATAGAAGTATTCTGGGCTATTTAGAAAAAAGTTTCTAAAATTTTGGGGGTCAAATCATAATTTTTGAAACTTTTTGGGGTCAAAGTGTAATTTCTTTGAAAAACGAATTTTCTGTTTTCGGGACTACCATAAATTTTCCAAAATTCTATTCTTCTAACTTACCAAGTAAAATAGTGGTTAAAATTAAGTTTAGAAGAATATAGGGGTCAAAGTAAAGCTCTTTGAAACCCAAGGGGAGCTTTCTGTAATTTCTGAATTTGGTCTTCTTCTTCTACCTACGGCAGAACCTGAACCAGCAACTTCCTTTTCCTTTTTTTTTTCTTTTTCTTCCCAACATCTTCTTAACACAACTACCACCCTATTATATTTGCATTCACATATTACAATCCTATAAACCTACCCATATAAATTGCTTGAAAGATATAATATGTTACAAACTTGTATATATATATATGTACATATAATGATTAAATACATAATTTAAATTTCACTATGAAGACTAACCTTGACGATCAAATCTTATAGTTTTCTTTCTTCTTCTCTAAATCCCTTCTTTCTCTTCCCTTTTCTTCACTTGAAACCCTAGCCCCTTCCTCCTTTCTTTATTCCAACGTGTGTGTACTATGGAAAGAGAATAGATATATATATGTATCCCTACATTGGACGGCTAGGGCAACAAGGGGTTTATTTAAATCACACTTTTATCCCTTTTCAAAAATAATATCACAAATTGACCTAAACTAAGTTAGGTATATATTTCAAAATTTTGGGGTTTTACAAGACTTGAAGTACCGAAGAATATGATAAACTGCATCAAGATGAGGCTGACACGGCCTGTGCATGAACTGACTAACTCGGCTGACAGCGAATGAAATGTCTGGCCTAGTGTTGGCTAGATAGATAAGTCTACCTACCAACCTCTGATAGACAGTCGGATCTCTCAACTCCTCACCTTTAGCAGTAAGCTTTAGATTTTGAATCATGGGTGATGATGCCGGTTTGCACCGCAGCATCCCAGTGTCTGAGAGAAAATCCAAAACATACTTTCTCTGAGAATGAACAATACCTCTGCTGCTACGGGCAACCTCAATCCCAAGAAAGTATCGCAGAAATCCAAGGTCCTTCACATCGAAGGCCTTCCCAAGGTCTACCTTGACCTGCGCAGTTTCAGAAATATCATCTCCAGTAATAATAATATCATCAACATATACCAAAAGGATGACACACTATCCAAAAATATTCCGTCGAATAAAGCAAGTATGATCAGAATGACATCTGGTGAACCCTAAACGTACAACTACATCACTAAAGCCAGAGAACCAGGCTCGTGGTGACTGTTTCAGTCCATAAAGAGACTTACGCAGTCGACATACCTTTCCAGCATACTCTCCCTCACCACGAAAGCCCGATGTTGCATCCATATAAACAATCTCATCCAGATCACCGTGAAGAAATGCATTCTTCACATCCAACTGATGAAGAGGCCAAGAGTACTCCGCAGCCAGAGAAATAATCAATCGAACAGTAGTCAATTTTGCCACGGGGACAAAGGTAGCACCAAAATTACGACCTGGTACCTGAGTAAAGCCCTTCGCCACAAGCCTAGTTTTGTGACAATCAATAGTACCATCCGCGAGAAACTTCAGGGTGTAAACCCAGCGACAACCAACAGGCTTCACCCCTGAAGGTAAAGAGACAAGATCCCACGTATGATTACGCTGAAGAGCGTTCATCTCTGTCTGCATGGCAAGAACCCACTGAGGCTCCCGCATAGCCTTTGAAACAAAGCGAAGAACCGACGTATCTGATAAGGTCATACTATAAGCTTGAAATGTAGGAGACAAAGCATCACAAGAAACATAAGCAGAGATCGGATATAAAGTCCTGGCGGTCCAACCATAACGAATAACTAGACAGCGATCATGCGCGCGGATAACGACCCCCTAAATTATCATCCTCCACTGACAATGTCTCATCAGGTAAAGTAACTGACTCAGTACCTGCAATTTCATCAGTACTAACAACAGGTGCATCAATTGCTCAACGAACTGAGAAGTATTACCAGCATCTCCTGAGGTAGAGGGAACATCAGCAGGGGGATGAGAGCGAGGGTGACGAACATAAACTTGTAAAGGAAAAGAGACTGGTGACTCTGTACCGACAAGGATGAGTGGCTCTGGAGGAGGAGAGACTAATGACTCTGTAATGATAGTAACCAATGGCTCTAGCTCCTGTGGTAACGAAAAATATCATCAACTGAAGGGGCAGACACAGAACTGGAAGGAAAATAAGGAATATGTTCAAGAAAGGTAACATTTAGACTGTGATATATACGGCGCCTGATAGGATCATAACACCGATACCCCTTAGACTGATGACAATAGCCTACAAAGACACAACGAATCGCTTTATCATCAAGCTTATGGCGAGTAGGAGACCGATCCTAAACAAAACATGTGTAGCCAAAAACACGAGGGGGACCGGAAAAAGTGTCCGCTCAGGGAATAAGACTTGTAAGGGAGCCTTATGCTGAAGAACACGACTCGGTGTACGATTGCATAGAAAGATAGAAGTCAAAACAGCAAAATGCCAATAAGATTTTGGTACCCCCATACTTCTAAGCATACAATGTACCATCCCTATCAGACTCCTATTTTTTCTTTCAGTAACTCCATTTTACTCAGGAGTATATGGACAAGTGAGTTGCTGAAGGATACCCTGGGAAGAAAGGTAAAACACAAAGACATCAGACACATATTCTTTGACATTATCCGAACGAAGAGTACGAACAATGACATCGAATTGTGCCTTAATCATCTAGAGAACTGAGTGATGACAGGGAGTACATCAGACTTTCTATGTAAAAGGTAGACCCAAGTACAACGAGTATGGTCATCTATAAATGTCACATAGTATCGAACACCTGACAGAGCAGTAAGAGGAGAGGGTCCCAAATATCAGAGTGTATTAGGTCAAATGGTTTGGGTGACTGGTGCATGTGAGAAATATAACTGGTCTGAACATGTTTCGATAGGGAACATATAACACAGTCAAGTTTACCACCAACACAAGCATTGCTCAAAGCAAAAAATAACATACATAAATATTTAAAATTTGTATGCCCAAAACGGTCATGTCGCAACTGAACAGTTTGTGATGAAAAATCATAACGACAAGTATTAGGTAAAATACTAGCATATAAGCTAAGAACAGATAAAAATAAAACAAGTGCAAGTGATAGATGTGGAGGAACTGGTGAAACTGGAGGTGGATCGCCTAGATAATACAGCCCATCTATCTCATGTCCCCTGATAATAATCCTCCTGGTACTCAGGTCCTGCAAATAACACGAATCGGATAAGAACACAACCATACAATGAAAATCTCTGACTAACTGATATATAGATAATAGATTCATGGCCAGCTTTGACGCATGAAAAATCGAATGTAATGTAAATATATCTGATGCAGACTGTACCCCTACTAACAATAAGGGCATGTGTCTCATCTGCTAGCTGAACTTGTGTATGTAACTGCTCATCAAAAGTGGTGAAGTGATGGGCCTCACCTGTCATATGACCATTCGTACCCGAGTCCAGCATCCAAAAGAGAGACGGACTGACACAAGTATGAAAAACACAAGGTATACTTGTAGTAGTGGCAATAGCAGTAGTCGTACCTTGAGAAATCAGGGCGGACATAAGTATATCCAATCGAGAAGTGATAGCATCCATATCTCTCTTCCAAGGAGGAGCAACAACATGAGTAACAGCAGTAGGTGGTGGTACCTCAGTAATAACAACAGTACGGCCACGAATAGGAGGCTTAAGCTCCGAATGGAGCGTCCAGCAAGCAACCCTGAGATGTCCTGGTTGACTACAATAATCACACTGACGAGAGTCCCTCTGTCTACGTTGATATGGGGCACCCTGACGGCGCTGGTCTGAGCACTGTCCACCCTTGACTGAGGATCCTGAACAAGACCCTGCAGCAGCTGCAAGGGTCATCTGGTCAGCCAGAGGAGTCAAGGTCGCAACTGGAAGTGATGCAATACGGACGCGACGTTCATGCTGCTCAATCATTGCATACACCTTATAAAGAGAAGGAAGTCTCAACATCGACAAGATCTGTGAACGAGGTCCCTCAAACTCATCACGAAGTCCCATAAGGAACTTGTGAATCCTATCCTCCTGCTCTTGAGTATGCAAGAATGCTGCTCCCTCAGGCTCTATCCTCGGAATAGCAGCAAGAGGACGTAGAATCTCATACTCAAGCCAGCGCTGTGTCAAATAACCATAATAATCTTGAACGGTCATATCTCTCTGCCGAGTATATGAGAGCTCCTGAGAAAGCTCATAAACACGAACTCCCAGTGAGAATACATCTCTGATAATGCGCTCCATAATTTCGGAACAGAGCTATGAAACGAGTTTTTGGTTGCAAGTGGTATGTCTTCTGGGCTGTTTTCAGTGGGCAGGTTGGGCTGGGTTTTGGGTTGCAAGTGGTTGCTGGTTTTATGTTGCTGGGTTTGTCGGTGGATGGCTTGGACTGGCTGGTTGGAGGCTAGGGTGGCTTGGGTGGTTTCGCTGGAGTGGTCTGATGTCGTTGAAGGTGGTTTTGCTGGTTCTTTTATTTGGCTGGGGTGGTTTCGCTGGTTGGCTGCTGGGTTGTCGCTGGGTTTGCTGTCGCTGGGAGGGGTGGCTACTAGGATGTTTCGCTGCTGGGGTGTGGCAGGTCTGGTGGCCTGGGTGTGTCGCTGGTTGGCTGCTGGGTTGTCGCTGGAGGTTGGGCGGGTTGTCGCTGGGTTGCTCCTTTGCTGTTGATCGGCAGTGGTGGTGGTGTGGCTGGTGGCAGCTGAGTGACTTGGGGCTGTTGCAGATTGTTTGAGCAGTGGAATGGTGGCTGCTGGGAAGGTGATGAAGGCTAGGGTTAAGGTTAGGGTTATGGTTAGATGGAGGTTAGGGTTTTTGCTCTAATACCAATTTGGAATATGTGAATGGGATACAAACTAATTGTAGAACCCGTATATATAACCAATAAAAGTCCCAATAAGGATAAAAAGGTAAAAACTCTAATAAATTTTAATAAACTAGGCTGCTATAACTCCAACAGCTGTTTATGTCAGTGAAACAGAGAAGAAGGGATTTGTAATCCCAATATCTTTTTTGAACCACCCTTCATTCCAGAACTTGCTAAGCCAGGCTGAAGAAGAGTTTGGGTTTCCTATGGGGGGTCTCACTATACCATGCAGAGAAGAAATGTTCCTTGATCTTACTTTCAATTTGAATTGGTCCTGAGAAAATTAAATAAAGATGCCAATTAATATAGCTAGTTCACAGGACACATCTACCCTGACATAATTGACTCAAAAAAAGGTAATTTTCAGTTTTGTACGTGGTGAATTGGATTGTTTCTTGTAAAATATATGTAATTTATTACTTTCAATAGAGCAACTTGACATTTTCTCCAAAATCTAAGTTGTTCCTTTTAGTTGTTTCTTTCCTTTTTTATGATTCTCTAATGGCCCTGGAAAGTAGTCACCTTGAGGCTGCAGTTTCATTTAGAGCTTCATGCCACAGTGCCTTCTTTCATCTATAAATAGTACAAAGTCTTCAATCATTTTAATTACCCAATTCCATGTTTTTTCGGAGATTTACTCTGCATAGGAGTCAGTTTTTTGTTGCCTGGTGATCTCTCTGTTTCCATCATTTCTTTCCACTTCACAACTTCCTTTCAACGATTAAGCAAAATAGTGAAGAATACATGAGTCCTTTATTGCCATACTCCCAGAGAGAAACAGCTTAACGCGGATGAGTTAAGTCTTAAGCACTTAATTGTGCTATCGAACAACACCTAGGCCTATGAATAACACTCACACCTAGAAAATGTGCCATTCTGTGGAGGATTGCTCCGAGCACACTAGCTACTATCGTCTTGTCAGATAGTGGTGTACATACTATATAGACCCAACCCACAAGGTTCAATGACTGTTGTACCGTTTTGTCATGTCCAATACTTACTGTTAAAAAGAAATTCACAGGGCATACATAGCCTATCAAACAGTACTCCTATCCAGACGAGACAAGGTGTGTAAACCAACCCGCCTAGTGGGATCACATTTACTTTACTTAAATCAACAGGCCTTTAACTTCATAATATTCATTCAGGACTGAACCTACATTACAAGGATTCCAGAATTATACATTCTTCACAAATAACTGGGATTTACAACCAAATGTCTAAGTTCTCACTTATATTATGATAGAATCATGGCAATCCTTAGTTCTCATATGTTTTGGATAGTCAAATTGTTTGATGATCTTTATTGACAGCAAACCATGCAACCTCAACAGCCATAGATGTCCTGTTTTTATTGAGTAGAGGGGACTGATGTTAGACATGTCTCCGGTTCCGCTTTGCCAAATATTTTTTGGACCCAATGTTTCATTAATGCACTTCATCATTGTATTCAGTCTGTCTAAATAGTTCATTAATCTTAATAATTAGGATAAAGGGTGGATGTTATGATGGTTACATGCTTAAGCTCATGACATCATTGCCAATTCTCACTTGTATATCACAAGAACATCATCACATGATCATCTAACTTGTCCAACCCCACTTGCTCTTTTGGTGTATTGCCACACATTATAATTTGAGGCAGGCCTCCATTGTTTAATCTATTCAGGTGGTAGGTCATGACAAATGGATCCTGATATACTACAGCACAAATATATCACATTTTGTGCATTTTGGTTGGGAGGCATAGCCATGTGATACCCAATGACATTTATTTTCAAAGGACCACTGTGCTTTATTCTCTTCACCACTCACTCCATTTGAGACTGCTGGCCATATAGCTTTTCCTCTATATATAACTGTTCTCTAACATTAGCAATCCACTGCTAGAGCCTTCTGTTTTCCAAACTACGAGAGCGAAATTACTAGCACCATTTTTTTTCCAGAAGAAAATCAGTTCATTGAATTAATGGGTATCCGCTTGCCAAGAGTTGTTTCTGCTAAGCAGATTCTAAGGCGAGTTCTTTCAAGTTCGACAGCTGCAGATGTACCCAAAGGCCATTTGGCTGTTTATGTTGGTGAAACTGAGAAGAAGCGCTTTGTAGTACCGTTATCTTATTTGGACCATCCTTCATTCCAGAACTTGCTAAGTTGGGCTGAAGAAGAGTTCGGGTTCAATCACCCAATGGGTGGTCTCACAATCCCTTGCAGGGAAGAAACCTTCATTGATCTCACTTGCAGCTTGTATTGCTCCTGAGCAAGAGAAAGATGCCAATATGGCTGTAGTCTGTAGGAGTAACAGGACACATGCACTCTTAACACCACTGACCAGACAGACACCAACCTCTCCAATTTTGAATTAGGATAATTGAATTGTAGATTTTTGTTTCTTATAAAGTTGATGTAAACTATTCAAGTTAATTGAACAGAAGAAATTCTGGCAATGTGCTGATCTATCAGCTCATATTGGCTACTCAATAATATGATCTGTTCTGTCATTCTATAATTACCTAAGGCCAAATTTTTGGAACATGATCCACCCTTCCACTGTCTTAAAACGTAGATTTAACAACCTATTCGGGTGTCTTATGAATCAATTTATTCGTCTGGTCATTTCAAAATTTTCTCATCACTGTAGACCTTCCCTTTCCCCCACCCCCCATTAAACACACATACACACACACACACACACACACACACATTTCCTGCCAAAACATTTGAAGGTAAAGAATGCATGAATCCTCTATTTTCTTATTTACCTTGGGGGGTTTGGTTCAGCAAAAGTCCTAGGCAAGTACTGGTTCTTTATTGAATAACATCTGGAAACCCCAGATCATCCAATCAATATGTAGTTGGAACATCTGTATAGCTTGAATTGTATTTTTTGCCACCATGTTAAAAGCGGATGTTTTTGTTTCAAGTCCCTTGTGAAATATTTCCACTATTGTACTTATCAGGGAAAAAAAACAAAACAAATAATTGACATAAAGAAAGAAAGATGGTTACACTTCTTTCCACTCCAGCAGTGAAATATCAGAATGTGGGTAGGAATACAAACCATTAGCAGGTCACAACTCATTTGGAATTCAAGGTGGTGTATCTTTTGGCTCCTGACATGTTATATAAACTAGTTTTTCGTTCATGCTATTAAATAATTGACGTTTGATACGCGTTGATCAAGATGATTGGCGTATTACGATAAGCTTCGTATTTTAATAAACATTACTTTGATATCAACATGGTTTAGAACTGAGACTCTGAGGTCAAGTTTGTTCACTTGAAAGAGTATCTTTATCTTGGTATTTTTCAGGGTAGTCCAATTGGTATGATGCTTGAATACATGAATATGATTACTATGATACTATCACATTTAGAAAAATATTCAGATGCAAATTTCCCTATTGTGTTTTGATCCATGCCCTTAAAGTTTATTTTTCTGAAATCAACAGACGGTATTGCCCTTCTGTAATTTCAGGGGGGTCCTCTGCATGCTACCTACCATAAGTGGTAGGGCATGATGTCTTTCAACAAATATACACTGCAGTCTATCACAATGGCCCAAGAGAATTCAATTAGCCGACCCCAAAAATGTTGGGACAAGGCCTTGCCGAGTTGAGTTGAGTCTCACTCCAAATGCTAGATGATGATTGGAAGACAAAACCATGTGATCCCTCATGTGCTCATGTCTCTCACTGGCCCTCATCCAAATGCCTCTTCACCACTCATACTACATTTTGAAATCTGCCACACTTATCTATTCATCTATATATAGGCATAATGGAGATTAGAACCAACACTAGTCCTCACAAACTCCACTGTCTCAGCTTTTGCTTGTTCCACAAAGTCCTTCGAGATTTCACAGTTTCTTCAGAAAAGACATACCATTTGAGGATCATGGCAATCCTTATTTCTCGCATTCTTAATGTCAAGCAAATTATTCAGCGATCTTCACTGACACCAATCCATGCAGCCTCAACTGTCATAGATGTCCCAAAGGGGTATTTTGCAGTTTATGTTGGGCAGAGCCTAAAGAAACGATTTGTGATTCCAATATCATACTTGAACCAGCCTTTGTTCCAAGATTTGTTAAGTCAGGCTGAGGAAGAATTCGGGTTTGATCATCCAACGGGTGGCCTAAAAATTCCTTGCAGTGAAGACGCCTTCGTTGATCTCACATCTCGTTTGCATGGAATATGAGATAGGACTTTGCAGATTGTAGTTAAAAAACACATTTTTGTAAAGCAGTTCATGTACAATTTTCTTCTTTTGTCTATTCACAGAAGAGCTTCTTAAGGGATGCAGATCCCCATATAAGAAAAAAATTGTAGATATTCAGTTGAAATACTTGTTTAAATAGATTATATTTGAGTTTCAGCATTCATTTTTTTCTATTTTGTTTAATTGGCACCAACTTTTCCTTAGTCAAGTTCCATTTGATAGGTAGGTATTAACTATGCATAGTGCAAGAGCCACAGATTCATTATCCAATGAGGCATCAACGGTGTTTGATAATACCTAATGATAAATTTCGTGCCAACAAATGCACTCTCGTTGGATTGTCACAGGAAAATCTGACGACTAGGGGACTCAAACCGGTTCAGAAAAAATTAACATGCTAATTTTGGACCTTTTGTGTCACATTATTAGTAATGTCATGATGTTGCTCTCAAATGAATGTGTTTGCCAATTCTGCCCAGTTATCTGGGCTATGTATCATTTGGCCAAGAGATATTAAAGTCAGGTAACCCTGAATATGCACCCCATTCATGAATGTTTTTTATATAAATAATGGTTCCTGAAGTTCAACCTTTCCATGACTTCTTTTATTGAATGTTCATAAATGTGAAGTGATTATATCAATCAGGAGGGATAATTTCATACTTGGACTCGATAAATACTGTTCGATTATACATGACTATGTATAATCATTAAGAGCGTCGTATCATGTCTTAGAAAACATTGTCTCAAGATGCTAGAAACCATAGAACATCATTTGATAATGCTAATTAAATTCTTCTAGTCAACCTGTCAACTCTGAAAACCGAGCCAATTACATATCATTCCCAATTCTGTCTTGCACATGTTCATAACATTGTCATATGAGCAGCTAACTTCTCCAACACTACTTGCTTGTTAGTGTCATAATTTAGGTAGTACTGGTGGTCTTTCATGCTTACTTAACCACCAAATTAACAAGAAGTGAACAACACAAGCACACTTTATCCAGTGAAAATGTGAGAGAGAATCATGTTAGACCCTCTTATTAAGTCTTGTACTCAATTGGTTTGTTGGACACCCATCACAATCAGACGACGCCACACATATGCCGATGTCTCAATTATGTTTTGATCCTTCTTATTTCTATAATTTCAAGGGGGTCCTCTGAGGGCTACCTTACTAGAAGTGGTAGGGCATGACGATGATGATTGAAAAACAAAACCATGTGATGACTCATGTGCTTATGTCTCTCACTGGCCCTCATCCAAATACCTCCTCACCCCTGAGGCTTCATTTTGAAGGGTATCACACATATCCATTCATCTATATATAGACATGATTGGGATTACAACCAGCACAAGTCCTCACAAACTCAATTGTCTCAGCTTTCATTTGTTCTCCACAAAGTCCTTTGAGCAATATTGTTTTTTTACTCTTCCTTCAGAAAGACTTACCCTTATAGAATCATGGCAGTCCTTATTTCTCGCATTTTTAATGCCAAGCAGATTGTTCGCCGATCCTTCTTGACAGCAAACCATGCAACCTCAGAAGCCATAGATGTCCCGAAGGGGTATTTAGCAGTTTATGTTGGGCAGAGCCAAATGAAACGATTTGTGATTCCTGTATCATACCTGAACCAGCCTTCATTCCAAGACTTGTTAAGTCAGGCTGAGGAAGAATTCGGCTTTGATCATCCAATGGGTGGTCTCACAATTCCTTGTAAGGAGGATGTCTTTGTTGATCTCACCTCTCGTTTGCAAGGAGTATGAGATAGGACATTAGCAGATTGTAGTAAAACACAGTTTTGTAAAGCAGTTCATGTAAATTTTTCTTCTTTTTTGTCCTAGCAGAAGTGCTGCTTAAGGGATGTAGTTCTCTCCATGTATGAAAAATATGAAGAGAAGTCACGGCCATTTCTCTCACATTTCATTCAATTTTAGAGGCAAAAGCATTATTCAGTTGAAATATTTGCTCCCATAGATTGTATCTCAATTACGACATTCAGTTATTCTCTTTCTTCTAACTAGCATCAACTTTTCCTTAATCATGCTCCATTGGCATCTTGACTCTTAGCCTTGCGGAGTTTTAAGGCTATAATGGAGCAGATAGCGAAGACCAAATACCACTATATTTAAGCAAAACAAAAACGAAAAGTAAAAAATTGGAAAAATATCACAACTATGTCCAACAAACACTGCTCTCGTGTTCTCACTCATAATTCCTCCTCGTCACTCTTCTTAACCACCTCCCTTTGCTCCTCCTAAACCACAGTGAGCTTGTCTGCTACACAACCTTGGGACTTGCAATTTAACAAGTTCTCACATGAATACTGTTTGGTTATAGATGAATACCTATAAACATTAATGGCATCATATCATATATCTTGAATCTGTACAAAGTGACCCTGCTTGATAAGGCATTAATTTTCCACTAGGCTAGAATAGATACACGTCCAGATGAAATCTTTGAGATCTCAATGTAATGAGCACCCTTCACTTGTGGAAATATTGAGTCGGATACATTTACACCAATTTCATATAGATCAGTGTCTTTTTGGACTCTGTCTCATTGTAATTCAATTTTGTATCTACATAATTTAATTTGAAAACTTGGTTCGGTTCAGTAATCTTATTCATTTGTTTCAAGATGTTAGAACCATAGAAGAACATCATAAGTTTTGCTGGTTAATGTTTCTACTCAACTTTTCATCTGTTAAACTGAAGCCAAGCACATATCATCTGCTGGTTTGCTGTTGTACATGTCAAGAACATCATCACATGGTAGTTATTGTCATACCCTACTTGCTTGTTATTGTCATAACTTGGGTAGTACTAGTGGCTACTGGTATTGTCACAACTTGCTTGTTATTGTCGTAACTTGGGTAGGCTTTCATGCTTATTTGACCACAAAATTAACAAGTAGGAAACAACACCACACACTTTGTCCAGTGAACATTTATGAGAGGTCAGCATATTAGGCCCTCTTATTAAGTCTTCAACCAAATTGGTTTGTTGGATACCCATTTACAATCAGCCGGAGCCATACATATGCAGATGTCTCACTTAGAATATGCCGATGTGTCTCAATTATGCTTTGGTCAATAAGATCAAAGCTATATTTTTTTTCTAAAGTCAAAGGGTGGCCTTCTTATTTTTCTAATTTCAAGGGGGTCCTCTGCAAGCTACCTTACCAGAAGTGGTAGGGTATGATGCCTTCTAACAAATATACACTCCAGGGTATCACTCCAACTTCCGGATGATGATTGAAAAACAAAACCATGTGATGCCTCATGTGCCAATGTCTCTCACTGACCCTCAATTCAAATGCCTCCTCACCACTCAGCTACTTTTTTTGAAGGGTATCGCAATTCACACATATTCATTCATCTATATATAGACATGATTGGGTTTACAACCAGCACAAGTCCTCACAAACTCCACTGTCTCAGTTTTCACTTGTTCCACAAAGTCCTCTGAGAACATTCGTTTTTCACTCTTCATTCACAAAGACATACCCTTTTAGAATCATGGCAGTCCTTATGTCTCGTTTTTTTAATGCTAAGCAAATTATTCGACGATCCTTCTTGACAGCAAACCACACAACCTTAGCAGCCACAGATGTCCCGAAGGGGTATTTTGCAGTTTTTGTTGGGGAGAGCCCAAAGAAGCGATTTGTGATTCCAATATCATATCTGAACCAGCCTTCATTCCAAGTCTTGTTAAGTCAGGCGGAGGAAGAATTCGGGTTTGATCATCCAATGGGTGGTCTAACAATTCCTTGCAGTGAGGATATCTTCGTTGGTCTCACCTCTCATTTGCAAGGAATATGAGATAGGACATTAGCAGATTGTAGTGAGACACATTTTTGTAAAGCAGTTTATGCACTTTTTTTTTTTTGCTTTTTTCTCTTCACAGAAGTACTTCTTAAGGGATGTAGTTCCTCATATAAGAACAATATGAAGAAAATTCATAGTAATTTCTCTCCCATTGCATTTCATTTTACAGACAAAACAATTATTCAGTTGAAATACTTGTTCCCAAGAGGTGTTAGAAAAGAGAAGTACAAAAATTGAAAAATATCAAAATAGTATGGTATCAAACTAGTCTCTTTTTCCTTCTCTTGGATGGGTAAGTATTAACTATGCATGTTCCAAGAATTGCAAATGGAGAAGCACTTTGGGTGACTGCACAAAGTGACAATTTTGCCTCTGACAACCAAAATTCTACCCCTAAACTACTGATGTCCAACAGACACTACTATCACGTTCTCACTTACAATTTCTCCTCATCACTCTTCTTAACCAACTCCCTTTGCTCCTATTAAACCACCATGAACTTCTCTACTATGACACATCGAGACCTTGCAATTAACAAGCGCTCATGCGTAAATATCATGGTGGTCATCCTATTTTTTATAGGCATTGCAGTAAAACCCAATAAGGAATCAACAGTAGTTGATTATATTAGGGGACTCATAGTGGTTCAGAAAAAAATTAAGTGCTAATATTGGAGCTTTTGTGTCACATTATAAGCAATGTCATGAGGGTGCTCTACACTATTCCTTTTGGAATTGGGTGTACAAATGAATGCTTGGCTGATTTTTGCCAGTTCTGCACAGTCATCGGGGCAATTTGCTATTTAGCCAAGTGATATTAAAGTGGGGTAACCCTTCAACTTTTTCATGGTTTCTTTTCTTCTGAAATGTTCATGAATATGAAGAAATTTATCTTCCGGGAGGAGTATTTTCGTACATTCACCCCTGAATACTGTTCTGTTATACATCACTATGTATAAATATTGAGGGTATGATATCATATATATCTTGAATCTCACAAAGTTGTAAGACCTCCTTGCATACATTGCATGCCCAGATGAAAGCTTTGAGATCTCAGTATGATGTGTAGATCACCCTTGGCTCACGGACATACTGAGTCAGTCACATTATACCCTGAATTGCATATAGACAAGTTTCTTTTTCGGACTTGTCTAATATAAGTCCGCTAACTGTTTCAGTAACCTTACTAATTTGTTTCAAGATGTTAGAACAGTAGAACATCATATGTCAAATGGTGGAACATGCACATAACACTCCCAATTCTGTCTTGCACATGTTCTGAAAATAATCATATAAGCAGCTAACTTCTCCAACCCTACTTGCTTGTTAGTGTTATAACTTATGTAGCAGTGGTGGCCTTCATACTTACTTTACCACAAAATAATCAGGTGTGGCACAACCCAACACACTCTATCCAGTGAACATGTGAGTGTTCTTCATATTAGACCCCCTTTTATTTAAGTTTTCAACCCAATTGGTTTGTTGGATTACAATCACTATGCGTCACACATATGCAGATGTCTCAATTATGTTTTCATCCAAATTGCAAAAAAAAAAAACCAATATGTGGGGGCAACCATGCATGGTACTTCTAGACCATGTGTCCGGGGGACAGTTGAACGAGCAACTCATGTTTTGATCCATTCTTGAGGTCAACAGGCGGCCTTCTATGGCCCTTATTTCTTCCATTTCAAGGAGGTCCTCTGCAGGCTACTTACCAGAAGTGCTGGGCCGTGATGTCTTTCAACAAATATACACTCCAGGCAATCACTCCAAATTCTTGATGATTACTGGAAGACAAAACCATGTGATGTCTCATGTGGTGGTGTTTCTCACAAGCCCACCTCCAAATGAATCTTCACCACTGAGGCTATATTTTGCAAGATATCACACTAAACCAACCATCTATATATGGACAGAATTGGGCTCACAACCTACACAAGTCACTCACAAACTCAACCGTCTCAGCTCTAACTTGTTCCACAAAGTCCATAGAGCAATTTCTTTTCTAACTCTTCCTTCAGTAAGACATACCCTTCCCATAATTATGGCCATCCGTATGCCTCGTGTTCTTAATGCTAAACAAATTCTTGGACGCTCTTTATCGGCAGCAAGCCGTGCAACTTCAACACCCATAGATGTCCCAAAGGGATATTGTGCAGTTTATGTTGGGCAGAGCCAAAAGAAGCGATTTGTAATTCCAGTATCATACCTGAACCAGCCTTCGTTTCAAGATTTGTTAAGTCAGGCTGAGGAAGAATTCGGGTTTGATCATCCAATGGGTGGGCTAACAATTCCTTGCAGTGAAGACACCTTCGTTGATCTCACCTCTCGTTTGCAAGGAATATGAGAGAGAACTTTGCAGCTTGTAGTGAAAAAACACATTTTTGTAAAGCAATTCATGTACAATTTTTCTTCTTTTTCTCTTCACAGAAGAGCTTCTTAAGGGATGCAGTTCCCCATATAAGAAAAAAATTGTAGATATTCAGTTGAAATACTTGTTCCAATTGATTCCATTTGCGTTTCAGCATTCATTTTTTTCTATTTCTTTTAATTGGCACCAACTTTTCCTTGGTCAAGCTCTATTTGATAGGTAGGTATTAACTATGCATAGTGCAAGAGCCACAGATTCATTATCATTTGGGTAGCTGCACGAAGAGATCATTTCGTCTCTGACCTTCAAAATTCTTCTATTAAATCACTGATGTCCAACGGACACTACTCTCATGTTCTGACACTGTCTCTCTTCATCACTCCTCTTAAACCACAGTGAGATTCTCTGCTACACCAACTTGAGACTTGCAATTTAACAAGTGTTCACACGAAAATTTTCATGTTGATCATCCTGTGCTTTTACTGTCTTTGCAGTTTAATCCAATGAGGCATCAACGGTGTTTGATAATACCTAAATATAAATTTCGTGTCAACAAATGCACTCTCGTTGGATTGTCACAGGAAAATCTGACGACTAGGGGACTCATACCGGTTCAGAAAAAATTAACATTGGAGCTTTTGTGTCACATTATTAGTAATGTCATGATGTTGCTCTGCACATTTCCTTTGGGAATTGGGTTTACAAATGAATGTGTTTGCCAATTCTGCCCAGTCATCTGGGCAATGTATCATTTGGCCAAGAGATATTAAAGTCAGGTAACCCTGAATATGCACCCCATTCATGAATGTTTTTTATATAAATAATGGTTCCTGAAGTTCAACCTTTCCATGACTTCTTTTATTGAATGTTCATAAATATGAAGTGATTATGTCGATCAGGAGGGGTAATTTCATACTTGGACTCGATAAATACTGTTCGATTATACATGACTATGTATAATAATTAAGAGCGTCGTATCATGTCTTAGAAAACATGGTCTCAAGATGCTAGAAACCATAGAACATCATTTGATAATGCTAATTAAATTCTTCTAGTCAACCTGTCAACTCTGAAAACCGAGCCAATTACATATCATTCCCAATTCTGTCTTGCACATGTTCATAACATTGTCATATGAGCAGCTAACTTCTCCAACACTACTTGCTTGTTAGTGTCATAATTTAGGTAGTACTGGTGGTCTTTCATGCTTACTTAACCACCAAATTAACAAGAAGTGAACAAAACAAGCACACTTTATCCAGTGAAAATGTGAGAGAGAATCATGTTAGACCCTCTTATTAAGTCTTGTACTCAATTGGTTTGTTGGACACCCATCACAATCAGACGACGTCACACATATGCCGATGTCTCAATTATGTTTTGATCCTTCTTATTTCTATAATTTCAAGGGGGTCCTCTGAGGGCTACCTTACTAGAAGTGGTAGTGTGAAAACCCGCTATTTATAATTATATCTATTAAGTTATCAAAATTTTGATTTTTAATATAAAACAACTCGGATGAAGAAATAGACTTCATCGTTGAATTTCCCCCCATGAAAACGAGTCCGACTAGTATAATATTGACTATGTTTAGTACCGAGGATAAATTAGCTTAAGTTAAATTAATTAAACAAAATTAAATGAATTAAAAAAAAAAAAATGATGAATGATGATGAATAGCAGTCATGGCAGCCTGCCATGACTATTTACCTGACAATGGTTATGGTAGGAAGGCAAGAAAACATCATTTTTTCTCCTGCCATTGCCGCCCATGACCTTTGACTGAAGCTCACCTTCTTAATGTATAAATACTGGCAAAAAACAAATGAAGGTGGAGAAGGAAAAAAAAAAAAATCGGGCAGCCTTGCTACTGAAAAGAAAAAGAGAGAGAGAGAGAGGGACGACCTCATTGTTGGAAGAGGAGAAGCTTAAGGACTGAAATTTTGAACCTACAACTACTAGCTCTAAACAAAGGTAGGAATTACAACTCCTTTGTTTTCTTCCATATCTCTCTACGGTTTTAATTTTCTATTTTGCTTTGTAAGTTATTGATCTAGTATATGTGGTGTGCATGTCGATGAATAAGATATGTGGATGAGCTGTGTATATATATATATATATATCGGTATGTATGGATATATTTTTTTTTTTTTTTTTTTGGAGAAAGGGAAGATTATATTGAATGAAATATCAAAATTTTACAAGAATCAAAAAACAGAAAAATCTGTTTTAACAGAATAACAGAAAAAATTCTGTTTTAACAGAAAAAACAGAAAACTGGTTTTCTGTTGTATACTATAATTCCTCCAGTTATGCTCCTCCAGTAAGCCAAAGAGCTTCAGCAAAGATTGCACACATCTCAGCAGCACCAGGCAGCACGCCTCTCCTATCATCAAGCCAATCCCATACAAATGCTGCAACATAACTACCTTCATACCAGAATTCAGCCTTTATCATCAAACACTATCCTTGTCCTCACTCTAGCCACTGGAATCCCTCTCTGATCCTGTATAAGTGCTACCTTAACCATATCAGGTAGAGTAATACCATAAAAATCAGTTGAGAAGCCATCTTGCACTGCCTTTTTTGCCAATTTGTCTGCCACAAAGTTTGCCTCTCTGAAAACATGTCTTAGCTGGATCTCCATTCTACCAATCTTCTCTCTAATTTGAGATAAGAATCTCCAGCAAGACCATGCACAACCAAACTCCCCCATAACAGACTGTACCAAAACCAAAGAGTCAGATTCTATAAGTATTTTATGTTCAGCAAAACCATGATTTTCAATTAATTCCAGCCCATTCAAAAGAGCTCTAAATTCAGCCTCCATGTTTGTACATTCACCATAAAAGAAGGAGGCAGCTAGAACCAAGCCACCCCATTCATTTCTCAACACAGCTCCACCCCCTGCAGGGCCTGGGTTCCCTTTGGCAGCACCATCAACATTCAATTTAAGGCAAACAGATTCTGGGACATTCCAACTTACCCAAATCACTTTAGGTATTACCTTACAAACTACCTCCACTCCCAACTGTTGTAAAAACTCCTTCCCAATCACACCATCTTGAACTCTAGGCCTAACATTTCTCATTTGATATCTCAGTATACTGCAAATAATAATAAAAACTGAGTAAGAATGTAATGACCCTTCCCCAGCTCTTCTTCTGCACCTCTCTTTCCAAACTTGCCAATAGACAAGCAATGAAATACTCCTAATCAATCCATGACTCACAGAATTCCTTTTAAAAATTCTGCAAATCCTTCTCAATCTAACCATAGGATGCTCATTACATATTAGCTGCAGACCAACCATACCTGCCAACCTCTTCCAAATAGCCCCAACATACTCACATTCCACAAAAAGATGTTCAGCATTTTCTATATGTTTAAAACACATATAGCATCTGCTAACAATTGGGAAGCCCAACTGTTGAATTCTAACATCCAAAGGAAGAGCTTTCATTAAAATTTTCCAGCAGACCAACTGAGCACTAGGAGCTGTAGACAATCCCCAGATGATAGCTGCTGTTTCATTCCTTACACCTTGTTGTCTATACAAATGCCAAGCTGTTTTGGTAGAAAATTCACCAGAGGTAGTCTGCTTCCATATCAATGTGTCACTCATATTCCGCAGAACAATGCCAGAACTCAGCACTTCCTCTCTCAAAGCATCATTCAAGAACTCATTAACATTATCCAGCTGCCATTGGTCCTCCAAAAGCACATCAGCAATTTTAGGAAAATTCACAGGTACTCTATCAGTTCTGTTTAATAAGGGACCACCTTGTAACCAATTATCACACCAAAAGTCAACACAGTCACCTTTTCCCACCAGCATCTTTGAATTCATAACCACTTTTTCAAAAAATGGCCTTAACATCTCAAAACATTTAAAATGACTCCTCCCTGTACATCTTAAAGCATGTCTTCCCTTTAAGTACTTAGCAGAGAACACCTGAGCCCATAGAGATTCCCCTTTTATTACATTCCAAGCCTGCTTTAGTCTAAAAGCACCTTGTATATCCTCAAACTTCCTCAAACCTAATCCCCCTTCCTCCTTAGGCAGAGTGATATTCCTCCAAGCCACCCAATGCCTCTTCTTACTACCCATTTTGCTAGACCAAATAAAGCTAGCAATAAATGAATTCAACTTCCTAATCACTCCTATGGGCAAATTTAAACAAGCAAGCAAGTGAATAGGAACAGCACATAAAGAAACCTGAGCCAGCAAAACCCTACCCATATTGGATAATATTTTAGCATACCATCCCTCCATCTTCTTCTTGAATTTCATTAATAAACTCTCAAAGTACCTATTCTTGGTTCTCCCCACAATTATAGGGCAACCCAAATAATCAAACGGGCACTGTTTAATTGGAATCCCAGCTAGACCAGTCAGCACATGCCTTCTTTCCATTGAAATATGCTTTGAACAAAACATAGAGCTTTTTTCAAGACTCACTCTTTGACCAGAACTCAACTCATAAACTTTCAGAAAATTCATTAAGTTTGTCAAAGATTTCTTGTACCCCCTGAGAAATACCAAGGTATCATCTGCAAAAAGCAGATGACTCACTAACACTGCCCCTCTGCCCAGATGAAAACCTTTCACCATACCATCTTGATACAATCTCTTCAAACCCCTACTCATAACCTCTTCAGCAAGAATAAAAAGACAAGGAGATATAGGGTCTCCTTGCCTTAATCCCCTGGAGGAAGGAAAGAACCCCCTCCTCACTCCATTAACACAAACAGAATAATATTGCTTAGCCAGACAATTAGCAATCAATTTCACAAACAAATCAGAAAAGCCAAATCTGGACAATGTGAGGAGCAAAAAATCCCATTCAAGCCTATCATAGGCCTTCATCATATCCAACTTCAAAACAATATTACCAGCTTCAACTTTTCTGTTCAAATCCCCCATAACCAACTGTGCTAAGGACACACATTCACCAATACACCTCCCACCAACAAATCCATGTTGTTCCAATGAAACCAAGGCAGGTAGAAAAGGAGCCAACCTTGTAGCCAGAAGTTTAGTAAAAATCTTGTATAAGAAATTACATAAACTAATAGGCCTAAAATCAGAGAAAGAATCAGGGTTAACTTTCTTGGGAATCAAAGCCAATAGAGTAGCATTAACTGATCTAGGCATCTCACCTCCCTTAAGAAAAAAATTAACTGCACCAACCAAGTCCTCTTTCAAAATCTCCCATGTCTCTTGAAAAAACTTCCCTGACATTCCATCAGCTCCAGGAGCACTATGAGAAGACATGGAAAAGACAATGTTTTTGACTTCTAGCACAGAAGCCTCCTTAACCAACTCTTGATTCATCTCAGTACTCACTAAGCAAGGAATCTCAGAAAATAATTCCTCTTTAATTTCATGTTGTTCAGATTTGTAAAGCTTAGTAAAGAACTCCTCAGCCACACCTCCAATTTCTTCATCAGAATACACCCATGCCCCCTGGTCATTTTTTATTCTATGCACCTTATTCCTTACTGCCTTTCCTTTTGCCAAGGCATGGTAAAATTTAGTGTTCTTCTCCCCTTCTACAGCCCATTTAATATTGGCCTTCTGCCTCCAATACACTTCCTCTAACCTCAAGATTCCATCCAATTCTTTCTGGACAGTATCCAAAGTCTGCAAATTAGACAAGGAGTCCTCCTGATCCACCAAAGCCTCTGCCCTTAATAGCTCATTCTCTTTCTCTTTTATCTTATCAAAGATATTACCAAACACTTCTTTATTCCATTTTTTCAAATGAAACTTCAAAAATTTAAGCTTTAGAAAAACATTTTCAATGAGATTTTCAGAATAATGCCCCTGCCAATGAGCAGCAACTAAAGGTAAAAAGCATTTATCTTCTACCCACATATCCTGGAATTTAAAGTAAGATATCCTTTTCTGGTAAGAATCATGAATCTTGATAAGTAAAGGACAATGATCAGACCTTCCCCTAGCTAAATGAAGAACTTCAGATTTAGCAAAGGATAAAATCCAAGGAGCATTGAAAAAAAATCTATCCAATCTTTGCCACATTCTAGCTCCACCATGATGATTATTACACCATGTGTATCTGCTTCCCTCAAAACCTCCATCAATCAGACCAGCTGAATTCACAAAATCACCATACTCATCCATAGAAACACAAGATGGGAATGCACCTCCCCTCCTTTCCTCAGAACACAAAACAGCATTAAAGTCGCCTACCACCATCCAGGGCTTATTATCAATAATGGGCAAATTCAATAAATGATCCCACAATGGCCTTCTCAATATATGGTCACAACATGCATAGACCACAGAAACATAAACAGAGGCTGAACCCAAATAAGAAACCTCCACTGTTAAGACCTGCTCATGTTGAGCAATCATTTTAACTGAAATTCTGTTATCCCATAACAACCATATGTGTTTTTCAGCTAATTCATTAAAAACATAATGAGAAAGCCCTATACCAGTAGCAAAGCTAAGCAATTTATTCCTTCCCAATTTTGGCTCCAGAACAGCAACCATACATACATCATACAATCTTATTAACTTGTTTAACCTCCTCCTTTGGATTGCCTTATAATCTCCCCTTATATTCCAACATAAAAAATTAATCATATAAGAGGAGAAGAATTATTACCTCCAGACCTAGCTTTGGACAAGGCCTCTACTGAAGAAAACTCCACAGATGCAGAATCAGACTCCTCAGAATCTATCTCCTTATAATTTTGCCTTCTTCCCTTTACAACACTCTGAGAACTTTCTGTATCAGAAACATAACCTTTATCAGGTGGATCAGTTCTCCTTAACAAACCAGTATCATCATCCAAAGTTGCTCTAGCATCCACTCTTCTTACAAAATTATGATCAACAAAAAAAGAATCAGACAGTGTAGCTTGGTTGTTCACAGCACTAACTAACTGGTTATCCCTATCTTTACACAAATCAGAACTTCTTTGATTATTAAGGAATTCTATATTATCTTCCTCCTTATCATTCAAACGTTCAGAGGCCAAGATAACAATAGGAGTAGAAAGCAAAACCTCCAAATTATCCACAGTTCCAGCAACACACTCCACTCCACCATTCTCCTTACTCTTATCCTCCACTTGAAAGCCATTATTCTCCTTTTGCTGAACTCTCATATTTGATTCCAAATGAGTAGACTGAATGCCATCCCCAGTAAAATGGACATCATGCACCTCATTTCCTTGTGACTTATTAAGCTCAGTCTGAGCCAATTCATTTTCCAACTCCACTACCTCATCTACCTCATTCAAGACAGCAAAACTGTTCTCAACAACTGGATTTTGAACCACAGTTTTCTGCCTATATTCCTTCCTTGGTTTAGCTATCTGTACATCAGTGGCAATAGCTTTCCCCTTTCCATTCTTCCATACTTCATCATGGCCAGAACCATTCACAGAACCAGACACCTTCTCAGAAACACCAACCTCCACTTCTTTCTTCTTCCTCCTACACAGATTCTCATCATGCCCTTGCTTAAGACAAGAGGGACAGTATTTATAATCCTTCTCATAATTAATTCTCTGCCATCTCCCACTTGCACCTCCCATATCCAACCAAAATCTCTTGGGATTGCTAACCAGCAAGTTCATCTCCACACAGGCCCTGGCCACTCCAGGCCTAGATAGATTCAAAGTAGCATTGTCAATTACCAGAATTTTACCTATGGGACTCAAGATGTCTCTCAAGCTCTCTCTATTAAATAGATGCACAGGCAATCCTGGCAATGACACCCAAACAGGGACCATTGGAGGTTCAATTCCTGGGTGGAATTCCGGAAACCATTTGAAAAATCGAAATAGGAATCCCTCTATGTATGTAGTATCCTTAAGCCACACCTTCACATAATCCTCATATAGTTGAAATCTGATCAAGACATGTCTGGGGTCCAAAACTCCCACTGTAAACTCCCCTTTAAGTAACCATCTGGAATTGATAAACTCCTTAATCACACCTAACGATGGCCTACCGTATGCACATTTACCTATTAGAGTTTGGTGGAGTGACTTAGAAAGCTCCTGGGTTTCATTGGGGGACCAGTACATGCCTGGTTCCCCATTATTGTAAACAACTCTTTTAGATGGTTTTGCAACATTCGCAGAGGAGAGTGCAGCAGATGAGCTATTTGGATGAATAGGATGAGTATCATGAGAATTATGAGCACTCGACTGAGCTACTGGAAGCTGAAAACCTTGCTCAATTGAGCAGATCTGAGCATTTGCAGAAACAGAGTCGGTCAAAGGCATTTTAGAGCTCGAAGGGAGTTGGATGTTCAACGACGCCTGGGGGTTTACAAGTACTCCACGAGTGCAATGACCAATCGAAGAAGCTACTGGGAGCTGAGATCCAAGCTCAGCTCCCAGTATACATGCAATGAATAAAAAGAGTGGATATATAGGTATATATGTATACATGCATATGAATGAAATTTGTTAAATGGGTCTTTGAGTTTCATCAAGGAATGAGGTGAAAATTTGTTGAAAAGTAACTTAGGTCCTTGGTGATGAATGGGGAGTTTTAGATTTGAAAGCAATGAATAAAAGAAACAATTTATGGTAGAAAAAGAAAAATGGGAGAAGAAGCTTTCTTGATGCAGGTTCTGGACGATGGAGAAGATGAAGAAATGTTGGCTTAAATTCAGAAACTTCCCCCTTAGTTTTTAGAAACATCATATACCTACTTGCATAAATTACCAAGTTAAGTTTAAGGTTTTGTTAAGTTATATAAAGCTCCCTTTGTGTTTCATGAGTAACGGATAAGCACCTGTTAAAATTACACAATGATCCCAGAAAATCATAAAATACTACTAAAGTAACAAATCAGTATTTCTAGTAGTTAGGAAATGTTTTTGAAATTATACATTGACCCCAATAAGTATGAAATAATTTTGAATATTACAAAGTGGCCTCTAATTTCACTACGAAGTTCCTAAATATTCATAAATGGACCCAAAATAGTATAATCATGTGGAAAAACCACCAAATCACGTGTGGCCTTTAAGATGGTATTTTCTTGGAGTTGTAAACTACTCCCATGGTGATAAAAATTATATATTCATTGTTTAAGTAAAAGTGTGGTTACTTATGAAAGTTAAACCACTAATATATATATGGAAATTTACAAGAGAAGTATTATGTGTGAAGGGTGGTACACTTCCACATAGTTAGAATGTTAATCATGATATATGTATTGATTTGAGTAGCATATACTCGTATACGAAAGCATGTTGAAGAGATATTGAAATACATATTCATGATTATATTATTTGTATTTTGGTTGTTATCATGATGGTAAATACATCATTTGTGATTATTCCGGTTAGTGTGCTCAACCGACTTTGAGACACATGAAATGATAATTCTCGAAATGAAATTGGGACAAGCAAGCAGGGATCGCTCCTCCCTTGGGTGAAAGACCCGAAACAAGTCTTGATCAAGCGTAGCATCCGTCAAGGTGCGGGGTCACTCGCGCCCTGATTGAAAGCATCTAAAGACGAGGGGGTGGGGTACACCCGAGGTTAGAGCCCTCTAAGGGACCCGGAGTTCCCAAGGTGTTTGTTCATAACAAACGGTGTAGTGACTTAAATGGATAAAGACTAAGAGTGAAAGTTTAGGGTGATCCATGACATGAATTGGTACGATTGATTACATGCTTAATTGAAATTTTCCATCATTCGTAAGTTTCGTGTTTATTGGTAATGTTTATATACTGCCTCATGCTATGATTTAAGTAGGTTGTTACGGTAAATATTATTTGATATGAACTTATAGGTATTGACCCATATTTTACGGGATGGGATTAAAACTTAGTAGTTGTTTTTCCTGCTGGGCTTTGGCTCACCCTAACATTTTGCAGGGACTAGACCAAGAGATGACGGTGGTTTCTTCCCAGAGCTATCTTGAACATCTGTGCTCAGTTGGCTTTTGAGATATTATATTTCATGTTAATGCTCGGGAAAATTTTAAATTTGTGACTTGTGTTTTGTTGCTTTGGTGTGTTTTCAAAATCGATGGGATGTAATAGTGTCGATTATGGACGACTTTTGGGGATGAATGTATAATTTGGGTACTTAGACTATGATATTAAATGAATGCCCAAAATTACAAATCATTTGTACCTAAATTACTTGAAAGTACGTTAGATGCTCTGATTGTCTAGTCTAAACCGAAGGACATGAACTATTCAATTCATTTGATGAATTGTGTCTATTTGTCACATATATCATAAGATATATTAAATCACCCCCGAAAATCGAGGCGTCACAGGTAGGGCATGACGATGATGATTGAAAAACAAAACCATGTGATGACTCATGTGCTTATGTCTCTCACTGGCCCTCATCCAAATAACTCCTCACCCCTGAGGCTTCATTTTGAAGGGTATCACACATATCCATTCATCTATATATAGACATGATTGGGATTACAACCAGCACAAGTCCTCACAAACTCAATTGTCTCAGCTTTCATTTGTTCTCCACAAAGTCCTTTGAGCAATATTGTTTTTTCACTCTTCCTTCAGAAAGACTTACCCTTATAGAATCATGGCAGTCCTTATTTCTCGCATTTTTAATGCCAAGCAGATTGTTCGCCGATCCTTCTTGACAGCAAACCATGCAACCTCAGAAGCCATAGATGTCCCGAAGGGGTATTTAGCAGTTTATGTTGGGCAGAGCCAAATGAAACGATTTGTGATTCCTGTATCATACCTGAACCAGCCTTCATTCCAAGACTTGTTAAGTCAGGCTGAGGAAGAATTCGGCTTTGATCATCCAATGGGTGGTCTCACAATTCCTTGCAAGGAGGATGTCTTTGTTGATCTCACCTCTCGTTTGCAAGGAGTATGAGATAGGACATTAGCAGATTGTAGTAAAACACAGTTTTGTAAAGCAGTTCATGTAAATTTTCTTCTTTTTTGTCCTGGCAGAAGTGCTGCTTAAGGGATGTAGTTCTCTCCATGTATGAAAAATATGAAGAGAAGTCATGGCCATTTCTCTCACATTTCATTCAATTTTAGAGGCAAAAGCATTATTCAGTTGAAGTATTTGCTCCCATAGATTGTATCTCAATTACGACATTCAGTTATTCTCTTTCTTCTAACTAGCATCAACTTTTCCTTAATCATGCTCCATTGGCATCTTGACTCCTGGCCTTGCGGAGTTTTAAGGCTATAATGGAGCAGATAGGGAAGTCCAAATACCACTATATTTAAGCAAAACAAAAATGAAAAGTAAAAAATTGGAAAAATATCAAACCAATATGGTATCAAACTTATCCTTTTTTCCATAGTTCAAAAGCCACAAATAAAAATGACCCTTCTGCGTCTGACCTTCCAAATTCTACCACAACATAACTATCTCCAACGAACACTACTCTCGTGCTCTCACTCACAATTCCTCCTCGTCACTCTTCTTAACCACCTCGCTTTGCTCCTCCTAAACCACAGTGAGCTTGTCTGCTACACAACCTTGGGACTTGCAATTTAACAAGTTCTCACATGAATACTGTTTGGTTATAGATGAATACCTATAAACATTAATGGCATCATATCATATATCTTGAATCTGTTCAAAGTGACCCTGCTTGATAAGGCATTAATTTTCCACTAGGCTAGAATAGATACACGTCCAGATGAAATCTTTGAGATCTCAATGTAATGAGCACCCTTCACTTGTGGAAATATTGAGTCGGATACATTTACACCAATTTCATATAGATCAGTGTCTTTTTTGGACTCTGTCTCATTGTAATTCAATTTTGTATCTACATAATTTAATTTGAAAACTTGGTTCGGTTCAGTAATCTTATTCATTTGTTTCAAGATGTTAGAACCATAGAAGAACATCATAAGTTTTGCTGGTTAATGTTTCTACTCAACTTTTCATCTGTTAAACTGAAGCCAAGCACATATCATCTGCTGGTTTGCTGTTGTACATGTCAAGAACATCATCACATGGTAGTTATTGTCATACCCTACTTGCTTGTTATTGTCATAACTTGGGTAGTACTAGTGGCTACTGGTATTGTCACAACTTGCTTGTTATTGTCGTAACTTGGGTAGGCTTTCATGCTTATTTGACCACAAAATTAACAAGTAGGAAACAACACCACACACTTTGTCCAGTGAACATTTATGAGAGGTCAGCATATTAGGCCCTCTTATTAAGTCTTCAACCAAATTGGTTTGTTGGATACCCATTTACAATCAGCCGGAGCCATACATATGCAGATGTCTCACTTAGAATATGCCGATGTGTCTCAATTATGCTTTGTTCGATAAGATAAGAACATTATTTTTTTTCTAAAGTCAAAGGGTGGCCTTCTTATTTTTCTAATTTCAAGGGGGTCCTCTGCAAGCTACCTTACCAGAAGTGGTAGGGTATGATGCCTTCTAACAAATATACACTCCAGGGTATCACTCCAACTTCCGGATGATGATTGAAAAACAAAACCATGTGATGCCTCATGTGCCAATGTCTCTCACCGACCCTCAATTCAATGCCTCCTCACCACTCAGCTACCTTTTTTGAAGGGTATCACAATTCACACATATTCATTCATCTATATATAGACATGATTGGGTTTACAACCAGCACAAGTCCTCACACACAATCTCAATTGTCACAGTTTGCACTTGTTCTTCAAAGTCCTCTGAGAACATTCGTTTTTCACTCTTCATTCACAAAGACATACCCTTTTAGAGTCATGGCAGTCCTTATGTCTCGTTTTTTTAATGCTAAGCAAATTATTCGACGATCCTTCTTGACAGCAAACCACACAACCTTAGCAGCCACAGATGTCCCGAAGGGGTATTTTGCAGTTTATGTTGGGGAGAGCCTAAAGAAGCGATTTGTGATTCCAATATCATATCTGAACCAGCCTTCATTCCAAGTCTTGTTAAGTCAGGCTGAGGAAGAATTCGGGTTTGAGCATCCAATGGGTGGTCTAACAATTCCTTGCAGTGAGGATATCTTTGTTGGTCTCACCTCTCATTTGCAAGGAATATGAGATAGGACATTAGCAGATTGTAGTGAGACACATTTTTTGTAAAGCAATTTCATGTACATTTTTTTTGGCTTTTTTCTCTTCACAGAAGTACTTCTTAAGGGATGTAGTTCCTCATATAAGAACAATATGAAGAAAACTCATCGTAATTTCTCTCCCATTTCATTTCATTTTACAGACAAAACAATTATTCAGTTGAAATACTTGTTCCGAAGAGGTGTTAGAAAAGAGAAGTACAAAAATTGAAAAATATCGAAGTAGTATGGTATCAAACTAGTCGCTTTTTCCTTCTCTTGGATGGGTAAGTATTAACTAATGCATGTTCCAAGAATTGCAAATGGAGAAGCACTTTGGGTAACTGCATAAAGTGACCATTTTGCCTCTGACAACCAAAATTCTACCCCTAAACTACTGATGTCCAACAGACACTACTATCATGTTCTCACTCACAATTTCTCCTCATCACTCTTCTTAACCAACTCCCTTTGCTCCTATTAATCATGGGCATTGCAGTAAAACCCAGTAAGGAATCAACAGTAGTTGATTATATTCACATGATAAATACTGTGTCAAAATATTGCACTCTTAACTTATCTATTAGGGGACTCATAGTGGTTCAGAAAAAAATGAAGTGCTAATATAGGAGCTTTTGTGTCATATTATAAGCAATGTCATGAGGGTGCTCTACACTTTTCCTTTTGGAATTGGGTGTACAAATGAATGCTTGGCTGATTTTTGCCAGTTCTGCACAGTCATCGGGGCAATTTGCTATTTAGCCAAGTGATATTAAAGTGGGGGTAACCCTTCAACTTTTTCATGGCTTCTTTTCTTCTGAAATGTTCATGAATATGAAGAAATTTATCTTCCGGGAGGACTATTTTCTTACATTCACTCCTGAATACTTTTCTGGTATACATCACTATGTATAAATATTGAGGGTATGATATCATATATATCTTGAATCTCACAAAGTTGTAAGGCCTCCTTGCATACATTGCATGCCCAGATGAAAGCTTTGAGATCTCAGTTTGATGTATAGATCACCCTTCGCTCACGGGCATACTGAGTCAGTCACAGTATATGATGTGTAGATCACCCTTCGCTCACGGGCATACTGAGTCAGTCACAGTATACCCTGAATTGCATATAGATAAGTTTCTTTTTCGGACTTGTCTAATTTAAGTCCGCAAACTGTTTCAGTAACCTTACTAATTTGTTTCAAGACGTTAGAACCGTAGAACATCAAATGTCAAATGGTGGTTACATGCACATAACTCTCTCAATTCTGTCTTGCACATGTTCTGAAAATAATCATATGAGCAGCTAACTTCTCCAACCCTACTTGCTTGTTAGTGTTATAACTTAGGTAGCACTGGTGGCCTTCATGCTTACTTTACCACAAAATTAATAGGTGTGGCACAACACAACACACTCTATCCAGTGAACATGTGAGTGATCTTCATATTAGACCCCCTTTTATTTAAGTCTTCAACTCAATTGGTTTGTTGGATTCCCGTTACAATCAGTAGGCGTCACACATATGCAGATGTCTCAATTATGTTTTGATCCAAATTGCGAAAAAAAAAACAATATGTGGGGGCAACCATGCATGTTACTTCTAGACCTTGTCTTCGAGGGACAGTTGAAGGAGCAACTCATGTTTTGATCCATTCTTGAGATCAACAGGCGGCCTTCTATGGCCCTTATTTCTTCCATTTCAAGGGGGTCCCCCTGCAGGCTACCTTACCAGAAATGGTGGGCCGTGATGTCTTTCAGCAAATATACACTCCAGGCTATCACTCCAAATTCTTGATGATTATTGGAAGACAAAACCATGTGATGTCTCATGTGGTGATGTCTCTCACAAGCCCAGCTCCAAATGAATCTTCACCACTGAGGCTATATTTTGCAAGATATCACACTTATCCAATCATCTATATATAGACAGAATTGGGCTCACAACCAACACAAGTCACTCACAAACTCAACTGTCTCAGCTTTAACTTGTTCCACAAAGTCCTTATACAGCAATTTCTTTTCTCACTCTTCCTTCAGTAAGACATACACTTCCTATACTTATGGCCATCCGTATGCCTCGTGTTCTTAATGCTAAGCAAATTCTTGGACGCTCTTTATCGGCATCAAGCCGTGCAACTTCAACACCCATAGATGTCCCAAAGGGATATTGTGCAGTTTATGTTGGGCAGAGCCAAAAAGAAGCGATTTGTAATTCCAGTATCATACCTGAACCAGACTTTGTTCCAAGATTTGTTAAGTCAGGCTGAGGAAGAATTCGGGTTTGATCATCCAATGGGTGGGCTAACAATTCCTTGCAGTGAAGACACCTTCGTTGATCTCACCTCTCGTTTGCAAGGGATATGAGAGAGAACTTTGCAGCTTGTAGTTAAAAAACACATTTTTGTAAAGCAATTCATGTACAATTTTCTTCTTTTTCTCTTCACAGAAGAGCTTCTTAAGGGATACAGTTCCCCATATAAGAAAAAAATTGCAGATATTCAGTTGAAATAGTAGTTCCAATAGATTCTATTTGAGTTTCCGCATTCATTTTTTTCTATTTCTTTTAATTGGTACCACTTTTTCCTTGGTCAAGCTCTATTTGATAGGTAGGTATTAACTAAATAACTATGCATAGTGCAAGAGCCACAGAGTCATTATCATTTGGGCAGCTGCACGAAGGGATCATTTCGTCTCCCACCTTCAAAATTCTTCTATTAAATCACTGATGTCCAACGGACACTACTTTCATGTTCTAACATTGTCTCTCCTTATCACTCCTCTTAAACCACAGTGAGATTCTCTGCTACACCAACTTGAGACTTGCAATTTAACAAGTGTTCACACGAAAATTTTCATGTTGATCATCCTGTGGTTTTACTGTCTTTGCAGTTTAATCCAATGAGGCATCAACGGTGTCACAGGAAAATCTGTCGACTAGGGGACTCATACCGGTTCAGAAAAAATTAACATGCTAATTTTGGAACTTTTGTGTCACATTATTAGTAATGTCATGATGTTGCTCTGCACTTTTCCTTTGGGAATTGGGTTTACAAATGAATGTGTTTGCCAATTCTGCCCAGTAATCTGGGCTATGTATCATTTGGCCAAGTGATATAAAAGTCAGGTAACCCGGAATATGCACCCCCTTAATGAATGTTTTTTTATATAAATAATGGCTCCTGAAGTTCAACCTTTCCATGACTTCTTTTATTGAATGGTCATAAATATGAAGTGATTATATCGATCAGGAGGGTAATTTCATACTTGGACTCGATAAATACTGTTTGATTATACGTGACTATGTATAATCATTAAGAGCGTCGTATCATGTCTTAGAAAACATTGTCTCAAGATGCTAGAAACCAGAACATCATTTGATAATGCTAATGAAATTCTTCTAGTCAACCTGTCAATTCTGAAAACCGAGCCAAGCACATATCATTCCCAATTCTGTCTTGCACATGTTCATAACATTGTCATATGAGCAGCTTGTTGGGCCATTTGTGGAGTCAAGTTTCTGAGGCGTACTGGAAGGCGCGTCCGGACGGCAGAAGAGCGCGCGTCCGGACGCAAGTGGCAGAACGTTGAAGGAGCAAAACTGAACTCACTGGAAGTCGCGTCCGGACGCGGTATAGTCATGCGTCCGGACGCGTGTCTGTTTCGTGGCTTAGTGCACAGAATGTATAAAAACCCTTTGTCTTGGTGATTAGGGTATGAGAGTGGTGTGAGATATTACATAGCCTCCTTCTTTGTATTTTTTGTCTCTCTCAATAGTGAAATCCCTGCAGCGTCGTGGATGTAGGCAAATTGCCGAACCACGTAAATATTGTGTGTCTTGTTCTTCCTTGCTTGTTATTGTTTTCTGTTCTTGATTTGCTCTTGGATTGTGTGTGTGTTTCTGTGGGTTTTAATAACGGTTAAATCCCCAACAACTGGTATCAGAGCTCCGGGTTAGGAGGTCAAGGGTTTGCACAATGGCCGAAGACAAAGTCAAGATCGAGAAATTCAATGGTTCGAACTACGCGTTCTGGAAGATGCAGATGGAGGATATTCTGTATCAGAAGGATCTTTATCTACCTATCGATGGCGAAAAGCCAGCGGATATGGAGCAAGCAAAGTGGGATGTTCTGGATCGCAAAGCCCTAGGGACTGTGCGACTATGTCTCGCGCCGTCAGTTGCGTCGAACATCGCCAAAGAAAAGACTACATCAGGTTTATTCAAAGCCCTAGAAAAGATGTATGAAAAGCCTTCAGCGGTGAATAAGGTATATCTCATGAAGAAGTTATTTAATTTAAAGATGTCTGAAAACTCTATTGTTGCTGAACATATCAATGAATTCAATACGGTCACGAATCAGTTAGAATCTGTGAGTATTGTCTTTGATGATGAAATTAGAGCTCTTGTACTTTTATCAAGTTTGCCAGAAAGTTGGAATGGACTTGTCGTGGCAGTGAGCAATTCTTCCGGATCTGTAAAGATAAAACTGGAGGATGTCGTGTC